>OX392417.1:0-1350000 GCA_947623395.1 Synanthedon tipuliformis | reverse complement strand
TTATGTTGGATAAATTCCGACAAAAATTGTTTTTCCGTGAGAGTAATATTCTCAAAACTATTTTCACTTTCGTCGTCCATATTGAGCAGAAACACGAACTGAACGTCCGCCTGCTATGAAATCTTTGTCTCAACTAAAATATTGCCGCGCGCCCGCAAACGACAATATTATTGACAATATCCCTTCCTCCCCCCGATATTGAAGAGATTTCAGAAAATCCACAATAATATTGATCAATACCGAAATACGGGCCGCACACACTCAATATTATTGTCAATACGCACTTTATTGACAATATTATTGCGTGTGTGCGGTCTCCCTAAGAAAATAATGGTGTGGAAGAAGTCGCGCATAAAAGCATCTTACAAACTGTTTTAATTAAATTTTAATACCTACTTTATAGTACTTTATAGTAGGTATTAAAATTTAATATTTCTTGACGAGATTGTTCAAATTCTAAATGAATTTCTCATGCACCAAGGTTCGTGTTGTGCAGTTATAAGTAATGAAGCAAAAGTATAGTTTTAATGTTATCAACTCGTCTGCTCTGTGAAATTACCAGTTGCGTTTTCTTCATCAACGCTCCAGCGCCTTACCACTTTGTGAGTGAATTTTTCATTTTTCATCGCAAGTTTTGTTATAATTTTGCCACAGTCAAGAGTCCGAGCTGAGAGAATAATTATCAGAGTTCGTTCCAACGTAAAAAGAAATTATACCTAGAGATGTTTCATCGCTGTTCTAAATGTAAGAAAGTAGTAACTTTCTAGTTCTCTTTCAGCTAATTAAAATGATTAAAATGATCCTTTGTAAGATATGAAACAACATTAATATCTCTTGCAGAAAAAAATAATCTCTTGGTTTACAGTGAAGGTAACACTCTCAAACGAACTAGCTATAGGTACCTATATTATCACGAAGTTAATATATACCGAATATTAAACATTTTACAATTAAGAAAATGATGTTGGTTAGCAAATCCAAAATATATAATAATTGACTCATTCCATAATGTAATTTTTATTCGCTAAATTAAAGTTAAAATGGAAAACCAGGGAAGAGGGGAAAAGCAATATTGTTTTATTGATAAAACAGTCTATAAATTTAACAATACATATGAAACATGTATCAAGACCAATGAGCTATGGAGAGGGCTAATCATGCTCGGGGTTACACTTCAAGTATCAGAAATTAGGAGATCCGTAACGAAAGTTAGTGTCATAAGTAAGCGGATCAGTAAGCTGACGGTCACTGGGGCCGGAAGCACAGATTAAATAATAGTTACTATCGTAACCGGAAGGTTCTTGAGTGGAGGCCACGGACCTGAAAGCGCAGCGCAGGATGTCCACCTTGTAGGTGGACAGACGATTTGATAAGGGCCGCGGGTCGACAATGGATCCAGGCTGCTTCTGCAGTAGCCTGCGCCTGCGCCTGCGCAGTGCCTGCGCCGCAGTAGCGCCGCAGGCGCGGTTTAAATTACCGGCAAAAGCTAGTTTAAAATGAATACATTAAAAAGGCTATAGGTATACATTAAAAACTGTAGATATATTAGTTAAAAACATTACTCGTTAACAATATAGGGATATGTGAACCAAACAGTGAATATTACATTTAGTATTAAAACCTCGTGGGGATTTAGTGATATCTTAAAATATAATAGGGATAAAACTTACATCATTTATACGGGTAACAGGACTTTAGTAATGTGGGAAGGCAATTGCACGCACGAGCGAACGGCTGGACGCCCTGATAACAGGATTGCGAGCTTAAACGCCTTCCGCACTTTACACAATATCAAGTGAAGAAAGGAAGCTTCCTCAATTAATTTATGTTAGCATTCGATAGTGTTCAATAATAGTTGAATTGCGTAAATCTATTATTATTAATCTACTCCCTACAACCCCGTATCAGCCGTATCAGTTATAATATAGGGCTACAGGCTTCACGGGCTACGATAAATATATGTAATTTACAATTCTTAAGCCCTACGCTTAGCGTTTAATAGTTTAAAGTAGTCCGTTTTCACCAACGGAATCACTTAGAATTGTCGACGACCAGTCACGACCAGTCACGTGATTGGTCGTCAGCCACTACCATTGGAGAAACCCGAAAAATAATAAAGCTTTCCTTTTTCAAAAAAAGATTACAATTTCACATACCAAAGAATTTATTTGCACCACTTTTTCGTCTCACAATGAAATTATGCAAACATGACTTAGGTGTTTCTAAAATAGCAGATTCAATTTACTTCAAGTGCGAAACTATGCCACTTAAAAATTTTACAGACTAATAATAAACTTTACGCATAATCACCACACTAATTACTGTATTTGTCTTTCATCAACAAAAAGGTATTGGTAAGTAACTTAGGTCAAGTTGAGCCAGCGTAGTTGACCCAAACAACATAATGCCATTAGTGGAGAGTTAGGACGGACAGACATGCCCAACTTAAATTATTAAGTGCTACCAACTAATTTATTGAATGGTTAAATTCTTCGCCGTTTCATTTGAGTAAATTAATTAATTTTATATTATTTGGTCTATTGGCTATAGTAACCCTAGCTGTTAACCAAACGGTCTCGGGTTCGAATCCCGCTAGGGGCAAATGTTTTTGTGTTAACATTTTACCTTTGTAACTGAATCATGGATGTTTTGCATCTACAATATGTATGTATTTACAAAAAAAGTAATCTATGTAGTATATCAACTGTCTGGTATCCATAATACAAGAATTAGTTGCTTACTGTGGAACTAGATGGTGCTGTGTGGAATGTGTGAAGATATTTATTATTATATTTTATCTATTATTATCGATCTTAAAGTATACCATTTGTGTGGTTGATACTCCTAGTACTCTAGTACTCCTACATTTTTCTTTAGGGCAACAAAGTATTCATGAAATAATAATTCCCTTTTTATTACTTTTACTATTGTCGGCCATCTTTTGTGTATTTTTCCTGATTGAATTATAAAAAAAACTCAGAAGTGTGAAATATGCAAAAAATTCAATGATAAAATATGCTCAGCTTGATTAAAAATATAAGAACGATATTATTCTTGTTAAAACATTTTTTTGCTTATATAGGTATATACGATTGCTTATACAAGAATTTTATAATATTATATAAGATATAAGTACTTACATAAAGATAATGTTGCTTTTGTATTTGTATTTTAGAATTATCTATTCATTAATAAAAGTTTGCTTATACATGACATTATACCTAAATATATACTTAAATGTCTTTAAAAATCCCGTCATCTTTCGCGGAAATCGATTGCTGGTCAATTTAGAATTATTATTTTGCTTGACATTTTATACGGGCACCTAATCTCTTTCTTATTAAATACTTATTCTAAGAACCACAAAAGAGGTTGATGTCAACATGGCTAATAATATAGAAGCGATTGACTAAAAATATTTTCAATGCTACGAGACGTAAGATAAATTGGAGTTTCAGTAATAGACAGGCTTCGAAAAACATCTCGGAGGTTTTGAATGAATAAAAAAATTAAGGAAAACTTCCGATCCGATATATAATAACAAATATAGACGTTTTGTTTTGAGAAATTAAACATTCTATAACATTCTATAACAGAACCAATGTTTATGGTAAACATGTTTTATTTTTAGTTTATGAAAGTAAAGGTTTTTTTTTAAATTGGTTGTTTTTCTAAATGTTTTTTTTTTATGTTAAAGTCGTCAGACAGGTTGACAGTCCACTTGATGGTAGGTGGCTACCGTCGCCTATAACACAAGCAACGACACAAGAACTCCAAGTGCGCTGCAGACCATAGTATATACATAGTAACATAACATAGTACTAACATAGTATAGTGATTAAGGATAAGGGATTCGGAAGGTATAGGGAAGTCCTGCCACCAGACGGGCTGCCTAAATGACTGCTAAACCTAAGTATTAAGTGTGGCCTGCCACTACTTTACAAATCCAGACCAGAGCCAACTTTAAAATGTTCATTCCCTGCCGGGAATTGAACCCGGCACCTTGAGGCAGAACCACTCATCCAATGGGCTCGTCAAATGATTGATGACATTAAAACTAGTAATGCAGCAAAAAAATAATAATAAACAACCGATAAAAAGAAAATTGGCTCATAAACAAAGGAGAAAATTCTCTTTTATTTTTTCCCATTTACCTATATAAAATTCTTAAAAAATAATTTGACCTAATTCTGTTAATATACAATATCCTCGAAAAAATGTCAGAACGAAAACACACAATGATTTATCCGTTATAAAAACAATCCATCATTTCACCGAGGAAAAAAATGGAATAGAATAAATGAGAGAATAATCTTCATTGTAATGAATCACCGGGAAGTGATTAATAGTGAAAAAGCATGGCGTTTTGACCGGTAACACTTGTCACTAATATTAATTAGCTGCAGTTGATACTGGCTGGCGTCTGACTTCCCGCAGCCAACAGATTAAAATCTTATGTAAGTAACTTTCGCCCATTCCTTTTTACTTGCTAATTGCGATTTTCTTAAGATTATTTTATTTGTATGTCTATACATACTTTAATATCTGCCTCTAATGAGCCTCTAGGTGCCTGAGAATTCTTACGCGATTAAAAAGAAAATATATAAATTGACATTATAAGTACTTTTGCCAAGGGTTTAATTTTTAATATTTGCAAAATGTTAATATTTATTTATTATGTTTTTATATTTTGGAGCTTTCACCTGGCAATGGTATGTCAGCTCCATCATCCCCTAAGCTAATTAACGTAATATGCCATACTTTAAAAGATTTGTAGCTACCATATGTATACGTATATAGCATCATCAACGAGCTCTGCGAGTTGTTGCTTCTACGGCGTTCATCTGAGCAAAGACCGGCCGTCGCCTACGCGTCCTATATTTATAGCACTTTATGCACGAAACTGTGCAAATTATCGTGCAATATTTTGTATATAAAGGGTAAAATTTTCTAAATAAAATCAGTCTTGTACATACAACCAATGTAGTATTATTGGAACACGCTAATCGCCAAAGTGGTGACCCCGACGGAAGAAACTCTGCCCGACTGAGGAAACACTGGCCGACTGAAAAAAACGCTGCCTGCCTGAAAAAAAAAAAAAAAAAAAAAAAAAAAAAAAAATCGGTGCCCGACAGAAGAAATCTCTGCTCAACGATGGACGGATCGACACCACCAACACCGCAAGCCACTCCAGAAATTGCTAATATTTCGCTGGCAATGCGAATTCCGGCATTCTGGCGTGATAGACCGCGACTATGGTTTATCACCTTCGAAGCAGCCACCAGCGACCTGAAAAAGGGACAGCAACAATTGGCACAGATGGTCATCGCACAACTAGAAAAACAAGACGTCGAGCAAATAACTGACTTATTATACAACCCACCTGCCACCGATTATTATAAGGCAATCAGGGACCGCCTCATCACAGTCTACGAGGAATCAGATAGCCGTCAACTTCAGCAGCTGCTATCGCAAATGGAGTTAGGAGACCAGAAGCCTACACAACTACTTCGACGCATGCGAAATCTGGCAAGAGATAAAATTCCGGACGACACGCTACGGCTCATGTGGATCAACCTGCTACCACCGCACGTCCGTTCTGTGCTCACCGTCAGCGAAACACTCAGCAAGAAGCTAGCACTAGAAGAACTAGCAGCGCTCGCCGACAAGATGACCGAGCAAACACAAGAAGTGTCCACTGTCTGCTCACCATCACAGTCGAGTTCTACAAGCACACAGTTTCTCGTCAACGAAATTAAGAAGCTATCATTAGATATAACGGAACTCAAAACACGATCTCGATTCAGCTATCGTTCTTCATCTCGCACAAGAAGACCGTCACAGTCCCGTTTCCGCACGCGCAGTACCACATCACCATCACCGTACTGCTACTACCATCGGCGTTTCGGGGCGAAAGCAAGACGCTGCACAGCGCCATGCACCTTTGTCAAGTCGAACTCGGAAAACTAAAAAGAACGCTGGCAGCGGCGGACACCGGCGTTCACCATAAATCCTACCGCCTATTCATAAGGGACAAGAAGACTGGTTTATCCTTCCTAGTAGACACGGGTACCAACATATCAGTCCTACCTAGGAAAAAAGGGTCAACGTCAACTCCACTGCCATTCCAACTGTACGCCGCTAATAACACAGTTATTAAAACCTACGGCGAGAAGACGCTCGAGTTGGATTTCAACCTTCGCCGACCATACAAATGGATATTCATCGTTGCAGACGTTTCCAAACCAATACTGGGTGCCGATTTCCTCAATCATCACGAGCTCATGGTGGATCTCAAAAATCGGAGGCTGATAGATGGCCGTACAAGCTTATCAGTCAAAGTTCCGATGTACGAAACAAATGTACCTACCATTCGCAGTATCAATACGCAACGACAGTATCACGACATACTAGCTCAATTTCCTGGCATCACTCGTCTGACTTCGATGAAACTCAACCCAGACCGAAGCATAGAACACTTCATCGAAACAACCGGATCGCCAGTCTTTAGTCGCGCACGACCATTACCTCCACACCGCTATCAAAAGGTCAAAGAAGAATTCGAAAACATGATGCAACAAGGCCTCTGCAGACCAAGCAAGTCGTCATGGTCGTCACCCCTTCATGTCGTTCCTAAAAAGAACGGCGACCTACGCGTATGTGGCGATTATCGAAGACTTAATTCAATAACGAAACCCGACCGCTATCCCGTGCCAAGCATCAAAGACTTCACGCACATGCTTTCCGGGAAGAAAATATTTTCTACCCTTGACTTAAATCGTGCATATTCTCAGATAAGGGTACATGAAAAGGACATTGAGAAGACTGCCATCATCACACCATTCGGTTTGTTTGAATTTCCGCGTATGTGTCCTGGCCTCAAGAACGCAGGACAGACATTTCAACGATTCATTCACGAAGTTCTGCGCGGACTCGACTACGTTTTCCCATTCATTGACGACATACTCTTAGCTTCTACAGACGAAGAAGAACACAAACGACATCTTCACACAGTTCTAAAAAGGCTAGAAGACTATGGCATCACCATCAATCCTGCAAAATGCGTCCTAGGTCAACCGTCACTCAAGTTCCTAGGATACATTGTATCGGAACACGGTATCAAGCCAACTCAAGAAAAAACGGAAGCCATAATTAACTACAAGAAACCATCAACAGTTGAAGAACTTCGTCGTTTCCTCGGTATGTTAAACTTTTACCGAGATAACGTACCCAACGCGGCATCTATACAAGCACCGCTGCATAAGTACCTACACGACGTCAAGAAAAAAGATAAAACAAAAATCGAATGGAACGAAGAATCGTCAAATGCTTTTGAGGTGTGTAAAGCGAGCATTCAAAACGCAGCTTTACTCACTCATCCTATTCACCAAGCACCTATCGCATTATTTTGTGATGCATCTGACACCGCAGCTGGCGCAGCAATCCAACAGTACCATGACAATAAATGGCAACCATTGGGATATTTCTCCAAGAAGTTCTCAGAAGCTCAGAAGAAATATTCCACATTTGACAGAGAGCTTCTAGCGATTTACATGGCTGTTAAACACTTTAGAAGAATGTTCGAAGGTCGCGAATTAATAATCTTTACCGACCACAAACCGCTCGCCCACGTTCTGCAAAAATCGCCATCAACCTCAGAAACACCGAGAAGAACAAGACAACTGCTATTTATTGCCGAATTCACAACTGACATAAGCCAATGTTAATACTATATGTATTTACCCAAATAATTAAAATAAAATAAAACGATGTTATAACAGTAACGTAAAATTTTCATATATTGTTTCATTGAACAGACAGATAATATTCTTTTTAAAAAGCAATAGACAAAACATACATCGGTGAATCACATAAAAAAGGTTACGCATAACACTGCCCCTTAATCTAGCAATCATATGTTTTACAAACAAATTTAACAGAAAGTATAAACTATGTGCGAGATTACAAAATATAAAAGATACAAAGTTTAAACTAAATCTAAGCACTTTACAAAGAAATCATGTTTCACCTTAGATAAGGCTTTTGTAAAAAGATCTGCCTCTAATTCACCTGAGGGCTTGTAAGCTAAACAGATTACTTTGCGTTCGACACATTCCTGTATAAAATGATGTAAAACATCTATATGTTTTGTTCTACGAAAACATTCATTCTCTACCATTTTGAGTGTACTTTGATTATCATTATAAATAGTAATCAAATCATGTGACTCATTCTTGCAATTCAACTCTAATAAGAAATTTCTTAAAAATTTTGCCTCTTTAGTAGCATTACCAAGAGCGTAGTATTCAGCTTCTGTACTAGAGCATGCAATATTTTGTTGCTTATGACTATGCCAGTTTATAACACAATTACCAAACCTACTCACGAAACCTGAATAAGATTTTCTATCGGTTATATCCCCCGCCCAATCTGCGTCGGATGAAATTTTAACCTTTTTACTACCCCTCTTAAAATTGAGTCCGTAGCTAATTGTCCCTGATAAATATCGCAGTACACGTTTAGCAGCGAGCCAATGCGATTCATTATAACAAGTGTTATATTGACTAAGCTTACTGCACGCAAAAGCTATATCCGGACGTGTGCATACAGCAAGATACATTAAACTTCCAATAAGTTTCTGATATGGAAACCTTTGGTCGATTGTTTCTGCTTTCGGCAGATTGAAATTGACCTCCATAGGAGTTGCTATCTTGTGACAATCTTCCATGCCAAACTTGATTAAAAGATTTTTCACATATTCTGACTGTGTCAATTTTAAAGTTCCTTGCTCTCTGTCCCTTTCAACTTTCATGCCCAGCGCATGTTTCACTGGTCCAAGCAGTTTTATTATAAAGTTAGAACTGAGCAACTTATATAGCATTTTCTTTTGACATTCATCGGAACTAAATACGAAAAAATCATCAACATATAACGCTATTATTACCTTGTCTTTGAAGTAGACACATTTTTCAGTTTTCAATTGCGTATATCCATCGTTAATGAGAACTTTGTGAACTTTTTCATTCCAAGCTCTACTGGCTTGTTTGAGACCATATAGACTCTTTTTCAGTAAACAAACTTTGTTTTGTTCCTCAATTGCAAATCCAATAGGTTGTTCCATATAAATACGTTCACTTAGGTTTCCATTCAGGAATGCCGTACTTACGTCAACATGTTCGATATCCATGTCATTTTCAATTCCTATTGCAAAAAGTAAACGTAAAGTGCTATGTCTTACAACAGGTGCAAAAGTTTCTTCATAGTCAGTTCCATATTGCTGAGTGAAACCTTTAGCAACTAAACGGGCTTTAAATTTTTCAAAATTACCACTTGGATCTACCTTTCTTTTGAAAACCCATTTACATTTAATGACATTTCTATCCTTTGGTCTATCTACAAGTTCCCAGACACGATGTAACATGAGTGAATTATATTCCTCGTGCATAGCTTTCAACCAATCGTTAGCATTTACACATTTCATAGCTTGGCTATATGTGATAGGTTCATCTTGTCCATTACCCAGTTCAGTGAAATAATTCATTTCGTAATCATTGAACCTTATAGGAAGTTTCCGATCACGAACTGGTCTGGAATTCTCAATAATTTCTTTATCTGCAACAATTTCAACAATATCAGAATTGTTAGATAAATTATCAGGTGTAGCATACTCATCGCTGTCAAGTTCATTGACATTTTTATCAGAAGTATTCGAATTATATACTGAAACTTCAATATTATTCAATAAATCTTTGAAACTATCATAAGATTTTCCATTTTTAAAATTAATTCCATTTACACTTTCAAGGAATTCAACAGAACGTGCTTTAATCATTTTTGTGCAATCATCTGGATCACCAAGTCTGTATCCTTTGGTATGAGCACAGTATCCTAACATAATGTAGGGTTTTGATTTAGGGTCAAGCTTATTACGCTGAGATTGAGGAGTGAGAGCATATGCTGTACAACCAAAAACTCGAAGATGACTGAGGTTCACTTTGAATCCAGTCCATAACTCTTCAGGAGTTGCTTCATTCAAAGCAGCAGTTGGACTACGATTTTTCAAATAACAAGCAGTGTTAACCGCTTCTGCCCAATATTTTCTCTCCAAATCAGCATCTTGTAACATGGCTCTAGCTTTCTCCATTAAAGTTCTGTTAAGACGTTCAGCCACGCCATTTTGCTGTGGTGTGTACGGAACAGTAGTTTCATGAATTATACCGCTTTGCTTAAAATAATTCTGAAAACTTTTATTACAATACTCCGTACCGTTATCACTTCTAACACGCTTAATCTTCAAATCGGTTTGATTTTCAACTAATGTTTTAAATTCAATAAACGTATTCAAAACTGTTGTTTGATCTTTACGATGAAGAAAATAAATGAAAGATTTTCGCGTAAAATCATCAGTGAAAGTAATGAAGTATCTACAACCACCCCAACTATCAATCGACATAGGTCCACAGATATCCGTATGGATTAAATCTAATTTAGTCAAGCTTCTATGTGCCTGCCCACGGGGAAAAGATTTACATTTTTGTTTTCCTTCAATGCAAGGAGGACAAGGAGTCAAATCTCCATTTGAAAAAACTATACCATGTGCCAATGAATCACGAAGGATTAACATACCTTTTAAACTTAAATGTCCAAGTCGGCGATGCTATAGCTGTAATGAATCAGTTTTGGACATGAAAGCTTTACTTTTAGTACTAATACTAGGCTCTTGGTTTAATGCAGAATGAAATTTCTGATCAATTTTATAAATACCGTCCACATTAGTAGCTGTCAGATCACAGGAACCAGTCACACATACACTGTCCTTCCTGTAAACATTACATTTATTAACATCAAATATTAAAACATAACCTTTGGCTGCGATTTTACTAACAGACAAAAGATTAGCTGCTACTTTTGGTACATACAAAGCATCAGTAATAACTTTTTCTACATTATTATTCAATGTCATATTTACATTACCTACACCTTCGCTATATATTACATCATTATTGGCAGTAGTTATTTCGGATTTAATATTAGGAGTGTAATTAACTATCCAGTCTTTCCTATTAGTCATATGACTAGAGCATCCTGAATCTAAAATCCAGTTATCTTTACTAAAAGCACTACTAACTAAAACAGTTTCAGTAGAAAATAAATTAGTATTTCCCTTCTTTGAAGATGATGCATCAAGAGTCGAATCATTATTGAAAATCTTCTTCTTGTTCTTCTTCAACTTAGGACATTTTGGTTTAATGTGTCCTTTTACATGACAGTTGTGACATATTGGAACAAATTTATTTTTCGCAATAAGAATCTTGTCAGATGGTTCCAAATTTGATTTGCCTATCTCCCTTTTGAATTCATTTTGAATGAGCTGGCATTTAACAAATTCAGATGTCAGTTTGGCTTTCGTGGCTTCCATTGCCATAATTAAAGGATCAAATTCAGCTGGCAAACCAATTAGCATTAATTCAGCTAATTCCTCGTCATCGATGACACAGCCTATATCGGCTAATTCTTGCGTTGCAGAAATTATGTTCCCTAAATAATGGTCCATGCCATTGTAATCATTGTACTTCATTTGCGCTAACTTTCTTTTCAATAAAAGTCTACGACTTATGCCTGCATTTTCATAAGCAGCCTTTAATTGATTCCAGGCGTCTGCAGCAGTTTTTGCATTTTTTACATGTGGATAGCAAATTTGTTTTATATTTAAACAAATTTTTGCATATGCTTTTTGATCTTTTACAGGATCATTAGATGGTTTTACTAACCCGGTTGCATAATCCCACAGTCCATTGTCAATCAGCAATAATTTCATTTGAAATTTCCATGTTCCATAATTCGATACTCCTTCCAGTTTTTCTATGATCATGCTGGAACCAGTACTAATAACAATGTTATTTGTAGAAATATTCGAATCATCCATCATTTCGTAAAATTATATTTTTATTCAAAAAATGTCGTTACTATTACGTCACACACAATAATTATATTATTACTTTTAATCACTGGGATTGAATGCCCATAACCAATGTTAATACTATATGTATTTACCCAAATAATTAAAATAAAATAAAACGATGTTATAACAGTAACGTAAAATTTTCATATATTGTTTCATTGAACAGACAGATAATATTCTTTTTAAAAAGCAATAGACAAAACATACATCGGTGAATCACATAAAAAAGGTTACGCATAACAGCCATATAAGCGGAAAAAACAACGTTGTAGCAGACGCCTTAAGCCGCATAGAAACAATATCATGCCCGTCTACGCTCGACTACAGCGAAATAGCTAAAGCGCAAGAAAGAGACAAATGCATTCCACAACTGATTACGAACAACAGTATATCAATGAAGAAAATTTTAATACCTAACACTAATGCGAACATCTACTGCGAAACATCTACACCGTATATCCGGCCATACATTCCAGAAGAATACAGACGTACCGTTTTTGATAATGTTCATAACATCAGTCATCCCGGAACACGAACAACGCGCAAGCTAATAGCGCAGAAATTTTTCTGGCCCGCTATGAATCAAGACATCGGTATATGGGCGAAAAGTTGTATTCATTGTCAGAAGAGCAAAATCCAACGCCATACGTCGAGTAATCCTTCTTCATTCCCGCCAAGCGACCGCTTTCAACACATACATGTTGACATCGTAGGACCACTACCTACTACAGCCGACGGACATCGATACCTAATAACAATCATCGATCGTCTTACTCGATGGCCCGAAGCTCTGCCTACATACGATATATCCGCCGAATCAATCGCCAAACATATCTACGAGCATTGGATCACTCGCTTCGGATGCCCTGCTTCACTCACAAGCGATCAAGGACGTCAGTTCGAGAGCGATTTATTTTCAAACCTAATAAAAATATTGGGAATTAAAAAAACTCGCACAACGCCGTATCACCCACAGAGTAACGGCATAGTCGAACGCTGGCATCGCACAATGAAATCCGCATTAAAAGCCAAGCTATCCGAGCATAGTACCACATGGACAGATGTACTACCTACCATACTATTTGGCTTACGCGCATCACTACGCACAGATACAGGCGTAAGCGCGGCCGAACTTACCTACGGATACAAGCTACGACTGCCTTGTGATTTTTTCAACGCGAAATCGAACATACCAGTTGGCGATTATACCTACGTAAACAAGCTACGTACAACTATCGACGCGCTCAAACCTACAAGTATGAAGACGCATGGAACAAAGAAATTTTTTGTACATCAAGACTTACACACATGCACACACGTGTTTGTCAGAGTCGACGCAGTTCGAAAACCACTTCAACCACCATACGAAGGACCCTACCGTGTGTTGAACCGAACTGATAAAGTTTTCACCATCCAATTACATAGCCGTCAAGCGAATATATCGATCGACCGCTTGAAACCGGCATACCTACTTGAAGACTTTGAACCTGTTACCTCACACCAGAATCCAGATACCAGAACAACAACCAAGTTACCTCCCAGCAGTAAGACAAACGACACTGAAGTCAAGCGAACACGATCAGGCCGTATCATCAAACTACCGGTACGCTTCGCTTGAGGGGGAGTACTGTAGCTACCATATGTATACGTATATAGCATCATCAACGAGCTCTGCGAGTTGTTGCTTTTACGGCGTTCATCTGAGCAAAGACCGGCTGTCGCCTACGCGTCCTATATTTATAGCACTTTATGCACGAAACTGTGCAAATTATCGTGCAATATTTTGTATATAAAGGGTAAAATTTTCTAAATAAAATCAGTCTTGTACATACAACCAATGTAGTATTATTGGAACACGCTAATCGCCAAAGATTAATTGAAGAAAATGTTGATGTAAATAAAAATGTGATGTGTTGCTAAGTGCCGAACTCTAGGTAGGCTAGACTAATTCTTCTGATTTTTTTTTCAAATTTTCGTTGAAATCAAGCTAAAGCTTTTTCATAATGAGACAATTCGGAGAAATTTCCCAGAAAACTTAAAAACCTAATTTTTCTTTTTCCAATCCAAAATTCGTGGCTGATAATTAAACAGCTGTCGTCGGATCAGCTACTATTTTAGAATCTCAATCAAATCAAATATTTATTTATCAAATAGGTTTCCAAGTAACTGTTTTAGTGATCATTACCTATATATTTTAACAGGGGTTCCTAAAAAAATAGCCGAGATTATTAACGATCTTCAGAAGAACAATACTAAACATAGTATAAGCTCAGAATCGTTTAAATCCAGGCTTCTTTATCGCTTAAATTACTATCAACGATTTCATAATTAATATTTCAATAAAGAGTTTGGTAAAAAAAGAATTATTTTTTCGAGCTTTTTCTGCAATTTCTTGAATTTTTTTATCATAATTTCAAATCATATCAATTGGGCATATTAAAAACTAGCTGTTGCACGCAATTTCGTCCGTTTAACTTTATAAAATAAAGTCTATGTTACTCGCTGATAATATAGCTTCCCAACAGTGAAAGAATTTTTCAAATGGGTTCAGTAATCCAATTCAAACAAACAAACAATCAAATCTTTCCTCTTTATAATATTAGTATAGATAAACAATTTAGTTGCATTCCTAATATAATAAAAAATAAATAAACTGTGTTTTTGTATGTATGTATAAACTTTTTCGAATTTTTCTACAGAGTTTTGTTTTACACAAATTTTTTATTGGCCAGAGAATTTGAAAGACACAAGGAGAAGTAAATTATACGACAGGTAAACGTACACCCCGTCGTACCAAATTGCTACCTCAAATCCACCTCACGGCCAGTCAACAAATCGCCCTCTTTGCCTATATAGAAACAAGTTTATTTGTCTTTTTGTTTGTGAATTAAAATAATTTGTCGTTATTTATTCATGTACCTATATATAATTTCATGGTTTTCCGGAATATCAGTTCTCAGTGGCTACGCATAACACTTTTAACTTTTGACGAGCTCATTGATCCAGTTGTTAAGGTTAGCATTCCGACTCATGGATCCCTCGTTCGATTTCCGGTAGAGTTAATAATAATAATAATTTATTTAATTTATCAATTTACAAATCCATAGACATGTGAATTTCAACTTTGCAAATTAAGTTTTTAAAGTTGGCTTTAATAAGTTGTATGGTTATAGCATAACAAAAGCAAATAGTGCTTATTTTGGAGGCCATATAATCGGTGTGCTTAGAATTGGCGATTATTTTATTGGCGATTGGCGATTACTTGTAAAACACTAGTGAAGACTCGAATAATGATAAGCGAAAGACGAATTTTGTATCTGTATATCTTTAATATATTATGATTTAAAATCACTTTCTGACCTTTTAGAAAAGGTTAAATGGCGATAAGTTTTATTTCTTTAATTAATTTCTAAACTTTCGCGAGATTGATGAAGTGAAAGAGCGACGCAGGGGATGTGGTGAATCTTTAGTCAAATTTGAAAATATAATTACGTTTTAAAATCATAATAATAATGAACAACAAAGAGTTCAAATTTGTTTACACAAAACAAGAATAGGTTGAATGTACTGCGCTATAGTTGACATTTTTATAACCACAGTGAATAAACAGTACACACGTTTTTCAGTTGACCTATGTCAAAATGGACATGAGTATGAAATGAATGGCTTATTTTTAGATATTTTATGTAGCGCACTATTTTATGTACTTAGGTATAATTTTATACTTAGGGCCTCTTTCACCATCTGTAAAGTAGGCTAACTGTCATTTAAAATCACCTGTCACCTAGATTAATTTAGCTGATATACCTTTGTTTGTACGGTGAGTCTCAAAAATTAAAAAGAAAATAATAAAAAAAATTCGCCTATCGAAGGATGCACTAAACCGATTGCATAATTTAATAAGACATAAAATTATTTCTAAAATTAACTAATCAACACTTTACTTGTAGTTAGTGAAAGAGACACTTAGGTATATAATTCGTTTTACAATATTTACATAAGTATAAATATTGCACTAACTACGTTTCAGAAATAAAAACAAGCAAGTACGGGGTGACTAGATAGTGCTTAATTTATGCGAGCAATTATCAGTCTATTTCACGAGGTGTGAGCTCAGTAACAAACGTTGCTTTTGCATATGCAAGCGGTATGTTAATCTGGACTCTACCCTACGCTAAGCTGTGAACAATGCCGTGATTTGGATAAAACTGCTTTATGGATATACAGAATGCAAGCTCAAAGTGTCTTGTCACGCAGAAATGTGAATTATGTGGTTGAATAGTTCGAATAAATGTAAGAAATTATATTTAAAAACAATACCTAATAAATAAACATAGGTAAATATACAATTAAAAAGGTATTATCATTAATTTTTCAATTGTAACCTATAAATAATAAAATAAGAAATCATAATGATAACTCAATCCACAAAACACTTAAAAACACTTAAAACAAATAAAAACACAAATCGAGTCATTAGTAATATATTATACTTTGCGTATATTTTCAGACGACTTTTTTAAGTTATCTATCTATCATAAGCAAAATAATTGGTTAGAGAAAGCTATAACTTGCATGAAAAGCTAAGTATAACTTTTGGGTTGTTCGTACTCGTATAACGTGATTTTTCACCGAAACGCAATATCATAGAAAACACAACAGGTAATCCTCGTTGAAGGGGAAGGAAATGACAGATCTTAAAGGAAAAATCTTTAAGCCAAGTGCTCCTTCTCGGAGATACTTTATATGATTCGTCTATTTCATTGGGCAACTATTGGATATAATCGTTCCTAGTAATTCTTCTCAATAAACCTTCTCAATTGAAGAATACGGCCACCAAACGAATTTCTTTTGTTGGAGATTCTTTTGTTATATATCTATTTTGATATTATATGTCATCAACATCTACCTGTAAACTTTTTGGTCAATTAATTGATCGATTTTTTGATAAAAAGGACAATATTTTAGTTTACTAAATTGCAATAAAAATTTAGACACGCTTTTTCATATAATACCTACTTAAAATTACTAAAGTTTTTTGAAAATTTTATAATTTTTCTTTCAAAAATAATCACCGTGAACCTAAGTTGGTGTTTTCATAGTTTTGATAGTTACAACAATGTCAAATTACTTACGGGATTTAGCAAAATTTTATTTTGTAACATTTAATGAATTATATTAAGGTTACAATGGTTAAGAGAGAGAGAGAGAGAGAGAACATTAACATTATAAAAGTCTACATTCCTCTTATATATACTGTGTGTCATGTTGGTAGGTATGTGTTATCCTATTACACTTGTCCAGTACTGAATTGTAATAGATATAGCGCCAGCGAAGTAGCTACCCACTCTCGGTTTCGTAAACGTGCAATTTTTTTTTGCAAATTATATACACAAACCTTCTCGTTTATTCTTACCATTAGTTAAAACCGTATCAAAAATTGATCTAAATTTTTCAACTAAGTAATAATCAAAAATTATTAGTTATTCTTAAAGATCCAGAAACACAATTTTTTATGCATTATTTTTCTGTGTTTTAGTATTCGGATGCAACAATAGGAACCACGAATCACGCAGATATGAGTTAAAGGAGACGAATTTAAACCCATACTATCACTTTATCTCTTAATTCTGTAAGAGGTCATGTCTGGTTAGGCCAAATCCGTATGGTCTGGTAGTTATAAAGAGCTACCAAAAGAAGTGATTTCAAGCGAACAATTTAGATACATACTCAGGAGCTTAAATGCAAATGTGGATGTGTCTAAAAAATAAATGTGTCGTCTCTTTACATAAAGTTTTGGTGTTGACCTAGTTTTCCAATAAATATTCTCACATAGTATGAGTGAGTTCTTATATATATGGTTTGCCTATGATCTTCTACGCAGAGTGAACGCAGAGTTTCTGCGTTCACCAATTGATATAATTACATTATGTTATGCAGATTTGTGTGGTCGATGACTATATCGGACTAACGATGTTAACCCAGTGTCCCTGTTTATGACCTTTACACTATCCTATACCTAACTACATTAATTCGGGATTATGGAATCGCCAGCGTCTGTCTTGAGACACATAGGATTAATAGCCAATTTGTATTGTAAAGCAGTAACGCGTTGCATAATTTGATATGGTACATTGACGAACACAACTGTCATAATATGTATAAGTCTATATTATAATATATTAATAATACCTAATGAATGAAAATACTATACAATTAAAGGGTTAGTATCATCTCATCTAAAAAAGCAGCTGGTCTAAGAAGCATAAATGGTCTAATTAGCAACTGGTCTAAAAACCAGCTGGTCTAATTAGCAAGTGGACTAAAAGTCAGATGGTATCAGAATATAAGACAACTGTTATGTAATTTTGTTTAAAAGGAACCAAATAGAATACGGCGCGGGAGATCACGGTTTTAATTGAATTTATGAATTGGCATGGTATGCCAAACCAAAGGGTAATCCTATGAGTCAAAGGCCCAGATCACAGCCACTGTATTTTTAGGACTGGTTAGGACTGGTAAGGGTCCTGCGTCCTGCGTCCTGCATCCTCTTCACTACCTGGTTTCCATAAGGATTTCCTTATATTAAAACGGCTGTAGGTATACTCGTATGTTATATAGAAGGAAATAAATCATAACTGTAATCTATTATTTATATAGATTTAACTCAAAAATATTGTATAATATTCAGTGTAGACACTTCCGTAGTGTACGCAACCGATGGCCTCCCAGCAGGAATGCAGTGGAAGCGAGGTTATTCTCTCTTGGAGACCAGCGGCTACGACAAAGTCCGCGTTACGCGGATCAGGGGGGGGGGACACTTGGCTATCAGCCCGGGCCAACAGCCAAGAGTCCAGGATAGAAGTAAAATTACTTACCTAGTCGTCGGGACCTCGAACCTCGTCCGTCGCACAGACGGCCCACGGCAGGGAAGCAATATATATATAATATAGGTTGGGAGTCGGGAATACAGGTTGGGAAATACCGTGATCCTCCTTGGCAACTCCTGGGTTCCCGATGCAAAACTTCCCGTCACGACACTCTCACCAATTGCTAAATAGGTACTAGTATTTAACCAAAAATATCGGGCACAAATCACGCCGCGCGTGTCCCGCGTTCTTTTACGATTCCAAACCAAATTTATTACTTTTACGAGTCGACCGCTCACGTATTACTCAAAAACTTCTCCAATCAACTATTACAATTCCGATACGACTCAACTCAGCAACTCGACCATTACAATAATTTCTTTATAGCCTACCTACTATACTATTCGTTTCCGTTGACGGTTCAACGAAAAAAACTAAACTAAGCGCCTGTACAAAAACCAATAGCAGAGCGTCGAGGCAATGCCAAACATTGCATCGGTTCCGAACATCCACCCGCCCCAGCCGGGCCTACCCGGCTGCTAATCAATTGGAAGGCGAGAGAGAGTTGCCACAGCTCTCTTCAAGACAGAGTCACCAACAAAGACTCGAGAGAAACGTGGAATACCGTCCGCTCCTGTTATGAGCTCAATTATGCGTCCCCTACGCCAACGCAACGGAGGGAGATTGGAGTCCTTGACCAGCACCAAGTCACCCACCCGAGGGGGGCTGGTCTTGTCCGTCCACTTAACGCGTTGCTGGAGAATGTGCAAATACTCCATATGCCAGCGCTTCCAAAAGCTCTGAGTGAGTTGCTGTAACAATTCAAAACGGGACAGTCTCTGTCGCGGAAAATCTTCCCAAGGAAACTCCGGCAAGGCGGTAAGTGGTTGTCCTATCAGAAAGTGCCCTGGTGTTAGGGCCTCCAAGTCATTCGGATCGGAAGATAATGGACACAAGGGACGGGAGTTGAGGACTGCCTCAACCTTACAAAACACCGTACTTAACTCCTCAAAGGTCAGGATGGTTTCTCCAATTACACGACGCAAGTGGGTCATAGCTGATTTCACAACAGATTCAAAAATTCCTCCCCAATGTGGGCAAGCTGGGGGATCAAACCGCCAAGTTATTCCACGACGCGACAAGGCGTTTCCTATTGCTACCTTATCACTATCAAGAAACTTAATTACATCATGAAGATAACGATCGGCCCCTTGAAAGTTTGTGCCACAGTCCGACCTTACTAAGGTGGGAACACCACGGCGTGACGCAAAACGACCTAACGCAGCTACAAATGCCTCAGTGGACAAGCTGGAAACAACCTCTAGGTGCACGGCCTTGGTGGACAAACAAACGAAGACGCACAAATAAGCCTTAAGGGCTCTTGCATTCCGAAGGTGCGACGTCTTCACCATAAAGGGACCTGCAAAGTCGGTTCCAACTCCAGCGAAGGGTCTGGCCTCCCGTACTCTGTCTGCAGGCAAGTCTCCCATTTGAGGCTGCATTGTGGGCGCTCGTAAGCGGTAACAGGGTAGGCAACGAAACAGAACACTTCGAATGGTTCTTCGGGCTGAAAGTATCCAAAATTCGCGTTGTAAAATGGCCAAAAGTGCATTACAACCGGCATGAGAATTTTTCGCGTGTCTATCCGAAACCAATAAACGTATCAAGGGTCCATCCTTTGGTAACAATAACGGGTGTCGGGCCTCAAGGGGCTCATCGGCGTGCCTGAGGCGGCCTCCAACGCGCAAAAGCCCTTGCTCATCCAAAAAAGGGTTCAATCGAGCTATAGCGCCCTTGAGCTTCTCACGGGCTCGTTGGAGAGAAGATATGACATCGCCAAAGCTATCCTGTTGCACGTATCTTACCCAAAACAAGAGAGCTTCTTGCCGCTCCTGCGGCGAGAGCACAGGTGATGATTGTCTTCCATCCCGGCGACGACAATTCTGTACAAAACGTCGCAACCAAGCGGTCACGTTTAATAATTTGTCAAGTGAGCTGTATCGCTCCAACAGGGCGAGGTTTCCTGGCGATGATGCGTCCAACTCGACAGCGTGTATCTGCAAATCAGGCAGTTGTGACTGCCTTCCAATGGAGGTCGTGGGCCAGTGACCCTCATTTCTGGCCAACCATTCTGGTCCCCACCACAAAGCGTGATCCACCAATTCCGGGGCCGAACAGCCACGGGATGCGCAGTCTGCCGGATTCCATTCGCCCGGCACGTGCCTCCATACCAAAGTGGTCTTAGAATTTTGTATTAGTGACACACGGTTTGCCACAAACACTTCTAAAGTGTGGACGGACGCTCTTAACCAACAGAGAACAATCTCACTATCCGTCCAGGCGTAGACCGTATCAAACGTTAGCGATTTCCCCAGAGTACTATACACGTGATTTAAAAGCCCAGAACACAAGGCAGCGCCACTCAACTCCAGCTTCGGAATCGTCAGTCGAGTCCGAAGGGGAGCGACTTTACTCTTGGCGGTAATCAGCTTCACGTCTGTATAACCGTGGGCGTCCACAGTTCGCAAATATACAGCGGCCGCGTAACCGCGTTCGGATGCATCACAAAATCCATGCAGGCTTATTTTACACTTTCCTTTTGGAAGGAAGTGCCTGGGGATAGCGATCCGATTCAACTCCGCTAGTGTTGAGACGTACACTTCCCATTCCATCCGGAGATCCGAAGGGAGGGGAGTGTCCCACGAAATCCCGGCAGCCCAGAGAGATTGTAAGAAGCATTTAGCATTAAATATGAGTGGGCTGATCCATCCGACGGGATCGAACGTTCGTGCAACAGTAGACAAGACAAGGCGCTTCGTCCATACTTGTGGAAGACTGGACAAGTCCACCTTGTAGGTAAATTCGTCCTGGACGGGCCTGTATTGTATTCCCAAAACTGATAAGAGGTTCGGATTGTCTACATTTTCGAACAAATGAGGATCCAGCTGGTGCTCCCCTGGCAAATCTGACAACACTTGGGGGGAGTTCGACATCCATTTGCGCAGTTCGTATCCACCAGTCCCCAATAGCTCCATGAGCTCATCGCGCAACAAAACAGCCTCAGCGACGTTGGCTGCTCCGCAACAGATGTCGTCCACATATGTCTGCTCGCGGATCACAGCGGCTGCACGCGGAAAGCGTAGACCTTCACGGTCCGCTAACTCCAACAACGAACGTATCGCGACAAACGGGCTTGATCGCAAGCCGTACGTGTTCGTGTTGAGTTCGTATACTAACATGGGGTCGCGCGGACTCTTTCTCCATAATATCAGCTGGAATCTCCGGTCGTCAGGATGAATAACAGTCTGACGAAACATCATCCGAATATCCGCAACAAACACGACCTGGTGCTTTCTAAAATTGGTTAATATGTCCGATATGTCATGGTGCAGCTTCGGGCCTGTGTGTAGGCACTGATTCAACGAGACGCCATTCGAGGTCGGCGCGGAGCCATCAAACACCACTCGAATCTTGCCGTTGGGCGTCTTCAATACTGCGTGGTGTGGCAGGAAGTAATGTTCATCCGAACTCCAGTCTTGTTTCGATATAGACATATGACCCAGTTCTTCATACTCGCGCATGAAATCTATATATTTTTCGCGGAGAACCGGGTCTCGAGCCATACGTCTCTCCATAGACAGGAGTCGCTTCTCAGCCAAAGCCCGCGATTCGCCCAAGGTGGGTCGAATAGACAAAAGCGGCAGGCGAGTCAAAATCCGCCCACTTGGTAAACGTCCGGTGTTGTTCTGATAGAACAACTCGCATTCCTGATGAACCGGATCAATGCATTCTACCGTGGGGGGCTCTTCCACTTCCCAAAACCTCTGCACTGCATCTGAGAGTGCGGAGTGGACCGAAAGAGGATGAGCCTCTGAGGGCCTACAGTGGGAAGCAAACACAGGTCCCAAAATGACCTTTCCCAATGTGGTTGGTATGGCAACTAGACCACCGGTGAGGGTGGTTTTTCCCGTTCCTAACAATACTCGGCTCAGGACGTCTGCCCCCAGGAGCAGATCAATGCGCCCTGGCCGGAAGAACTTGGAGTCCGCCAAATCCAAACGCTTAGCGTCGCGTACTATATTGGAAGACAACTTCACTTGCGGGTGACTGCCCATTATGTCTTCCAGGACAATTGCATCGACGTGCAATCGTGACGTGGAGCCTCGGTCAGGACAAAGTTCAAGGGAGGTCCTGCCTAGTAGACAGGTCACATTCACTCCCCCAATGCCCCGAACAGAACTCGAAGCCTCAGCACGTTTCAAGTCCAATTTTTGTGCAAGCCAGCGCGAAACAATACAGCCTTGTGCCCCAGAATCCAATAGGGCGCGCACAACCGTACAGGCGCCAAGGGGTCCCCAAACAAGCACTGAGGCGGTCGGGAGCAAAACCGTCTCAGGTAGGGAGGCTGTCGCACAAATATCCTATAACCGGTAACCAAGTGGCCCGAGGGGGTCCCAAGCGGATTCATACTCCCCTCGACCTCTGCCTCTCGCAGGGGGTCTATAGCCCGGGTTACGTCCAACTGCAGGTGGACGTCGTTCTAAACGCGGGTATTCGGCGAGGGGGGGCGAGAAGCTGTTAAATCCCCTAGTTGGCGTCTGCTTCATTGCAGCCCAATCGCCACCAGGACTAGGGTGCTGTTCCAAAACATCTCGCGGTGAACCACAGCGCGCATTTTCAAATCTCCTCTCGGGGGGCGACCGGAGGGTGCGGCTGTCTAACGAACTCGGGCCTGATGTGCGGGCCGACGTCCTCTTCCTAATTCGGCACCCGCCCGAAGTTGGCCCAAAACGGCCAAGTTGGTCCTCACGTTGCGGGCTCCTTAAATCGTCGGAGAATTGAGCCGTAGTTTGATCTGGGCTCTTTTGACGAGGAGCTCCGTTAACATTTGCACACAAAGTCACGTGGTGCCGGCCGCCACAGTGCTCGCAGGGTCGAGGACGGGGGCACTCCCGAGAAAAATGGGGGCCCAAACAAAAATAGCACCACTGACGCTGTTTAGCAACTGCACGGCGTCCCGGCATTCGCAGCTCCAAATACCGAGGGCACTGCACAATATTATGCCCATCAGTGCCCTTGCAAAACTGGCAAGTCGCGCGGGCGTCTGTAGTCGCATAATGAATAGTTGGTCGACGCACAACAGCTGGCCTGGACGGACCAGGGCGCGTCCATTCCGGATCACGACCGGTCCGGTTCCGGATCCGATTCGTCACAAACTCATGCGAAGCACGAGGTGAACTCGTGGAGGGGGAAGGGCCAGAGGCCGCCAAATCTCCCCTTCTACACTCCTCTTCCAAAAACGCTTGTAGGTCTCCGAAGGGCGGCAGGTGGTCGGTAGTACCGCCTCCATGCACCTGCTCAAACCGCCTCCTCATCTCGTCCGGGATTCTGCGCAATACGATGTGCAGGAGTATAAAGGACCACTGGTCCACTGGCAGTTCCAACCGCCTCAATGAATTAAGGGCCCCAAGAAGGGGGTTCAACAGGTCTCCTCTTAAAGCTGAAAGTTGGGTAACTCGCGGGAGATTCAAAATGGTCGCAATATGTGCGTCCGCGATATGTCTGATGTTGTGGTAACGCTTGCGCAAAATATCCAAGGCTACAGCATAATTTTCGTCCGTTACCGCCAAATGGTTAATTAATAGGTGGGCCTCTCCACGCAGACAGGAGCTCAAATACGCCAGCTTCTGAGCTGGGGCCAGGTCTGCACGTGAGTCCACCTGGCTCATGAATAAGTTTTGGAAACCCATCCACTGCTGCAGTACCCCTTCGAACTGTGGCAGATCCAAAGTGGGCAAGCGGCCCAACAGTGGGACCGGAGTGGGCACTTTGGATTCATTCTCTGCACTAGTCACAGTCGTGTTCCTCGATAGGGCCTTTTCTCTAATGGCTCCTTCCATTTCGCGGATCTGCTCATAGTCTTTTTCAGCACGAGTGCGGATCTCTTCAGTGACGATGTCACTCTCCTGATCCCTCAATAAATCTAATGTGGACATCGCCTCTTCCAAAATTTCCATATGTCCGTCAAGCGCCCTATATCTATCTTGCAATGCCAACTCGCGATCAACGCGGTTTACAAGACCGTAGGCAGAGTTCATCCACCTTAACACACTAGAGATTCGCTTCCGAGCTACGCCCAAAAGTTCCTTATTGGAAGGCATGGCAGCAAAATATATTAAGGCAACTTATTTACTATAGAAAAAATATACAAAAAATGAACAAAAAAAAGTAGGTACCTAACTAATAATAAAACCAAAAATAAAATATTATGTGTTTGTTTGCGTACAGGCAGTCTAAATCCGTCAACAAAACCTAGGCCAAGCCCGTCGGATGTACTGACGCTAATAATAACAAAAGTAAAAAAAAAAAATGTAAGTATCAAAATTAAATAGTGAGTGTAAACCCAAATGACAAAGTGGTATTTATGTACAAACAATCCCAATAAAATAAAAATAAAAAAATGTTAATATCTAAATTAAAAAGTGAAAGCAAACCCAAATGACAAAGTATGTTTACGTACGAACAATCTTAAATATCCGTTAACAATACAAGCCGCGCTTGAACGGTAGATTGACGCAAACACACACATAAATAATATAACAAATTAACAGAAATTTAATTTGTAATCGAAGGTACATACGAACAAGCGACCTTATTACCTTCAAGTACGTTACAAATTATATATCAATTTTTCAGTGGCACCCTACGTAAATTACGATTTTTAACTTTATTTTATCAATTTTATCAATCAAAATTTTCTATTTAAATTAACAAAGATAATGATAAGATTGCAATCTGAATAAAGAAAAATCGTTAAATATATTATATATATGCTACAGGTGAAGCCAGCTAATCCCACTATAGTATAAACCGGACCACCAACTAGTGGGTGGCTTCTATCAACCTACACTGTTAATTAAACTAGTAAGAACGATCCCCTTTCGGGATGACAATCTCTGCTATCAATTTTTGTAGACAGGAGAAACCGCGATACTAGCCTATGTGGTTTCTCTCAACCGTGTTACTAGCAACCAAAATACAATAGCCCTTCAAAGAGGTAAGAAGAGAACCACGCTCTGCTACCAGCAGTTTGTACGCAACCGATGGCCTCCCAGCAGGAATGCAGTGGAAGCGAGGTTATTCTCTCTTGGAGACCAGCGGCTACGACAAAGTCCGCGTTACGCGGATCAGGGGGGGGGGACACTTGGCTATCAGCCCGGGCCAACAGCCAAGAGTCCAGGATAGAAGTAAAATTACTTACCTAGTCGTCGGGACCTCGAACCTCGTCCGTCGCACAGACGGCCCACGGCAGGGAAGCAATATATATATAATATAGGTTGGGAGTCGGGAATACAGGTTGGGAAATACCGTGATCCTCCTTGGCAACTCCTGGGTTCCCGATGCAAAACTTCCCGTCACGACACTCTCACCAATTGCTAAATAGGTACTAGTATTTAACCAAAAATATCGGGCACAAATCACGCCGCGCGTGTCCCGCGTTCTTTTACGATTCCAAACCAAATTTATTACTTTTACGAGTCGACCGCTCACGTATTACTCAAAAACTTCTCCAATCAACTATTACAATTCCGATACGACTCAACTCAGCAACTCGACCATTACAATAATTTCTTTATAGCCTACCTACTATACTATTCGTTTCCGTTGACGGTTCAACGAAAAAAACTAAACTAAGCGCCTGTACAAAAACCAATAGCAGAGCGTCGAGGCAATGCCAAACATTGCATCGGTTCCGAACACGTAGACTTTCCGCGCGAGTAAGAAAATCTTCAACGTCTTCAAGATTTTCTATTACTCGTGCGGAAAGTGTTATTTTCGTACATCCCAATAGAAGAAAAATATCTATAAAAATTGATAAATTAAAATCGTAACGAGTGTGCTCTGTAATGTTTCTATTAAGTACATTTAAATAGTGTCATATTAAATGTTAACCTTTCTAAAAGTTTAGAATATACTTGAACCTGAAAACGCTTTCAGAGCAGTTTAGTAAAAATATAATAATTTATAGCTGGTTGAAAAAAAATGTACCGCATATTTTAAGGCGAGCGTTTGGCAAAGTAAAAGCAAAATGTAGGCAAAAATCCATCATCTTTTAATCGATCGTACGCCCGAGGTTGAATAATTTTTAACCAAAATATATAAGAGGTTTTACATTTTTCAATACTTACATTGATTGATACTGAGTTACGTAATGTCTCTTTATAGGTGGAAAACTGTGTAATTTCGACAATTTTTATTAACATGTGAAAAATTTAACTTTTCATAGTTTTCTTTGGTCTGGATCTGGTCAGTAAAGTTGATTTGGTCGGCCATTTTTCATTCGGCAATTTTTGTTTGTACATTCAACATAATTATGTTCGACTTACCCGATCAGCAAAATCAGCCGGGTTTTGTTTGTATATATACACTGCCGGCCCAACTATATGTGTCGCCACCCTTAGGCGGCACACTGCGTTTCAGTCGTGATGATAAAAGCCAAGATGATGAGGATCCTGAGAAGAAACCCAGAAAGAAACTCAGGATACAGTTCTGTTTGTCATCACAGTCTTTTCCTTTATTGCACTCAGTCTTTAAGACTGAAAAATCATTTGCAAGGCCTATGGCCAGAGGTTGAGAGTAAGACTATGAATACATATAATTTGACATTTTCGTAATTGTTCTTTGGTTTGGGATATGAATAACGATAACAATTTTATTTTATTCAGCTTTTTCAGACTCCGTAAAATCGGTCTAAAAGTTTGTAGATATAGAATTTCCGTCCAATTTACTGGCTCTCATTGTACGTTAGTAACTTTTTCCGCTAGTTTCCCACTAACGAGGTATTCGAAATGCTCAGTTCTCTGCCATGAAACATAAAAACATCCTTCCAAATTAACTTTAGATAAAATATCAGATTACTTGCAGTACGCATCGGGCCACTAAGTGATAATATTACCAAAAGTTAGGAAAATTGCAAAAAGCTTCGCGGTGGTTACGTTGGAAAATTGTTATTATTGTTCATATTACTATGTTTGTAACACAAAATTTGAGAATGATGATCATTGGAGAATATACTTTTATATACAAAAAATTACCTTATTTTAAGCTTTTATATTGGCTTTTTTATTATTTATAAATAATAATCTTTTATAGCTCAAATAATAACTACGCAAGCATACCTTTACAGCTGTAAATTATTTTTTATATTATAAAGTGTAGCAGACAGGCAGACGGCCCACTTGATGTAGGTGATTATCGTTGCCTAAAGTCACAAATAATATCAGTTTCAAAAAAGTTTTGTGACTCAAGACACGTAAAAGATTGATATAAATCTTCTTTCTCTCAAAAATATGCGACATAAATGTTGTTTAAAATAAAATTATTTGGATTTAAATATTTAAATCACTAAGAGAGCACAGAACAAGACTAAATTTCAAAAAAAAAAATCTAATAAAATGCATATTTAATGGCCACACCGTTAGTTTTAGCGAAGGCGAGTTGTAACGTTATATCCCGAGAAAATAGGCTGCCACGTCTGCATTAATTTCCACAACACCCTCTTACCATCTCGTCTATTCTACGATATACACAACTATGTGTTTTGACCTACCATCCCTCCTTGCCGGCATTAAACAATGTCTGAGATACGATAAAATAGTTTAAGGACCGGAGGTCCAGCTATAGTGGCCACTAGACTCGTAAAAGCTGAAGGTTATTTGAGTAAGTCCGATTTGCGATTGTCTTAAATGATGTCTTAATGAAAATAAATAACACTGAGGTTTGTAGAATAAATTAAACAATACTTTAGACTCATTTATATAGAATATCACCACGATCAAGATAAATGTTAGTCTAGTTGCATTAATTAATAGTACTTAATAATAAATTAATGCTACTTTATGATTAAACATTTCATATTATTATTTTAAATTCTTTTTTAGTATTTAATCTCTAAGCAGTGAACATATATATTTAAAAAAAATCTAATATTCTTCCAAATAATAAAATAATCACAATGGAATGGAATGGAATACACAGTGCTGTCATTCCATTTAATTTTATATCTTCGACGACACATTTTTGTCATTATTCTTAGCTTTTATCTTTTATTGATTTTGAATTTGAATTAGGTATTGTCAAAAGAAAGGTTTATGTTGTATATAAATAAGTAGTAAGTATTAAATAAAAACGTGAAAGCTCAAAAAAATCCTTTACCGTAGATTTTTCACGTGAAAAAAGAAAAAAAAAAACGAGTGTGCTTATGACCACACGACTGAAGTGAAACTTCTTTCGCTCCATCTGTATATATATATATATATATATATATATATATATGTGTGTACAATATATACATGTATACACATATACATATATTAATTTTCTACAAATATTTAAATTTATAAAATAAATATTTATCGCGCGCACATTATCGAAAATGTGCGCGCGCACTGCTGTCTCTTGCTTATATCCCCCACATAACTTCCGTTCGCCTTGCCCGATCACACTTTTCGTAACGCTTACGTCACGCGTTCGCCAGCTTACTCCCCAAGTCAAGCGTGCGTAAAGAAGTTTCACTTCAAAAAAACGAAATGTCACGTGACCTTATTTCGTTTTTTTTTTTTAAACTGGTCCATACGATATTTTCAATCATGCTTAAGAAAAAAAAAATTTTTTTTTTCCTAAAAATCTCCCTCTGCCCTATTTTAGTAGAACCAAACATTGATAAAAGTAGTATATTATAAAAATTTAATAGAAATAAATTTACTATTATTGTCAAAATAAGAATTCTTTAAAAAAAGATAAAATGGAATATTAATTAGTTGAGTATATAAGAAGTATAAGCATCAACATTTGACAAAAAAAATAATTAAATTTTGAATACATATCTCAAAAAGCGCCATCTGCCGCATTAGTGTCGAACTACAACGAATCGTGTCAAAGGTTATCGATTATTTATTTATTTATTTTTAAAGCGCCCTCTGCCGTATTGGAATTGAACTAGAACAAATCCTGTCAAAGATCAAGTTAAGTAAAGGTCGGATGCAATGTGTACTGTGAGAAAAGATAATAATAAGAAAGAGACAAGGAGTTTAACAGTTTTGTTAGCGCGACGAGTTAACTCTCATGACAAAACGCTAGTGTCCCATAAAAAGTTTCACTTCAAAAAATAAATTACGAAACAACAGAAATTTTTGCACTTCGGATTTTGTTCATGATCTACTTGTATATTTTGAGTAGAGACTTTAAGTTTCGCAGTAAAGTGTATAGGCATAATTTTATCCTTTCATAAGAGTAATTGTCCCGAACCGTGTTGTGAGGACAGCCCCTGAGATATACGACGCAGTTAACTCTACAACAAGTCGTGTGTGCATCATAAAAGTTTGTACGTCACGTGAACACTGGAATAAGTTTTTCCTTGTATTTTCATCTCGTCTTTTACGATATAATACGTTCGGTAAATATGGTTGTGGATTAGTCAGTGGAAAAAAAAACCTTTCTTGTGTTATAGGCGACGGCAGCCACCTACCATCGAGTTGATCGTCAACCTGTCTGACGAACTTAAAATAAAAATAAATAATAAAAACTATAAAAACATTTATCATAATGAATTAATATCAGCGCCATCTCTGTTCGAATGATTACCGGTGCCATCTAGTTTTCGCAAGGATGTCTTAGTATGTAACATATTCTAGTTTCAGTGATATTGTGTATATGGGGCAATATTTCTAAAATTAAACTAACGCGTTACGCATACCGTGTTAGGATTTTCATTTTACTCCCATAAATTTTCATAGTCCGAGCTTAATATAAAAATGGAGTAAACTCCAAAAGGACTGTCAGCCACTTGCCCATCAAATATGAAAAAAAGTTATTTGCAGATATATTTAAGAAAGTATTATCTAAGTATTTACGAAAGTATAATAATAATAAGTATACGAGTGTAAATACTGTCAGACATTAATACCAGGCACAAGTCTTAGGCCAAAGTGTCACGTATTTAATACACACGTTACGCCGACACAAAAGAAAGAAATAAGTCGTTGAGATATCTTTGTCACAACTTTCAGACGCAGATGTTTCGGGGGCTCACAACAACTTTTTGTATTTGTGAAATATATATACTATACAGTATATTACCTGTGTGAATTGTTAACCAATGTTATCTAGATTGACGAGTGCTTGCCTTAACTTTGTCTCGTGACGTCAAGAGTTCGACTCTTGTCAAGGTCACCTTTGGACGTTGACTTGTCGGAGTTAATGTCTAGATCTGGAAAGTAGTGGTAGGGCACACATTTTCACAGTCATTTGGGCAGCCCGTCTGGTGGCAGTAACCAGCCCCTTATAGAAAACCACCGTGAAATAAAAGCATGAGTGCTGTTGTGTTTCAGTAAGTGAGTAAAGGGATGCCAGAGCAATGTATATAGAACAGAGTACTTAACACGTAGAAACTGCGTTTTGCTAGTTATAAATTAAATTTATTTCAGGTAGGGGCTAAAACCAGTGCTACGGTAGGGAAGTAAAGGTCGGGCTTAGGTAACTTACCCGACATAATGTCCCATATCACTTAGTTAAAGTACCACAAACTTAATCTGATCCGGTAACGGCCGTTTTATCAGGGAATTTGTGATTGTCATTAAATAATCACGCGATTTACTTGCACAATATAATATTGTTATGTTAAGTATATTAGATTTTATTTGACTTTACTAGATATAAGTATATCTAGCTATCTGCTGTTGTAGATTTTATAACAATGCGTATAAACACATAGACAGACTTCGTAGCACTCCCATTTTTAAATTCTTTTTCCTATTTCTAGAAAAATCTCTGTGTGCCCTAGCTTATGACGGTAGACTTAGGTATGAAATTTTTATATCGATAATTTTTTTTTAATACGTTTGTGTAGCGTCTATGTTGTGTAGTGAGTCCCAAACCGTGCTGGCTGAAAATCAGCGCTGCAGGTGCTTGCATCTCAGCACAATGCTGAGCCAGTATCCGTTTCACTGCCGCGAGGACACACACATCTTTTACCTGTTTGTTAATTTCTGTTTTGTTGTTTTTGTATTATGTTTGTGTCTTTGTGTTGCGTTGCAACATGTTGCGCCCGCAAGTGCGAAAAGGGGCTAAAATGTCTATTGAGTGCTAAAAAACCAGTGGAGTATCTGGGTCTTAGCTTCGCTCCAACTCGTCTTTATTTGGTCGATCAACCTAAGTCCACTGATAGAACACTCAATGCCTGCAGCGGGGATTACTAAAATACTAAATCATTAAAATTTATTATTTGTATTATTTAATCTTTGCTAATCTGAATTCCCTTTCTTGATTTATGTACTAAATGTCTGGATTTTATTTATTTAAACTACTATAAAGACTTTTATATGTATAAATGTATGAAAAGAAATGTATGATTATAATATATGTATCAATGAACCATCCCTATTGTTGTGAGGCTTACTTTATTAGAGGAGTCTAAGACAAGTTTATATATTTTACGATTCTGTTGCCAGTGTTAGCGGGTCGCTCCTATGAGTTATTACCGAGTGGCCCAGCTATTGTTCAAGTGTCTTTACGAGTTCGAAGTTTTAACGTAATGCAGAAGTTTTAGTTCAGAGAGGTCTGTTTACTTTACTATGTTCCTACTTTGAAAATGAGAATCGAAATTTCGGTTTTACAGTAGCAAAATGTCAAACCTTATTAACATGATAAACAATCCTAACTGTATTTATAAATGCGAAAGTGAGTTTGTTCTTTTGTTACGCTTTCACATCTTAACTACTAAATCGATCATCTAGAAATTTTGCACACACTTTGTAAGGGATATCGAAAAAGGACATCTTTCATACAATGTAAAAAAAAGTAATGTACCCGATAGATTATCTTAAAATAAAAATAAAAAAAATCAATGCCTGACAAAAATATATTAGCAATAAGTAGGTATATAAAATGAAAATATATTTACTAAAGAAAAGGAGCGCCGACGAAGTCGCAGGCAATACTTAGTTTATTCGGCAGAATTCGAGTGTGATGCCACACTCGAGTGTAATTGATGTAATGTATTATAAACGTTTTTACCTATATAAAAAAAAAATAAAAAAACATATCATCTTAGAATCTTAGATAGAGTTATCACTGTTTTAATTTCAAAATACATAGGTTGCATAGGTCTGACGTAGCCTGGAATTTTCACTAAGATTATTGCTGTCTTCGTACTAGGATGTGGCTACCATTTATATTTGGTAGGATGTTGCTATATCTGAGTATCAAACTAATGGTGTAAATTTCGTACAGTTTAGATGAGGAAAGCTCTAAGATCGGAATATCATGATTAACGAAACTGCGGAAATCTATTGCGGATATCAAATTCTCAGTTAACCCACAGAGTATTTGAATCTGAGATCTGTTTGTAGCCGATAATATATGGATGTCGATATGTCGTAAATAAAAGAGCACAGTAAAATTGTGGGTAACCGAATTGCTAAGGTCGGGATAAAGTTGAGCTACGTCGCTTACTATTTAGTGGTTATTTTACTAAAATGGTACAGTATTCAAAACTTTACTGAAAATATACTTAAATTTTATTAAATTGAGCCTTATGAGCTATGCCACCTGTTTAAAATTTAGCTGTTGCCTGGCCCTTCAGATTGTTAATACTTCAATTTTAATATAAATTACATAGATGAATGATTGGTCTCGCTGCGCTCGACTAGATACCCCCGTCGTACTTGTAAAATGCGGCATAAAATAGTACGCCGAATTCGGCGTACCCGAGCCAGTCACACTGCAAACTGTCTGTGATGTGTACGTGCCGAATGTTTTATTAAATTTTAGGCATAATAAAATACCAGTTAGCGTAGTGAAACTGTGTAAAAATATAATAAAACTGGATAAAAAGTGACGGTTTTTTGCACACTCTACAATATAAGAAGTTGCCACGTTTTCGGAGCTATTGCTTTTGTATAGCGCTCTATCTAGTCGAGCGCAGCGAGACCAATCAATTATCTTTGATAAATTAGTTATAATTTAATTCCTTACGATAAACTTGAAGCAGTTAGAAAAAAATAAAAGTGAATTAAGGCGCTTAAATGCTTAAATGCGTACTCAATTCCCAATCGAGCCGAAAGAATATTGTGAAACAGAAAGGTTTTAAGTGGTTATAGGGTAGTAAAAGTTATAGCTTTTACTTTGTTGTTCGATTTAAACTTGAACGTCAAAGGACATCTTGAGATCGGTTTCATAGCTGAATTTCTCACCTGGAATAAACATTGAACAATCTTTATTAAATCAATGTTCTTGTGAATGTAATTACTGTAGGTAGTAGGTATTGGAATAGTGCAGGTCTTATATTATAATAATAATAGCACGCGCCACCGGCTTTGCACGGATGCAATTTTTTCTGCAAATTATATAAACCAACCTTTTTCGTTAATCTGTCTTTCCATTAGTGAAAACCGTATCAATATTGGGTCGTTTAGAAGTTAACCGAGAAACAATCGGAGACGGTAAAGACTTTATTTTACAATATTTAAGATTTAGAAAGACGTGGATAAGAGCTGAACCTCAGATGCCCGTTTTCACCAAGAGACACATAGAGTCATAACTACTATTTAAGTCGGTCATTCACGGCAGTCCGCCATGCAGTCCGGCTCTTGATGAACGATTGTGAATGTGTCTGCCGTGAATGGCCGGCTTTATGTGTTCCCTAAACTCTAGGTGACTGTTAGTGAAAAAGGGCATGAGTTTTCTATTTAATATGCTTCACTGACTTGGACAGGCTGTGCAATACAAATTGCACATAGCGCAATTTATTGTAGCTAATTTTTTGTATCATTTAGAAACGCTTTGTTCTCGGGACAATCGAGGGCGTATTTGCGTATTTTTATTCCTTAGATATGTATACATGTATAGATATGTATAATCACTAATTTTAGTTTCGTGGACAATCGTTCTATAGTCTACAGAGTCAAAATGGCGTTTTTGACAGCGCCAAATTGACAGCAGCCTGTCCAGTGGTATTAGGTACAAGTCAGTGGCTTTAAGTATGAAAAAAAAAATCGGAGAATGTGAAACTCTCTCAAACAACAGTCAACAAACTACAGAAATCTTGCATTATTATTTCGATTCATGTGGTTAGGACAATCGGCTGTAGTGTATTCCTTTTATTCCAGAATGGCCTGTACTCAGCGGTGGGATATTGTAGCTGATAAAATGCATCGAATTTAGGATTAAAATATTATTTTGAGAAATTAATATAGTTAAATTAGAGTTAGGGGTTCCTAAGCAAATGAAAAGACCAGAATGTAATAATTACATACTCGTACTTACTGTTTTGTGGATAAACGGTTTATAATATTAGCTAAAATTCCACCTATATTAATGGGTGCAGTTGGCCGCAAACATTCCTCTCATATGCATATCAAATGTCGAAGTTTAATTAAAATATTGGGCTCAGGTAGCGGCAAGCGGTAGCGGGTAGTGGTAGACGGACGTTACCGCAAACATGTTAGCGGTACGCGGATTGATTCGTCGGCGGTTGTTTATCTCTGCATTCGGATGTTGCCGTTGGATGCGCGGTGGTAGCTAGCTGCTACGTTTCGGTTAAATAGATTAGTCATCGCATTTTAACAGTGCCACTACATATATGAAGGTAATGCCAAAAAATACATGCTGCGATTTATTGAATCTTTCCAAAAATAAAAATTCCATTAAAAAAGTTTATTTTAGGGATAACATTCCTATGCCTTCAAAGAATGTTAGGTTTGATAAACGCAAAAAAATTTACTGCCCAACACTTGCGAAACATCACCAAGTGAGTCGTGTTACTAGTACAGGTTTGGTTGAGAAATATATCTGAATAATACCCGTAGTGGCTGCCTGAAGATAGATGCTTTAGGTCTGTAAAAGGTTACTATGTCCAAGACATTGCTGCTTCAATAAAAGTAAGGCTAAGCAAGATTTAGCAATATTTTTATTTAACATATTTAAAAAATAACAAAAATTAATATTTGTATGTAACAAACAAAAAATAAATAAATTGAACTTTAACTAATACCTACTTACCACATTACGTTCAAAACGAACAGAAATTGTACAGCTGTAGTGATAGCGAAGTAGTATCCAATCAAACTTTATTGTGGCAAACTGGAGCGCGCGAATATTTCTCACCACTTCAAGCTAATGTGGACTCTAAAAAATTGCACATTGGTTAGAAAGTTGGATAAAATTCATATCAAATTTGGTAAGATAAATTTTGCAAATGTACGGTAAAGATAAAACGGGGCTTTTAAGATTCTTTATAAAAATTCGGTAAAAAATAAAATACGTACCAATTATTACACTGAGAATTATATTTATAGTGGGACAGGGCACACTGTGTTTCACAGTCCAAACTTAGCAGACTCTCCAGCATCAGAACATATACAGCATTTCGACAGCTTTATTTCTGTACTAGCTGGTGCTCACGACTTCGTCCGCGTTGAAAAAGCAATATATCGCCTGACATAGTTATTGCTATTATACTTAGCCAGGAGTTGGTTTCCTTAATTTTAGATAATCCATCGGGAGCTATACTTTTTTTCTGGATGATAGGTACCCTATGTCCTTTATGGGGTCCCAGATAACGTGTATGCAAAATCATTTCAGTAGTTTTTGCGTGAAAGAGTTACAAACATCCATACATACATCCTTACAAACATTCGCATTTATATTATTAATAGGAAGGATAGGATAGGATTAGTAGGATGCTATGAGATCGGAAGCCACACTTGCAACTCGCATCTTCCTTTGATATTTTGCGTCTTTATAGGAGACGGTAGCCACCAAGTATTATATATTAGCCACTATTATACATATACTAAATTGCATGTGCAAATTTTCCGGAAGTATTAATATGTTCAAAAAATTTAATATAAAAACATGTGTTTTATATGTCATCGTGTTCTTAGCATGTGTGGCTAACATACTTAAAAGCAAGTTGAAGTGGTATAACGATAAACGCGCAAGGAACGCATGTAACCCACTTAATATGTCAATACCAGGATCTAAAAAGAGCGTTAAGGGTTGACTTGAAATATGCTGCGTCGAAAAATACCCCATGAAAGCAGTGAATATTCCTTTTAAGAATATTTTATGGAAATTCCTATTCCAGTGTCAAAGTAAGAAATGTTAGTCGCAACTTTATTCAATAAAGTTCGATTCTATTTCTTTGAAATTATCTTTTATTTGATTTAGTGACTAAATCAGGTACTTTTGAAGAAATTGAAGGTTTTCAAACCGACCCTTTTTCTTTGCGGTCCATTGTATTTTATAATAAATTAATATCGAGCATATTTGATAAAAAATAAATAAATGTCATTTAAAAATATATGTATATTACAAAAAAGGAAAATATTTTGTAAGTAGTTACGTTAACCCTTTGACAGAATCATATTACTATGATAAGTTGAAACTATTCGTATGTTAATTTACAACCGGCATATATGCAAAGCAAGCGAGCCAGCTCTATGCAAATCTCGTGTCGGCGGCGACGGACGCTATAAGAAAGTAGAAAAAAAGTTGCATTTTGAAATCTACATATGTATGCAAATAATAACTACTTTTGATTTTCAATTTCAGTGCAATGCTGCGTGATATTTCCTCTGCAGGAAGACTGCACAACGATTGGCAGGCAGGCTGATAATCCACTCAATGGTATGAGTGGACACAAACAGTGGATACAGTGTACAGGGGTGCCAACCCTGCTATTTTTTTTATCACACTCGAAGAAGCACAAATTGTAACTTGTAACTAAGATGAACCTCAAAAATGAGTTTCTTTCAAAGTTCCTACGTCCGCAGGATGAAGTTTCTGCCCACTTGGAAGCAGAAGTAGTACTTAGTAGTTTCTTTACAAGCCTAGAGCGTATAAAACACTCTAGAAATTAAATATTTATAGGACACAATAATAACTAAACAATAGTAACATATTAACAAATACATAGCTGTGCTCGCGACTTCGTACGCGTTTCTAGAATAGCGCGTAATTTTTTTGTTTGTTAACCGATTTGAATGAAAACTAGCTACAACACATCAGTGAAAACCGCATTAAAATCAGTTAAGCCGATTTTGAGATTATCGTGCACAGACGTACAGACAAGCAGATAAACAGACATTATTTGACTAACATAAGTACCTACGTGAAAAAATTGATTTTTTTTAAAATATATTTCACGTAGAGAAACGGTTCGTTTACGATTTTATTATATGTATTGATAATATTGATAACATCCAATAACATTGAACTAATATCTGATGAATGAAGAAGAAAACAAACACACAAGATGGTTTGACTTTTTTGACCGCCCTTAGGTGTCATGTCCTTTATCATGTAAGTAATCTCAATAGCACGTACAGAATAACTTTCAATAGAATATAATATCATATCACTTGAACAAACAAAATATATTAGTACAAGGAGTAGAAATCAATGTCATACTATCATGACTTTGGTCTCAAACAATCAAGTTACAAGTTAAACTAGCTTATGCCCGTGACTTCGTCCGCGGCCCTTTTTCGTAGGTGCTAAAACAATCATTCAATGATTCGAAAAGATATCAATAACAATGAGTAAATTTGCGTCCACATTAAACTTAGCAAACCAATTTATTTTTATATTTATATTAAAAATTAAAAATACCAAGGACTTCTTTGTGTAGTAAAATTATTAATTTATATTTATCAAAGAAATATAAACTATAAACATGAATATCAAAATACACAACTCATTGGTTTTATTAATACAATAATTAGTACAATAAAATATTATTCTATCGAATATGAACGAAATTCATTTTATGTTATTGTACGATTTTTCTATTATATATGTATTATATTTGGTATTTCATACAAATATTATATTTGGCGACAATAAATGTAACGAAATTAATAAGACAAAGTATCTTATTTAGTCTAATTAAGTTACCTATATATTTTTAATAGTTACACGCTCCCGGCTTTGCCCTGGTTCAAAATAAAAACTATCCTATCTTTTAAGTTGGACCAAATCACACATAGTTACCAAGTTTTATCAAAAACGGTTCAGTAGTTTAGGAGTTAATATGCGACAAACATGTGACACGTAATTTTTATATATGTATGTATGTATATAAGGGTAAGTTTATACACGTAAAAGTAATTCAGTACAAAACCCCACTTCATGATTCTGTTCACGGTCACAAACTCGAAAAGTTGAGAAACAAATGTCTGTTTCAAATGTTGAGGACGGAAGACAACAATATCTTAGTAATATTAAACATACAGTAATATAACTTTAATAATTCTTACTTATTTAGTTTAACTTATGTTATTTTATTGTGTTCAAACAGCTTAAGAACGGCAAAGCCACATTGTGTCAACTTTGGAAATGAACTTTTCAAAGTTGCCTTTGAAAGAGCCTAAAAGCTCTGAAAGCTTTGAATGGCTCTGAAGGGATGAGAAAAAGGATGAGCTCTGCCATCCCTTACTCACTCAACGTCTGCAAGGGTGTGGTTACAGTAGCCAGACGATCTGACCAAATGACTGTCATTGATTAGTTTAAATGTAAAAATTTATTTAAATATGGCAACTTCAGTATGTACTGTTTTCGCACTATACCGATACAATTTCCAGTGCTGCGAACCGTGACAGTTGGACTGATGTGTTCCCACTTTTTAAAGGTTCCGCAAAAGTCACAACCATATTTAATCGCGTGTCAGCGCAAAGTGTTATTGCTTTTAAATTTTCATTTGACTTTTCACCGCTGCTTTTGCTATAATAATTATAAGGCCATGGTTTATATTTTAATAACTTTTGTCCGCGCTTCGTCCGCGCCCCGCGCCACCGCGCGTTGAACAATAAAAAAAATCAACACCTGAAAAAATATATGAGCAATATTTTATAAAATCTTTATTTCCCATGTAATTCTAACGATGGATTAGGATGGATTAATTCCTCGGGATTAGTACTTTTTTTAAATGAAAGTCCCTTTCTGTACCCTGACGGGTTGAGCAGTTAAGGCGTGAAAGCCAATTCAATTCAGTCAAGTGAAGTTGAAGCGTGAAACAAAATGACTTTCGCCTTTATAATAGGATGAGACTGTTACTTTAATTATTATGATCCTTTATATACATATAGACGGGAATTTGTTTTCTATAAGAAAATCCTAGAACAGATGGGCTGAAGGTGACAGTCGCCGTCCGCAGGGTGACCCGTTTGACACATAACAATAGGGAATAAAAGCGTTATTAACCTGAGAAATATTTATTTTTAGATCCATAATCAAAGTGAAGATCTACTATTTGTATCACAACATAGACACATAAGGATAACCTTACGTAATAGAGGTTAAATACCCATGGGATAGGTGGATACAGCGATTGCTTTTTTATTCCAAAAACATTTAAATTCAAAATAATTTGAATTAATGGCTTGTTTTATTATTTTTCAATATGACAAAAAGAATGGTATCCTGAGTTTCTTTCGGGGGTCTTCTCAGGATCGTCATCATCTTGGCTTTTTTTTCCGAAACCCTGGTAAATTTAAGTTTATAATGACGACCATAAGAGTTTCTTGAAGAAAGTTAAATGATAAATAAATATTTTTGATTTTACAGTCATTTGAGCAGTTGTAACCACCCCTTTACAGAAGAGCACCGTGAAATAATAGCATGTGTGCTGTTGTATTTCGGTGAGTGAGTAATGGATTTCCCTATCCCTAAGATCTAATCCCCTAAGATCAAATGGACAGTCAGCCTGTCTGTCGAGTGTAGACATACACTCTAGCCTAGACTAGCCTGACATAGACAGAGCTTTAAAGCAAGCACCTTAACAACTCGAATAAGGAGCTCGTCATATTTTATTTATAAACACTCCTAAGCGCTTACAAAAACCATTAAAAAGAGTAAATCGATATGAAATACACAGTAAATCACTCGACGGAAAACCGTTAACGTACTTCCAAAAAAAACACATTAAAATCTCTTTATAATTCAGAGCGAATTAATTCAGATTCAGCGCAAACGTGCGTGCTGGATGGTAAATCAAGATATACGCTTTTAACGTGCGGGGTGCGCCCCCAGTAATTAAAATGGGTAAAAATCCGAGCCAAGCCTTCCCTAACCTAATTTACTTGACAAACTTGTAGACATCTCTTTCGTGACAAAAAAAGGTTTTTAATGAGACAGCGAAATATTGTCCGCGAGAACAGACGATATTTGTTTTTTTTTTCTTAACACTGCAAAGGTCTGATAAAGTTGTGCCTACATTAATTTTATTGTTATAAAACCCAAATTTTTTTTCTGATGTTACTCTTCATAAGAACCTTCCTCGGACTGTAACGAATATTATAGAGAAAAAAAAACTAATTTAAAAATGCCGTAGCACCACCAGGTGCTACGAATTTCAATGTAAGTTTGTACACAGCTACGAGATTTGCGTAGAATTGTGTATCCCTAATCTACGAAGAAATAATATCATCCTAATATGTGAATTCTGCGGACTTCTAATATTATTAAATAAAATATTATTAATATAATGGTCCGTCGATTAATCTTTATTAATATTATTATAAATGCGATGGTTTATGAGTATGGATGTATGTAATGTATGGACGTTTGATACTCTTTAATGTAAAAACTACTGAACGGATTTGGATGAAATTTTTACACTAATAGTAGTTTATAACATTATATTATGTTACTTTTTAGGCTCCCGAGGGATCGACTAAAAATAAAAAAATGACGGTGGCGCTACCGGTCACCACAGCGATAAAGATGTTAGGCGTTATATTACTCTATAACGCCTAGCTGTTGCACGTGACTTCATTATCGTGATTTTGTACCTAAACATAGCCTAATACGTTACTCGCTGATAATGTAGCTGTCTATAGGTGAAATTATTTTTAATATCGTCTAGTAGTGTTTGAATGTGCTCATTACCAAAAATACAAATATTCTTTTCTTTATATATTTTTATTATTTAATGCGAAAGAAGTCGCGGGCGCCAGCTAGTATAGCACATATGAAACATTAATATATTTTGGCTGAACTCTCACCGCCATTATTAAATGATTATATTAAAAGCATTTGGCAACACGCGAAATGTAAAAGTATAGTGCCGTGTTTTAAATCACGGTTTTACATTAAAAAAAATTCATTTAATTCTGCCGTGATGTCAGCCATTAGCGGCTTGAATGCGCCACGAAAAAAATATGTAGAACATTGAAAACAAAGCGGACTCATGCCGAGACTTTTATTGTGTTTTTATATTTCAGGCTTGAGTTTTAGACGTAAAGTAGTACAATAGACGGTGTTAATCCTGCTCCACGTTCGCTGCTTAATGCATTACAATTATGCGAAATGTTCAGGACGAATATTAAAACGCTTAACTACAGTGTTCAGTAGGCAGTATTTTTTTAATGTGGCCACAATACTAATATGGTTAGGGTATACAGTCACTCAACTCAAGCTCTATCCGCAAAGCACAAAGCTCACGTGGAGTCTGTAGCCACCAATAAATAGAACATCAGCGTGATATAACAGCATTGTATTAGTAGAGAGCTGAACGCAGTATGCTATTTAGAGGCATGCTAGGTAGTGGCAGCCGATGCTAGGGTTTTGCGAGCACATCATGTCGCGCCAGAAGATCTCCCTTGACTGGTAGACTTAGGGGAGACGTCCGACGTGACATCCCCCAGATAGCTGACGTACCGCCACTTTCAGGTACGCCCAGGTTCCGACACAGGGCGCACAGTCCTTTTTTTTTTTTTTTTTTTTAACGTTGGGAAATCCTCTTGGATACCCGGCAGTGTAGGGGGTACTGCCGGGTTATGCCGGATTCCTACCGGCTAAAACCCAACGACTTTCTATCAACGCGGCCATTAGTGGGCGGGGTCACGGGGACGTTGGTACACGACTTCGGTGCCCCGCCACACAGCTATCCAGCACGGGGAGACCTGTGCTCCCTCTCAGAACCTCGGCGTACCCGAAAGTGGAGGTACGCCGGCCTTCTCGGGGGACCTTAATATGGGCGGCAGTCTCCCCCAAGACCACCGCCCGGGTCCCGGTTAGGGTGGAAGGCGGCGGATATAGGCCACCCGCCTGCGCCCGAGCCTTCTCCGGCGGATTGGCTGGGAGAGGGGATCCTCTTCCCGCTGCGTTTCCGCCGCTTCCTTGCGCGACATAACGTGCTCACAGAACGTGAGCATCGCCTGCCACGCAAGGTCACTGCCAACCATCGATTTCACGACGGCCGGCAGCGAGAGATCGGCGCCCACGACGAGAGACAGAGCGGCGCGTTGCTCTGCCCATTCGGGGCATTCAGCCAAAGTGTGCTGCGCAGTGTCAACCGCGCAGCCACAATGGTGGCATTCCTCTGTGGGCTCTCTCACGGCCACCCGGTGAAGATAACGCCCGAAGCAACCATGCCCCGAGAGCACCTGCACCAGGCGGAACGTGAGAGCCCCGCGCCGCTTCGCCAGCCATTCCTCTAGGGAGGGGCGAATGGCCTCAATCGTCAGGTGGCCCGCACTGGGCTCCGCCAGCCTTTCCTTCCACTCTTGGAGGAGGATCATCTGGGAGTGTCTCCTCAACCTGATGACCTCCTCCGAAGACAAAGCCGAGCCGCGCGATCGCGCGTCCGCGACTTCTCGGTACACCGCCGCCAACACTTCGGCATCCAGCTCCCATGGAGGGGTGCCAGCCAGTACACACGCCGCCTCAAAAGAGATGGTGCGGTACCCCCTCACAATCCTGACAGCCATGACCCTTTGCGCGCGGCGCAAAAGTGGTCTATTACGGGTTGTCAGGCGATCCGCCCAGATGGGGGCCCCATACAAGGCCATGGACCGTACCGCGCCAGCGTAGAGGCGGCGACATGCCGTATTCGGCCCACAGGGCGCACAGTCCTACCTGCGTTGGACAGCCGTGGCAGGTCGTGGATGGATGTTAGGAGTCCTGCGTAATCTCACAGCGCCTTAAAATGTTAAAAAAATAAAGGCTTACTATGTTACGCAACATTAATCTAGACAGCCCATCTGTTTGAAACCCTGTAACAAAAGACTGCTATGTTTCCGTGAGTTACTAAAAGATTCTAAGGATTAAATGAGCGACTTTTGACTTTTATTGTGAGAATCAAGCAAGATGTTTATACGAAAGCCAGAAAAGGCCAATTACAAATTGAAAATTGCGTTTTCATTGTCCACTTGTCTAGAAACTGGCTAGGAGTCACATCAAGAACCCCTGTACCAGAGAGCCTTATACACTTGTACCTCATACTCTGGACCAAGGGATAATTAACAAAGCTTGGCACGGACGGGGCGGGGACGGTGATATATTTAAAGTTGATCATGTGTAAATTTGATATGTAAACTGAAATGCACTGATCTGAGTAATTAACTGATTTGAACCACTTAATAACTATGATTACTGGCAACTCACGAATAAAATTAAGCTAATGAAAATTTTACACTTCAATGTTACCTCTACTAAATAATGTTATTAGCTATGTGAATCCTGCGTATGGCACAATTATTTGGTATTGACTAAACAGTGCAATGAACATAATTATAATAATATGATATGATTGGGTAATCACAGTTTGTAGGTACATATTGCATTGTACAAATTGTCAAGGTACTTTAGTTGCATAGATGAATTTTATTTTGTAATTTTAGTTTTTGTGTATAATTTAAGTATATTTTATTTATATTTGCCAAGTTATCAGAGTTTTTGTGAAAAAATCAATAAAAATATTGGTTTGAAATGGCAATTTTTCACGCTTTTGAAACAACTCTTTTAAACAACGTGTGACAAAAAATGCTATTATTTTTTTCCCTTTGGTACATGTAGTTACATAACCATTTTAATTAGTCATAACCAGTTATCGAAAAAGGTCTGTCAAATTCAAATTTCTGGGTGGTCCAAGCCTCAGGGCACTGCCAGTGTTCATGAATGCTTTTTACTTAAATGAGAAAAAAACAGTGCCTTTTTGCAACATACATAATATATTATGTCATTAGAAAGTTCTGAAAAGCGTTGTCCTTTTGAAATGTTCACTCACTAACACTTTCACGATAGTTGGAAGTCGTAAGCATATTTTTATTTGCAAATGGCTGACTTTTATGCATTGAACACCCGAAGTTATAAAGTTATAACTTGTTCCCTTATAAGTTCGGGATAAATTCCTCATAACAGAGCTCCGACAGGGAAATATCTCAGTGTCGAAATAGTTTAGCTGGAACTCGACGAAATATGTTGGGTTAAAATCGAATTACATTTGTGAAGATGAAACGTCAAACGTGGAATGGAATCTTGCATGAATAACCATCGGATGTTGTCGCAACTGCCAAGTTTCCAAGTCATGAAACTTTATTAAAAAAAAAACACCGATACATATCTGCGGATGCTGCTTCCTTGCATAACTGCAATATTATTGAAGTGTTCCAAAGAATTGACAACAGATATGGTACTAATAAAGATATTAGTATTCTTACTATATACTAGTAACGAACAATTTCACTGTTAATAGTTAGATAGAGTTGAGTTAATATTTATATAGAGTTGAGGGAGTTGAGAATTGGTCTGGTGAGTTCCTGCAAATAGTTATCTGAACCCAGATAATTAGACGCTGCTAGGATACATACTACCGCTTTGTTATATTCTACGTACCATTTTTTTTCGAAATCAGAGTAGCTTTGCTGTCCACGTGACACACAAATTCGGCTTTTCTCTAAGTGTCTTAAAAAATATTTTTTCTTATATTCTAGGGTACCAAAGTATCCTGAAATGTTAGTGATGCTTACAATCGGATCTATTTAAATCACAGACATATGCTTTTCTTGGTTGAAAAAGGGACATAGAAACACGCATCAGAAGGGACTTCGGAAGATAAGTTTCTTAACTTAAGTTAAGTTATGTATAGATCGTTGATAATGATTCAAAGACTGATTCGCTTGATTTTTAGCTTGACTCATGCTGAGTTCAACCAAATAAGAAAATAATGTCAATTTGAGAATCATGAAAATATTAGAAATCGCAATATTACTACATTAAAGTATGTTCAATATTTTGTTTAGAAAAGCATTAAGTAGCGACTTTGAATCGTTTGGATACATTTTCCAAGTTAATACGCGATCTCGTTGGCGCAGTTGGCAAAGCGTCTGCCTGCCAAGTGAGGTTTAAGTATGGGAGATAGATAACCAACTCTTTAAGACCGTATGTTTTATGTATGAAATGATGCAAGTAACAACGTATAAAACGCGCGCTTAAATCCTGCTACACAAAGCCTATGAATTCATTCGAATAAATTACGGAACAAATCAGTGAGTGAATTTATAGAATTCACCGAGTTCTGTGTCAGAATTTCAGTATTCATATACAAGCGTAGATGGAAGCCAAAAGAAAGATACTGTACGTTCTTACAAAACATAATCGTACAGAGAGACCTCAATTATGTAAAGCGTAACTCGGTTACCAAATATTTTATAAACCTTCATTATTTTCGACAAATAAATCATAATTTATAATATTAACCAAATATTTATTCAATCTATTATTTCGATGTAAGTATTGAAACATAAAATTTTAATGAGGAGTGTATTATATTACGAGTACGTGTACATATCCTTGAAACGAATTATGAGGTAAAGGGTAATGTTTTTTGTACACACCCTGTTTGCGTGTCTTCGCAGTTTTGTGCTATCACATAGGTATGTTATGTATGGTACAAATCAAAAGCGAATGTTCAATTTTAAAATTGTTAGTGCTACTGGCTAGTTTGATTATTTTATTTATATACATATACAATGAAATGAATGTTGTATTAACAATTCACTTGCATATTTACTTTATTGGGTATAAAGTTCTTTGTTGTTACAATAAACCAAAAAATATTTTTTGGTCTCTCTTTTTCCTACCGAATGCGTAAAGAAGGATTTTTTCCTTAAAACTCTACTGTCTTAAAGTTTACACCTTTGGTTATTATGCTTATGTTTTGTTTATAACAAACAACAATAGGCTTTTTGTTTTGTGTTTTTTTTTATAATTTATGTTGTTGAGTTGTTTTGTGAAGCTTGTACTTCACAACGGCATTGACAGTAAAATATTGAAAATTTATAGCCAGAATAAGTAACAACTAAAATATTTTTATTCTGATTTAATAATGCTTTAAATTGTAACTAATTATTAGATCCTTCAATCATCAACATGATTTTTATTAACCTCTGAAAACCTGTCACTTGGACCACATAACTAACCAACAAATGTTTTTGTCATCAACGCTCCTCATTACCGGGTGGCCACACGACGTAAAAACAAAAATACTCTTTTATTTTGATAAAACGAAACAAAACCGAGTATAAATTCAATTTTTGTTTTCAATTATTTTTCGGAGCGCTCGACGTGTGTTTTCAATTTGCTATTATATTTTCGTTGTTGTTGTTTAATAATATTAAATGGATGTACCAGGATTTTTAAAATCAACTAAAATTGTGTATTGTAAAAACTTTGCTCACCTAATGAGACAAACATAGTGATAAGAATACAAAATACAATAACTCTTGTTTTAGTTTTGTGAAATTCTATTATACTATATTGAAAAAAAAAAATTAAGATCCTACTTGTTCGTGAGGACTTACTCGCATAAGTGTTCTAAACATCGACGAAAGGTGTGAAGTATTGTTCATTCTATGGCCTATAATGGGTAATGGGTGGTAGATCATAGTTCATGTACCTACGTTACTCAAAACAGAAGAGAGGCCTATGACTAGTAGTGTTACATAAGCCATCTACAGAACAGCCAATAATGTACTATAATTATATTTTAAAAGAATAGTTAACTGAAATTAGTGAGGATGATTGTTTATCTAAAACATAATAAATTTATTTTATAGCTAAGAATAATTCAATTCAGAAACCTCAACCTACGAAAATACAAATCACCCTCAACAAATTAAAAAACACATTGTTCGTGGCACAACATTATTAAACTTCATTTCAGAACATTCTCGACAGTTTCACAGTATACCTAACGAACAGTAGAGATTAAGGTTCTAAATTTAAATACCCACACTTTAGTGCCTTTCCTTATACTCTCTTTGGCCCACGTGTCACTCCACGGTCAGAATCCCACATGGAACAACTAGTTCTCCGTATATATAAATTACTCCCTGCAACTCACTTATCCCACGTGGATCGCTGGCATCAGTCACGTGGTACATTTTAGACTGTGCTTGTAATGTTGCCAGTGAACAAATCCAAGATGCATACACTACACACACTAAAATAATATTATAATATACATCAATCAATTTAGTTAGACCTGTTTGTGTCTTCATACTACTTCTAGTATGTATTATACTCGTAGTAGTTTCGACTTTCGAGAAATCTTCTCGTCCAAAATGGCTTACATCAGTAAAAATTGTGAATTCAACTGTCGAAGTTCTTGATGAATAAATATACTTGGGACAAACAGTTCAATTGGGACAACTAAAGAAGGAGGTCAATCGTCGAATCTAGCTTGGATGGGCAGCGTTCGGGAAGCTCCGAGACATCTTCTTGTCCTCAGTGTCTCAAAACAATCTGTGTCTCAAAACTACAGGCCTCGCAAGCTTAACGTCGCTCAACGAGCTATGGTAAGGACTTTATTCAGGATTACTCTACGAGTAGAGAATACGTTCCTGGGATCCCGAATCTCGGGATACTGGGATTCCAGCCGTTTTCTGGTCCCAAACTAATATATTTAGTGAATTTTGATCACATTATAATTTAATAGAAATCACCTACTGATTTCTTTATAACGCGATTATTTTCTGATCATTACCAGTCGCTGTGCATATGACATTTTAACGCAAACCAAAATATGAATGGAAGTTGTTTTAATAATCTATCACTATTTTAATTATTTTTCTTGGCATTAGAAAAAATATTGTGACGAAGCAACCATACAGGTTTTGCAAGCGCGCTGCCGACCTTAGTATGCCTCATTCGTAAGGGAAAGGAGGAAATGGGCTCTGTCTTCCTTTACTCAATAACCGAAACAAAATAGAATACACAGGAGTATTATATGTATAAGGGGTGGGACTGTCCCCAGACTGCTACGCTTATAATTTTTTTTATTTTAAACTAAAATTTTTTTGTATGTTATTTTAAGTTTATGGTCTAGTAACTACAGGACATCAAACATTAACATATACCGTATATATTTAAGCAACGAAAAATGTCTGAAACATACCGGAATTCATCCCCTTAGGTAAGAGCTAAACGAAAATGTTACCGCAAGAGCCTACTTATACATTAAGCTTAAATTTTTTTTTTACATGCTGAGTATAAAACGAAAAAGTATGAAGGGCGTGTTTTCGTGGCGTGTGTGAATTAGCGAGTAACATAGGCTATATTTTATAAAGTTACGCGGATAAACTCGCGTGCAACAGCTAGTGTGTTATATATTCAGTCCCGTTTGTTTCAAATTTAATTGTTAACCTGCTGAGGCTTCGGGAATACAGGAGGCGACCAATTGCGGCCACACCCGAACCCGATCATACTAGTATAGCTCACTCGTTACATTCACTTACAGTTCGATAGAGACAGTGAAATGGGTAAGTCTTTTATGTATTATTTAATTAATAGAGTTAAAGAGAGTTTAACTCTAATTCATTTTACATATTATAATAATATTCTCTGGTGTAAATATCTCAAATCCTTTCACATTTTGTTTAAACTTATTTTTAGTAAAGAGAGAGAAACGATTGGTGTTTTTTTGGACAACTTAAAAAAATTGTTTCACAGACTGAAAAAAGGTATCCCGAGTTAGTATATAAAAAATAATTACAGAATTATTTGATTTTCAGTTATATGTCCCTGTCAAACTCACTATGATACTCTCACGTTCATTTAATTGTAATGAAACCGACAAAAAGAGGTCATACAATATAACTATAAAAATCTGTGACATTTTTAATATGAAAGAAGTAAATATAAATCAAGTGTCGTGCTTTAAATGAAAGGGAGCGCCATCGCAACGCGAAAATGGTCCGGCTAATGGCCGTAACACACATACTGCGCAAAATGTTTTACTACGATATTTCGTGTTGAATGCTATGTCGTGCTGGTGACTTCTATATGAGTTAAATATTGAGGTGACTCGATGAGGCAACGAATAATGCATCATTAGATGATAATAACTCATTTAGAAAATGTGTCTAAATTGAAATCGCTCCCCGCTGTCTATCTGTCCCTATGTATTTAGATCTTTAAAACTACGCAACGGATTTTAATGCGGTTTTCACTAATGGATAGAGTGGGTCTCGAGGAAGGTTTTAGTATATAATTTACAAAGTTACGCGGGCGAAGTCGCGGGCATCAGCTAGTTTTATTTTAATTCATAAAAATGAAATTTTATGCAAAGTTCGTATGAAAAGCTGACGGCCCACTTGATGGTAGGTGGCCACAATAGCCTGTAACAGAAGCACGTCACAGGTGCTACAAGTGTACTGCTGACCATAGCAGGATAAAGGATAAGAAATTAGGAAAGTCTTGGGCTCTGTCATCTGTCACTTACTTTACTCACTCACCGAAACAACAGCATATATGCTGTTTCTGTAATTTTCTGTAAGGGGGCTAATGCCACCAGACCAGCAGCTCAAATGCAGTGTCCCCTGCCACTAGTTTTCATGCAACACTGCTTATGTACTGCCACGGACAAGCAAGCGCAGCATAGGACGTCTACCCACAAGGTGGACAGACGACTCAATAAAGGCCGCGGGTCAACAGTGGATTCTAGCTGCCTCTGACCGGTCCCATTAGAAAGTTATGGGGGAGCCCTAGTCCAGCAGTGGACGTCCTGCGGCTGAGATGATGATGATGATTGTCAGCCAAGCTTTCATTGTACTAAATACTTAAGTAAATAAGTTTTGAACTTAAATGTCAATTGAGATATTATTATATTAGTTAGGTATTTTCTGTATTCAGTTTTTTAAAACATAAAAACTAAATTATTCTTCATTAAAAGATTCCTTAAAAAACATTATGCACATTTCTCGGAGATGAAATTTAAAAAATGGTTAACATTTTCAAATAATGAAATTCAAATGAGGAACTCAGAAATGCAAACCACTCCGTTGTGACAATATGAGGGACGCTCCTCGTTCATGATAAATGCATGCATTTCAGTTCTATTCAATTTTTTATTCTATTTTAATAATCGCAGTATTAGTCTGCCAAATAGATTCAAGGAGCGTTTATGAAGTATGTTTGAATTTATTAATACTGGACTTAACACATGTCTTGAATGCCTTTTTTTGGCGAGGAGAAATCCGCTTACCTACCGCTCCCGTTATCACGTATACAGAAAAGGACATAGGATACCTTTCATCAAGATTGTTTCCGATGGATGTCTGAAAAGAAAATAAAAAATCCAAGCCCTGAAAAAAAAACTAGCGAGAAAGATTGAATAAATAGTTTCAACAACTAAGGAAAAGTTGCACAGTTAATAATTAATTACACCAAATTTACACACACTCATACCGAGAGAGAGAGAGACAGAGAGGGAGAGAGAGAGATAAATGGAGAAAGAAAGAAAGAAATAGAGTTCTATAATAATACACATTAATGTAAAATATAATAGTTTTGAGAGGAATAACTAAGTTTCACTTGTATTTAACTTAAACTGAGCTGTGCTAGAATTCGAAATGTAGAATAGAATCGCAGCTACGATTAAATTTTCCTGCTTTAAAGGAAAATTAACTCAAAGTTCTACATAACAAGGTTGCATATGGCACTTGGAAAACAGGTCAATTTATTGTCGCGCCAAGACAATGACAGACGTAGACCTTTATCGCTAAATTTTTGAGTCATTACAAAATGTTCAGTGCAAGAGGTCTCACTACGAACAAAGTTTTTGTCTTTTTGATCCTTTTGTGTTCTTTGTATGGGAGTCGTTTAGAACTGAACTCAAATTAAAAGTGAAAATTCCTGTTTGTGAAACACTTGGATCGCTTTGTCGTCTGAAGGTAATTTGTGTGTTGGTTTGTTCAGTGTTAAAGCTTAGTTCACACTTGGTAGAATGTTAGTTATACTTGGTTTATTACACTGTTACACTTAGTTTACACTTGAAGTTCACACCTAGTTCACACTTGGTACTGCATCATATAGCGTCAGATACTGATTTAATACTTTATTATACTACTCGCTGATAATATAGCTTCCCAAAAGTGAAAAAAATTCATATCAATGCAAACAAACAATCAAACAGTTAAATCTTTCCTCTCTATAACATTAGTATAGATAATTAAATATTAAGATAAAAATTAAGATATAATGATGAAAATATATTTTTTACACAATTGAAAAAAAGAAAATACTGTCATTTATGCCATATATATTCGTTTTAAATATGTATATGTATATATTTTTAAATAGTATTTTTATTTCTATTCTTATTGTTATGTACAAAAGAATAAGAGCAGGTTTTTAGGGAGAAAGTTTTCACGTACCTTCTTAAAGGTTCCTCACCTTTTTTTTTTTTTTTTTACAAGAGGAATCCATCATGGATACCCACCGGCCTGGGGACAGACCGATGGGTTATGTCGGACTCCTGCCCCGAGATGGTATTGGGGAAGACCTACCGACTAAACCTCTTGGCGTCCTCCACGTCCGCTATAGGCGAAGTTGCGAGGGCGGGCGAACACTCTTCCGCAACAAAGGTTCCTCACCTACCTGAATTTCCGCAAGACTGATCTAGACCGACGCGAAGTCAGCATAGGAGGATTGGTAGGCCTTACCTACTGAGTTTTCTTCTAAAAAGAATCTAATCATAAACCACAATCCTACGATTTAAACCTCTTTGGCTGATGATACTTTTCGGACCAAGCGCTTTGAAACATCCTTTATAATGCGCACTGCCAGGGTTTGGAACTCCCCGCCGGTGTCTGTATTTCCGAGCACATAATAATATAACCCTAATCTTTTCAAGGTTCGAGTGAATAGGCATCTTCTGGGTGAGCTCGCCCCTCTCAGGCCTCATCCTTGCCACATGGCTGGTTGTTGGCCAAGAGCAAACCCATCTCTAATAAAAAAAAAATGAAAATCACAGTCATATATAAATAATTATCAATTAAAAATTAAATTTAAAAGAATAGACATAAAAAATAATACGGTTATCCAATGTAGATTATTATCAGATAAGTTTTAATAAATTTAATCAGCCAAGAGGAATTTCCTCCGCAATTTAATGAAGCCGTCGGATGGATGAGTTTTTCTTGTGATATTTTAATATCAATTACGGTAAACGTTTTATACGATTTATTTTACTTACTTATCTATCCGGTGGGTAAAGAGGACTTTTAATTTTCTTTTATAAGCAAATATGTACCTACTAAAAAACGGTTACTATTTGCACTGTCGGGAAAAAACTTAAATAGGTTTTATTATAATATATTATATAAAAATATCGTGAAAAATCACGAGAATTAGTTTAGAATGAATACTATTTTTAGAGTTGAAATGGTAACTATTTTTAGAAAAAAAAATGTACGTTTTAAATATGGAATTAATAAATTAGGACTTATTATACAAATGAATGTATCTAATAAATGAATGTGAAATTCAATCAAAACATCAAAATAAGCAAGGATCCGAGAAGAATGATGTTGTTTATTTAGGTCCGTAAACAAGCTTCCTGGACGCGATGTGCGGTACAGACGGGAGATTTCAAAATCTATATATGATGTAGGCTTTTACCTTATAAAGAACATGTAAGTACATGGTTTTTACGAATAGTTTATCAACGCTCTGCCTTTCGACCTTTACATTCTTTTTGGTAATCTACTTTTTATTTTTTCATATATAAGCCCGGGGTATGAAAATGGGAGTCAAATGACAATTGTCACACGGTATGCGTTACGCGTTAGTTTTAATTTTAGAATATCTCTGAAGTTTCAGAGATGTGTCGCCATCTACACAATATAACTGAAACTAGGATATGTTACGTATTAATACATCCTTGCGAAAACTAGATGGCGCTGGTAATTTTTCGAACAGAGATGGCGTTAATATTAATTCATTATGATAAATGTTTTTATAATTTTTATTATGTATTTTATAATCGTTCGTAAGGACTAAACTCCAGTCGTGCGTCGGAACTGACACACACACTTTATTCTTTCTCTGTATCAAGCTTAAGACGACCATTAATAAACTGGAGCGTCCGAGTGGTTGAGGAAATAAATATGAAATCCATTGGTTCCTCTAGAAAGTCGTTGGGTTTTCTTCGGCAAGAGTCCGGCTTAACACGTCTAAAACGCCCACACACACTGACGGATATCCATGAGGATTTCCCAATGTGAAAAGAAAAAGGCTTATAGACCAACATGTCTAACGTTTAAAACGCGTGTTATTAAAAAAAACGCTCGTGTAGATAAACTAATAGAATCGAATGAGATCAAAAAAGAAATGTAGATATTTTATTAGGTACCTACCCAAACATCAACTAATACCGAGAATGGGATACGACGTAGTAAAACGGGGCTGCTTTATAAAACGATAAATATTTGTGAGCCGAATATAATCAATTCAAAAACATTTCCGTCACGAAAGTCTATCAATAATTTATGTTTTATTACAATCCCATCCACTAGATTCCTCATAACTATTTTCTATTCGAATGGTGTTAGTACTTACGAAAACTTTTAGCACTATGTACCTTCTTTATAAGATACCTTTCACGCTTTCCATACTGATATTCTTCATAATTTTAATAACTTAGTTTGGCCTTAATTTAATCAATTCATAACTATTGTATTGAGTGGCAAAGAAAGTTTGTAGAGTTTTTATGGCAAAGATTAATTTGAACAAAAAAGCAATAAGTATTTAATTATAACAATAAATTATACATGGTCTTCCTTTTATTTCTGACACTATGTTATCTAGCAAAAAATAATCCTTATGATAAAGCCTTTCGATCGGTTTGATAAAGCTACAGTGTAATTTTTTTTCTCATGTAGCGGGTTCGATTCCCGGTTCAACCATGTAATTATTTAAAAATCTATGAATGCAGTTTAAATTGTTTTTTAAATTAAAATAATGTCTTCTTTCAGTAAAATGTTCCATCTACAATATTCAAGCTACTTTCCCTCCATGTGGCATAGTCGTGGGACGCCCTGTATATGATTGTATTCTCCGTTGCTGTTCACGACCTCGGCCCTCCTCTCGACCAATTTGTTGTTGCCGTTCCGCCAAAAATGGCCCGCAACCATTTTTTTTTTGAACTTCGCAAACCATTTTGGTGCAGTACACACACCTAAGATTCCTTCTCCATACACGTTGCAAATGTCCCGAGCGGCTTCGGCAGGTTTTTGACCTTGATGAAAAGTAGGTGTCGAAAATGATGATTTTTGTCGAAAACGTGATTACTATTATTAAAATTTATAGAGTTATGTAGTGTGAACAGAGTATTTCCCATTCGTCTCATATAACGTATTAACCTCAATTCAAATCACGAGGACCCTTAAACTAATCTAGTTACACGACTTGTGAGCAATTTAATACTGGTATTAATTACCTCTATGATTAGTAATAACTCTATGATTAGTGAAATATTTCACAATGTATCGACGACTAAACTATATATATATTACTAGCTGACCCGGCAAACGTTGTTTTGCGAAAAAATAAAAATACATTTTTGGGGTGGACCACCCTTAACATTTAGGGGTATAAAAAATAGATGTTGGCCGATTCTCAGACCTGCCCGATAAGCATACAAAATTTCATCAAAATCGTTCCAGCTGTTTCGGAGGAGTTTGGCAACAATCACCGCGACTCGAGAATTTTATATATTACTCGTAGATTAAATTTATAAAATAAAGTCACTGGCGTCCTCTGTCCATTTTCTCTAACTTCTTCTAAACCAAGATTTAGATATACCTAGTCACTATAAAGAACGACAATCGAGGAAGGTTTGTGTATATTATTTGCAGAAAAAAAACGAGGACAAGTCGCTGTTTTTATTATTTTACTAGCTGTTGCACGCGACTTCGCCCGCGTAATATTATAAGATATCGCCTATGTTACTCTGCTGATAACGTAGCTTTCTATAGGTGAAAGATTTTTCAAAATCGGTCCAGTACTTTTGAGTTTATTCATTACAAACACATATCTAAAAAATATATAATCTAAACATATATCTATATTAAATACATTATGCATTTATCCGTAACTAAGTATAAAAATTGTACCTTTAGGTCTAACTGCATGATAGAGGATATAGGACAAGGTAGGTAGGATATAGGTTCCGAAATGAGCTCTCGTATTTGTCTAGACGACCCAATTAGGGGTTCAAGAGATTCCGCCATCTCATTGTAATGTAAACCTTTGTTTGTAAATAAATTAATAAATTTAAACTCTTCATATTTACTGTAACGCAACGGCACAAGTGCTTTTACTTAATGGTAGTCTTCATCAAGTGGGTGTAACAGTAAAAAATGTGTGCCTTTCAAGTAACATAAAAACTTTATAGCTGTTGATAATAATAAACGGCGATGAATTTGGTGTAGTGGGAAATGAAGTGAAAATAAACGCGCCAAAAAATAAGTTTAACTTGATTACACTTTATATCCTGCGGTTCAATTCGCGCCATCTATCGACGAATAAAGTTATTAGTTGCTTAAATGATATTAAAATGTAGTATATCCATGTGCTAATCAAGGACTTGCTCTATATGTGTGCCAAGTCTTAACAGACTTTTATATTTATTTATAATAGTTGTGATCACTGCTTTTTTATCTATATATCTATATCTATATCTATATCTATATCTATATCTATATCTATATCTATATCTATATCTATATCTATATCTATATCTATATCTATATCTATATCTATATCTATATCTATATCTATATCTATATCTATATCTATATCTATATCTATATCTATATCTATATCTATATCTATATCTATATCTATATCTATATCTATATCTATATCTATATCTACATCTATATCTAATTTGGTCCGACTTAAAAGATAGGATAATATTTATTTTGAACCCGGGTGAAGCCGGGTGCGTGTAGCTAGTATGTATATATAATATAGATATTTATAGTTAAGATATGATTATAAAATAAAGTTCTCACAAAATTTTACTTTCAATTATTTTAACTCTAAACTTAATTAACAGTTCGTCCTACCGTTTATTTAACAAACAAATTAGAAATTTTTCGCCTTGTTTGAATATTAATATACTAAAGATTCCTATTGCTCTTTTTAAAGTCTAATGCGTACATTCGTAAAATATTATATCGTTACTTTAAAAATATTAAACTTACCCTAACCCCAATCCGTAAGGTAGGTAATATTAGTAATCCGTACTAATATTATAAATGCGAAAGTTTGTATGGATGGATATTTGTAACTCTTTCACGCAAACACTACTGAACCGATCACCATGAATTTTTACATACAAGTTGTTGGGACACCACAAAGAACATAATTAGGTTACCTTTCATCACCAGCTAGTCATATTAGAAATTCGAAAATTTGTATGTTCGGATGTTTGTTACTCGATCCGTCTACATTAAATAGAAATAAAATCAATTCCGTCTACATTACATTTGATTGATTCAAATTTAAATTGTAAATGTAATATAACTGGCACAAAAACAAACGACTGGCGAAAATATTTTTAATAAAAAATAATAATCCTTTAAACTTGGAACCCGATTTGAATAAAATCCAGAACAGTTAGCGATTTTTAAAGAAATTAATATCGAGAAAAAGGCTTAATGTGACAGTTGACAAAATGAATGGTGTCATCCGATTTTCATCCTGTGATAATATATAGCTAATTATAAATATGTGAGACGTATGTGAATATGTATAGTTTGAAATTATATTACTACTTGTTACCACTTGTTAGACCCACATCAGAGCTTTGAAAAGCTCTTGAACTTTAAAAAGTTAATTTCCAAAGTTTACTCTCCAGAAACCGAATCCGGTACCCGAATATTCAAAAAATGGCTGCTATCAGCTAATTGATCGTAGGTGATTACTGACCAATAACATTAGTAGGTATATGAATCATATGACTTAAATAATCAGGTATGGCGGAAAGCAAGCGAATCTAAATTTTTACCATTGTCGTAATTATTGTAATAATTCTTATTATACCTAATTTTCTCTATTTTAGACTTCGATTGTTTTTGTTTACACTAATTTTAAAAAATATATTTTTTGGTTGTGTATTGTATTAAGATCTTACTTTGGACTTTATTGGTGCAGGCTGCTCCTAGGTATACTTAATTGAGGCCGCATCCACTAAGTGTTACTTTTGTTTATTTGTTTGATTTTGTTTTATGCCTGCCTGGTTGAAGGCCTTTTGTAATAATAAATAAATAGTAATAAATATGTAATCTAAAGACGGTCATTAGAATATTAAGTTAAGAATATTATAAGTTTTAAGGAATGGTAACAAGATAAAGTAAAATAAAATGTAAAACTGTAAATAAGCTAGTTTCCGATCTAATCCCCGTCACAAAATATTAGGATAAAACTGGAAGGCGGGAAATAGTGTTCTGTCCCGCAGGAATACTACAAAAGACACCGTTTTCCCGTCTATTGACACACGCCCCAATAAATTATTATTCAAGATATACACTTTTTTCACTCGGCCCTCGGATTCGCTCCCATTCAAAGCTTTGTGTGCTCGCAATTTTTTTTCTAGAAAATTCCTCGCTGCATTAATGGAACCACGGATTCTTTATATTTCCACCTTTCCTGCTTCCTACCTAATAAGCCTGCATTTTTTCCTTGTAAACAAAGTGGTGTTGTGCGTCCTAATTTCTTGTGTTCTAATTAGAAGCAAGTAGGATCGTGTAAGATTATCCCCATTTGCCAAATTTGGAACTCCTTACATAGGTTTAATTTTGATATCTTAATCGGGTTAATAAATATAATATTACTCTAATATTATTAAAGGTCAAATTGGAGTGACATTCAAATATGAATTAAAAAACTACTGGGCCGACTTTTAAAATTCTTTCACCTATAGAAAGTTATATTATCAGCGAGTAACATAAGCTGTATTTAATAAAGTTATGCGGACGAAGTCCGCTACTATATCGACGACTATCGACGACAGCTACTAATAACTAGCTGAATCGGCGAATTTCGTATCGCCTCAGAATAAAAACCCTTTCTATACAAAAATCTTTCGCATTACGTTTTTTAACAAAGGTATTCATGAAATTTAAAGTATTCATTTTATTCAAGTGACATACGTTTGCATTAATTAAACTGGACAATAGTACCTACTATGGAAATGTATATAAACTGTCCGGACGGGATATTTTCATTTAAATTTGCTCAAATGAAAGGTTTGTTTGAGCGAACGCTTCGCAACAACAAAGGCCGCAGAAAATAAGAGCCGCAAAAGTGAAAGCATGTATTTTCGCAGCATCTAAAACGTTTTCAAAACATTTTGTTTCCTCTGGAAGTAGTCGGTTGAATCCGACGCTGCCTTCAGGTACAGTCGTACAGTACAGTATTGCTACAATTCGAGCTTCTTCAGTTAGTACTCTGCGAGTCACCGACGAGAGAGGTTGTGTGTGTTCGGCCGAATCTATGTATGGCGGGATTGAAATTTGAAAATCGTATATCAAACCTCACTTTTTCAAACACTTGTTTTTAACGAAATGTTTTCTTCATTAGAAATCAGTTATACTTTAAGTTAAAATAAATAAATAATAAGTTAAAAATAACAAAAGTTCGATATAGGTACTTAGTTATTTTAATAATTTAGTGTGATTTTTGTGATTTTTGTGAACGAAAATGTTAGGACGTCGGGTGATTGCGGTTCTATCAACACTTCTGATTCACTTCGAAGGTAAGTCCGTGGCTCGATTATTTTGCAAAAAAATATTACATGAATCGTGTATTTTAAAAACACGGATATTATATTTTTGTTTATCCCAATTTGCCTCTAATAAATTCGTGTCAGGTGTTCCGTAATAAATTGAGGTTCTTTTTTTCAGGTTGCGTGTTTGTTGTATTAATATTTTTTTGCAGAGTTCCGATTACACTTTATAATTTATTGTGAAAGGTGCTATCCGCTATCCGCGCTAATTGCGGTTTTTGTAAGAGGGTTTTATAACAATTTATCATTGAAATGTTTGGAAATAAATATATTGTGATTCATGTTTCTTTTATATTTTTTCTGTGCCCGCAACTTCGTACGCGCTGTAGTTTTTTTTTGAAATTTCCACAGGTACCTAGGTATTTTTTTTTTAGAAAGTTGTCATAAATAATTATGTTAATCCAGGTAAGAAACTACCTGTGTGCCAAATTGAATTAAAATCTGTTTTTGCGCATTGTAATATTTTGATTAATTGTAATATTTACAAAAAAAATAACAGTTTTTTTATTTACGATAATATAAAATCTGCTTATTACTATATTTACAGTATGTACACAATACCTAATTACATATAAAATAAATTATCTTGAATTTCCTTATTACATACAAAAATTACATTAATAGTTGTTTAACCTTTATGCGTGGAGATAAAAACATTCGAATGATTATAGTTTTAGCTTATAGTATATCAACGTTACTTAATACTTGACTTTGCGCAACTTCAGTAGGTGTGTGTTACGGAGTCACAACATAAATTATATCTAAGACAATGTTAGCTTGTCCCTTAAGACGAAATACAATCGCTGTCTTGTCCTTACAATTTTATTCTCCTAACATTTTCTTTAGTTAAGCAAATTTTAAATAATACATGACATCCACTGCTAAACTAATTTTTTTTCATATTATTACTAGCTGACCCGGAATTTTTTTTGACTCTTATCACTTCGGGTTATATAGTTTACGACCTATTCTCAGACCTACCCAAAAATTTCATAAAAATCGGTCAAGCCGTTTCGGAGGAGTTTGGTTCCAAACACTGACACGAGAATTTTATACATATAAAATTTTATAGATAATACTGTTTTTATTATGTATCTGTAAAGGTCAGGGTCTTTGAAAATAAAATAATGTTATGATTTAATAAATAAACAAATTTGATCACTAAAAATGATACATTTTTTTAAATATATTAAACATACTACTATAGACAATGCAGTGGCAAAAACATTTTGTCTGCAGCAGACATGAACCAATGACATAGTGCTCTGTGCTATAAACATATTACAAAATATTACAGTTTGTCTGATTTTGTTGCGGTTTTCACTAATGGAAAGAGAGATAAACTAGGAATATATAATTTGCAGGGAAAAATTCAAGTCGCTAAAAATGCTGCCGGAAGCAGATCGCTACTAATAAATATATATATTATGAATACGAGCTTTCGTATTGATTCACAAAATCTCATTAGAACTGATTGGAAAAAATCTTTAGCCAAAACAATCTTGTTATTATGACTAAAGTTTCTTCTTCTTATGTAGTGATAATAGTTAATTTCTTTATAAACATCGTTTCCAAGAATTTCTCGTTATCACTGGATAATTTTTTATCATGCTTTGATTTTCATAATAAAATTTTTTTTTTAATGTAGAACTTAATCAACTTTTTGTTTTTCTAACCAATTATTTTGACTAGTAACGTTTCAACAGATGTGTTTTTTTAAGGAAAATAATTTCAATATTTTTTCATAAATATCATTGAAAATATAAATAATAATAACGTAACGCCTGACAAATTATTTAAAGCAATATGCCGCTAAAACACATTGACGCCTGACATTATACTTTTGCCAAGCGTTGGATCTTTATTTTTAGATAGCTGGTGCCTTATTGGAATATTTAGCCTTTGTCCATCCTGAAATTCTACTCTAACTTTTATATTGTTTAAGGTAAGAGATTTTCTTAAATTGGCGGAGTATTTTCGAAGATTATCCTCAAATTTATAGAAAAGGTTTTTCTCCATAAAACTCACCTCACATGTTGCCCCTCACATGTAGAGTCCGTTGATATGCTCCATCCATACAAATACCAATATAGTTACACTGGTCGCTATTTCTTTAGAATAGTTTACACAGTCGTTCTCAACCGACGTAATACAGACGTAATAGAAATACGAATCTATGAATTAATGTTTCAGTCTGATAATTATGAGACTTCCGATTACAATGCTTGTCTATTGTTACTCCTAGTATTCAATTCTTCTATATTGTGCGTTTGCTATAACTTTAAGAGTAATACTTTCACAATATAGGCTTCTTTAGCGAGACGTAAACAAAATTCAACATGGCCGGCAGCGCATCTGCATCCCACTGGTGATGGGTCGTCTAGTACCAACCAACAAACCAACGCTGTCCACCTAGATGGTTACCTCCGTTAGTCATTTTTTTTCTTAACTGACAACCTGGTTGGTAGTTGGTTGCAATTAATTTTTCTTAACCAGAAACCTTATTAACCTTATGCGATTGTAACCACATAACAGCAAGTGAACCGTCAGCCTGTCTGCCATCCTTTATTTTTTCTTATAAGTATAATATATAAAATCAATGTCTTTGTCCTTGTCCTCTATGGACTACACTCAACAGATTTTGATTCTGTTTTCACTAATAAACGGGTAAAGTTTGTTTGTACCTATAATCTGAAAAAATCTGAAATAAATTCGACTGCCAAGTGAGTTTTGGTAGTTAGGGATTATTATGTTATGACTATGAAATTAATTTCAACACTTTCAAGGTTGCAAAAAGTTTCCCTTAAATTTTTTAGGGTCAGTCCCTTTCCAGTTAAGCTTTTAACAATGTTAGCAAAAAGGGGATTAGTTGAAGAAAATTAAGTACAAATTTATTATAAACTAAGTTAGCTTTTCTCCATTTTGTGAATTATTAATCTCCATAATTAATAACAGTTTTAGTAAAATAGTCAAGTATATCGTAGTCTTCTATATTTCTGACTTATTTGTCTAATAACTAGCAAAAAGCAAAATATTACTTCATAACAAAATTTAAGCATGCTTATATTATATTCATAAATTATACACATAAAGCATCCTCAGAAGTCTCTCTTTCAAGAGAACTAAATAGTAACAAAATCCTTTCACAACTTTAAGAAACTATCGCATATACAGACGTATAGAAAATAAGTAGACATATACTTACATACAGATATATAAGATGACACATCTTTAGTATTATTTAATGATACTGAAGTAGGTCGGGATTTACGGACATACTAATAAGTTCGCGTTATGAAATTCCAGTAGGTAGGTACTGGCCGCTGAGATCCTTTGACAACAAGAATGATGCACCACATTGCTATGTCGGTCTGTTCGGTTATAGAAACTTCGAGTTGGCTTTACGTTATATACTAGTACTACTTACTAGTAGTGGGGAGTAGTACTCTGTAAAATAGAGAAATATGAGTAAAAAAAATGAAATAAAATAAGTACAAGAATTGATGAGCCCGTTGGATGAATGGTTAGAGTGCTTGTCTTAACGCTCTGTCTCAGGGGTCCCGGGTTCGTTCGCGGCAGGGTCAACTTTGAAAATGTACTTTTCTCTTGTCCTTAATCCAACTATGGTAGGCAACGCACTTTCACCTGTGGTCTTGCTTGTGTTATAGGCGACGATAGCCAGCCATAATGTATGTTCAGCGTCAGTGACATAAAAAAGGCAAAAGAAAATAAAAAATCTACTAAATAATTGAAACTTATGAGCGCTATGTTATATTTAATAGAAATCTTATGTAAATAGGTTCCCACTTCTATAAATTTTACGACAACGGCAAGCGAAATTTAGTATCTAGGTATATGAGCATTCGCGACTTATTTACGCTAGAAAAAAAAAACAGAAGAATATCTCAGTTTTTTATTTTCATCATAAAACCTCGTCATGATTTTCTCTGTATCTTTTATCGTAACTACAAATTGCACCTGCTTCAATGAATTTTTTTCACTACAAAAAGGAAATTCAGTAAAATAAGTTGATGTTTACACCGGGGTAACCGGAGTTTTCTTTTGATGGAAAGTTTGCAGTTCGCTTACTGTAGCGTATTGCATATTGTAGGCTTCAGTGGCTACTTTACCGGTGAATGTTTGTTAATTTCTTTTTGCTTATTTAAAATAACATATGTTTCTTCTCAAATGTGGACTAGTATTCCCGTTTGTACCTATTTTTTTTTTTTTCAGAATGAAAAGTATCCTAAATTTATATAATGATACAGGAAATAAGCTATCTGTGTGCCAAATTTCATCCGAAATCCGAATTCATTCAACCGTTTTTGCTGTTTTAGCGTGATTAAGTAACAAAAATCCATACGAACTTTCGCATTTTTTGTACAACGTGTAAAAATTGTGTAAATAACTCAGAAGAACATAATTTATATAAGAAGCCAACGCGTATCATGATGCAGATACTTTTGTCTCGCTTTTATGACCTTTACACCCCTTCCTTATTAGTATTACAGAATTCCACTTCTTTTGCGTCGGACAAGACATTCTATGCATGCATTCCTTGCCCCACATCAAAGGACTGACCCAGATTTTGGAACTACCGGTCACCATTTTCACTGACAATTTCCTTAGACAATTTTAAGTTGACTCAATGCAGACAAATGTATTATTCAAAATGTGCCTTTATCTGGAGGGCATACCCTTTATCACGCGGAGTGACGTTGACACGGAATATTTTAATTCCTACTTAATCGTTCCGCTTACAAACGTCCCTCGGAACCTTAATGAACGGGTAACCCATTGTTTCGCCAACCTACCTATTTTAAAATTATTCAATGGAAATGCTGATTTCGCATTCGCCAACGTTTTAAATAATACCTATACTAATATTACAAAGAGAGAGAGCTCGTTTTCTAACTTTGTAAGTTGAAAGTAATTGTAGTGCCCTTTCTTATGCTCTCCGAGGCTCACGCAATAGAGTAACTTATATATGCTCACGCATCACTCCCGGACAGACACACGCAACTAACTTATCCCACGTGGATCGCTGGCATCAGTCACGTGGTACGTTTTAGACTGTGCTTGTAATGTTGCTAGTGAACAAATCCAAGATGCATAATACACTACAGTTATCTCCGGAAACGTTTACACGTACTTATTTGAAAAATTCTTGTTAATATTAAAAGTGCATCACTATTTTATGTTCCCATCTCTTTTTTTTGTGACCGTGTATTCAAGATGTGAGTGCCAGAAATACGTTGTTAAAGTATTTACTTTATTTAATATTAAAACGTGCATGTAACAGATTTGTTTTCTATACTTACTAATATTATAAAGAGGAAAGATTTGTTTGTTTGTTTGCATTGAATAGGCTCCGAAACTATTGGACCGATTTGAAAAATTCTTTCGCTGTTGTAAAGCTATATTATCAGCGAGTAACATCTATATTTTATAAAGTTATGCGGACGAAGTCGCGTGCAACAGCTAGTCCGTGCTTCCGTACTAATATTATAAATGCGAAAGTTTGTATGGAAGTATGGATGGATGGATGTATGGATGTTTGTAACTCTTTCACGCAAAAACTACTGAACTGATCACCATGAAATTTTGCATACACGTTGTCTGGGACACCAGAAAGGACATAGGGTCATCCAGAACGCGGACGAAGTCGCGTGCAACGGCTAGTAATAAATAAAGTTAAAACATAAAATACGAATATGTTATCAAATCTTTCCAAATAGACATGGGATTATTATAATACCTATACATATTAAATATATAAACTTTCCCAATTATATCCCCGAGAATAGCCCGAGCATAGTTAGCCAGACTTCAATGACGTGGGCCACCTCACCATAATTTTCACCTCAAAATTCACAAGTGAAAGTCCTCTTTAAACATATTAATGAAACAATTTCGGATATTCACAGTAATATAATAACTTGCCAGTGTTCGGTTAGTGTGTGTAAATATGTGGTTATTTTATAAATATAAAATGAACTTTAGAAAGTACAGATAGGAGAATAAGTAACCTCGACAGCTCGTGATGATAAAGATTCAAGTCTGGGCCTGATTCTGTATGGCAAATTATGATTTCACGCCATCAATGTCTTATCCTTCTTTTTAGTAGTAACAATTTACGAAGATTATCGATTAGTAATCATCGGTTTTCGAAGTAAGGAATCGCCAAGTGGTGTTAGAGAATTAGGGCCCAGATCGAATGCGAAACTGTTTTCTTTTAAAACTAACTAAAACTTTCTAGTTAATACTACGTAATCGTGGAGTTTGTGTTTAAGTACTGGCTGTTGTTACTTTGGACACATCAAATATTTTAGTTCAAATTTAATACATACCTAAGAAGCTCAAACAGAAACTTTAATCGAACATTTGCTTGCTTGTGAACTTGGAACTTGGAATTGGTCGAACGAGTTACTTGCTCAGTGTATAGAAAAATATGATTGAATTTTTTGTTTTCCGCGAATAAGTCTTAAATTCAACAGGGACAGTTCTGTAAATTTTTCTGACACAGTTTGGTCGACAGACAGACTGACGGTCCACTTGATGGTAGATTGCCATCGTCGCTTATAACACAAGCAACGCCACAGGTGTTGCAAGTACGCTGCCAGCCTTAGTAGGATTAAGGGAATGGAGAGGGTAATAGGCATCCCTTACTCTCTCACCGATACACAATAGCAATGGCGTTATTTCACGATGGCCTTCTGTAAAGCCTCAGTCACACACAGCGAATACTCGCCGCGAATGCATTCGCTGCGAATAGTAGTCGCAGATTGTCGCAGCGACAAGCGAGTTTAGGTATATATACACGCAAATTTCGACAGTCTATTGGTGAATTTTTCTTTAAAAAAAATTGCTGCTATTTGTGTCCCACAGCTCCTCGTATTTTCTATACACACCCAAGAAGCGAATTATATCGTAATTTTCGCATTTTAGAGAATCTCTTTTTGGTTGACCCATCATATATAAAAATTGCTTAATTCAAATCGCAGCGTATTCAACTCGGGGCGAATGAATCTATTCGCAACGAATAGCCTGTCACATGAATACTCGCGGCGAATAGGCATTCGCGGCGAGTATTCGCTGTGTATGACCGAGGCATAAGGGGCGGTTACTACCGCCAGACGGGCTGCTCAAATGGTGACTGCGAAACGCATCGTGCCCTGCCACTCTTATACAAAGTGTGTACTAAGTATACGTACCTATAAAATAAAAATAAAAAATCACCAAGACACAGCACAGCTCATAGCTTCGTTTGGCTTCTTTTCGAGGAATATGCTCTGAGTTACACCGTTTATTAATTAAAATTGTTAACCAAATAAAGCAACTCAGGTGGCTACTATAACTTGACGAAGTTATTCCTTCGTAATTATTTATTTTCTTTAACTTTTACGCAATACTAAAAAGTCGGCGATCGATCTCGTTGATCAAATTAATTCTCTATGTTTGAGTTTTCTACGGTTTCACTTACCATTTAATTAAAATTTTCAAAGATATGCTCGATTTAACGGATAATGGCCAAATTTTGTCACCAACCTACTGCATCTCGACGTCTTTATTCGTTTGCGATTAAAGTTTATTTTGGCTTTTTTTCTTTTTGTTTGACTTTTTTTGTAGCGTGCTATTCATCTTCCTCAATAATCGGACTAAGTATTGAGTGCAAAAAGAAATTTTCAAATCCGACTTTCGGTTCCTGGATTAGCGCGTTCAAACAATATAAAAATAAATTCCCTATTGGTATTAGTAATATAAATTTATGAATATCTCTTCAACAAACAACGTCAGTCTGAATAATTTTTATTCAGTAAATTGATAAAACTAATATATGATTTAAAGAATAAACCAAATAAAAATTATACCTCCTATCTAAAAGTAAAATTCTTATTTTTTGTCATATTAATATTAAGGACCTGTTTTTGATAATTATTCTGTAAGGTACCTAGTCTTTTTAGGTCGAAGTAATTACTAATAAATCTGGTTAGATGTAAAGCATGAAGGCAGATTAAAATTGTCGGTCGGTCTATTTTGAACTTCATTTGTTCTTACCTTTCTATTTTGAATCTAGACTTCCTTGTAACAGTATAAATAGGGCATCGCACATTTGGGGTCATTGTACGAGTTACACATCTAGTACTCTTTAAGCTGATTTATTGTTTACTATGTATGAAAACAGATAGCTGTGTGACGCACCAGCCAGTAGTTTTGAATGGACTACGAAAACTTGTAAAGTAATATTTAGTGAATAGATTTTTTGAAGTGAATTTTCTTTGTGCGCGAAGAGTAAAATTTCTAGGTCAAAATTTGTATGACGCTTCAGTGTAACGATCACGTCACACTTATTGTAACGTTTTCTGTGACATTTCTTGTAATGTTTCTATAAAAGTACTTAACTGCTATTAATCTTTTAAAATATTTATTTTATTTTAGTTTCTGTCTCTCTGACGTCTACCGCTTATTATTATATTTGATTGCCAAAGAAATTTTACTTTTGATAAACGATGAAGGTTTACGTATTATAATTAATTAATTTGCATGGCCTGCATGAGTTCATACCGCTTTCCCCTTTCTTCCATTGGGCATACAGACGTACGGCTGGTTACCATCCTCATCTTATCGAAATCCCTCTTTTTTTGACCAAGCCGCTTTTAAAACATCCTTTATAATGTGCACTACCAAGGTTCTTCGAATACATTTAACCAAGATAAGACATGTAGAGTGTATAAAGTTTTTCGAGTACAAGTCCGTGTTCATGAAGTGATAAAAGTATTAAAACGCTGAAAATAAACTTGAAAATTTTGGAGGTCATTGGGATTCAATGACTAAAGTGTTGGGATTCTTGTCAGACTTTTTGATGTTGCGGTGCAAATAAGTTTGTGAAGCGTCGTTATAAGTACAATCCAGTGACAATTGAACGCTGCCAAGAGGAGTGCAGACATTATTAATTACAATAGTGACGTAGCAGTTCCGAGCCCTCATTGTTTCAACGGAACGGAACAGAATGGGCCAAGTACCTGTGTTTCGATTGTTACACTTTGTTAGAGAGAATTATAGCGGTACTAATAAACCATTGGCTCTACTGGGATCTTTAAAAATAGAACAGAATTAAATTTTCAGCGCATTTGCTGCGATTCCAGTTTCAAATTCAAATTCAGGGGCCGTACTATCACCTCTTAAAGCGATGCAAAGACGATTGAGTGAGGGAGATGTCGCCTTACATCATGTATTGCGCCATCTCGTTTACTCACTCGTTTTTGCATCGTTTTAAGAGGTGATAGTAGGCCCTCAGTTCTTTGTTATCAAAGGCTAGGTTCCAACCAACGACTATAAATCCACTTGACGGAGCTAGCGGGGGTGACCGCATTCACCAAACATATGTTATATGAAGCTTATGTTAACGCCGCGCTCTTCAGTCCGATCACATCCGCCAGCGGAGAAACATCTACCGAATTTCCTTTAAAAAAACGTTTAAAATGCCTAGTTGTGCTGTTAGGTGGTGTGGTAAGAATAGTGCCACCTCAAGTTACGCATAGGATGGATTACATTTCATAGGTAAGTACTTTTGAATTAATAACTATAAATAAAAAAATAAAATAAAAATAAAAAACAAGAACTTTGTTAATATTGAACCCGTTGATGTCTAGTTTGTTCTCTCTTTCTGTTGACCTAATGTTCACGCACATGTCTTCTCTTTCTTTTAAACACTATTGCTGGATTGCATGCTTAGCATTTTATCGATAAATTGATTTGAGAGAAATATTAGTTAATGGTTAATTACTGATATTTCCAGCAATAATATTGTTATTTAGAAGTATTATGACACTCGTTTCAAGTAAGTGTCAAATTTTATGTTGAAAGTGCTAAAACAAAAATACTTTGGTTGCATTAAGTATTTAATTTGGTTCCTTAATATTTACTCTAAGTAAAATATAAGTAATAATGTAATTTATTTAGAAGTATTTTTTGTAATTTATATGTAAAATACATTTTATTTTATTATGTTACTTACATATTTCATAGATTTTAAGTTTTTATTGTAATTAAATTTTATTAGGTAGTTTTAAGTATTCATATAATATAATTAAGGTCAAGTTATATAAATATTAGTAATAATGTAATTTATGTGTACCCCGTAGTTTAGTGATTTAAAATTTTATGTTTGTTTTGTATTTCTGTTTTGTTTGTATCTTTTTGCCTTCAGCTGTGAAATGGCGTTATGCAAGAAGGCAATATAATTATTAAAAATTATAAATATAGTAAGACAATAAGAAAATAATTTTATTTCATTTTATCATTTATACAAAATTTATCGATAAATTTTGTATATTGAAATCCCTGGCAGGAGACCTTCATTTTTAGTTCACCAATAAGAGATGTCGTAAATTTCTTCGTCCCCCTCAGTGAACGCGTGATCCGCGTCTCCTTCATTCATGTACCTATGCGCTCTCAATGCTACCTACTCTATGGTTCCAACGAAAGATAAATATTATTTTGATGGTAGGTTCTTTTTTAAATCATACTCAATTTTTACCAATATATTCAAGGTATTACTCGTATATGATACTAGCTAGTGCCCGCCTTCGGCTTCGCAAGGAGTTGAGATTTTCAAAAATCTTTTCTTAGCGGATGCTTCCTTTGTAAAATAAAACGATGTTCCGAATGAGTTTATGTATACACCAAGGGTTTACATCAATGTAATTTTAATATAACATTACTGTATTAATAATTAAATAAATAATTCCAGACTACTATTCGTCAGTTATCCGGACTGAAATAACCTGTCCAAACAGTACTGTGTTTGTATTTGTACACAAAATCATCTTTGATTGTATGCTACACTGGGCACTGCAAATGGTAAATACAAAATATGCTCTCCATCTGTATGTATATATATATATATATATATATATATATATAACATATATTAATTTTCTACAAATATTTAAATTTATAAAATAAATATTTATCGCGCGCACATTATCGAAAATGTGCGCGCGCACTGCTGTCTCTTGCTTATATCCCCCACATAACTTCCGTTCGCCTTGCCCGATCACACTTTTCGTAACGCTTACGTCACGCGTTCGCCAGCTTACTCCCCAAGTCAAGCGTGCGTAAAGAAGTTTCACTTCAAAAAAACGAAATGTCACGTGACCTTATTTCCTTTTTTTTTTTTTAAACTGGTCCATACGATATTTTCAATCATGCTTAAGAAAAAAAAAATTTTTTTTTTCCTAAAAATCTCCCTCTGCCCTATTTTAGTAGAACCAAACATTGATAAAAGTAGTATATTATAAAAATTTAATAGAAATAAATTTACTATTATTGTCAAAATAAGAATTCTTTAAAAAAAGATAAAATGGAATATTAATTAGTTGAGTATATAAGAAGTATAAGCATCAACATTTGACAAAAAAAATAATTAAATTTTGAATACATATCTCAAAAAGCGCCATCTGCCGCATTAGTGTCGAACTACAACGAATCGTGTCAAAGGTTATCGATTATTTATTTATTTATTTTTAAAGCGCCCTCTGCCGTATTGGAATTGAACTAGAACAAATCCTGTCAAAGATCAAGTTAAGTAAAGGTCGGATGCAATGTGTACTGTGAGACAAGATAATAATAAGAAAGAGACAAGGAGTTTAACAGTTTTGTTAGCTCGACGAGTTAACTCTCATGACAAAACGCTAGTGTCCCATAAAAAGTTTCACTTCAATACCTCGTAACAGAATTTCACTTCATTTAAACTTACACAGTATGAAAAATATATTATAATAAAAATCAAAATCAACATTATTTTATTTTATTCATAAAATAGCATCCAATATACATTGCGGTTTTAAATGTAATTATATGTATAGTATTTGTTGTTTATCACAATTAAACTCTATTGAATTTATCGTCTTTGTCAAACCAAAACCTGCTGCCTGCACAAATGCTTTATAAACGCATTTTAACTAATTAATATTTTCTGCACACATTGTATAGTTCAGTAAAATCTAGATTTAGATAAATTGTGCTCGCTAGCACATTTAATATCCACATATTTCACTGTGTTTACATTTGACTTGATTGATAGAAGAGCATGGACTCTAACTTATTTACTCACTTGTATTACCTGCTGATCTTATTTCTACTGACTTGCACCTGTTTTATAGATCCTTTATTTTATTAGGGTCCTAACCTTGGTACCTAGCTATAGGTATTATAGGCAAATTTAGCTAATTACCATCAAGTAGACATTCAAAATACATGTCATCCTTTGTTAGTTAAATGCAATAAACGGTGTATATATAATTATAATATTCTTGTAGTATAGAGTAAGTCCATTCTTGAGAACAATATCTCTCCTATCAATTTACTATCGATTGAACCCAGAGAAAAATTAGCGATGGCCAACAGCGCGTCAGTTCTACTAACAACATTGTTTCGTGAAGATACGCAGACAAGGTCGTGTGCAAAAGCTAGTTTTCAATAAAATATTAATCCTGAGCCTAGTCGCCTCATATCAGGCAAAGTATAAAATAAATATATCGCCCATGCTCTCACATAAAGGCCTATACACATTTGAACCCAAGCAAACATAATAAATTACGATGGCCCTGACAAAGAAGAATAATGTAGACGCGCCTTTGATAGCTCGAACACTGGCATGAAATCTTTACAGGCTTACAATAAATAAACCTTTGCCTACATTATGGAATACAAATTGTATTTTGACCGATCTTGCTAACGTTGGGTGTGTTTACGTAATATTTTTCGCATAAAAGCTGTAGGACCGATTAGCTGTCGTGGACAGGGAAGTCAACAAACATCGCTAACAACTTTCTTGCTAATTAATTTTTTTTATTTTACTTCAATTCAGAATTGTACCAATACTATTTCCTGTTGGATTCAGTGAAACTGTTTTCATAAAAATAAAATCACTTCCGTAATTGCAATTTATTTTATTTTGCACTGTAGTATAATTATAATGTCGATCTGCTAAAAATAAAAATGTAACGTTTACTTAGATCATAATATGTCTCCCAAGAATATCTATACTAATATTATAAAGCTGAAGAGTTTGTTTGTTTGTTTGTTTGTTTGTTTGTTTGTTTGTTTGTTTGTTTGTTTGAACGCGCTGATCTCAGGATGTCAAATTATTTTTGTGTTGGATAGATCATTTATCGAGGAAGGCTTTATTTAGGCTACATAACATCACGTTGCGACTAATAGGAGCGAAGAAACAGTCGAAAATGTGGAAAAAACGGGGAAAATTATTCGTCTTTGAAGGCTTCCGTTGCGTGCGCTGCGAAAACCGTTCGAGATACCCAAATGATTCCCAAAATAACTATTCCACGTGGACGAAGTCGCGAGCACCAGCTAGTTATAAATATACTAGCTGTGCTCGCGACGCGCTCGTACGAGCTTTAGTTCGTTCTTTTCTAAATTTAATGATATCGGAATGGAGAACCCATTCTAAAATTATTAAAAAAATAGTAGAATTTTGTAACTGTAACGATATAGAAAATAAACATGGAAGCAGGAAAATGACTAACGAAATTCATAGCGAAAATTCTGATAACGGTAGGTACATGGGAAGCTATTTCGAAATCTACTTAGTCTCGCATAATCTTTGCCCATTACTTCAAAGTTGGTGTAATGAAAGAGGGATGATTCGAGACGGTTCACTGACTCCAATGCCTTTATGCCTCTGGAACTTTAAAATTATAAAGCCTCCCTTGAAATGTTTATTGTTACGTGACTGTTGGAGAAAAATAAGTATTTTTATGATGACCAAGAATCGCTTTTATTTCTATACATATAGCAGAAAATTTTGTTCTTAGCACAAGAGACAACAATGAAAAAATAGAATCTGTAATCCGGCTATACAAGAAAAGGATCCATGAATTTCCTTGATTGTCCTACTTCGGCTTCCCTGCCATATTACGTAATTTCGAAGTACAGCATAACAGCATGTGGTTTCACGGTAATGGTTACCCCATGGTTACTGCCGCCTGTCGGACTCCTCTAATGTCTGCAAAACTCAATTTGGCTGTCCATATCCATATCCGTATCCGTATCCTATCCATACTTGCCATATCCAGACCAGACAACTATGACAATCTTTTCCTGCCGGAATCGACCTCAGGATCTTGAGAAGGGATAGTCCAATAGTTCTTCTATTTGTGCTACGAAAATAGCAATAAATAGTAGACTTAATTTACGGCTTTTAAAGCGACGTATGTTGCTTCAAAAGCCTTTTGCAACTCTTTCAAAACTGGAAAACGTAATGTGTCTAAAAAGTTTTGGTCAATGTGTAAAATGTTATTCATTTAAAATCCTTTGTAAAAACTATTTTGTAAAATGTGCGCAGAAATATTAAATTTTAGATTACCATATATATCCTATACCCTATCTATCCTATACTTTTAAAAGAAAACAGTCAAGTACCTACGTCAGTTTCAAAAACCGTGTGAAATTTTTGGCCAACCTATTTTTGAAACTGGTGTACTATTTTTGAACCATTTATTCATCAAAACGTAATAGGTTATTTACGATTCGATTGAATGCAAATTAACATTTACAGTTCAGAATTTATTATAATACCTATAATTCCACAAATTGCAATTAATTATTACTTCATAATAATTATAATATGATTGCAATTAGTTGGACAATAACATGGTTATAATTAACTTGTAAACAAATTTTATTGATTTATCTAATATTAATATTATGAAGAGAAAAGATTTGTATTTGTTAACCGATCTTTCTTCTTTCTTTCTTTATCTTAATCCTAATAATATTATAAATGCCAAAGTTTGTATGTTTATATGTTTGTTACTCAATCACGCAAAAACGGATGAACGAAATTAGATGAAATTTGCCACATAGATAGTTCATTAATTATATTACCATAAACTCATAGTAGGGAGAGCCGAAGGCTGCTGGGGCTGGAAGGTTTTTGAGTATATATCACGAACCTGCAAGCGTAGCGTAGGGCGTCCACCCACAAGGTTGACAGCTACTTGATAAAGGATGATCGACGGTGGATCTAGGCCGCTTCAGACTTTTTGGAAAACTGGAAAATTGGAATTTCTATGTACAGCAGTGGACGTCCTATGGCTATCATCTCATCAGATGATGATGAATTTATTTCAATTTTAATAGCCCCTTAAATGAACTTCAATTAACATTTTAATCTGATCAAAAGACATTTTAATCCTTACCAGAATGATGTGTGTTTCATTTTACGACTTCAACTAAGTGACATTGTATACATCAAAAGCTTTCAGTATTACCGACAATTAGAAGTCATTAAGTAACGTTTGAAGTTTATGCGACAATATAGCTAATGTATCTTAATTCAGTTTTGCTTAATGGTAGGATTCTCCAGTCTGAGTCTGGTAATAATAACACCCCTCTTTAGCGAAGTCATGTGAAGATGTCAGAAAGGATTTTTTTGTTTAAAGATCGTCTAACAGACTGACGGTCCATTTGATGGTCTTCCCAACTTAACTTTTATTCATATTCTGAACTTTTATGTTCCCCTCATATTTAACCATAATGGTAATTGCACTTTTCTGGAATTTCTTGTATTTTAAGTACTTGATGGTGAAGCCACTTACCATCAAGTATCATAATCATAAGAAAAAATTACGCAGATACAGTAGTGGCCTAGTGTGATGGATTCACATACATACACATTATCCCACTGTTAGGAGAAAGTATGGACAAGTTCACTAACTGTTATCCGCGGCATCGTCCGGGTTGAAAAATGACAAATGTAAAGAATGATATCTTTATTGCTGTAACACTTTTTCCAGGCGTTGGATTTTTATTTTAAATGATCCCCCTTCTTTTCTTATCCTTTTCAATATCCCTAACAATGCAACATTTCATGACGATCGGTAGTTGAGTAGTTAACGTGTAAAAAGGTGACAGACAGACAGAGTTACTTTCACATTTATAGTGTGGATAATTTTCATTATCTTCTGAAATTAATAATGTCCTTTAATTAAAGAATTCTGACACTCTGTTACATTTAATTCACAAAGCACTCATTACGTGACAAAACATACAAGTTTACCCAAATGTAACTTCATTGATCCTGTAATGAAATTAACGAGTAAGTCAGTCTGCTCGGTCAACATAAAAATTGGACAGTAGCATCAGCATAAAAAGTGTATTACCCCCGTCCAAAGTAATAGGAGAGAGACTGTAATAAATTAAATGAGGCCAAACGCCAGTAAAATTAGGAGAATGTTTGGGGACCGCTTGCAAATGTCCAAGGTATTCTTGCTTTTGACGGATCCACTTAGATAATAGACACACAACACAACTATAAAGGATGGGGATTTTTTAGGAAAAAAAGTTACTGAGAGCAAGAATGAGAACCTTATTATTTGTTTATTTTTTATTAAAGAGGGTGGGAGACGGGCTGACTGTATATTATCAAATCAAAATCAAAATCAAACGGTGGTTGTCGTAGTCCAGAAACACAAGGACTAGGAGGGTACAATAAGGCTAACAATGAGGGGAGGGTATAAGAAGAGACTAAGAATACAAAAGTCACCGGACAGGATGTAAGTGCGTTGCCGAGACTACAAGAAATTACATATTTGCAGCCCACTTTAAGAAGTGAATTTCTAGCAAAGTTCGCCATTTCACAGGATAAAGTTTCTATCCGTGCTCAACGCCGTCTTATCAAAGTAATACGGATAAGCTCCCCATATAAGTACCTATGGTTACAAACTCGAGGTAGGCACTAATTGGAAAAAGTCATCAGAGTACTCACCATGAAATATGAATTAGCTTTTTTCACTTTCATTTTTCTTGTTGAAATTTAAGTATTGTTTAGTAAAGCAACTTTAACGAATAAATTAATAATTTTATATAAAATTTAAACAACAATAATAATAATGTTACATTCGCATAGTCGAACAAATTTACATACTAATCTAAATAATAGTCTCTTTACATAATAAAATAATTAAATTAATATCTATCACCCTAAAGACAAAGGGTTAACCACACTAAAAAATGTCAAGCTAGTGACCCAAATCTGGCGAAACGAAAATCTGTCGAAATAGAAATAACTCTGAAAAAATATATCATATTAATATTTTTACAAATTTCAAATTAACAATAATGTTTATTTTAGTCAATAATTGAACGGGATCAAATTAAATATTTGTTATTGCGATTTGGTTATATTTATTGTTATAGCCGGTTATAGCATAATAATCTCCTACCAGTTCAAACAATTATTATGAATTCCTCACAAATGTCTTCATGTTTTGTGAGATATAAAGGAACAATACAGAGTGACATAATAATATTAGATTCGAACTTCAAAATTAAGCTCCATTGTTTCTGATACCCATCGAATTAAACGCTGACGAATGAACAAAAACGTTTTTGCACGAGGGATTTTAAATAGGGCAACTCTCGACTCAAAGGCTTTATTGTAACTCAGCATTTCATTATCATATTACCATGTCACGCTTTGTTTATATTAGGATCAATAATAATATAGGACGCCGTATATTACAGAATCCTAGATTCATATAATTCCAAGGACAACAATATTACTGTATGTTTAAGAAAAAATGTAATATGAGCTGATGTTATACTTACAAATGTTGACCTGTTGATCTTGGAAGTAACCTTTTTTTGAGGAGGGGAGATCACATTTACGGATTGTCGCTCGCCGACGCGACGAGAAGTGACTTCCCACCGAAACCCATGTTCCACCATCGGTGTTCACAGCGATGCCTTATCCCTGTTCCCACAAACACCGCCATGTCCTCGCGGACCCATCTCGAGCGTTGAACAACGTATTTTTTTAGAGTGATAGCCTTTTTTTTGAGGAGGGGAAATGACATTTACGCACTATCCCTCGTCGACTGTCGCCCGGTGAAGTGACTTATCACCGGAATACCCACTAAAACCGCCCCGGGTTAATTCCACCATCAGCAGTGATGTGTGGGTCCGATATGACAGCCGAGGCCCTATTCTCAGATGTAGAGTGATAACCTACGAATTCTTGAATTGCGATAAAGACAACAGAAATAACAGATAAATTATATTCGAGCCGCTAATTATATCGCGAAATCGATGTATGTAATACCCTATAAATAGATAATAGCGGCATGCGTTTCCAATAAGCAGAATGCAAAATCTGAAATATTCACAGGAAATTACTAAAATTAAGGATATCTACTTTTATTGTAAAAATTTTAAAAGTTAAGTTTTTAAGTATTTTTTTTAACTTTATTATGACCCCTTTTTCCTACTTATCCTAATCATTTATCCTCAGTCCCACTGCACTGTCAGCAGTGCATTTTCAGCACCCGTTGCGTTGCTTGCGTTATAGGCGACGATAGTCACTTACTATCAAATGGGCCGTCAGCCAGTATTAAAAAAATATATGAACGCTTCTTCATGCTGGCAAAAAATAAATTTACCTAAGAAGATCGCCTACACGTAATCCTAGTAATATATATTATACAAGAGGAATATGTCGTTCACCCTTACGTGGGTATAGCGTTACTCCCTTTGTTAAAAATGACGTCTAAATGTGCTTCCATTATGATGTAAGCACAAAGAATAACTGATGAAGGTGTTATTTGTATGGAGAGGGTCACGGCTGAAGTAGTTCAGACAAAGGTGGTTGTGCATCTCGTTGCCTCCATTGTTACACGAAACGTTAGACAAACCAACGGATTTACGGAACAATTCCTTTAATTAATGTAACATACGCGTCGGACGCTAACTTTGAATTAAAAATACACACAGTTAAAGTAAATACTTAAATAAACTTGTATTTTTTTCATACGAAAAAAAAAAAGGAATATAGTGCAAGTCAGTTTGAAGTTCTTTATCCAGTATTAAAATGCTTGTTAGATATTAGGTGTAAAGTTTTGACGCATTTTCAAGTACAAAATATGTGTTAATTAGTGTGCTATTTTTTAAAAAATTTTTTTAAACCCCCGACGCTCGATGTGAAATCGGGGTGTTATAAGTTTGACGCGTGTGTGTATGTATCTCTGCATCATCTGCATGTGTAGGTATATCTGACACCTACACATGCAGAGTGTTGTCTATTGAATCGTAGCTCATAAACGGATGAAACGGATATTGATCCGATTGTTTGAAAGCTGACGAGTTCGAAATAAGTACTTTATTTTTCTAGATGGAAGGTATTCTATGTCCTTCCCTGTATCCTTGACAACGTGTATGCAAATTTCATGATGATCAGTCGAGTAATTAAGTCGTGAAAAGGCAACAGACATACAGAAAGAGTTACTTTATAAATAAATATTCACACATTCCACACAGCACCATCTAGTTCCAAAGTAAGCAACTTAATGCCTGTATTATGGATACCAGACAGTTGATATACTGCATACATTACTTTTTTTTTGTAAATACATACATATTATAAATACAAACATCCATGACTCAAGTACAAAGGTAAATGTTAACACATAAACATTTGCCCCTAGCGGGATTCGAACCCGCGACCGTTTGGTTAACAGCTAGGGTTACTAGCCACTAGACCAAACGTGTCGACTTTCACATTTATATTATTATATTATGGATGAGATGTGGTAACTATTATAAATAATCTAAAAAGTAAAGAAGTCTAGAAAGAAGTAAGTACCGTAAAAGAAGAAAAGTAAAAGTTGTAATACACAAGGCAATTTAAAGCCATTACCGATTCTAACATAATAGATAAATGGATTTTTTATTAGCAAAGTTTCCAGTTTTTATACGGTTTTTACGGTTTTCATCTTAAATACGATTTATATTTTCATCCGGCTCATTGAAAATCTTCGTTTCAGCGAAATAAAAGGAAATCACTTTCTTCACGTGATTTATTGTCGGAGTTATCGGAATAATAAATCATTGATTTCTACAAACAGAAAAAAGTAAGTAAAGCATATAGAAAAATATATGAAGTTAATTTATTTTGTACTTAGCAACTCCTATAGATTGCTGTTGATTAAAGGGCACAGTTAATCTACTTTAAAACATAAGGTTTAGCCATCTTATGTATTAAATTATTTTAGCCAACGTAAGTCACGTCATCTCTTGAACAAAAATATAGCTTTCTTTAGCACTTCAATGAAAATTATCGCCTTCATTACTGCATATAAATCGTCTATTTCCCAACCAACAAACCACGCTGTCCACCTTTCTGTTGTACGAAGTACAAGCCTGATATGAAATAAATCTAACTGATAGTACCGTGAAATAACATAATAAGTGCTGTTCCCACTATGGTCTGCAGCATGCAGCACCTATGGCGTTGTTTGTGTTTTAGATGACGGTAGCTACCTTTTTTTTTTTTTTTTTTTTTCCGTGGGAAAATCTGCGATCCAGATCCCCACCGACTATGGGGGGATCGGTGGGGTATGTGGGACTTCTACCCACTAAAAAACCCACGGTGTTTCTTCGCGCCGTCTATGGGCGGAGGATAGGGGACGCTATGACACGCTACCGTCTCCCCCGCCAGACGCAGCCCGCACACATTGCGGGCCCCACCTCGATTAGGCGCGGAGTGTGACCTCCGCGCAGTGAAGCGCATAAAGCAGCCTGTCTGTCAACCTTAACGTTAACAATCAGCACGAATAAATCATTACGATAGGCTACCATAAGCTACCTTCGTCTAGGGAAAATAGTAAGTAATAGGATAAAAGTGGTAACGCATAATGAGAGGAAAATGACATGTTATGAGTTCTGACATTCTACATAAAAGCACAGACCATGCACAGAGACAGCAGATATGCTGTTATCTTACGTTGATCTTTTACAAAGGATGATTACTTCCCTCGGGCGAGTTACTCTTTTTATGACTGCAGAACGCAAAGAAAATTTTTCGAAATACATAAAAAAAAAATTTGGAAAAAATATTTAAATATTTTTCATTTTGCATTTAATTTTTTTTTCTATTTTATAATACTTAAATATAAATTTTATTAATCTATCAGCAAAATAATAGGAACATATAATACAATCTGAACGAACTTTAACTCAATATTATGATATCACGCATATATCACGACATAATAGTTATAAATACAGTATTGTGCAGAGTGAAAGAGAGGAGTACATATAATCTCAGCGAGTGAGAAAGGGACATCTAATGCCATCCTTTAGCTTGGCCATTTGGCCACTCATAGCCAGACGACCTGCCAGTGGCATGTAAAGAATATTGTTTATTATACCCGAACCGTTTGAATGGCGAACATTTGTTATTGTACTTATGCCTATACTTATACTAAAGCAATTTATTTTTATTCGTACGAAAATAAAAATAAGACAAAAAAGTACGACTTTTATCTTGTCTTTCTTTACGTTTCCACTACACTAGTTTTACATTGAACGTATTAACTTTAATATGACAATGGTTAAACAGCGCGCATAAAACGTTGTTAGTCTGGTTGGAAAGAAAAATATAAATATCTATGAAACTTCTCAGTAATTATTTCTTTGCATCGTGTGTTGTTTTTGCTTTTCTTGGAGTTATTTTTTTAAGTATTTATAAACTTAACAACATTACGATTAACTATTGAGATAAGAAGATCATTAAGATCAGCAGCTCCTAATATAATTTAATCTATACTAATATTATAAAGTTGAAGAGTTTGTTTGTTTGTTTGTTTGAACGCGATAATCTCAGGAACTACTGGTTCGAATTGAAAAATTATTTTTGTGTTGGATAGATCATTTATCGAGGAAGGCTTTAGGCTATATAACATCACGTTGCGACTAATAGGAGCGAAGAAACAGTCGAAAATGTTGAAAAAACGGGGTAAATTATTCATCTTTGAAGGCTTCCGTTGCGTGCGCTGCGAAAACAGTTCGAGATACCCAAATGATTCCCAAAATAACTATTCCACGCGGACGAAGTCGCGAGCACGAGCTAGTTAGTGATAAGGCACACTGCTTTACGCAGTCATTTGGGTAGCCCGCCTGGCCCACAGTAACAATTCCCTTACGGAAGACTATCGTGAAATAACTGCATTTATATGTCCTGCTGTCTTTTGGTAATTGAGTAGGATTGCCACAGCCTCCCTATCCCTTCTTAATATCTTATCCTTTAATCTTCCAAAGGTCGACCTGTGATGTTGCTTGTGTTAAATAGACGACGGTAGCCACCTACCTTCAAGATAAGATTACCTTTACATAAGATTAGTAGATACAGAATTACCGGTATTGTGTGACTAGCAAAATAAATATTACTTAGCAGCTCCGGGATCGTTGACCCCAACAATGTCAGACGAGGTAATCGACATTTATTAGAACAAAATTGTCTTGTTATTAGGATAATTTTGTCCCAATAATGTCGTTGAGTGATCTGTTTTTATTTTATCGCTGATTGTTACTAAGGAAATAAATATTTTTTTATGTTCATCCAAGATTTCAATATAAATTATTCGTCAAGTAAATAGAAATTCGGAATCTAATAAATAAATTTTCTTCATTTCTTCATGACTTGTTACTAAAAATTCCTTTTTAGTATTGAGTTTAACTTTATCATACTGGACTAGAAATGGAACACTATTATAAAAAATATAGGTAAGTATAGTTTATATTTTTTTTAAAAAGAAATACCAATACCAATCTGGAAATTCTTTAAATTATTTACCAACTCGATATTCTCAAAAAATTTTAATATTCGACTTGTATAAGAATCGAGCTAAATTACTCCAATACAGTCATAGTTTAGTTTCCCGAGAGGAATACGAGCAGTTTTTGGGTCATCCTGTATAAGTAACTATAATTGAAGAACCAGAAATATCCCATTTGAAAATGTGATCGAGTTAGCTTTTATCAAAGCGATAACTTAGTAAAATTGTGGGACAAACAAATTGCCACCACGATTTATACTTCTCCCATTTTCGTACTTTATTACCTAGATATGAATATCACTTTCTAGCACACCTCGACGCAACTTATACAATGGACCTTATAACATTGGTTCTAAAGTGCATATTTCTTTAAAATTTTCAATTGAAACTGTATCAAAATAAGAATATATAAGGAACAAAGTAAATTTAACATGTCTAACAAAACTAGCAAGTTTAGACGTTGAAACTTGAATGTTGTTTTCTGGTTATTGCTTACAATTTCTCTACAAGTAAGTACTTCTTATCTTCTACATTACACACCTGCTATCTGAATAGATAACATATAAGTAACATATTATTCTAACATATAAGTAGGTATAACATAGTAGCTGGTGCCGGCGACTTCGTCCGCGTTCAACAGTTCCACCTTCCTTGTCCGAACTGCTAAGAAGTGGAACTCATTGCCTGCGTCTGTGTTTCCCAAAAATTATAACCTCGGGGTCTTCAAACGTAGGGTGAATGGGCATCTACTAGGTAAGCGTGGTCCATCTTCGGCCACATCTGCACCTAACATCAAGTGAGATCGCGGCCAAGCGTTGCCTTGACTTATATAAAAATATATATATATATAAGATTTATAATGCCTAAAAAACATCTAAAGCCTATAATTAATTAACAGGTTTGTAGTAATACTGTGCTTTTGCCAAAGAATGGTTCTTTATTTATAGATAACGGTTCGCCCACGGCTTCGCCCACGTGGAATATTATTAGCCGATGTCTATCCTGAAATTCTATTCTTACTGGTGAAAGACTTTTTTTTAAATCGGCCCATAGTTTCGAAGATTAAGTAGGTATATAAATCAAAAGAGGCACTTTTTGTAGGCATGAATTGTATTGGTACAGTTTAATCAGTATTGCCAAAATTAAAATGGAAATTAAAATTGTGTGAAAAGCATACTTTTACAAACTTTTACAAAAACTCCTTCAAAACGTACTCGCTTTAGGAGCTCTGAAAGTTTCTATGCGATGAAACCCAATCTGCGTAGCGAAACGCTTATCTCTCCCATTCGAACGTTTTGCAGTTTTACCGAATTGGGTCGTCAAAATGTTTCTAACACTGTGCACACAAAATTGGAAGTTCCCTAAGAAAATAAACTATCAAGTATAGCTTTCATAATCGTACTTTACTTACCTACTTTTAATTTTTTTTTTTTTTTTATATAAGAGATGGGTTAGCTCTTGACCAACAACCAGCCATGTGGCAAGGATGAGGCCTAAGATGGAGCGAGCTCACCCAGAAGATGCCTATTCACTCGAACCTTGAAAAGATTAGGGTTTTTTTTTAAATTATTTTTGAAGAAAATATTTAAATAGCTTACATAATATTTAAAAAGCATTATTGAGCTAATAAGAGTATTTATAAGAATGGACTCTAATGCGAAATTAGAAATGTTCGCTAGCCAAAGGATATCGAAATAAAATCATGACAAAATAATTATCTTTTTAATGAATCTCGTAAAGATAAATTAAAAGATTTTATGAAAAGTTAGTAGAAATCATTATAGAAAAGAGAAAACCTATATGTCTTAAACCAATTAAACCCATGTACATGCAAATAAATAATTTGAATTTGAAAAAAAAAATATATAATTGAGTATCTGTAGTTCTAGGTAATACAAGTTGGAATAGGTGTAGTATACCCAAACGACGCGAAACTCAACACCAATTACTTTACAGTGCTAAGTTGTGTTCCGAATAGTTTACAGATCTGATTGCTAGTTCGGATTGCCGTTGGCCGTTTTGGACATTTATTTGAGGATCCCCTGGGCGATAGCTTAAACTTAGTTTTGTTAAATGGCACATAATAAGTCATAACTTGAAATGCCTACACTTATGTCGTTTACATATTGCTTAGACTTACTAGAGGGACTCATATTAAATAATTACTTAGACACCTAGATTTGTATCATTGAAATGATTTTAATTTGGAGTGAAAACCACTAAAGATCGAGACCAACTTTGAAGAAAACATTTTTATGATTATAATCTAGCTTCCCTGAAACCTAGTAACCGAATCAAGGGATTAATTAGTGGACATTGACTATTCGTACTCACAATGTCCTGTCGTACATGATGGAACTTAGCATAAGCGACTGTTCTGTCGGTGAGAGATCAAACAGCACGAACATATACAAGCCGTGTATACAAGTTAAAAATAATTTAACTTCCCCAATTACCGACATAAACCGGCGGATCAGTAAGTTGAAGTGGCAGTGGGCAGGGCATATAGTACGGAGAGCCGACGGCCGCTGGGACCAGAAGGTTCTCGAGTGGAGGCCACGGACCAGCAAGCGCAGCGTAGGACGTCCACTCACAAGGTGACAGACGAACTAATAAAGGCCGCGGGTCAGCGGTGGATCCAGGCAGCTTCTGACCGGTCCTATTGGAAAATTATGGGGGAGGCCTATGTCCAGCAGTGGACGTCCTGCGGCTGATGATGATGATGATGATAAACTTCCCTACTGCTAATTTATTTCATATCTCTATCAAGCTAATAGCATACTTTTTGCCTCTTGTGGAAGTGGAATAAACACTGTTTAATTTAGCTCACAAAATCATAAACTTTTGGTCTTACGCACAAAAGTCGCGAAAGTCTAGATCAGGTTAAACAAAAATCAATGATAAAATATAAATAGACGATGTTGATATTTATATTTAGATAATACTTTAGATAAACAAGGTCCCTTTTTTTTTTTTTTTTTTTTTTACGAGGAGAAATCCATTTATTGACTTCCTACCGCTGGCTAGACGGTAGGGGTGTGTGGGGGTCAGCCGGCGCACTGCGCTATGCTAATCATAGCGGGCCCGGCAATACCCACTAAAACTCCCCGGTGCCTCCTTGCCCTTTGTGCGGGGTGAACCGGGCTCTGCCGAGGCGACAACTCCGATTCACCCCAGGGCAGCCTAGCCATTGCTGGCTAGACTAACGCCAACGGAGGATTGCCCGGAGACACCCAGGCAATCCCCAGACGGTGGGACCTTGTGCAAGCAGGCAGGCACATAGCTAAACAAGGTCCCTTGTTACGCAAGGGGAAATTGTATATACATACCCCCCACGCAAATATAGACGAATATAGAATTGTTTATTTATTGCTTTTGAAATTGTTATACATGCTACATTCTATTCTATTCAAATAAATTCGAAATAAACACTGAAATCGTTGTCTGGCTAACTCGTTAAAGAAACTTTTATTGTTTAAATTCAACAGACCTATGGTTTTGACACGGTCTCTTTAACTGCGATTTACTCAAAATTGGAATTAAGCGACTTATCACCTTCATCCACGTATTTAATTATATCAGCGGTTATAATTAAAGACTTATGTATTTTATATATTGGTATTTTTAATTTCACTATTTATTTGTTCATGTTTAAAAAACACATTTGAAATATATATTTACTCTGTAATGCATATGTCGTCGGCACATCGTAGAATTGGTCATATCATGATATTCCTGGGCAGATCATATTTCTTTTAAAACTGAGGGTCGCCTCACTCCGCTCCGCTTCGCTCGGCTCCCCAAATTTATTTACATAGGTATAAACCTAACACGCTCCTCCTCGCTTTGCTTCGCTCCGCTCCTCGTCGCACCTATTTTTGACTTTTGGTGAAAGATTTTTGATTACATACTTTACTATCTGCCGCCCAATTCTACGATCTGCCCACGACATATACAACAAATCGGTTGATATTCCTATTTTTAAAGGATGTTTTATTTCTGGTTGATATTCCTATTTTTAAAGGATGTTTTATTTCTCAGAAGAAACTTACTTGCGTTGCGATCTTTTTAGCTGATACGTCGTCTTAATTATCATTAGGATTCCTGGAAATGCAAATGAGTAAAAGCTGTTAATTATCTTTGGCGTTGACATAATATCATAGCAGCTTGCCTAGTACGCCTCACACGAGAGAGACACTTCTCTAAATGAGAATAGAAAAACTGTATTATTTGCAAGAAATGCATCATGTCTCATGTAAATGAAACCAGCCAGACTTATTTTGTCGTAGTAACCTCATTGTTTCGTAGGATTTTTTTTAAATTAAGAACCACAGCTGAATGTTGCATGTCTTTGTGAAACTGAAAAATAAAAAAAATTTTTTCAATGAAAGCTTATTTCAGCTTTCTCCTGACTCGGGAAGCTTTTTATAATCCTCTTATTCGTAAAAAAAACTAGTGCGTTTTTTGAACACGTTGGTAATACTATTATTACGAGAATTGAAATAAGTTATAAAATGAAAATTGATATATATATTTATATATATATATTTATATTAATTTAATAGTTACATGACACACTGCTTATTGCTGTTATAAATTCGTCCGCGCCCATAATATATGAGCAATTTTTTAAATTTTTTATTGCTATCTTAGTTTTGCCAGGCGTATTCATAACATAATTCGATACACAATATCAACACACAATTCGAGAAAGAGAGTGGAACAAAAAGCTAAAAGCTTTGACAAATATTTTATAAAATGTGTACAATTATTATTAGATTAAGAAATTACCTTGTCATATCCCGTTGATGAGTTTTCGTGCAAATTGTTGAAAAAAAAAACAGCTCAATAACGAAATTAAAGCATTCTCTGCGTATCCAAAATTGTTTTTCGATGATAAATTTGAAGTTTTAATTTTTAGATATTCATTTTGAGTTAGGTACATCTCTTTTTTCATTGAACACACATAAGAATATTTTTACTAAGATGATACTGGGTGTGGGCTAGTTTGACCACGAAAACCGCATAAAGAAGTCGACTGAACCCGCGGGCTGAGTTGACCGGTTAGTGGGCTGAGTCACACACCAAAAAAACCGAAAGTGGTCAACTGAGCCCGCGTGGCTGTGGGCTCAGTTGATCATAAAGTGAGGCAGACAAGCTAACGGTCGAACCACTTGATGACAGGTGACGATAGTCGCTTTTTTTTTTTAATAACGCCTGGCAGATAGTGAATTTAACAGAATAAAGAAATAGGGAAATCGGCTCTACTTACTCATTGAATGACAATGTTATTATGCACTGTTTTTTCATAGGCATCTTGTATGTGGGGAGTTACTGCCTACAGACTAGTTACTGCCGAGTCTGGCTCTATACTCCTTAACACATATTTATATTTATCACTAGCTTTTTCCGGCGACTATACTAACCACATATTTATATTTATCACTAGCTATTTCCGGCGACTTCACCCACGTAACTCGGAAACATTAGGTACTTTTTTATCCTCAGTCCTTTTCTGTTCTCCTAACAACTGTTATTCAAAATTTGGTGTAGATCGGTTAACCACTGACGTAACCAAACAAACTAATTCATTTATAATATTAATTATGAGAATAGGATTACGTCTACCCAATTCTCATTAAGTCCTGTTACATATGATTGTAGATATATATTGCATTGTACAGGAACACAACACGTCTCATTAAACCAAAGTTTAAGCCATATTTGCTTCAACTACAGAAATTTGTTCCTCTTTGACTCGAGTGGTTATATAAGCGTCTTAAAATTAGTTGACACAATAATAGACAGCCTTTGTTAGTAAATAAAATGATTTCCGAAGGTAAGAGCTTTATTGATGCCAAAAATAGTCTATAATTATTGCATAAATTTATACTTACTATACTAATAAAATAAAGCTGAAGAGTTTGTTTGTTTGTTTGGTTGAACGCGTTAATCTCAAGAATTAGGTACTGGTTCGAATTGAAAATTTCTTTTTATGGATAGTCCATTTATCATAAAAGGTTTTAGGCTATACACCTAACATTTTGAACGCGGACGAAGTCCCGGGCAACAGCTAGTATAACCTATATAGACAAAATATAGGCGCTCTTAGTTTTGCATTGTGATGCGGCAAATTACTTATATGATATGTTTATTCTTCAATGAAGCTTCTAAGCTTTGTTATATTATGTTACTTACCTAAGGGCATGATAGCATGATGCGGCATTGATGTCCGCAACTCCGTACGCGATGTAGTTGGTAAAGTGACCAGCGATATTATTATTTAGTATGATAATTATAATAGATATAACTACTTATAGTATACTAGCTAGTGTTCGCGACATCGTCCGCGTTATAGATGAAAGGTACCCTATTTTCTTTCTGATGTACCAGACAACGTGTACCGGGTACGGACACGGGTGCTTCGGTCATTACCTGTTCCGCATAAAAAGGGAGGAGTCGCCGCGGTGCCACCACTGCGGCGACCCCGATGATACGGCCGAGCACACGCTCCAGGTGTGCCCGGCCTGGAGTCCCCAGCGTCGGGAGTTGGAAGTGGCGCTGGGTGGAGTTGACGTCACACTGCCAAACATGGTTGAAGCCATGCTTGGCAGTGTGACCAGCTGGAAAGCAGTTGCCGCCTTCTGCGTATACGTAATGTCGCAGAAGGAGGCAGCTGAGAGGGAGCGAGAGGAAGAGGCCGGTCTCGCTTCCCTCAGGCAGGAGAAGGCGGGCATACCTAGCCCGTCTTTGAATGTCCCAGGGGACCTGCGCACATAGCTGGCCAGCTATGTGTGCCTGCACAAAGTCCCACCGTCTGGGGATTGCCTGGGTGTCTCCGGGCAATCCTCCGTTGGCGTTAGCCTAGCCAGCATCAGCTAGGCTGCCCTGGGGTGGATCGGAGTTTGGTGCCTCGGCAGAACCCGGTCCACCCCGCTTACAGGGCAAGGAGGCACCGGGGAGTTTTAGTGGGTATTCCCAGTGCCGCTATGATCAGGTGCTGGGCGACCCCCACATATCCCTACCGTCTAGCCAGCGGTAGGGAATCTGTAAGCGGATTACTCAAAAAAAAAAAAAGACAACGTGTATGCAAAATTTCATGATGATCGGGTCAATAGTTTTTGCGTGAAAGCGTAACAAACAAACAAACTCACATTCACGTTTATAATATTAGTATAAGGATATTAAAGATAGATAGGTCACAATTGTCAACGTTACAAGTAAATATTTATTAAGTATTTAAATTTTTTTTATTTTAGAGTTCCTTGGACTAACAATGAAAGCGTTATATTATTGGACATATTTTATTAACAAAAATATTGCTCATATTGCTCCACAGACAACCTATACTGCTTCAAAGGGTTCTCACATTCTTTACATGAGAATGAATCTATGTGGGTTCATTAGCGAAAGTACTTATTTAAACTTATGAATCCAAAGTAGTAACACAAAGAGATAAGGATATAAAATATATACATCGTGTTGCTGGATTCGGGACAGAATTTGCTCAACGATCCTAATTAGTGACGATGCTGTCGTCGCAGTTTCGTTTAGAAACCAGATTATTCAGTTCAACGAAGCAAAATTGTTAACAATATTATGGCTCATTATAAATTTTGATTATTAAAATCTCGTATGAAGTTAATTTTGTTTGGCTGGTATACAACTAGAATGTTAAAGAATGTAGAATGATAGTACATTAGTAGGTAGGCAAAGATAATTGATTGGTCTCGCTGCGCTCGACTAGATAGAGCACTATACAAAAGCGATAGCTCCGTGAATGCGGCAACTTTTTATTGTAGTGTGTGTAAAACATCGTTTTTTTATCACTTTTTACACAGTTTTATTATATTTTTACACAGTTTCACTACTCAAACTGGCATTTTATTATACTTAAAATTTAATAAAACATTCGGCACGTATACACATCACAGATAGTTTGCAGTGTGACTGGCTCGGGTACGCCGAATTCGGCGTAGTATTTTATGCCGGATTTTACAAGTACAAGCAATCATTCATCTATGTAGGTAGGTATATATTTATTAATTTCCAGTTCTTCTGAAAGGGCAGATGATAAGAGTGTTTTTTTTGAACACCAGTTAGGTAACAAAGTATAATTTTTGAACATCAATTAGGTGTTCTTTTTTAACAAATATCGGGTTGATTTTTAAACAGCATTTAGCCTATATTATATTTTTAGAGGAACTTTATGATACCATGTTTTCCTGAAATATATCTACATGATATAGACTGCTATTCTTAAACAATATTTTCTTAAATATTAATATAATTTGTTATGTATATCTTGCTTATGAAACAGTCTCTATGCTGTCTCTATGCTATAATTTTCTTCTAAAACAGTAGGTACCGTAGACAGTTTCATTCTGAAGCATATGACCTAATTATGTTCTAGCAGCAGCTCCTCAATAACACAAATACAATGCTTTTCTTAATTAATGCTAACTAATACACCATTTTCATATTAAAAAGAAATGGAATGATACAACGACCTATATTTTATTGTAATATTTTGTATCTAGGTGGTCACTGCCTCCAGAAGCGCAGGTTAGTTTACAAAAACTAGGCTGTGTGATAACCTTTTTTTTAAAACAAAATATAAAAACCAGATGACATGCAAAGGTCGCAATTCTAATTACGGTAAATGCCTTCGCTATTTGAAAATAATATTGTGAGTTTGAAGCGATTGAGACAAAGAACTTAACGCATACAATAGTTAGAGTTTTTAAAAATGGAGCATATTTCTGCTTATGAAATATTTTCTCAGCATTAATAAAATATAAAAAAAAGGTAATGAATGACGTTGTTCGTTAGCACTTAAGCTGAGAGGAAAAAAGCGTCGCTTTCTGAATAAATTTCATTTTAAAATATAACTTGCTTGCGCTGGAATATCCGAACGAATAAATATAAGCGAGCGGTAAACTCGTTATTATATTGAAAATCATGTTTTACTTTCAAATAATGATTTTATTTATAGTCTCATCTACTATCTGTTAGCATTATTAAGTAATAATAATTACTTATTATTATTTCTTTATCTGCACCATTAAGTGAAGTCAGTCTCTCAGTCAAATCAGAAAGATTAGCTCAGCCATTATCTTGCAATTCATAGCTTTAAAGAGAAAACCCAACCGCTATATCGTTTAGCCAACATTTAACTAGGAGCCTGAAACTTGAAGATAGTTTTCTAAACTTAAATTGCCAAGTTACGTTGCAACATCAAGTTAATTTCACCTCTATTTTCCGCTTTCTCTGCAACCTTTGAGTGCGGAAAGTAACAATTTCTTTGAGGAATTACTAAACCTTTCGTTTCAGTGGTACCGTTTCAAAGAGCAATTCTAAAATTAGAATCGTATAGAAAAAGACATATGGTACCCAGTTGTAGGAATGTACTAAACAAAGTAACGTTCTAATCCTACTAATATTATAAATGTGTAAGTTTGTATGGATGTTTGTAACTCTTTCACGCAAAACCTACTGAACCGATCACCATGAAATTTTGCATACACGTTGTCTGGGACACCTGGTACCTTTCATCCAGATGAAGTCGCGGGCACCAGCTAGTGATCAATAAAACACTTTTAAAAGTATCTACTTGGAGATATGATAATTATTGAATCGCGATATGTGCAATACATCACGTTATGTTGAAGAAATCCAACTGCATGGCATCATGGATATATAATGAAAAACTTAACGTAGCCCTTCGTATTAATAGGCAATTATTAGAATTTACTAGTTACCGTCAGAGACTTCGCCCACGTTGAAATATTAACGCTGTGACGAACGGTGGCGCCGTATTTTTTATATTTTTAGACCATCCCTCAGAAACCTAACATTCTTCCAAGGTGAAAAGTATCATATGTTAATCTCTTTAATAAACTATCTGTGTGCCAAATTTTTCAATTTGGCACACAATGCCAAAGACAATTTTTCCAAAGCATTTTCGCTTACGAACTATTGCAATTTTCAATATGAAAATATAATATTTCCTTATCCGGCTGTACCTTCACAAAGGAACAAAATCACACCTCCAATACTGCTGACTGCTAACATTTATTGAATGGAATACAGAGTGTAGGTAATTCGTCGTGATTTTATCGTGAACACACGAGGGGAAACTCCATTTTCTGGTACATTACACCGGTCAATCTGAGGCCCCGCTCTGCACGGATCTGTGAGTTGCCAGCTCACAAAAATAATTACGAAAATAACATTCTGTCGAATTTTTTATTGATGTCCTCGGTAAATATTTTTGACAAGTAGGGTAAGCTGCAAATGTGTAATACCCTCGCAGAGATATACTATTTCGTTTGTAATACCATCTGACATAATATACTATAGCATTTTACTTCTTTTAAGAATTATTTTTTACAGAAAATGTAAATAAAAGTAAAAAGTACAAGTAAAGTAAAAAAACTAAATGATAAGTTTAAAGAGCAACATTATCTATAGTACAATCTTGTGAATGTACCTTAATGTCTAAGCAAAGTTATCCTTAAATTATACTATGAATAACTATTTCTACATTAGGGTTTGAATAAACAAGTTTTTTGGTATTAATATTACATAGTTAATAAAAAATCTCCCTAAGGAATTTGAAGGTACAGTCAGCTTCAGTCGGTAGGTCTACCCCACTACCATCTCGGGGCGGGAGTCGGACATAACTCACAGGTCTGTCCCCAGGCCGGTGGGTATCCATGATAATTGCTCTTGTAAAAAAAGTCAGCTAGGTATATAAAACTTCGAAAGATACCCAGAAAAATAATTGGGGTTTTGAATTAAAATTAAACTGCATGGATAATATATTACATATGGATTTATGACTTTTAATATTATTTTTTGAATAACTTAAATAAATTTGGAGTAACTAAAGTCACTGTAAATCATCTTTGTAACATAAGCTAAAATTAGTACATAGTTTTACATGTTATCACTGCATTCCCGGCAGTCCCCTAGTGTCCTACTAGAAACTAGTGAGTAGGTAATGTTCTGGATCTAATCTTGTTTGCAGTCGGTCTTTACTTAGGTATTATAACAGTTTTGATACGGTTAGGTAGTTAGCTCAGTTACTTACTTCTATTAAAGTTATGTCTCGTCTTTAACTCAGCGAGCGCACTGAAACTCGCGTTTTCATGTAGTCGCTCACGCCACTGCTAAGATTTCATTAAATATTTTTCTTTTATTTTTCTGCTGACGCCACATGTAAAGGCTTCTGTCAAATTTATTTAGTTATTTATATGCACATTACAGAAAATTTATATTACAATATGACTGGAATGTTAATGTACGTGTTAGTGTTGTGTGTCTTTTTTTACAAGAGGAATCCATCATGGACACCCTCCGGTCTGTCCCAGTTATCTCCTACCTCGCTATAGGCAAAGTTGCGAGGTCGGACGAACACTCTTCCGCAACTCCGCCAAGTGTTATGACTGTGTTTATGTATTTTTGTGTTGTGTGGGTGTGTGGTAGGTAAGTACTGCTCAGTCAGGTCATTTCTGGATAAGGAGCAGACTATATGAAGCAAGACCTATCCAATAAATGACCTTGTAATCAATAAATATCGATATCGTTAAATTTATTTTTGCATTCTCGTATGATTCTACAAATAACGGAATTCCTGGCATAGTTACTACGAGCATAGCCAACGTCAGACATTACCGGCAGCTGGTTCCAAATATGAGGTTCTCACTCTTCATCTCTACATGCTGTATAATTGCTAATATATTATTAGTTGGTATAATTACTAGATTACAAATGCATTACACATGTGACACATAATATAATGTGCTTATTATACATGCGTCCGTGTGAGTATGAAGATCCGAGTTCAGTACCCAACTAGGCTGTGTCCCAGATTTGGACATTCATTACTCACAGATAAGCTTGTATTTGTATTTGGGATTATCATAAATAAATAGAATTATGCATTAAAGGCAAGGTCTCGATCTATCTTCGGTGGAGGCTGTTTCTGAATGTATTCATTCGCAAATTACAGATGTAAATTCTGAAAATATAAATGTTATTTTTTAATCTTTCATCTAATTGTGTCGACAGTTCGTTAGCGGGTATTTTTCACTTCACTTCATTGAATAAATTCCCAAATTTCAAGTATAAACATCATATTTTTGGCAAAAATTTTCTCTATACCTATAGATAACGGAATAATAATAATAATGAATAGTTTATTTGTTTGTTACGCTTAACAGAACACTGAAATTTTACTAGTGGGTACAGAAAAGACATAGGGAAAGAATAACTTTCATCCAAAACTAGGTACTATATCCGATGAGTCGTCTAAAAATAGGTGTCGCGACTTCATCCGCGTTCTGGATTCATGGTGATCGTTTCAGTAGTTTTTGCGTGAAAAAGTTACAAACATCCATACATACATCCATACAAACTTTCGCATTTATAATATTAATACGGATAACACTATACATTGGCAATTGATTTACACAAATTACTTAATTTTTTAATAAAAACCCACAAACTTACCACATCTCTTGCTAATTTAGTTACTAAATCTCACGTTTGATTAATTTTTAGTTCAACTTCTAATTTAATAAAAAAATGTTACAGGTGTAACGAGCCTCCGAGATGTTAAGCTCTTAGTGCAGCCCTCAACAGTTATAAGAGGGGGTACAGCGGCGCTGATCTGCTACCGAGACATGCAAGGCGCCCCTTTATATTCAGTCAAATGGTACAGAGGCAACCACGAGTTCTACAGATATACACCACTTGAAAACCCCGATACAAGAGTGTTTGGCATACCTGGGATATTTGTTGACGTAAGCATTTTCATTAAATTATGGCACTATTTGCTTCAGTGTGTGGTGTGTGCAACTATTATGATTCTTGTGACGAAGTGTCACAAAATTCGGTGAAATAAAATCTTAACAATTTGTTAAGGTGGTGTAATATTATTATTATATATATAATAGCGCTTCTATTATAAAGTCACCTGTACGCTACATAGAAATTTTAATATTGCAGTCTTTGATGAACATAAAATTCTCAAGTATTTTTTCGTCTCAATACTCTTTACTATGTTAAAAAGTTATTACAAAACAAAATTGTCCTAAATTTTATCTAGTTAATATTTTTTTTTTCCAAAAGTACTTAACTAGAAATACTCACTGGAGATTGTTAACTTATCATCAATAGCGACTAAAACTGAAGTAAACTCATAAAATTCGGATACCTTAGAAACACTACCTGGATATCTAAACGATTTTCAATTTTTCCCTCCCGTGAATATTGGAAATATGCTATCATTCTACTAGATTGATTCAATAAAGCGGATTGGGACGAGAAACGATGTTCTAGTTGCGATTTCCAAGGGCATATTGTCCACCTTTGAGCATTCGATGGAATCAGGATAGCGCACTATTTTTTTCCTTTGTCAATTTCTTTAGAAATAGTTTGTTGAACCTTTATACGTTCGGTGCATGTTCAATGTAATATATCTGATTGTAATATGTCATACAATATAGCAGCCATTCTAACTAGCACTAGTTTTATGTTAAACTTGGTATTTTCAACCTGTTCTCAAAGAAGATAATTCATATTAAATAGGTATCTTTAGCGATTAAACTTCTGAGAATCGAGCAGAGCTTTCTTATATTAATTGATTGAATTTCTTAATACTTTAGACCTGCGATAACAAAGTCCATAGAACAATACTTATATACCTAGGGTACAAAAGTTCTTAAGAGATAGTACTTACTTTCTTGCTAAGAAACGAGTTAAAATTAGAGTTAAAATAGAAATCACGATCTTTACAAAAGTAACGTTTCTATCTTTCATTAAAACTTAATGATAGCGTTATACATTATGTTATAGCAATTTAACTTTGGTGTTATAATTTTGTTAAAAATCATCGTATTAAAGGTTAATCAACACAGATGACCATCGTGATATAACACTTGTACTGTTGTATTTCGGTAAGTGAGTAAGGGATGTCAAAGCCCTTCTTACCTTATTCTTCATCCTGTTGCATGTATACCATCCTTTTTTTTCTTATACGTTGAGAAAACCTTTTGGATACCAGGCAGTGAAGGGGGCACTGATGGGTTATGCCGAATTCCTACCGGCTAAAACCCAACGACTTTCTATCATTGCTGCCATTGATGGGCGGAGTCGCTGGGACGTTGTTACACGACTTCGGTGCCCCTTCGGCCCCTTCGGCCCACGACTTCGGCTATCCATAGCTCCCTATCAGAGCCTCGGCGTACCCGAAAGTGATGGAGGTACGCCGGCCATATCGGGGGACCTTATGATGGGCGGCAGTCTCCCCCAAGACCACGGCCCGGGTCCCGGTTAGGGTGGAAGGCGGCGGATATAGGCCACCCGCCTGCGCCCGAGCCTTCTCCGACGGATTGGCTGGGAGAGGGGATCACATCCTACACTACCGTCTACCGGGCTGCCTTACGCAAATAAAAATAAAATATAAATTTCATAGAAAAGAGGAAAGGCATCTTTAATTTAATTCTCATGATTAATGAAAATTACAAGAAAGCTTCTCTCCATAAGAAATTTAAATTGGACTTCCACAAAACGCTTACAAAGTAGGTAGAGCTATGTGAATTGGTACCAATCGTCTTCACTATTGATAAGGAGAGGTATCCATAACAAAGTTGTAATGGTACCATTCTGAGCGTACATTTATATTTCTGTGCACGAACGAAACTTTCTCATGAGATATTATCGTAATAAGTGTAAAAAGTTGGATATGAAATGCTGTCATTTCGTGTAAAACATATGTACGTTGCTACGTGACGTTTCCGAGCGAGATCTATTTTTTATAAGTAACCTATAATACTTACATAAGTTTATAAGTTATACAACTTATAAGAAATCGTTTAAGAATAAATCATAAGTTTTACACAGTGTGACCGATTACATATACCATTAGAATAGGCGTGTGTTATCATTGTTATTTTTTTCGTGTTGATGCTGTGGCGTTATTTGTGTTATGGTGGCGGCAGCCATCTACCATTAAGTGGATCGTCATCCTGTCCGCCGACTTTATCATAAAAAAATTCACGTATCTTGGAGATCTTTATAAAGTATTATTTTTAATTATTAACTGTATATTAAATCTGATACCATCACTTCATTAATTAATGAAACTAATATTAGATATAATTAAACATTATAATATTTATAATATATAGTTAATAATATACCTATTTAAAAATACTAATGTAATGTTTTCAGATGAACAGATCAAATGGCAGTCAGGTGTTGTTACGTCGGATGGACCTTAGCCTTGCAGGGAACTTCAGTTGTGAAGTCACCGCCGACTCTCCATCCTTCTCTACGCAGATAACAACAAAATTCATTGATGTTATAGGTAAGCTTTTTTTTTTTTAGAGATGGGTTTGCTCTTGGCCAACAACCAGCTAGGATGAGTATGGCAAGGATGAGGCCTATGATGGAGCGAGATCACCCAGAAGGTGATTCACTCGAGCTTTGAAAAGATTTGGGTTATAAATGAGCTCGGAAACCTTGGCAGTGCGCATTACAAAGGATGTTTTAAAGCGAAATGTTTTTGTTTTTAAATGTTTTTAAGCGATGTTTTAAATCCCTCCGAAAAAAAGGGATTGATCGGTTAGTTACACTATATATTTTTATGAATCACTATACCTTTCTATCTATCTATCTTAGGTAGGTACGTCCCAATCAGTAAATATTTGTGTACTCGATTGAGAAATTCCAATTTGTAAACTAAACTGTTACAGGTTAGTTTTTTATTGATCAGTTAGTTACAGTACCTATATATTTTTATAAATCACTTTATTTCTATCACTAATATAAGTCCCTTCCCAATCAGGATTTTTTTGTGTACTCGATTGACCCAATCAGCAAACTTGTTTTGCGTTATTTGGGCGCCAATAAACTGAGTATTGTAGCCGGAAGTGAGTGTCCACAGAAATTTAGTATTAGTCAGTTAATCGTAAAAAAATACATATATAAGCAAGCAGAATATTTCAATACTTAAACAACCCTTATTAAATGCGTACGTTCTTCCAAAAATTCTTAATATATATCTTATCTTTCTTAATATATAAAAGGCGATGTGTGTGTATGTTCCCTGTGGACTCTAAAACCGCTGAACCGATTTCGATGAAACTTTCAGACAATCTTCAGATTAGTCCAGCAGGTAATCCTGTGAAGTTTGGTAGCAATCGGACGCGGACGAAGCCGGGAGAGTAGGTCGCTAGTTCTTTTATAGATCTACAATTATAATCTCACTCATCTAGTGCTGCTATTTAGAATTAATTATGTTATTTATTAATTTTTGTACAATATTAAATATTCCTCTCTTAATAGTTATATTCATTTTCAATTTACACAATAATAATAATAATTTTCATGCAAGGCTGAGAAGTTGAAATTCTACACTTAGCGCGTAGCATTAGAAACTTAGGATGAGTACCTACTTTTTAGTGTAGATTCATCGTCCCTTATGCATTTAACCACAATACAACTTAACTAAGCACTGGCTTTTGTCTTACTTTAGTAGGAACAACCGCAAAGTAATTAAAAGTACTTACTTAATTGCAGTCGACCTCAGAGACCACGTAGAAATTCAGGATTCACTCGCCGTTATGAAGCAGGCCGTTAGAAGGCTTAAGTAAGGCTTTACTTGAGTTATATCACCTTTAGATAGATCTTTTAACTAACCTGTCTCCTTAAGGCCTAAGCCTCAAAACCGAAAAAAGCAAAACCTATTCTATTGGGGATCTAATGGGGTTCTATATTGGTAGCAAAATATGGAATACCCTTGTTAGCTATTCTACCTTTGGTATATGGTGACAGCTGTCTTACTTTTCGTTTTTTATTTTGACAAACAAACTACAGTTGTAACTAAGATAAAAAAAATACTACATTATTTGAAAACAGAGTACACGGAAGCCTTAAACTAAAGCACGTAACAATCATTACTAAATCTAAGATAAAAAAGAACTAAAGAAATAAGAAAGAAATTAAAAAAAATAACAGATACTTATCTAAAACGACGTTTTTGATTATACTATGTCAGACTAAATCCATTTTAAGAATAATAATTATTACAATATAATATGCAATATTTACAAATTTTGTAATAATTGTTACAGAGCTTTTTCATACAAAAAAAAACTACATAGTTTTTGAAAAGAAACGATCTAATATAATAGCTAAAAGAAACAACCCTTTAAATATACGAATAAGTTATTATTTATCCGTACCTTTAAATGCTCTGTTAACAATCAAAGCGTTTATAATCTTCGATCTTTATTGTTTGGTGTAATTTCGTCTTTATGGCTTTTGGAAATTAATTAATCTGTTAATGGAAATGGCTTTTGCAGAGGAGAAAGATTGTTTTTTGTAGATGTTCATTTCGACGTTACGAGGACTTATTGATTGATTTGTCCTTTCGCATTGTCTAGCTTCTTGAAATTAATAGTTCATTAACAAATTTCATTTAATACAAGTGTGTTGTAATTAATGAAATTTGTTACTTTAAGTGTATTGTAATAACGAAACCAATATTTTTCCATTGCATTTTATGAGAGGTATTCGCCAGTTGTGAAAGCCATCCACATATAATCATCGGGACTGAAGACTCATCGGGAGTTGAATACTCATCGGGTCTGAAACCAGCATCTACTGTGTCGGTCTGCGAGCGTTAAATCGAACATATCTACTGGACTATCTCTGCATTTATTTATTATTAAGAGTAAAGCTGGCATAGTTGAAAGGCCAAGAATCCAAGATATAGAAGCACGATGATTAATTAAGTTGGCACTGAAACAGTTAGAGAGACACCAAACAAAAGGAATTAAAAAATGAAATTATAAAACCTAATAGCACAGACGGTCGGCAACGGAATGGAATAAAAATATCGTCTGTGAAAGTTCACGGAACTCTTATCGTCTGAGAGTCCACTTTTAATTTAAAACTTTCACAGTGAACTTTAAAAGCTCCGATTGACTGTTATGATTGTGAAATTGAGAATAACACTAAACATTACCTAATACAATCTTTTTATGTTAAGGTCAACAGACAGGCTGATGGAAAGGATGGGTGGGGGAAGTACCTAATGGGCTCTGGCACGTCATTTAATATTATGTTCATACCGATCTCTTAGTTATTATTTTAGTTAAAGATAATAGGGACTTTTATAATTTAATACACATAAAGACATATTTTTCATATTTGGATTGGTGCTTTGCTTTTGATTAGATCAAACAAAGTTTACTGAAGAAAATCAAACTGCTTCTGTACCTATAGGTAATAGGCATGCAGATTAGAATGGTTCGGTCATGCGATATTTGCCTCTAGTTATACTTCAAAGAAGAAATAAAAACTTTTTAAGTAGTAATTTCAAAGGTCCTTTACCTTTTTTTAGGTCGTTTTTAACGCAAGATTTGAAATCAGAATCAAATCTTTATAAGAAATGTATGCAGTCTAATTTTGTTATATTAAACAAAAAGGTTACATATCTGTTGACCTTATTATTAAAAAACATATGATAATGATAAAAAAAGTATATTTTACCATATATAAATAAAAATCTTTTCCTACGTGTACGATGGAGCATCATTTAAGATCCATCATACATCTGAGTTTCTTTTTTTTGGCTGATTTTTTTGTCCTAAAAAGTTTTCAAGAACTTTATTTTGCCATTTTCATAATATAAAAACAGGTATAAACGGGTAATATTTTTATAATATAAAAATTCACCCCAGGTGAAGCTGGGAGCGGGTCGCTAGTTAAAGAGATTACACGCTCAATCTGAATTGAGTTAGAATTGGTTACAACATTAATTAGAAAATTCTCAACACGAAAACAGGTTTGATAATTACAAATAGTAATTTGATAATGGTGTGCAAACTTTAATGATGTTTCAGAATTATTGATATAACTAGCACATAATTCGCTGTGTTATTATGAGCGGTTGGCTGATTTACCATTATCCACAATTCACGGTTTAGTCAACTGCACATCATTTCATATTATTCCTCCATAAATTTCTTGTTTAACAAAATGTGTTTTGGATGATTGTTTAATGTATCAACTTTCATATATTTTTAAAACTTTTATATATTTTATATATCTTATATACATAAAAGTCGTGTTAGTTACGCCATTTATAACTCCAGAGTGACCGATTTTTATGATCTTTGATTTTTGATTTGTGTTTTTTTTTTAAATCATAATTTTATTTGCTCATTCCATAGAAGTAAATGTTTATTAACAACGTACTTTTTCAACAGAAGGGCACGGAATATATTTACTGTATATTAGTATTAGTTGAATCGATAGAACTAAGCGAAACATCAGAAGAAGACACCCTGTGCCGGACACAGACCTCTCTTGTTTCCTGAGAATATGATATTATTTCTGATCCATACTGATATCGCAAATACTCAGAGTATATGCCGTTGACAGAATCGCCAGTATAATAACGTGAATTGAATAGAGAGATATTGTGATAATTCCATTTGGATATAATATAAACTACACTTTTCTAAAATAATATAAAAACTTCAGTCTTGGGACTTCACGTCAGAAGTGAAAACTTTCGCAATATAAAAGTGCCCAACGCGCCTAAAGAAGTTTTCACATTGAAAAACTGAAATATCAAAAAGTATTTGAGGGATGTGCACACATTTATTTTATACTAGCTGCTGCCCGCGACTTCGCCCGCGTAACTTAGGTACTTATAAACCTTCCTCGAGAACCACTCTACCCATTAGTGAAAACCGCATTAAAATCCGTTGCGTAGTTTTAAAGATCTAAGCATACAAAGGGACCTTTTTACCTAAGTAAAAAGTCATCAGACCGTCGAACATAAAAAACAAATGATAATATTTTTTATTTCTCAATTCCAGCGCTTCCAACGTCAGATCCAGTATTGAAAGCTGACAAGGATCGCTATCAACCTGGTGAGGTACTGCGAGCTAACTGCACCTCTTCACCAGCTAAGCCACCGGCCAACCTTACTATTTACATTAACGAAGAGCCGGTAAGTTCAATAAAGAACGTCTTGTTTTAGAGACAACACCACTTTTTTACTTAAACAGTGCAACATCGTCACACACAGTGTAACATCATCACCGGGTGGCTCGTAGAGATCCCCACACTGGTCACTCGTGCATCAGCGTGCGCTGAGGACAATGCGCAGAACACTTCGGTGCCCTAGATAGACCGCTGCTGCCATTGGCCATAAATAATGGCTGTAGTAGAGACAGCGGGAGGATGATGTTTTGTCCCAGCCTCTCCGGCGTCGACGAGCCGAGCGCAGGCCGCAGACACAGTCCACCACCTTCCTCCATCACAGGGCCCGCTTTCCTCTATTCTGGCAGGCACAGACTCGACGGAGTTGCGGAGTATTGCTCGTCCCACGACGCAACTCCGCCAATAGCGGACGAAGAGAACTTCAAGGGGTGTAGTCGGTTCGTCTACCCCTCCTTACTATTCCGGGATTAATCCCATCAGGATAAAAGCATTCAGGGTTCTAAATTTACAAATATTTATTTACCGTGACTCTAATTTCAAAGAATTTTATATCATACTTGGTTTTGCCCGCGACTTCGTCCGCGTCCGATCGCTACCAAACTTCACAGGATTACCCGCTGGACTAATCTGAAGATTGTCTGAAATTGTTTGATTTTTGTGTATTCATTGAGGATTTTTTTCTAATTTCAGCTGCGTTCAACAGAGACCAGTTTACATCCGTCAGAAAGTGGTCTCTTGTGGACAACTGTCAACGCAGAGTTGAAGGTGACGCCAGAGCTGTTCCCGAGCGGGCGGCTGAGGGTCGCCTGCGTCGCCTCAGTCTACGAGGTGTACAGAAACACCGCCAGCTTGGACTTCTTCACACCCGAGACTGATCCACGGCCTGAAAGAAGTGAGTATTGTAATATGCTTATAATATTTATTAAAGTTATCAGCCTAAATAAATGGTATAGGGCAACAGAAACTGTCTAATGAGTAAACTGGTGAATTAGTGAAATTGACGAGTAAGGAAACTGACCAGTGGTACGCTAACTCCATCTAACGTAGCTTTTATTCCTTTATATCTTTAAATAAGAATATATGTACAGAACAATTAGATGTTGCACGCGACTTCGCTCCCCATAACTTTATACACTTTAGTCTATATTACTCGTTGATAATGTCTATAGGGGAAAGAATTTTTAAAATCAACCGTTGCTACGCGACGAGCTCCGATGATCGAAGCCCGCTCGTTTTAGTTTCACAGCGAAAATCCCAAGCAAAAGACCCCAACGACCCCTGCAACCGCCGGGCATTTGCAGGGGTCGGTGGGTCGCCGATGGTTAAGCCGATGGTTAAGCCGATGGTTAAGCCCCCCCGGCAAGGTCTTATGACACTTAAACACTTAAGTTCAGCAACAGCAATACCTAAAGAAAGAAAGAAAAAAAGAACGAAAAACGGTTATAAGTAAAGCGTATATGTGGTAAAGTAATGGGATTTTGAATCCCTTATCATTGACCAAAGCACAACATTATTAATACATGCCCCATACGCCATTTTATGAGAGCATATCGCAATGCACCTTGACTATAAAAAAATGATCATCAGTCTGTGAATATAAGATATAGAGCACGATTTATATTCTAATTAGTGATAAACTTATAACTTATTAATACTTATAATTAATTATATAAATTATTATATGTTAGTGATAAACTTCTAATTAGTGATTATTTCATTTTCAGTTACATTCAACAGTGCATCGAAATGCCTTCAAAACATGCTGACGTTGCTGCTTTTGTTCCTGCTACCCATGTTTGTGATGGGACAGGTCTATGATGAATTCAATGAAGAAATCAACTATGACGGTTGGCAATATTACAACGAAGACAGCGAAAGTGACGCTATAAGCTCCCTAATGGGCGTGTGAGCGGTCTAATAGTTTATACTTTGTACAGAAGAATTTAAATAATAATAAGGGCCTATCCTTTCTGTGAATATTCCATTTTTGTACTTAATTTTACTGTGAAACACGCCATCTATTCGTTTTTAGATAAACTTTCATGCTTACTAAATCAGCGCCACCTGTGGGCATTACTAGTGAAGTTATTAAATAAAATTGCTTTTGTTAACACACTATAAATTATTGTTATATTTAAAAGCAAAGCAGCACACACACTGATATAAGAATGAGTTCTAACAATTCTCCCGTTATTATTCCTCAAACCAAGTCATAATATATTTTAGAGAAAGCCTTTTGCTTTTGCTCCATGATTTTTACCGAGGAGCAGTAATTTTTTACAAAACAATCAGAAAAAGGATATTTTTTGATGATTAGTTATGACTAGTTATTAGTTATTACAAAACACACCTTGTTCATAAATAAACGGAAGGGAAAATTGAAAATTATTAAGAAGGAATTAATATTCAAAATACAATAGATTAAAGAAGCATTTATTTATGTTATATCAATTTTAAAATTTTATAAAATTATAATTTTTTACATCTTTTAAGAATTAATTGTATTGAAAAGAATCGAATATGTTTGTAAAATAAATATATTTTTCAAGTTAATGTAAATATTAGGGTAAAATTGGAGCTACCAAAAAATTTTTTTCTAAGTCATGTTATGTTATGTACTTTTAAAGAACATTAAAATTAAATTGCGATAAGGAGTCTTTACGATAAAGGATTCCATTATTATAGATTAATTATAAAAATAATAAATATAATATATATTCTGTAAAGACAAGATCTATTCAACCATGATGTCATTCCATCCTAATATTTTTCTACTTTATTGGCTTTCCCAAAGCACTTTCTGTATTATTGTATTGTTATTTGAATCATCATATTTAGTAGCATATAATATGTTTTAAAATAATCTTACAAATTTCTTTTATTTATGCGATACGCTTTTTAATTGAATTTCTTTATTTTCATTTTTAAATTATCTATTTCTACGTCATGTTTCCGTCACCACTACCGCAATGTCCTTGCGTCTTGCCATTAATGAAGTACGTATGATGCCGCAACTATTTAAATCAGTGTGTTATGGAGGGAGCTATGTTCGGAGTTTCTTCGCTGAAGAACCAAGGTTATCGACATAGCCAAGAGAAGCAAGTTGAAGTGGTAATGGATCGGTCACATCTGTCGAAGAGCGGATAACCGATAGGGTAGAAAAGAAAGGACAGACGACCGAAGAGTTTCACAGGAAAAGCAGAGAAGACCGTGCTTGGTGGCGAACCTTTTAAGAAGTCTACATCCAGCAGTGAATATACACACACAGGCTAATGCTGACGATAGTTTATGCTGTTGAATTTACATGATTGAAGAATTAATTTCATTAATTTTCTCTCGAATAATGTTACCGTTAAGGTTCTAGGTTTTCAATAGCTATGAATACTGAGAGCTACATTATAAAATCTAGCTATTAGTAAATCAATCAAAAGGATTGACATCGGTTAGAAACAATATACAAAATATTAGTTATTTTATGTACTTTTTATTTTGCGAATGTGGTTTTAAGCTAACTTGGAATTTTTTTGTCCTAACAGTTCTATCGTAGAACTAATATTAGAACTGCTTGGAACAACCCAAAAGAAGAATTTTAAATCAATCAATTTTATTGTAATAAAATTAAATATTGTAATATTAATGCCCACTTAACTGGCAAGCAGAATGTTTCCGTATACACGTAATTACAAACCAATATGTATTTATTGCTTCATAGATTATTACTTTTTAAGTGTTTTAAGCATATACTTAGTTATTTACTTTGTTTTAGCCATTCGTCCAACTTTCCAAAGATTATGCGATCTCGAAATACAAGACATTAGCGTTTTTTGAATTTGTTAATTTAATTAATATTTGTTACTTTATTAATAATTATTTTAAGATAATGCTCTAGATCATCAGTAAAATGAGCGCAACATTTTTTTTTTGTTAAAAATGCTCTACACAATCAATGCAAGAACATTACCTGTGTTGTGGAGGTTCCATCGAATTTTCAACTTAGTTTAATTTAAAGTTTATTTTAAAAACTAAGCACGAATTGTAAAATAAATAAATGTAAGTTTTACTCGATTTAATAGATTTATTATTGAATTAGAGTCAAACAGTGACCTTGTTAGTTATCTAATGATTTAATTGAAACATTTTTGTAAATAATTTGTGAAATAAAAAGAAATATTGAAAGCATTTTGTTTCACTATCTTTTATTGTCATGTTGGGGTTTTTGATTTAATCTCAGAATAAAACACGTACTAACAAGAAGCTGTCGTCAGATGGATGTGTCATTTATTCTGTGACTTGTGATGGGTCAATTCAAAAATAAATACATTGGATGGGAGGGGACTGTTTCCAAGCGAATGTATTTTTAAACATTGAAGTCACACACAAGTCTGCACAATTTGATCAAAATACAATGCCGAATGGAGCACGCCTTGTCATTAAAACTACTTTAAGATCTCGTTCTATAAGAGATTACTCACTAGCAAAGCTAATCCAGATAATTATGTAGTTTCTATTTTTAAACTTTCTGTTTTTTTTTGTTCTGTTTTGTTTGGTACTTTGAGCTTTAGATAATTTTAATTGATCTATTCGTAGTATTATATAGTTTCACGAAGTAGTTTTGTTCTAAAAAAATAGAACTTACTGTTCAGTTCCATATAGGTCCATAAAATAAAAAAAAAACCAAATACCTCTTAAATACAAAAATACATACAAATTTTATATCTATATAATATTAATATAGATATTTAAAAAAAAATCATAAAAAATAAAATGCAAAATATTGACGTTGGTGGTAAATTATTGATGGTGCGATGTTGTTTAAGCACTCACAAAACATCATAAAACTGTTCTTTCACAGTACCTAATTTTCTGAGGAAGTTTTCTGAAGAGACATAATTCTGTTGTTTTGGTTATCCTTTTATGTTTGTGAAGTTATTCACATGAATAATTATTAAAGTTCAGCCCGATCAGTTAACATTCAGCCCTTATCTTGTAACAGGTTACCCGCGAGATCCATTATTTTACAACACTCGGAAGTTTCCAGAAACACGAATAGTTTACACAAGTTGGCGGTCGACGAGAAGCCTAAATGCTTTAAAGTGATTGGGAAACTAATGGGAAATTAGAAACTGCGAAGTGTCCGCATAAATTTGAGAACAGTGGGCGTTGGATTTAATAAATTCGTTGGTCACACAAATTATCGAGTCCAACGACCTGCAGAAATATTACTTTCCTTTGTGCACAATATTATAATAATATGTCAAATCTAATATCTAAAGTTTTTGGGTATCTATAAAGCATGCTGGCTACATTACCTCGTTGTATGGCCCTTGGCCAGCTGGAATCGAAATATATTTTATATATTCTAAATATCTAAATAAATAACACATATTTAGGGTGTTCGGATGTTTGTTCCTTAATACGGCTTGGATTAAATTTAGCTCACATATAGTTTATTACCTGGATTAAAATATAATTATTGCATACTTTTTATCCTGAAAAAGTGTTAGGTTGCTGGAGGATCGTATAGAAATATAAAAAATATATAAAAAAGAATAAGAATAGAATAGGATAGAATAAAGTTTTATTTGCTACAAAGGACATACATAGACATAGGTACTTAAAAAAAAAACTTAAAAGACACACACAAACGTCCCCTGCAACAAACCGGCTCCAACTCAGCATAATGCAGGTTTTAGAAACCTGCGCTGGTCTTCCGTTAGAGCGCCAATGCCGTGATGTCTAGCTAGGCACTAGCTAGTATGTCATAAACTCGTGACTCAATAATTAACGATACTGTTGGCTACTTAAAGGCATCTCATTAGTGCAACGAGGTAATAAAATTGACCATCAGTCTAGCCCAATCTAATTTGTTCGTAGAGCCCAATACAGAATGCCAAAACTTGACAGACTTCATCGACTTCTGAGCCATGTGATGTTTGAGTTCGCCGTGTGAAAATCGATGTAGATACATGTAATATCTATACAGGATCTATATCTATATCAGGATTAGTACACACTTGTGTTGGTTGACGACCGAGTGTTCTACCCACTGGATTTACAATGCTTATATATTATATCTATTCCTTTTGTCTATTTGCCTGGCAACTAAACGAAATATCAACATTAGTTTACAAAATTAAAGAATCCTTCTCAATATCAATTCAAATTTTATTTGAAAACTAGCTGACCCGGCAAACGTTGTTTTGCGAATAAATAATAAATAAATTTTTGGGGTGGACCACCCTTAACATTTAGGGGTATAAAAAATAGATGTTGGCCAATTCTCAGACCTACCAGATAAACACACAAAATTTCATCAAAATCGGTCTCAGCCGTCCGCGACACGAGTGAGAATTTTATATATTAGATATCAACAGCCCTTCAATTTAAATTTCCATAAGGTCTTCAATATTTTAATGACAATTTAAGGCTAAAAGGCTAAAGGCTAAAATTAAGAAAAATAATAAAACCGAAATTATTTTTCAGTAATCACCGTTTCGTTTCTGCTATTCTTAAATTTTTATAGTGCATTTATAAATCTTGCATACTTCCATTTTTAGAACGCTTAAAACAATGCTAATTGTTCGTCGCGACTCCACTTGGATAAATGGGGTGAAAATTATTAAGGGCGGCGCAATTAGAACGCTAGAAAAATCAAATTAAAGCTTCTAATGAACAAACATAGTCCGCGAACCAGTTTCCTTTGAAGATACAGAGCATTTAGAGAAAACAGAGGGAACATTTTAATAGGTAATGGAAGTATATTTTAAATATATTCTATGAATCTGTACTAATATTATAAATGCGAAAGTTTGTATAGATGTATGGATGGATGGATGTTTGTAACTTTTTCACGCAAAAACTACTGAACCGATCACCATGAAATTTTGCATACACGTTGTCTGGGACACCAGAAAGGACCTTTCATCCAGAACGCGGACGAAGTCGCGGGCACCAGCTAGTAAATTAATAAATTTTTAATATATAAAAAAATTAAGTTGGTTACGCTTCAAAAACTCGAGAATGGGTAGATCGATTTTAATTCGCTTTTCACAAACAGATAAATTGGAAAGATTTTTATATATAAAAAATTGCACCCCGGGCGAAGCAGTGAGCGGGTTGCTTATATTTAATAATTATTTAGCCTCCTTCCACTTGGATCCACAGCTTGGCTCCACATGTGGACCCGCGGATACCTTTATCTCCTCTTAATTCCACGTGTGGATTCATGGATACTTCTTTTCCTCTTAAATCCACACGTGGAACCGCGGATACCTTTATCTCCTCTTAAATCCACATGTGGATCCGTGGATACCTTTATCTCCTCTTAAATCCACGTGTGGATCCATGGATACTTCTTTTTCCTCTTCTATCCACCAGGTGGATCCAAGTGGAAGTGGAAGGAGGGATAAACATTATTGGTTTAATACTTGGACAACGTGTATGTTAAATCTAAAATGATTTCTGTATAGGGTTGTGTAACCTTGTCTTTGGTAGTTAAAAATGATTCCGCCCCTAAATCCTTTTCAATATTGGAGGCAAATTACTCCTTTAACTTCCCGTGGACTAGAAAATTGTTCAATTGGTTGCGTTAAATCGCTTTAGAAAGTTTTTGCGAATAAATCTACAAGCCTTGTTTAGCTGTTGCCGGGTTGACGTCTAATTTGCCATGAAATCTTATTTAATACTTATTTTAATAGACATGGTTAAAATGTTGAAACAAAACTCTCAGAACACTCAATCTAGTAGCTGATAAATTTGATATTTTGTACTTGTACTCTCAGTGATTTCAAAAGAACAATGTTTTTTTATTATATAAAATTTATGTTGTAGAATATGTTAATATTTTTTTCTATATTAATACACACTTTTGACTTAAGTATTAACACAAACAACACCATGGAGGTTACAAATGCGTACCCCATTTTGATAGGGAAAATGATAAGAGCCAATATTGGGATAGACGAATGACTCTGATTATCATTTGTGTTATTATTTCAAGATTGTCTTTAAAGTGTACCGTAACCATCAGCTCGTCTGACGACAGTTAAACCTAATGCAAAAGTTTGTACGTTTGGATGTTTGTTACTCGTTTACGCAAAAGGCTGAACGGATTTGGATGTAATTTAGAACACAGAAAGTTTAATATCTGGATTAACATATAGGATACTTTTTATCCTAGAAAAGTTTTAGGTTCTTGTGGGATTTTCGAAAAACTAACTAAAGTGCGTACGAAGTTGCGGGCACTGCTAGCATATCATATAAGAGTATGACATAGGTTAACAATAAATATAGAAATATTGTTATACAAGTCAACAGGTTTCTACAACATTAAAGCGTAACAAGAAAATAACGCTTACGAAGAATGCAATTATTTGCTAGAGTGAAATAAATTTATTGGGTAGTTTCTGAGTAAGTATAGTCTGCGGATCTTATTCATTGCTTCTTTCCGTCGTCACATAGTTCGCTCGCATCCGAGGGGTCGCGAACGGCATACAAAAGCTTAGAGCTCATCCAATGATGCATAAAATTCTTTCTTACTGGAATAAACATTGCAGAACGCGTTACTGTACGCTTTGTTACGTATGACTGAGAAATTTTTATAACATTTTTCGGGTTCGTTGACTCAGATTTGTATTTTATTTCACTGTATGTTAAATTATGTTAAGATTTTTATATTATGTAAAAGTAGCACGGAACGTATTTAATGAAATCAAATTGCTGTTTTGGCGAATTTTAACACCAAATTAGTTATTGAACTCACATTTTATTGTATAAGCATTTACGTAAATCCCATATACACAATCTAAAACGGAACATAACTTATTGTAAAACTTATTGTAAGAATTAATATTAAAACTTAAAACTTTATACAACATAAAGTAACATTAAATCTAGTCACACTGATATGCAATACTTTTTTTTGCGATCAACTAATTAATAAGTTTCTTAGTAGTAATTCTTGTTAGAAGATAAGTTTGTTATGAAAGTTCCTACAATTTTCTCGAGATTGCTGAAATGATAACACCTGTCACTTAAACACACACAGACACACACTAGAACTTTTGCGAAGTTGAGACCACAATGTAGATAACTATTATTGATTTAAATTCATGTAAATTTTACTGTAAAAGCTAAAACTGCTAATTTTATAATAATAGTAATTATCAGTGCGCCCCGCCAGTAATGACGAATGGTAACGAATCTCAGGGATAATCTAAAAATTTTATTATATTTTAACTCCTGTGAAAATTATATGAGCTATAATTAATTAATTAATGACGCCTAAGAAAAGGGGGCATGGACGAAGGCACAAGAAAATGCCAGTACAGTAAGTACTTATATACAAAGGTAAAATACAGAGAAACCCTTAAGATGAAAGTATTTCAAGTACATTTTCCAGACACCTCAAAACTCGGCTTTTATAGTTTACATACTGTAATAAATTTACACGATGGACGTCACAATTAACAATGCAAATGCATCTACCGCGAAAGCTGTTCTGAATTTCATATCTCAAATACATATGGTAATTGAGTTTTGGTGCAAGAAAAACCTCAATGCTTTCTCACTGGCGACTGCTTTGTGAACGCTATTACATGTGTTAGGTTGTGATTGCAATGCAGACGACCTTGTCGATGTGCAAAAGTATGAAAGGGGTGCATATACTAAGTACATGTGCAATGCTGGCAGTTATTACAGGATGCTTATGTATAATGATAAGATAGTAATTTTTTTTTTCTTAGTACTTGTCTTGATGGTACGTTGCTACCATCCGTACTAATATTATAAATGCGAAAGTTTGTATGGATGTATGGATGGATATTTGTAACTTTTTCACGCAAAAACTACTGAACCATCACCATGAACTTTTGCAGACACGTTTTTTGGGATACTAGAAAGGACATAGGGTCTCACCTTTCATCCAGAACGCGGACAAAGTCGCGGGCACCAGCTCGTCATCTATAACACAAACAAAGCCACAGTTTCTGCAAGTACACTACCGACCAGTAATAATTAAGGTATTTTGTTAAGAATAAAAATTAAGGAAGGAAAGGATAGGGAAAAGGGCTCTAGCAAAGTTGATCTGCCGGGAATCGAACCCGGGACCCATGAGACCACTTATCCAACGGGCTCATCAAATGACTTGTTTGTCAGGTGTATTGTAAAATATTTGCGTTGAGTATTACCTCCCTTCTGCTAGTTATTGCATAGTTAAGTACTAACTAGTTACTAAACTTTCTTGAGTTCTTCAGAGCGTTAAAATACCTTATTTAATATTTTGACAGCAATGTCAAATATAATATGTGGTCTTGTTTATCAATTTAAATTTATCCAAAAAGATACTATGTTCACCCATGTTAAATAAGTAATATTGATTACTAGTGTTTTTGCCCGCGACTTCGTCCGCGTCCGATCGCTACCAAACTTCACAGGAACACCCGCTGCACTAATCTGAAGATTGTCTGAAAGTTTCATCAAAATAGGTTCAGCGGTTTTGGAGTCTTTAGGAGACATACATACATACATTCACACATCGCCTTTTATATATTAAGATTAGACTAGACAAGGTTTTCGCAAAATATTGTCAACCCCACGCGTCGCGGGGATTATAAAAGCGACATTAAATATTTTCGCATATTCTTCTTAACTTAATTTAAATAAATTGTAGTGTTGAATAAAATTGTATGCAATATTTTACGACCAATTTTATTGCAAAATATTTTTTATTACTTTATGATAATACATTGTAGTTTACCTGATCGGTGCAATATGTACAATGTACTGACGTGTATTATTGTTATATATTTCTCAAAAAATGTAATGTGCAGCAAATACTACACATATAAAGTAACAGAAGCGAGTGTTACAACATACACACCAAAAGGTAATACTACATATCTCTCGGTCAAATTGACTCGGCACTGCACTGTGATAACTTTAGGTATTTAACCACGCTTTAATCGCCCAATCTAGGGATGACTGAGTTGGTAGGCTAACTTTAGTGATTTGTTTACTTGACGCAGTAATATTGTATAGGCTTCTTAATCTCATACAAAGGCGAATAGAAGGAAACATGCATATATCATGTTACGATATTAATGTCAATAAAAACCAGTATCGAATCAAGGAAATTAAAATCACATCAAAAGAATAAAGAAATCTTTTACTTAGTAACAAATTTTCACTAGACACTCGACATATTTTATGCAATGGGAGGAGATTTTTGTCTTGTCTTGTTAACTTGTCTATTGTTCACCGCACATTTATTTACAGTTATTGATAAGACATGTTTGCTGGAACCGCTCGAAGGTCCATGTCGGTCAAAAATACGCATGTATCACTACAAGCCAGAAACGGGAAACTGCAGTACGTTTCAGTGGGGAGGATGTCAAGGAAACGGGAACAGGTTCGATACTTACGCCGAATGTAAAGAGAAGTGCCTCAGCAAACGGAACCCAAGTCAATGTACGTGTACAAGAATCATGCGAACTTTTGGTTTCTTAGTAATCTTCTCTTTGACGACACGTTTGGTCTAGTGGCTAGTAACCCTAGCTGTTAACCAAGCGGTCGCGGGTTCGAATCTCGCTAGGGGCAAATGTTTATTAAATGTGTTAACATTTACCTTTGTACCTGAGCCATGGATGTTTTGTATTTACAAAAAAAAAAAAGTAATGTATGTAGTATATCAAGTTTCTGGTATCCATAATACAAGCATTTAAGTTGCTAACTTCGGAACTAGATGGTGCTGTGTGGAATGTGTGAATATATTTATATTTATTTATATTTCGTTCTGCTCTTTTGTTATGCTCTATTTTATTGTTCTATAACAATAATAACAAAATTCATGTATGTTAATTGTCTATGGCATGTGCAATGTAGCCAACCTAATACAAATAAAAGTTAGTCTGTTTCAAGCCACTACCGCGTTTTATTAGGTTATGCCGCCCAGTGCTATATTTATTGAAAAACGTTTAAAAAAAGACTTTATTGGTGGTTAAAAAGGACGGGAGTGTGTTCAAAAGACTTAATAAGTTTATAACATAAAACTGTATTGTGCTATAATCGCGTAAAAAGTGCGTTTTCGATATCGAAAATTTTGAACAATGGCCGCCAGTTATATAGTTAACGTACCGAAACTCAAGGGTCGTGACAACTATGATGAGTGGGCGTTTGCCGCCGAGAATTTTCTCTTATTAGAAGGAATGGACATCAAAAATGAACTTGCTATAGCTGCGATTGGCGAGGCCGACGCAAAAAGGGCTAAAGCAAAATTGATAATGACTATAGATCCCTCATTATATGTTCACATTAAGGATGAAAAAACAGTTCAAGATGTGTGGAAGCGTTTAAAAGTGCTTTTTGATGATTCCGGATTCCAAAGGAGAATAAGTTTGTTACGCCATCTAATCTCAATTAGGCTGGAAGACAGTGAATCCATGACTGGCTATATAACACAAATGGTAGATACAGCTCAGAAGCTCCGAGGCACAGGATTCCAAATAGATGATGAGTGGATAGGATGCCTATTGTTAGCCGGATTGCCAGAAAAATTCGCCCCAATGATAATGGCCATAGAACATTCGGGAATGATCGTGAGCACTGACGTCATTAAGTCAAAATTATTGGACATGTGTGCAGAGGTTGGCAGTACTGGGACGGACAGTGCATTTTTATCGACAGGTTGGCAACAATGGCAACAGCGTTCTAATCAAAAGGTTGGACGTGCTGGAGGACTGTCAAAGTCAAAAACTTCAAAATCTGTCACTGTCAAAACAATTCGCTGTTACAAATGTAAACAAACCGGACACTATAAAAATCAGTGTAACAATTATAAAGACAAACAGAATGCTGTATTTAGTGTATTTTTCTTGAATCCAATATATAAGAAAACCGACTGGTATGTAGATTCAGGAGCCAGCACACATATGATCGCCGATCAAAGTTGTTTGTCAAGCATATGTTACAACCCACCAATAAAAGAGGTAGTAGTGGCAAATGAAATGCAAGTACCAGTTTTATGCTCTGGCAGTACGCAAATAACGACAGATGTTGATGGAACAGAATTTAAGATTACTGTGAAAAATGTGTTATGCATCCCTAACCTAACTACGAATCTTTTATCTGTCAGTGAGTTGATTCGGAATGGGAATACAGTTACCTTTGAAAAAAGTATATGCAAAATATATAATATTTCGAATATATTGGTTGCAAAAGCCCATTTGGTAAATGGAGTGTATAAGTTGCAAATTAAACAAGACTGTTCATTTGCGGGTGCAGTGGTTGCAGACACAAGTCTTTTATGGCACAGAAGATTAGGCCATATAAATAGTAAGGATCTAAATTCTATGAAGAATGGCGCTGTAGAGGGTGTCAACTTTCCGGATAAGGCAGAAATTGATAAATTCCAGTGTATCACATGTTGTGAAGGAAAGTTATCGAGATTTCCTTTCCCACAAAAAGGTTCCAGATGTGAAAATGTGTTGGAAGTGGTGCATGCGGACGTATGTGGTCCCATGGAGACAGTCTCGATAGGTTTATCAAAGTACTTTCTCCTTTTTGTTGATGATTACAGCAGAATGTCATTTGTTTATTTCCTCAAGTCGAAAAATGAAACATTAAAGTACTTTAAAGAATTTAAAGCCTTAGTAGAGAAACAGACAGAGAAGAGTGTAAAGGTACTAAGAACAGACAATGGTGGAGAATTTTGCTCAATAGAATTTGATAGTTTTTTGAAGAAAATGGGTATCATACATCAAAAAACAAACCCCTACACACCGGAGCAGAATGGCTTGTGTGAGAGACTGAACAGGACGATAGTAGAAAGAGCACGATGTCTTCTATATGATGCCAACCTGAACACGAGGTTTTGGGCCGAAGCAGTCAATACTACAGTATATTTAAGAAATAGAACAGTAGTTTCGGGTTTACAAAAAACACCATTTGAGCTTTGGACAGGAATAAAACCAGATCTAAGTCATGTACGCGTGTTTGGGAGTCACGCAATGGTCCATGTCCCAAAAATAAAGAGGAAAATGTAAAATACATCTTTCTCGGCTACCCAGAGAACACTAAGGGTTACAGGTTATATAACCCAGTAACAAAAAATATTACAACCAGCAGAGATGTTGTGATCATGGAGAACGGAAGGAACTCAGACATGATACAAGCGGTGGTGGAAGAAAAGACATTGAACGTTCCAGGGGAAGAAGATTCAGATAAAACTATATTGGGCTCAATATCCCCAGCATCCGCAGCAGATACCACATATGTACCAGATGATACCACAAGTACCTCGAACTCTGAAGAGTTCTGCGACTGCATGTCAAATGAGGAGGTGAGTCTTGAGCTCACTAAACAACAACTGTCAGAAAAGCGAGCAATAAGGCCACCAAAAAGGTATGGGTACAGCAATATATGTGTAACAAATAATGCAGATATATGTGAAGATGCTCTCACATATGAAGAGGTAATGAAAGGAGCAGAGCGACATGAATGGTGTAGAGCCATGGAAGAAGAGCTTAAATCGTTTGATGACAATCAAGCTTGGGAGCTGGTGAACAGACCAAGTGATGCTAAAGTAGTGCAGTGTAAGTGGGTGTATAAAAAGAAGTTAAATAGTGACAAAACAGTGAGATACAGAGCAAGGTTAGTGGCAAAGGGCTTCACCCAAAGACAAGGTATCGATTACAACGAAACCTTTTCACCTGTGCTTAAATACTCTACTTTAAAGTTATTGTTCGCTATTAGTGTTAACTTAGATTTAAATATAACCCATCTAGATGTCACTACAGCCTTTTTAAATGGTCATCTCGATGAAATTGTTTATATGGAATTACCTCAGAATTTTCAAAAGGCAATAAATGAATGTAAAGTTTTAAAATTAAAAAGAGCTATATATGGACTGAAACAGTCAGCTAGGGCATGGTATAAAAGAGCTGACGATTGCTTACAAGAGTTAGGATACAAGAAATCTATGTATGAACCTTGTTTATTTGTAAAATCAATTAGTAATTTTAAAACATTTATAGCTCTCTTTGTTGATGATTTTTTCATATTTTCTAATTGCAATGAAGAAGTAGAACAATTAAAAGGCCAGTTGAGTAATAAATTTAAATTAAAGGACCTAGGTCAATTGAGTCATTGCTTAGGTATGGATGTTAAAATAGAGAATAATAAAATTTGTATTTCTCAGGAACACTTTATAGAAAAATTGTTAAATAAATTTAACTTGATCTTTCTTTGCCTGGCCCTTTCCCACTTTATTTGGGGTCGGCCCTCCGTATCATGCGTCTCCAGGCAGCTCGGTCCTGGGTCGTCTCTTTGTCGATTTGGGCTTCCTTGATGTTCTTATTCACAACGGACATCCATGTGATTCGGGGTCTTCCTCGTCCTCGGGGTTTAGTGCCTATATCTAGCACTTTTCTGGTCATGTGGTCGGATGGTCGCCTCATAACGTGTCCATACCACCGCAGACGGCTCTCCTGCAGTCCATCTGGGATAGGTCTCACCTTGAATGTGCCTCTTATGTGTGTGTTTCTGATGTGATCCAGCCTAGTCACACCACCCGCCCACCTGAGCATCTTCATCTCTGCGCAGTGCAATTGATGTTCGTGCTGCTTTTTGAGTGGCCAGCATTCGGCTCCATATGTCATGGCCGGTCGGACGGCTGCTCTGTATATTCGTCCCTTTATGCGTACGGGCATTCGGCTGTCACACAGCACACCGGATAGCTCTCTCCATTTCATCCACCCGATATTTATGCGATGGGTGACATCAGTGTCTATTGACCCATCTTTACTGATGACTGACCCTAGGTACCTGAAATGGTCCACCTGCTTTAGCTGGATGTTCTGCAGACAGACAGTGCGTTTGCCGTTGATGCCACTAAAGTTGCAATGCATGTACTCGGTTTTCTCTCTGCTTATTCGCAGGCCTGATGTTTCCAGAGCTTCCCTCCACCTTTCTAAGATCTGCTGTAGGTTGTTCACATCTTCACTGATGATGACGACGTCGTCCGCATATAGGATGTCCCATGGCGGCGGTCGTTGCAGATTTGAGGTGAGATGGTTCATTACAATATTAAATAGCAGAGGACTGAGTGCGGAACCCTGGTGCACACCAACCCTTACATCAAACTCATCGCTTGTTCCGGCCAGACTTCGCACTTTTGTTGATACTTGGTAGTACATATCTTTGACAATCATGATGTAATGCTCGGGGACATTCTGGGCCCTTAGAGCGTGCCAAATTAATTCTCTGGGTACCCGGTCAAAAGCCTTTTCTAGGTCGATGAATACCATGTGCAAGTCTGTTTTGTTGTCTCTGTATTTTTCCATCAGTGTTCTGACCGAGTGTATGGCATCAGTCGTGGACCTACCGGCGACGAATCCGCATTGGTTTTCAGAGACGCAAATAAATTTAACTTGATAAATTGTAAAAATGTAGATACTCCAATGGAGACTAACCTGAAACTGGATAAAGGTAATAATTTAAATTCTAATTATCCATATCAACAACTTATAGGTAGTTTGATGTATCTCTCCATTCTGACAAGACCGGATATTTCCTATTCCGTTAGTTATTTAAGTCAATTTAACAATTGCAATACAGAAACACATTGGAAGCATGCTAAAAGAGTGTTGAAATATTTGGGTGCAACAAAATCTTTTGGATTAATTTATGTTAAAAATAATCTAGATTTAATTGGTTTTGTAGATGCCGATTGGGCTTCTGATTGTGTTGATAGAAAATCTTACACTGGGTATTGTTTTGTATTCTCAGGATGTGCGGTTTCACATGAGAGTAGAAAACAGCAGACCGTAGCTCTATCCAGCACGGAAGCTGAATATATGGCTATCTGTGAGGCTAGTAAGGAGGCTGTTTTCTTAAGAAATTTGTTATTTGAACTTATAAATAGAGGAAATATGCCAATTGTATTGTATAATGATAACCAAAGTGCACAGAAACTCTCAGAAAATTGTATGTATCATAGACGAACTAAGCACATTGATGTGAGATTCCATTTTATACGAGAGGCAGTTGCACAGAAGTTAGTTAAAATTGTTTATTTGAAAACTTCAGAAATGCCAGCTGATGTATTTACTAAAAGCCTATGTAAAATTAAACACAGTAATTTCATGCAGAAAATAGGTGTTGTAAATTTGAAATAATTTGTTATCTGAATTTTGATTTATTTTGTTAAGTGGTGGTATTGTTCTATAACAATAATAACAAAATTCATGTATGTTAATTGTCTATGGCATGTGCAATGTAGCCAACCTAATACAAATAAAAGTTAGTCTGTTTCAAGCCACTACCGCGTTTTATTATATTTCACTTATAACGCCCTCAAAGTACCTACAGTACAATAACGATATTGATATTTAGAGTGATATTGAGTTTACCTGGATTTGTGAGCGCATCAGATTAAGTATTATGTTTGCACAGGGGCATGTGGACCGCCTTTATGCGCCATTGTGTAAAAGGTACGCCTCCCTGGTGCAAAGGCTGAGGTAGAACACCAATACCATATTGAACATTTCGAGTGAAATTGTCCAAATATAATTTTAAATTACGTATTAGTCGATATTTTGGAATATATTCTATATTAGTAATATTGTTGCAAAAAAGAATGCTATCAATATCTTCTTCTTTTTCTTGCGGCGCCTCTCAATCTATTGAAGATTCGCTGTCAGTCCGGAAGAGTTCTGTTTGTTTCTTGCTTTAGAACAGCAATGAAGTACTTAAATGGCTTTTAAAATATTTCAAAATAATTTAAAAAGATATAAACATTGTGTTGATCGTGGGTCTAAAACCACATGGACATATTTGATGTAGTGACCGGTTATTGTATTAGGAATTCAGAAGAACATCTTTTATTTATTTCTATTTATCATGTCGGCGATCAATTCCTAATTTTTATTTTTCAAAGCGAGAAATTTTGCAAATTATTATTAAAAAATTATTATAAAAAATTACAGTTTATCGTCCGAAGTGGTGTAATTTGCGGTTTGACTACGGCTACTGTTTCGGTTCAGTCGAAAGATGGTACTATGATTCCTTGTGGAGAGTTTGCAAGAAAGTTATCTATTCAGGTTGTGGTGGAAACAAAAACAACTTTCGTAAGAAAGAACAGGTTTGTGTGGTTTTTTTTATAAAACGAGTTAAGAATCAAGTTGTGCTTCTGTTTTTCACACCCCGTGAGCTGTGACCTCACGGGGTGCCCAATTTAGAATTTGTACCATAAATCAAAATCAACTATGTCTTACAGAATTCGACCAGTAAGTGAGGGACGCCGGCCTAGAGTTTTACTCGATCCAACGCGTCGAACGCGTAAACGTTAGATTGTATGGGAATGAAGCAGCACCATCTGAGGGCCAAGTGCGATTTTTACTCTATCAAACTCATCAAACGCGTAAACGTCAATTTGTATGGGAATGAAGCAGCGCTATCTGGTGGCTAATGTGTAGCACTGCTTCAGTCCCATACAAATTGACGTATACGCGTTCGACGCGTTTGATAGTGTAAAACTCGCACTAGGCCCTCTGGTCCTGACATTAGCAAATGTCAGGACAAATTTCGCCATCCCCTTCTAATCCTTGATTTTCTTACTTGAATTTTACCTTTACTTTTGTACTGGTTTTTTTAGTGCGATAGTATGTGCCAATATGGATCAGGCCCATTGGTTAAGAAGAAAACTCAAAAAACAGATACAAATCAAACCAAATCCACCGATTCAGACTCAAAAGAAGAGGTGTCAAAATCGACAGCAATGACATTGAAGAATTTTAAAACTTTTATAAAAAGTAATGGAACTACAATTATATTTTAATTGGTGTGTAGTGTAAGTTTAAGTTTAAGATATTTCATATTTTCCTTCATTAAATTAATCTTAAGCTTTTTAAGATGCTTTTTTTATCAAATCAATCCCTAGGGATTTTTGTACACAGAATTGATATATTTGTATATTTAATATAATTTATACATTTTTATTTTACAGATACGGTCAGAAGGCGAAAATCAATGTTACATTGACAATATAGAATATACTTGTACTTGTGTAATTTAAATTACACACAATATAGGTATAAATAATTGTAAGAGGACCACTTAGGGACCACTACATAATAATTAGGTACAAAGTATGAAATAAAATATAAGATTTAATATAAAAAAAATGTTAAACGTTCATTTACATTTTATTTAATTATTTTAATTTACAATATTTACGTAACACAATGTAAGTTTTTACGAAAAGCTTTCATTTTATTAATAATATTTTGAAAATTTTATTAAAAACATGGTATTTAGATTTATTTTTCCATTTACTAGTAGATAATGTTGGTCATCTGTCTTTTTATTAATGCCCTTTGCCCGTTAAACTTATAAACACCCTGAAGTTTTTATCTACCTATCTAAACGGTATTTTTAACAGCTTCTAACAAATTGGTGTACAGCAATTCAGAGCTGAAACGACAGAAAAAAATATATTAGAATCTTGTATGATTATTTCTTACTTTTTCGGTCAGATATTTGATACTTATTACCGATTCGCAAACACTGTGTGCTGCTGAGAAAGTAAGAAATGCCAGAGCCCATAGCTCCCCATCTTTTCCTTATTTCTTATCCTTAATCCTACCATGATTGGCATCGCATTTGCAGTACCTGTGACGTTACTTATAAATATATAAGTATTTTATATATTTATATGTATATATAAATATATATATAAATATACTTATAAACACATACCATCAAGCGAATCGAGTCTGACAATCAACTATCAAAATATATTTCCCTCATCATATCTGCACTAATTTATAAATGCGAAAGTATGGATGTACGGATGGATGGATGTAGGATGTTTGTAACTCTTTCACGCAAATCTAGAGATCTGTGGCATCAGAAAGGACATAGGGTACCTTTCACCCAGAACGCGGACGAAGTCGCGGGCACTAGCTAGTGGTATATAATTTGATCCAAATGCACGATCCAATTCAATATCTAAATCATCCATGATTTTGTCCTACATACGAGTAAAATAATTTGACATAGTAATGAAAATCTGAAAAATTAAAATCAACTAGAAGAAACAGTTTTGAGATGACCCAATTTTAAAGGTGTAAAAATAATATAGTGTATAGACTTACCATCCATTGCTAACACTCCTTATAAGCTTAATAATATAGCTGGGACAAACGTCGACATGCATGAATCGAGCGTGAAATAGTGTTCCTTGACAGAAGCAGTACAAAAGTTCTGGCAGTGGAATGTTTTCCGGTAACAATTTCTTCTCATACAAAATGGTCGAGTAAAGCTAGAAAAAGGAAATATATTATAGTTATTTGTATCGCACTAAAGAAAAGTTTGAATTATAGATATATGGGACTGTATGCACCCGGTTGTAGATTATAAAACCATCAAGAAGTAGATATTGTTGAATAAGACGAAAACAGCAGGTGAGAAATGACAGACAGAGCTTTAAATACTTTATTAGTAGCAGCAATTGTAGGAGAGCAGAGTTTTATGAGTAGATAACAAACAAATACCTGCTAGCATAATTATATCTTACCTTGAATGCAGCGGTTGCTGACGCAATAGAAAATCCAAGGTTTGGATTAAAAAGAAACGAGAGTCCAGCGAGATAACCGGCTGGTAACGCATACGAAGCTGAGTCGAAACCTCGTTTACGGCAAAGATAACATATTACAGCCTGCAATGAATAGTAACATTAGATTTATATTGCATGTGTGCTGTTGTATTTCGGTGAGTGTGTAAGGAATGCTAGAGCCACTTCCTTTTTTTGCCTCCTTATATTTCATCCTCTACTCTATGAAACCTGTCAGCGCACTTGTACGTGCTTATGCTTATCCTTGATCACACGTAGCGAGCAAACGGACAAGACAGTAAAATGTTTCTCGGCCGAGACAGTGATGTAAGCGAGCTGTTCACACAAATTAGCACAGTCAGTTCAACAAAAAATATCTCAAGTAAAGGTGCGCGCAGCAACATGACAATTATGTGGTCGAGTGGCGAGACAGTGTATGTACAGACCTGCCGACGGGGACGAGGGAGGGTCGGTACTCGGCCTAGTAAATAGAACGGAGGCCGAGCTACTGTCTCGCCGCTTTGTTCGGTCGAGCGCTCGGCCGAGCACTCGGCGCTATGTTTATACGCACCGAGTACTCGACCGGGAGCACTGTCTCGCCCGTTTGTTCAAGGCATTAGACTATTATCAAATGGGCCGTCAGCCTGTCTACCGATGCCATCCAAATAGTTATTATATCAAAATAAAAATAGTTATTAAAAGTATAGTTATTGAGTATAACCTTAACGATATTTATGAGTTCTTATACGGACAGTACTGCTGCCTCAAATATGGCAAGCCATCTAATCCTGCTGACTTACTGCGGAACTGATTTCTGCAATACCTCTTGACAGAACGACATCCTGTTTGGTCAGCTATTTTTTATATATGTTTATATAGAACTGTTGTTCTGTCAATGTTAGCTTTTTACGGGTAATACGAAATAGTAGTAACAAAATGTCAAATCGTACTCTGTAAATACCAATGTAACTGCTGAAGAACAGCGCCATATTGAAATGCCTCCGTCTGATCGATGAAAAGGCCAAGAGTGGTGTCCGGACATTTGGCAATACAATGCGCGCCAGCGAGAGAGCTGCACCGATGCCGAAGTAGCTTGCATAGCCCTGAAAAGTTTATTTTCGTATATGTAAATAAAATAGTTTCACATTACCGAACTATTTTCAATAACCAAATAAAAGCTATATTCTAATTCAGGTACTGCAGATGTGACTGTTAACTTGACTTATATCTGGAAACCTCACACATATAAGTTTTTTCTTTGATAAGATAATAAATAGTAGGTACCTACTGTTTTTTTGGATATTGCAATGGATATCAAACTTCAGTAGGTACTTAGTCCGCTGAAGTTTAATATCAAATGTAATCTAAGCTTCTATGTTTTTTTTTTGCTGACTATACTTCCCTTTAAAATAAAATATCGTTATTTATAAATAAGATAGTTTATATATTAATACGTCAAGCGAAAACTTTGAATCTCAATGCGCCGGCAGAGAAGTGTGAAATACACACACATATGCATAATTATGCATACACGTAATTTATGTATATAATTGCAATCTGTTTGTGTACTATATCAAATAAATAAATAAATAAATAAATAAGGAATTGAATCTGTGTTTCAGCTGAACATTCGTCTCATTCGGCTATCACTGCTTACTGCTTATTACTGCTAAGTTTACTGCTTATTGTTGCTATCTTTTTCCTTAGTTAGTAGGTCTTTATTTCTAACAAAGTGTTTAGTTATGTTACGTAAGGTTAGTGTGCTATGTCTTAATTAATACAGAAAATTTATCTTTAAAAATTATTGAGTTAAACGATCAAAATCTTAAAGTAATACGTAATGTACCTTTAAAATGTATTTCCAACAAGTGCCTTCATGTGGACAAACTCTTTTCGAATTGTCTGTTTTTCTTCTCACTTTCTCCGGTGTAAATAGCCTGATAAATTAAAAAAAATACATTATCTTAATTATGACAAATAGAGTTAATAACTTCTTTAGCAATCTAATAATAAAACCAAACATAATTTAGATATTATAGATAATTAAATCGAAACAGTTAAGTATAATTTTCTATTGACTATCGGTAGCTATTGACGAGCTTCATTTTTATTAATAAATATAAAATTGGAATTAGGTACATACTAGTTTTATTACCCACATTCAAAATTATTATATGTAGTTGAATCTAGACCAAATAGTACTCGTTATTATTTATATAACATATTACCTACTATAAAGGTAATCATTTTAAAGAGGTAGATAAGAATATAATACCAATAGCTTATCTAACAAACTTTGTTTATAGAAACCTTATCAATTGTGATTAAAAGAGAATAAACACCGCTGTATACAATGATTGCTTTTATTTTTGATGTTATTGACCGATACAATTTTAAGGCTCAGGTTCAAAATGTCCATTGTTAAAAAATGACCGCAGTCTATCAAGTTGTCTAGTCTCAGAATGTCTAATATCAAAATGTCTATATGTCCAAAGTATTTATTTATTTTATTTTAGAGAAATTTACAGGTAGTATTACAAGATAACAGTTTTTTAAATAGATAACTTACACCTAATAAAAAAATTCTACTTATAGTTTAAGATATTAATAGTCTAATAATAACAACAATAATTCATAACAGTGTGTTATTACAATTTATACTTAAGTTATAGTAGGCCTTTGTTATATATTGTTAGTTATATAGGCAGAATTTATCGGCTATAATATTTTTAGTTTTAACTATGGAACTGTGAAACAGTATCAAAATGATCACTTTACTTGAAAGTTTAACTATAAAAATATTTTCGAAAAGGCCAAATATTTTATTAATATTCATTACAATTCAAAAAAGTATAGATATTTAATAAGAACCTGCTTTGCCTTACCAGAATAGAGGAGTTCGTTCTTTCTTGTCTCCCTCTAGCCGCATTAAATAGAAGAGGAGAGCACTACCCGCCATGAAAAGTAAAGTTTGTTTTGAAGTAGTCATTTCTATGTATCCAGCTCTACCTAAGGTTCTTAACCAATATTCTATTAGCTGAAAAACAAGTGATATTCATAATTAGGATTGCTATAACAGAAATGCTAATCATAGTTGGATTTAATGTCTTTAAACCATTTATTGCTAATTCTAATTGCTAATAATAATTGCTAATTCCTTAAACCATTTATTTTAAACATTTATCAATGTCCATTCTGAAAAACTGTAGTTTTCCATAATGAACTTTAGTTAAGAGCAGTTATTTTCGTAATGCCTAATATGAATTGTGACAATATTCATTTTAAAATAGTATGTAAGGAAAAATTACTAAAATAAATAATAATATATTAGTAAAAATTATTTTAAAAAAATTAGAAAAACAATTATTGATTTTTTTATGATTTTGCGATCATCAGACCCAACATCATACTGAAAAGGTATCTATATTATGTTCATTTTACTAAATTCTTACATGAAGTTAATATTTATCTCTCATATTTTGGAATGTAGTAAATACTGTCAATGTTTTTAAAAGTAAGCTTATACGTACCATATTACAAAATAGATTTATGATCAGCCCTCGTCTACTGGGTGGTTCAAGATATATAAATAGACCAGTCAGTGCACTCGGAAGAAATACGTAGCTGTGATAGGAAAATTTGCCTCCATTCATGTACCTGGGGATAAAATTTAATCTTCTTGACTTGATTTGAAATTGAAAAAAAAATAGGATGCAAAGTAGTTTCCTAATGAAAGAAGGTTGGCAACTCTGCCTATTGCAGTTAATAAACTGGGATGACCTTTTATTATTCCCTAATGAACGTAGGTAGTAATGACAATCTACTTCTAGCACAGGCTATGGTTATTTCTTTTCGAAGTAAAATAAATTGTAAATTCACGTACCTTACCTGAACAAACAGCCTAAAACTGCACATCCACCACTTACACCCGCCCCGAGCAATGTGGAACGCATATAGTACTCTCCCATTTTGATTAACTCTTCTCTCTTTAAAATCTTTTTACCACGCATCAGTATTTGCACCTGAAATTTACAAGCAAATAAATGTTGTTACATTATCTTAATTCTAATCTAACGAAATACTGATTGAGTTTTCTTTTAATTAAAAAAAAATTCTGGCAACAAAAATATTGTTTTTACTAAAGAAATAATTTTAGAAAAATTATATGTATAATATTTATTATAATATTGTAATAAATAACAGAGAAAAGTCAATGTTTTGTAAATATTTACAAAAACAATATGAAAGTTTCAAAAAAAAAATCAAAAAAGTTTCAAATAAAAAAAAAATATCAGGTGACCACTGCCGCCTAAGAAAACATTAAAAACCAGTAGTTTATGGCACCTGACTTTTTATAGTAGCCACCTACCACTGAGTGGACCTCAGCCTGCATGTCGACTTTCCCTACAAAAATGACCCGCTAAACGGTACCGCTACTAAGACTTGTACCAAAAACATGAAATACTTACTAAATAAATAACCGAATAGAACTTAGCACTGCCCACTAAGGAATGTCCGTATGTAGCGAGCATAGAGGACCAACACCCCTCTTGCCATGGGTGTAACATTTTGCTGCAGCACACATCTGCACACGTTTTTTCAAATAAGTGTTTGCTGATCTCAACCATTTTGATGGTCTTCTTTTCATTTCATATATAGAGTTCACTTGTTACCTGAAACAATTTTTTAAGCAAACTATAAAATAAGTTTTCAAGTCATATTGAGGATCCAAAGCACATTTACTTGAACTTAAAAATAAACAGAGTAGGTACTAATGGCTGAGGTGACTTCAGCATATTATTGTAACAATGATTCTTCAAGGGAGCTGAAAATGAATTTTCACAAAGTCCGCAGCATATTTCAATCTCTTGTGTCGTTGCTTTGTGGCTTAAGGCGCCATAAAGTGTCCTATTAGTTTTCCCGCCGTTCTTAGCAAGCTTTATAAAAGGCCTTATAACTTGTCTTGTAAACTTACCTACCTAACCATTGATTTATTCAAAACTAAATGAATATATTATTTGAGCACGAAATTTTTATTTGACTTCTCTTAGTTAATTTTGGTATCTTCATTAATAAAAAAAAATATCATTAAACTTTTAGTTCAATTTAATTGTAAAATTTACATAAAATAAATATTGGATTATATTCAGACCTATAGTCAGTACTCTATACATATGGCTACATCATGTATGAAAAAAGTATTAAATATTCATGTACTCAAATGAATTCAACAATAGTATTAATTTAAGCTGTTGCCATTACTTAGTCTTTTTAATTGCAAAATTGTTTACATATAAAAATAGGAGGTAAAATTGCTTTTTTTTTTAATTTGAAGTCCTATTTCACCATGTCATGTTAGATTAGGGGTTAAGAAATTATGTTGATAGGCGAAAAGAAATCGCTCTTGAAGCAAAATATAAAGAGCTACAAAGATTATTACAATAACGTAAATTAATATGAACTCCCATCCACAGAATTTTAAAATCTTATATACGGTTTTTTTATTATGTAAATATGTTTTTGTTTACCAAAATAACGGCTGAATTATAAAAAAAGCATTCTATATGTAGATAGACTACTATAATTTATTTTAATACCTACGCAATATCTTACGCAATAGTTATATGGTAGCCACCTACCATCAAGTGGACCTCTCTCTGCCTGTCTGTCTGTCGATCTTAACATTAAAAATGTGTATGGCACCAATTCACAACAAGGTTTTTTAAGTGTTTCTTCGTTATCACTAAAGTTCATTAACTTTATTATCACTAAAATTTATATTCAATAATATCCAACATTTATTTGCTACCATTTTACGATCGAGAAGGCTGGCAACACTGTTTGTTCTAAACACGTTCGCTTACGTCTGCCTGTAACGATTGTCAAGTGACAAATGAATGACACTATTCCTATTGTTTTCAGTCAACTCAAAAATATTCGTAATTTCACCTTTGCACCATTATCAAAATAATCAATGAAGTCATTATATAGTATATTTACAGTCATTATACGTAACCGCACCGATGTAGCGCGATAACCGCAACTCAGTATTCTTTAAACGACCACTCCATATTTAAAAATAAATTTATTTTCTATTTATTTATTTTAAAAGAAATATATACATCAAGTTTAATGACCATGAAAAGACACAAACACTGTATCATGTGTACCTATTGCACTTTATTTTTTAGATAGAAATTAAATATCAATGAAATTCGAAATAGTGCGGTTTTTATTTTCATAGAAGATTAGAAATTCAAAAATTATTGTGGCCTGCATTCTAAATTCAAAAGTTTTGTTTATGTAACAGAACTTATGACTAAAGGTATTTTTTTATTATTTATTATTCTATTGTATAATTAAATGGCCTTCAAGCATATTTTACATTATAATGCGATTTTTAAAATTTTAAGCCATTTAAATTAACTCTTGAGAGGCTTTTACTATTAACATGATTAATTTCACACATAGTATCTAATGTTGTTCTTAGAATTTCGCTGTTTTATAATCATTATAGTAAATTTAACTTTTTTATGTCATTTGCACATTTTTTTTTTATCAATAAATTATAATTTTTCTCTAGGCAGGGTCGCGGGGTCGTGGTGACACGACATCCGCGACACTCAATGTGATTATTAATTTGACTGTTAACATTGACTTATTAAGGAAACAGTGGTACTTAAGAAAATCAGGCTTTTTTGTAAAAATCGTCTGACTGGCTGACAAGTGCTGTAAGAGCGCTGTTGATTTTAGAGGGATTACGATAAGTGATTTGGAAAGGCTATAGAATTAGAAAATAACTCACCGAAACATAAAAAAAAACACATTTATTTCACAATGGTCTTAAAATTAGTAGATGTAATAGTCACACCTGAAGTCTAGACAATTAAACCATATAGATCCTACTTTTTTTTGTAAGATATCTTTACAGCAAGCTAATTCCATTCTATCCTATTAATATTATTATATCCCCTTCCTCTACTTAGTTGTAAAGCGATAGTCAGAAAATAGCTTAAGAATTGTGACTATGATGAAACAGAAAAAAAATATTCGTCCGCTATTGTACTTTGTTTGTACTTTAGTATGTACTTAGTGTTAACAATTTCTTGCAATACCTATGTGTTTTTAGACAGTATTTAAATATGCATCCAGTAAAAACAGTTACTATTTACACATGGAAAATATATCTAGATATAAATCTGAGTAAAATACAGAAATAAAAAAAAAACACAGCAAAATGTCCTTGTTACTGTGTCCGTGACACTTCTAACCTTTTCTTGCGATGCCAGGAGACTTCGTGTTGTCGTGTATTACTAAAATAAATTAATTTACAATTGCTTTTTTTTATTCAGTAGGTTTTGTTTGTTTAATATTCTGTTAGATACCTACGCAATTAATATTTACATAATCTATTAGGCGGCTTACATTAACAACTTTATGTTAATTTGGCTCATACATTTTTTTGACAATTGCCGTGTTGCCTAGTTTCTAATATTTTAAACATTCCCTATTCTCTCATAATCCCTTATCTTTTATAATACTGCGCTGTTAAATGTATAAATTGGCGACGGTAGCCACATACCACACAATAGAGCTTATGTATGTAAAAAAACTTATTTTTATGTTTATTTTCACAATGACTTCGCTAAATTGTTTTATAATTTTATTTAATCAAGATAAACTCAATATAAGCCATGGATAAGTGTTCTACTCCAATTATACCACACAGTTGGGTTCAAAATCGGTTATCATATATAATGTGTAACTTGCATTATCTTAATTCCGTTTGATTATCACTCATAATCTGTGTTGCGAAGGCATTAAATGTTTCCTTGTCTCGTACGGTATATCTAAGTCAATAGCAAGAGCAGATCGTGGCTTGTTACGATCTAATTATATGCTAATCAGCATTTTTTATTACAAATAGTATTATCAAGAAAACAAATTAAAATCACTTCCTTTTTGTAGTAAAGCCTCGATCGAGTAAATTACGGAATATTCTCATTACTAGCTGGTGCTCGCGACTTCGTCCGCGTTCTGAATGAAAGGTACCCTATGTCCTTTCTGGTGTCCCAGACAACGTGTATGCAAAATTTCATGCTGATCGATTCGGTAGTTTTTGCTTGAAAGAGTTACAAACATCCATACATCCATACAAACTTTCGCATTTATAATATTAGTACGGATAATAGGGATTAATAAGTCGTTTCTAGTACGGTTTCTAGTCCATACTAACATTATAGATTGGTGGATTTAAAAAAAAAAAAAAAAAACGACTGTTAACTGCATTTAGTGAAACTTTTTGTCACCGGGTCTTTTTAGACTAATTCGACCCTGCTGAACACGATTCTGCCGGGTGTCAACCCGGTGTCAACCCATCTATGGGACCATTATGGGACAGTCTACCTTGTTTTCAGAATGCTATTGATTGGTACTATTGCTATTCAGTTTAAATAAGAAATATTTTAAAATTATTATTTATTATTTTGTTGTTCTACATTTTATACTTAGTTGTATAGGTACATAATGTAAATGTAAACTTGATCTTTGTTCAAAGATCAAAGATCATTTGCTATTGATCTACAATATACATAAACATACTTACGAGCAAACGCTTGGCACAATGACATAAAATATTTTTAATTTTTTTTTTATATCTTAAAAGAATATTCAACTAGATTTAACTATATTAAATTTAAAAATAATGAACTTACATGTAATATGTATAACCACTCGCTGCGTTTTAAACAAACATTTAAATTAAATTTTAAATAAATTTAATTTTAATGTTGTGCCAGACACAACATGAAGTCTAGCAATAATGCTTAAAAAAAACTCACAATGACACTTAGCACTATTTTAAAATTAGAACTGGGGAATGATTTAAGAGTCAAATTCCATCGTAAATCATCGTAACGAAGAAGAAGCGCGGACGGCAGCGTTCGCGGCGCCACTCGACTGATTTGGCGGGAAACTGATCAAAATAGGGTATGACAAACAGGGTTGCCCTCTTATAAGTATATAGATCCACTTGGTTGTAGCTAAAATTACTTGGAAAATATTGACTATAATAATTTATGTCTCACTTTAGTATATCTACAGAACTGAATATAAAAAAAAATCACCAAATAATTAATATACAAGTAAAATAGTTACGTTTTCTACCTTTTCTACGTTTTCTTTTCAAGTAATTATGTTTTCATGTTAACTAGTTTACCTTTAAAACTATATCATGAATAATAAATTGCAAATTATTGGTAAGTAACCACCTTCAGAATAAATAATAATTTTATTTATATAAATGGTAACAATAAATAAAATTGATAATTATGGTCATGCAGAAAAAATAATGTGTATTATCTCGTGTTCGTAAAACTCATATACCTACTCAGTTTTTTTTTTTTTTTTTTTTTTAATTATTAAATTGTTCATTTTTATTCACATAATATATACAAATAAAACATTATAAAAACAAACTTAACATTAAACCTAAAATACCTAAAATACCAAATAATTATAAAAAGAATACCCCGTCTAACAGGTCTTCCTGCGGCATGGACCCTATTATGCTGGCAACGTTACCCCTCTGTACTGCCAGAGCGATACGCTGACAGAAGTATGTGCCAGCCCTGGGATCCCCTGCAGAGTCAACCAGCCGTGCCGACAGAGACCTTACAAATTTTTTCATGTCAGCTGACCAGGGGCCTAGTGTCTCTATTGCGAGCGCCGCAAACTCGTAGTCCTTGAGTAAGGATGAGTATTTGCGGCGCTTGAGAATTTGGGCTTGTTCAGCAGCAGCGCCGGCCTGTGTGCGGGTCGCTTTGATATGGGACTGTGCGAAGGTGTCCACGCACGTTGCGTCCCACACCAGAGCTTTTCCTACATTCCACGGCACTAATGTGGCTCCGTCGGGACGTTTGCCATCGTCTCTCGCCATTCCCATGGGTTCAAGGATCGCAGGCACAGAGACGGTGGCAAGCGAGCGACGGACTAAATCATTAATAGTGCTGTGGCGATAGAAGCGGCCAGCGCTTCTCGCACAAGAAAGGCCATGTCGTCCGAGCTGGTCCATGTTTTTACCGCAGACGCACATGTGAGGGACACACATTTTGGACCCGAGCCTTAAACATATTGCTATCCTCAAGCTACCCGGGTCCAAAACCGTGCCCAACTGCCTCGACGGGAGTGCTCGCAGCCAATGGCCTGATTCGGGCTCTGATACTGCAAGGATGCGAGCACGTTCAAAATCGTCCTGACTATCAACGAATAACGAAGTATAAGCTGCCTTAAGACGTGGGGAGTCCCAAGCCCGCTGAATATGTCGAGCGACTGGGATGTCCTCATCCAGGCACGACTCGCACCAAGCTTCCCTGGCCTCCTTCAGGCTCACAATCTCATCGTCGAGTATCTGAGGAATGCTTAAAATAATACTGACGAGAGATAGCGAACTGTATACGGAGGCCAAGAAAGCAGGTATTGGGGAGAACCGCTTGGGTCCATGGTCTAATTTCGAAATTAATGTTGAGAATTTTTGAAAGGGTTAACTGAAGGGAGGAGTCAATGGAAGACAAGATAGATGGAAATTTCCAAATTGGGCAACTGCGGAGTAAATATATGAATTTGGGTGTAAACAAACAGAAACGGATAATGAACATGGCCATATGAGAGTTTATTTTAAAAAGGAGATCTGAAGTAACATTGAATAAATTTAATTTGTGGTTGATGACAGGTGTTACTGATTCGTCGAAAATTGGTGAGCCTAAAAGGGTGAGAGATGATTTGGAATGTATAGAAATATTAGGCAAAACGTCTTTAAAATTTGTTAAAATGTCTATTTTGGTATTCGATGGGACGTGGTCTGGTATAAAAATTTCACATTTAGTAAAGTTTAATGAAAGACCGATTTTCGAAAATTTATCAATTATAGATTCTGCATCTTGTAAGACGGTTATGGCATCTCCGCCAATTGATCCGTCGTCTAAATACCATACATTGAATTTTGAATTTAGACTAGTGATTATCAGTTAATTTATCTATAATTTCTAGTTGGTACGTCAAAAACAATAATGATGAAAGATAACCATCCAGTAATAACAAAGCGCACTCCACACTAACATGGATAAAATTACCCATTCTTAGAACAGATATGAATAAAAAATAGAGGGGGAGTCCCCTAACGCGAGATGGCATACGAGGTGTATAGTGCTGGACATTCGTAATATTTCGTCAAGTTGCAACACGAACGAGTTAAACTCAGGTGAAAGACGAGCAGGATGATAAAGAAGTTCGAAGAGAAGTCCATCCACTACGTGTCACTTGCACTGACCTTTTTTTTTTCACCAAAGTTAAGTTTAGGTATAGGTTTTAAAATGTATATCATATCGTAATCAGTCGGATATCAGTAACCTATTTTGAAATGAGACAGTAAGAAGTAACGCAATGAAATTGACCTAAGTTCTGATTGTGTAATGGAGGCGTCAATTGCTCTAAATACAGAATCGTGAGCATTGTGCCAATGAGAGTAACGGCCACGATTCACTGAGCGGTATTTACATAGTTAAATACCGCTCAGTGATTCACATTGATTTTATATTGATTGAAAATTGTATTAGATTTATTGTACTCGTAATGACAGAAGTGACAAAAGCTTGACTAGGTCTGTCTCAATATTTTTTATTTATATTTAAAATAAAATTATTACTTATAAATTGTTAATTCAATTAAAATTTATTTTCCCTGCCCATAATCGCTAGAAATTTTGCACCTTCTTTTTTATACATTTTAGATATTTGTGTGTAAATACTGTAAATTTTCATTTTTATATTAAAATAGGAATATATATTTCCTATTTTATTAATACTCATGGTTGATTTGACATAGTGACCATATTTACTTACATAAAGCTTGACGTCACAATCACTAATGAACAAATGAAAATTCGATAAGACTTAATTTAAAAAATAAAAAATAAATAAAGCATAATCAAGAAACTCACTCTGCTTTTTCGTCATTTGAGTACGAAAAACCAATGAAGACTGGAAATTCTTTCGTATTTTCATAATATTTTTAAATATTTCTTTATCGTTTTTCATTAGTACAATCTTGATAATAGTAGTAATTAATTATTATTTATCTGCTAATTATCGTCGTTTGCTTAGCCTGTTATTAACGCGTGCCGATTTCGGAACCATACTCCTTCTAACCAATTTCAATGTTGGTATTAATCTCTTTATTTAAACAATTTTATGAACTTTTGCTGGGCCCAAGGGATTCTCCTTTATTCTACTAATATTATAAATGCGAAAGTCTGTCAGAATGGATGTTTGAATGCTGGAAATACAGACAGACAGACTCATTTACTTTAGCGGTGATGTTTCGTGGGTGGCTTGGCTTGGCTACATATGTAAGGCATTTTAAATGGTTTGATCTTAAGCTAACATTTATTTAAGATCACACAAAGCTCGCACTAGATATTAAAGTACCTAAAGAAGAAGTCTGAGAGATAGATACCTCTATTAGTACCAGAGCCCACGACCAAAATTTTTGTGTCATCGTGATACGGCTAAAACTTATAAAACCCATTATTGGGATGAAAAAACCCCCAAAAATGCTAACAGCAGACATGTAGCCTGCTGCGTTTGACCTGAGTGCACTTTTGAAAAATGGACAAAAGTCGCCAACATGTGTCATCGCTGCACGTCTGCTATCCGGTATGTAGTTGAATTATAATCCTTAGATATGAAACAAACCATTAGCAGACGTCTACAGTGCTGTTCATACCAAGGAGATGACTTTGAAAAAAAAAATGACACAAAAAAAAAAAAAAATATCGTAATACGTCTGGAAATAATGTTTATAAGTAAATGTTGGCCAGTTTATGTGAACGAACCAGTTTCCAGACAGATATCCTGCTGCATTGCATTTGAAAAGAATTTTGAAAATGTAAAAAAAAAAATCGGATCAATATCATCGTTTTACGTCTGCTAACTGTTCCATATGGTGAAATAGGTTACTGAGATGTGGAAAAAATTAATATCAGACAAATGGAATGCTGCACCTACTTTATCAGACAACTTTTCGATGCTTAAAATTCATTGCGAAATCGTATTCGGACGGATTGAAGTACCCTTTTCAAATAAATGCATACATTAAATCGTAGGAGTAAAATGAAATGAATTTTGGAGAAATGGCATAAAATGGAACTCACATTGTATGCAAAATATTATTTATTGAAAAAATTATCACGAAATTTGTGGAAAAATCATTTCTCTCAATCGTCGTCGTCGTCGAAATCGGCTCGCACGTCGTCGAGGTGATCGACGTTTTCTTCTATAACACAAATATCATTATTAAGAATTATTTATTTATTTACGAAAATTCAACAATGACAGTAATATTAACATTACCATTCGCGGATATCGATTCTTCCTCCACGATGACTTCTTTTAATTCGGGTAATTGGTTTTTCGCTCCGGACTGAGGAACCAGTGCACTCTCGAGTATGTATACATCTCAGTGGTGTAGTGAAGCAAAATACAAGAGCGTAACAAGTAAATGAGCCTTCTGGCACAAGAGCGTACCAAGCGCCGCGGCGTTTGCCGCGCGGCTCCGAAACGTGTTTTTGCTTTTTTAAGTTATAAACAGCACTAGTAACGTCTGCTAATCGTGTTTTTGTCATCTCGAGAGCTTTACGAAACTTTCAAAAAAAATTTGAACCGGGCAGTTATTGTCAAGTCGGCTCATTTTTTTGACACTTGTCAAAATTTGCCCAGGTCAAACGCAGCACCCTATATGTCTGCTAACTGGTTTTTTCGTACTTATATAACAATTCCTATGTACATTTTCAATAGCAGACGTCTAACGATACAACGACCTGCCTTTTTTTTTTTGCACAGCAGACATGGCCCCCCGCGAAGAAACAGCAGCTTTAATCGTTACTACATACCTAGTTGCGTTCAGGGGCATCAGGGCTAGTGACTATATATGATTTGGGCCGTATCACGATGACACATGGTTTTGGTCGTGGGCTCTAGTACCATATAAAATGTCGTATGAGGTTAAGAACCGCAATTCTCTGAGGAAATCCAGCGAATCCATCCTTTCAACGCACTCACTCAGCGTGTTCAGAATTCGAATATTCAGCAGGTTTTTAAGAATGTATGTTATTTTATTTATCTGCAAAGGAACATCAGCATTTTGGTAAAAAATAATATAAAACAATTTCTAAATAATATTTAAATCAAATTATTTTAAACGTGTAGTCTAGCCATACTGACAACTCAATAACAAATTGATTCCTGGCATTACAGAACGCCAATAATAAATACGTATCTATAAATACATACCATAAAGCCTTTGGTGTTATAGGATGTTTAAAAAACTTGATATAGTATCAAAAGGATTCGCTCATTTACTGCCGCTGTAGGATGGATCAATGTGAATTGTTGCTTAGCGACACACAAAGTACGTATTATATTTCTTATTGATTGTTAATTAAAAAAAACAGTGGCACTCGAATGCCGACAGAAGTGAAAGCTTAAACAAATACGTGTGTATTTTTAAATTGTCAGGAAAGTACATACTTACTTATATACAGAGGTTTCGGTTACACTGTTACAGCCCATCACATTTTTTTTTAAACAGTCAGCGCCATCTCTGTTCGCATTCACGCATTATTTCAATTTAATTAATTTTTCCATGGATGTATAATATTATTACGTAACATATTCTAGTTCCAGTGATATTGTGTAGATGGCGCAATATAAAAAAAAATGTTGACCTTTTTGGAATATTACTGGCCGTTTTCTATATTTATTTGAAATTAGTGTGTCCTTTTATAATTGTCAACAGAGGTGTCGGTTACATTACATTACATTACATAACAAGACGCGAGTTCAGTGGTTTTTTCCCATCCAAAACAGCCAAACGCGCCTAAAGAAGATTCCACTTCAAAATTTTCTTTAATAATCTACACTTAATCTACACTTTATTTAGATTATACACCATATTTGTCAAATAAAAAAATAAAATAAGACTGAATACTATATAAAACAGTTACAATTGGCAAATAGTATAATTTGAAGTAACTTTAAAAGCCACTAGTTAGTTTTACATAAGAAAAGATTTCATATTTCGAATTTTCCATTTAGTTCCATTTATTCAACACATTCCATATAATCTAAACCAGTATAATAAAATTGAAGAGTTGATTTGTTTTTGTTTGTTTGTGTCTCACGCCTTGACCACTCAACCGATCGCCATGAAATTATGCACATGTCACCTGTTGCATACAGGAAAAGACATAACGTGCCTTTTATTTGAAAAAAAAAAAAAAAATTGGTTTCCTGAGGAATCATTTAAGGAAAAAAAATTGAACGTTTTTGAAAAAGGGGTATGGATATATTCGGGGGCAAAGGCTAATTGTACGTAATGACAACATAGGAGGACTGACATCATTTGTCATATTATCTTATCACTTTAATTTTTGAGCAAATAAGAGTTAAAATGTTTAGTGTGACATCACCGTGGATAAATGTCACTACGATAATTTTTAGTTTTTTTTTTTTTAATTTAAATACATTGATTTATACAACATACTATACATTCTTATCTTTTACTTATCATTACATGTAATTTCCCAAATTTCCGTTGAATTTAATTATCTTACCGGCCTATTACAGGCAACTGTAATCAGTTAGCCTTGGCTTGGAATAGAATTCATGGAAACTTATGGTTGACGACATGTTTGGTCTAGTGGCTAGTAGTAACCCTAGCTGTTAACCAAATGGTGGCGGGTTCGAATCCCGCTAGGGCAAATATTTATGTGTTAACATTTTACCTTTGTACCTGAGTCATGGATGTTTTTTATTTATTATAATGTGTATTTACAAAAAGTATCTATTCTTGATACTTCTTGATACTTCTGATGATACTTCTTGATTCTTGAAGTTGATATACTACATAGATATCAGTTGATATCTATGTAGTATATCAACTGTCTAGTATCCATAATACAAGCATTAGTTGCTTACTTTGGAACTAGATGGTGCTGTGTAAGGATATTTATTATTATTCTGTCCGTCAGCCGCGTCTGTCTGTCTATTCGCGATAAACCCAAGAACTACTGCACCGATTTTCATGCTGTTTTTACCAATGGATAGAGTGGTTCTCGAGGAAGGTTTTAGTATATAATTTACAAAGTTACGTGGGCGAAGTCGCGGGCAGCAGCTAGTTATAAATAAAACCATCTCACGTTTAAAGTTCTTTCCATTAATGAAAACCGCAAGAAAATCCGTTTAGTATGTAGTTTTTCAGATCTTTGCGAATATACAAAGAGACATACAGACAAACATATGCTGTGGAGGACTTTGTTTTATAATAGATATGTTAGAAACTGGAATGTAGTTTCTTTTTCTAGAGCGTAGAGTTTTTGGATCGATTTGCATGAGCCGGTGGTATGAAAATTTATGGGAGTAAAATCAAAATAGTCACACGTATGCAAGCACGAATGCGTTATAATAAAAAAGTTAAGGTTAGTTAGTTAGTTACGTTGCGTTATTTAAGAATATCTGAAATCATCTGAAATAGATATTGCGCCATCTACACAAAATTATTTAAAAAAATAAAAAGTTTTTCTTTTAGCGTGTTTGAATCATCGAAATAATAATATATATCTCTGCGGTTTGAATTGTGAAAATTTAAATTTTATAATCGTCGTAAGAAAGGAGTAAACTCCAGTCGTGTGTCGGAGTTGACACATACACAATTTTTTTATCCAACGGCTCCTCAAACATTGCTGCTGATCGAAGTTTTATTAATTTTTGTAACATTATTTCGTTTGCACGTTTTCACGCCTACTTTTTTAAAGACAAAAGATTACGACGCAGTTATACGCTAAAAGATATACACGTATCCATTTAGGAATGAAACATTGAGTCTTGGCCGACTTCCAGCACAATAACACTCTTAGCCAGTGCATTCAGGTTTGAATAATGCGTTGGTTCATGCGAGATTACCTTTGTAAGGATTAGGTTTGTATGCCAATTCCACTGTCTGTATTACTCTGAACGTTTCCAGCAAAGCAAAGTCGATTTCACTTGATACCACTAGTCATTGTGTCGAATATAACAAACTAGCTGTTGCACGCGACTTCCTCCGCGTAACTTTATAAAGTACGAGCGTACTTCGTCTGCGTTGAAAAAGAAAATTTATGAGTAGGTAATAATTATACGATGAGATAACGCAAAAACAAAAAATCTGTTGCTATTTGCGCCGTCTGATGGGATGAAAATAAGACTTTTTGTCACTGCAGTATGTAACGTCTGCCAGTACCTAATAAATTTAATGTCACTTTTCACTGACAGATGGCGCTAGTTGACGCAAATAAAAATTATACTAAAATTATAGGTATATATAAGCGTGATGTTATATAGCCTAAAAAGCCTTCCTCTATTAACTTCTTATTATTACTATTAACTTCTTATTATTATCTATCTATACATACAAAATTCTCGTGTCACAGTGTTTGTAACCAAACTCCTCCGAAACAGCCTCACCAATTTTATGAAAAAAATTGTGTATATTCGCTAAAACTTTTTTTTGGCAAAACAACGTTGCCGGGTCAGTTAGTAAAATATAAATTCCTGATATAATCATCTAAATCAATTCAACCGTTTTTCTCTTAAATGTTTAACATACATCTTTACATAATAATAGGTATATCAAATAGGTACTAATCTGCTTTACGTACAGTATATACAGTTAAATTGTACCTGACAAAAATAAGTAGTATTATTGTATTGTATAACGCTTTATAATAATAATAACTTGTATATTGAGATTGAAATTGTAGTTTTAAAATTGAATACGAATCAATTTGGAATATTCAAGTGAAGCGGTTTCAAGCCGCGACCGCAGGAGCGGTTAACCCTTTTGCGGTGTATTATGACCTGATAGTCATAAATCCAATATGAAACTACAGTGAGTTAGGCGAGTGGCCAGTGTTGCTCGTTATAGTTTGTTGGGGTTGGGATGTAATCAATATTTTTTTAAAATATTATTTTTAAAATTTTGATTAGTGGACACATTGCATTTCGCAGTCATAAATAAGGCTAGGCAGCCCTAAATGCAGCAAAAACTAACGCCACTGTGAAGGTGTGAAGGCCTCTGTGATAAGTGTGAGTAAGTAAGTGTAAGACTATTAGGAAATATAATGACATGTTACATGATACATGTTGTGTTGATATGCAACGGTTGCCATCTACCATCGAGTGGACTGTCAGCCTGCTTGCCGACCTTCACAAAAAAAGAATAAACGGTACTTCTATACTTGATAGTGGAAGTTGTGGAAGGTACCTATTCGAAGGTTAACCTTTCTGGATGAAAGGTACCCTATGTCCTTTCTAGTGTCCCAGACAACGTGTATGCAAAATTTCATGGTAATCGGTTCAGTAGTTTTTGTGTGAAAGAGTTACAAACATCGATACATCCATTCATCCATACATCCATACAAACTTTCGCATTTATAATATTAGTACAGTTTACAAAAATAAGCATAATTTCGATTTATCTTGTCGTTAACTAGGTTCGTTGCTGTACAAACTAGTAAAAAAGTATTAATTTAAAAGATATGATCCTTGCAAAATCCATATTTTAACACAAATTTTAATGCAACTTTGAGGGTGAATAGGTCACTCTATGTATTCAAAGGTCGCTGACTCTAGTGTACAAAAACTCCAAAATACTTTAGCAACAGACATTGATTAATTATTCAAGAGTTTAAATAACTTTACACGAAATAGGTACATAAAGTAGTTTGTCAAAAAAGTATTTTCCCAAGGGTCTGTTTATGTTTTTTTCTGTGTTCATTTTTGGTATGAATCATTAGTCTAATATAACAAAGTACGAATAAGTTCTAAATAAAACATACAGTTCTGTGTAACATTTTGTTCGAGAGCCACACAATGAGATGACTTTAAAACTGTGTGCACTTTGCACCCCGTTATCTGGCGATAAATAAAATGCAACTATGAAATTATATTGGCCCCGGGCCAATTTTAATTTTGCGTAGAGTGTTGCGCGTATATCTTGACGAGGTACGACCGTTAGTCCCTTTAAATTCTCACACGGTTCCTTGTAAATATATTTAACACATTGCATTGCAGAGCTCATAGTTCAGTGAGAATGGATGCGAAAACCGAGACATTATTATATTTTTTGTTATGTAAAATTGCTTCGTTTTTGTGTATTTTTTCTTCATATTATTTGACTTTTAAACGATTGATATTCATAGCTTTTTTTATTTAAAAAGTGAAAATTTAAAAAGAACAAATGACAAGTTCTGATTCTGATCTTCAACATGAGTCTTGTGTGTATTTATCAAGTGCAGAATAAAATTTCGGGAATGTCATCGCAATGAAATAAGTTACTGTGCGTTTAATGACAATTTCAAACAGTACATAATTCAATCTGAACGAAAACCCAATCATATAAATGACGTTCATACGCCTATTCAAATGTCGGACGATTTGCGTCCGACATTTGTAATAACCTATCTGTCCCGAAACATGTTACGATTTATAGTCAGCAATTAAATTGCAAAAACAACAGAACAATCAACAAAACCCAACAATTTATCATGACGTAATAGAGAGGAACAAACTCAAGTTAATTTCCAAAAAACATTGCAGTGCACAGTAGAAATGAAATAGTAGTGTATTTATTATAAGTATTTTATGAAGTTTTTATCCTAATAAGAAAAAATGCATTTTAAAATCTAAACTTTGCATACATACATGTTTTACACATATTATTATAAATTGAACACGAGGATTACACACAAGAGCAGAACTTCTCGGCACTGACAGCACCAGCACAGCACTGACAGAGATGACAGCACCAGGCAGCGGCTGACTTTCTTGCTCGAATGTAAGGACACAAAACAGAAGACGTCTGTACGTAGCTGTAGTGTCGCGTTATGAGTTTAACGAGAAAACTTATATGTAGGTAAAGTGGAACTTTAAACAAGCTGCTTTTTAAAATTTGTTAATTTAATATTGTTATTGCAGTTACTTCACTGCATTGTAAAAAAATACTGCGCATAACCAGAAGCGGAAAGAGCAAGATGTAAAAATTGTTATCATTAACATCGTCTTGTGAAGCGGTACGGCCTGCCGTAAAACTGAACATTCTTTAGAATTCGTTTTGAGCGTTAGAATAGTAAGGACTTGCCTTTAATGTATATCTACTAATATACTTAAGCTGTATGTGCAATACTTGAATAGCTCACGGAGTCCATTTAAGTGTTTCAACTGACCAGCAGATGCTACTAAATACACCTGAAGAAGGATGAAGAAGAAGAAAAACGGCGACCGTGAACTGGCAGAGAAAAGCAGACTGGTGACGATCCGTAATCGCAGATTCACCAAAGATCTATTATTGATACCCGGGGAGTTGTTAATGTAGTTTTGCTGTAAGGCAATGTAGGTGTAGATTCCTACTGTTGACTAAGTTAGGACGCCATCAACCTTTGAGAGTATTCTTGTGCTCTTTAAAGAACCTCAGGCACGTTTTCTTTTTTCAGGTTTATTGGGAGGATTTTTAAAAAGTTCCTGTGGTAGCGGGGGAAAATCACATCATCAGGGAATTTGGTAGTAAACTTTGATTTGGTCCTAAAAATTATAATTTTGGGGAACACATTAATCTTAAAAAGGCTATGTCCACATTAATATGGTCCCAAATAAAAAGCGATGTCAGTAGACGAATGCCCGTTCATGACTCATTAAAAATAGCTCGGGCCCACTCGAGGAGCCTTTATTATTTGCTGTATTCGGCCACTTCGCTTTGTACAAACCCTCTGTTTGTAATGTCGACCTCTTCATTTCTTACGTCACAATGTCCTTTCACAATCTCCAGCCTTATTTTTACAATTTTGAAGAAAAGAGTTCCGAGCAAATTCGGAACGGATGTTTTGTCTTAACCAGAGCATTCATTGCTCTGAACAGCTTGGTTCTAGATCTAGAACTTAAAAATTCAGTCAAAAAGCTTCGATAGTATACAAATTTTTCTCTGCACGTAGTCTGCCAAAAATACAATTTTATTTTCTGGCACATGATAATAAATTATTTATAATTAATTTCTACGAAAACTAGTTCGTAAATAACTTTTTGTTCTTTTCTCTAAAATGCCGAAATTTTGATAATGCAACAATAATTTTTCAGCACAATTTTTTTTTAATATAGAACGGAATTTTTAAAAGTATTCCTAGCTTAGGCTTGCGCCTAAGCTAGCGCAACTAATATGTAAGTTAAGTTAATTTAAGTTTCTACTGATTTATAAATAACCGAAATGTGCATGTTTTTTTTTCGGTTTATTCCTATGAAGAATTAATACTTTAAAAATTAATTCTAAAGGTATTTAGAATCAATAAAACCTTACATGGTATTTTCTACAGTAATCGGTACCTAATTCAAACACATATTTATTTTCATACTTTTAACACATAAACGAAAGGTGGAAGGCAAGAGGTCTCGAGGTCGATCTCCTAGCCGATGGACAGACCAAGTTGTGCAACTCACAGGTCTTACAGTCGCGAAGGTTCTGCGAAAGGCTGAGGACAGGATGGAGTGGAAGCAGCTGGTGGTCGATGCCACCAAGGCAATTCAGAGCGGCACGACCTTCAGCAATGAAGAATCCGACTATATATATAACACATAAAAATGAAATAGTTTTAATTTATAATAGTGTATTTCTAAAATGACCCATGAATTTATTGCGTTCTGTTTTGAATACAAATTATAGCAGGCTGCTTTACAATTCTGTTTATTAGACGCCATTGTGCTGGCGAAATACGCAGCGGTGTTTAGAACTGACTAGGCCATATTTTCTCGTTAGCACCTAACGGATACCTGTAATTTCTCACTAGAGGAACTAATAGCTTATCAACACTTGCGTTAATAAACGCCTCACTGAAAGGGCCGCTGGTCGACAGATTCTGACCGATCCTTTTGGAAGATTATGAGCTGAAATGATTATGATAAAGAGATGATGATGATGATGATGATGATTAATCTCCCACGTTCCGTCTCAGTGAAAGTTTAATGCGGTATGCTGATCTACTTCCACCAGTGAGTTGAGAGGAGAAACTTAAACTGTGCCTACACAAAACAATTAATATTATTATTATAACAATACTTACATTTATATTTTGTCTTTGTAGAACTTAAAAAATAAGTAAGTACTTATATTTCTTTAAAAATTTCTTTGAAATGTCGAAATTCATGGGCACCATGCACTGCGGACGTAAGCTCTTGGGTATCCGGCATAACCCCGCAGTGGCCACACTGCCGGATATCCAAGAGGATTGCCCAACGTTAAAAAAAAGGTGTAAAGGTTTCACTTAGTCACTAATACCTACTTACTTTATTAGAACCTAAAATTGTGGTGATTGTCAACTAAAAAAAACACAATATTTTCTTGCATTCCTCAAACGCCAGTGTGAAAGTTTTCGTTCTAAAGGTACCTTTTTGGATGAATGCAGCGTTTTGACGTACCTCTCTAAAGGTATACCGCACATAAAATATGCGCCTAAAATATGAGCGGTCTGAACCGTACAGAAACACTACTGAAAATTAAATGAGATTACGAGTTTGTGTACACACAAATGTACATTATTATTTATTTTACAAATACATAACAAAAATTTATTTCAAGCAATGTTTATTTGTTAAACAAAAAATAATAATCAATTTCAATTAAAATGAGTTTTAAAATAGAGTTTCAAATTGTATAATTATTTCTACACTTTTAATCAACGTCGTTCAAGAACAGCACTCAAATAAAAAAAAAAGAATTTATAAAGAAAAAATTTAATGTTCAAATATCCCTTCAGAACTTTGAGACCTCGTGCCTCACCGCTGGTCTAGCCGGTGGTAACTTCATAGGTTACAGCTATAAATAAGATATTAACATATGAGAAAAGTAATAAATTTTTATTACAATGAAAATATATTTAATTATCTGGTATAAGTCAAATACTATATAAGACAAGAAAATAAGTGTATTGGGAGGGATTGGCAGAACATTTGTATTATTATTATTTGTATTTGAAATGGAATAAATAAAGACGCTTTTCAAGACAGTTTTCTAAAAATTATTTTCGTGTGCTTCTCATGTGGCACAAGCTGATAAGGTCCTAGATACATGAAATGTATAAAAAATATTTACCCTATTACTTACAAACAAAGTACTTATACAATTTGTAAATATCATTTCCATATAATTGAGAAAAAATCAATGGTCCGACACAAATTGAATCCGTTTACGAACATAAAGAAGTACTTATTTTTTCATGTACCTATTTCACTTCAAACGGGAAAGTGTGACGCCTTGAGGAAAACCAATAAGCTCTATTTCCATGGCTTTATAAAGATTCTACATGTGTGAGCTCGTGAAAAACACCAAATTTTCCTTTGACCGAAAACATTTAATGTATATTTTGTCCTTAAATGTTAAGTTATGTTCATATTGTGTACTCGTAGCGAAGGAAAGCTTATTGAAGATATTTCGTTATAAAATACATTCCAACCAATAGAACAAAATCTATACAAATCGACGTCAGATCAACTTACTTTTCAAAAATTCCAAATTCACAGAATAAACCTTATAAAAAAGTGAGGAATAATAAACGAGAGAAGAAATTATTATTATGAAGAAATTTTTTTTCCTACGATTATCTTACTTAAAAATGGTACATATTATAAGACACATATTGGTCAATCTTCCAATGCATGTCTTCATTTCTGTACACTTGAGTCAAGTGTCCTGCCGTTTTGAGACAAATCGCTCGAAAATAATAGGGAACAGTTTGAAAGTTGGAAGACAAATTATTTTCATAACATCCAGCACAATGAAAAATTTGATCGGAAGCCTTGAAAAGGCTTGCTCGACGCATATGCCGGTGCTAGTCGAACTGTTGGCATGGTTCCACGGGTCTTGCTACTTCACATCTCCTACCTAAGCAGCTTTATATCTCATGTCCCATTTCATACGGTATATTTATTATTTTTTGGAATTTCCTTCATAATCTTGGACAGTCATCTGATTCCTCGAAGTCGGTACAGCAAAAAGATACTATTAAGACAGTAAATATATACATACAGATGTATGCCCATTTTCGATGTCTAAAATAACTTCAACACTTCAACTTCAAAATTCACTTTTCAATAATATATTGTATATTACTTTAGGTTTTGTTTGCGGGCTATCATTAACAAAGAGATTAAAGTAATTGTAAAATAATACTTGTAACTATGTAATTAATATATGTAACGAAATTGGATTTCGTTATTTGTAATTTTTTTTAGTAAGGATTTATTTTAGAGTTCAAAAGTTGTAATACTGGTTACTCGTTCATTTATCTCTACAATTTTCCCTATAATCTGTGCACATGTCTTTAAATTTACAATATATCCAACGGAGCGGTGGCCAAATCGATCTGAAACATACCCTCGAGCTACAAATGGCAGCGCAAATGCCGGTAACCCCAGTTTGTATGAGCGGATCTTAAAAATAAACTGCACAAGCCTTTGTGGAAACCATTTTGTATTGATAAAAGCTTCTATCATTTCATACACTTTGCTAAAGAAAATGACTCATATTAGAGAAGCCTTCGATCTATTGGTTGTAAAGAAGCTCTTTAAAATTGCAATAAGGCAATACAAAGCGTTGTCAGACAGATTTGTCGTTATAATTCAAAATACTAGCTTAAAACATATAATTTGGCAGTAGTTTCTGATTTAAACATATGAAAAAGGATCTAGTCTGCACCTATTTTTTTTAAATAACCTTAAAAATAATTACTATTATTATATACTGAATTTAATACCTATTTAACTGTGTGATAGATAGGGCACTCTGCGTTCTGCGCGGTAGTCTTAGGGACTGTTCCGCCCGTCGTAAGGTCCCTCGAGATGGCGTACCTCTATTGTCTGTTACGCCGAGGTTCCATCAGAAAGCACAATCCTCTTCTAGCTAGATAGCCGTGGCGGGTCGTGGATGTCGTGTCAACCCATACACGGCCGCGCTAGGCGGCCGTGTATGGTTTTTCATACACATTAAAAGTCAATGGGTTTTAGCCGCTAGGAGTCCGGCATAACCCCACACGGCTCCTACGCTGCCGGGTACCCAAGAGTAATAAAAAAAGTCAAAACTGTGTCTTGCATTAATTTGGGTAGCTATCATCTAGCTGCATGAACCACTCTTTTGCAGAATATTTCGGTGAGCGAGTAAGAGATTCCAAAGCACATTTTTCTACCCCTTACAAATCCCTTATCTTCAATTAGGATTAGATTTAGGGATCATTCTTAGTCAGTAGTCACTAGCGCACTTGCTGTACCTGTGAAATTGCTTGTATTATTGGCTATTGCTGTGAATTAGTCACGTACTATAAAATGGACCGTCATCCCTTCTGACAACTTTTACATAAAAAAAAATCTACTTTATAGTAGAGTTAGACTGAAATGATTATTTATTACAACCAAAGAACAATGAAAAATACATCTAGTTAATGTGAAAAGTTTCTCTGAAGAATTGATAGTGTAAATAAAAATGAACACAAAAAGCAGTTCAACCTTGAGCATCCGAGCAATCCGAGGCAGGAAATACTGCCAACTATTTCTACAAGTCATTTCATTAATTACGAGAGTCCACGCAGTTTTATAACAAACAATACAGGAGTTTTATATAACAGAAAATACCGAAAAAAAATATTTCTCGCTTTGTAATTTAATATTCAGCGATTTTTGTTCAAAAAAATTATCATATAACATGTAGCTCGTTTGTTGAAAATCTCACAGAAACTTTTTTTTTTTTTCAGAAAATAATAGCGGAGACAGAAAGAGGCTATCTTCTTATAGTTTTCCTCAGCTTTAGGGACTGGAAAAATTCGCACATTACCAAGCCCGATTTTGACGTCTGTGCTGTTTATTTTTTTGTCTAAAATAAGACGAACAAGCCATGAGGCGCCATGAAAGTTTAACTGAAATGTGACTAAAATGTTCGCAAATTGAATATTGAAAATTAATATATTTCCTTTTGAAAATTATTGTTCTGCAGTTAACGTCCTACTCCTGAGATGATGATGATGATGATGATGATGAATATTAATTATAACCACGAGTGTAAAATTTCTTACTGAGTTATAATTCTTAAAAAACTCTTCTAGAAAATCGGAAGAGTTTAGAAAGCACAAAAATAGAGTAACTTTAAACAATCAAAGAGTCGATGCCAAACATATTTAGTGTCAAGTAAAAATGTTCCACCATTCCGTACTCCTCTCGTCCGAGAGTTATTTGTTTTCACTTTATGACGTCAAATTCGGCACGATAAAAAACGCCCCACAATACCAAAGAATTGGCCTCCGCTATCCTATTTGTCAGTGTCACTGCCGCAATTTTATTGAGATAATAATCTGAGTTCTCCATCTACACACAGCGCGGCGTTATTTTTTTCGGTTAAGTCAAGTAGCTTTTTATATATAGTCTGTGTTTCCGAGGTGTATTCCGCAAAGAGGTTTATATCGATTTTGCCATCGTTCATGTCAAAGTGATTTGAGCGACGCAATCATTGACTTAGCACTTAAGGGGTGTAACGCTAGCAGGGTTGATTTCATGAGGTCTAGATTGTAAAATGTCTTGGTAGAGAAAACGTCTAGTAAAGGTTTGACCTTTTAATTTCTTAAACTTTATTTTTTTCATCATCATCATCATCTCAGCCGCAGGACGTCCACTGCTGGACATAGGCCACCCCATAATGTTCCAATAGGACCGATCAGAAGCAGCCTGGATCCACCGCTGGATTTTTTTAGGCAGTTAGAAAAGTTCAGAAAAATAAGTTGTTTTTAACCGTAAAACAAGGCACGATTATTGGTTTTTCGATTAGTGAGTAAGAGATACCAAGGCCCATTCTCCTCTCTCCGTGTACTTTCCCTTATCTCTTTATCCCTTATCTCCTTTAACCCATTCAGGCTGCGCCGCCACAATTCCCTCTGCTTTTACTTGTGTTTTAGGTGACGGTAACCATCTACCTAAATTAATACCTAAAAACCTACCTGAACCTAAAGGTTTGACCTTGGTAATTATTATCATAAATACAACATGTACATTTTTTTTTTTAATGTACAAACACCATTCGTGTACGATTTTATTATATGTATAGATTTTTACTAACGTCGAGTGGTATTTCACTTACCATAATGTATGGTTGGATGGATTTCAAAGTGTTCCATTCCATATACGTATCTTAAAGAAAAAAATTGTAGCAATACACTTGGATATTAAAGTTTCTGTGCGAACAGATGTTGTGAAATACCTTCATAATATGACGATAAGTGCGGAATCACACAAAAAGATACACTAGAATGGAGGCTGGCCTACCTTACAGAATTATCCAAATAGCCGCTACCGTATGAAAAGCAGGTATAGCAAGATGCTCGTAGTGATGTACTGCATGAATTTCGACTTAATGTGGTTATCGATAGAATAAATAGAATACATAATAATATGTTTAGTAAAGTGGTAATGTTACCAAACTTAACATGTCTCTCCCAACGAAATAACTTATCTCGTCTCTCCCCCAGACGTAAAGCCCAGTTTATGTCAAGATAAAGCAACTTGAAAACGTTGCAAGTATAATAGCATGGTAAATTTAAATTTGTAATGACGATCATAAGAGTTTGTTGTAGAAACCCAATTGATAAAAAATATTTTGATTTTGATTTGCTTTTGATAGGGTCCATGCCGAAGGCGGACCTGTTAGACGGGGTGTTGTTTTCATAATTGCTTTGTATTATTATTAATACTTGAGGTTAATATTAATACAAAACAATCAATTTAGGTTTAATAATTTAATATTAATTAACAATTATTAATTACTTGAGGTTGAGATAATAATATAATCAACTCTCTCACTTGGAGATTTCATTCGTTTGACATAAGTATAGAGATATTCCAGTTTTACGATACAAAATTAAATATCTTTTTAACTACATAGATCAGTGTTTTAATAATTTCATATGGCAAAGATGACGGTGATTTAAATGGTAATGTGGATTATTGGTTAATATATTTTTTTCATTATCAATAAGTCGAGTGAGGAACAACACCACGTTGAAAGCAATTTCCTTTGGCACACACGCGAATATGGGTGCTAGTAGTTAAGTGGAGAAAATTCTCGATCATTTTATTCGTTATGGATATTTGAAAGAATACTAAGTATTAAAGTAGTTTGAAACGGTTACATTCTTTTCAGCTTTTTCAGCTTCGTCTAATGTAACTTTTGTGACTTTTTAATGGTATATTTTCGCTTCAATAGATTTAGTTCTAAGCATGACTTTACAAAACAGACAGAATGTAACATCGCCATATTTATTTTATAATATGATACCTATTTACCTAATGGTAATCGCAGATTTGATTATGGTTCATTTTTTTATGTTGTAGTTTATGTTTTTTTTATGTTGTTATTTATGTTGTAGTTTATGTTACCATAACCATACTATACCATTTTTTTTTAAAATGAAACGGTAGTTCGACCGTTAAAGACTATGAAAATGTTATGCAGTTAAATCACAGTAATGGCAGTTCAAATGGGTCACCAAAATTATTGCAATCGAAAACGCTTTTTTTCTTATTCTCAGTAATTTTACGCGACTCAACTTAAGTGCTCACTTAACGGGTAGGTCTCGGTTACCGGACGGTTTCAAACCTATTCTCGTTGGCGACCCAATATCAGACCTTTTATTTCAAGTCGTGATTATCGTCTTATTATTATGTTGAAGTTATTCCTTAAATATACATTGCGATATTTAAAACTTACATATTAATTATTAATTATGAAAATAAGTTATTAACATTTACTTAAAATACTTTCCATGTATGAAATACTAGACGATTGTATGAATACTAGACTCTCATGTATCGAAAACGTTATTCTTTGATACTATTTTACTTACTGCTACTGGTTGTGGCATGATAATTATTTTGCAATTATTTAAAAACCATGACATTCAAATACCATTAAAATAATAAATAAATAACTTTAGAGTAATTTAGCACAGGCAAACTGAGTTCTGTAGACATAAATTAGACAACACGTCTGGAAACAGTAACCATATCCTTACAGAAAACTACAGGAATGTAACAGTAAAAGACAAAGTGCTGTTCCTTAAGCTCTACCTTGTCTCATTCCTATTTCTACCTTATATATCTCTACCTTGTTTATCTCTACCTTGTTTATCTCTACCTTGTTTATCTCTACCTTGTCTTACCTTTTCCTTGTCTTCTTCCTACTCATCACTTCCGACTGGTACGTCCTAAAAGTTGCCACCACCCTCATCGCCTTCCTGGCATATAGCCACATTCCTGGAGCCTTGTTTAATTATTTATTGATAAATTTATTAATTTGATAAAATTATTATGGCAATGTCGATCTTGACTAAGATACCAATATCGGTGTCGTGGGCAGATCGTAGAATTGGGCAGATCGTAAAGTATGAAATCAAAAATCTTTCACCAAAGGTCAAAAATAGGTGCAACGAGGAGCGGAGCGAAGCAAGGTAAGGAGGAGCGTGTTAGGTTTACATGGAAATAAATTTGGGGAGCCGAGCGAAGCGGAGCGGAGTCAGGCGACCCTCTCAGTTTTAACAGAAATATGATCTGCCCAGGAATATCATGATATGCCCAATTCTACGATGTGCCGACGACATTGGCATTGTTTATCCATGTCTGGAAACCTTTAAATAATAAAAAAATAATAGTAGGTACACAAATTTTAGTTGTTATCTCTTTAATTACCTTGCGAAATTGTTATTTTAAGTTTTCTAATATTCAAAACTAATTTGGACCCGCAATGTTTAGTCATGTTAACAATGCCTCTTATCGTTGAGTAGCAGAGATAATTTCCGCTCATTGAGTTAATTTTCTTGTTAACAGCCAATAACTTTTCAAAGTTATTTAATGCATTTTGATAAGCATTTCCGATAATACAGCTCTATTGCACGCCTCTTCTTGAGGCTGTATTAAAAGTTTATTTATTTAATAATTTAAAAAAAAATTGAGATTTTTACTTTAGAAATAAGGACATTCTTCAATAGTTACTTTACGAAGTAATCTTATTTTTCATCCCTTCTACCCCTATGCCGTGGTTTCGCTACATTAAAAAGGCGACGACAATCTAGAATCTGCTCCTAATACTTTATTTTTTAAATTCAAAACTGAATTTATCCTATCTAGCAACAAAATAAGGCTAACAACTAAATAAGCAAAATAACAAAACAAAATAGTTTATAAAACAAATCACATATCCCATTTAAAATAGAGAGTTGAATTTTCTATTGGTCTTCGTATAAAAAAAAATAAGCTTCGTGGGTTTCTCTTTAAGTGTGTAAAAGTAACACTCCAATAGCTGGGTAAATAAAGAAAGCTTCCCACCGTTCTAATGGTGGCTACCTAGGCTGAACATTATCGCAAATATTGTAGGTGACTTGTAATAACACTGATCGATTAAGGGTCATGACTGTATGCTTTTGTTTGTAATATTTATTTTTTCCTTTTAATCATGTAATAAGCGTTTCTTACCGAGAAAATAGAAATTAAATAAGGTTTCTCATAATTATGCTGTTTACAAACTCAGCATCGTATACCATAATACAGCATTTTTTTTTAAATAATACCAAGTGGACATTTTGGTCGTTCAAAACCAGAGACATTGCAGACACTGTCCATCACGAAGGAATCTTTCAAAAGACCCAAAGAAAAATTGACTTTTAAAACACTGGATAAATACAATTTACAGGTTCGCGTCGTATCCTTGGTTTCTCAAACAAATAGTAATCTCTTATAATTTGTTGGGAAAAATTATTTCCTCAACATTCTCAATTATGAATGTGTCCCACTAATCGACTTTACAAAATTCAGCCTTTACTTGTAGGCGTGGATAAACTTTCGACAATCTCAAAGTCACTTCAATTTCGGTGATAATAAATTAAAATAATGACTAAAGTTATTTCGCCAACTATAAAGGTTTTATTGGATTTAAATATTTATTCTGGATGAAGAGCAATTTCATCGCTTTATAACTTTACAGCTCAATTTTACGACGCATTCATTAACTTCATCTTAAGACTATAAAATTGATGATTAGTTTTATGATAGCTACTAGTGATAAAAACAAATTACTTTAATTATTAATATCGATTAAAATAAAAAGCATAGTTCTGTCACTATATCTTTGTTATAGTTATTTTTTTGTGGAAATAAGAAAAAGTAAGTAAAAATGAAAATACTACAGTACATACAGTGCTTTTATTAAATTAAGGGCCTCTTTCACAAACTACCGCTAAAGTTAGTGTTTATTAGTTACTTTTAGAAATAATTTTATGTTTTATTAAATTATACACTCGGTTTAGTGCATCCTTCGATGGGCGAAATTTTTTTATTATCTTTTTAATGTTTGGTACTTTTACCGTACAAACAAAGGTATATCAGCTAAATTATTCCCGGTGACAGGTGACTTTAAATGACGGTTAGCCTACTTGACAGATGGTGAAAAAGGCCCTGAGGCTTTAATTTAATTAAGTCTTAATTTTTTTATGTTAATGTCACTTGATGGTAGGTGGCTACCGTCGCCTATAACACAAGCAACGCTATCGGTGTGGCAACGACTATAGAAGGATAAGAGACTATAGGGATGGGGAAATGTACTCTGGCGTCCTTTACTCACTCACCGAAAACACAACAGCAAATGTGCTGTTAATCCATGGTGACCTTCTGTAAGGGCGTGGTTACTGCCACCAGACTGGCTACCCAAATGACTGGGAAATGCAATGTTCTGCCACTATTTTCCAGATTAAAAGCAGAGCCAACTTTGAAAAGGTCATTTTTAAGACTATATTTTTGTTATTTAATTATAATAAAACACTTTATTTTATAAAGTTAAGACTTCTAATTTTTTAATAATATTTATATTTATTATAATAATATAATTGTTTTATAAAAAAAAGCATTTGATAAAGCGTGAGCATTTTGCTCACGCGCGCCTACTCGTGTCACTTTTTAGGGCGCGCCTTCTCACGGATTAAGTGAACTCTGCCGGGAATCGAACGCGGGAACCCTAGAACAGCAAGCATCGTTAATCAATACTTTCTAAGAATTTTATGAAATTATTAAGTAAGAGTTAATTTTGTCGCGTCACCTATTATATTTTATGCAAAAAAATCCCAACTCATCATCTCGATCGCTTTTCTATCAGTCTAGATTATCTTCGTCGGACCAAGTGTGCCGGGTGACACTATTTCTATTGGAACAGTATAATTTATGAGGTCGTATGGACGATCAATCAATATTATTACTTCCCGAAGGTCCTACCCGGTATTTACGGGAGTGCTTTTGGCAGAAATTGATATAGTTATTGCACGGACAATAGATGATTTTGTACACGTCTTCATTAAGCTCAAAATCTTTGCCTACATTGATAATATTGATATATATTGCACAAACCATTGATATTGATGGGTATCACGAATCACCATCACTTAAAATGTTTTTGTTAAAAGCTATCACTAATATATTGTGTGTAATTTCATTATATATAAAAAAAAAATTGTTATGAATATTTTTAGTAAATTCGCTTAGATATTAATTAGCTTTTATTAACATTAGCTACTCACATTGGCACACATATAGTTTACTAGGTGGTGCCCGCGACTTCGTCCGCGTCGAAAAAGCAATATATCGCCTGACATCGTTATTGCTATTATACTTAGCCAGGAGTTAGTTTCCTTAATTTTAGATAATCCCTCGGGAGCAGTACTTTTTTTCTGGATGAAAGATATCCTATGTCATTTCTGGTGTGCCAGAGAACGTGTATGCAAAATTTCATGGTGATCGGTTCAGTAGTTTTTGCGTGAAAGAGTTACAAACATCCATACATACATCCATAAATCCATACAAACTTTTTGCATTTGTAATATTAGTACGGACGGATTACCTGGATTACCAATATAAGATATCTACTTTCCTGAAAAAAAATGTGGGACTTTTAAAAAAACGAACTACAGCGCTTACAGCGTGCACGAAGTCGCGGACACAGCTAGTATTTAAAAAAAATTATTACGGAATTTTGGTATAAATATTTAACCAAGTTCAAAACAAATGTCAATGCTCAACATGTCCGTTCCTATTGCGAGTTAGAGATATACGAGTATTAATGTATCCATGACAATAGGAAGAGAAATGTCGACATCAGCCATTACAATAATATGCGAAGTAAACATGGACATTAAGGATATAGCTAATGACACATTTTTACTATATACAATAAATCACCATAATTCTAATATTCCAAGAAATATAGAACGTGAAAATTTATTACGTTGTTAAGTAAACGATGATAAGAAATACTGAGAATTTTTGGGAAAATAAAATGTTGATAAGGAACGATTTTTTGACTGTTTTACACGCCATCTATAAGTTCAGAACTGAAGTGTCATACGTTGACAAATAGTTGAAGTTTTGTGAAAATAACATTTAAGTACAAGACAAGTTATAAATTAGTTCGACTATCTCTGCGGTAAACTTCTGATTGACTAAAAATATTGAGTATATTTTTACATTTACAATAACGATGTTGTTTGTTATGCCGACTGAGATTGACAATAGGTCAATAGGTCAATCTTAGCTCTAGTTTCATCAAAATTCTTTTAGCGACTTAAACTTGATTAAATAGAACACTAAATATCACCAAGTATTTATAAATATTAGTAGAGATTGTAAAAATTTAAATTCATGAATTTACTTTTTAATTTTTTTTTTCAAGTCTTTGTATATAATATCAAATTATAATACGAAGATTTGTGCGATCATCTATACTAATATCATAAAGCTGAAGAGTTTGTATGGTTGAACGCATTAATCTCAGGAACTACTGGTTCGATTTGTAAAATTATTTAGTCCATTTATCGAGAAAGGCTTTAGGCTATTATAACATTTTGAACACGGACGAAGTCGCGGGAAAAAGCTAGTGTGGTATAAAGAAGAAAGATAATAATGAATAATATATTATAGTGACTAATCAACACTTGGCGGATGCTGTTGCAATTAATGGAGTGAAAGTTCATCCAAATATCCCCAACAGCTAAATAGAATAAGAAGTATGAGAAATTCTTAATAACAGAAAGAGATTGATTCAGTTAGATACAAGTTCAATACATCACATCGCGAAATAATGCAGCTATCGTCAAAATATCTAAGTCAAATGCACTTTCTTAGTGTCGTTGAACATTGCCGGTGATCGCGGTAAAGGGGATTGTTCCGCAGACTTAGTACTGAACCGGGAGACATTAAATAAATCGCAACGACTAACTCCCAGCCATAATACCCATAGTCTCGAAAGGACTGATATGGCTTAAGCAGGGATTCCATTGGGCCGGTAACTTGCACGTAAGTATATTATGTTATGGTAAACATGTTATAACTGTGTCCCGCGGTTTCACCCGCTTCAGCTTCTAAGGGTTATAGCGTGATGATAAACAGCCCTACATCTTTTCACAAAAATTGGCCTATCCAATACAAAGACAGACTTTATAATCTGCCATCTTCCTGAAACCCAGTTTATCACTATTTATTGCACTTGTAAAATATATATCGTGCGATAAATAGCTATTTATCGTCAATATAGTAAAATATATGTAGTTAAAATATTCATTAGGCGACAAAGTCCGATTTAAAAGTTCAATGCAGAATATCAGTTCACATTTGAATTCGTTCTAAACTCATATAAGGAGGGTAAATGTGTATCGTGTACTCTGGCGGTTGCTCCCTCTCATGAATATTCCTCTTGGATAATGTAACGTACGTTTACGTACGTAATATTGGCGCATTTCCAAATTATAAGGTTTGAGTTTTAGTGTGCTTTTCCGACTGTTTGTAAAATACTCTATAAGTATATTATTCCGTCTAGTTTTAAACTTTGTCAAAGTTCCTTTTCTTTTTGCTGCATGGCTCTAGCTGGTCTAATTGATAACATAATTATCTATCTAAGAAATAAAAATGAATCGCTAATTATATTGCTACGATATGCTATAAAACTCGAGAAAGGCATTTTTTCAAAACATTCTTTGAAGTCCGAGGAAAGTTCTCATAAACCAGAAATTTTAAATTTTAAAAATTGGTCATCTATATGACATGGTCATTTATCTAAGCCCGGGGCCGTTCGGTAGTTCTTAATAGAAATACTAACTTCGGTTAAGTAGTACAGACGTGAAAGCGAGACCAACAAACAAACTTTCTTTCGCATTTTTAACCACAAAAAAATCATTTAATAAATGGAACTCAAAGTTAATATACAGAAGAGCATCTTAAACGTTTCAGTCTGAGTTTTGTCGACTTAGAAATGACCGAGCGAGTTTTGAGCATCTGTAGCGCACTCAACGAATCGTCTGAACAACCGCTTTCTGTACCTATGAATTTATGAAAATACTCAAACATTACTAGTACCGGCACCGAAATTTCCATCCTAAGCTAAACTAGCTTCAATTTAGACTCTATTATGTTGGTCATAAGAGCGATGTAAAATTGTTGCAGCAACATTGTAATGTTGTAATATAATGCCTGGTGATAAATAAGAGGTCTGACGTTGAATGATAGTGGGTACATTTTCACGGGGCCCGCAACGACCCCACTCAGATTCCTGTTTGCCTACGTACAAAATATTGTCTTTTATGTACTAATAAATTAAGAGATAGCTCCGTTTGTTGGGACTGTTTCATTTGTATCTCGGATTAACTCCTATGTTACATTGTGAACAAAATACTTATATTATTACTAGCTGATCCAGCAAAGGTTGTTTTGCGAAAAAATAAACAATCAATTTTTGGGGTGGACCACCCTTAACATTTAGGGGTATAAAAATAGATGTTGGCCGATTCTCAGAACTACCCGATAAGCACACAAAATTTCATCAAAATCGGTCCAGCCGTTTCGGAGGAGTTTGGCAACAAACACCGCGACACGAGTATTTTATATATTAGTTAATTTTCAAATTAAGGAAAATTAATATACCTAAGTAATAACTGTGGACATCTTTGACAGCTGTTATTCATTGATTTCAACAATCGCCACTCTTCCTGATTAATATGTGCGTAAATCCCACCTGATGATAAATCGAAAATGAAAACACACGGAAGCAAACAACAAAAATAAAACATACAAAATGTGTTTTAAATTAAATGACGATGAAAGTTTGCATATTCCAAAATAACAACCTAGCTTTGCCTCGCGACTTCTCCGCATATGGAATATATTTTATCCAAATTCATTCAGTCGTTTTTGCGTGATCGAGTAACAAACATCCAAACTTTCACATTTCTCATAATATTATTAGTATTTACGGACAATGAACTTCGTCCAACAAGTAAGTATATAAGAAGTTGTAATAAAACACCGAAATAACGGTGGAAGATAAGAAATTTCAAGTAATTGGTCGTCGGCCATCGATCATTCTCCATCTTGCGCGGCAGTGACGTTCTTAAATACACCCTAAAATGTATCGACGCCAGTTAATACGTACTTGTTCATACGAATGACGTTTAATGTGGAAAGATTAATAGCCATGCTATTGGAGGGTTCCAATTTATTTTATTTCTTTCATTTTTTTTTTTATTTTTCTAAAATTCGCAAACTTACAACAAGTTAACTGCAGGTGGTAATCAATTATTTCAATACTCATTTTTCTTGTTGCTTGCACAGTACACGTTGAAACAATGTGGCAATCTTAGGCTGGGTTGCACAATCTTACTTTAACAATAACAAACGTCGCAACTTCAGTTAATTCGCACTCATTTTCGGCCTAAACGTTATTTTAACTGAAGTTGCGGCGTTTGTTATTGTTAAAGTAAGATGGTGCAACCCAGCCTTATTGTGTATAAATTCTTGTACTTAGAACTTCGATTTTATGTCAGACGCATGCAAGTCTAATAGATAATGCTAAAGCTAAGATTAGTTATTCCATATTTGTCTTTTATAAAATTGCCATATCCTGTGCCTAACTGAGTACGTATTTGTGATTATTAAGTCTATAATTTTTATTATTAAAAGTTATATTTTCCTAATGATTTCAAATAGATTCCTATTTAAGAAAAATTCAACGCTTATCCGTGTTTAAGCGTCCTCTTTCCTAGCAACATCCGTTTTCAGTCATATTTCAGTGCAGCCAAAGAATGTCTTCAATAACTAACGTGTTTGTGACACAATAAGAGAGAGTGGGTGTACGCACTCGTAAACTTGTCAGCTACAGGCCGGTAAATAACACACGGGTTCAGTAGCTCGCGTCCCACATTACCAGGAAATAGTAGAACAACGACACTAGAAAATTATGTTCGACTGCAACGTTTTATTGTAACAGAGTTTGAAGTGGGGCATCGAGAATAGAAAACTAAGTTAGCGATCTAGCGATGCAATAGAGGCGTCAAATAATTCGTAATGTAACAATTCTATATTGACTTTTAAATGTCAAGTATTTTACTTGGTGTATGTAATGGTTTTATTATTTTAAAACACTCTTTCTCTAATAATTTGTTTATAAATTCTTTTTTTTACGATAAGTGGTTGTGGCAGAATTATTGTAGACTCGATAGAGCAGGTCGATGCTGACCACCGTCGTCTGTAAATAATAGCATCACTAAAAGATGCCAGATAAGATATTGTGCTATGTGGTATATAACATAATTTCTTATCCTAACTTATAGGTATTTTCCTATACTTACCAGCTGCATCTCGCGGTTTGCCCGCCCGCTAGGGCTTACGCACTAGCGATTGACCGCCTCATGACAAAATAATTATGTAACCTCAAGAATTGTGTTATCAAATAAAAGAAAAATTTTAAAAATCCAACTGGTAGCTATCACGGTCAATCAACCAAACAATCGATGTAGACATAGACATAGAATCGGTGTTTGGCTAGAGCCAAACAACCGTGTAGTCCTCTTAGTGCGACAGTATAGGCGGACCAAGAGGAAGAAAAAGTCTCTATAGTCCGATTGGTCGAACCATATTATGTTATTGCTATTCCTGGTGGTTCGATTAATCGATCCAACTGGACAAAAAAGTTCACATAGTCCGATCGATCGAACTACGCAGTCGAACCACGTGGCCAGAGCGGATCCAAATGCGAGATCATGCCATACCTACTCTTTAGAAGTATGTGCGCGCAGGGTAGGTAAACATGATTTAACTTCTAAAACAGCACTCCTTACTACGTGTTTTCGATTCTTGAATTCTTTAATCTTTAATATCCCGTGATTTATTTTATTAATAGGATAAATTTATCATTGAAATGGGACTCTTTTGTAATATACCTTGAAATTGATAAGCATTAGTGTAGCTAATATCATAAAGAGGAAATATTTGAGTTTTGTCTATGTTTGTGTGAAAATGTTGTTGAGATTTCAAAAGTTCTTTCACTATTAGAAAGCTATATTATCAGCGAGTAACATAGGCTACCTATATATTATCAAGTTAGGCGGACGAAGTCGCGTGCAACAGCTAGTTCTAGATAAAACGCGTATTCACTTACGATGAATTCACGTTAAATCTTTATTCCTAGCTCTATCCACGAAGGTTAATAACGAACTTATTACACTTTCATCTGTATTGGCCGGTCGAGATTGTTTTCGAAAAATCGTAGTTGGTGCAAAGTTATTTCAGTTCACATAAGTAAACAACCTGTGTTAAAACCATTGTTTAGTAAGCTAACTATTACTTACCTAAACAATGATCTTTCGATTAGATTTCACCAGTTCAAATGCAGAATGGAGTTCTGTAATTGATGAAATTTTAATTTCTATTGTACAAATGGAATATACTTACTGCTTCAAACGTAATTTGAAAAATATTAAATTAAATATATTTACACATTATATTATATATTATAAAGCATCTGTATGCTATATATAATATATATAACTATTAGGATTAGATTTTATTGTAAAAAAGAGTCATAGTAATTAATATTTATTTTACAGAATATATAGGTTAGCATCATTTCGGTACAGCCATTTTAATTTTATAATCAACTTTATATCCATTCCTTAGAGCATCTCTATTGATATATCTGGTGATATCTTCAATTTTCTTTAGTACTTCTTCAAATGTTAGGTTGTTAACAGTTTTATGTGACTGACGAGACGGAGGTTTGAATTTGTTCTTTATTTTCAGAGCCTGTTTTATATACAGTGGATCGTCTGCAAAAATAATAAAAAAAATACTAACAATTATTATATTAAAAAATATAGTTTTCCGTGTTTCCTAAGTAATATAAAGAACAAAATTTTGAAATGGTATAGTGTTGTGTCTATGATTTAGGTACAACTGTAAAATTAGGTACAAAAATACCTATTATAAATTATTGATATAGTAAGTAAATATAAATAAAATAAAAACTCTTTCTTAAAAATTCTTTTTAAGTTTCTTAAAAAAAATACCGTTTATATCTAGCCACAGTGCGATCGCATTCCTTCAAATTCTGACCTACATCAAAACTAGCCGATTGCGAGCTTAGACAGTGAGTAAGACGAAAAACAGTACGTTCATTGTCATAAAAGAGAAGACAGCTGAATTGCGACATCTTGCAATTCAAAAACTATAAATTGTAATTAATTAAAATTAATTTAAAATTAAAATAAAATCTAATAAAATAATTTAAAAATTATAACCGATGTATTTGTTATTTTTTGTGTAAATAATTTAAAAAAAATGCTGATTGACAAAATAAATGAATGTTATATATAATAATAAATGCCATTAATTTCACAAGTAAAAATACAATAAAATTTTATTTTTATAACTAACCACAAAAATAGTATTGATACCTCTAAAAGCAGGAAACTGTGATACTACACACACAACCATCAATAGCAATGTGCCTCCAATTTTCCACATTATTCTGACCACAACATTATATGCGCCTAGTTCGCAAAGAGAAATTGTGAAGTTGTTTGTTTTAAAATTCGTAAACACCTTTGTTACTTGAGCCACAATCAAGACTTCTAATCTATACTAATATTATAAAGCTGAAGAGTTTGTTTGTTTGTTTGTTTGTTTGAACGCGCTAATCTCAGGAACTACTGGTCCGAATTGAAAAATTCTTTTTGTGTTGGATAGATCATTTATCGAGGAAGGCTTTAGGCTATATAACATCACGTTGCGACTAATAGGTGCGAAGAAACAGTCGAAAATGTGGAAAAAACGGGGAAAATCAAACATTTATTCATTTTTTGGCGACACTATATTGGTCTAGTTGCTAGTAACCCTAGCTCTTAACCAATCGGTGGAATCCCAATAGGGGCAAATGTTTATGTGTTAACCTTTGTACCTTCTTGAGTCTTGTTTGTATTTATAATATGTATTTTTTTACAAAAAAAACCTATGTAGTATATCAACTGTCTGGTATCCATAATACAAGCATTAGTTGCTTACTGTGGAATCAGATGATGCTGTGTGGAATGTGTGAAGATATTTATTTATTTATTTATTCATTCAATGGTTGTGACCCTGAAAACAGCTGAATAAGCTGAAATTTTACGCACGTGACCTTGTATTTTGGCATTAATTCCATAAAAAACATCAACAAACCCCGCCAGTCTCCTAAACCGTTATTACTCTCAGGAGACGCGGGCCGCGACTTATAGAATATTCGCCATTCACATAAAAAGGAACGAGTGAAGCGGAATATCCCTCTTTCCGTTCGCCCTTCGCCAAAGGAAATTGCCACCATATATCGAGTCTTATCTGTAGATCTATTTACATCTCAGGAATGTCGCAACGGTCTGGTTCCTTCCGCTTGGGATAGCAAAAAGTATTTCGTGTGAATCAATGGAAATAAACGCGTGGGGCGGCCGACGCGTCGCTATTTCAATTTGCTCCCGTTTTTTGGGGACGTTTCAAGCAAAAATATATAACAACAATATCTAAAGTGGAAACGAAATTCAAAGATTTTTTTTTATGTTAAAGTCGACAAAAAAGCTGGCATGTGATTGTAGATGGCACCGAAAAAAGTCGCGGGAAAAAACAGTAAATATTTTTATGAGATTGACTAATTTATAAAAGACTAGCTGTTGCACGCGACTTCATCCGAGCATTATACTTAAAATATAGCCTATGATACTCGCTGATAATATAGCTTTGTATTTTTAAAATCGGCCCAGTAGTTTTTCAGTTTGGTTGTTCATTACAAACATACTAAAATACAAATTGAGCAAATAAGTAGGCAAGGTTGATAATAATGGAACACACTAAAAAAAATCAGACACATTAATATATATATTTTTTAAATACTTAGATTGTGTTTGGAACATTGTTTCATTGGCCAGAGCAAATCATCTAACAATTTTTCACTTATTCAATCATTAGTAATAAAAAGTTGAAACGCGTGTACTGCAATGTTTTCACAAAGCCTATGACAATTTAAAAGGTGACAACTCTTCTACAGATTATGACATTATCATGAGAGTTTGTGTTTCCATTCGAGAATAAAAATAATTGATAGGTATAAATTTACCATACGTTGGTACGATTCAAGCAATTTGCAAAAAGCAATTGCTACCATATATCACTGTCTTATCGCTGAATCTACGCGCCGATTGTCATTGTGGATTTGACGCTATTTTGTTTTTTTTTTTGCACAGTGTATTTCCATTTCATTCGATATCTGACAAATAGACGGAGCTATATACTATAATTTTATATTTATTTTATAATTTTATGTTATAGTAGTCAAATTAAACCGAATATGGGCAATCAGGAGAAATAATTCGTGTAGTACCTTACGGTACAATTACACCTTACTGTATCCAGATGAACATACTAAAAGTCCTCAAGGCCCCCACGGCTGGTGCTGAGAGTGGGGTTTGAAGGTACCTATTTTCAGGTTTTTGCTCATATTGTCGGCCTAACTCGTAAACCTGCTAAGTCACATTTTGCATAGTTTTCAGGAGGAAGAACAAATGACATGACAAAATGTTGTGCGTCGCATCAGGCATGTGAAATGAGCGACATTATCAGTACAAAACTTGGGGTTTAGCAGGTTTTATTTGTGAAGGTTTGCTATTAGTCAGAAAGCAGTTTTTCATTTATGAAATTTCTCACCTTTTTAGTTTGATAATCGTCGTTATTCCTTCACCAAACGGTATTATTTCAACATATAAAATTTTTATGACACCTAAGTAATTGATGACGTACAGACACATATATCCCGATGGACTTATAATGTAGCCTAGCTTTAACTTCATTTATAACAAAATTGTTAAGAATTTTTATCCTTCTATTTTTAGAAAAATAATCTATTTTTATCCTTCTACTGAGCAGAAACACACACATTTCTACTGATTTTTTTGAAGCCTGATCAGGTAAACCTTAGCAAACCTTTGTAAAATAGTAAGATTGCTCTAGACCTAAAATATGCTACTGATTTTATTATTTACATAAATGTATGAAGATGTGATAACAATATAACGAGTATTTGTAATAGTGTTCAATCCATAAAAGTCAAATACATTTCAAAGGTTTTCATAAAAAATGTCACTAATATCTTGAGCTGGTCTGAAATACTTTTATCCCTGAATTGCTTAGTTTCCGTAGTAACCGTAATAAACTACCGTTTGATCCCGGCACCGTGAAAGGCAAGCGAGTTAAAGAATTTTATATGACAGTGAACAGATATTGCGTCTTCTTTCCGACCTAGTCTCTTACTCCACATGTTCAAAGGTAGCCATTATTCAGAACCATAATTGTGCGCGAATAGTCATCTAATAGTTTCATTTTTGTTCTATGATAGGGCAAACGATAAGAGAGAAGATACTTAGAACGGGAATGGGCTCTGGTATCCCTTACTGTTTTGTAATTCCAATAGCACATTTTTCTTGATTAAAGCAGATGAATTAAGTTTAAATATATTACAAGCAGCGCTATTAAGGATGTATGTACGACTCTAAAAAGGTAAATTATAAGACAAGGTGAGAATAAGGAAATGGGAAACACAGCACGAAGTTTATTTCATGGTAGTTTTCTGCAAGGGGTTGGCTAAACACGGCTAATGTTCTGTGCAAATGGCAAATGATGGCATAAATTATAACAACAGAACGGCAGAAGCAGAACCTAACTATGTCTAACAAGAGAAACCTAACAATGCGAGCACTAGCAAAATAATGTGAATTTATGTTTTAAGCAGAAATTGTTTAAACGTTTAACAATGAAGATACAGTTAATTTCGAAATCCGGTAAACTTGTTTATTTAATTGGTAGTATCAAAAAACCAAAGTAAAGGTTACAGCGAATGGTGGCAACAATAAACTGCCCTACGCGAAATATGATCTAATTTGGCTCTTCTAATCCAATGTTGTAAACTCAATTTGTTGCCGAGGGCAATGCGTGTGGTGTAAGTCATGAGAATTCCACTCCATTAGCTGACATTTTGTAAGCTTAATGTTAAAAAATCTTATCTTATGTTTATCAACTCCACTAGGTCTCGTATGGTGTTTAGTTTGCAGCTGAAAGACTGTCTAAATTAGAGTCCCCGGTGAACGAGGACGGCTTCAAGGGCTCTCAGGATTTTTAAGATTTCCTCTTTCTTAAAACAGAAAAGAAACTATTTTACTTCACTCGATTGAAGCCTCGATTGCTTTTAAACTTAGTGAACTTAGAGTATTATTTATTCGTAGGTGTTAGTATTGTTTGGTATTGTATTCGGCCTTTAACTAAGTATGTGGTGGTAATGTGCGTAGTAAAGTAAATATATAAACTTGATAAAATTGAGAAGAGTAGGCTATGTTTTACAAATCACAGCATGCTACCAAATAGTCCGAAATCTATACGCTATGTAAAATAACAGTTAACCCTTAGTTGTTGGTGGCCATACAAATATCTAGACAAGACAAAAAAAGACAAGAAAGTGTTTATGTACGTTCATCATATTGAAGTATATCATATTGAAGTGATCCAAGAATTAGTATTGTCAAGGCGTTCGATTAATCCTTACTTGGGCCTTACATGTCCATATCAAACCGTCCGCTTGTCGCTCATGCTTTGATCATTTCTTAAGTGTCAGTAGAACGCGATAGGACACCGTCGCCTAAGGAACTGCGACCCTTATCAGTAATTTGGGGGTAAGTTGGATTCCTTAATAAAATGGCATGGCACCTGGTATTCAATATGGGGTTTTGTTTTATTTTGCATTGTACAAGTATAGCAGACAAGAAAAGTGCTTTATCAGTTTCGATTAGAAATTCCATTCATTTCAAAATTCGCTAAGGCTTTGATTTGAAATAGCTATTGATTACTGATTGACATAGTTTTGTCATCGCTAATAAAGGTAGCAATAGAAATTGTCACTTTGAATTTTCAAACGAAAACAGACCTTATCATTCTACAACATACACAGAATGTTCAATCTTAGGGAGATAAAGCCCTTTATTTGCCGAGTTTACATTATTACATTATTAATATAAATGTGTACTGTTCAAATAATTTATTCAATAAAATCTTCAAATAAATGCTTTAAATTGAAGGTAACAGATTTAAACAATTAAAAAAGTAATAAGGAAAAATAAACAATATTGGATCAGTTATAATACCTTAGAAATATAATATTGTCATTACAAATTATAATTAAATATTTTAAAACAGATAAATAAAATGGTTTTATTTTAAAATTATTTTTGGTTAGTAATAAAAAAGCAATTTTCTACAATATTTTTTTCCTTTTTGAAAGCGTAACATTTTTAAGCCAAGAGCAAACGTACAGTCATAAACGCTACGCTTGGAAGAAAGCTTTGTGATTGGTCAAAATTTTATGTGGGCGTTACAACAACCAATCACCGGGCTTTATTTTTTAACGCAAAGGGAGGGTTTGCATTGGTATGCTCTTGGCTAGGGCCCCTAAACTCTTCAAGAGTTAGTTAGGTACACTGTTTCCGCATTCACAAATTGGGAAGCCATGTCTGAAGGCAGTGAGCACCTCATTGCAGAAAACCATCGTTAACATAACAGCACGTCTGCTGTTTTGTCATGGTTCTTCTCACCATTTTTTTTACTATTTTTCGTAACTTGTATCTAGGTGTTTCTTTTGTTATAAGCAAATTTTGACTGCTTTAATCAAATGGACTGTCCACCTATTTTAATTAAAAAAAAGTTCATTACTTTACTTCTTAAACAATTGTAGTGGAATTTGAGATTTAGGTAAATATTCAATTTTTCTTTCATATTTTTGTAATGTGTGTTAAAAGCGATATATATAGAAAATTATAGTAATCATCGGATTCATGTTTTATTAAATGTTTATAATTGCACATACGTATGTAAATTACAGTGTTATACAATTTTATGTACATATAGGTAGAGAAACAATAAGAACAAAATTAGGTCGCCAAGCCAGACTGTCTTGATTTATTTCTGTGTTCCCATTTATTTACTGTCGTACCTAAATGTTTTCAAGTGTCTACTTTCAATTAAGATTGTTGAGTCTCAGTGGATATAGATCCAAATTGAAATACATAAACATTAAATGAAAAATGAACAAAGAAATAGTGCTTCGATTTTAGTTAAGAAAATAGAAAAAAAAAAGAAATTGGGTATTTTTACCAGTCAATTAACGTGAAAATCGGGATTCTTTGGCGATCAAGTATACCTACAGTAAGCTCCGATGTCATGCAGAAACGTTACAAGTATCGTCACGTGAACGTTACACTGAAGCGTCACACAAAATTCGACCTTGAAATTTTACTCTCATCGCACGCAAAAGTTTCAGTTAAAAATACAATAATGGATATTATGGCTGAGAATTTTTTTATTTTTTTTATTTTGTTCACAGTACTCGCGCAGTTTTTCCGCAAGAGCACACTCTGATACAAATCGATCCAAGCGGAGTAAATTTTCCGCATTTTTGCCGTCACTTCTCCCCGTTTCGGTAAAGTTCTACAAGAAAATGAAGTGTTCACACAAAGGTAAAGGTCCGATTTCGTTAGGGCAGCTTCGTGTAAATTCTGACCCATGTCACTGAAGAGTGACGTTTCTAGAATGTTCCCAAGTGGGAATCCGTATGCTATAGTGGCATAGAGTTAAATTGTGGGCAACAAGTAGAAATTTAATCACGCCTTACTAAACCATTAAGCCGTAGGAAAAATTATAATTGAAAAATCTGTCGATGATAGGTAAACAATAATAATCTAGTGTTAAAGTATAATATGATATATTATAACGATAAGTTATGAAGTTTTAAATAATAAATGTTTGATTTTCTGGAGTAAAATTTGAGGTAGTTGACTCGAGAACAACAATGACATAAAAGAAGATTATCGAAGATACTACCTCAATGTAGCTGCCAAATGTTTTAAAAATCATAATCCTCCCCAGAAAACTAACTCCGTAGCGGGATAGAAGAAAAATGCAAACAAATTTTTTTCCGTCTGGTTTGGATCTGAAATAGATAAACGGTCACTTTCGATTACAGCCTCAACTGGGCAACGTCAGGTATATTTGTTACGGCCACGTTTAGGTTAGCCTTGCTTCTAAATATTAAACGAGTTTCTACACAAACAATGGTCGATTCTATACTTTACCTTGCCGAATTTGAATTTCTGATAGAACACAACAAAAACCGCCACAAATAACAAGGTATAAAATTTAGAATAGTTATAATTCTTTTACAATGAATTAATAATATTTTCATATATTATATTGTTTGATATATTTGTTGATATAATATTAAAACCGGGCAAGATATGGTATGTTGTATAAAAATATATATAATTAAAGAAACCGTGTGAAACTTATCACATTTCATTTAGAATTTGCAGTGCAAAGGAAATGAATGGTACCGTTTATGGACTTAATGCTGAGTCAGTAATATTAGCACAAAGTTGAAAAGAAAACAGAAATTTTAATGTTTAGACGACCCTGTTGGATGAATGTTTAGTGTGCTTGTCTTAACGTTCCTTAATAAAAATTATTAAATTATGACAACGTGAAACTTAGCTTAATTTCCAATATTATTGTTACCTCTGTTTTTGAATAAATTAACTTTGAATAACATTCTTTTTTACTATACAATTTATAATATTCTTTTTCGCTTTCATTACTATTACGTACGATCACGTACGTGATTATTATTCAAAATGATTAAATAAAATACATAATAAAAATCAAACAACAACACAAATTGTATTTATCTCACGCCCAACTTTCAATCTGGCTTAAACTCTTATAAAAGTAAACTTTTACATATACTATATTTTGTATTTTACTTTAGACTAAATTTCTGCAAATATCGTTGCTACGCTTATACAATCAAGATAAAACTTTATTTGAATAAAACAGATGCGACCTATCGATAAAAATAGAGACAAAAATGGAAATATTATAGCCATAAGGATTTCTTCTACTGGATTATAATAATAAATCCTTAAAACTATTGGATGTTATTTTTTTAACATCTTAGATGAAAATTATAACGTTTAAAAATATCTCTAAAAATACTAAGTAAGTTATCTCAAAGATACTTTTAATTATATTATAAAAATCTCTAAAATAAGAGTCATATTATAGAAATTTCAAATAAATAATAATAAATACCATCTTACTAATATAAACATTAGAAAATTGTGAATTTCAAATTCTGAAAATTTTGTTTCACCAAAAACAGACTTGTTGTAGTTCATTTTACTAAAATAATGGAATTAATTGCATGGAAAAGCAGATTAGCTGAGCGGACGGTGTATAATGTCCAATTGTCGCCATCTGCCTTCTTATGCTTGAGACATATTGCCATCAATAATGACGATCAAAAAGCTGTCGTACAAGTTGGCCAACATAAATTCTAATTTTGACAATATATTGGGAATGGTATATTGGTAATATTATCGGATTATTGAATTCATTTTTATTCTTAGCATAACTAGTATTTTTTTAATATTATTGCTTTTATTTTTACAGTTATAATGATCTCAATTTTATCTAACAAATTTCATTTAGATTAAGTACTAATAACTTTTTAAGAATGTTGATTTTGAACTTGATAAATAAAATCAGCTAAATTTGTGTTTCTATCATTTAAATAACTGTACCTAACAAATAATTCGTGGGTGCCGAGGTGGGAAGGTGCCGAGATGGGAATAAACCGATCGAAATAGAACTACTGTGCTCTATGTGTAAGAACTACAAAACAAAACTTTGACCTTTTAATCTTAGATAAAATAGTAAAATTTATACTAAATTTAATACTCTCAAATTAATAGGTCCTATACTTTATTAAATTAAATTATTAAATGAATAAGATTTGATGATTTTAGGGACCAAGAATCAAAAAGTCTTAAACGTAACAGAAAACAATCCATTGAAGGTAAATATTTGGGTAAGAGGAGAGGGCAAGGATAATAGAATAAGCCTCTGAGATAGCTTTACTTACGCACTGAGACGAAGTAGCAGCACACATGCTATCATTCATATTGGACTGGTGTTCGTAAGGCTGATTTATAAATCAATATAATAATTTTAAATATTTTGTTATAATGATTAACAGCAAAAGATCACCGAAGGCTGGATCCATATGTCACAACAAGAAACTACGTCGTGAAGTCGTTAGACGCATTATCATAATACATTATCATAATTCGCTACATCCATTTCAAGAGGCTCGCTACGCGGTTACAAGGCAATTTGCTACCCTCAATCTTCGGATAATGTGTGTACTCCATGAACTAATTAGGCTGATTAGACTTGTTTTGAAACTTAAAACGAACAAAGTGGATTACAATTTTTGTTTCATTTTGTATTTCTTGAGGTTATTTGTACGGCTCTACTAACGTACAATGCTCTCTACTTTAGTTGTAGTTGATGTCTCAATCAAAGCCTTGAGAGCCACTTTGTTGTATTTATTTACTTATTATTCATGGTTGACTGCATTTGTGGCCTCACATCCCACAGTCAGCACATAAAAGATTACAAATCGGATCACAAAATAATTTGAAAAAGCAGTCCGAAGTTTTCGTTTCAAGTATTATTATTATGTGTATTATTACGTTTAGACGGAGTAGGTTAGATAAAAGAAAATTGAGATTATTTACTCAATTATAAGTTTTGTAACTTAAAATTGGAATCAAAAACCTTTTCTTTCTAGTATTCGCATCTTATCCGATCTGCCCATTAATCCTAAGCCAATTAACGTCTCAGAATCCTCTTTGGAAAGTCTTCATCAATTGCTATTATAGTAAAGTTAAAAAAATCCAAGGTATCTTTAAGGAAAGTGACCCGGTGCTATCAATCAAACGTTTCAAACCAGGAGCGTGGCCGATATCAAAATGTAGTTACCATTGTCCCCGACTTGATAAATATGAGCTTGTGACGTTGACAAATCGGCGCAACGCTTCGAGAACGTCGACTCTCACAAGCCACTGCGTGAGCCACAATCTACTATATTTTTTATTAGGCGTTTTAAAGTTGTCATTCCTTTTTCACACGCGAATAACGTGACAAAGCGGGGAAAAGCGTGACGAAGCAGAAAGAGCCCTAACTCGCATACGACCTTACAACTTTTGAAGAGCAAATCATAAGCAAGAGTTGCTTTCGTGCATCAATCGTATATAGAAGCTAAATATGACATTAAAACTCTTTTATTGTAATATTTCATAAAAAGTAATAGAGCTATTTTATGACAAAATTTTCCTAAAAAAAGTCGCACTACGTAAATGAGCACGCGATCGTTAAAGTGCTCAACGAGGAAGAAAGTTTTGCAAATATATAAGTAAATGTTGGTATTGTTAGTGTTTGATATTTTCATCCAAAATAATTTTTACTATATAAACAATTTTTCTGATATTCATTTGACCAATAAAATATGATTTATAATATAGACAGTATGAGCAACCATAGTATGCTTAATCCATACCTATTACCTATATTATAATATTATGTGAAATTAACTTGGTCTTTCTGTCTGTTACCTTTTTATGCCTTAATTAGTCAACTTATCAAGTTAATGGACTGCTCGCCCTTGATCTCGCCCAAATGGGCGTTATTTTATTATGATTTTTACCTATTATTTCAATAGACACAATAACTCCCACAACGGTGATTCTGCACAGTTGAACATCATGAATCTCTAAAATCATGAATTTTTGCATACACCGTGTCAGAGATACAGGAAAAGATATAGCTTTCATACAGAAAAAATACTGTTATTGATACAGTTATCATGTTATGAAACCCCTATACATACTATCACCCAAATCAATGAATGCTAACATCCCCAATATCTCGTACATATAAGTAAAATCAATCTCTCTCAGGGAGACGATCAACAAGCCGAAAAACAAGCACACATAATATAGTTTTTGCAATGTTTACAAGCCCGGGAGCCAGGACCTCCGTTATCACGTCGCCGAAGAATTTATCTTGGCAATGAATAGGCCCGTGGACTTTGACAAATCGCCCGCGTCGTGTTTTGTTAAATAAGTCAAGATTCACTGGTGACACCGATCCAGCTTTTTTGTTCTGCACCCGCTCTATTTTACTTCTCTTGTTGTTTGGCTCACCGTTTGTTATGAAAGGGCTTTTTGTCTTTTTACGGATATAAGAGATAGCACTTTTATTTTAAGTCATGTGTGTCTTATTTGAGTTCTAAATGCTGTCACTTATATGATCAAAAATCTTACTTGCACTCAATAGGTAATTTTTTTAAATTTAACTCGCTCGAACCGGCGAGTTAAATCCCAGCATCAATGCAGTTATCATGTTTGTTTTTTACCTATTATATTATTTCACTAGACAACTCGCTCACAATGATATAAAACCAATAGTTTAAGAGATTAAAGCAAAAAAAAAGGAACTCATATATTTTATTATATTTTTTATTATATTGCAGTCAGATCAATATTTGAAGCATTTTATTAAACAAACTATGAAATAATAAGCCGCGATAAATATACTGTGATTATTGTGAAAAATGCGAAACGTTTATTTTCTTCGAAATAACTACATATATTTTTAATATGATTAATGATCAGCTAGGTAGAAAGTTACAATGATGGAATCATGCGATAATACCTCTCATAAATATTCCTCGAGAAACTTATTAGACTTGTCTTATTATATCTTTGTTTTTTTTGTTACTAAGTTAAGTACCTATATTGAGTTTTTTTCGCCCATCTTCAATGCCGAATAAGTAGTACCAGAGAGAACTTCTATTACAACTTTGGTGTATATTAGAAAATTTATGCATAATGAGGCAGACACGCTGACGGTGCACTTGATGGCATGTGGCTACCGTCGCCTATAACACAAGTAAGTAACGTCATATGGATCGCAATTGAGTTGACCTTAATACTATAAAAATAAAAAAATAGAAAAGGACAGCGGCTTTGATAACACTCTACTCATTTACCGAAATAAAATAGCATATGTGCGGTTTGTCACTGAGATATGTAAGGGTTGTCAGATGTTTGACTGCTAAACGTAGTTAAAAGCTTGCGGTTTTTCACTGAGATCTATTTGTTTGACTGTTGAACGCAGTTACTTCTCTGGGGTTCAACCTATTTCCATACCTGATCGAAATTAGTATAAGATTCGTGAAACCGTTGCAGAAAAAATACTTTCACATAATTTTGTATAGTTTAGTTGAAACTAAATGGAGCTAAGATGTATACAATGTTATAATATTTGGGCTGGGCCTTCCATTGTAGAGTGCTGATTAAACAGACCACTGAACCACATGGTAAATAAATATGCTAAACGCTAAATGCTCCATAAGCACTTTGTTTGCTAGAAAAGTATCTTTAAACTTGGTATGAAATTTTGGGAACAAGTTCCTTTGTACTAAGCGAATTTTGAATTTAGAATAAATTTATTCTGTATTCTTATAAAGATGCCTTTACACAAAGCAAGTTCTTGTTCATTGGTACCACGAGTAGAGTCGAGTGCATAAATATATACAAAGAAACGTTTCATAAATATGTTTTTAGAAAGGTTTAAAATATTTATAAAATGTATACATATAAGCTGCCATTATTTTCATTATGGAAAATTAATAAATAATTAAACAGAAACTACATACTAACTCCAGTACTAGGTACTTGTCGGACATAATATATACACAAATTTTCTTTATAAATCAAGCTGGATAATTCTTTTCAACTGCATTGTGCCATCTGTGTGATAGTGATCTGTGTCATAGTGGATGGCTCATCGTCACTACAGGAATGCACGAGGAAGGTGGCCATCAGAGAGGAATGGCGGCGTGTTGTTATGCTTGCCACCAACACCTGAAATGATGACCACGACCACTCTGTCAAGAGTGAGACCGAAGAAGAAGAAGAAGAAGAAGCATGTGCCATTGGCGTTAGCTAACTATTGCTGAGTCTTATGTAAGTAAATTGTTTACATAGTAATCTAAGTAGAAATACATTGGAGGATAGATTAGGGATAGATGTATGGTGTTTATGTTTGATTATCAAATGGTCTGAGCAAAAATCTTGCTTATTTTTTGAAACTTGTTCCAATCAAGTTCCAGTAATATTTAAATTACCAATGCTCACAAGAAATTATCAAAGCTTTGATAAAATAAAATATATATAAAAAGAAAATTGGCAAAACATGTTAGTACCTAGCTATAGCGAAATGTTGCGAGCAAACACGACACTCAGAAAGGCAAGCACATCCGAAAGGCTAATTACCCAACTAAGTCCCAAGTAATTAATCACACTCGAATTGAAATCTGACATATGAGAGAAGGTTAACTAACGTATCAACCACTTCGGCTAGATTTACATTAATTGATGTAACCCTAACGCTTGAACGTATAATGGATAATTTGTTATTTTGTTAAGTATATACTGTATTATTTACTAGCTCATTGTTCATAGCTGTATCACAGCATACTTATAAGTATGCTGTGGCTGTATGGCTGACCCAAATTTAAATTTTTGACAATTATTTAAGGTACCAATCGATTTCAATGTCGTACCTTTTAATTTCCATAAGAAAAGTTGCCTACGACTACGATGTTCAATCACCTTCTACCGTGGTTCAATATTTAGCCAAAAGAAATACGTCCAAATATTGAACTTGCGGCAATAGGCCTAACTCTATCTGGCAATGTCAACTTCTATTTCCAATTATAAGAAAATTATTGTTTACTTTTCGAATTAAAATGTCTAGACAAACCTAATAAAGGTTTACAGACATTGTTATAAATCTTGTGCAGAAATACTTGTTAGATAATAAATAATAAAAATAAAAAAAGTTTTAAACAAAACCTAATTAGTAATTTATTTGTATTTATTGACAAAGAGATTAATATGTTTTATAATATTAAGATCAAATTTTGTTTATATTTTTTTGCTCGGAATGAAAAATACTGAAGCGGTAATAACCCTCGGAACAGCTGTTTACTACGCCAAGTATCCAATTCGTCGACAACAAACTTTACTAATATATTGTAACAATGATTTATGCGAACGTTCCATATGTTTACTTTCAAACATATTATTGTCATGTTGATGATTCTTCTAGTTATTACAACTAACGATGGGATATCCATAAATTAATGTTTAATATTTCAAAAATAAAAATTATTAAACAACCCCCACCAACTTTTAAACATGCTGAAATTTCAATATTATGTTTTATAACCATATTTGCTTCTAGAACATAAAATATTTTTAATCAACCCCTAACTTTTAAAACCATATTTGCTTTTAGAACATTTTAAAATATGTGAAGGATACAAAGTTTCACAAAGGAAATGTAAATGTAATTATTTAATCTATATTGTTATCACGAACAGCGTTTAGATGAAACCTTTGGTAGTTAGTTTACCACAAGTAAGCCTTCCATTTTTAGTGAGTTAACCCTAAAAGCTGCGAACAACTGCTAATAATAAACTTCAGTCACAGTGAAATCCTTTTGTCGTACCTACTCATTTAATAAAGACGAGTTTATTTGTAACTTTCAGATTTTGCTTACAGAATATACCCAAACAGTTAACAATCCTTACACATTGTTATCTGTCCTGTACTTCAGTCAGCTGAGACGGAAACTTTACATAAAAGACGCACACAGTTAAGAAGTTGTCTTTATAATCTTCTGTCTTCATAATATTAGCACAGCATACTTATTTCGTACAGTAGGCCGACGGAGACATCTAGACAGGGCAATCGTGCGGGACGTGAGGGGTAAGGCGCGAGTGGGACGTGCCCAAGCTGCATACTTCGTCGTTCTTAGTAGCTTGGGATAAATATTCCAGGGCTATCGCGTCTTTCGTATTTTAATTTTTTATATAAATCAAAATGGTGCATACGGCATGCGCTGTAAGTGCGTGCAAATCTTTATCTCGCATAAATAAAGAACTAAGCTTTCATTATTTCTGCACGATGAAGAAAGGTACTTACGCACATTTTATATTACTTAATTTGTGTCAACCCTTCCGTAATTTTAAAATACCTACACAGGTGGCGGTATCTGTAGGTCAGTAGGTAGGCCTACTGTAGGAAATAAGTATGCTGTGATATTAGTATAGATTGTGCTAACAAGAAATATTTTTACAGACAGATTTATAAATTCAAATGTATATCAGCATCAGCAGTTAGACAAAGCTAAATAAATAAACTCAATGGGAAAGTCCAGTAATCATTCCTTACATAAAATCATCCATAAAATATGATGTCTTTCAGTTGCTTAAAATTGCTAGTTTTTTTAAAGATAATATTATGGGGTTTCCTCATGACGGTTTCTCTTTAATGTCAGAACAAGTGGTCATTAGAAGATTAATATGTGCAGGCCTGACCTGAATTCGAACCTGCTTTTGTAGTGTCCACTGCTGAGCGTTTCTTCGCAGGGCTTTATTACTTCTAAAAAGTTTACGTGACCCTTATTATCTGGAACCAACAATACAAGCAACGAGAATTTAGTGAAGTTCCAAATTGAACGTTTTATAGTTCCCAATAAAGTGCGAAGGGCAGCCACCCTCTTCATTTCAATGTCCATTTATCGGATTTATTACTGGTGAAAACTAGTTTTAGGAACTAGCCGATGACAGCAGTTGAAATATGTTCAAGATTAGCCCCAGTAACAGTGAGTTACAAGCACCTTGAAAATGGGTGATTTTGAGGTATTTGATTCTGATATAATTCCTTAGCAACAACCTCTTATTAAATTTTACGTAAAATTCTATTTATTCGTGTTTTATACTCCATTAAAGGTGAAGTGAAAATAATGTTCTACATTTTATGATAATTTGACTTTTTTATTTCAATGGCACTAAAATCGACTCATATAATATATATTAGTAAAACCACGGATCTAATAAATATTCTCAACTGCAACTTCTTTGTTATTAAGTATACTTGCTATTTAAATGGATTCATTAATTTTGAAGTTGTAACGAGACTTTTTTTATTTTGTGTAAAATTTTCTATTTTTTTAAATTTTCTAAAGTTTTGTGTAAATGTTAGAGATATTGGTATTTCGCCGTCATATTATGGTAAAGGTTATATAGCATAATATATGGGATATTGACATCACTTTTTTTCATATTTTCAGATGCAAATAAAATTTAATTTAATATAATTTTACCCAACTTTATATTACTTATAATGTAATAGCACAAATAAAATATGAATTATAAAATACAATGATATTATTCGTGATATTCTAAAAATATAAGAACTTTTAAAAAGGTATATTAAAAATAAATATAAATATATGGATATATAAATATATTTAGGGATATAAATATTAAAAATGTAAGTATATAAAAATAGTGTTTCCGGCTCATTATAACCTAAACCCAAATTGTCTGTTTCTCATTTTGATTAGCTATCTAGGTATGTCCCACAAATCTATTTCATTATATTCTATTTAAAAATTGTTTATATTTTATGTAAACAATACCATGTACTAATGCATGTTATATACATGTAAGCGCCACGAGGGCCTTTATCAGAGCTCATTGTGTATTAAGTATGTGGGTATGCGGGCGTGGATAGATAAATCATCAGTTCAAAGCGATTCGTCCAAACGCGTGGTGTCGGGCCGCCGTCTCGAACATAAGTGCCCTCCGGACAAGATGGCCGCCCTGCTAACCATCGGCAATGACGCTTCGCTAGGCTGACTTTGACAGCTAAACGTCAACCTGATGTGTGACATTGGCAGATGCGCCGTCACGGCCGGACTGACATTCGACCGTCCTCGGGCGATTCTCTGAAACACTACAATACAATCATACATAGTCCGTTCGTTCATCCTGACGGACGAGTAAGAATTTCATAGAATAATGTGTAATGAGCAGAGACTAGGACCAGGCGAGTGTATCGCTACAATTAAACCGGCTGACACAGCCTCTCCTTCAAGCAGCACGCTAGTCAACAATAGCCACGTATTACTTTTAGACAAGTCAATCTTTTCATGGATGAGACCCGGACGACAATATTCATCTTAATAAAATCCACAGAACATTCAAAAGAAGTTATCCAACTTAAATGGCTCTGACTCGGACGCAACGCGGACGACAATATTCGTCTTAACAAAATCCACAGAACGTTCAAAACAAGTCATCCAACTTAAATGGTTCTGACTCGGACGACACTCTCGTCTCATAGAACAAACCAAAGAGACAAGCCAACCCGATAGCTGACTTGGACGACATATTTCGTCTTGACTGCTTACAACTAAAAAATATGCTACGAGGTTGTTATACTTGTTATGTCTACCTATGATTATGAATCGTCCTGGTCCTGCTCTGTATGAACTTCAGTCTCGTGTAAAATTTCCCACGTTATCAGGGTCTGAGTATGTGCATGAATCTGCAGGAACAGTGCGCGAGCATACGGTCAAGGTGTCGGAATTATCATTGTCACGATTTGAACTAATCACATCTTCTTCATCTTCCGACGCCGTCTCGGCCTCTCCATCATTTAAAAGACTAGTTGCTATTTCGGTTAAGCCAATCCTGGGGTACTTTTTGTACTTTCAAGGCCATCTCGAAACAAAACAACATGGTCTGTTTAGTTTAACTTTAAAATCTTTAGATAATTTTTCTCGCCAAAAAGAAATAGGTGGGTAGGTATATCAAATCAAAAGTAATATCAGACACAATATGAAATAAAATCCCAATTAAATGACTCTCTATGCATATTATACGACCGATAGGATTTCGGTATGCTATAAACTGCGTGATTTATCAAGTCATTGCTGGACTTGCTTCTCACTCAAATTATCGGCTGGCTCTCTTTGATGAGAACATTCAACACCCGAATCAAAATAACATGGAAACGACTCACTCGCAATATTCATCCGTACATTAGGGTTACTGATATAGCACGGATCAACGCGACGCTGGTCGCTGCTATTGGGTACCGCATCGCTGAGGTCGCCGTTGTCGCCGACGCCGCCGTTGCCAGGAGCGTTCTTACTCATTGTGAAGGTCGAAACACGCGGACACAAATGTTGGCGAAATAACCAAAAAGTTCACATCTGAAACATGTTACACTTGAGGCATTTGGTGGCTGTTTGGCCAAAAATGTAGCTTTAGAAGGAAAGGAACGATCACATGACCTTTTGGCATCCTTGGCGTTGCAGTCGATACTGCGATGTCCCAGCTTTCCACATGAGAAACAGTGTACAGGTCCAGGAGGTGCAGCAGGCCGCAGTCGCTCGCTGTAGGACGCATCGCCTGCAGGGTCGTTGTTTTTCCTCTTCATAAACGAGCAGACTCGTAGTTCGCGTTGCATTTGATCTTGGGTCTTGATCATTGAAGCATAAATCTACCGTAGCACACCACGCACGGGCATCTACATCTGTCTTAACTCCAGAGAACCTCGGTATGCCTTAATCTGGCCTGGCCCTCCTTGGCCTGGTCCCCGAAATTGCTGCCATTGTTTGGTAGCTGTCATTCGCGGACGCCGTTTCTCGTCAATGCTTTGCTCAGAATTACTACCTACTAGTTGGGCACTTTCACTAAGCACATATTTAGCACAGTTCTATATCTTATACAATCATTTTCATTGTCTTTCATCGTCCATTTTCACATGCGCGGTTCATCCCACTTCTGATGTAAGCGCCACGAGGGCCTTTATCAGAGCTCATTGTGTATTAAGTATGTGGGTATGCGGGCGTGGATAGATAAATCATCAGTTCAAAGCGATTCGTCCAAACGCGTGGTGTCGGGCCGCCGTCTCGAACATAAGTGCCCTCCGGACAAGATGGCCGCCCTGCTAACCATCGGCAATGACGCTTCGCTAGGCTGACTTTGACAGCTAAACGTCAACCTGATGTGTGACATTGGCAGATGCGCCGTCATACATAACAAGTAGACACAAATAATATACTCTGCTACCAAATCGAGTGGCTTGAGTTATGTGAAAACTTGTCCGATCGCGCGCGAGCGTACCGTTTAGAACAAAAATGTAAATACTCTGGATGAGTTATGAGCGTTAATTACAGTCATTCGTTTATTAAGTTGTGATAAACGAAAAAAAGCAAAGCAAGCATTCTCCAAACTTTTTTCAGTCAGTAATCCCACAGGAACATTTTTCCAGGATAAAAAGTATCCTATAGTTTAATATATGGTAATGAGTTAAGCCGTTTCTGAAATTAATTTGCACAATCGCACAGACAAACACAAAAATTCTGGAGGCAACTATTTTTTTATCTCGGTAACGTAAGTGCAAAGTGCACAAATTGTTTTTTTTTTAATATTTTAATGTACAGACACAACTTATTTACAATTTTATTATATGTGTGTTAATTTTGTTAATAACAATATAAAGATGTAATGATTAAGTAAGTTGTATTTAAAAATAGTTCATTCAAAATGAATATTGTCACTTTTATTTAGATTAGTTAATTTTATAGTTACTACAGCTTTATGTTTTTCAATGAAAATTCTTCTGGCCTGCTAAATTTTTAAACGCTTCTAGTTGCTCTATATCAGCAACAATGAGTACATTCGCGGCCATAAATAATAAGTGAGCGACCGGAGGCGCCGCGGATCCGTACAAAAAGTAACAAACAGATCCCTTAAATAAAGAAAACACGGGCATATGTTCACATCTGTCGTATGGTCGCGTACATCGCTGTTCGTGATTCGTACAGTCGGGCGAGAAAGGCGATTCTTAAATAAATATTCGAACATCCGTTATGGGCTTCAGTCTTATTTGTGTACATTCAATTGATATGATTCATACTCATTTGTTGTAAAAATAATCAACCGTTGAATTCTGAATAACATGTGGATTTTCATTATATATTACAACCTTTATCTTTACCTTTTCGTTTTTCCAGTATCTTTTGTTAGGGTGTTCTTACATTCATAAAATATTCCCCTATGTCTTTCTTTATTATCATCACTACATATTATAAAACAAAGTCCTCCGCCGCGTCTGTCTGTCTGTCCCTATGTATGCTTAGATCTTTAAAACTACGCAACGAATTTTAATGCGGACAGTGAAAGAATTTTTCAAATCGGTCCAGGATTCGGAACCTATTCAATTCAAAAATACAAACAAACAATCAAATGTTTCCTCTTTATAATATTAGTACAGATATTAGTATAGATAAAGCATCTTAAACTGACCGGACATCAGACGCGATTTATAATCGCAAAATTATTACCTATTGGGAAAATTAGTGTGTGTACAGCCTTATTTAAAGAGAGAATCTGAATCAATTTCGGCCTCCTCATCTGTACTTATAGTTAATTCCTTTAACTTCTAATTGTTTACTTAGTGCACAGCAGACGAAGGAATCTGGGACTTCTAAAATTAACCTGACTCAACAAAAAGACGTGTTGTAAAAGTGAATTTACAAGTTCTGTTTGGATTTCGCTTCCACTAATAATTGCTTCCTTGCTCGTTAACACCAATTGTATACAGTTGCGCTAATTCAGTATTTTCTTTTAAGTTCACTGTAAGAACTTGGACGTGTTTATTTTCATATCGCTTTGGGCTAATAAAGCGAAAGAGCATTAAGTGTGTTTAATAAAATAAAATAAAAATGTAGATATAACTTTCTGCCACATAAACTGGACAACTCATCTGGTGACAGTAACCATTTTAAAGAAGATCTTTCCGTTGGCGAGTGAGTCTTTTACTTTTCTCTTTTCCTTTTTGTGTGTTGTTGTGTGTTGTTTGTGTTTATAAAAAAAAAAATTATATTTATGTCGTCGGCACATCGTAGAATTGGGCATATCATGATATTCCTGAGCAGACGCTTCGCTCGGCTCCCCAAATTTATTTCCATGTAAACCTAACACACTCCTCCTCGCTTTGCTTCGCTCCGCTCCTCGTCGCACCTATTTTTGACTTTTGGTGAAAGATTTTTGATTTCATACTTTACGATCTGCCCAATTCTACGATCTGCCCACGACATTTATAATTTTAAAACTACTTTAATGTAGGTATACTTTGATATTGCACGAACTCTTATGCTATCTTAATGCATTTTGGCCACATAGTTAACTTTGATTAATAGCAGCATCATTGCGAACACAAACTCTTTGTTAAGGGATAATTAAAACGATATTTTTTTTTAAAAAATCCATTGTATTGAGACATCAATTGCAAATGGTGTATTAAAATGCAAAAAATATTAAAGTTTAGATAGATAACTCATATTCATACATAAAATTCTTCTGTATCTAATGGCTCTATTAAGTGTAAACTGAAAACTTTAACAAGAATTTCTGTGACACAAAAATTCAATATTAGCGAAATTGGCATAAAATGATTTTAACAGTTAAAAGTCAAACGAAAAACTTATTCCAACTTAATTTACACAAATACATTCGTCACAGTCGAAGACAAATTTGAAGTCGAGACGAGAGCTAAAATAAACATTTCGAATCGGACAAGATGTCGAATGAAAATAGAGTCATTTTTAAAATCCCCCTTACTTTTGTAAATTTAGTTTCATTAAGGTGTTCCACATTTGTCAAGATTTACTCGTGTTGTCTCTATTTAGGGATTGCAATTAGACCAACAACAAGGAAATATTTCTTCTTACTATAACAAACATTCTAAAATTGTGTGGTTTTTTTTAATGCAAGGGTCGGCAGGCAGGTCAGGGTTCACTTGAAGATAATTAGCTAGCGTCGCCTAGCCATATGCTGCAGTACAACTAGATAGTTGCAACGCAAATGCGGTGTTGATCTTAGTAGAATAACGAAAATGGCATTATGAGGGGACAGGGAAATAGGCTTTGGCATCCCTTACTCACTAATACTATATCTTACATGCTGTAGCTGTCACCAGACGGGAAGACAAATTTATGACTGCAGCAAAAGGTGTCTACAACAATGTGTCTAACAAGTCTAGAACTAAAGTCAGGCTCATCATCATAAAATAATCATATAATTTCAGTTTAATAATGTCAGAATGAGGTCATAATATGTTTTAAAATTAATTAAAAACCTTTATAATATACCTATTGATAAATGACAAATTTTACTTAACTCTAATATTAATAATAGATTTATTAATAGGTTTGGAAGTGATGTATAAAAATCAATTACAACTGTGACAGTAGCACAAGCAAGAGAGCAGTATAATCATTATTAAATAAATAGTGTTACTGAAAGAGGCCTCTGAACGGGTTCAGAAAAAGACTGATATGAATAGTGAATATGCACAACTTATCTTTCTTGGGAAGATGTTGGAAAATAATCTAGCATCTCCATTTCGATCATGTGATCCCATGTTGAACTAAAGTATTAAAATACGACATGACCTCTAAAATATCAATAAAATATTAGAAAGCCTATCACGGTCGATAATAATATAAAATTAATTGTAACAATGATAAACAAATATATATTCTGCTATTCAGTTACAATAGTTGTCCATACAAAGTATGTCGTTAGGTGGAAGTATAGAAAGTTTTATACAGTTTAAGTGGAACTCTCGAAGTATTCTTATCTTTGTACCGGGTACTCGGAAAAGTCGTCGATCGAAGACAAAGAAAACGAATAAGACGATCAAACAAAGGAAATTTATAACAGCCGTACCAATTCAGAGACTGAAACGTGCCACGGTAAATACTAAATATTAATCACGAATAAAAAGAAGCAACAAATGAAACGTCAGCCCGAATCCGTGGAGTCAACAAATCCGTGCCCTAACTCAATTCAAAAAGCTAATAACCGCCTCGGCTATTAAGAAATTTTATCTTTCAAAAGGCGTCCGAAAGCGACAGTTAATTTCTTGTGACATAAATAAAAACGGAACGAGAGAGGAGGGCCTTGCTTCGGAGGGGAGAAATAACAAACATATCTCTCAAAGTAAGAAAACAAACAACGTATGTTAACATCTGTCGAGGAGGCACGAGCTAAGTTTGGTACATCCTCATAACAAAGTGTTTAGATTTTTGTAATCACTCACCCTTCTCTCTTATGCATTATCATATATTTTTAATTATCATTGATCATACGTACGTGAACACTGATGATATGTCTCGTCCGCAGATGGCAAGGCATTCAACAAGCTATGGAGAACGCGAATTTGAAAAAATAGCCGAATTTGATTTCGATTTTTCGCTTAGCAACACATTTAACGATTCATTTTTTATTATTTAATAAAAATTAGTGCAAAGTGGATATTTCTTACCGACAATATTTATTGTTCGTTTCTTGAATTTATCGTGACGCATTAAAATTGTATTCAACATTTTTGAAATATGAAATATATTTTGCCAAAAATAAAGGGATAAAAGCGTCCAACAAATTTCCCGAAAAAAAAAAAACAGGTAAGTATATTTTTTAAAGCTCTTTCTTGAAATGATTGAAATCCTCAGATGATTAAAATTTGCCTGACGAAGTTGCAGTTATCCTTTGATCTAGTTTTAATTATAGGCAGGAATAATTAACAGAATTTAAAAGACGGGCAACAGTTTTTCAATTTTAGAATATTTTAGAAAATCAACCACTTTCATTCGTCCGCAGTCATATTTTGAGCAACCACTCATGTCTTCAGTTACCTACCTCATTCACTACCGTGGCATGAGTGCTTGTGTTTTGGGTAAGTTAGTAAGGGCTGCTAGAGATCACCTATGGAATAGTTTGTGTTAAAATGCAAACATAAAACCCAGCATCATGTACATTGTCAATGTAGGCCAACGTAGGCCGACTTAAAAAAAGAGAAAACATTGGACCAACGAAATAAATAGCATAGTGGTCGTAGAAGCGTTTCTTTATCCTCTTCGTTACGTCTTTGCTCGTGATGAGAGTAAAATTTCAAGGTTGAATTTTATGTGACGCTTCAGTTTAACGATCACGTGACGCTTTTTGTAATGTTTCTTATAACGTTAAATTAGTACTCATAATATTTTATTACCAAAATGTTTCAATTCTGTCTTACTTTGTACTTTGTACACGTGTCTATTGTAACAGAGAAATATTTCTTAATTATAGAATTAAGAAATATTTCTCTGTTACAATAGACATCTCTGTTACATTAGATTTGCGATGTGGCCTATAGAGGCCACATCGCAAATCTAATTAGTTGTCTGCCTGTCCATCACCTGACAGACAATATTATTATTGTAATCATTCACATATTTTAAATATTAAAATTATGTACCTACATTAAATTTATAGTTCTTTTAATATAATATAAATTTAATTTAGACAAACTTTCTTGTAAGGTTACGAAACTATTTTTCTTTTAGAACTTGGCTTTAAAAAAATATTCTTTGCAATTTCCACTTGAAATGTTAAAGAGGACCCTGTTTAATTTTTTTACGATATTACAAAGTTGAACTTTGTGTACAAGAGTTTTACTTTGATCATTCTTTGGGAAAGTGAGTACCTAAAGAGAGAAATATATTTCTTGTGCTAAGATATTATTTAATACATCAGCACGAGTCGCCTTTAAAGGTTATCATAAGTTGGTGGTTTGTTTGCTTTAGTTTCAGACGTCTAGAGAATTTTAAATTACCTAAGTCTTTTTTCTGTTCTCACAAAAAGTAAAACTGACTCCGCTCTATAGCAACACGTATTTATAAAATTAATCTTAGACTTAGGTTCTGTGAAATAATGGATTTGAATTTTTTTATATCCTTTAAATGTTGCGTTTAGTGTAGGTACTTATATTTTTTTCTTCGAGATTATTTGTAAGATTGCTCGCGACTGTACCAAATGCTTGAAATTCAATACGTCAGTGTTGATTGCAGTTAATTATAAATTCGTCTCCCTTCTTTTGTCTGAGCTATTTATATTCAAGTCTTTCACTTCAGACGGCTCATTTTAGTATCTACGTCATTACAAATAAAGTCTATAATTGATTTTTCACCTTAAAGACATTTAAGTTCTTTAATCTTTTAAGATAAATTATATCGAAATCAGTGTTTAAAGACCAATTCTTATTGAAGGTATTTCTTCCGACAATAAATCTTTCTGTGATTTGTGTTATTATTAGAACAAAAATTGTACTTTTAATTTTTTAATTTTACTATCACTAGTGACTCGCCTGCGGCTTCGGCTTGAATAACTTGTAGACGTATTGAAAACTTAATACCCGCTAATCTACCAATCATATCAGTACACTCAGACAGACAGCAGAATCAATATTATTACAGGTGAGCCCTTCCAACCGCTTCTGATGTTTACATTTAATTTTAATGGCTTGTCCGACCATGGCCAATTTTCTAATTAATTTTATGGTAATAGCAAAAGGATATACTTGTAGGTATATCTTATTTTGAATAGTTAATTTCAATGGATTTTTAAAAATCATATTAGACAAGCATATTTGTGTAAACTTACAAGAACACCTTTTTTTTTTTTTTTTTTTTTTTTTTTAAAGAGTAAATTAGTTTGCTTAAAGCTGAAACAAATGCAACATTCAATTTATTACTGAGTTTTCATTACTATTGAACATGGACTAAGTAATATATAGGTGATAGGTGATTTGTCTATACTTACATAATATATATTATGTATTATTTATAGATATTAAGATACCAAAGTATATTCAATTATAGACCGTTTGTAAATTGTAATTTACATAAGAATGTTCCATCCTTATCTTCTACACTACACTATTAAATAATAATCATAGTATGATATGACCATTACTTCAATTTCTTGATATATTGAAAAGTAAAATGTAAAAGTAAGTAAAAAGTAAGTTCCTCGGTCACGCACGAAGCGTTACAGTTCGACCTTCCTTGTCCGAACTGCTAAGGAGTGGAACTCATTGCCTGCGTCTGTGTTTCCCCAAAATTACAACCTCGGGGTCTTCAAACGTAGGGTAAATGGGCATCTACTAGGTAAGCGTGGTCCACCTTCGGCCTCATCTGCACCTTACATCAAGTGAGATCGCGGGCAAGCGCTGCCTTGACTTTTATAAAAAAAATAAAATAAAAAAAATATAGGTACATACTTAATTGTTATTATAAAAAGACAGACGCGGAATTCGACATCAATTTATTCTATGTATATTAACTTTCTTTAAGAAAATCCCGACGAGGATTTCTATTTATGGTAGGTACTAGATATTCCATTACCTTTAGCTTTTAACAGCGACCGTTGCCCTCTTTAGTATTGACAATTCTTAGAATTCAGGCATAAAAGTTTTATAGTATCATCCCGGCAAAATTTTATTTAAATTAGTTCAAAAGATTGTGAGATTTATTAAGTTAATATTTGAATGATATTTTTTTTAATGTTAAGGTCGACAGAAAGGCTGACGACAGTACACTTAATGGCTACCCGTCGCCTCCATAACAAGCAACGCCAAAAGGTGTTGCAGGTGCGCTACCTACCTTAGTAGGACCAAGAATACCTAAGAGTTTAGCAAGGGATAGGAGGGAAAATGGGCTTTATTTTTATTTATTTATTTATTTACAGTCGAAAATATTTTATACTTAACGTACCAATTCGTCTTACTTACTAGGATTTTCTTAATTATAATTAACTAGCAACCCGCCTCGGCAATTTTTTTCTGCATATTAAACCTTCTTCGTTTATCGCCCTTTTCATTAGTAAAAACTGTATGAAAGTCCGTGTAGTGGTGCGCAGAAGTTGTTAGCGGAGAAGTGTGCGTCAGTGGGAGAAGTAGACAGGGGCGGTTGGGGACATTATTTTATATAGGTAATAATATTTAGAAGATAATATTTATAAATATTATATAGCATTATATTTATATAACATTCAATACTATAGAAATAAAACTCAAATACAACACAAACAATTAAAAGAACTAAATACATATGCGAATATAGCAAAAAATGTTACATAGCTTATACACGTCATGCGACATCGTAATTATCAAAGATAACTTTAATATTTTAGGCATTTATTTGATGCCAGATTAAACAGTCATTAAGAGGAAGCGTTGAAATTAATGAGGTTTAGTTACGTTGAGAACGTATATCTCTTTCAGATTTATGTACTTTTTAATTGCTTCTTCACACAAGATTTCAGTTACTGTACATGTTTGTGCAACCCCTTAAACGATTCGCCATCCCTCTCTGTTCGGACCGCACACAACCAGCAACCCCTACGGAAAATTATCTCTCACTCTGTCTAACAGACATTCAGCTACAGGACAAATCCCTTATGTAAGTCAGTGCTTTTAGTCCGCTCTTGGGGGATAGACGCGCGCGAGATACTCCTCTGAAACGAAACGAAATGCCGGAATGTGATTTCACACGTTTAACTGAGACATTAAATAACAATTTTTGTGATACAAGAAAACTTGTCTGAGCTATATAAAAGTGATTCCGGTTCGTGTTTTGTTTAATCGTGAACATTAATCTAGAGAGGAAATGGCGTGCCAAAACGAAATTTCTTTTAAAGTTACGCACTGGGATTAAACATAGATTTATCTTAGAGAAAACGAGAGAGACTTCAGTTTATTTGTGAAGGCACACTTAGCCATTATGTTGTACCGGCTAATCTGTGCGGACGCTCCTGATCCCTATCGTATGGGACTATTTATTTCAAACGATCCCCTACTTGAAGTTAAATAAAAATAGCCAAGAAATATGCAGTGGGACTTGTAATATATGACGTGACATTCATTTAAAAGGCTCAAAAGTGTCATACCGTTATTTGTCAACGAGTTAATTACAAACTGAAATAAATGTTGACAGATTTATTGGAAACAGGTAGAACTGTCGCGGCGGATAAGTTGTGACACGATGCTTTTTAGGCGTTTAGTAATAAAATTTATTAGTTACTTCTATTTATAAAGAGTTAACAGTTAGTTAATGGGATCTAGTGATATATTAACATAAGTGACAATGAAAAAGAGGAGAGTGTCAAATTAAAAATAGTAGTGTGTGACGTAGATGAAAAAGATGAAAATGGCTGAGAAGTGGAAGAGGCTGAAACGGAATTCGTACATACTGAATGCGATACTGCTCTTAGTGTCGATGATATATGGTAAGTTTTAAACGTAATTTTTAACATAATTAATGTCTTATTTACATAATCTTAAATATTCTTAGAAGTTGATATATATAATTATCCCAAGAAGATTATTAGTAAAATGTTACCATTTACTTTTACGAGTTAGAAAGTATTATATCATCATCATCAAAATCGTTTTTTTGCTTGCTTCCTTGAAACTTCCTTTGAAATGCCTTGATCACATCGGACATCAGCTGTCTCCATTCGGTCCTATCCTCAGCTTTCCTCAAAGCAGTCGTAACTGTGAGACCAGGGCCTTTAGACAAGTGGCATTCGCTCCGCAGCGATTCGATTCGAAAGAATTAAAATGTATGGGATGTGTCACGTGATTTAGCGACGACATATGTCAATCCCATACATTTTATTGTTTTCGAACTTCGTTATCGTTTTAAATTGTTACTTTGACTAAGGGCAGCAACCTGATTTGTCCATCGGCCATGTGACCGGCCATCCTTAAAACGAGATCTCTTCTAGTCATCCACTTTTCCAACCACCACCAGCTTTTATTATATTATACCGAGTTGGAGCCAGTTTGTAGCGGAGGACGTCTTTATATATTATGTTATTTATGTATATTCTTAAATGTCTTTTACTACAAATAAAATATTATTCTATTCTATTTTATATGGTTCTCTGCGGTCTACGTGTACAATGTTACTGAGAACTCTCTGATAGGAGGTGGCGGATAGTCTTTGCTGTGTTGCGAATATGCGAAGACAGTTTAAATACATTATGATAAAATATGAAATACAAGATTATATGATTTTAGATAATAAAATATTTATAATTTATGTAAAACACACTCCATTGTAGTTATATGTTAATAATTAGGTAATATTTTAAATAAGATCAACGAAAATGCATGTGCAGATGTTTTTTATTGACTGTACCTATTCAAAATTGTACAACGGGGGAGGTTTCAAAAACTACTGCACCGATTTTCATGCTGTTTTCACCAATTGATAGAGTGGTTCTCCAGGAAGGTTTTATTATATAATTTCCAAAGTTACGCGTGCGAAATCGCGGGCAACAGCTAGTATATAGATAAAATAGCAAGAGTTGAAAACTTAAACCTAATTTACGACATCTGATCCTTTTCTAATTTGGATATTTTTTTGTAAATTATTCTTAAGTTCTACTTAGAGTAAATAGGTATATATTTTAAAACTGACTTAACCATTTTTAATTAATGATAGCACCAGTTAATCTATCCAGAGATAATACGGCTTCGTTTTTTTGCTTAGGAACAGGATATTAAAGCTGGGAAATTTTCATTATAACAGAAAGTTATAAGCGGTGATGAACTAACACATAATATTAAACTTTAGTTATTGAAATTTGTATTTCGCTTACTCCGGTTAATTGAAAATTAATAATCGGTAAAATGGAAAATATTTTTGAAGTTTTATATTGTTTTTTGGTTAAATTTGTTTAAAAGACTACATATAATTTGGGTTACATAACTATTCTATAACCTATGTTCTATGACATTCTGTCATTCTATGTTTATCCTGAAATTATATTCTAGCTAATTATATTATTGGTGAAAGATTATTTTTTTAAATCGAGTGATTAGTTTCGAAAATTACCTGATACAAACAAACATTACATACAACATACATACATACAACATACATATATTACCTCGTTATAACATAATTATAGTTGTATTGTTTGTCTTATAAAATAAATAATTTTTATATTTTATTACTTACGACCTGCTTGGATTTTTTTTTAATTTACTCGGAAAATTTTGGAATGCATTTTTTCGAGAGTTAGTTTTAAGAAATCAAATCAAAATCAAAATATTTATGTATCAATTGGGTTTCTACAAGAAATTCTTATGATCGTCATTATAAATTTAAATTTACCGGTTTGCCAAAAAAAATAAAAAAGTATTTAAGTACCTAATAAATTAGACAAATAAATTCAAATAAATATTGAGCGTATTGTACCTACAAGGAGAAGGAAATGAAATTTATATTATACAACATTACTATGGAACGAAATCATTAAACAACATTTAAGTGATGCCATCTCATTTCAAAAACAATTGCTTGTTTTAGTCGGTTCACTGAATTTAATGGTTAATTTCACAACAAAATAGATCGACCAAAGAAAAGAATACCATTATAAAAATACTTTGCTCCCATTTCATATTGTTAGTCATAATTTCTTGATGGATAATAATACGCATAATTTTTACCTTCGATTTTTGGTGCAGTAAAACATCGCTGAGAATATTTTGTTCTTCATACTACCTGGTAACATTACTGGGACTGCTTAAAGTTTAAGATTAAGATAATTATAATGTAACAATTCTAATATTATAACGAGGAAAGATTTGTTTGTTTGTTTGCATTGAATAAGTTGCGAAACTACTTGATCGATTTGAAAAAATTTTTCACTGTTGGAAATATATATGATACAATATGATATAAAAAACTATATGATAACATAGGCGCTATCTAAATATATGTATATATTATAATTATATAAAATTCTATTATATTCTATATAATTATATAGAATTTTATAAAATTCTCGCGTCGCGGTGTTTGTTGCCAAACTCCTCCGAAACGGCTGGACCGATTTTGATGAAATTTTGTGTGCTTATCGGGTAGGTCTGAGAATCGGCCAACATCTATTTTTCATACCCCTAAATTGTTTTACCCCTGCTATATTTTAATATAGATATTTATACATAGCTATATGTACCAGGAAATTTAAAGTGAATAATATGACGATGAGAAAAAATATAGAAAGTCTTAATTATTTACAAAATAATAGTGCAAAGAAAAGAAAGTGAACGAAAAGTAAAATTTTAAGACTAAGTACACAAACGTTTAATCTCTTAGAATAATTTTAGAGAATTGGTGAAGACATTACTGTAGAGTAAAGTTGTGAAATGTTTTCTCGCAAGCATAAGACAAGGTTTAATCCGTTTTGCACGTTTCATTCAATTATAATATGTTCTAGTTAACGAACCAGTTTTAGGAGAAATAAACGCACGACATCCTTCCATCATCGTAATTGTCAGACATCTTAAGGGTCCCTTTCGCCAATCGAGGGTCGGGAATGTAAGAGAATTATATATAAAACGATGCTCCACAACCTTGAAAAAAATCACACAGCTAGCCAATGAATGTTACTTGATGCTGAAACATTTGAATTTTAGATAATGCTTATAGATAAGTGTAAAAAAAAATCAGAAAATCACTAAAATCGTGTAAATCGCACTCCCGTGTTGTTACAATTGAGCCGTAAGTATCAAAATTTATTAAATGAATTTTATCAAATAATAAAGTTAAAACTATAAAAAAGTTGCTGGAATATTTATTTCTTAATTAATATATCCTTAATCTATGTAAAAAAATCACAAAGTTGCCCAATTTTTTCGCTCAAAATCTTCATACAAATTACTATGAAGGCTATTATATTGAAATTACGCTCGTAGTCGGTTCAGTCGGCCACGCGCCTCCGAAGTGAGAGCACGTCGCTTTGCGCCGCATTGACAGTTCGCGATCGAACCGTGTACTTACACAAAAAATGACAAATATGTCGTTTTTGATGTTGAAATTATAGCCCAAGAGCCCACGACCTTCGTTATTTATTACAATCTTTTGAGATAATATATAAAAAATAATAAGTGGGTTGTTCCAAACAGTTCTACTATAGTTCTATGATAGAATTGTTTGGACAAAAAAAATCCAACTAGTTCCCCAGCACAGTATGACAGATTGGACTCTGGAACACGTCCAAACTATTCTATTTTTATAATAGAACCAAAAAAAAAACATGCAATGATGTCTACTGGTGAGTATGAGTAGCGGAGCGGAGCGGCGGCAAGTCTACGCGGGGCACCGAAAAAGCGAAAATTTTGAGATAGATAATTTGACACGCCGTAACTTGGAATCGGTGCGACGCAGCCGGGTGATGTTTGGGCTCATCGGAGACGTCTCTCCGAGATAGATAATTTGACGACCCCCTCGGACCCCTCCGACCGTAACTTGGAAACGGTGCGACGCAGCCGGGTGATGTTTGGGCTCATCGGAGACGTCTCTCCGAGATAGATAATTTGATGACCCCCTCGGACCCCTCCGACCGTAACTTGGAAACGGTGCGACGCAGCCGGGTGATGTTTGGGCTCATCGGAGACGTCTCTCCGAGATAGATAATTTGACGACCCCCTCGGACCCCTCCGACCGTAACTTGGAAACGGTGCGACGCAGCCGGGTGATGTTTGGGCTCATCGGAGACGTCTCTCCGAGATAGATAATTTGATGACCCCCTCGGACCCCTCCGACCGTAACTTGGAAACGGTGCGACGCAGCCGGGTGATGTTTGGGCTCATCGGAGACGTCTCTCCGAGATAGATAATTTGATGACCCCCTCGGACCCCTCCGACCGTAACTTGGAAACGGTGCGACGCAGCCGGGTGATGTTTGGGCTCATCGGAGACGTCTCTCCGAGATAGATAATTTGACGACCCCCTCGGACCCCTCCGACCGTAACTTGGAAACGGTGCGACGCAGCCGGGTGATGTTTGGGCTCATCGGAGACGTCTCTCCGAGATAGATAATTTGACGACCCCCTCGGACCCCTCCGACCGTAACTAGGAAACGGTGCGACGCAGCCGGGTGATGTTTGGGCTCATCGGAGACGTCTCTCCGAGATAGATAATTTGACGACCCCCTCGGACCCCCCCCCCCGAATTGTCAATTGTCAAATGTAGACCGGAATTGTCAAATTTTGAAATATGGTCTACTAAAAAATTCATCTCCCCGAGACGTCTCTGATGAGCCCAAACACGACCCGACTGCGTCGCACCGTTTTCAAGTTACGGTCGGAGGGGTCCGAGAGGGTCGTCAAATTATCTATCTCGGAGAGACGTCTCCGATGAGCCCAAACATCACCCGGCTGCGTCGCACCGTTTCCTAGTTACAGTCGGAGGGGTCCGAGGGGGTCGTCAAATTATCTATCTCGGAGAGACGTCTCCGATGAGCCCAAACATCACCCGGCTGCGTCGCACCGATTCCAAGTTACGGTCGGAGGGGTCCGAGGGGGTCGTCAAATTATCTATCTCGGAGAGACGTCTCCGATGAGCCCAAACATCACCCGGCTGCGTCGCACCGATTCCAAGTTACGGTCGGAGGGGTCCGAGGGGGTCGTCAAATTATCTATCTCGGAGAGACGTCTCCGATGAGCCCAAACATCACCCGGCTGCGTCGCACCGTTTCCAAGTTACGGTCGGAGTGGTCCGAGGGGGTCGTCAAATTATCTATCTCGGAGAGACGTCTCCGATGAGCCCAAACATCACCCGGCTGCGTCGCACCGTTTCCAAGTTACGGTCGGAGTGGTCCGAGGGGGTCGTCAAATTATCTATCTCGGAGAGACGTCTTCGATGAGCCCAAACATCACCCGGCTGCGTCGCACCGTTTCCTAGTTACGGTCGGAGGGGTCCGAGGGGGTCGTCAAATTATCTATCTCGGAGAGACGTCTCCGATGAGCCCAAACATCACCCGGCTGCGTCGCACCGTTTCCAAGTTACGGTCGGAGGGGTCCGAGCGGAGCATCAGTTACGGACAGGGGGTTTAGGGAGAGGGGGTGTACTGAATGCAACTGATGAATAAAAGGTTCGTAAGGAACAGGCAAGGAATAAGTTCTAATGTAAGGAATCCCAGGTTTTCTAGCAGGCAGATTTTTTGTACAAACTTTTTCAGTACAATATATTATTTTTGTAATTGGGAATAACAATTTCGTTTTGTATTGTGCAACTAAAATAATAAAATTATTATAAGTACAATTATTTATACGCTAACTAGCTGGTGCCCGCGACTTCGTCCGCGTTCTGGATGAAAGGTACCCTATGTCCTTTTTGGAGTCCCAGACAACGTGTATGCAAAATTTACAACGCCATCTAGGGAATTCTGTTTGAAGCAATGTAGTACTCTAATTCATCTAATCTCACTTCGAATAATGGAAAAAGTCTGTTAACAGATGGCACTACATGTTAGTAATCACTAATTACGTTACGTGTTAATAAAATTAAAGCTGCTGCCCGCGACTTCGCCCGCGTAACTTAGTAAATTATGTACTTAAACCTTCCTCGAGAACCACTCTACCCATTAGTGAAAACCGCATTAAAATCCGTTGCGTAGTTTTAAAGATCTAAGCATACAAAGGGACATAGGGACAGAAAAAGCGACTTTGTTTTATACTATGTAGTGATAATACATTTGACAACAATTTTTATATTTGGTAACAAAATAGCAACTGTAATAAGTCTCCGGCAATGGATGACGTGATTTCTAAAGTTATCCCGAAGAAAATATAAAAAAATTGAGCTTCAATACTATACACATTTACTATGCACAGAGAAACTTTCAGCGTTTATAAAATAACGAAGGTCTGGCCGTCGTGGGCTCTTGCTCTATGCTTACGTACATGTGTGCGTGTGCAATGCGCGAGCCTCGATCGTTGTGAGAGTAGCGCTAAAAACCTAAACATCGCGCGGCGCGTCTCCGTAACGGCCCCTTAAGGAAAGCTTAATCTTGTTAACACTTTTTCAACTATTATAGTTTTCGCCTAAAAGCTTTTCTAGACACTGATAAGAAACTACATTCTTTTACTTTACTTTGGTCTTCTGTGAGGAGCGGTTACTGCCTTCTGATGGGCTACCTAATTTAGAAGCTTTTTATTCTCCGTAGGATAAGGAAATCCATCATAGATACTGATGTTCCGAACTTTGTCGAGTATGCCCGACTCCACTGGGAATCCAGTGACATACGGACTAAAACGTCCCCCTAAGGGTTCTGATGGAAACCCTTTCGGTAGGCTTAGATGCATTTCTTATTTCAATTTAGAGGCTTCGACGCTTCATCTCATCTTTAATCGGTTTGCACATTATAAGCCAATTTATAAAATGCGAAGTGCCTGCCACTACAATTAAGGTCAAATATTATTATTACTAGTGTCTATTACTCTATAAATATTATATAAAAAATAAAATACTTAAAAATAATAATAAATATAAAAAAAAAATTACTCTATAAATATATATTTAAGCTCCAATAGGATTTAAAGGATATCAATAATATCATATAATAATCAAATTTTTTCCAAGCTGATTTAGTTAGTTTAAATATTAAACTCCTATATAAACTCACAGCGTACAAGTTAAGTTGTTAAATCAAGCAACGGATACAAGAACAATACGGAGTGACTCTCAAAGAACACGGTCTCTTCGCAACTTTGTTCCCGCAAAGTTATACGAAGGCTTAATATGTAAAGCGTCACAGAGGCAGATTAGCAACCTTCCTTGGCACAATGAAATTTTCGCTTGGTTAAGTTTCCAGTTCCGAAACTATTGTTCCTTGCCTCGAATGTGAATAGATTCTCTTTTGTATTATTAGGCTTTTGGGTTAATTATGAGCCTATGTCTTCATGGTAGACATTGTTCACGGGACTATTTAGTACGTAATGCCATTATGGTTACAAATGCCATTGCGACAATTATTAAACTGTTTATTTACTGCTTAACTACTATTGAACACTAAACTTGCAAAGACGTTCTCTCGACCTCTCTCGATTCGGGCATTCAGATGTCTCAATTGCATTGTGATTGGCAGTAGACAGTTTCCTACAAAATTTGAATATTCTAAAATATAATTACAACAAAAACTAAAGCAAAATTAGTGGATTACTGTTATGACTTAATTTTATATTTGAGGTTACCTCGGAAACAAACCTTTTTTTCTGGATGAAAGGTACCCTATGTCCTTTTCTGTATACATATCTCTGACGTAAGTGAAAAATTTCACTAAGGCGTCACAAACAAACAAACTTACTGTCTACTAATAAACTAACAAACAAACTAAATGATAATATTTGTGAATTGTGATGTTACATCCGTACTAATATTATATTATAAATGCGAAAGTTTGTATGGATGTATGTATGGATTGTAACTCTTTCACGCAAAAACTACTGAACCGATCACCATGAAATTTAATTTTGCATACACGTTGTCTAGGACATCAGAAAAGACATAGGGTACCTTACATCCAGAAAAAAAGTACTGCTCCCGAGGGATTATCCAAAAAAAAGGAAAGTAACTCCTGGCTAAGTACAATAGCAATAACGATGTCAGGCGATATATTGCTTTTTCAACGCGGACGAAGTCGCGGGCACCAGCTAGTATATAATATGTGAGTGTATTCACGTCCATGAGAAGGCTGTACGTTACTAATCTATACTAATATTATAAAGCTGAAGAGTTTGTTGTTTTTTTGAACGCGCTAATCTCAGGAACTACTGGTTCGAATTGAAAAATTCTTTTTGTGTTGGATAGATCATTTATCGAGGAAGGCTTTAGGCTATATAACATCACGTTGCGACTAATAGGAGCGAAGAAACAGTCGAAAATGTGGAAAAAAACGGGGAAAATTATTCATCTTTGAGGGCTTCCTTTGCGTGCGCTGCGAAAACCGTTCGAGATACCCAAATGATTCCCAAAATAACTATTCCACGCGGACGAAGTCGCGAGCACCAGCTAGTAAAAAATAAAATATTAATAAACTAGAAGGTGAAAAATAACAGTAATAAATCTAATAATTTTGTAGCGTTGATTTGTTCAAGTCTCTTTCATACGAGATAAATTATCATAACATTTGTTGTTCGAGGTAACGCTCCATACATCGCGAGTCCAAGGAACGCATTTACATACGACTACATTTGATACATGTTTCATGTTTTATTCAATTTTTTGCCGGTTACTCGAAAATCCTGGTTTACTGGCGATACTCGTACATCAGTGTTTTATGCTTTTGTTTTTTGTGAATCTATTCACTTCTATTTGGTTAAGAAAGATAAATTATGATTTGTACCTGCATGAGTTAGTCTGAATTGGTATGCATGAACTGAACATTTGTTTTTATAAAAAAAAAAGAATAGGCAAGCTGACAATCTACTTAATTGTAAGTTCTAAATAAACTTAAGCAATAATTATTATTTCGCAAGCTGCTCTGCTGAGCACCATGAATGCATCATATATTTATATTCGATTATAACATACTAGATGTTGCACGCGACTTAGTCCACATAACTTATAGGAGCAAGAATTTTAAAATCGGTTCAGTAGTTTTCACGTTTCAATATTACATTACAGGCATTACAACAAATGTTTTCTCTTTATAATATACTAGCTGCTGCCCGCGACTTCGCCCGCATAACTTTGTAATTTATATACTTACTAAAACCTTTCTCGAGAACCACTATATCCATTGGTGAATACAGCATGAAAATCGGTGCAGTAGTTTTTGAGTTTATCGCGAAAAGACAGACAGACAGACAGACGCGGCGGAGGACTTTGTTTTATAATGTGTAAGGAAGTAACGGAAGTATAGATACTCGTATGTGTCATTTTGTTGGATAACTTCCGATAATATTCCGACTACTTCAAACATAAATCGTATTTTATGTGCACGATTTTGCATTTTTTATGTATTTCTAATTCCGAAAGTATGATTTCGTAGAAGTTGTAGAAAATTTGCGAAAATTTAAAATTACGAACAACGTCTAAATTTTGAACGAGACTTCCTTAGTACATCAAAGTACTAACCTACTTATTAAGTCTTTGGATTACTTTAAAATTTTAAAAATAATACGTAACCATAAAACTTAACCGAATATCAAATTAAATAACCTCTGCATTTTTTTAATTTTTTTTTTTGTAAACGTCTACAGATAGGCTGACGGTCCACTTGATTGTAGGTGGCTACCGTCACCAATAACACAAAGTAGTCACGATTTGGAAGGGATAGGGAAGTGAGCTCTGAATCCTTTGGGCAACCTATCTGGCGGCCGTAACCAGCCTGTTTACAATAAAACACCTGTGTGTGTGTGCTGTGTGCATAGCATGCATAGCAAAGGGATTCCAGAGCCCATTTATGGATGTTTGTAACTCTTTCACGCAAAAACTACTAAACCGATCACCATGAAATTTTGCATAGGCGTTGTCTGGGACACCAGAAAGGACAGCAAGGAAAGGTATCCTACCTTTCATCTAGAACGCGGACGAAGTCGCAGGCACCAGCTAGTCCATTATATAGTCGGAAGCACCTGTTGCAATGATTCTTTCATACCTACCATCAAGTGTACCGTCCGCCTGTCTGACGACCTTTACATAAAAACAAACCTCGCTAAAGACCCTACGGCAAATAAATAGGGACTGCAATCAAAATAAATATAGCATTATAAATAAATACCTTTCAAATCCAAGCTTAGCTGCTGACAAAGCCTCCAGTTTCTATTGCATCCGGATCTGAGACTAATTGCTGTGGTCTAATGAAACTCTTCGTTCCGATCCCGCCCAAGTCTATTGTCAACTCTTCTCTTTCGCACCTAACATATTCACGTAACACCGTCTCGCTCCAACAACCATTTTAAAACATTCACATTGAATTTATTTTGCCTTCGTTAAATCAACAGCTAATTATTTTCACAGCTCTCTTAAGTGGTTTTCTTTGTGTAGAAGTTCACTTGCTTATTAAGCACTAGTTAAGAACTTGTATTTAGTTAGAGTAAATATTATATAAATCCTAATATATTAGATGATATTATTAATACTAATAAGTAACTAGCGGTCCGCCCTAGAAGCGGATTTACAAGTATTTACAAGAAAATTGTAAATACTTGCGAAGAGCAAGGATTTACAATTTTTATTATCTTTCATTAAAACCTTCTTCGGACTTAAAACAATTCAACAAGTTCTCGTATTTTGCAATTAGAAACCCATTTAGTGATTTGTTTTTATTTTCATATAGGCTAATTATTTTATCAATACATATTGAAGAAGTTTCGATTTGTACAAAATCAAAAGTATCCAATAAAAGCAATCAAGTTTTCAAAATTAACGTAATTAATTTCTTTTTTTATTTTCCTCTACCATAACTGCTTGTGCGAAGCATTTATTGTCCTACATAATTCTTTTAAGAAAAACATTAAAATTGTTGTGAAACTATAGCAGGCAATTAATTACATTTTTAGACATTCTCGTTGTTGCTTCCTTCGCTAAATGCTACTCATTTATCTTCGAAGAGTATTGTTCTACGAACCGCAAAAGATAGTGGATATGCATTAAAAACTATACATTATAAAGTTTCAAGAATAAAATTAGCATATCTTAAAGAGTTTGCTGGCTGGCCATGCTCTTGTGGATGAAGTTGCTTCGAGTAACGAGATTTTAAGTAATATTGTAATTTAGATTGTAAACAAAGCTTGTCATATTTTAAATTTGAATTCAAATGTATATTAATAAATATTATTGTATATTATATAAATTATAATCATGTGACATAACCGGGTAACGAAATATAATGACTTACGTGTGTAAGAAGACAATGTTCGCGTATCTGATTGGGAAAAAAAAAGTTTTATTCAAATGTTGACGTCAAACACGTTTATAACAAATTTAAGCTAATATACATATAAAATAGCCAAGTATAACTCACCAATATATAGCACACTTATTCTACACTACTTACTAGCAAACCGAAAGCCCCGGTTTCCTTGAATTAGTTAACCTCTTTATTTCGTAGTCAAATTTTTTATTTAATAATCAATAAGTAGTCTAACGGTTTACTTGATGGTGTCACGGTATAAACTCTAATATTAATAATTCATATAAAAATTGTGAAAACAAAACAAACTTACATTAATTTTCTACTTAAAAAGCTCAATAGATGAGAGACAGTCCAGCCGTGTCGCCCTATCGACTTTGGCCCTCCAAAATAAACAACGAAAACCCTTAATGGGCAGCGTTGAAAGCGAATTAAGGGAACCAAAATGGGATCCTTAATATCTAAATTTGTTTAATTACGGCCCTGTTTTCTGACTCACATTCATTACGACGCCTTCAGAGGTTGACACGTGTTAGTTAAATTAAGAGTGCCGAACAAAAATAGGCAGTATTTTTTGGTTTAAATGTGGAAAAATATTTCCGAGGTACGTATTGTGTCCGGGGCTGGCAGGTATTTTGGATCTTTCACTTTTTATGTCGCTCTAATGTAGTGTAAAGGATGTATTACGCTTAGGGGAAATGGGTGTGACAATGAAGAAGGAGTTACCGGGTATGACAAAGCGGTTGAGAGATAAAAATTTGCGTGTATTGTGCGCGTTAAAATTGATTTCGAAGCTAAGGTGACTTGAAGTAAATCCACGGATGAAAATAAATTTGTTTATCCTTAGATGCCTTAGGGCATTAGGGGCATCAGATAAAAAAATATATCACGGTTATACAAAAAAGAAACTACAAATATTTTGTAAAATTTCATCATAAAGCATGTCTGCTTTTATGTTTTGATGAATCCATATCCATACTAATATTATAAATGCGAAAGTTTGTATGGATGTATGTATGGATGTTTGTAACTCTTTCACGCAAAAACTACTGAACCGATAACCATGAAATTTTGCATAGGTACACGTTGTCTGAGACACCAGAAAGGATATAGGGTACCTTTCATCCAGAAATCGGACGAAGTCGCGGGCACCAGCTAGTCTTGCCATATTTTGTCCTACTGACTTTCATATAGAAAGTAATCATCATGAATGTATTCATATATATATAGAAAGTAATTGAAAACTTCTTATGAACATAAATAGTGCATACTACAGGCATATTATAGATTGTGCTATTCAAGGTAATCGCCTTGAATAGCACAAATGCAAACAGATATCCGTTCATTAGTAACCTCACATGTTGATTGGACGCTTCTCGTGGCCAATACTGTAAACTTATTACTATTAATTGATTGGTCTATCTAACACAAACGTTTGTACTAATTGCAGAGTTAAATGTTCATTATTTATAATAACTTTTGATATTAAAATACATTCCTTTGTTATAATAAAAAACGATATTTTTTTTGCAAATTGTTGCTGAACTTGCTGAAGGTAAGGTTCAACGTTACTCTTGTATATTGTACCGCTAATGGATATATTCATGAGTGTAGATAAAATGCTGTAAGTGTATATAATAAGTATTATAACAATAACATTCTTTAATTTCATACCAGAAAAGTCCACACAGGAAATTTATATACATTTGATACTTCACTGGACTGAGCTTTCTCGTACCAAGAAACCAGTTGAGTTGCAGCTTCAAGCTTGTTAGCAAACACATAATTGGTGAACTCACCAAGCACCAGCTAGTGTTAATCTAATTTAATTAGATTTGTATGTATGTGCATTTCGCATCAACTTTACCTGGATGTGTGTGTATTCAAAACGGAGTGAAAGGAAGAGACATGTTTCTACATGAAGTGTTTTGAGTAGTTAAGCCGTGAAAAGTGAACAGACAGACAGAGTTACTTTCACATTTTAATGTTAGTATGAAGTATGGATTATGTTCTGGCGGGCGTAGGAGAAAAAATTACTACCTATTTATTTTTGAAGTACCTACTTGATGGAATATTTTAAAGAAAAGAATATGCTGAATACCTACAAGCAAGCAAGGTACCTTGGAACTATAATATAGGTAGTAACTTTTTTAGCTAATCTTGTAGGTGAGACCTATAGAAAAAAACTAGTTTGGTATCTATTAAAACAATTTTGATTAAGTTGGTAAGTATGAAAAATTCGTTTGAAGACATACATTTTCGTTTGAAGTATTTTAATAAACACGGGTTTTATATGCTTACTGCACTTGAAATTTAAGTCACGCCTTAAGCTTCCAAATTTCTAACATTAAACAAACCATGCATGTCGTAAATGTCCTAGCTTATAATGAAACTACTCGCAAATATACGTAGAATAAAGCACCTAACATACAAATGAAATTATAAACACTTGAGTTTTCTTCCTGCTTTTACCAAAGCCTTATTAATACAACGCTGTTCATAACGCATATGCAGTTACTAGCCGTTTTGACGCATGCCTCGGGCGAGCTTCGAAGTTTAACTGTTCACAACTAGCAGTTTACCTGCGGAAAGCTCAAAGCTCTGTTTGTTATAGGCACCATCCGTAGCTGTAATTAAACAATAACATGGCTTTACCGAACGCTGTGGAGGTGGAAACGATGTGAATACAATTTAGAAGTTAAATTCCTTCGGGTAAACCGCAAGCGGTTTGGTGAACAATGCTTCTTACGTAGCGAACTAACAGTCTCTTGCGGCTTCTTATTAGAGACTGTTTCTGCAATATTCAAACTCTACGTCAGTAAGTTTAATAATGTACAGTTACATTTTTTGTTGCTCAGAAAATAAATTAATTTACACGTCTTTTTTAATATTTTTTAATTAGTACGGTTAAGCCACTTGGTTCATAATAAGCTTTAACTTTGTCAATAGTTTGTCAATTTTAACAGATGGCGTAGGTGTGCAGTTTTTAAAATATTTTTTATTGCCTTTGGGACCAAGGCTTAATATGATACACTATTTGTAAATTAATTATTAATTATCATTAATAATTAATAATTAATTTACATTATTATTAATTATAATTTTATCATAAATTTTAAACATAATTATGCAAAGTAAATAATAAATTATTGCATTTAAAATATTATAATATAACTTTATTAACTTTTCGTAAAAACTGTATATTTTGTTTTAAAACAAAAAAACTTCTTTCTATAAACAACGTACGAAGTAAAACAAGGGTTTAAGGGGCCGTTACGGAGACGCGCCGCGCGATGTTTAGGTTTTTAGCGCTACTCTCACAACGATCGAGGCTCGCGCATTGCACACGCACACATGTACGTAAGCATAGAGCAAGAGCCCACGACGGCCAGACCTTCGTTATTTTATAAACGCTGAAAGTTTCTCTATGCATAGTAAATGTGTATAGTATTGAAGCTCAATTTTTTTATATTTTCTTCGGGATAACTTTAGAAATCACGTCATCCATTGCCGGAGACTTATTACAGTTGCTATTTTGTTACCAAATATAAAAATTGTTGTCAAATGTATTATTAGCGTATAAATAATTGTACTTATAATAATTTTATTATTTTAGTTGCACAATACAAAACGAAATTGTTATTCCCAATTACAAAAATAATATATTGTACTGAAAAAGTTTGTACAAAAAATCTGCCTGCTAGAAAACCTGGGATTCCTTACATTAGAACTTATTCCTTGCCTGTTCCTTACGAACCTTTTATTCATCAGTTGCATTCAGTACACCCCCTCTCCCTAAACCCCCTGTCCGTAACTGATGCTCCGCTCGGACCCCTCCGACCGTAACTTGGAAACGGTGCGACGCAGCCGGGTGATGTTTGGGCTCATCGGAGACGTCTCTCCGAGATAGATAATTTGACGACCCCCTCGGACCCCTCCGACCGTAACTAGGAAACGGTGCGACGCAGCCGGGTGATGTTTGGGCTCATCGGAGACGTCTCTCCGAGATAGATAATTTGACGACCCCCTCGGACCCCTCCGACCGTAACTTGGAATCGGTGCGACGCAGCCGGGTGATGTTTGGGCTCATCGGAGACGTCTCTCCGAGATAGATAATTTGACGACCCCCTCGGACCCCTCCGACCGTAACTTGGAATCGGTGCGACGCAGCCGGGTGAAGTTTGGGCTCATCGGAGACGTCTCTCCGAGATAGATAATTTGACGACCCCCTCGGACCACTCCGACCGTAACTTGGAAACGGTGCGACGCAGCCGGGTGATGTTTGGGCTCATCGGAGACGTCTCTCCGAGATAGATAATTTGACGACCCCCTCGGACCCCTCCGACCGTAACTTGGAAACGGTGCGACGCAGCCGGGTGATGTTTGGGCTCATCGGAGACGTCTCTCCGAGATAGATAATTTGATGACCCCCTCGGACCCCTCCGACCGTAACTTGGAAACGGTGCGACGCAGCCGGGTGATGTTTGGGCTCATCGGAGACGTCTCTCCGATATAGATAATTTGACGACCCCCTCGGACCCCCCCCGAATTGTCAATTGTCAAATGTAGACCGGAATTGTCAAATTTTGAAATATGGTCTACTAAAAAATTCATCTCCCCGAGACGTCTCTGATGAGCCCAAACACGACCCGACTGCGTCGCACCGTTTTCAAGTTACGGTCGGAGGGGTCCGAGAGGGTCGTCAAATTATCTATCTCGGAGAGACGTCTCCGATGAGCCCAAACATCACCCGGCTGCGTCGCACCGTTTCCAAGTTACGGTCGGAGGGGTCCGAGGGGGTCGTCAAATTATCTATCTCGGAGAGACGTCTCCGATGAGCCCAAACATCACCCGGCTGCGTCGCACCGTTTCCAAGTTACGGTCGGAGGGGTCCGAGGGGGTCATCAAATTATCTATCTCGGAGAGACGTCTCCGATGAGCCCAAACATCACCCGGCTGCGTCGCACCGTTTCCAAGTTACGGTCGGAGGGGTCCGAGGGGGTCGTCAAATTATCTATCTCGGAGAGACGTCTCCGATGAGCCCAAACATCACCCGGCTGCGTCGCACCGTTTCCAAGTTACGGTCGGAGGGGTCCGAGGGGGTCGTCAAATTATCTATCTCGGAGAGACGTCTCCGATGAGCCCAAACATCACCCGGCTGCGTCGCACCGTTTCCAAGTTACGGTCGGAGGGGTCCGAGGGGGTCATCAAATTATCTATCTCGGAGAGACGTCTCCGATGAGCCCAAACATCACCCGGCTGCGTCGCACCGTTTCCAAGTTACGGTCGGAGGGGTCCGAGGGGGTCGTCAAATTATCTATCTCGGAGAGACGTCTCCGATGAGCCCAAACATCACCCGGCTGCGTCGCACCGTTTCCAAGTTACGGTCGGAGTGGTCCGAGGGGGTCGTCAAATTATCTATCTCGGAGAGACGTCTCCGATGAGCCCAAACATCACCCGGCTGAGTCGCACCGTTTCCAAGTTACGGTCGGAGGGGTCCGAGGGGGTCGTCAAATTATCTATCTCGGAGAGACGTCTCCGATGAGCCCAAACATCACCCGGCTGCGTCGCACCGTTTCCAAGTTACGGCGTGTCAAATTATCTCTCTCAAAATTTTCGCTTTTTCGGTGCCCCGCGTAGACTTGCCGCCGCTCCGCTCCGGTACTCATACTCACCAGTAGACATCATTGCATGTTTTTTTTTTTGTTCTATTATAAAAATAGAATAGTTTGGACGTGTTCCAGAGTCCAATCTGTCATACTGTGCTGGGGAACTAGTTGGATTTTTTTTGTCCAAACAATTCTATCATAGAACTATAGTAGAACTGTTTGGAACAACCCACTTATTATTTTTTATATATTATCTCAAAAGATTGTAATAAATAACGAAGGTCGTGGGCTCTTGGGCTATAATTTCAACATCAAAAACGACATATTTGTCATTTTTTGTGTAAGTACACGGTTCAATCGCGAACTGTCAATGCGGCGCAAAGCGACGTGCTCTCACTTCGGAGGCGCGTGGCCGACTGAACCGACTACGAGCGTAATTTCAATATAATAGCCTTCATAGTAATTTGTATGAAGATTTTGAGCGAAAAAATTGGGCAACTTTGTGATTTTTTTTACATAGAATAAGGATATATTAATTAAGAAATAATTATTCCAGCAACTTTTTTATAGTTTTAACTTTATTATTTGATAAAATTCATTTAATAAATTTTGATACTTACGGCTCAATTGTAACAACACGGGAGTGCGATTTACACGATTTTAGTGATTTTCTGATTTTTTTTTACACTTATCTATAAGCATTATCTAAAATTCAAATGTTTCAGCATCAAGTAACATTCATTGGCTAGCTGTGTGATTTTTTTCAAGGTTGTGGAGCATCGTTTTATATATAATTCTCTTACATTCCCGACCCTCGATTGGCGAAAGGGACCCTTAAGAAAATTCCTTTGACATAAGTCTCACTCAAACTGAACGAGATTGAGTGACAGTTTTGTTCAAACTTCGTAAGTACTTTTTGATTCTTTAACATTTTTTTATCACCCAAGATATTAAAGCTACTGTCTACTCGCCAAGTGCAGTTGTGGGATGCTTTAGAAGGTCGTCAGGTCAGGTCTGAGCCCCAAACATAATCTTTCTTACTTTTCTGTAAGCCTTGAGCTTTTTTACAAAACCCATAGTTAGAGATTACATTTCATCACCATATCACACATCATGAATAGTTCCTCACACAAGAGAAGAATAAAGAACCACCCGAACTTGTTGGCGATGCAACTAATGCAGAGTGACACCAAATTCACTCGTCTCAAGAGAAATACCCCTTTTTTTTTTTTTTTTTTGACGAGGAGTAATCCGCTTACAGATTCCCTACCGCTGGCTAGACGGTAGGGATATGTGGGAGTCGCCCAGCACCTGATCATAGCGGCACTGGGAATACCCACTAAAACTCCCCGGTGCCTCCTTGCCCTGTGAACGGAGTGAACCGGGTTCTGCCGAGGCACCAAACTCCGATCCACTCCAGGGCAGCCTAGCCAACTGGCTAGGCTAACGCCAACGGAGGATTGCCCGGAGACACCCAGGCAATCCCCAGACGGTGGGACCTAGTGCAGGCACACATAGCTGGCCAGCTATGTGTGCAGGTCCCCTGGGACATTCAAAGACGGGCTTGGTATGCCCGCCTTCTCCTGCCCCGCCGCCTACGTCTGAGGGAAGCGAGACCGGCCGCTTCCTCTCGCTCCCTCTCAGCTGCCTCCTTCTGCGACATTATATATCCGCAGAAGGCGGCAACTGTTTTCCAGGCGGCCACACTGCCAAGCATGGCTTCGACCATGTTTGGCAGTGTGACATCAGCTCCACCCAGCGCCACTTCCAACTCCCGGCGCTGGGGACTCCAGGCCGGGCACACCTGGAGCGTGTGCTCGGCCGTATCGTCGGGGTCGCCGCAGTGGTGGCACCGCGGCGACTCCTCCCTTTTTATGCGGTGCAGATAATGACCGAAGCACCCGTGTCCGGTCATCATCTGCACCATGTGGAAGGTGAGGCAGCCTTTTTGGCGCCTCACCCAGTCCTCCAACACCGGACGAATCGCTATGATCGTCCGGTGACCGGCGGTGGGATTGATTAGTGCCTCACTCCAATCATCGATGGCCCTCTCATGGGCCTCTGCACGGACCCGTTGCACGTCCTCGGCAACGGGTCTTTCTCCGAGGGCCCTGGCGGCGACCCGATGCCGATGCACCTGGGACAGAACCAGGGCATCGACATCCCACGGAAGCATACCCGCTAGCACGCAGGCAGCCCCGTGGCTGACCGTGCGATAGGCCCGCACGGCCCGGGTCGCCATGACCCTCTGTGGCCTCCGTAAGAGGGCCCGGGTGCGGGGAGTGAGGCACTCCGCCCAGACCGGGGCTCCGTAGAGTGCCATCGACCTTACCACACCATGGTAAAGCCGACGGCACGCCGAATTGGGTCCTCCCTGGTTAGGGAGGAGCCGTCCGAGTGCGGCTGCGGTCTTAATAAGCCGTGGAACGAGGAGCTTGAAGTGCTCCTCAAAGTTCCAGCGGGGGTCCAGAGTTAGGCCGAGATACTTGAAATGCATCTCGACCGGAATCCGGACCCCCTCCACTCGGACGCGGAGCCCCGGCGGGATCCTGCGGCGTGGGGGATGGAAACCCATGGCCCTAGTTTTGTCTAGGGCCACCTCCAATCCCAGCAAACGGATGCGCCGGACGACCAACGAGGTGCCGACCGACGCAAGCCGTTCTGCCTTCTCCCACGTCTTTGCTCTTGCCGCGACAAGAGTGTCGTCGGCAAAGCAGACAATCTCCATTTTTGGTAGGAGATTGCCTCGCAGGACCCAATTATAACCCATATTCCAAAGCAGGGGGCCAAGAACGGCCCCCTGCGGTACGCCGACCGCCACTGGCCGGCGCATGACTCTCCCGTCTGCGCCCTCGTACAGCACTACCCGTTCAGAGAGGTAGTCGTTGACGAGGGCGCAGAGGTAGGACGGCACTCGGTGGAACCGGAGTGCCGCCCTGATACATTCGTGGGGGAGGCTGTTGAAGGCGTTGCGGATGTCGAGCGACACCGCAACAACAGCCTCCCCTCTGCCCGTGGCCTCCTCAGTCCACCGCTTGAGGAGGCTCACCGCGTCGACCGTGGACCGACCGGTGCGGAAGCCGAACTGGTGATCATCCAGGTTCGGCCCCTCCGTTTCCAGATGCTCGACGATCCGACGGGCCATAATCCTTTCCATGGCTTTGCCGGAATCGTCGAGCAGGACCACCGGTCGGTACCCCGCCGGCGAGTCGGCAGGGCGGCCCTCCTTGCGGAGAAGGCAGAGTCGCCCCACCTTCCACCTCGCCGGGAACTTTTTCCGGGCGATGCATGCGTCCATGACCGCCCGGAATCTCTCCTCTAAAGGCCCTAGCGCGATTGCTAGGGCCTTGGCCGGGACTCCGTCTGGTCCCGGGGCCGTCTTCTTGCCCCGAAGTCGCTCCCTCACCGCCTCAAACTCCACATCTGAGACGGGAGGACCCTCCACCTCGAGCTCCGGAAGTGGTTCCGGAGGCTCCATGCGGGGGGGCTCGAATCGGCCAGGGGTCGGGAACAGGGACCCCATGACCTTTTCCAGCAACTCCGGGCCAAGATTAGCTGTCGAGGGGGAGCTCGATGCAAATTTCCCCCTCACAACTCTATACGGACGGCCCCAGGGGTCGGCGTCCAGGAGGGCCAGGAAGCGCTCATGAGCCTCTTCTTTGGCCCTGCAGATTCCCTTCTGCAGGGCCTTGTGAGCCTCCCTGTACGCCTGACGAAGGAGGACCTCTTCGTCAGGCGTCCTCCTGGTACGCCTTCTCCGGCAACGAAGTAGGGCGCGCCTGGCCGCCAGACATGTGGTGCGCAAGGTTGCAATTTCTTGCGCCCACCAGTACACTTTCTTCCACTTAGGGGGAGGGCGCCACAGCGGCATGGCAGCATTACAGACGGCTCGCATGTCGTCCGCGAAATGGTCTGCCATGCCGTCGGGATCACCTGCGAGGTGAGGGGGGAGAGACGACCATTCCCTCACCATCGCGGCCTCCTCCGCCACATCCGGGCGGAGCTTGGCGAGTGCCCACCTGGGGAAGGCGACACCCGCCGAAGGATCCCGACGCTGTGGCGCGCTGGGGGCCAGCGTGGAGACCTCATATCGGACATACAGGTGGTCCGACAGGGTCTCCACATCTTCCTCGACCCGCCAGCTACGGGTTTGGGCAGCAAGGGCAGCAGTGGCAAAGGATACGTCCACAATGGACGTACCTTGCCACCGTACGCACGTGGGAGAGGTACCACGATTGAGTACCTGGAGCCCTAGGCCCAGCGCCCAGGACTCCAGAATACCCCCCCTCACGTCCGTACGGGAGGACCCCCACGCCGATGACTTGGCGTTGAGGTCTCCCGCCACCAAAACTGGGAGTGGGGCCGCACGCCTCACCACCCCCTCCACCGCAGCCAGGAAGAACTCGAAGTCCGCCCGACTGCGGTTTGGGGAGAAGTAGGTCGACACGACCACCATTCTCCCCCAATTTGCTGCCACGAAACCCGCACCTCTCTCCCTGAGAGAAAGGGGAGGAGCCTCACCGCCAGGCCTCACTGCTATAGCAGCGGAGTCGTCCAGGTCCCCTAGCCAGTTGGCATTATGGGGGACCGTGTATGGCTCCGCCACCACCGCCAGGTGTATCTCCCACTCCGCCATGGACTGACACAGTAGATCCTGTGCCCCAGCGGAGTGGTTGATATTCGCCTGGAGGATCTTAGCAGTGGGCCTACTGGACATTGAGAGTTTCCATGGGCTCCTCCCTGGTAGTGCCAGAAGCCCCGGCTACGGCTATCGGCTTAACAGCCGTAAAACGGCCCTTTACAGCTGGGGGGGAGCAATTCATTCCCCCCATGCGGTGATTGGCCGGGAGCCCGGCGTCCGCACATACTGCGCACCTATAAGCCGCCTCACACTCAAAAGCGGAGTGCCCGTCGGTCCCGCAGCGGTAGCAGAGACCACTGCGATCCTTTTTGGACGGGCATCTGACGACCGGATGTCCAAGCCCCATGCACTTAAAACAGCGCATGGGACGCTGTTCCAACAGTTGGATGGAGGCAGAACTCCATCCAACCGTTAATCTACCACCGGTCGCCAGTTTTTTGGCGGCTTCAACGGGGCACGTTGCGAACGCCGAGCCCACTCCTCTGGCTCCAGGGTGGACCTTCCCCACCCTGAAGTGCTCAGGAGGACAGCCCGTGCTTAGGGCCAGAGCCGACTGCACCTCTTCGGTCGACACCGAATCATCGAGCCCGTTGACCCGGATGTCGACCGTTTTTACTGGACGCGTCACTTTGGCATCGTCGCCCAAGACGGCTCTTATTTGAGCCGCCAACTTGTCTGCCTGCACAGACGTGGTCTCCTTCGGGAGCTCCATGATACGGGCTCCAGTCACTCCCGTGCGGAATTGGGCCGGACCGATGCCCAACGCGTCCAGCGAGACCGAGGCCTTGGTTTTATCCAAGGCCTTTTTGTAAGTGGCCCCCTTTTCGATGGCCTCGGGTTTGAGGGCCACGACCACCGCTAGCTTTTTATGCTCCTTAGGGAGCTTATTTACAGCTACTTTCGCCGTTTTTGGAGCTGAAGCGGCAGGGGCACGCTTTTTGCGCCTGACGACTTCAGACCAAGTCTCAGCTACTTTAGCCGGCTCCACCTGTGGCTCAGGGGCCTTAGGAACGGGCTTGGCCGCCTTGACGCTCCTTGCCTTTTTGGGCAGATTGGCCGGGGGGGCAAGGGTTGTCCCCGTCTCTCCTTGTGAGGCTGCTGCCCTCTCTTTGCGTTTTTTGTCCGCCTCGAGAGGGGGACGAAGTTGGCGCGCTGGAAGCAGCCTCCCGTCTACCTCGAGGCTATCTAAGTGGGCGTTGACGACCCCCCCAACATGGGCCGTCAACTCCGTTTGGAGGGCCGATAGGGCCTCCATAAATTCGGCCCTTGATAGCGGCTGGGAGTCAGCCACTGTAGGGGGCGGTGCTACGGCGTGGTGCTCGGCTGGAGTCTTTTCAGGTAAGGACCTTTCGGAAAAGGCCCTACGCAGCGCCGTCACCTCCTGAATGAGGGCATCTATCTGGCCGCGGAGACGTTTGTTGTCCGCGCGAAGTCGCCTATTCTCATTAGACGACTTCCGGGTCGCCACCGCCTCAACCACTCCAAGGATGGAGTGGGTGGCCTCCTTGATAGCCCTCTGAGAGGTGCCCTTGAGGTTGCCCGACTTGCGGACAACCTCAAGTATTGCTGACGCACTGGCTTCGGCCTTCTGCGTCAGCTCCTCTACCGAGCCAGCCGAAGACTTAGCTGACCGGTAAGTTCTCACCGACCTGTCGGAGTCGGTGTCCGACACCTCCCGCAGCTCGCGACGAGCTCGCGACATTCCTATGTCGTGGCCGAGCGCTTTGCCGCCTCGACCCTTTCCACCCTTTTTAAATTTGAGAGGAACCGAAGGTTCCGCAAGCTCCTCCAATTCCTCCGACCCAGACTCCGGGTCAAAAAACTTGCTGGAGGACCTAGAGTCCTCCGACACTTCCTTTGCGGCGGACCGCTTGCGGGCCGCCGAACGGGTCAGTACCTTAGAATAAAGGAGCCTCGTTGCCCCCGTTTTCTCCATTGGGCTTGGCCCGCTTGTCTCTGCGGAGTCCGACATGGGCCACAAAATGGCCCTGCCGACCTCCGAACTTGTTGGAGAGTCCACCCCTACAAGAGGGGGGACAAAACAACTAGGGTATTACACAACAAGCAACAAAGATAACAATTTTCCTTAAAACTAGACAACAAAAACAACAATATTTCCTGAATAACAAGAGATACCAACAACCGGTTTGGACTGGGTGAAAGAGCTTCCGAAGATGCTTCTTTCAACCCAAACCCGCGACGCGATCCGGCTGTTGGCACCAAAGTTATCAGCAAAAACAACAACTTTTCTTAAAAAACTAAAAACAAAAACAGTAATAAAAACTTAACAACAAGGAATCTTAAGAAAATTCTTAGACTGGCTGAAAGAGCTCACAAGGAGGCAACTTTCAGCCCTAGACCGCGACAAGATCCGGCTACGGGAACCGTTACTTATCGCGGCTATTATCTAAAAACTTTCAAAGAGAAAAAACAAAAAACAACAAAAACAACTTGATAACAATCAAACAACAACAACAGCTGTGGGCAAATCGAGAGAGCCTTCAAAAAGGCTTCAAACGATATGCGACACGCCAGGAAACACCAACTAACAACGGAGATATTTGCGATTCAAAATGCGGAAATTTCGAGAAATTTCACCCAAGAGAAATACCCCTGGAGATCTATAGGGTAGTGAAATAGAATTTGGGCATATGTTAATGGACTAATACCCTTCATGACCAGCTTACTTTGCCCAAACATTTGCTGAATGTTTTTCAGAACAGATTGCAAATAAAGAGAGATAAAATAAAAAAAAATTAAAAAAATTGTTAGAGATTACATTTCATCACCATATATGTCATCACTGGCAACACACATTAGTCGAAAAACATTGAAAAAGTATAAAAACAATACTGTACATAAGTGATCACATGTAGTTTTCCTATTTTTTAAAACTATTAATATAGATTTTCTATGGCCATCATAAGGCCTAAGGTTCTAGTTTATACCTATCTTAATTTAATTTGACAATTTATGTTTGCTGCATTCGTCAACCTATCTTTCTCAAAGATAATTACTGACGTAACTCACATCAAAATATAAGGAAAAGTGTAACTCAAGTATAAAAATATTAACAAATTTCTTATTGATACAAATATAATGAAGGAATTAAAGACAATAAGAGTCTTGTAACATGAAACTTCACTTGGAAAGGTTCGGACCAGCAGAAATTCTTTTATAACCGCGAGGCTCGAAGCCAAATAGGTCATATTTGACTTTTATAAGCAAGATGCGGGTATATGGTCAATGTTGTATTTGACTTAACATGCTCACTTAACTGCCTCTCAGTTTCAATTTAACTCGTGTTAACTTTTGACTTCCCTTGTATATTTGCATACATTTCAGAAAAATTAATGTGTAAGCATTAACGTACTTATTCCGTTTAACGTATTATTTCGTTGTCGAAACTAACTATAGAACTATCTTTTCAAGTGTTCTTGTCCTTTATAGATTATGGGTTATGGTATCAGTCACACTGTTATGGGAAAAAATCTATGATATTCAGCTTTACACAATCCTAAACGAATAGAAAGCTCATCCACCCGTCATCCAATATCTTGTCAACCTATCAACACGCCCGTTCTTTTCATTCGCAAAAAACCTCTATCGGCCGTAATTCTTTTTATTCTATAAATTGAATCCTTTTGTTTCCTGTATACACATTCAAATTTGCGTCGCGTGCGGTTACCCCATTTCGACGGTTGGCCGGCTGACCGTGTCTTTTTAATCGGGGACGTTCGGTTTTTGATGGAATTCGATTTAAGCTGTTTTTGTTCAAAATTAGTTGAACTACGCCGGTTTCTGGTGCTCGAACACTTTTATTGGCAAGCGATTTTGGTAGTTTGCCAGTTATAGTGGGTGAGTGCTGGCGTCCATTGCCTATGTATCTTTCTAAATATATTTTAAAGGTTTAATAAAAGAAGCCTCTCTGTATAGAAGTTATGATTTGAAAACTTTAACTGTAGACCAACATTTAATCTTAAAACCAGTATATATGTATGTATATAAAGCTGAATTCTATAAAACATATTTTCTTACGTATAATAGATATACATAAAAATTAAATATTTAACATAAAATATAAGATGAGTTCAAATGATCATCTTCAAATATCTAAACAGATCTTCATAAATTATACTTAGAAACTATCTCGGTCAATTCAAATTTTAAACGAAATAAAAATGGATCAAAAGCCACAGACAGACACACAGGTCAAACTTATTAAACTTAATACCCGTATTTACGTCGGGCGTCGGCAGTTAAAAATAACTTTATCAAGTATATTATATAATAATAATAATATTTATCTAATAATTATTATTATAACTAGTTATAACTAGTTTATAACCAGTTTTAATTTTTTTTATATTTATTATTTTTTTAATAATATATTTAAAAAAATAACATTAAAAAATATATATAGTTAAATAATAACGTTTATTTCAGACACCTCTCCATATAGTGTTAGTAATACAAGAAATCTTAAAATCTATGTTAGTACTAATAAAGTGTGTTAGATTATAATCATAGACTTTATTATTCTTTACTAGCTACCAAATATTTCCGGAAATAACTTCACTCACAAGCCAAGTATACCTAATATTCTTTCCTTATGCGTGAAAATATTAAATTCCGCAAAAGAACAACGTCTCATATTTTTGTTAATATCAAACGTACCGTAAATAGGTCAACCACCGTTTAAGTTCCAAATGTAACTTCAGTTTCTTACCTCACTTCAATCTCGAGCTGAATTCAAATCTTTTTTGATGTTTCGCAAGCAGACTTGTGATACTTTAGATAAGTCAAGAGTCTTGTGAACGCATCGAGCTACTTTAAAAGTTTTAGTCACCTACTTACCTGAAACGTGGAGAGTACGTAAGTTTAAGTAGGTACTCCAAGTTATGTAAATATAAGGATCATTGATGTAGATTACATAGTGACATTATTATTAATATTTACCATATTTGAAATCAGTAATTGTACAAGTAGGAATTGTACTTTTTATTTCTGATGAATAAAAAATAATGAATAAGTGAGCAGATAAAAAAACCTAATATTAAAGCACTATTTTCCCAGAGTAGTAATTTTATGTCAGTATTTTATGTCAATTTCCCAGAGTAGTAATCCCAGAGTAGTAATTCAAACTTCATCAGTCGGTCACGTTGGTTTCCCAAAGGCACATTGTAATGATCATAATTATATTACATATCTATACTAATATTATAAAGAATGAAGATTTGTATTTTTGTATGTTTGTCATCACTACATTTGTAAAACAAAGTCATCCGCCGCGTCTGTCTGTCTGTGCATCTAGCTGTCTGTCCCTATGTATGCTTAGATTTTTAAAACTACGCAACGGATTTTAAAGCGGTTTTCACTAATGGATAGAGTGGTTCTCGAGGAAGGTTTTAGTATATAATTTACAAAGTTACGCGGGCGAAGTCGCAGGCAGCAGCTAGTAACCGTTTGTTGATTTTCTATACTACTAATATTATAAAGAGGAAAGATTTGTATGTTTGAATTGAATAGGCTCCGAAACTATTTGACCGATTTTGAAAATTCTTTCACCTATAGAATGACTAAGTAACATAGGCTTTATTTTATAAAGTTACGCAGGCGAAGTCGCGTGCAACATCTAGTATAAATATAAAGCATAGTAAAATTAGAAAGAAATTAACTTTTTGGCTCTTGGAAATTAAAAGCTGTTAATTACTTCGCTCCCAAAATGTATGTCAACGACAAATAGCTTTCTTTCAAGTAAGGGTAACGTACTCGTACAAATCTCGGGGATTACAGTGGAGAGACATGTAATCCCAGCTTATTCGTCATATTCGTGTCACTGAGTCATTTCAACATTGTGACTCAAAGCTAATTTTATACGAACTACACTTTTTATTGATTTCTGTCCTATTTAGTAAAATATTTAGGAACGGCAGAATTAAAAATTAATTTCTCTTAAAAAAAGAAATAAAATTTTATTTTTAAATTTTTTCTTCTTTCGTTTATAAGAAGAAGAAATCTTTCGTTAATTTAAAAATAGATTTTTTTAATTTTTGAATGAATTTACTGATATAGTTTAAAAGATAAATCAGATATTAAATCCAACCAACGATTACCGTTACCGAATAAAAAGGGTTGAATTGAGTGATTATTTACTATTTTGAGTTAATAGACATAATCCGATCTCTGACATACAAGATCACCTAGTAAGTCCTTTATATTATTATATTCCATTTACACAATACTTTGAAATGTAGAAAGAGACGTCGTAAATAAGAGAGAATACATTTATTTTTACATTTTTAATGTCTAGTAGAACAAGTTACCCAGATTTCGTTAGAAAACAATCTCAGAAAGTCGTGGAAATCAGCGCGACTATAATTTATGTGCCTCATTCATGTGATAGCGTCTACTGGGAGACCTTTTAGAAGAAATACGCATTTTTTAACTATTAAAAAAAACTATGTCTATTTAACTCTATTGTCTATTTTCTATTTTAACTATATCAACTCCATGTTTAACTACTGAATTATTGAATATCCCAAATTTATCTCGACTTTTACTGACTACCTAAGTCAGTAATATTTAGAAATATAAAAAACCGCAAAATTAAACTTTCATATAATTAACTTGATTTATATTCTTTCAATTTTTATTCTAGCTAATATTATGAATGCGAAATTGAGTTTGTTTTTTACGCTTTCACGCCTTAATTACTCAATATATACACGCTATCAGGAATACAGAAAAGGACACATGACTTTCAAGATTTTCATACTGAATAAGTACTGTTCCGGAGGGGCCATCTAAAGATATATAAAAAAATCAACGCTTGACAAAATCATATGAGCATAAACAATTGATTAAGTCATTGTTCATAGATTTTTGTCAGGCATTGACTTTTTTTTATTTTTCAACGCTTAATAAAAATTGACGCTGATCGACTATACGTCGAGGACAAAAGTTAGTAAGGCACTTTAGTACCTTTAGTCATCAATGCTTAATACTTTAGTAATCAATTTTCTTAGTTTGTGAAGATAGAAAATAATGCAAAATTATATTTATTTGAGTAGAGAAATGCAAAGAAATGGTGTTCATAATGTTAACGTACATTGTAAGTCAGCATCCATCCAGGAATGCCTAAGGGACTTATTAACGCATTCCCCACTTCCCACCGTGATTCACTGGCGTATTTCAAACGCGTCCTTTTAACCGCGTGCACTGGTGCAAGTTACAGACTTTCTGCTTTTTGTCATGTTATCTGAAAAAATTTGTAGTAATTACCATTTTCTTTGTGATTTATCATAATATATTTTTAAATTTATTTAAATTTAAAAATTAAATTAAATTTAAATTTATTTATAGCGCCCGTTTTAAGTTAGTAAGTAAGAAAGTAGTACTAAGTATCCCCCCTGGAAGGGATAAGTGCATTTTTTATCTACTGGGATAGGTGGAACGAGCGATACGTAGTATTATAAACTTTAAATGATTACTTAATCAATTTTAAAAAAATGCAAAGTTATAGTTGAAATCAGAATATATTATACTTAACTTAACTATTTATTTATATTATTTCACATTCTTTTTAATTTTTTGGCAAAACAACGTTTTCCGGGTCAGCTAGTTTGATATAATATAAAACATTAAACAGTTTTGAAGCTTTTCCAAGTATATTTTTCGAGTAATTAAAGTAACTAAACAGTTAACTTTTTATTAGTGTTTTACAACTTTCTCCTAATGTAATTGAAGTTTTATCTCTAATGTTGTATTATCGTAAAGTGGACACGCAAATTTTAATTAACCGCTCATAAAACCGCTATAAGCTTGTGATTTAAAATAATTAGGGATTTGCGGTTCTTTCATGTTGTCGTTGTTGTGGCTTTTAAAAAAGATGTCATATGATTTGTGGCTCGGTTGTATGTGTAATGAAAAAAGTTTGTGCATCTGTGAGTCTTAGTAATTTAATTCTTTTTTACTCGCGCTCCATTCTTTCAAAAAGTATTGTGCCTATGCTTACTCTAAATATACTTATGAGATAATAAAGTCTCCCTGACGTAGTATTCTGACGTTGAGTGTTAGGTACAAAAAGACCTAATAATTTGTTTATAGGATCAAGAGTCTTTGGCCCCCTTATCTTTATCCTTATTACTAATAAGGTTACAATTAAGTTAAAACAATATTTTTTTAGATTTTAGCAATAATTACAAATGATAACACAAGATTCCTCAGTGGTTTTTAGTGTAATCATTTTACATCCGCACTATCGTACTAATATTATTAATACGAAAATTTGTATGGATGTATGGATGGATGGATGAAACTACTAAACCGATCACCATGAATTTTTGCATACACGTTGTCTGGGACACCAGAAAGGACATAGGGTACCTTTCATCCACAAAGCGGACGAAGTCGCGGGCACCAGCTAGTGTACTATAAAAAATATTTTACATGCCTTAAAATTGTTAAAATTATAATAAATCGAAAATTGGAATTTTATTGAATTAGGTAAGTAAATATATTAAACTATATACATACCTCTAGAATATAATAATATTTTCATACCTTATCTTGGTTTCAAATTGGGTTTAATTTCAAAATAACATTTACACGAAATGCTTGCCAATGGCAATTGGCTTTTACGAGAATTCTTATTCAACCATCCATTCGCTATTGATTTTGGCAAAAGCCAATTTGATCCAGCTAAGTGGCGTAAAGACGTGACCTAATGTACAGGAAAATCATTTTAATATCGCTTCATACGAAACAGACTTCGCTGTTGAAATGTAAACACATAATTTATGTTCGTCTAATGGCGGCGGATTTAGAATAATGAATAAACAGACAAGTATAGATTTCTCATTTATATGTAGATTGTTATTAGATTTGTTTGTATTAATGTAAGTGTTGATTTACATTAATACAAATATTTGTAATACTCGACCAATAGATTTTTAAGTTTATCCTTGAAAAAATTAAGTATTTTTTAAGCACATAAATTTGTATTATATTGTTTCTTGATAAGAGGTAATCATTGTAATTTTCTGTATCCCTTACAACGTGTTTTGATGAAAAAAACAGAAAATTTTGCTAACAAGCAAAATTTCACAATGATCAATTGAGAAATAAAGGCTTTTACAAACAAACAAACAATCTCAACTTCGCAAATTCAAAAGGTAAAATTCTTTCGTAGGACAATGGCGTAAAACCTTGTACAAAATTACATTGAAAATATTCGAGGAAATCAAATTAATAAATTTGGTTACCCACTGAATACGAAACCAATTAAACCCGATAAGGTGGATATAAATGGATATGAAGTTGTAATTATAATAATTATTGGGCCTCTTTGAAGAACGTAAACATTCCAACATTGTTTTTGGAAGTAATAATACAGCTTATTCTTTGTATAGCGAAACCTCAATCAGGATTGTTGTTTGAGTTTCAGCTTCAGTTAGTTAGCTTCGTATTCGTATCCGTTTCATATTTTATGTAAATATTTTTTATGGAAACCATAATATTTACTTAGCATTATTTTATCTACTAGATTATCATGCTACTAGCATTATCTATTTTTTATGTTTTCCGCTTATCGTTTCAATATTTTCTCATGTATTTTATTTTTCATTTTTCAATGTCATGCGGTACCAGCTAGTCTATACTTTTTATCTATACTAATATTATAAAGAGAGTAGATTTGTATGTTTATAATGAATAAACTCAAAAACTACTGGACCGAGTTTGAAAATTAATTCACCTATAGAAAGCTACATTACGCTACAATCAGCTACATTATATTATTACGCGGGCGAAGTCGTGTACCACAGCTAGTAAATACATAAAGTAAACATTGTTTCCGACACAAAATTGTCGTCTGATGATACAACTGTTATTAATTTTTCTTATTGAGTAACTAAGTTTGAGTTTTCTACTACTTTAAGTTTCCATTTTAAAAATAATTTTACACTCAGATATTCTTGCAGTGAACCAAGTATTCTTGGTGCCTTCTTTAAAAGCCGTTGCACGAGAAAGCGCAAGTCATCTTGCGAATACTTAGTTAAAGTTAAACAGTTTTTTTGCGCCAACTTCCGGCCAGTACCTACTCAAATTGAAAGTCTTAAGTTGGTGTTCTACAACTTTATGATAAATGTGCTCGGAGTGGTGTGAAAACATTTTTTCCTTCGGGAATAACATGCGATACATCATTTTAAAAGTGAACATGTCAGCCGGTTGATATTTTCATAATACTCGGATCAATTTACTACTTCATGTAATATGAATGCATCTTACATCTCCGGAGGGATTTAACTGCGTACCTATACACTTACTTTTAGAATATCTTATATTATTTACATATTTATAGTTAAATATACATTATGTTTATGTTATAATCGTGTAACATATATTATTTTTAACATTTATTAACTACTATTTTTTTCTACGGCTTTATCTGCCTTCATTCAGTTCATTAATGCTGCTAGTCAGTCTATATTATAAAGAGAGAAGACTTGTATTTTTGTTTGTAATGAATAAGCTCAAAAATACTGGACCGATTTTAAAAAAAATTTCACATATAGAAATCCACATTATCAGCAACTAATATATTTTATAAAGTTACGCAGACGAAGTCGCGTGCAACAGCTAGTCTTCTAATGGAGAATGGACGTATTCTAGGCTTATTAAATATACATCCATGCTGAACGTATATAAGTTGGCCCATTTATTAAAAAAAAATTGTCTATAGCGTTGCTTGTGTTATAGATATGTAGTTACGGTAGCCACCTATCATCAAGTTTAGTGGACTGTCAGACTATCTGACGACCTTCACATTAATTTTTTTTTAAAGTCGCATCCATCAGTACCTACTAATATTATAAATGCGAAAGTTTGTATGGATGGATGGATGTGTGGGTGTTTGTAACTCTTTCACGCAAAAACTACTGAACCGATCACCATGAAATTTTGCATACACGTTGTCTGGGACACCAGAAAGGACATAGGGTACCTTTCATCCAGAACGCGGACGAAGTCGCGGGCACCAGCTAGTATAAACAAAAAAATGGCAAAAATGTGAATTCCGAAAATACATACTTTGATTTATTTTTTATTAAAAAAGATTTTCTTCCATAAATTACCTTATAACATTTAAAGTTCATATGAAAAGTTGAATCATTATCTTTTACAAACATGTAAAGGAATATTCTGTTTGCTTTTAACTCTTTAACAATACGCTTGTAGTCCCGAGATTCCTTGAAATGCGTACATTAATTATATTTTCTAAAACGTGGAGCAGGTGGGAAGCCTTAACCGTTAACAAACCACATTAATTATGAGACATGCTTGGTTTAATCGAAATCGGGTATTTCTGTTCTATTCTCGTCTTTACTGCGTAAATCTAATAACTATGGCATACAAGAAAGTTTATTAACAAACCTGAATTGATTCATTAATATTTTAACAATTTCTAACAAATATTTTAACAATGGCTAAATGGCTAAGAACCATTTTGCCCTAGCCATTTCCAATAAAAATTACTGATTGATTATAACATAACACTTTGTTTACAGACCAACACGATATTTTTTGTTTTCTTGTCAAACGCAAATATTATTGCTGGAATAGAAATGTATATATAAAAAATATATGAAGGTAAACTATTTGGTATCCAATTTCGTCAACAATAAAATTTGTCCCTAACTATTGTCCCTTTGGTTTTATATCTGAAATGAGATTTTTAGGATTACGATATTAATCTCGTCGTGGATATATTACTACAATTCCAGAGGAGATTGCGACAATTATTGTATCTATTCAAAATAATTTTTATATATAAAAATAAAATTATATAAAAAAATGCTTCCGGCGTCGCCCAGGGCGATATTTCGCTAGTACATTATACTTTTTCTTATTAGTGGATGATTGTTGATTTCTGTTTTTCTTGCATGTATTTGAATAATAGTTTCAATAAATTAATGGAACCAATGTTCTGCTGAATTAAGCTGTCGATGTGTATTATTTTAAATACTAGCTGGGGCCAGCGACTTCATCCGCGTTGAAAAAGAAAATAATGTATAAGTCTTACATGAGTAATAACGCCAGACGCGCCCCCAGACGAATTAATAATTCTATTTTATTAATGAAAAGTACCTACTATTTTTATAAAGAAAAATATGCAAAATTTCATAATGATCCGTTTAGTAGTTAAGCCGTGAAAAGGTAGCAAACAGACAGACAGACTTACTTTCGCATTTATAATATTATAAGTAGGCTAATGTTTTATTTGTTTTATTTACTTACTTTTGTTAATTAAGTGTTTGTTAGTTAAGTACTTAATTGTTATCATTAGTGTTTAAGTAGTTAGTCATGTTATGCACTCAATTTAGGACTACAATTTAGCTAATAATTACACACATGTATTTTGTTTTCACGAATTTGATTGTATTCTGTCTGTGTGCTTTGTTTAATAAATAAATAAATAAATAAATTAGTATGGATTATTTTAGTGAAAATTTTATGATCATTTCACAGACTGTTGCACGAATGTAACAGTTTGGATTAAAATGAATTGAAAAAAGGCCGTGGACTGGTAGTGCAGACAAAGAGATAACAAAAGTTGGTGTCTATTGAAATTTTTCGAACCACTCAAAATAGAGCGTTTTGTACATTTGTGTCGGGTCGATACTATACTCGTATTGTACTAACATGAGTTTTCGAATCTTGAACAGACCTTTTTTCTATTACTTTAATAATAATTAACAGTAAAGGGTATGTAGTCATTTCTTGAAACAATTTAATCAATATTCTCCAAATATAAAAAAGTGTATAGAATATCACAAACACTTTTACTGGAGTAACTTTTTAATTTTCTCTAGAAGTATCGAGTAAATATTCATTTAGAAGTTACTAACTTTTAAGAAAAATAGAGGTAATTCAGATTTATTGTCAAAGTGTTGTGAAAGCGTACTCGATGCGATAACTGTATCTTAGATATTTATCTTATCTATCTTATATGTTATCGTAAGTAGACAAAACATAATACATAAATATTATGAACTTTCAGTCACTTCAAAGGGTAAACTATGTACGCGGTTAGGGAATTTCTTTTATTTCCTCAATAAGGACTTGAAAATATTTTGTACTCAGGATAATTCTTGTTTTTGCACCCATTTCATCTGAATCGCTAAAACTCATGGATATTATGTATTTGCTGCACATCGTTCGACCAAAGTCCTGCTTGTGGGCCTGTTATTTCAAAAGTTGTAGATCCTCACTCCAGAAATGAGAGCCTTTTCATATCATAAGATTTTGTCCTGTGCTATTCTGTGTAGATTGTTCTCGGCTTTAACGAGGTTTTCGTCATGGACGCCTGGGTCCCATTGATTATGGTGACCTTATTTGGATTAATATCATTATTTATTACTAGCTGGTGCTCGCGACTTCGTCCGCGTGGAATAGTTATTTTGGGAATCATTTGGGTATCTCGAACGGTTTTCGCAGCGCACGCAACGGAAGCCCTCAAAGATTCCCCGTTTTTTTTTTCCACATTTTCGACTGTTTCTTCGCTCCTATTAATCGCATCGTGATGTTATATAGCCTAAAGCCTTCCTCGTTAAATGATCTATCCAACACAAAAAGAATTTTTCAATTCGAACCAGTAGTTCCTGAGATTAGCGCGTTCAAACAAACAAACAAACAAACTCTTCAGCTTTATAATATTAGTATAGATTTGCAAAAAAATTAAAACATAATCCATTCACAATTTCACACTGAAATTTGAAGTTCAAGTCTGTCGAAAAGCACATAAGACCCGTTCACCTAAATTCAAATTGTTAGTCTCGTATATGAAAAAGAAATTCATGACAAACGTGCGAAATACATGGGTTCATAGTAGAACACTCATGATACTCGTACACAACAGTACACCGCGTATTGTGAGAACACACGCCTGCTTGATCAAAAGCTATCGCTTTGACTACAAACACGCTCCGTGTCGCAATATCATAGATACGTATTCTCTACTTGTGCACAATACAATGCTACGCTGATATTGTTTGTTAAAATCAAAGTCATGTATACGTAAATAATGTATAAGGAACACATAAATATATATATACATAAATATATGTGTTACCTATGTGTATAATAAATTAATTAATAAATAGTACACATGAATATAATTTACATATTAAATATCGTTTATCTTATAATTATACCTTACTAGCTGGTGCCCGCGGCTTGGTCCGCATTCAAAATTAAAAAATAAATAAGCAATAATAATATAACCTCTTGCTTTACCTCTTGTTGCTATAACACTTTGGCCAGGCGTTAGTTTTTTATTTTTACATCCGTCATTTTTTTCTAGATGAAAGGGATCCTTATTTCCTTTCTTGTATGCCTGAAAATGTGTATGCAAAATTTCATGATGATTGGATGAGTAGTTAAGGCGTGAAAAACTAACAGACAAACAGAAAGATAGAAACACAGAGTTACTTTCACATTTATAATACTAGTATGGATATGGATGTAGTTTTGTAGTTTGTAGTTTGTAGTTCATAAATTATCGCTATTGAAAGTCCACGATTTACTGTGCACGCCCACGACATGTCGTTACCGTCTACAGAATTATAAAATCGTTTCCATATAAATTCATACAAACTCGCTTCCCATCGGATCGTGGCGGTAAAAAATACCGTCCACGATAACGATTTATCGTTACCGTCCATAATTATAAAAGCGGTCAATGTCACACTTACAGGCCATCCATAGACATTTGGTTCATGAGATATCACATACTTTTGTAGTGGACGAACTGCGTTGCGAGACTTGCCGTTTTTTTACATTATAATATTTGATTGTATGGTAATTTTCGATTACACTTCTTCTCATTCGTGTTATAATATTTATATAGACACAATACAGAACTAAATAACATTTGTAACAGAATTCATTGTTACACAGGAAATTAATAGTACACAATAACGCGACTACTGTGATATTCTATCTGCAGAATCATTTCCCTTCTGCGAAACTGTTTTAACACCTGATATTGTATTCGTGAGACTGTTTAAATAAAAAATACAAATTAATTTAGCTAAAGTTTGAAGTAAGTCCTTTTCTATTACTAACATTATAAAGAGAGAAAGATTTGTATGTTTGTACGGAATAAACTCAAAAATTACTAGGCCGATTTTGAAAATTCTTTCCCCTATAGAAAGATATATTTATCAGCGTGTAACATAGACTATATATGTCATAAAGTTACGAGGGCGATGTCGCGTGTACATAATAAAATAATAAAATTTGGCACATTCCTTTAAAAAAATTACTTTTTAAATAGTTTCAATGAAGGCGATATGTACACTGGCAATTATAATATGTCCTTAGCTTACCTAGACATCGAAGCTTTTAGTGTCTGTTGGGCCTCGACTTCTGAGTGAGATTCTATTTCATACGTAGATTTCAAAAAATAACGATGTTTTAACCTATTGTTATTACTTGTGTATCTGGATGGAGGTACTTACTTACTATCAATTAGCTATTCAGCCTACCTATGGCTCGTTATCAGATAAAAAAAAATGTTAATTAAGCCTTAACAGTGAAGCAGTGAAATAGTCATCGATTCATTAAATAGGTTTCAATAGGAACATTCTTTGTAGTCAGTCTATTTTTAGCACGTTTTCGGAAAAAAATTGCAAATTATTTTTTTATAAACATACTAACTATATTACAGTAAACTTTCCTGAGAAATTTAGTACTAGCGAACTAAAAAACACAAAACTTTTTATTTTGAAATAGCTTAAGCCCCGCATAACAAGAAAGTGGAGAGGGCAAGAAATATTGCAAGTTGGACCGAAGCAGGTGCACGTTGTTCAAATAAACACTAACGAACCTATAAATGTATCACTATACCGCTATGATTGTTCCTAATAGAATAGTTGTTTTATGCCGCTCTTTATCTTCTATTTTCGGATTGTACCGCTACAAGTTTTATTTAGTAACTAGCTGGCGCCCGCGACTTCGTCCGCGTGAAAAAAGTAGCCTATCCTGTGTCCCGTACGTCTAAATGTTTATCTACCAAGTTTCATGAAAATCGGGTATACATACATACAATACCTACACTTACAGATTTATTATTAGTATTGACTAGCTGGCGCCGCGACTTCGTCGTTTTTGGTGTATTCTTTTTGCTATGTAGTCTTCTCCGTATAAAAATTGTTTACCAATTCGTGGAAAATGTTGTTGATTGCACTGTTACCTTTATTTTTAAGTATGTTTCTTTTTTTCAAATTTACCATATATAGTGTACCTAATTGTTTGTTTTCCCAAATAAAATAAAATTAGTATTAATACCTAATTACTACTCATAGTTTGGTTGTATTCATTTGGAAAATATTCAGTTTAATTTAGGTATATTTTGAAAATTAAAATGACAATGGAAAACGATCAAACGCAACTACAGAATCTCTGAAAACTCATTTACATATAGATTTCGAATCAGGGAATCGAGAACGAAACTGCGAACGTAGCTGAAAAAATCCCGTGACCACGCTCTTAATAGAATTTCCTAGTTTGAAACTTTTTCATTTCTTTGTGTACCTACTGACATACATATATCTCTTGCTAAACGGTTACTTTAATATTTACGGCGTCAACGTAAAATGTGTTTGTATTCATTGTTTTTTTTATTCTCCTGTGTATGTATAAAATGGAAAACGCGATACAACAACTCATTGTGATGCATTACGCGTACAGATAAAATAACAGAGGGAATTGTTTATTTTTATTTTCATATGAATTGTGATAACAATTCCAAAAACTTCTCCGAATCAAAATTTAGTTCAGAGAACTCATTAAAACTCATTTATAATACGCTCATTAAGCGAAAAGCATAAAAAAACAAGAGAGATAATTAAGCCCTATACAATAATGCCGTTAAAATATAATACCAAACTTAAGTGCCTATCCAGAGCTATACCAATAAAACCAAATATAATCTTAAACTTGGGAAAAGTTTATGATAATTATTGTCTTCCGGAAAATTTTATAAATAGCATTTCAGTCCGAATAATATCCTCTTGATCAGTAAAAATTCAATCAAACTTCCACAAAGAAGTTTTAACTGTGATCACTTTTCGTATAATAATGTAGACATTTATTCAATCTTTATTGCTTATTAATTTGCCAGGCGTGAAAGGTAACCTAGGTCCTTTTCTGTATGACTGAACACGTGTAGAAGAAATTTCACGATTACCGGTTGAGTAGTTAATTAAGGCGTGAAAGCGTAACAAACAAACAAACTAACTTTCGAATTTAGGATTAGTGGGATTATAACTAAAAAATAGCTATATTCGAGATTGATGTCTCCCATATATCCCGAATTGCAATAAGGGAACTAATGTGCTAAATAGAGGAACGAAAGAGGGAATGAGCGAGTGAAGAAGTGGAGGGCATTGTGCTAATGATGGCTTCGGATCTAAGTGGCTTTGTTTGTAGCCTTTTCTTCGTAGACGTTATTTATTATGCCCGCCTTAAATTAATGCCAAAATTTTAACACACAAACGCAGTACAACTTTGTTTTCATACAACGAAAACGAGCAAATATTGTTTGGTAAACTTCAGTTAAAACATCGAGCACTGAAGCGACAGTTTTTTTTTTCAGTTTGAATTTTCAACATTCAGCATTTGAAAGTTTGCGCGGATGTGTTACCGTTAAAAAAGTTATTTGTTCACTTTTTGAATATAAATGTACCTAGGCTAGGTATTTGTTATTGATGCAATTAGCTGACAATTCAATTAGGTATGTTACCCACTAGCCGTTGCACGCGACTTCGTCCGCGTAACTTAATCATCATATCACGGGATGCCTCAACAGATTACCTACTGAAAAACTGAGAAATCTCACAATAGTATAAAAATCAACTGAGAGTCATAAACCTTCGAGATTCCTTGTTCTGTAATAATAGTTCGCTAGTCAGTTAACAGAAAAAACGCAACAGATAAAACTGGTATTTATTTGAGTGTGGATTCGAATTTAGGTGTCACGTGCCAGTGACCATAATAACATGTGGAGGCATTTGTACAATCCGGGATTAACCCGACAATGTTCGCTGAAAGCTAATTAAAAGTGGTAAAAATAAAATCCCTATCGCTTTGTTCGCAGGTGCTGGCGGCCTCCGTACCACGGAACTCCGCATCACGCCTCGCGTCGTTCAGCGTGGGAGGAATGTCACCATGCACTGTGTATACCAGCTTCACGATTACGGCATCTATTCGGTGAAGTGGTACAAGGGCGCTCACGAGTTCTATAGGTATTCGCCATTGGACTCGTCGACGATGAGGGTCATGCCTGTCACAGGAATTAAAGTTGATGTAAGTTGTTTAACTTTTGAGAGCTTATTATTTTACTAGTGTTCATTCATCAACCGGTCGAATTTTGACCATGATTTTTTATATGAAAAGATTGATCGACAGGATAACGATCTCGTTGATAGTATCTACTGGACGGGTGGTTACTCCCGTGTGACGGATTGCACAATGTATGAATCCGAATCTCAGTAGTCCTTTAAAAAAATTAATAGTCCTATAAAAAAGTGGGTATCCATTATGGATTCCTCTTGTAAAAAAAAGGTATTTATTTTTTTGTATGATAAAATGTTTTTGTTTTTACAGAGGCTAAGGTCGAACGAGACACACGTGGTCCTTCTTCGCGTGGGCCCTAATTTAAGTGGGAACTACAGCTGCGAAGTAATTCTGAACGCGGCATCATACCCTCACTATACAGCTTATGGAAGGCTCGATGTAGTCGGTGAGTATCAGCAGATATATTTGGTTAACCACTTTTTAACCATCTTTATTAATGCGAAAGGAATAAGTACCTAACTATTCTTTATCAGCCTGTATTATGTATATACCTAGCTAGGTATTTCCTTCGACAGTTTGAGCTTCCTGAATATGAGGAAGTATGTTGGCACTGTGATTTAGTTAGAAGATAGATCTGAATCATGTATGCACATTGTATTTTTCAGATTGCATTGCATTCATTTTTTAAGCTACTATAGCTTTAATTATTTTTTCATGATTACTCTAAAAATTATACAATAATTTTTTTTTATATATGTGCTTTTTTTTCATAATAAATGTTATAGCTCATCACACATGAAATCTAAATTCACTCAGAATTGGCCAAGCATACTGGGGCATGTATGCTTATTAATTGATGTATTTTAATTAAAACATTGAATAGAATTAATTGTTTATTTAATTACTCAAAACATGTTACGAATAATCGACAATAATTGACACACATTATTTAATTAAATCTACAGCTACAAATTAACACTCCGATCCTATATACAAATATTTGCAATTCTCTTTAATTGTCGATCCTAAATGAGTTAACAAATTGACACTCATTTTACAAGTGCATTGTTAAACCAATAGGAAGTTATTTACTTACTAAATACCAATTTGACATTTAAATGATTTGATAATGTGGTACCCAAAACTTTTTTTTTATAAAATTTCTTTAGGCGCTTTGCGCACTTTTGATATGGGGAAAAGCACTGAACATGCGTGACCGTCACGCTCAGTGACGCTCAGTTTTCACATTTCTCAGTGAAGCTAAGTTTTCACTTCTGACGTTCAGTCCTACGATTCTACGATTAACAGTACTTTTTAAAGTTAAAGTCGACAGACAGGCTGACTATCCACTTGATGTTAAGTGGCTACCGTCGCCACAAGTGCTGTAAATGCGCTGCAGACCATAGTAGCATTAAGGATGAGGATTATTACCATAATTTTTTTTCTGTACCTTGCTTGGTATTGTTTAAATATACCTAGGTATACACCACGTTGTAATTATACCTACTGAGTATAATTATTATGATGATTAAATTAAACAGTCAACACGCCCGATTAATCGCTTAATCGACTATCGATCTTTAATTATTAGTTTAAGATTGAATGGTTCATTCCATTAACTCTAAACTATTAATAACTCATGCCACTACAATTATTTATTAATTAAACGAAGTAAAATTTATTATATGTACAATTTAATTGTATATTAGTAGCAACGCAGTGTCCGTTTCGCAGTCATTTGGGCAGCAAGTCTGGCAGCAGTAATCACCGCCTTAAAGAAGCATGTACTGGGCCCTGATTCTGTATGGCAACTACTCTTGACAAGACAAGGCAAGATACGTTAATGTCTTGCCTAGTCTTGTCATGAAATTCCTATGTCTTATGCCAGCTGAGATAACATAATATTATCTGTGTTGTCAGTGGAATTGTCAAATAAATACAACAGTATACTGTGGTTTCTGTGAAATCATATCGTGCCATAGATCTTGGGGCATAAGACATAAGAATTTCATGACAAGACAAGGCAAGACATTAACGTATCTTGCTTTGTCTTGTCAAGAGTAGTTGCCATACAGAAACAGGGCCCTGTTGTGTTTCGATAAGTAAGTAAGGGATTCCAGAGCCATATTACCTTATTACCTTATTCCTTACTTATCCCTTATTCTTAATGTGGCGCTGCTTGTGTTATAGGCAATGCTAGCCTAACAGAAATTTGTGCCTAGCCTGTGTGTCGACCCTAACATAAAATTTAGAGTGATTAGGGTGACGTGAAATTTAGGACCTCTTTCACCAACCACAAGTAAAGTGTTGATTAGTTACTTTTCAAGTAATGCTAAATGGCGAGTAAATGTTACAAGTATCTTGTGTCAATTTATTTGAAATTACCCTTGAATAAGTATACTCGAAGATGGTGAAACTCGTACCCTTTCTTAACTGTAACTTTGAATGGCGGTTAGCCCACTTGACATTTTACTCAGAGACTGTGAAAGAGGCCCTTAACCTCATAAATAGATAAAAATACTCACTGATCAATGCAATATTAGATATTGGCTAGGCATTCAATAGGAGTGGATAAACTCTTAAAGTGGATAGACTCTTAAAAACAATACACTGGAAATAATTCTGAACCTATTGAAATACTCTATTGTAAATAAATTTATTAGTTTCATCTGAGGAACTTTTAGACTTAAAGCAAGTTTCCTTTGGCAAATAGAAAAGCATTTCTCCCTGCTTTTGTATCAAGTAACTAGTGTAGTCTTTGTTCTTTGTAGATGCTAAAAAGGTATATACTATATACGGGGTTGTGCTATTTTCAATTTTCTCAGCAGGCGGTGAATATCTGGCCGACATGTGTTTTTTTTTTCTTTTTTTATTAGAATAGCGTATGTTCTTAACTCTTTTTAAAGCTGCAGACAATGTTTCAAAGTGTTCTTTTAGAGTTGCATTTCTTACAGAGCATTGTTATTTGTTTTATTTAAAAAGACAAGAATGTTCTATGAAACTAAGTACACAATGGTTAGTTACTATGCAGGTGTTGGTGACGTAAGTAGCCGCGGTTTGCGAAAGAAAAAGAAATTATTCAATTAGTACGTCGATGTCCGAGATATGCGAGCGGCTCGGTTTCGCTATGCGTATAGTCCTAGCACGTGGGTAACTAGTTTAAAAAATTAAAAACGATAGCCACCCGCAATCTCGGCCCACCCTCATTTATTATTAAAAACAGGTAGCTTACATTTTATATTCTATACATTATCTATATATATAAAAACCCTACAGGTGACCGTCGTCAACAGCAGGTAATTTTTTTTTTTTTTATATAAGAGATGGGTTTGCTCTTGACCAACAACCAGCCATGTGGCAAGGATGAGGCCTAAGATGGAGCGAGCTCACCCAGAAGATGCCTATTCACTCGAACCTTGAAAAGATTAGGGTTATATGTGCTCGGAAACACAGACGTCGGCAGGGAGTTCCAAACCCTTGCAGTGCGCATTATAAAGGATGTTTCAAATTTTGAATGAATATGAATGAATCTTCAATTTATTCTTGCTAACCTTATATTTTCTGTGTAGGTGTTGGTGGTTTAAGAGCTACAGAGCTTCGGATTTCACCGCCAGTTGTTGAACGAGGCTCAGATGCGACTTTAGCGTGTCTATATGAACTGACAGACGCACCTCTCTACTCAGTGAAATGGTACAGAGGGCGTCACGAGTTCTACAGATATTCACCTACAGAATCGCCAGCAACAAAAATCTTCCCATTCGCTGGGATCAATGTTGATGTAAGTTACTTACAACTAGCTTATATTACACGAACCAATCGTATCATACAGGTCTGCTACAGGATAAATAGTTAACTTACTATCTCTATTAAACATAATTAAAATATTTTTTTAAAAGCCCGTGTTATAAGTTTGTCCTGTGTGTGCGGATAGACCAATTTGATCCGAATATTTACGTTTAGAAGGTGACGTGATCGAGATGGTTTTAGATATAATTTCTAAAGATCTGTTCTTCAGGCGTTTAAATAATAGCACTTTTAGAGATATATACCTACCTACATTTCTTTATTTATTTTTAGTTTTTTTTACTTGGCTTTTTTTATGAATTTTGTGGAAATATAGAATGACGAATTTTAAAGAATTGTGAGAATTTCGCTTACAATTTCAACGTCCATTGCATGTCAACTAAGTATGTCAAATAAAAACTAATTTCCTTAATTTACTTTTCTTGGTTGAAATTCTTCTTTATAATTTTTAAAAACTACGCCAATAGAGACAGTGTTTTATAAGTATATAAGCCATCTACGTGCCTATGTCAAACATTTCATTTATTTAGAATCATATTTCCGCGCTCTATCACAGCTTTTCTGAGGAGAGTGATTTCGCGATCAAAGATGTCACGAACAAGAGTGTCGTAAAAATCCCGAGAATTTCATGATGCGAATATTATTTGAATATTGTTGCTTCTTAGTCAAATGTCATAATAAGGAATAAATCCTTGGAAATTCCGTCTTGAAATATGCTTTTATTTTCTAAGAGATGTTTTCTGTACCTATTCAATAAAAAAATTGACTAACACCCTTGTTACGCCCTGATTATATAATTTGTAAATTAAGCATTTATCTGCTAAAATAATAAAATTCTTAAAATGAATGAATTAGATTCATAATTTTTTTTTTTATTTTTTGCTTTTTTGTTATTTTATAAATGGATTAAAATCATTGCAACAAACAGCAATAATAAAACGAATACCTTATAAATAATTAGCACAATTAAACAAAATTATTTACATACTCACATATACAAATACAGATTTTGCTACTGTTATAATAAATAAGTTGAACTGGTATGAATTATGAAAGGAATGTGATTCTTCAAATTGAATTGTTTTAGATCGAAGTTAGAAGTAAATTGCTCATTGATAAATATATAAATAAATAAATTTTGTAAATAGATACATATTATAAATACAAAACATCCATGACTCAGGTGCAAAGGTAAAATGTTAACACATAAACATTTGCCCCTAGCGGGATTCGAACCCGCGACCGTTTGGTTAACAGCTAGGGTTACTAGCTAGACCAAACATGTCGTCAAATCTTCAGTATGTTGAGATATTACAGTTTATGATCGCTTCGTATGCTTGCTCCGTGAAGCCGATTCTGATTTAATGGATACACAATATAACGAGACCTGTCTCATGTTTGACATTTCGCTGAGACAAGTGACGTTCTTGAAGTGTCTAGGTATGCCAAATTTAGCACAGATTCGTGTGGAAACTGCATCGATTTGTAAGCAAATGCTGCTGCCAATAGCGCCATATTTCGTTTATTCCGAATAATACTGTCTACATTTGTCTCTCCTTACAGACACACCGAATCCTTTGGTTAATACAGAGAATTTAGTGTTCTTTCTTTAAAATTATTAATCAGGAATCATGGTACGAGCGCGAGTTCGTTCATACCGTGCGTGTATATTTCCACCGCAAACTGCTCTCTTAAGAGAATACATCTTTGGCAGTTACATACAACCAGAAAATAAACAACGATCAATTAGATCTATTTTATGTTTACAGGTAAAACTTTGCAAATTAATTATATATACACAAAGCTTCCTCGTTTAATGCTCTTTCTAATAGTGAACACTGCATAAAATCCGTTTCGTAGTTTAAAAGATCTAAGCCAGAGGACAGACGGCGCGGCGCGAAGCTCACGGGATAGTGGTAGGTGGCTACTATCAGAAATGAACTTAAGCAATGCAAGTGTGGACTAATGGCATATCTAGATTCTCATGCTTTTTCACATTACACAGTAATTATATTCAATTTTACATTGCCATTAAATTATTTTGTGAGTTTAATTATTTATAGGAAATTCTCCGGTTAATTAAATTTGAATAAAACAAAAAAAGAATGCTCGTTTATTTATTGAAAACCATTATATCGCTTTCCGCTGACCGAATTTAATATTCATTGTGTCTTTTGAACAGTTATAGGTATTTAATTACGTGATATAAAATCTATTATAAAAACAATGTCGATAACCATTCATCATTTGCATTGTTATAAGCAATATTAAAGTTTCATCTTGGAATTAATTAAATTATTCCATTAGCTCCAACTTAAGGCGCCAACTTAATATGGTTAAAGTGATGAGAACTTTTTTTATACTTACAATTTAATGTAAAAAAAAACAAGAGATGTAATTTATTTATACGATTCTTCCTCATTCATTTGGAAATGGAGACCTTTCCCAAATTAATTATCACGGTTAATCTTTAGATGTTCTTTTATCAACTGATGTTGCTTTGTTAGAATCGGTTAGCCATATTAAATTGGTTTTCCGGAACATTTATATAATTGAACAAGTATTATTCCGAAATCTTATTTTGATTATAATATTTTCTTATCCTTAAGACTATATTTTTTTTTGTAGGATATATTAAAAAATATTAAAATTAAAAATAAAAATTATAGAAAATGGTAAGATTCTAGGATAGAGGCGAGGCTTAAACTACTTGTGGTCAGGGCTTTAGAGTGGGGAAAGTTTTGATAATACGAGCCTTATTTAGTCTTCTTACTAGTCTTTCAGACCCATGATTAATTATTATTAAAAAAAAAACTAGTTAATATTATGGAGCAAAATATAAGTCTTTGCACTTAACTCAAGGCTTGTGCGGTAACTGGAAAACTAAGAACAGAAACTCTTTAAAGTTGGCCGTGTCCTCAGTGTAGTTGGTTATCCCTCTTAACTCTGTTTTATGTGTCACAAATAACAAGTCTGAACTCTTTGGTGGTAGATTTCCCTCTCTTACTTTACTACATTGCCAGTCATCTCCCCAATCTATTATTCTTTTCGATTCTTTGCATGATTGAAAATGTTCGCAGCGATTGCAGAAAGTCACCACATTTTGACAGTTACCTTCCCTTCTGCCTGTTATTTTGCTTATAATTGATTTCAATCCTTACTTTACTAATATTATAAATGTGAATGTGAGTTTGTTTGTTTGTTTGTTACGCTTTCACGCAAAAATTTGCATGAATTTGCAAAAATGAAATTTTACATACACATTGTCTGGGACACCAGATTCATCCAGAACGCGGTCGAAGTCGCGGGCACCATCTAGTAGTTATAAATCTGGTGTAATTCAGACAATGAAATCTTATTAATACTCCTGGCTTCGCCCGAAATGCAATGTTATATACACAAAGTTGCTCGTTTATAAATGAAACCCAATTAAAATAGGTTGAGCGGTTTTGGAGTCCATAAAGGACAAACATAAATATTGATTCTTATTTATAATATATAGATAATAAGCAATGTTATATTACTATACTTATATGTAATAAGTGTTACATAAATATACTATAATATGTAGTATAAAAATATACTTAATCATAATTTCTTGTAACTTAAACCAGTTCCTTAGCAAGACAAAGCACCTACGCTTCGTCGCCTCAAAACAGTAGTCCATAATAAACTATAATTATTATCTTTGCAGCCCTTTGTTGAACGGACATGGTGATATTAGGACAGAATTATCCCTTAATCTGAATTCCTTCTGGTGTTCAGAGTGGCAATTTTGGAACGCTTAGTTTAATGGTTTGTTTCTAAAAGCTTGTGAAAATGGTAACGCCTTTCGAAAGTTCTAAGAAGACTGAGGTGTATGATTTATTTACTGAAACAGTCTATTTTGCAATATAACTTGTTTTTGTCTCAACGAGTTATAAATTACTTTTCTTAAGTAAGTTTACTTGTTTATGCTCGACTTTTCAATATATCGCTTTAGTCTTGAGACTCAAGTACTCCAAAGACCAAAAGCTTTACGTGTCCGAAGGTTACTCCAGGGTCAACTAATAGCAAGCCACAAATATTCAATAATGGTGCAGAAATGCAAAATTTTTTAGAGGAACATTATAATAAAAAGTCTTATTTATGTTATTTTAAAAATACAGGTTTCTCCTTTCTCTTACCTTTATAAATATTTTATCTAAATTTCATAATGATCGGTTGAGTAGTTAAGGCGTGAAAGCGTAACAAACAAACAAACTCATTTTCGCCTTTATAAGTTAGGAGGATAAAGTCTCGCACGGGTAGTGCTGTACGAGGGTGCAGACGGGAGGGTAATGCGCCGGCCAATGGCGGCAGGAGTACCTCAGGGGGCCGTCCTCGGCCCCCTACTCTGGAACTTGGGGTATAATTGGGTCCTGCGAGGCAATCTCCTACCCAAAATGGAGATTGTCTGCTTTGCCGACGACACCCTTGTCGCGGCAAGAGCAAAGACGTGGGAAAAGGCAGAACGGTTAGCGTCGGTCGGCACCTCGCTGGTTGTCCGACGCATCCGTCTGCTTGGATTGGAGGTGGCCCTAGACAAAACTAGGGCCATGGGTTTCCATCCCCCACGCCGCAGGATCCCGCCGGGGCTCCGCGTCCGAGTGGAGGGGGTCCGGATTCCGGTCGAGAGGCATTTCAAGTATCTCGGCCTAACACTGGACCCCCGCTGGAACTTCGAGGAGCATTTCAAGCTCCTCGTTCCACGGCTGATCAACACCGCAGCCGCACTCGGACGACTCCTCCCGAATCAGGGAGGACCCAACTCGGCGTGCCGTCGACTTTACCACGGGGTGGTAAGGTCGATGGCACTCTACGGAGCCCCGGTCTGGGCGGAGTGCCTCACTCGTCGCACCCGGGCCCTCTTGCGGAGGCCTCAAAGGGTCATGGCGACCCGGGCCGTGCGGGCTTATCGCACGGTCAGCCACGGGGCTGCCTGCGTGTTAGCAGGCACACTCCCGTGGGATGTCGATGCCCTGGTTCTGTCTCAGGTGCATCGGCATCGGGTCGCCGCACGGGCCCTGGGAGGAAGATCCGCTGCCGAGGACGTGCAGCGGGTCCGTGTGGAGGCCCAAGAGAGGGCCATGGAGGATTGGGGTGAGGCACTCCTCAACCCCACCGCTGGACACCGGACGATCCTCGCGGTTCGTCCGGTGTTGGAAGATTGGGTGAGGCGCCGAAAAGGTGGCCTCACCTTCCATATGGTGCAGATGATGACCGGACACGGGTGCTTTGGTCGTTATCTGCACCGTATAAAAAGGGAGGAGTCGCCGCGGTGCCACCACTGCGGCGACCCCGATGACACTGCCGAGCACACACTCCAAGTGTGCTCGGCCTGGAGTCCCCAGCGCCGGGAGTTGGTGGCGGCGCTGGGTGGTGGAGATGTCACACTGCCAAACATGGTCGTAGCCATGCTTGGCAGTGTGACAATCTGGAAAGCAGTTGCTTCCTTCTGCGGTTCTGTAATGTCGCAGAAGGAGGCAGCTGAGAGGGAGCGAGAGGAAGAGGCCGGTCTCGCTTCCCTCAGACGCAGACGGTTGGGCAGAAGAAGGCGGGCATACCTAGCCCGTCTTTAACTGTCCATTGGGACCTGCGCACATAGTTGGCTAACTATGTGTGCCTGCACAAGGTCCCTCCGTCTGGGGATTGCCTCGGTGTCTCCGGGCAATCCTCCATTGGCGTTAGCTTAGCCAGCAACGGCTAGGCAGCCCTGGGGTGGATCGGAGTTGGTGCCTAGGCAGAACCCGGTCCATCCCGCACAAAGGGCGAGGAGGCACCGGGGAGTTTTAGTGGGTATTGCCGGGCCCGCTAGCGCGGTGCGCCGGCTGACCCCCACACACCCCTACCGCCTAGCCAGCGGTAGGAAGTCAATAAATGGATTTCTCCTCGTAAAAAAAAAAAAAAAAAAAAAGGAGGATAAAGTCTTCTTGAAATGCTTGTATCTGACTTAGTTGGGATTAAGGCACTCTGTAGGTTATGTACATCATAACTTATTACGAAGGAAAGAAAGGCATTTTCAAATGTGGCCACATGTTGCCAAAAATATAACCACATTGTCGTTATAAATATCTTCCACAAAAACTCGATTAATCTTTCACGACCTCTTTCGGTCGCATACGAATTGCAGAACAAGCCGTTTTCAAAATTCATAGGTATCCACATTTTCAGGAACAAGACAATGTCTTGCTTAAATTTTCACGCGTTATATCCGTGTCTGGAGAAAACTAGCTGGGTATTTTTTCTACCGCGAACAAGGCCATCCTTACCCGTCGCTCGCCCGGCAGATGTTCATAAATTCAACCCTTTATCACAACCCTCCTTATTTCACAGTCTTGCCGCGATAATAACCTAACGGGCCGTTTTGTTCTTTTTTTTAAATCTCCGCAGCGAATTGTTGGCTCTCTGTAAGTTGCCACGGGAGACCTGTTTTTAAAATGGTTCTATCATTATTAATCCTGATTTAATGTTTTACCTTCTCATATAATTGCATTGTAAATTTCTCATTTATTTAAGTATATTTTACAAGACAGCACGTTTGTTTATATATCTAAAGTTCTATTTATTATAATAAGTATTTCAAATATTGTATCTTAATGTTTTCTTCTACAAACAATAAGTTCTTTTTATAATTTTTATTATTCAATCACTTATAATTTTTGCAAAGATAATGTCCTGGATTTAATTCATACATTTGTGAGGATTAACTCTATTCTACTGCTGGTAATAGGACGCTTAAAATGTAAGACAGTAAGTGCACTATTCATTTTTTAATGCACTATGCACTATTTATAGCGGAGTCGCTGGCAAAAGCTAGTGGTATATAAATTGCGATGAAATGATAAAAGAAGGAATGAAATTAAAAAGCGATATCTTTGGATCGTTGATAAATGAATAATTGAAAGAAAGCTTCAGTTGTATCAGCTGAGCTATCAACGCCTTGAAAGGCCTCTTACTTTCTGTTCCGCCCTTTTTATTTTGTTTTATAGTTGAACATTACCGGTAATGTTCGCGTTCCCCTTTGCCCCGCTTTTCATTGGATAAGCCGTGGGAAGTACAAAGAGTGCTTGTTACTTCGCAGATTTTTATTTTCAAGAGTGGAACAAGGTATTTTGTTTAAATGATCGTTGAATTATGTATTTACGAGAATCAAAATTAATGCTATCATTGTGAGCACCAGACCCCTTTTTGAGTGGCTTACTTATAATATGTTTTAATTTGAAATGGAATAAGTAATCCATACTTATAGAGAAAAGTAATCTAAGCGTTAAGCATAAGCATAAGCATCTACATAAGCGTTAAGCTTTAACTACATATTTTGTGTATTACATACAAGAGTATGTAATACAAAAATTAGTAAGTTATATTAGTATATTAGTTATATTAGTAATATTTAGTTAAAGCGTTTACATTGATGTCTTTACCATCAAGTAGACTGTCAGCCTGAATTTTTAATATAAAAAAAATCCGACAAGAAATGAAGATTAATATGTAGTGGCAGAACAGTTACTTAGCTGTTCTTTGACTTCCAAAAATGCCAAAAATGCCTATAACGTCTAAGGGGTTCCATAATATATATTTGTATGACTTCTACAAATGCTGCAAACGCGATGTGAAATTACAGTATTGTTAGTAATTAGAAGTAGGAATAACACGACAGTTTTTTATTTTATGGTAATTGGTATTATAAATAATTATACTTAAGTTCACATAATTTTTTTTTTTTATTATAAAGTAATTATAGCGTATTATAACGCTTGCAAGAGTTCACATAAAAACAAATATTTTTTAAAAAACATCGTAACATTTTTCAATAAGGTAAACCATTCTGAACACTTTTTAATCTTATAAAAAGGCGCTCAGCTCGGTGACTGGTGTGCTAACTTCCATTTCAAAGTTGATTTTAACTGCTCAAAGTGAATTTGATCCGTATTTATGTGAAATTTCAAATTATCGTTCTTGAAAGTCATTTGTAATTCTTGACCCGGATTAGTTAAGTCTTTGATGAAATCGATGCCCTCGGGCCATTGCAGCGTTATGCGCTTATATATGAGTATATCAGCTCACTCCTAATCCCCTGGACGCTTTTAAAAATACATAGCTCTGGCTGACCTGTTTATCGATTGTACTATATTACTAGTGAGATATATTTTTTTTTTATTATTACATCATTCATATATTTAATGCATAGAAAGGGTGCTTTGTAATCAATACCAAATAAGTTCAAATAATCTGTAATAAAAAAATGACGTTATATAAAAACACAAATATTATTTTTATTACCTTTGTACTATTTTAATTTTTTTTAAGGATGAAATAATTATTTATGTTTAATACAAGGAACGGAAGAACCAAATCCCTTGTCCACTTGAACTCTTTCTCATACCAGAATATTTATAATATTTTATACTACAGAATATTTATAATATTTTATACTAAAGCGCTTGGTCCGAAGAAGAGGGGTTTCGACAAGATAAGAGAATCTAATTGAAAATGTTTCTTAAACAGCTAGCCAGATCGAATCAAAGCCAAGTGGTGTTGACGCGAGTCAGTTTCGGCTTGTCCGGCAACTTCAGCTGCGAAGTGACTGCGGATGCGCCTTCATTCGCAACCTCCATCGTCTCTAATACTATGGAAGTTGTTGGTAAGATTTTTATTATTGCCAAAATAATACTATTTATTTAGTTTATTTTGTGACCATATAAATTTTATTGCTACCGAATACGGTCTGCCTGGATGGGCTACCCAAATGACTGCGGTGCGCAGTGTGCCCTGAATTTTCATGAAAGTGCATTTTCATAAATCAAAATCACACAAGGCTTAATCCTTATTATATAATAAGCAAATAGCATAAAAGCTATTAAAACTACGATAACGTTCACAAAAAAAAATTAAGATAATTTAATGTTTGCTTTAATTTAATGAATCGCTACGAAGTTTGCTAAGTCAGCTAGTTAAGTTAATAAAAGTACCTACTTATTATAATACATATTTTAAAAATTTCACTTATATTTTTGATATAACTATGCAAAGTGCATAGAAGAACTTTAATAGTAACATAATATGTTGTGCAACATTGTAAGCACTACAAGTTGTGCAAAACTGTGTTTAGTGTAGTACTATGTTAAGGACTTTATACGTAACCTCTTGTAACTTCCAATAAACATCTGCCAACACAGTGTTGCCGCCGTCAGCACCAACAATACATACGAGTCAACACTATTACACGCCGGGGGATGTGATGAGAGCGAATTGCACATCTGGCCCCAGTCGTCCACCGTCCGACCTCGCCTTCTTCATAAACGATATGCCTGTAAGTAAATTTAAATATTTTAGTACATAACATTTTTTTTAAATATAATTTATAATTAAAAAAAAAAAGACAACAGAATTTGAAAATAATTTCAATTAAAAAAAAAACAGAATTTGAGAATAATTTTAATTAAAAAAACTATTTTTTTTTTATCATTTTCTGTCTATTTCCATATCCTGTTCTTAATTTTTGTCTTATCTGTTATTCTAAAAAGATTGGTAGCCCATTTGTATACTACTGCACTGGTCTTCCTGTAAGGAGCTGGTTACTCCTACCAGACGGGCTCAAGTGACTGCAAAACGCAATGTAGATTAAAATAATTAAAATCAACACCATATTTCTGAGATGTACTTTTAAATTACATAACAAAAAATATTTATTCATCCTGACATATTATAAAACATACCCCGCCGCGGCTGTCTGTATGTTCGCGATTATCTCAAAAACTACTGAAGGGATTTTCATGCAATTTTCACAAAGAGAAAGAGCGTTAAATGAGTAAGGTTTTTATAGGTTTTTATACATAATTTGCAAAAAAAATGCACCCGTACGAAACCGGGAGCGGGTCACTAGTAAAATATTAACTAATAATCCTTACTAATATTATAAATGTGAATGTGAGTTTGTTTGTTAGTTACGCTTTCACGCAAAAACTACTGAACCGATCACCATGAAATTTTGCATACACCTTGTCTGGGACACCAGAAAGAACATAGGGTGGGTACCTTTCATACAGAACGCGGACGAAGTCGTGGGCACCAGCTGGTATTTTATACATATTTTATGTATAATTATGCTGTGTTTTATGTTAAGCAGGCATTTTAACGAGCTACTTGTTGGCAGGTGGCGTATTAACACAATCATGCCATAAGGCTTGATAATGCGCTGCCGATCATAAAGGATAAGGGAATGTCTCTTCCATACGTAACCTAACTCATTTATTATGACAGGTGATGGTTACTGCGGTCAGAGTGACTGCATTGCAATTTTTTGACTGCGGTACTTAAAACTTCTAAAACTGAATCTTTCAGTCAATCTAAAACGGATTTAGTCAACCGTAATAGTTGGCCTTTCAACCCGCTTATAGAAAACGGCTGTAAATAATAACAACCATTTGAGAAGAAAGGCTCTCTAATGGCGACGTCTTAACCGTACATGGAAGAAATATTGGTACGCATTTTACAAACATAAAGGAGAAAATGCGTTAAAAATCTCTCTTATATGATTTTTGCGTTATTCGTCATATCATTTTTTTCGTAGATTGTTCGTTATACTCACAGACATAGATAAGTATCTCTGTGGTTATACTATACTATAGCTACACGCTCCATGCTTCGCCCGGGTACAAAATAAAAGCTATCCTATCTTTTAAGTTAGAACAAATTACACATACTTAGTTACGCAGTTTTATCAAAATCGGTTCAGTAGTTTAGGTGTTCATTGGCGTCAAATAATGTGACACGAAATTTTTATATATACAAATATACAGATATAACACAAACGAAAATGTTATTTGTTTAAAAAAAAATATTACTTCAACTACGTGGTATTTATTTTTAATGTTAAAATTGGTGTTTATGTTACTATTTTATTTACCTACTTTGAAATATTATATTTATTTATTTATCCGTTTGACAAATGTTTACGATTATTTGTGAATCGTGAAATAAATAAATGTGAAATAAATCGTGAATGTTGTTTCTGCTAGATAGAAAATATTAATTTTATCTACCAAAAAAAATGTCAGTTGGGAATTTTGCCAGCTGATAGTTCTCCACGCTATAATAATTATTTAGTTAGTAAATTAGTTAAATTTAGTTGGTACACAGTTACCGGGTATTTTTTGTATATTTTTCAAAGCATTACTTATTTCATGGAACCTGGTACTAGCAGTTAACGAGTTTATTTTCCTTAGAATCATAATTATTATCATAATAAAAGAGAAGATTTTGTTTCTAGTGAATAATCTCAAAAACTACTGTACCTATTTTAAAAATTCTTTCACCTATACGAAGCTACGTTATCAGCGAGTAACATAGGCTATATCTTATAAAAAAGTTACGCGGGGAAAGTCGCGTGCGACAGCTAGTAATTATTATACTAGTGATAATAATTGTTCTATTGTTGAACAAACAACTAAAATTGGCGAGTTCCTTAGATATTTAAAAATTCAAAGTTATTTTTTTAATTTGAAATGATAGAGCAATACTATTTTCGGGATAAAATATACACTATGTCTTTTTCTATATCCCTGTTAATGGTGATCTTGTGAGTATTAAAGGCGTGATAGCGTAACAAACAAACATACTCACATTAGTATTTACTATATTATTAATAGTTTGTTCAGCATAAATATGGCTTTCATACATATTGTTATCATTGCAAACTTTATCCGAAAATAAAGGAAACAAAGTATTAGGTACATACAAACCGAAATATAAGTGTCAGTAAATTACAAGAGATTTGTATTCCATACAATGCTGGAACACGCTCGAACGCTACTTCCTCTTCCAGGAAGGGTCCACTTCCCACTTCCATTCACACATTAATGATGTTCTGGAAAATACGTAGCACTTCCGTTGCGGTGGGAATAATAATTTACACGTCCACTTAGCTCTTACTTCTGGAATCCTGCAAGATTTAAAAGATGTTTCAAGAGTTGAAGAGAGTTGTTTAAAAATTCAACACCCCTTGGAGAAACTTTAATATTATCTGCTAAGTAATTTTATACTAACAACGTTGTCAATATTTTTAAACAAATTGATTTTAAAATGTTGCGATTAAATCTCAGTTTTTAAAACAGGCTTACAGTTTAAAAACAGAATCATGATTAGCAAAAATTTAGTAGGTACTGGCAGGCATATAGCTTTTTGCAGTTATAAATTGGACAGACTCCGGCTTTAATCACCCCTTAACAGAAGACCGTCGTGAAATAACAGCATGTATTTGTGTGCTGTTGTATCGTGTTCATTTACACACACAAGTAAATGAGTAATGAACATCACGAACCCCTCATACACCTTTACTCTTTAAACTTGGGCGTTGCTTTTGTTAAGACAGCAGTGAACACCTACCATCAAGTGGGCCGTCAGCCTGTCTGCCGACCTTTTCATCAAAACAAAAAAAAAATCATAGTTATACTTGATAACTCGTATATTTTGTCAAATTATTTCAAATCAGCTTCTTAGTATCCAAACTTTTATTACTGTAATTACTAAGTAGCCCGCGGCTTCGTCCGCGTACCTATAATAAAATAAAATAAATTTTATATGCCAGTATAATTATAAGTATTATAATATAATATGTAGATTGAAGTGTATTGTATAAAGCAAACTGTTTTATTCTTTCTTTTATTATTTTTAACATTAGCACAATACAAGATAATAATAGGTGAAAATTTAATTTTCCATAACATAAAACAGTTATTAAAACGAAGTTTAAACTTGATCTAGAATTAATATTCAGAAACAACACCATATCCACGTTCGCGAGTGGAAAATAAACTTTTAATAACTTCCTCTGATAAGGCGAGTTGTTTTGGTAGAATTTCCATAAGTAGTAGCAAGTTTTAATACTAGCATTGCGTTTCGTGGATCTTGTGAAGTGCTTTCGAGATTTTCGTCTCCGAGACTAGGTTTTAGTGCTATTGTTCTTGTTAGATGCTAAATAAACTGCTATACGGAATTCAAAGTTAACTATTTCACGTAGCATTAGAGTTAATACCGTGGCTGCACCAACATTAATTCTTGGAACGAATAATAATCTGCCCGCATTTGTAAGTGAAACTAGGCAATATGCCTTGCGCTTTGTAAATACCGCAGTCTTTCTGGCCTGTTTCCTTATTACTTACTCGTTCATTTTTTTTTTCAAAGAAAACTTTTCTCTAGAGAAACTAATCAAAGTAGAGGTAAGTAACTGAAGAATAAATAATTAGAATTTATATTAGAACATATGTATATAAACTACAGCAAGTATTTATAATGTTTTTATTTAGTGGGTCATATTTTTTATTAATAATAAAAAATATTTTTAGTCACAAAAAAATCCACTTGCCCATCGCCCAGTATCCAACTAGCTAGCGAATCAAAACCAAATATAATATAGGTACTCACAGCTAGTTCACATACAACTACGATTAGTATAGTAGTTAACAAGTTCAAAGTTGTAGATCGAAGATGCTTTTGACCGACCCTTTTGAAAAAATTATGGAGGAGACCTATGTCCAGCAGTGGACGTATTACTGCTGAGATACAAGCTTGCACGCCAGCGAAAAGCGAGTAGAGTAGCCCGGCTTTCAACTTTTTACGTAGATTGTTAACAATCTGCCAGTTAGCTAGTGAATGTCAATGACACTGGGGCTTGTTTAGTGGCAGATAGTGAATTTGCCGACTAGTAGCTAGTAAACATGCTCAATGTATTAAACCCTTAAGAGAAAATACTCCAATTTTCTCTAAACATCCTTAATTTTCCCTTATCTTCATTGTATTCTTGTTTTCTATGCAAATTTCGTAGCACTCTGTAACAGAGCAGTACTTTGTTCTATAAGTTTGCAGTCTCGCTATAATTATAAAAAGTGATAATGGTGGATGAATGTGTAAAAATTTTGCACAAATTTAAGCACCAGCTTACCCTATGTTCTGTTTACATTTGCAATTTAACTGTGGTTTAAACACCGTCGAGCAGATTAGTTGAGGATTGTGGTTAATGGCCTCAATATTTTCTTTGTTTTACATCGTCCGTTAAACTCTTTGTGAATTAAAACACTGAACCCTTTTGGAGGGCATTCCTTTATTTATATATGAATTAGCTTTTTTCCGCGATTTCATCCACTTTCCTCGGGAACTGTAGGTGCTTATTTCTAAATACATCTTCACTTTTTACATTAGTAAATATAGTCTATGTACTTTTCTGTAGTCCTCACGAAATTTCTTCTTCTTCTTCATAGGTTCTTCTTCATCAATGGCCATTATCTGCCAGTGTCAAGTTAATATTTCAAATCCCTCACGAAATTTCATGATGATGTCAATGACAATATGACAAACAAACAAATTTACTTTCACAATAACTGTCGCCTATATGCCGAGCTTTACTTTTAAATTAAATTGAATATTTAATGTTACTAATAAATGTCAACAACCCTGCTCCATGTTTAAACAACTCTTACTTCTCTTTGAAATTGTTTTTTACATTTCAAAATGAGAATTCTGTAAACACATTGGATTAATGTCATTAATACTTTGTTTGGTGCATTCATTATTACGTTTCCGTAACACTGTTCCGACTAGATTAAACTTTAATCCATTAACTGTTTTAAAGTGACATTTATCGCGCTGAGCTGTTGTAACGCTGCAAGTAGTAGTACGAATCCAATAATCAAATTAAATTGCGGAACTTATTATTGGCTTACGGCTTAAATACTTACTTTACTTTACTTTCATTCATGGGGCAGATTTGTATGCAAATTGACAAACAGAAAGATGGGGGAGGTAATGTAATGCAAATGCATGCAACATAAATAAATTGTATGATAGCGCTCAAGTTCAATATCCATAGAAAACTGTGTGCTGAAAAATTAAATAAAAAATCTAACATACAACATCTACAACATCGACATACTATATGTCCTAACTCAGTTGTTAATGGTTGGCTCACATCGCCGATTAGATCCAAGGGAATAAAAAGCATCAGTGGATCGTAAAAAGGCAAATCTACGGACTTGCAGAGAAACGTTAGAAATGCTTCCACTAAATGAAATTTGCAGAGCACGATTTGAAGTGAATTGTTACTCCATGCTTTGAGTTCTACAGTTGAGAAATCAATGTTCGAATGTTGAAGTGTTCTGACGAATTAATTGAAAACAGAGAGGCATTTTTTATTTAGGTCTCTCACCATTTATATACCGTTAACTGAAAAAAAATTGGCACAAAAATGTATTTTAATTATTATCAACGATAACACATAAGATTATCAACGAAACTAGATAACTTAGTTAAATATTCTACTTACTAATTTCGAGAAAAATGATTATGACAATATTAGTCATGTGATAGACCATATTAGACTGAATACTGACAAGTTTTTTAGGAGAAATTTGCCAGTAGCTTTTCTTCTTCTCCAGCTCAGCAATTATAAGCAATTATATCAAACTGGGATTGACAGTCACCAACTAGTTGACCCGTCTTATGACAGTAATCTGCTTCTTATTGTGATTTTATAGTGTTTCCTTTTTATCTCCGTTATCTTTGATCTTATTTCTTCATCTTATATTATCTAAATAAGGTTTTAGTTAATCTATTCCAAACTCCTAGCACACATCCTTACCTAAAGTATCATCTGCCTTAAAATCTTTCTGGGGAGCTAAAGCCTAATCTAGACCTATTCTAGCCTTATCTTAGATTTCAATTTTCTTTTATTTTACAGGTAACTCCAGGCATGTACCAAGTGTACCCAGCTACCGAAGGTTTAGTAGTCTCGGAGCTGTACGTTCAGATCCAGCTGTGGCCGGCGCATTACGAGCGAGGGGCGCCAATACTTCGCTGCGAATCAAAAGTCGCAGAACTCTATCGAGACGATTCAGCTGTTGCGCTGTACTCAGCTAATGGAGATCCCAAAATTGAACGAGGTAATTTTACAATCAGTATTATTATAAATTTTCGTTGATTAACACTGTGTGAGAAATATAAACATATTTTATACATTTTTTTTTGGCTTTACAGCTATAACAGTAACTAGGCAGTAACTAAAACTGTATAATTACAACTTGAATTCCTGGTTAAACTTAATATTTTCCAAACGATTTTGTCGTCAAACCGTCGGTCGCGTCGTGCTCGCATTTCCGCATTTAATAACACAATTTAGACACTCAGCACACAACCAGGAAGCGCGAGTTTAACAGGCTTTTATGGAAATAACTCCCATATTATTTGGAAAAGGTTCGCGAGTCACGTCTGTGTTGTGAACCAGAATTTTTAGCAGAACATTTAAACCAAACGTTGCAGTTTTGTTATTAAAATTTTGATTGGAAAATGCAGCGGAATATGTTTGTATGTATATTTTTATGAGGATATATGTAATTCAAAAAATATGTGTTTAATTAAATATGGACGGTTTGTAATTTGTTTTGCAAATTAAAATTAATTTTAATTGTGTCAATTCTATACCATCCCTCCTTTTCGGACTAAGCGCTTTGAAACATCCTTTATAATGCGCACTGCCAGGGTTTGGAAATCCCTGCCGGCGTCTGTATTTCCGAGCACATATAACCCTAATCTTTTCAAGGTTCGAGTGAATAGGCATCTTCTGGGTGAGCTCGCTCCATCTTAGGCCTCATCCTTGCCACATGGCTGGTTGTTGGCCATGAGCAAACCCATCTCTTATAAAAAAAAAATCTCGGGGCAGAAGTCCAACATAACCCACCGGTCTGTCCCCAGGCCGGTGGGTATCCATGATGGATTCCTCGTGTAAAAAAAAGGGTAGACAGCCAGAGTGTGCTGCGCAGTGTCAACTGCGTAGCCACAATGATGGCATACCTCTGTCGGCTCGTTCACTCTCTCACGGCTAACCCAGTGAAGATAAACCATGCCCCCAAAGCGCTTGCATTAGTCTTGAAATACCTAGGTTTCGCTTTTAGGTCTGGCTACGATCTGAATCTGCATCTGCCATTTTTGTAGCCAAACATTCAAGTTCATTATTACTTACATTAGTAGTGATGTAAATATACATAATATTAATATTTTTTTATATACTTAAACATCATTTATATTAAAAATTAACTAAAATTCAATGCAAGAACTGTGACAATATTAAATAAATTTAAGCCAATTATTTCATTGCAATCTGTTTATAGAGTTTCAGCAAACTTTATTTACTTCATTAAAGTTTGCACATCGCGTCGCCAAGCGAAGATTGAACAAACTGTCCATTTACTTGAAACTTTACGCTTATTTTTACTTACCTTTCCCATTTTTATCTTTTGCTTGCTTAAATTGAAATTCCAAAAAAAAAAAAAAAAAACGGAAAAAATCACCAATGGCAAGGCCGATTTTGATCCGGTTTTTACTTATAGAAATAGGGATAAACTAGGAAGGTTTTTGTATATAAAAATTACACTTGGGCGAAGCCGTGAGCGGTTCACTAGTAAATTAGTAAATATTATAATAATAACATGTAACTTATTATTTCTAAGCTTAAATATCATCCAAAAATATATAAATAATCTAAGTAATTTAAATATTGTCTGTCTTTCTTTCTATAAATGAAAAACGAATTAAAATCCGTTGGGTAGTTTAAAAGTAGTTAGCGGAGAAACAGATAGACGCGGACAGTTTCGGCGACTTTGTTACAATATACCTTTTTGTTACATAAAAACCTAATTAGGATATATCTTATATTATCTCTATATATATAAAAATTACGTGTCACGTTGTTTGAGGCCAATGGACTCCTAAACTACTGAACGGATTTTGATAAAACTTCGTAACTATGTGTAATTTTGTCCAACTTAAAAGATAACCCGGGCGAAGCCGGGAGCGTGTAGCTAGTCTTATATATAAAAATTCCCATAAAAATTATCTAACAAATAATGAAAACGGAATTATTCATCAAAGTTAGCGAATATACGGTCAGACAGTCGCGGTCAGCGACTTCATTTTATAGGTAGATACTATGTAAGGATACACCATACATCTGGTCACGATAGATTTGGTTTCAATATTGTCGGCACTATGGCCGCTCTGTACAGGAAACCTCGGTAATAAGATTACTCCCGCCGAGGAGGGCATTTAGGGCCAATGAATTATTGCTTCCCGACTCATTTGCGAAGACAATTTCCTCCGAGAGTTACAGCCGGCCGTTGTTTCTACATAATACAATTTATATTCGACTCGTGAGCCAACACTGTAACGCACAGTGGACTTTTGAATTATGGCCGCAGTTTTATTGGTACACGCAAATAGAAAAGTCATTAAACTATTAACTATAGCTCATACTAATATACATATACTCTATACTATAATATATACTATAATATATGTGTACTATATAGTATACTATATCCATACTAATATTATAATTTTGTTAGTAACTCTGTCTTTCAACCGATCATCATAAAATTTTGTTTTTAACACGGGATGTAAGGTATCTTTCATCCATGAAAAAATATTAAAAAAATACAATTTTTTTAATAATAATAAAATGTAAATGTAAATGCCATCTAAACTCCAAATAATTTCATTAATTAAATATTAGTCTTGATTCAAATACAATTGAACAATTCAAAATATTCAATTATAGCTAATGCATTCGTACCACTGCGCACTCCTTACAAGAGCTTCGTAAATGAAATTACTGAAGCCTTTTAAAGGTAAAGTAGAATAATTCAAGACGTGTCGCCCTGTTACATTATACAATATAACATTAAGAATTGCCTTTTAATTTACGTAAAGTGAAGACGTCAAACTCGATAAATAAATTCACTCAAAATTTAGCTTTTGTAGTATTTACTTAATGTTAAAGAAAATGTTTTCAGAACAATACAAACAATTTGAACATATCTTACTTTACTACTAATATAAATGCTAAAATTTTTAAGGATGTATATTTGTTACTCGTTCACCTAAAAACTACTGAACAGATTTGGATGAAATTTTGCACACAGATAGTTACCTTACCTGGATAAACATACCTATGGGATACTTTATATCCTAAAAAATGTGAGGTTTAGGAGGGAACGTCTTAAAGCATAAAAAAAGGCTTTTTTCATTTTTCAACGCGAACGAAGTCGCAGACTAAACTAGTTTGAAATTATTTATTTAATTACAGGAACATATATATTTGGTTTATTGCCTATGAAAACACACACTAGGCATGCAAGCCTGTATCGTGTGTTTCATGAGTTGTAATTTTATTTTTTGATATTTAAGTAAAATAAATATCAATAAATAAAAATGAATGTATATTTTTTCTATATTATAAAGGGTGGTAGGCAGGCTGGTGGTTCATTTGCTGCTCCCCCGAGATGGCCGGCGTACCTCCACTTTCGGGTACGCCGAGTTTCTGACAGAGAGCATAGGCTTCCCCTATGCTCCCTGTCAGTGGCGGGGCACTGAAGTGGTGTCAATGTCCCCGCGACCCCGCCCGTCAACGGCCGCGCTAGAAAGTCGTTGGGTTTTAGCCGGTATACGAATCCGGCATAACCCCGAAGAGTCCCCTACATTACTTTATATCAAAGATGATTTAACAACATTAAAAAGGGGAGGGGGATATAGGTGCTTTGCCGACCTTTTTTTCGTGGGAAAATCTGCGATCCAGATACCCACAGACCATGGGAAGATATCGGTAAGAAGTCGGGATAGACATTGATTAGGAAAATTCATCAAAACTTCCATAGAGTTCCTTATCAGACATCTGATTCTTAATGAATTTATGAAAATATTTTTGTTTCAGTGACGTCACCGGGATCAGCAGCCAAACTTCACGGATGCCAAATTTTAATATTAATACACCTTATCGTTTGGGCGAATAATACATAGACTTACATTAAAATAGGGGTTGCGGAATCAAAGACTTTTCAACGCGAATGTACTTTTTCAATAATTAATTTGTATTTATTTAACAAAATCCGAAGTAATTATTATCACATCAGATCCTTATTCCTTTTGTATTCATGAGAAAATTTGATTCATACCATTGTCACCATTACTGAATATAAATAACATTTCGGCAAATTTTCTTGATTTCTGTTTGACAATGAGAGCTTGTGAAGACTGACAATGTTTGTCGGCTAGTCGCACGAGATCGTGATAATAAATTATTAATATTCGTGTCTTTGCCGCCATTCGTCAAAACACGCGTCTAAAATTTTTCTCCTAATTTTAAATTTCATAATATTCATTCTAAACGTATTCTGTATTTTTTACCGTAAGATCGAGATTAAAAAAACATTTTAAACTTAACATAATTTAATGTAAATAGTTTGAACAGTACGTGTTTAATAGTTGAAAATTTGAATGTTTTTTTTTTTAAATATGTGTTTTTATTTAATAATTAATAATAAATTATTTTGCATGTACTTCTGGAATGAAATTATTGAACCGATAATAAACTGTACTTTTATAATAATGAAACTGTCCGCGAACAGACCATAATTATGCTTGTCAATCAATGGACTTTTGTGCGCTGAATTAAATTTCATTGATTACTATCGGGCGAGAAACTGAGTTGCTGTGCTGGACTTGTACTGAGGCTGCACATTGGCTTATTGCTCGAGCAGGTTTGCGTTTCTTCTAGGTTTTGCGTTCATGTGCTTGCGACAACTTCGCAACTCTACAGACGCTTCTTTTAACGCTTCAGCAACGGATTCTATGAGGAAAATTGATCGCTCTAGCAACAGATCTATCGTGTAAGATAGGCGAGTGTGTGTTCGGATGGTAGCTTCAGCAACTATCGCTAAAGCGTAGCCAATGTATGGGCCTTCCGAGAATGTTGAATAGTTTTAAATATTCCACTACTTTTGGTAGACTGCTGGGGTAATCCCTTTTAGACTTCTTACATATATAATATTAATTTTCTGATTGTCTATTCAATGGAAGCTGTCCAACTAAAAATGTTTTATGCATGATACTTTAATCTGATTGAAAAACAAAAATTAATTAGAGCGCTGAAAGTGGGTCTCAGCTTCGAAAGCTTAAAAAGTCTTTGAGTGAGCGCAATTCGTTTCTTTGTCAATGAAACCGTTTCGCAGTAACAGTTTATTAGTTGAAAGGTCTTTGTGTTCAAAATATGTGTAATTGATTTTGTCAACAGTGAACGAGGTGTGCGAAAAGTAATTATAGAAATTGTACCTAAACGAGCTGATTGAATATACCAAAGAATGTATAGATTTAAGTATATTGTTGATTTAATACAAATTATATATGTCAAAAAGTACCTATGTTGTTTTTTCTGAACTGTTTTTTTATCCTTAAACCCAGTGACGCTTAGCAATCGTCTTTGAATGTGAAGGTTGGAATTAAAGAAGATAGATGTAGTACTAATCTGCTTATAACTTGGTTAAATGCATGAAATACTATTTCACCAAAAAAAGACCTAATATTATAAATGCCAAAGTGAGTTTGTTTTTTCATATGATTTCACGCCTTAACTACTGAACCTTTAATTGTGAAAGGTTAGGTTAGGTTACACATACACGCTGTTAGTGTTAAAGAAAAGAACATTAGGGTTTTTCGTACCTTTCATATAGACTAGAAGAAGTAATGATCCCAGCAAGGGATAATCCAAAAATAAAGAAAAAAACAATACCTGACAAAAAAATTAGAGCAATAATGTTTGTAAGAATGTTTAAGAAAAACGGGCGCGGACGAAGTCTCAGGCAAAAGCTAGTAGATAATAAATAGAACGTTTGATATTATATTTCAGTACATGCTATGGTAGGTAGTAGGCAGAGCATACTGTATTTCTCAGTCATAAATCATAAATCATAGACCCCAATGCATTAACAGCATGTGTGCTACTGATACACCAATGTATTCCAGCATAGCATGTGTTGGCCAGGGTGCAGGGTCGTGCTCCTACTAAATTCTCCTACTAAAACAATAATATACTTACTGACTCTCCTACTGTAATGAGGAATGTAGATATAAGAAAGTAGGAGCATAAAACATTACACAATTGAATTCCTCGTTATCCTACTCAAATTCAAGTACAGCTTACCATCAATTTCACCGTCACCTTGCCTATTAAATATAGAAAAGATGTGATCAAATCATCAAATTTTCATGGAATAGTCTACAGCATAATATTGTGTAAACCTAACAGTTATTCTTTATAATAAAAAAAAGTGTTATGATGTGTTATATGACATAATATAATCTATATATAAACTCAAAAACTTCTGGACCACAGTTCTGGACCGATTTTAAAAATTCTTTCTCTTGTAGAAAGCTACATTATCAGCGAGTAACATACATAGGCTATAATTATATTATAAAATATAGCCTATGTATATTATACGCGGACAAAATATAAAAATGTAAAAACCAAAAACACTAACATCAAACGACGAATATTTAAACGTCATTGAAATTCTTTTTTCAGTTGAATTCAGACTCAAAATATTGAGCACTGACTTTATTGGTCTTTACTGTAAACAGGCTTTGTAAATGCATCACTGGTTATGGCCACGCATTTTATATACGTACGTACATACACACATATTAGATGTAGGTCAAAATTTAAAAAGTAATACTTATATATCTTTTAAATCTTGTCAAATAGACAATTTCTTGGTTCATCCTAAATCTGATAGATGAATCTCAGCATCAATGCTGTTATTGGCGTCATATCTCCTAAACCACCAAGTCATAGTATTATTACTTAGGACATAGAATGAAATGCAGTTAGGCATCTATTAGTCAAATAGGTTAAATACATAAATTATAATAACAGTTTTATTATTAAAAAAAAATTGAATAAATATTTCACATTTACTAACCATGTTTAGTAAAGAAGAGAAAAACAACTATAAACTCAAGATCAATTACAAATCACTAAAAGTTGTCCAGAGATAAATAATTATAATATCCTGGAAATCGACGTAGAGCTTTCTAACTTTTTTATAACTTGCATGGCTTCGCTGATATTGATAAAAGCTTCACCAAAGAAATTTTTTCCCTGAAAATCTGTAATTTGCTTGAATAAAATTATACCAATATCATTCAATATGATTCCTGGTATCTGTTACTGCAAAATAAACCTTAATGAGTCAGAAGCAGCCTGGATCCGACACGACTCGCGGCCTTTATTGGGTCGCCTTGGACCTTCTGGGTGGATGTCTTTCAAAATTTGAAGGGTAATAAATAGAACTCACATTTAAATTGTGGGACGAAGAGAAAGAACACCACATATTTCTATGTACACTATGTATATTATGTGTACTATGTACAATTGATAAAATAATATATAAATAATTACACGTGCAGTAATACTAGAGTTCTGCAGCCGAATTGACAGAGGTGTATTCTCTGTATCTGCGTTTTTATTTTTAAAGTAAATATGTACATTCGAAACAAACAAAAGAGTCTGATTAAGGAGGTCGCCACAAAAACATTCTTCAGTTTTATTTATAAAAGTCATCAACAACCATTAGGTATTCCATTATTCCAATTACAATAACGTACATCAAATCTTCAGTGTAACTAATTGACTGACGAATCAATTAAGAAATTGTAACGTGACAAACTTCGCGAGTTTGTGTGTCACTTGTGTCATGATTAATTAAATCCTATAAATAAATTACATTTGTTAATAACTTTCCATTAAATTTACTTGTCAGTCAATTATTAATTTACTCCACAGGGGTTCTAAAAGCATTGTTTCTTTAGAGTTGCAACATTAACCTAATATAACCGCTGGGTGGTAGGCATTTTTTTATTTTTTTATTGCTTTGATTTTTACGTGATTTTTTTAAAATGAAATTTAATCACATGTAGGAATTTATACATTTGATATCCTATCACTTTTTCCGCCTTAATATCATTCAAAGATTATTTATATTGTAATCCTAATTAAGTAAAAGATTCATTCATTTAGAGAAAAGCTTATTTTTCTGAAGCTATAAAAGCATTAGCTCAGTACAAATTTCATCTCAAAATCCAAGTAAAAAAAATAATACAATATTTATTTTTAATAGCTCTCGCTCGACGGGAGCGTGATTCGGGAAACACATCGCTCGCTGTAAACGACCATTTGTGGGTTAAAATAGCTCGTAAAATGGCTTTTATGAGTGGACAGGTTGGTGCCACTTCGGCCATTACTTCAACATACAACGAGATATTAAATTAATCGGCATCGCGAAGGGTTTTTCTTCTATAACCATATTCTCTATTGATGAGGAATTTTACACTTAAATATAACCAGAATACATGTAGAATATTTAAAGAATGGCAGTCATGAATTGTGCAGACCATCTGTCCCAAAAATATTTTATGGAATTAGATTATAATATAGTTCCAAAGTATGTTTATGGACTCCAGATTGGGGAGAAATATTAAAAAGAAAATTATTAAAAAAAAATTAAGAATTCAAAGTGTTTTTAGTACCTACCTAGTTCTTCTAAGTGGCAGTAGGTAGACAGATGGACCACTTGAAGGGTGGCTTCATAACCAACATTAAACTCAAACTTTTAGGGTACCTATATAGTAAGATGATAAGATTTTATCATGATGATAAGATAAGGGAACTTTTATCTGGAATTCCTCACTTACTCTCCGAAATAAGAAAATGCGTGCTGTTATTTCAACATTTACTCACTCTAAAGTGTAGTTACTGCCGCTGAACGAACAGTTAGTTTACGATGACAACAGAAAGCAATTAAATATAATAGTAACAATAACACAAATACCTATAAAATACTCTAAATTTTCTAAGAATAGTATTTCGTACAGCAGACACATTTTTATATAAACCAATAAACAAAAATCTAGGTAATAACAGTTTCAGAACCAGTGGCTTAAATTGCTAGGTTAGTTATATATGTAGTATGTTGTCATGTATTTGTATTGTAATTTAGCGTTTACTAACAACTGCATAAGGTATGTTACAAAGAGAAACAAGTGAACTTATCTTCTAACTACTCCGTGTTTACGGTTTTAGCTGGACTGCAAATCAGGTCTCCAAGTTTAATTAAAAACTTCCCACCCCGTGTTTCTGGACACCGCTATTTGCTGTCGATACTCACAGCACAATATAAATGCAGAAATGAAACTTAAATTTTAAATATTTTATTTAATTTTTGTGTAAACATCAGAAGACAGTTCACTAGATGGCGGTAGTTGGATACAATATGTACCTTTCATCCAGGAAAAAAAGTACTTTTCCTAAGTAATCATCTAAAAATCATTATAAGCAACAGCTAGAATAAACTTTACACGAATACTGTGTGAGATGTACAAGTATCTACTAGAAGCTTACGATTCACAAGCACGTCGATTGCTTTACCTACACAGAAATTATCTTTGAGAATATTATGTGCAATATTTATCTTTTTAATACATATATCATGACTATTTTGCGGTGACTAAATAAAATTTTATTATAACTCGGAGAAATCCGAAAGAGTAAGTATAGCAAATCACAATTCGTCAATGGGGAGGGGGGGGGGGGGCTATAACCTTTCTATTACAAAATGTGAACGTGCACACGTGCTGTGTTGAAGATACAAAAGTTCATAAGGTCGTAAGTCATAATACATAAAAACAGATCAATGCACGTTGTATTCTTATGTGAAATTCTCATACAATTAGCGAATCTTGCAACGCAAATCCACTTCTTTAATCGTTCATAACATTAAGAATTCACGGCGCGTATGAGGTGCGTGTTTCAATTAAACCAGTCTCCAAATTAAAATCCCCGCACGAGGTCACGTCACAGATAAAGGTGAAAAAGTTCAAAAGGGCTCGCTATAAAAAGCCACGAGATTTTTTCCCTACTTTTAATGAGTAACTTCGTACTTAAATACGTTGTTAGTAACATTTTCTTTCTAAGCACAGTTTTTTAAAAAAAACTGTAGGCGTTTTCTAGTACTTACACTTTGAAAGATAACGGCTGATTAAAATAATCGTAAAATTTGATTTACGATTATTTTAATCAGTGTAATGACGGTGTAAATTTTTAATATAATATGTTTTATTTCGAGTAACTGAATTCCTATATAATGGCCTATATAATATAATGGCTTCAATAAAATGACACAAATAATTGTACATTATTTATAATTCTTTGTGTCATTATTTGCAAAAAAAAATAACATATAAACACAAGAAAATTTAAGATCACGAGATGATATAATTGCACTACCAATTTCATAGGATAACTAATAAGAATCAGAGGAGCCTTGGGCACACTGCGCTTAAACCAACGTAACCCATTCATTATAACATTAAAACAAATACGCTTTTATTTCCAAAAAAAATTAAACTTAAAAAAAAATTTTAATGTGAACAGTTTCCGATTCCTGTTATGAAGCAGTGTGTGTCCCACCACAACATACTTTGTACCAAATGAAATAAATTTATTTAAAAAAAAATTAAAAACCATGTATGTAAGTATTTTCTTGTCTACTCTCTATATACATAGAAGTAAATCGATAAACTCTTTCGCGATGAGATGTGCAAAAAGTTAGCGTGTAAAGATCGCGTGACTGTGCCTCATTTGATGAAACTGCCACTGTAATTAGAGTACCCTTCATTACATTAGGATTTAACATGCTACTCCGAGGAGCTTTGTATAAATGCTTCGGTCGCACGGAAAAACAAGATTTAATTGTATTGTGATCATAAAATTGGGTGACTATAAGTACTTAATGTTCGTTATTAATATAATTATCTTAGCATAATATAAAACAAATGTATGTACTGTGCTAGTAGGCTCTTATCTGAGAAGAGTGGCCTTCAGGACTGAAGAATTCACGTACCTAAAAATAGCTTAAAAGAAATCATATCTTTAAATATAATTATGTTATATTAGTAGATACATGATAAAATTGTATAAGCATAAAGACTGGACCCCATCTGGAACCAGATATTTCAATTAACCTTTATACTAATGTCAGACTAAAGTGAAATGGTAATGAGAACTAATCATTATCAATTTGATTCGTAGTTCAACAAAAAAGTTTCATTAATTTTAAATACTTAAATAGACAATATTTCATACGTATCAAAGACTAAAAAAGACAATTGTTACGTAGTGTAGGTTTGAAAAATGGTGAAATCCGTGCTAGATTCCCAGATGTATTAATAAGTCCCCGGGGCGTCCAATCGTCACATACTTTCTCTTCGCTTTTATTGCAAGCGCGACGTTTTGAAAAATTGTTCCCAATTGCAATGTGGTCTGTAAAATCTTTATCATATTTTAAAATTAAATACCTATTTGAATTTTTGTTTTATATCAATATAGTTAACAATCCATTTAATAGTAGGTGGTCGAAGTTTATAAACACCTACTCCTTTCTGGTATCCCAGAAAACGTGTATGCAAAATTTCATGGTGATCGGTTCAGTAGTTTTTGCGTGAAAGAGTTACAAACATCCATACATCCATCCATCCATACATCCATACAAACTTTCGCATTTATAATACTAACTGATGCCCGCGACTTCGTCCGCCTTCTGGATGATGTTCTTTCTGGTGTCCCTAACAACGTGTATGCAAAATTTCATGGTGATCGATTCGGTAGTTTTTGCGTGAAAGAGTTACTAACATCCATACATCCATCCATCCATACAAACTTTCGCATTTATAATATTAGTACGGATAATATTAGTACTGATTCTTCAGTGCCAGCGGGTTAACAATAATAATCAATAAATTAAGTTATTTATTTTGTTTTAAACTTTTCAAGTTATACTAAATATTTTGTTGAGCGTCATCTTTTTATACAAATAATTCATTTTTTTGCGACAATAATACCGCCGTTATGCCATTAGAGTTACAAATTAAAAATAAATTGTGTTACTCTATAAATATTTGTTTTGTTTTGTTTTGAAATGAAAAAGAGAGAAAGAAGGTAAATAACAATTGAAGGACAGTAACAAGTATTCTTTATAAAACTTGAAATATATTGGTGTACCTAATAGATTACACTTAAAACATATAAACACGGTCTGTATGTATGTATGTAGAGATCCTAAAATCGAGGCATATAATTCTTCCGCCTTACCACCACGTAGCAACATTCCCGCCTCTTCGCCACATATTATTATGAACCTATTTCTCACTGGTGTCATCATTCATCTTCCCTCCAGTTTCTTTCATAAACACGTTCACCGCCTTCATTTTCTATATATTTACAATAGATTGTATACATTTTCTTCTTCGTAATAGGTGTACTGGCATACAGAGAAGTACTTATATAATTCCTGATCTTCAAACGTATTCATCAACTTCATCATATGCACACATAGTGTCAGAAGATGTTTTCTAAATTTAGTCATCTAATAGATGACATTCGTATTTACTCTATCTTATGTGGTAACTTATGTTACTACTTATGATAAAGTCACTATTTAGAATTTGCAAAAGTCCTGTTAATTAACAATCAGCTGTGCTTATGTCGCTGCTTATTGGAAATTTCAAATGAAAGGTCCTTCAGAATATACTTACTAAAGATGACAATAAAAGTTTTAGTTTGTATGTTTTCTCTTTTTTCACTCATAATATCTAAAAACAAAGGCGCTTGCAAATAATTATATTTGTTACAACAAAGTTAAGAGGTTTCATTAATTAAAACTGAAAAATTTATTTAGGTACAGAAAGAAGTTACGCACTGAAGTTTTCGAGACTCAAGCAAAAAATAAAGTAAAGCCATAGTACAAATTAAAAATGCGTTGATAAAATTATGTTTAATTAGTTTACTCATTAAAAAGTTTTAATATTACTTAGCACATTATTTTAACTGTACGGTTTTGTGTCGGTTAAGTGAACTCTAGTGGGATAATTATCTATAAGTAGTCTATCTATCCCATAGATATATAAAAATTATATATAAAAATGTTTGTGCGCGATGAACTCCTAAACTGCTGAAGCGATTTTGATAAAATTTCGTAACTATGTGTAATTTGGTCCAACTTAAAAGATAGAGTAGGCATAAATGGCACCCCGGGCGAAGCCGGGAGCGGGTCACTAGTAAATATATACATGACTAGCTGGTGCCCGCGACTTCGTCCACGTTCTGGATGAAAGGTGCCTATGTCCTTTGTGGTGTCCGAGACAACGTGTATGCAAAATTTCATGGTGATCGGTTCAGTAGTTTTTGCGTGAAAGAGTTTCAAACATCCATACATCCATCCATCCATACATCCATACAAACTTTCGCATTTATCACATTAGTACGGATTTGCCCATTTATATGTTATTTATATATGTTAAAATCGACAGACAGGTTGTCTGACTGTCGATTTTTATGTCAACCTATATCAACCACATAGTTATACTACATAGATTTTTTTTTTTGTAAATACATACATATATTATTATAAATACAAAACATCCATGACTCAGGTACAAAGGCAAAATGTGTTCACATAAACATTTGCCATAGCAGGATTCGAACCCGCGACAGTTTACTGTCAGCTAGGGTTACTAGCCACTAGACCAAACGTGTCGTACAAATTGCCAGTGTAAGTTTATCATAAGTAAGTATGCCGTTAACTCGTTTCAACTTCTCTAAAGTTCTTCCCGCGTGTAAGTATGCGATTTAACAATTTACAAGCTCAAATAAGTAAAGGAGAAAGTAAATTACAACATTTTATGTTATGATAATGATTGTGAAGTGGGAACTCGGTACTTTGATAATCATATATGCTAATTTTACACCAGTTGAAGACATAATGATACTCGAATTTTGTTAAGACCGAATTAGCGATCGGTATACTTTCATACTTTTAAAGAAATTTTGACATACTTTAATATTATAAATGTGAAAGTGACAGTCTGTCTGTTACCTTTTCACGCATCGACTACTCAACCGATCATCATGAAATTTTGCATACGTCATGAAGTTCCGGCGGGATCATCTAAAATAAAATAAAAATCTAACGCCTGCACAAAGTGTTATAGCAACAAGAGATCAAGCGTTATATAATATATTTTATTTTTCAACGCGGACGAAGTCGAAGGGTGCAGCTTACTAGCTGCACCCTTCGACTGAATAATTATAATTATTGTAACTTTAACCTAAAAATGTAATGGTGTAATTAAATAAATTATAAAAATTATCATCTGTAGGGTAAGATATTAAAAAAATATTTAAAAAATCATCATCAATACTAATAATAAATATGTAAGTGTATTGTATGTATGTATGTTCTACCATAACTCTTAAAGGAATTAACTGATTTTCATGAAACTTGGTAGATAAACATTTACGGTCTTACTACAAAAGATTCAGTAAGCACTGTTCAAACACATGCTTAGTTAGACAAGCATTAAGCATTTAAGCATTGGTCAGCGAGCGTTTAAAATGTCCCTACCACAAAACCTTATTTAGCGCTTGTATTTGTAGACAGTGTTAAAGTACGTGAATGTTATTGAATTATGGCAACCTTGGCAAACATTCATTCAGTCACTCGCCCTGCATTCATGTCGTTTTCATTTTACGCAGATCTGATAGGCGTATAGTGATGAATTTTGGTTTTCACAAGCTATTATTACAGACTATATTAATGATATCAGCAAATTATAAGATTGGAATAAGTAATAAATTACAACAAATACGTTAGATTATTTATTAAATTTCGTAATACCAAAAAATATTGAGCATAATGGAACGTAAGTAACACTGACGTAATTGTCAAATGTAAAGTTTGATTTGTTAAAATTGTTAAATAAAATTTTTATTTGAGGATCCACCTCTAGCATCACATGGTAGATCATCCTTTATTAAATCAATAATCTTGTTACCAAAGTTATATATTCGAATGGATTAATTCTCTCACGATGTTCTATCTCAAAAATTATCCATATAATCCATATCCTCCTTGTCAATTAAATTTAAAATATCCATACTCATTTATAAAATCAAAAGAAATCTTTAATATTAACTATTAAGTATACATACGCAAAACGAAATTTGACACAATACGTCAGAGGAAGGCCGTTAACTAGATAGACACTCGTTAAACTAGCATATGGCGGTGGTTAAATTTGAATAATGCTCAAGCATTGTTAAACCCTAAACAATGCCTAGACACTCTTTTGTAGTAAAGTTTTTTTTAAACACGTGTTTTATGCCTGATTAAAGTGTGTTTAATGTTTTTGTAGTAAGACCGTTACGTTACAAAAACATTAAACACACTTTAATCAGGCTTAAAACACGTGTTAAAAAAAAACTTTACTACAAAAGAGTGTCTAGGCATTGTTTAGGGTTTAACAATGCTTGAGCATTATTTAAATTTAACCACCGCCATATGCTAGTTTAACGAGAGTCTATCCAGTTAACGGCCTCTCTTCCTATTGTGTCAAATTGTGTCAAATTTCGTTTTGCGTATACTTAATAGTTAATATTAAAGATTTCTTTTGATTTTATAAATGAGTATGGATATTTTAAATTTAATTGACATGGAGGATATGGATTAAATGGATAATTTTTGAGATAGAATACATCGTGAGAGAATTAATCCATTCGAATATATAACTTTGGTAACAAGATTATTTATTTAATAAAGGATGATCTACCATGTGATGCTAGAGGTGGATCCTCAAATAAAAATTTTATTTAACAATTTTAACAAATCAAACTTTACATTTGACCACATTTGACAACTACGTCAGTGTTAGTTACGTTCCATTATGCTCAATATTTTTTGGTATTACGAAATTTTATAAATAATCTAACGTATTTGTTGTAATTTATTACTTATTCCAATCTTATAATTTGCTGATATCATTAATATAGTCCGTAATAATAGCTTGTGAAAACCAAAATTCATCATTATACGCCTATCAGATCTGCGTAAAATGAAAACGACATGAATGCAGGGCGAGTGACTGAATGAATGTTTGCCAAGGTTGCCATAATTCAATAACATTCACGTACTTTAACACTGTCTACCGAAGCAAGCGCTAAATAAGGTTTTGTGGTAGGGGCATTTTAAACGCTCGCTGACCAATGCTTAAATGCTTAATGCTTGTCTAACTAAGCATGTGTTTGAACAGTGCTTACTGAATCTTTTGTAGTAAGACCGTTAGACTTCGCGGGCGCCAGCTAGTCATAAATAAATTTAAAATGCAACAAAAATACTTCTTTCATGCAGATGTGATGTAACTCTTTTCTAATTCCTATGCATTTCGAATATAATAATATTTCACTGTCAAACATTTTTCTAGATTCAACAAACTAGTTCGTTATTTCAATGCAGAGCAGCTGACTTGAACACTGACGGCGACAAGGCGACAACCCGGCTTCGAGGTGGATTTATTACCTACTGCTGAACATAACTTAATTTTATGCTTACAAACACGATTTTACTATTGTTTTAATGTAACTTTATTAAAGTAAGATCATTATATTTAACTTCCATAGTTTCCAAAATGATATTTAAATTTTCACCTTTAGAGGTAAGTTATTTAGATTTAATTATACAGTAAATTTTTGAAAAACAATTTTTAGTGCTACGTTACTCTAGTTTTTATCATTATTATAAATTATTATATTTACCATTAAACAAATTTGACTCGTCCACCCATCCAAAAGCCAAAATAAAGGGGAGACGGTGTTACTCCCTATAGAAGCATAGTCAGACAGGAACCAACGCACGAATCTGACCGTATCAAGCAGCACCGCCTTCTCCATCTGATCCGGGAGGAAAACGCCATACAATCCCAACCGCCTGCGGTTGCCACTGAGGCTGGTTGGGATCAATCCGTTAACGGATATAATGACTGGGATGATTTCAGCAGACGACATGTGAGCAATAGCTCACATGTCGACAATCTTGTGGGCTAAGTCGATGTACTTCCTCTTTTTCTCGATTTTAAACTTCACGAGACTATCGTCATGCGGAATAGTGACATCCACCAAAAACACCGACGACTGCTCCCGGTCCATTAAATGTGCATCCATGCTATGATCGCCTTACGGAGCCCGCCACACGAATCAGTCAAGAAGAAATCCTAAGGTATGTATTTGTTGTCTGAATTCTGTATTGTATTTCACAAAAAAAAATTACAAAAATTATATCCATTCCTCAATTATTTTCATCTCATTGTAAAATTGAAATTATTAACTATGGAATTAACAGCAATTATTCAAACAGGGGTGGGATCAAAATTTCAAGTAACGCTTCTCTGAGGCAACGAAGGCTGTATCCGTGGAATCGCATTCATCAAAACTTGGGAATTAGCCGCTCTCTCTAATTAAACCTGTCGGTTGTTAACTCCACTCTGACCTCCCTCGAGAGGCTCCAATCTTACGTAAATATTGAGCTTGAATAAAACTTTTATTATCATAGCTTTATTAGTCACTAATTCTGTGATCCTTTTGTACAATAGAAAACTTTGTACAACGAAATTCAAATACAGCAATATTTGAATTTCGAATGACAATTTTATAATTATTTTATTAATATAGTCGATAACAAGAAGAAGTCTTTCTCATAATTACTTATACAGGGCGTCCTACGACCATGCTACATGGAGGGAAAGTACCTTAAATATTGTAGATGGAACATTTTACTGAAAGAAGACATTATTTTAATTTAAAAAACAATTTAAACTGCATTCATAGATTTTTAAATAATTACATGGTTGAACCGGGAATCGAACCCGCTACACGAGAAAAAAAATTACCCTGTAGCTTTATCATACCGATCGAAAGGCTTCATCATAAGGATTATTTTTTGCTAAATAACATAGTGTCAAAAATAAAAGGAAGACCATGAATTTTAACATTTTTAATACAAAATTTATCAATTTATCAAATGCTCAAAATGAGTCCCATACTGTGTTGAATACAACATTTTGTTTCAAAACAACATCAATACATCATTTTATCATGCACTTAAATTACAATAGGGAAATGATGCGTACTTCTCAAGTGGGTACGTTTATTAGTTATAGGTACTTATGATAATGTCAGTTGTATGTCCATACGCTTACGGCAATGTACTGAGGCAATGTCAGCTTTTCATTTTTCGGAACAAAATTTCACATCAAATTACATGGTTGAACCATGTAATTATTTAAAAATCTATGAATGCAGTTTAAATTGTTTTTTAAATTAAAATAATGTCTTTCAGTAAAATGTTCCATCTACAATATTAAAGGTACTTTCCCTCCATGTGGCATGGTCGTGGGACGCCCTGTATATTATCGGGCACAAATTCAATGTTCGTATATCATCATCGTCATCATTTCAGCTGTAGGACGAACACATAATTTTCCAGTAAGATCGGTCAGAAGCGAATATTCGTAAAGATTTCTGTAAATAAAAATTATTTATTATGTACGTACTTTATTACATTGTACATATTTTGCTAAGTGGAATGGAATATAATGGAATTCTAGTGGGTATTCCCAGTGTTAAGTCACTTCACCGGGCGAGTCTCACATTCCTCTCGTCAACTGTTCCCATCGACCGAGGGGGTGGGAACAGTTGAAGTGAATAGTGCGTTAAAAAAAAGGATATGTATAACAAAAACTTCCAGATACCTGTATATCCATACACCCGGTAAATGTACTATAAAACATGGATGGGGAAATAGATTAATATATATTTCTCTACTTTCTAGAAGGCGCAGCGTTTGCTCACCTATCTTGCTTTAGTTATTAAGCTGTTATTACACTATTCAATTTGTAGGAAACCAATTTAGGAAATTGGAAGGTGTAATCGCAAGAACAGATTGGATCCAATTTAGATTTTAGATTCTATTATCTATTTTCAATTTTATATCTTCGATTTAGAAATCCATTTAGTGTAGTGTATTCACTACTTAGTTTCCTAAATTGGTTCCTACAAATTGAACAGTGTAATAACTGCTTTAAAGTCTAAAGTACGTTCTAAATTAATGACATTTAACGTCATCTGTCAATGAAATTAATGAAATCATTTTGTTAATTTAAAGTTTCCAAAGACCCCTCGAATTTATTAATCTGTGTCCTTCAAGTGAGACCATCAAAACGTTTATCAACAGTTGCTTTTAACTAGATCAGAATTCTGTGTAGTTTCGCAGTAATTGAACTGTTCGTCTGGACCTGTTCAAATACCTCCGAGAGAAATTTACATCAGTAAATCAGTCTATCAAGACACCCGGCCAAATTTCAACACTCAGCCACTGAGTTGTCTAAATATAATAATATTTAGCTTTAGTGCAAATCGCTATTAATACTGATTAACTTGTTATTAAATTAATTGAAATTAAAATTTCAGTAATAGATTCTAGGTATTCTAGACTTAAATACCATATAAGTTAGTAAATAATTCAGACATTTTAACGTCTCTATTTATCAAGATTTAATTGTGGTTTTGCTACAACGTATGAAGCCCTTAAAGCTGAACGTAATTACAATATTAACTAAAACATATTAGAGCTGTAACATTTCTAAAATGTTGAATTGAATTTTAAGCAATTTTATTAAAACAATTCAATATATTAGACTAGCGACTCGCCAAAATTGCGTGAATGCAATTTTTTGTGTCTACACAAAACTTATCGCTTTTTCCATTAGTGAAAAACGTTGGGTGGGTTAGGAGAAGTTAACGGAGAAACAGACAGAGGCGGACAGCGACTCCGAATTATTTACGAGTATATTCGAATTTTAATATTCGAATATTCCGGTTTGATTTTTGACCGGTTTATTTTTAGCTCTCGTACATCCATGAAATAAAGTAGCTATTATTATAAAGAACTAGCTGATGCCCGTGACTTCGTCCGCGTTCGATCGCTACCAAACTTCACAGGATTACCAGCTGGAATAATCTGAAGATTATCTGAAAATTTCATCAAAATCCGTTCAGCGGTTTTGGAGTCCATAGAGAACATACATATATGCACACACACATTGCCTTTTATATACCTATCTATATATAAAGAAATAAGTACACCGTTGAAAAAAGTATCTATATAGATAAAGTGTATGTGGTAACCTTACGCATACTACCTAGTATGTATATAACTATAGTTTAAGAGTAGGTAACCATATTTTCCTTCATCCATACATCTTTAGTATTCCAGTGGCGACCGCGATCTGTCCTTCAAGAACAAAGTGCTCCGCGGGGATGGAGTGTGAATTCGATAAGGTTGCTCGCACTGATATTAGTTTAGAGGCAATGGAACCATTTCAAAGTAATTTCTGTGCAACTTTTAACAATCAAAATGTGATTTGCTTGAAGGTTTTAATTTTTAGAGTAAGATTTAAATTTAGAATTTAAGCGTGAGAGGGTACAGAAGATCAACATCGCCTCTTAAAGAGAGACCAAGGAGAGCTTAGACCACGTTTAACTAATAGTAAGCATAATGTGCTATTTCCTTGAATATTTTTTTAATTAATTTGTAGTCTTTTCGCAGAACTGTCAAATGTCTATGGATGATGTCAAAAGACTACAAATTATTTATGGTTGGAATTTAGCAAGCGGGAGAAAGTAGCATCGGCTCTTTCAAAGCCTGGCTCTTTCGTACACAATCTCCCCACTGCAAGCGCGCTACCGATCTTAATAGGATTTAGGATAAGGGATTCAGAAAGGAAGGGATAGAGAAATAGGCTATGTATATAATCTCTTTCGTTCACTGAAATGCAACAGTATACATGCTGTTTTCATAATGACTTGTAAGAGGTTGCTAGCTGTCTGCTCAATTTATAACTGCGAAACGCAATGTGCCCTGTCTAAGTCATCACAAAATAAGCTCTAAACACTGCTATGGTCGTACTGAGCCACGTAATAGATAAGTACCTAATCCTGGTGTTTACTCCAAAACTAACCGTAGTTAGTCCGGAAAACTTTGTAGATCTTCCGATATTTGACTTTAACCAGAATTGAACCCGGAGCCCCTAAGGCACTGTGATCATAGGATGCCTAACGAGCTATTGGACCAATTGAAATATTACAGAATTAGTATAATTTAGCTGTCAGTTATAATTTATTACTTTGAGAATTTTCATTAAAATATAATTTGATAATATTGCTATGAGAGTGGATGTAATCTTATTTTTTTTATTAAATTAACTAGACGTGATTAAACTGCCGAGTACCGTCTTCTGGAAATAAAATAAGTTAGTATTTACTCGAGCAATATTAGGAGGTCATTCACTTCGAATGTGAGAGATAAGTTCGATTCCCGTCACGTATCACTAGTTTAATACTTAGATACAGGTTTTCGTTTACAGATGAATCGTAAAATAAACTTATTGAGCGAAGCTCGAATGTATTTTACAAGATGTATTCAAAGTTATTTGCAAAATGCACCTATGATGTATGTAGATAAGATTTTTGTAGCCGGGTAAAGTTTTTTTAAAGTGTTTCAACACTGTAAAAAAAATGTTCACCTATGTGAAGCCGGGAGCGGGGCGCTAGTTACATATAAAACACTCGTAGTTATTGGCCTACTGGGATACGAACCTGCATATTTCTCGTCGACGTGAGCATTTGTCCTACTAGACATAATCACCTACATACTCAGGTAAGTATAGGTATACCAAAATTTTCATATGTGAACATTTTGTCTTTTTTAGACACCGTGTTTGACAAACACATACGCAGTGTATTGTAACGCTTTATTACAACAAAAAATTCATTGTTTTTATGAAGCTGTAAACAGCTGAACTGGGGGCTCTAATATGTCATCTACATACTTTTATGCTATCCATTACCCTTTGTTTGAGCGCAAGGCTTGACCGCAAGTAATCCTATTGGTGCCACCTGCGTTACAATAAACGAGGGTCATAAATCCCCGGAACGCCCCATGAACTGGAGCAGGGTTATTGTTATTAGTTGACATAAGGTTGATTTGGTTGTCACCTGGGTGGACCTGTACTGCTTCATTGAGAACGACACTGCGTAAATCATGAATCAAGAAAAGAGGATGTCTAGTAAATGATCCTTAGAAACAGTATTTTTTCTGGATGAAAGATACCCTACATCCTTTTCTGTAACACTGACAGTGTGTATAGAAATTTTATGATGATCGGTTAAGTAGCGTGAAAAGGTAACAGAGAGGCCGAGTAAATAAATTGAAATAAAATTAAGTGGAAATAAACTTACAATAATGCATTGCACAATATACCTATTGCATAACTAGCCGGTGCCCGCGACTGTACTGCGTTGAAAAATAATAATAAAAATATAATTCTAAATATATATTTAATATATAATAATATGACAGTAGGTACGTACCTACTACGTATGTATATTAAACCTATCTGTTTATAAGCTTAACTATAATAATAAATGTTTATTATTTTAATGTCAGTAACAATATAAGATAACAACCATGTAAGCAATACCTTAGCTTAACAAAGCATGACAAACTACTCTGAGCCAATAATATTAAATAGGTCAGTCGTATCTCATAGACAAGTTGTGCTCTGCGGTTTCACCCATTATTTAATTTAAAAATCCCTTTCTTTTGCTCTTTCTTAGTTTCCTTTTTATTCAGCTTAGCTTTAGGAGCCTAAGGTCCTTAGGAGAAAAAATGGGCTATCAAATATTCGGGAAATTAATATAAAATTATTATATTTTTATTTCGTTTAAAAATATTATAAGTATTTTTAAAATGCAACTTAAAATATATGTACACCAATTAAACTATTCAATTTATCAATAGTTGTTTTTTTTAATAATTCGGTTTACCAGTAACCGTCTACATTGTTCTTAAAATAAAATTCCATAAATTGATTTTAAAAAATAATTTAATGTTTATCAAGCAAAACAATGAAACGGTGTAAAAGAAAACTCCACAAGCAAAACTGTTAAAAAAAGTTGCAAACGAAACTTGCTCCGTTCTCTTTTATTTGCATTCAAAAACAGTTTATATTCTGAACAGACCATGGAGGATTCTTTTTTTTATAATTGATTTTCCTCTTGACCTATAAACATTTGGGTAGTTTCCGGTTTCGTTACTTCTCCAGTTTACGGTACATTAACTGTTAATGAAAAACATTGTAAGCATCGCTTTACTTAATACTATTTTATTTTCATGTTACATAATATTTGTCAGATGCGTTTTAGATTACAATACTTCAAGGGGTACACAAAGGGTAAGATGAGTGTAAGGTAAAAGCACCTATTATCGCGGTATGCAAAATCGGCATCAATTACCGAGGTATCCGATATTTTCGTATTTAAATTTAATAACAGTAACTTTAGCACGATACTATTTCGGACAAGTTCTAACTTGGAGTGTTTTACATCGAATTAATGGGCGTTGGTAGACATACCAAAGATGAACAGATCAAAAACAATCAATTTGTGCGACGGGAACGCAGAATCAGGTTGTGTCCATACAAGCAAGGGGCAATTCATGTAAGGGCACTCATATTTTTGTTTCGTGATTTTTAAGGTAAAATACTTTATAATTGACTACGGATGATGTTTACTTGTTTTTGCGTATTTCTAGGAGTATTATCTTTTACTTTTCATGGCGAAATTTTCAATAAACACATAATAACATTAAGAAATAAAACTCGCGGTGATAGATGCCTAAAATTGGAGGCAGCTTCTAATACCGAGGGTACACTCGGTAATGGAAATATTGAGGTTCCTATTTTGCTTATTATATTTCAATTATTTATTATCTCATTAGTAAAAATTGATCAATCTTCCAGTCCTCATGTATTCTATAAACGAAAAATATATTTCCGATGTATGCAAAATCCATTAAAACTCATTATTTTTATAAAAACTCATAGCACTTAAAGTATAATTTTGTACTGGGTGTCAAAAATGTCATAAAATATATGCAATATTCATTTGAGAAAAGAATGATAATACGGCATATCTTGTGATTCAAAATACTGTTTTTCATGAAGATTTATCTCTATTTTTTCGAAGTGACACCAAAAAATCTTTCTGGTATTCTTTTTTTAAGGGTCGGAACTATATTTAATAATATTGTATACTACTCCCATTACCGCGGCATACCTCGGTAATAGATTATATGAGAATCTATTAACGAGTGCAGAGTACTCGGAAATACAGTTTTCATATAAAATCTATCACCGAGTGATAAGGCAACCAGTATTCGTATTCGTATCGTGTTGTAGTAACCAGTGTCCAAATTTAGGGTTCCGTTAATGAATTATTCTTGATAAAAATATTTGCAAATAATGTTTCATAACAAAGACGGTTTTATCATGTTACTCTGCTGTGATTTTGATTTATTGATCATTAATTCATGACATCATAATCGAGGACATTCAGTTTTGATGTCAGGTCTGCTCTCACCTCACTGCTTTCCACTACGTCAAAGACTTTGCCACAAGTATAAGTTGGCTAGTCCCTACAAGAAATAACTGTAATTAATTTAAATTTCGCTGTAATTATGGAAAAGTTATTGGGTTTTTTGAAACGACATCCGACATTGAGTAGAAATCAAACCACAAAAGACTCAATACGAGAGTGGTTTGGAAGAGTTTACTCGTATTTTGAACGTAACGATTTGCTTCAAGTTTTTTAGGGCCCAATACGCATATTTAACTGCAATGAAACAGCTTTTTTATGTCCGAAGAATAAGTAACTTTTAGTAAAAAGAGGTAGCGTTTATATACGTGTTTATAATCGAGAATATACGAAAAATTTATTTTATTGATTCAATTTTAGTTATTTGTGTAATTATTATTGTTATTTTTCTCATTATACCCAACATACATAAATAAATATATCTTTAGATTTAATGCAGTTTATTAAGTACTACAAGTGAATAAAATTTAACCCTGTATAGACTGTAGATTAGTTATAATAAGCAAAATATTATAAATTTTGTTGTTAATATAGGTGGAAGGTAACTGTGATAGTCTTCTTCTACATTTGTTCAGTTTCTTAATTATGATAATAATAAAGTCGATCGCAATGTTTTGTGTATTTTTTAAATATAATTTATTTTATACGGAACCATCAGGACAACAAGTATTATTTTTCTTCTATACTCGGAAATAGGAGCCACATACCGCGGTAATAGAAAAAGCCTTTGAGCATGCCTCGGTAATATGTCGACTTCCTGTTTTAAAAAAATAATTGTAAATACTACGCTTCAAAATAAATAAAAAGAAGTGAGAGAAATCAATAATAAAGAGTCCCTAAAATGTTTAAAAAAATGCTTACTTACCGAGGATAGACCTGATTACAAAATATTTCACTCTAAAGTCAAAATTCCCCGAAATACCGCGGTAATAGGTGCTTTTACCTTATATCAAAATTACTGTTTTTTTTTATAATCAGTAAAATTAAAAAGGGTATATTGGAAACTAAACTCTTTGGTTGAAATCCTCTTTTGTTAATATGTTTTTATATTTTAAAAATGTATATAAAGAGAAATAATAAATGACTTTTCAATTTGAGTTCAAGACCAGCGTTTAATTTCCTCAACATTTGGTCCTTCGAGCCGGACTAACAATGAATTCTATGTATAATAGAATTCAGCTAATGATTTTTTTTTTCTCTGAGCATTAAAATATTATCTGAAATATAAAAAAATAATTAGGTATTAAGATTTTGTGCCATCTAAGAGTACATAAACAAAAACGCTATTATAAGTTTTTCAATAACAGAAATCTAAGTTTTGAATAGACGCTATTCGCAATCTAGACATTTAGATTTGGACACTAAAGTCTGAAATATAGCAATTTATTATCAGGATAAAAGGCATAATGCCTTTCTTATGCCTCTAATTTCTATCATAATCACAAACTTTTATAGTTTTTATTGTTGGTATTCTACAACAATCAGTTAAAAGGAATCGTACGAACGACTAACATTTTAGTTGTCTAATAAATAATTAAAACAGGAACGTATAACGTGACCACGTTTTACAGCTACGCGCATACATCAACCAAGTTACGACTTAACTTCGTAAATAAACCAGGTGCGGTATTACGGCCTTATGATTCGCACGCCATAATGCTCTGCAAAGCGTTATGGCTACTTTATATGAGATTGAATTTTTGCTGCATTTTTTAAATAGGCATACTCACAGGAAGATATGATATACTATATCCATACTTATATTATAAATGCGAAAGTTTGTATGGATGTATGGATGTTTGTAACTCTTTCACGCAAAAACTACTGAACCGATCACCATGAATTTTTGTATACACGTTGTCTGGGACACCAGAAAGGACATAGGGTACCTTTCATCCAGAACGTGGACGAAGTCGCGGTCATCAGCTAGTATGATATGTTTTAACACCACTCTATCGTAATTATCCCAATATTTTTCACCAATCGATACTATTACATATTTGGAACCTTATTATATCCGTAGCAGTCATTTTGACTTTGATTTCGGAGTAGGTATACAATTATTAGTATACCAGTTTCCTCTGTTTTTATTTTGCTTTGAAAAGAAGATATTATGAATGTGAATTGTATCAACATTATATAAATTATTATAACTGTTCGTTTGAAACTGCGATTTTGGTGTTCTATTAATTATCTAGTTAAATTTTGTCTACACCCAAAACGTTCATCCGCTAAGAATCTTATCAGCATAGTTGAAGGCAGAAGACAGGATTTGGTGAATTAAATCTTTTAAATCACTCATACAATCCTGAATAATGTTTATATAACAATAGGTTACTTATTCAGGCAGGTTTTAAGAAAAATATTATTAAACTGGAGTTGTTTGCTTTGCTACGAAGCATTTGTACTACGCAACAGTGTGCATAATACTATTTGGGCTGCTAGTCTGGTGAGGGAAAATTAAGGGTCGTGGTAGCTCGTATAGTTCGCTGCCCGCATCACTGACTACTGCCCGGAGGCATTCGGTCCACTGAAAACATACCTACCTGCCTATGGATTGTTTTATTCCAAAATGGCCTTCTTATGCTGTCCTTTTAGCAATCGTTTGGACAGTTTATTTGAATATTATAATATTTTGAGAGAGAAAATCTATGTAACTTTTACCCGTAATGCATCACCAACATTTTTTTTATGGCGGAAAAATGCAAGATTGTATCGGCTCTTTTTGTATAGATCTACTTGTTACATTTCCTATTCCAATTACTTACTTTTCATGAAATAGCTTGAAATCTATTATTGAAGCTGTTACAGCTAACTAAAGGTTAGTAAAGAAATCAATCGTCAGGCCGGAAAAAAAGAATTAGAAACCTATGTTATCCCACAATTATGTTTGGTAAAATGTTAAACCACAGTGGACTAACCTTTACTATTTAATCAACAGTTCGAAGCCATACTTCGCACAAAAACATGGATTATGTTACCATAAGGGATTTTATTTACCCGTCAAGTTATCCCTAAGTTTATAAAAGGGTTGTTAGATGACACCGTCTCTGCCTTCGCTTTTTTGTTATATCCTCCTAAACAGACTAAAATTAGGGACCCATGTCAGATCTTGTGACGTAGGGCGCCGCAAACACTCTTAGTTATGGGTGACGTGGCTTTATTTAAAGTTTTTATTAGACTGGTAAATGTCTTGCTTATTAGACCAGCTTTGAAGCTCCCAACTTCTCGGCCTTTATGGCCTACTGAACAGTAAGGTTCAATGGTTTTTTAATGTTATTTTTAATTGGTTAGCTATCTTCGGTTTTTCAAAGAAGGTTATAAATAAGAACATTATGTTTAATATTTTTAGACGGGAACCTTACATTTTTTTAGGAAAATCTAAAATTTTCTATATGTTAATCTAGGTAGTAGCTTCTCTGTGTGTCAAATTTCATTATTTTTTCATTGTAATATTAGTAATAATCTTCTGAGAGAGAAATTCTAAAATGTGGAAATATAGATACATAATATTGAAATTAACATCGCCAATACAAAATTTAATAAACATTAATACTCATTTACTTATTAAATTATTTTACATTTGCTTTTTCATTGCACGCGCCTTTTCACCAACTCAGTATACCATTTCTATTTTTATGTAGAAAAAAAAAATGATAAATTGTTAGTGCTAGTACATAGCGTTTATCCTTACCCTGCATTAAGGTTCAACCACTAAAACTAGCATTACCTCTGGGTACCAATAAAGCTGCCACTGAAACACTAAATCTTTTCACGCATCCTCGTAAAAGTGCGAGTTTACGACTCGCTCACTGTAGAATATACGAAACCCGACTTAGCACTAGTGCAGCGACCGCTTAAGTGCGACCACATAATTAACTAACTTACCTTTATTGATTATTATTATTATTTTTATAACTTATTAAAAAGAAAAATCCTCTTTGACGTTAGTAACCATACATCGTCTACCTACTCGTTGTAAATTACTAATTAGATTTATGACAATTTTCGTCTCTTCTGGAATGGCCTGTTGGCCACTTGCTCGTTTTGCAATTTTGTCTTTAATTGTTACTGTAAATAAATATATTATATAAACAAAATCACAAAGACTAAAAACACCAATTATATTAGCACCAAAGTAAGCACTTTGAGGACCCTACAACGGAGAGGAGGCGAAATTTTCAAAGTTGGCTAAGGTCTGTCCAAATGACTGCGTGACCATAGCCAACTTGATATAATTCATTTCCAAACACCATAACCACCATATATTATATATCTATAAGTAATGACTATCCAATTAAAAATCTCCTGAACCGGAAAGCCATGACCATAATAGGACTTATGCAATGCTTAATAAGTATATTTATTTAATTAATTAATATTACATATGTACATATTTACATTATAACCTACCTAAAACTAAAAACCTTAAAATATATATATAATATAATACAACTAAAATATATTTCCAAAAGTAGTCCCTTTAGGCAAGGTTCCGAAGATGCTGGCAGCATTCCCCCTTTGATTTGCTAGGAGCTGCCAGCTCTTCGGTCTCCCGTGATGTCGACCAACCTTACTAAGTACTTAAGTATTACTAAAACAGAAAAAAATATGGACTATAGTCTGAAATAAACAATAAACATTTATTATTATTATGACTATGGATTTTTTCCGTTGATAGTTTTTATTATAAGCTATATACTGTGTTAGTCTATCAGTAAAATAATGTTGATTGCAATGAATATTTCAATTAAGCGTAAGCGAGGCTTCGCTGTAGGTTCAATTAAAATTTTACAACTCTCCCATCCGCGAGATAATGTCTCGCGGATTTTTTATGAGCCCACTTTTTTTATGATTATCTTGAATCATCAAAATGAAAGCCCTTTACGTTTTATGAAGGCATCGTTTTAAATATTAGCATTTTGTAGCAATGAACAATATTCAAACACCCACATAATCATATGAACCTGTGCTGAGTTTCAGTGTGTTAGTAAGGGATTCAAGAGACTGTTAATATAAAGTATGGTAGAAACATAGTAGAGGCAGTTATATATTGTTTTGGTTTTTCGTTTAAAATTTACTCACATTTCTCAAACATACGTAATCCTTAAATTCCCATACGACCAGTTAACACAATTGCCTATAATAACTAACTATTTACACTTTGATATAGGTAATTTTAGTATTATAAATTATATTACGTTAATATTTTCAGAACTTGCTTCAACTTATGCCATGAAATTCTGCTTGTCACTATCAAACTTATAATAACTTCTCGGTCCAAACTCACACGAAGGAAATTTACAAGAAAAAAATGTTAAAACCACCCTCCCCCACACGGGAAAAGGTCGGTCCCTCAATATGTTTCATTGAAAGTCACTTAGTGGAGCATATGGGATAGTAAGGAATCAGTTTACACATGTACTCACTGCTTGACCTGTTTGGTGGTTGGTCTATTTTTTCTCCAATACGCTTATGAGCAATGTTATATTTATTTTCAGCTATGATAAAAAACAACTGCGAAAAGCTATTGTGTTTCTGTAAGGAGTTTCTTGTAGAAATCGAATTGATAAGTATATATTTTGATTTTGATTTTGATTTTGAATGAGTAAAGGTGCATTTCGGATCTTAGCGACTGCGACGATAGACTGCGACCTTGTCATTGCGTGGCCACCCCTAGCTTACGAATCTCCACGACCTAAGCTATCTATAACCTGAAGGGATTGTGGGCGAAAAAAATAGTTTTTTTTTACACGATTATATAATTTAAATAAACATATTTACAGGAACAAAGGCTAAGTGACACATTATAAGATTTTTTTATTACAACTGCCCAGTATTTTTTCATAAATACCAACAATTGCATCATCAGCAATGTATTGTTTTTATCAGTTAAGAATTAATTTTCACTTTATTGATATTTGGGTCGTTAATAATCTGGATGTCGAAGAAAACTATTAATTATCCTCAAAGACTGTTACGCTCGCCACTAAAAAATTAATACAAAGTTAGAGTAGACTTCAGCATTATGTTACTTTTCATATTGAGAAAATGTAGAAGTATAGGCGTGCAGTGACCTCGTACGCGATTTAGTTAGATTTTTGAAAATAGTAATCTATAACTTAATCCAAGTAATAAATACAGATAAACAGACGAAAATTCTACAAAACTATTTTTTTTGATCTGGGTAATATAAGTACAATATGTAGTTTTTTTTTTTTATTTTTTATTTTTCAAAAAATATTTAATGTACAGACACGGCCTTGTTACAATTTTATACATGTACAGATAAAGATAGTTAAGTGTTAAGTTAATTAATTAAAGATACCATTAAATGCAATGTGTTCGTTATTATGGTTCCATTTAAATTTAATTTAGAAAGCTTTAACTGAAATTCCATTAGACCTGTTTTCGTTCTAAACCGTTGTTGGTGTAATTTTAATAAAAAAATATTCATAAATCTAGAGGTGTTCGCAGACGCCTTATGAATTTCAATTATTTCTTCTCGTTTCGTCTAAGTAGCTTATTAACATTCAGATCCGAATTACCTTTCATTAGAAAAAAAATGAATGACTGATACCAATTATATAGGTACACAAATTTTTCTTCAATGAATGAAGATTTTTATTTAAAATTTAAAGCGCTAATGTGAAAAAATGAAGTGCCTCTTAAATGCGAAGCGATGTTATAATTTAAATTTATTTTTTCAAATGAAAATAAATTTATTTTAAAGCGTGGATAGTCCTCGATCGAATAAAAATTGTCTATCAGAGTGTGGACTAAAAAGTTTGTTGTGCTTCAATTATTTAAGCGAGGTCGAATTGAAACTTTACGAGAAATATATTTCGTTTGGTCTCAATTAGTGGATTCTGCTTAATAAAATTAAAAATAAATTGAATGTAAATGTAAATTTTGAAAGTGAACCGCGAAACCACAAATCGTTATGTCCGCAGTTAAAAATATAACTCGTCCATACAGAACGCAAAACGACCTCTTAAAAAAGCTAGGCACTATAACGATTAAGCGACTCATTTAAAATGATACAAAGCTCTTGTCGTGCTTGCCAAATTCTCGTGTTTCCTGCAGCAATGCTCAGAGGCAGTATTCTGGTGGGTTAAGTTTAACAACGTTTTTTTTTGCATCGAAATTATATTTATTTATTTTATTTATATTTGGGAAACAAACAATAAATAAAATAAAATAAAAAAAATAAAAATAAAAAAGTAAAAAAGTAAAAAAAAGTATAATAATTACATTAATAATGGTTATTTAAATCCTATTTTAACTAATATTATAAATGCGAAAGTGTGTTCGTTTGTGTATTTGTTCTGCTTTCACGCATTATCTACTCAAACGATCATAGTGAAACTCAAAGACAAACTTTGATTCAGAAAAAGATATAGTTTCCAAAAATATAAGAAGAATAAAGATTGAGTAAATGTTTTAACAGTTCAGAACAAAAAGGACGCGGATTATATCGCGGAAAAAAGCTAGTAAAGTACATAAGTAAGTAAGTATAATCTAAGATTTCTAAATTACAAATTGTAGTTGTTTAGTCGTAATAGCATAACAGACAAATCTAAAATCGTGTTTATAATATTGGTTTGGATTATTTTTATAGAAATGTGCACTAGAAACGAAATAACCTAATGTAACTTATTTACCTGATGATAAATTCGGAATGATAGAAAAATTATCTAACAAAATCTTCTAAAGAGGTCAACATTGCTTGTGTTACTTGGGCCATCAATTACCTACCTTCAAGCAAACTATCTATCATGGTACAATACTAAGTAGGTTAAATATTCTTTAGAAATATTTGTTTTCTCTTTCAGGTTAAAAGGCTATATAAATACTTAAAAATTAATTAAATAGCACCTGATAAACAGGAGAGATTTTGTTTTCCAATGTAAATGAGAAGTCTTTACAGAATAAGCACGAAAACTGAGCACAGCTAAATTTAACCGAATGCATAAATAACGAGCTTAATTGGAAGCAAAATCACGCTGCATTTTTGATGTACAGCTTGAAATTTTAAACGATACCTCGACGGTTGCGGGTTAACAGATATATTTTGCTTTGGATATTTTTCAAATCATTTGCCAAGAGGGAGAAACATTTGCAGTTTATTTTATTCCTCTTATTTTAAATTATTTTTATATGAAAAGAGTTTTTGCAAATAAAACATAAAATCTACATCTCCTCAGACTCTCATTTTTCACATAAAACTTTTTGACTGAATGCCTAATCCACTTTATATACAGTAAATGAATAAAAAATATATAAATAACAATAATAATAAGGAAGAAAAAACGTATTCTGTTTATAGATTCATAGTTGTTTTTTTAGCTAAACTTATTGACAGATCAGATATCTTTAGCCAGGGGAAGGACCAGGGGGAACCTTTATTGAAACTTACAAAGATATTACTACTTTCTGAGCACAGACTGAAATATTATTGAAATATTATAAATTAACTCCCAGAAGTATTCCACAGCTAAAATTATGAACGATTTTAATAAAAATCGTCGTGGAGATAGATTTAACTCCAGAAAGTAATTTAGCTAAATTTTAATTTCCACTCGGAGCGATAAGAAAGCTAGAAATAGGAATAGCAGGTGTTTTAAAAAGTTATTTGTCGTGTAAATTGTCACGTCATCCCATCTGAACTAATTTCTGGGCTAAGAGTGAGATTAATAGTGTATTTGACTTAGGTGCGCTCTTGATGAGGGACGCGTCAACTTGTGGGAATTATATCTCTCTGGGAGTTAGGAGTACAATTACAAAATAGGTATCTGCGTGTACCTATTATGTTCGAACTATTAGTTCTAATGAACACAGCTATGGATTTCTCAATGCTGTTCTATTTAAATGTATCTATTTATATATACTAAACGTTCTTAACTTATCCTAATACTATAAATTTGAAGGTGAATTTATTTGTTTTTTTGTTTGTGAAATTTTGCATACACGTTGTCAAGGATAATGAAAAGGACATCTAGAAATGAGTACTGTTCCCGGGGTATCATCTAAAAATGTAAAAAAAAATTCTGAGCCTCAATAGTTTTCGACCTCAATAGTCAATAGTCAATAGTTTTGACTGTTCTTTAGTTGTACTTTTATAATTAAAATTTATTAACACAATAGTATGTTTTTAATTAATTTCTTACGAATCACTAACTTTTCACGACCATGTAACACCCTAAACATTAGACATCAATTGTCAATGCCAAAAGAACTTTATTTACTGAACAAACAAAATACTAAACAACTAAAAACTTACCCCCAGGAAACCGTAAAAAAAGACCCCTCCAGCACATTTCGGTGACTTTATGACTTTCGACTTGTGTCATTAATCGCACAGTCACAAACTGAATTTAAGTGAACCAAATCCTAACTTTGTTCAATCACTCAACTTGCCCTAAGCCGTTGACAATCACTCGTTTAACTTTGCCGATAAACTTAGTCTTTTTGTTTTCCGGGTTTACTTATTTTTTTTTAAGACCGAGTTTGGATGGTTAATTAAATGTTTTACTTAAGTTTTGAGATTAATTAATGTGTGAATAGAAAACGCTCGAGGATGTTGTTTCAATGGACAAGGAAAATAGTTTTTAACTCTTTTATTTGCATTCGCTCATTTGCGTCTCACTCCGTGGGGTGTTTTGCGCAAATACATCTTTAAATTTGCTTCTACAATGGAATAGGTTTTTTTTTCTTTATTGTTTTACACATGTTTACGGCCTCTTAATTTTATTAGACCTTTTGAGTGGAGTGAAATCCATACAAAATATTATAAATGTGAAAGTAACTCTGTCTCATCCCTTAATTCAGATCATGAAATTTTGCATATTGTCAGGGATATGCAGGGGAAAGGACATAGGGTGCTGTTCATCTATAAAAAAAATGCTTACAATGAAAATCCGATCTTTTTAAAATAAAAATGCAACGCCTGGCAAAAGTACAGGATATTACAGGAGTTATTTTGCTCATATATTTTGTCAATTGACACCAGCTAAGTAGTAACACATATATTCAATTAAATATGGCATCAAACAACTCCAAAGTAGATATTTAATACATATTTTTTCTATTTATTTTATTATTAAATTCAAAGAGTAGATTTTATTCTAAATTTGCCTGCTGTTTTATAATCCCAAAAAAAAGGCTATAGCCTTATAATCCCATATCTTCCGCAATCTCTGCACCATGACTGTTTTATTTAGGCAATCGTGCGGTAAGCTAGGTGTACATAGAATTTTCTTTATAAGGAAATATTGAAGCTCGGATCACAGCACAGATGTGTGAAACGGTCGCGGGGACAAATTGTTTTATCGAAAATTACTTTCTGGAGTTGGAAGCGGATAAATTTCCATTTTTCTAATGGAACGGAATGGAATGGAATCCGTGAACGGCGGAGAGAAGGCGGTGGGTCCCCTAACTTGATCCTTTAACTTAGTAAATTTCAATTTGACTTGTTCACGTTCATATTACCTTACCTTGAAGGTTTAGACTGAATGTTAAAAATTTTGAAATTTATATTTTTCAGCAGTCTTATAATTCCCGTGACTATCCAACTAGGTAATCAATACTAATAATAAATCTGTAAAAGTAGGGTATGTATGCATATATGTATGTTCCTCCATAACTCTTAACTAGTTTTCATGAAACTTGGTAGATGAAAATTTAGACATACGGGACACAGGATAAGTCGCGGACGAAGTGTGACTGTGATTTAGATGCGAAAATTTGTAACGATTTATTTTGTTAGTTACTGTTTCATGAATAAAGTACTGAACGGAACTACAGTCCTCGTGGCGGCGCCATCATCGTCACAGCGATAAAGATATCAGGATTTTTTTTTTCTTTTCATTTTTCTACCCGAAAGAAATCGCGAGCACCAACTAGTATTAGCAACTTCTTTTGCACGGTTTTGTAAGGATTTATTTTTTCTGAAAGTCATATACGCAAAGTTTCCTAAAAACTTAAAGCCGTATCAAAATCTGTTACAAGTTTGCGGAGAAACCGACAAAATCGGACAGCGATTTTGTTTTATAATATGTATTTATAATTATAGGATACCTACATTGATATTGACATAGTTGGGCTATAAAAAAAGCCTACTGAAAATTGACAGCTATCTTTGAAGACTATTAATCATTGCTGTCACATATAATTCTTCAAAAAGCACTCAAGCGCTCATTCTGAATTCAAGAGAGTCCGATATCGAAGTCAAGCATGATTTATTATATATCTACTGTGATTTAATACATACTAGCGACCCGCTCCCGGCTTCGCCCGCGTCCGATCGCTACCAAACTTCTGTTCTGTCTGAAGATTGAAGATCTGAAGATTGTCTGAAAGTTTCATCAAAATTGGTTCAGCGGTTTTGGAGTCTATATTATATATAAGAAGTAGAAGAAGATAACGTAACACACAGTTATAAATAAAGTAATTAAACATAAGTATTATCTGTTAGCTAAATTTCAGTTTAATCTACAAAGTCTCAAATTCGAAGTACCTATTCGAAGGAAACAGAAAATCAAGAAGGAATTCTAGAAATTAGAAGGATCGTACTTATTTCGGTAATTGGTCAGATTGGCCTCTCTCTTCGAAAATAGGTGAAGTGAAATAAACAAAATTGTAAAATACCTTATCTACCTACTAATCATGTTTACTTTAAAATAATATTCAAATAACCCACTTACAATTATTATTATTAACGTATAGGTAACCCATTAGAAAACCAGACACAAGTAATGAAAAAAATGTAGGTAAATTAAGAATACTCATTGATAAATTATGCAATAGGTATAAGTCATATGCGTAGGTCATTAAAAGTTCTTTTTTATAGGCTGCCCAAAACTTTATCAATACCAAAGATTTCCTTAACAAACGATTGGAACCAATAATAATATTCCCTTTATTTGTTTACCACTAGACAATGGGGAGAGATGGAGAATTCGGAGAATAACAACTTTAGGGGCGATTCGGGACAAATAATCAGTGTTCTCTTGATGTTTTGCTTTATTATTAATTTGTCCTTTTTATGATAATATATCAAAATATTATAACAGTTTATGTTCTCTGCACGGTATGCTTAATGCTTCTGTTGCAAACTAAATTAGTTATTAGTTACATTAGATATAAAACCTCTTTGTAAATATTACCTATGATTTTATATTTTAAAATGATATGATAAAAAGGAAAATAAATGACTTTTGATTTGACTTCGACACCAGCGTTTTCATTCCTCAACAGCTTCTCTAATGCACATCTTTGCTTGCTCCAATTTTCAAATTTCAAAGTCTCGCAATAGTAATATATGAACTATACTATGGAAGCTATGATTTTATAATTAAGCTTCGAATCCTGTTCTATCAGATAGAAGAGAGGATTAAGGAGTGCGATTTATAAATATATTATACGAGACAGATACAAACCGAGAGCTGTATTTATTTTATAAGTCGTACGTTTGCTACGACATACATTTATTTCCAACAAGCTTTTGCACTTTGTTTTTTTAAAGAAAAGTGGGTGACATATTTAATATAAAAAATGGTTTAGCTCTAAGTATTATCGAAAAGCAATGTAATGCACAATTTTTGTCAAACTAGCTGGTGCCCGCGACTTCGTCCGCGTTGATAAAGGAAATAAATATGAGCATAATAACGCCTGACATCGTGGCGCGTCGCGTGACGACGGTGGCGCCGCCACGCGACAGTGGCGCCCTGTGGCGCCCAACTCTTTATATTTTTAGACTATTACTCGGAAACAGTACTTTATTTCTTCACGAAAGATACCCTATGTCCTTTCTTGTATCCCTGACAACATGTATACAAAATTTCATGATGATCGGTTGAGTAGTTAGGCGTGAAAAGGTAGCAGACAGACAGACAGAGTTACTTTCACATTTATAATAGACTAGCTGGTGCTCGCGATTTCGTCCGCGTGGAATAGTTATTTTGGGAATCATTTGGGTATCTCGAACGGTTTTCGCAGCGCACGCAACGGAAAGCCCTCAAAGATGAATAATTTTCCCCGTTTTTTTCCACATTTTCGACTGTTTCTTCGCTCCTATTAGTCGCAACGTGATTTTATATAGCCTAAACCCTTCCTCTATAAATGATCTATCCAACACAAAAAGAATTGTCCAATTCGAATCAGTAGTTCCTGATATTAGCGCGTTCAAACAAACAAACAAACTCTTCAGCTTTATAATATTAGTAATCTATACTAAGGTAATTAGTATGGACAAACAACGTTTATTTGTACCAATTGATTTAACAATTACTGCGGTCTATTTAAGTGTGGAGCGCTCGCATATTTTTAAGTGGCACTTGAACCATCGCAAAATGAACTGTCTGTAGTTATTGGTCTGGTATAGGTACCCTCAAATACTCAACACGAGCTCACTGCTAAGCCAATGTTGCTTTTGAAATAATTATGATTTGTGTGGTTTAAAGTATGTTTAATTATTTTTATCAATAATTAATATTGATATCGTAATAAATGCCTTGCTATACTTTATATTAATATATATTATTATATAGCTACGTGTGTGACGGGCTTTACAGGAGCAATGCTACTAGTGCTTACATTTACTATGCTTACATTCCAATAATGCGAACATTTATAATAAACTTTGAATTGGTCAAAAATGTGTAGAGAGCAAAAAAGCTCTATTTTCCTAAACAGCAGACGGTGTAATGGTACGCCAAATTTATCACCGTAATGGTGGAAAACTCAAACGCACGCGTGGCGTGAACTAGAAGCAACGTAACGTAAGTCGGCAGCGCGCGGGTCGAATGCCAAATCGGTTGCGAAAGAAAATTTGTCACTTCAAATTATACGAAGAATAAATCTCGTAAGGTTTTCAACGTAAACCCGAATTCAATAAACGGTGGTGTGTAAGGGGGTAAGGGGGCTGGTGGATGTTTCATTAGGGAAACGAGTGAATCTTCCGCCAGAACGCGTCGAGGTGCCGGCAATTCGATTTCGTGGTTTGTTATGTTTCCGTAATCTTTGACGCGTTTTTGTTTTACTTCATCAAGGAGTGTTTTAGGGTTCACTTCATAAGCTAAAGGAAAAGCATTGGGTTAATTTAGAAGAATTATGATAAGGTCATTTATGGAGAGGATTTGGGTTTTACTTATTATTTTTTTACCTTCTTTATTTATTATTTTAAAATAAAGAAGATAAGTAAAAACGGTTTTATTATTTTAAAAGCGAAGTATTTTTTTTTTGGGTAAAAGGTATGTTTTTACTAATATCCTCTGTAAAGCCTGAAAGTATCGTTTATAATATTATTTAGGATACTAACTCCTCTAGTTGCATTCTTGCCAAACATGGTTGCATTAGTCGTGTACTGTGATTATACATGATCAATTACAATGAAAGAGATAATTAATTAAAATATCCAGATTTTAATCTAGTAATAAATTTTACAAATTTATAATTAAACAAATAAAAAATAAAATAGACTCACAGTCCATAGTTTCAGTAAATAAACATTCAATTGTGCTATGAAACCTCAGCATCGAACACCTGAAATTCATTTCGATGGGTAAGTTTTAATTAATGGACGTCATTTGGACGGCTTCCGGGTTAGTTACAATCACAATAATTGACACGTTAACTGAACCGAGAGAGTTTTCCAACAAACTCGATTCAATTCCAATGCGCGTCCGTCTCTTTCTAATGCGCTGGTAACGAAAGGGATGGAATTAAAGTTGTTGGTTATGTTGATGGGCAATAGTGTTAATTCGCTGCTGTTATCCACATTATACTTGAAATAGTGTTCGGATATCAGTAAATAAAATGTCGATTCATTTACATTGGAGAGTATCAATTCAAATGAATAATAGTTTTTCAATATCAACTGCTGTTTGATAAGCAGTTCGTTTTGAGCTATTACAATTACAATTCATTTTAAATTTGGAACATTTTCGAATAACAGATATTTTTATTATATATTTTACTATTATTTATATAGTTAGCTATTTTTATAATACCAAATCGTTTCTCATATTATTATAATATATAAAAGCTGAATGTGAACTTTCTCTTACTTGGAAATACACTTAAATCCATAAAATATATGTTTCAAAGCATAACTTCTGACTAGTCCGAGAAAACTGTAAAATGTTCAAATAAATAAGTTTTAAGTCCAATAGCCGAGGGAGGACGTGTATCGTGGAATGCAGCTGGGAATACTACTGGCCAAGCAAAAGTTTTCTATGTGCCCTGATTGAGTGTGGTAGCAGAAATGTCAATGCATTTACTGGCCATTATTGATGACCTATAACTTGAAAGTGTTATTTATTGAATTGTTCTAGTATTGGTATGGCCACTGACTTACTAATGGCATACTCCTTTCCACCCCCGTCTGCTGATAATAACCATCTCGTTACAGTAAGTAAGAGATACCAGAGCCCATTCCTCTATCATGCCAAGGTGTTCAGCAGCTCACGTGCAACCCCCAATTTATTATTACTTATTAGTGTCAATAGATGACTGAGTCGTGGTGTTCGAAAGTCTATAAAGTTGGTCACGACCTCGGCAAGACATGTTCATCTCTTTCTATTAGTGGAACTGCATGTACATTCAGTGTAGAAACATTATGGTAGCAGATTTGATGAGGCCTAGAAATTCGTCATAACATGTACGTACATTGTCAACATTTTCATATTTATAATAAATGATCTTTAAAACTCTTTGGTAATCTCTTCTAGCTTTGTAAACCTTAGTGTGGTAGTGGTTTGATATGTAAAGTAGATTTGTTAACTACTTTACTTATTTGTTAATTAATATTATAGTTATTTTATTTTACTTTGTCCTTTTTTTAAAAAAAATTAAAAGAATGAGATTTTTCCTAATTAGACTTAAAAATGCGTCAAACAAACCCTTTGGCCTATTACTATGAAAGCCAATATGAAACCAGAGATTTTCATACTGCCTCGTTTTTAAAGCAGGCGAATCCGTAGAGCACCTAAAGAAAGAGACAGATCTATGAACAATGCGTTATAGTTGAATATGGAAGCAGTCGATTTTCTATTTGAAGCAATGTGAAAGTTCTGTTATCAATAAGAAATTTCGAAGCACGGAACCGAGTAGTTTTAGAACTATCGTTACACCAGTCTGGAAACTATTTTATATTGAATTAAACTCGTAATTCGAAATGTAACTTACAGACTCCACGAAAAGTAATTTAATTTATGTAGTAGCTGTTTAACATTTATATTCTTTTTATGGAACTATTTACAGTTATAGTAGAGCACACTGCGTTGACATGTTTTCAAAAGTTGTTAGTTATCCCAGATTACTCACAATCGGCAGCTCACCTGTATCCTTCGGTTATTGTTTTGTCCTTAGGCGACGTTTGTCTCGTATCATCAATTTGTCACAATTATTATTTTAATTCCACACATTCAAAAATAGCCAAAGCATTTAAGCCTTGCGTATTGAATTAACCATAGGAAGCGAAATCCTGCATATGCAGACCAAAATAAATTTACAAATTTGGCCCTGCCGTCAATCGAACCTTAATGGATCAATTGGATCGTCAAATCTGTTTGAATAACTATAAAACATAAAATCTAAAATACTTAAAAACTGAAGTTCATGGCAAACCTGGATACCAACCGTCACCTTTGGTATCGACAGTCAAGTGTTGGTCCTATTGCACCATCATCGCTTATCGGCCACTTATTGTTATGTGAAAGACTCCTTTCTCTCACATCTTACGTAGTCGCTAATATTGTGATAAGAGTATATCCATTGTACACTACACCTGCGATATTGAAACAATCAACGCTAGGCGAATGGTATTGCTCTATTTTTTTTCGTTTTGTAATTCAAATACTCCATAAATAGAAACTGCGATTGCCGAAAACGCTGAACCAGTATTCTATAGATATCGGGCGTACAAATATGAAACACTTATCAACGTTTCATCGAAGTAGTTTGGGAGGATTGTTTTTCATCACTTTTATTGGCAATGTGTTTTCTGCGCAATCATATTTGGGAGGTGAGCGTTATGTTATATTTATTTTAGTAGATTTTTAAAACACGTACACCTAATCTATGCTTTATTCTTGTAAGTCTGACCTGGTCTGGTTCACCGATGATAGGTTGTAACCACAATCACAATTAAAGTTACAAAAATAGCAAGTGTGCTTTCGATCCACATAATAAAAATAATAATTATTATTATATATAATTATGATATATTTTATAACTAACATTATAAAACTGAAATAAAAACATTACCTACTGTAAATAAACCAACAACTACAAACCAACCGAATTTATATCAATATTAATTAAAGAAAGATATAAAGATATATTTCATTAATAATAACACTTTCAAATATTTTATTGTTAACATATATATATTCAGGACATGCTGCATACTCCGCCAAGGATCAATTAGAAAGACGCATAAGTCAGAAATTTCAAATAACCGGACCCCAAGCGAAAACTAAAATAATAAAATACATAGATCAAATACAGAAACTAGCAAACGAAGCTAATGTTAGTGTTCTGTATAAAATAAAAGTTGAAGTGAAGAAAGAGGAACACCAAACAAAGTTGAAACCGAAGAAGAAAGTTTCAAAGAAATTCAATGTGCCGTTGAAGAGAGAAAATATGAAATTGTCAACATACGAGATTGTGATGAAGAAACTGGCTGAAGAGACCGGACAAAAGACCCAAAAAGAACAAACTGAACCAGATAAAATTACAAATGCAGTTTTAGTGATAGCAGTCACTAAACAACCCTTTTTTGGAAAATACAAACCAATAATAAGTAGAGTTAGGACTAATTATACCAAAAGAGTTGTGAAGCCAGTTAGAAATAAAGAGATAGTACTAGGTCTTCCAAAGGTTATTTAATTATTTATTAACTCAAATTTTATGTGACCTGTGTCTAAGTGAATATTACAATAATTTTTTTATGTTTTTTTTTTTTTATATTTCATAATAAAATTCAAATTGTTTTAAATTTTATTTTATTTGCTTGAGAGGAGTCTCTGAGTCTTCACTCCCGGAAGTCACTGAGACTCACCAAGGAAATGTTACTACCAACCAAGTCATTCATTCTAAAAATATAATAATTTCCTATAAAAGCGGATAATTACTTTTAGAATAAAACAATTATTCCACTATGAACTACTTACAATTTCAAATTAAATTATACAACAAATAAAACACTATCTCGACGCTGTGTCCATGCTTGAAATATACAAACGTATAAAATTAAAAAAGCAATGCCACGAAAACATGCATCCAGTCAGTCATAGGGGAAATATAAAATACAAGCAAAAATTATTTCTGCATGCAAAAGCGCGTTTTAAACAAGTCAAGCATAAATTGAAAAGGTGAGTGTAAAAAACGAGGTGCATCCAACGTGCTCTTTCACATGGTGAACACACTATTAAAAACGTATATTAGATTTCTGTTATTTACAAACGTCATGCTCGGTCCACGTTATAGGATACTAAATTTCAATTATTGGAGGAATAGGATATAGTATTGAAGTTGTATTCAAAATAATGCTGTCTATCTATCAAACATATGGCCTTGTTCCGATGCTTAACCCTTCGCTTGGGGAATGAAGAAAGCACACAAATGTTTGCTCCGAGCTGGCTCTAATCTTTGGAACTCTAACTGCTGGTTAGACCTTCACCGGTCACTACTCGTTGGGCCAAGGATCTGTACTGTACAATTTATTTACATTTTTTTTAATAATTTTATTTAAAACTATAGTTTTTAGAAATTAATTAATTATGAATACCACTGTTCAAGCAGACTAAATCATTGGTGTAAGTCTGGTACAAGATAATTAACTGTTCCATTTCTTCATTATGATCACCATATTCTCACTCTCTTTCATTTTACTTTGGGTTGGAATCACGCGTGTTTCTTTCCGTCCACCGGATAGCCTATTTTCTATTCCTTTCGTACCCTTATTCGCATTCTATCGTGTCTCGTGAAAGAAACTGCTACGTAAAACGCCCGAAGGCCGACAACCGCTGCACAAAATTAAATATCGCCCTTTTAGCGAAAGCCTTTTATAATTCAAATTAAATGGACAGGCTCCAACTTCAAGTTTACTTAGCATTTTCAAGGAGATGCAAAATGATAAAGACGAATAATAAGAGAAGAAATGATAGATTCATTTTTTTTAAACTGCTCAGTATAGTTTCAACCCTTTTTTATTAACTGACTTATAACACTGTGTGGAAAGTTCATTCTTTTGTCGCTAAAAATATTAATCCTTGCTGCTAAAACAGACAGAGTAGTATGGTATATTTTTAAAATTAAACTTATGATTTTTCAAAATTTCTAAAAATGCGTATACTACAGGTAAAGATGACAAAAATATATATTGCAAGAAAATTGTTTTCTTAATATTAAGTAACTGAAATAAAAACAAAAGTACTTACTACTAAGACACGAATATAAGAAAATTTATATCAAAGTTACCCGTCTATACATTCCATTTGCAAAACTCGAAGATCTATAAACGCCTTTTCGTACAAGTGTTGCATTATTGCTTCCTTTAGAAAAGTTTTCTCCGACTTTTGCTCGACCTTTTCCATAAGTGCTAATTCAAAAGATTTTTCTTTACTTTCACTCGATTTAGATGTATATATTTAATTTAATATTCTTGAAGTTATGCGTAATGTGTTCCGGGCTTTAGATACTTTTTATATTAATGTAAAGGAAAATATTATTTATAATTAGATAACCCGAAAGACGTCGTCCTGTTTTTGGACTGTTTCAGCTGACAGTATTTAAATTTATTTATTATTTATTATACTTTATACATATTGAACAGAATTTTACGTCATCAAAGTTTTGTATTTAATTTGTATTTTCTTCCCTCAGATTCCCATAAACTTATTAGCATATTTTATATTTTTAAGATGGGATTTCTTATCCACAGTTAACTAGTCAAATAATTATAAAATTTGAAAATTGAAATTAAATACAAAATTGCAAATGTACTTATTGAATATTATGGCATCAGATTATTATGACACTGAAGTTTGTTATTCTTTATTTAGCCATTTATATTAAAAATGTTGAAGGTGTTAAGATAAACTATTGTAATCTGATCGTCGGTAATATTGTGCCAGGTTCAGCTTAGTGAGTGATGCATTACGCGATAGCCGCTACTTACCTTGTGTTCGTCCGCAATAATGTTAAGCATTTACAAGTAACGGTTATCGATACAGTCATTTATATACCTACTAATAATAAATCTGTAAGTGTAGGTATTGTATGTTTGTGTATATGTATGTATGTATGTTCCTGCATAACTCTTAAACGAATTGACTGATTTTCATGAAACTTGGTAGATAAACATTTAGATGTACGGGACCCAGGATAGGCTACTTTTTGCACGCGGGCGAAGTCGCAGGCGCCAGCTAGTTATAGTTTTGTTTTTTTTTAGATTCTTCTCTTATCGAGGGATCATAAAAAATAAAAAATAGAAATATCAACGTGTACAAAAAACATATGAGCAATAATTGTTGAACAAAAGTTGTAACACATAAATGATATCACGGGCAAAATTAATGCAGAGTTTAAGGCTGGGTAAAAACAATAAGTATCGATAATTTTATCTTAAATTTCCCATCCCTAGTAACACAGTGAGTGTTGATGTTATCGCAAACGATTCATGCCGGCAGCAGCAGGATGGGACCAGCTCGCGCGACTAATGTAAGCTTCTTAAGCGTCTCAGTGTGAACACCCCTTTATAATAGAGCTAAAGATGTTATTCTCTGAGACCTTGTATGAATTAAGACGTTGTTACAAGATAATCCGTAATGTAATTGTAGGTAGTGTAGGACTAATGTAATGTAGTTAATATACATAAACCAAGAATTAATATTTAAGAGCAGTTACTATAAATAATTATTTTAATGATATAGCTAATAACTTAATAGGCTGTGAAGAATTTGCGGCCAAGTGCGCAACGACAACGCAATAATGTCTGACAACAAGTATAGTTTATTTTTAATAACTAGTGAATCGATTTTTTTTAGTAATTTAATATTAATTTAATTAAAAATACCAGCACAATTCGCACTAAAAAACTTTTTTTAACTTATTATTATTACTATTGATTTTTCCAAATAAATAAGCCTATTAAAAATAAAAAATAAATTGTATAGAAATAATACATTTCACTCGTTTTACTAAAAAATTTTGTTAGTTTTAAATTTTAAAAAACATTAATGAAATAAATATGTAATACTTAGGTTATTTTCGTTAAACTTCGTATATTAAATTATATTTATACTAGCTACACGCTCCCGGCTTTCCCGGGTTCAAAATAAATACTATCTTATCTTTTAAGTTGGACCAAATTACACATAGTTACGAAGTTTTATTAAAATCGGTTTACTAAATAGTTTAGGCGTTTAGTTTAGAAATTTTTATATATAGAGATTTACGATAATGCTTACATTTAACTTGCACGTCAAACTGTACATTGAATATTTAGAAAAACTAGAATATAGAATTTTAACTCCATTGTAGTCAATACCTAACTATGCTATCTACCTGTCTATAATCGCTATAATCGCTATTAAGGATGGTTGTAGCGTAAAAGCCGACTTCATGCTCTAGAAGTCTTATTTACTGGCCACTCAACTTTCATAATGCCAATGCCGGCATAAGATGCGGTGGTTCTCAAACATGCAACACTCATAGCCCACCAATGTACCATAAGCCGTAAGCGGTACACGTAGGTTCTCAAAGTTTAACATAACCGTACATCAATTTGTAAGGTTTATTATAACACGTAAGTACTCGAACGAACCCAGTGAGCCGTAACTCTGAACTATTTACGACTGCAGACGAAATGCATTTTAATTTGTTTTACACCATCAACGGAATTAATGTCTGGCGCCCAATGTACCCAACGATATATGAGTTTGTTTGCTGTTTAAAAAATATATTAAATAAATGTAGATAAAATTTGGGATCTTTTTTTTCCAATTTGTTTGTAAACATCAATACTAATAATAAATCTGTAAGTGTAGGTATTGTATGTATGTATGTATGTATGTATGTATGTATGTATGTATGTATATATCATGAAACTTGGTAGATAAAGTTGGTAAACTTGGTAGATAACAGCTCAAGTATCTTGGTAGATTATACTTGAGAACAGCACCTTTACCATGAGTTTACAATAACCGCACTCGCTAGCGAGAGCGTAAAATTTTTACTCGTATATGGAAAATTGTCAATTTGACATTGACAGTTGACAAATTTTCATATAAAATCTTTACGCTCTCGCTAGCAAGTGCGGTCATCTAACTCATGGTAGAGGTACAGTACTCTTTTCTGATCGTAAGTAATTGCAATATTCACAGTGTATTTTTACATTTTGCTAAAGCATATTTCAAATGTATTAACTAACTAAATAGTTCTAATTTTTGCCGAACATAATTATCATAAAAATTGGTTTTGCAAAGAAGTATAATATGATAAGTATCACAAATTCAATACGCAACAACAATTTAGATCGCATTAAAGACTCAGAAAAGGTAGAAACCTCGAATCCAAAACTCGTAAAATTCAAATCCATTACCAAAGTTAGCAGAGGACCCGAACTTTAATCTCTACAATTAGTTCTAGAACTAGTTCGGTGATTGTCGCTTTTAAAATAAAGTTAGCAGTCAATTTCGTCACAAACAAATTTATCTTAAGCTGCTAAAATTATCCCTACGTCTAATGCATTTAGAATACGTTTTGGCTTAAACGAAAATGAACGAATTTCGGACACGGCTTAAGAGATTTGAGAATTCCGCTTAGAAGCTAAACATGATCGGAACGAGAACAGTTGTTTTGTGAAAAGTTACCATTTGGTTAGTGAACGAATTATTTGTTAAAACAACTAATGGACACCTTCCTAAATTATTTCTGAATGAATCATTGGGAATTCGACATTAGTGCGTTGAACATAAGTTACTTTTTGGCTTTTAGGCTAGAGGCTAAGGCTGTACGCCTTCTCCTTTACACAATCAAAATAAGACTAATCAAAGTAACTGCTATGTAATTGCTACGAAAATTCCATTCCCATGAAAAGAACATGACAAGATACCTCGTGTTGTTTTTAAATTATTTAATTTAATCAAAAATATCAAAATCAAAAATGCATCAAAAATAGTTTTTGTAAGTAAATACGTCTAATTATTAAAAAGTTATATTGAAACATTATCTATACTAATATTATAAAGAGAGAAGATTTGTATTTTTGTATGTTTGTAATGGATAAACTCAAAAACTACTGGACGGATTTTAAAAATTCTTTCACTTATAGAAAGCTACGTTATCAGCGAGTAACATATTTTTTTATAAAGTTACGCGGACGAATTCGCGTGAGACAGCTAGTTCTTAATATAAACATGATATATGCTTACCACTAAATATTAGGTAGATAGATAATAAATATATAAGAAATCAGCTGAACAATGTGCGATCGGTGAAGAACCATCTTTTTCGTATAACTCATTCAATGGATGCCGTAATTTTGTACAACTCGCGCTAAACTTTGCCACCACACACGATAAGAGTGAGGCCAAAATATAAGTTTTACAATTAAATCAAGAAGTTTCTGTGTCGCGAATCAGACGCCCTTGTGTTCAAGTATAGGAGATGTTATAGATTTCCTTTTTCAGATATGATATTATGGTTTGTTTAAATTATTTTTTTCATAAAGACTTGCCACATCATTTTTTTTTTAATAATTAAAACGTCGTATCGCATAGGAACCAAAGGAAAACTATTTTTGCTTGATGGAAAGTTGGAGGATGGAAAGTGCATGTTGACTCTTATAAAATGCACAGTAAGGGACAAGTTTAAGAGATGAGACGAGAGAGAGAGAGAGAGAGTTTAAGTTTAAGAGGGTTTTGGTCCATTATATATACTGTGTCTTAAATTACATCCCATTACTCTTAGATACTAGATCTAGGCTGCTTCTGTACAGTCGTATTGGAAAATCATTGGAAAAGTCTATATCTAGCAGTGGATGCTACGACTGAGATGATGATGATGGTTTTGGTTTTATATGTAACTTATTTTCTGTTAATATTGTTTTAAATATTGTATTAATTATACAAACATTGTAACAAATATTGATTCAAGAAATAAATGTTAGGTATACATTTTTTTTAAGGTGTAATTATATTATTTTCTTCAGTTTTTTTTTTATTTCTCCTTAGCTAAGTGTCGCTTGAGTTAAGCTTTTAAGCTTAATATATTAATGTCTGAACCAAGGAACACGGCTTAATATATTATAGTTCCATCAATTAATCTATTAAAATAAGGAACCAAAGTAACCATGTGTATTACAACCTAATGCAATTTTCAATCTCTGCCACTGATCCGGCACATTTTGTCAAAGTTCGCCGTACTGAGATTAACTCAGAACTCAGTTTCAGTTTTCACCATAATCCTATTGTGAGAGCAACAGCTAGAGGATAAGACTAATTTAGTGGACAGCTCATGAAAATGTCAACGATATAGTTACACATAAATTTATTATTATAATTATATTGTAATGAATAGCCGTTGCAGTACCTATGTACGGTCAGGGCAAGAAATGCTTGGTTACCTTAACGTTCTCTACTATCCGAATGACCTTGGGCAACTGGGCTCTCTTCACCCCACCCACTTGCCCACTCCCCTGCACTTCTAGCGCTAGCGTTTCTAGCGTCTGCCGGGCGACACGTACGAACTAAAATATAGTCCAAGAGCCAGTAGCTTTTTTACTTATGATAAAATGTAAGGTAATAAAATAAATGTATGAGTATTATTTATTATCGATTTATTAACTAAATACGTGCAACAACAGCAATAATATTCTAATAAAGGGAATTTGATGACACTTTAGTGAACGCAAACATGTTTTATTATAATATTTTATTTTATTTTTTAAATTAAATCATATTTATAAATCCACAGCCTAAAATCATAAACAATTTGAAATATGAAACATCATCAATCAATACTAATAATAAATCGTTTCTCTCCTGTCAATATGATGTCGCTAGCTGAGCAGCCTAATGGTCCGTGATTACCTAAATCCAGTAATTGTTTCACAAAGTATGAGATGTCTACAATTCTCCTCCCAATTTTCTTATTTGTCATCTCTTTACTTTCAGTTGAAATACAAAACTGAAAAAAAAAAATTACTATTTTCGAAAAAAGATATAAAAAAATACTAAGAAACGTGGTGTAAGTACAGTAGTAAGAAAATAGAACAAAATACCGTAAATAAAGTACTGTACCACTTTCTATAGTTTTTATGTTTGTATTTAAATTTTCTTAAAGATTTTTTTCATAGAATTTATCATTATAATATAATCATTAATATTATTATTCAAACATGTCAGTAACGGCTGAATTTAGCAGGTAAAGTTTTCTACATTGGCACAAACGAACTTACTAAAGTGATGTTTGCTATTTGCCCAAAAATGACTTTCCTCCCAAATAACAACCCTATCTTATCTTTGAAACCTTATTTGTGAAATCTTCTATTTTCATCCACTTTTTTACGCCTACAGGGTAGAATTTCCAAAAACCTATTTACTTTCAACCAAGGCCCCAAATCTCAACGAAATACAAACTATTTCATTATTATTTTTAATTTATGAAAAAAGCCGCATTGGACTCCCGGTCTATTATGTACCGATACTTTTATGTGTACCTAATCTTATGGCTACTGACGAATATATTCGATGTTGTTTTACACTACATTTTATTATATACTAATAAAATGTACAAAAATATACTTACTCTGGCTTTGGTGGTGTCTTATTATAAAAAAGTCAGTTAACTCTTATCACTCTCACACATCATAATAGCTTTTTTTCTTTTTCTTTACGTAAGTGCGATGCGCTGCGCAGCAATACGTGTTCCCCGTACGAAGGCTGTCAGCCGTCTGCCGCCCGGCCCTCGCTAGGGCACCCGCTACTCGAAAATATCAAAAAACCTTTGTTTTTCTAAAACTATGTTTCATTTACACTAATTGTCAAGTCTCATTTATAGTTTAAATGAAACTCTATCGTTTTATTATAGACACATTGCAAACGCTTCTTTAAACAACCAGTTCAATCGATTTTTGTTACAAAGCAAGACATTCAAATTTTATTTATTTTCCCGTAAACTATTATACTTAAAACAAAAATAACTTACCAGAAATATAGACCAAGAAGTTATGTATCACATATATTTTTTTTGTTACATTGGCTTTATGTTTGAACGAGCTGAATAGGAAATAAACAGTGACTTTTCTTATCGATGGCGGAAAGGAGCCTCTTAAGTCGAGATTTGCTTAAAATCAATTATTTGTCATGTTTGCTTAGTACTTTAGTTTTCATAGGTACCTACTAAGTGTCTACGAAGAACATCTGTTCCGTCTGGCCCAGTATATGCACAATTTTTCAAAGGTTACTGTTTAAGCGTAATAATATCATTTAATAAGTACTTGTCAAAGGCGACGCTAGATGTCGCTAGTTGTCTATGCCTATCGGTGTGTTTTGCCCCACGTCAAACGGCTTGTTTACATTTTAATTCAAATCAATTGTCTAACGTGTATTAATAAACTATAAAGCCGATTATCATTATAAAAGTGTATATCGGGTGAAAGAATATAACATTGTGTGTATGTGCCGTGTTTTATTTATCTAATTTGTACAGGCTATCATCTAAAATTCTCTGAACAGTTACAACAACCTCCAGTTATAAATGTACGTATCGGATACTGGCTCAGCATTGTGCTGAGATGCTCGACAAGCACCTGCAGCGCTCATTTTCAGCCAACGTCGTTTGTGACTCCCTCACAATTTGAGCGGTACAGTAGCTAACTTTGCTAATAACCAATATACCTCTCCATCTTCTTTCATACAAAAATATTGAAGCCAATCTTTATGCACAATCAACGCATATTCACAAGACACCGCGCCGTGGGGCAACTGAAGTTACAAATTCACTTCCAACTCGGTTCGCGGCGGGCCCAAGTTTGTTCGGAGTTATGACTCAATTTGACACGTCCTAACTTAATCACGTCACTCCTAGTTACGTTATGTGGGAACACTATTTGTACTATTGAAAATTTTTCATGTACATTCACTTCTGGATATTCAGTTAAAGATTATTTCGAGTGTCACAGAAGCGACAAATTGTCTCAGGTGTTCTAGTGATTTTATAGTTTTTCTGTAAGCATACAAGTTAATTAAGGAATACTTTTTTTGTGTGTATGGCTGCGTGTGAAGGGATAAATAAAAAGATAAAAATTAAAACTTTATATGCACGAACACATTTTTACAGGATTTTAATTTATATACAGCAGTTACAGTACGAAGTATGTTCTACCCGAAGATTTATAAATTATGTAATCCGAAAATTTGTATTTAAATTTTGTTTAATATATTTTTTTAGTTTTTAAACATTTTAGATTTTTTAACTAATATCATTTAAATGATATAGTTATTTTAGGTCGTGTTTGAACAGGCGCTAAATTAGTGGCAAACCCATAACCTCAAACTTGGTATTATTTATGGAAAGGTTGTCAGACAGGTTGACGATCTACTTGCTGATAGGTGGGTATCGCGCTAATATCACAAGCAATGCCACCGGTGCTGCAAACGCGCTGCCGAACTTAATAGGATTAAGCCTATGGCATATGCAAAAATAAAATCGTTTTTCGGGCTGGCTGGCCACGCCTACAGGCGGGAATTACAGCTATTTCGCCCCGCGCTCCGCAAGCGTCCTTACCATAGACTTATATTGAGTATAACAAATAGATGCGGCCAAAGTTTTTATATTTTTATGAAGTTGAAATTTGGCGTCCAGCTGAGTAATTATGTGTATATATTCACTTTCACTGCGAATATATAATGAAATGAATAATGTGATAAAGAATTGTGTAGAATAAAAGTATACTAAAAAATAAACCACAATAGTCACTCGAGTGAAAATTTATGCTATAATGTTCCATAAATAAATATATGTTATGAAAAGTTAATTTAGTTTATATATATATATCAAAAAATCACCTAATATATATATATATATATAATCACCTAACCTATATATATATATAGGTTGGGTTATATATATATATATATATATATATATATATATCACCTAATTTTTCCTAAGGAATGTGAATATACCTAATATTAGAAATACCTAATATTTCTAATATTAGGTATATTTATTATAATACCCTCAGTAAAAAAGTCATGTGTGTAGTATGTATACATACATTTAAAATTTGGGTGCATTCCCAGTAGTTCGGTTGACAGTTCGGTTGATCGAACTAGTGAGACTTTTTTTTTCCCAGTACTTCGGTCGAACAAATCAACCGAAGTAGTGAGACTATTTTCTTTTATTCCGGTTGTAAATTCAATTATGCAGCCAGCATACTTGGGACTCCGAAGCTTAATATTATATACAATTTTTGTAAATATATATAACTTGTAAATATATATTTTTATTATAAATATAATATAAATATATAAATATAAATATATTATAAATATAAATATAATATCTTTTATATATAATAAAATTTTATATATATAAATATAATAAGTATCTTTTGTATTTAAATTGAAAAAAATATAAATATTTGATTTCACATTTCTATATGAAACCATGACTTCGGAAAGATGGATATGCGGATGGTATGGTATGTTGTGTATTTTTGGTATGTTGGCTACAAGGACATTAGTTAGCAAGGACATGTATGTTAGGGTAAGGTAAGGTAAGGGTAATGTGAGGGTACAGTACTGTTGGATATGTCTCGTCAAGGCCTATCTAACGAACCGTCACATGTGGGGTTAGGGTAAGGTAAGGTAAGGGTAATGTGAGGGTGCAGTACTGTTGGATATGTCTCGTCAAGGCCTATCTAACGAACCGTCACATGTGGGGTTAGGGTAAGGTAAGGTAAGGTAAGGGTAATGTGAGGGTACAGTACTGTTGGATATGTCTCGTCAAGGCCTATCTAACGAACCGTCACATGTGGGGTTAGGGTAAGGTAAGGTAAGGTAAGGGTAATGTGAGGGTGCAGTACTGTTGGATATGTCTCGTCAAGGCCTATCTAACGAACCGTCACATGTGGGGTTAGGGTAAGGTAAGGTAAGGTAAGGGTAATGTGAGGGTACAGTACTGTTGGATATGTCTCGTCAAGGCCTATCTAACGAACCGTCACATGTGGGGTTAGGGTAAGGTAAGGTAAGGTAAGGGTAATGTGAGGGTACAGTACTGTTGGATATGTCTCGTCAAGGCCTATCTAACGAACCGTAGCACGCCGGGTTAGGGTAAGGGAACATTCATGTTTCGTTTGAACTGAAAATTAGGAATCTAACATCGGGCAAAATAATAGTTTGATGTGTGACGTAACTATAAAATTATAATAAAATGTTATATTAGAAACATTAGATTAGAAATGTCATATTATAATCATTTTGTTTACTATCATAGTATGCACAATAATAATATGATAGGTCTTATCTAACCAACACAATTTTATTAAGATCTATGGTAGTGAAACTTATCAAAACATGTTTACTATATTAATAACGTTTTAACATATTTAAATTACGAATACTTGATTCTCACAATATAGACAAATGTAAACTAAGTCCCCTTCTCTCTTTAATAGTTCTTTTTAACTATGTTTATTGCACGAAACTAGCATGAAACAAATAAACACAGAGTCCACGTCCGACCAGCGCTACTGCAGAGCGCAGACTGACTGGCACGCCCCATCGCGCACAATGTGCTCGATAAAATCATGATATTTGAATTTTATTGTAGTCCCTTTATACTTAAAAATCTGATATTGTTAAATTGACTTGAAATCATTGATACCTATTTAATAAAAAAAGAATGGATTGAATCGCGTGATAATTGCCCCAGAAAGGTCGATTGAAAACTGAACACACCTTGCTTACAAAAAATTTTTTTTTTAAATAATTAATTGCCTAATTATTTTGATATTGTTAAAATGACAAGATGAAAGTTTGACCTACAATATATATTTTTTTTGAAGCAAATACATGTATAACTATTGAATAATCGTCATTGAAAATTTGAAATTTTGCGTCGGCCATAGCCTTAAGGATAAAGGATAAGAATTGTCTTCTCTGGTATCTCTGACTCACTCACCCGCAGCACTAACAGCACTTACTAAAAACACTTATGCTGTTATTTCACTGGTATTCTGATAGGGGCGTGGTTATTGCCACCAGACGGACTGCTCAAATGACTACTGCGTAACGCAGATTTGTGCAAAGTTTCACAAAAGCATTTTTTCATAGTAGCAAATTTTCACATCGCGTTCTTTGGCCGGATTACTAAACAATAATCATAGAATTTCATTTAGACATTTTCCACTTCCCAAAATTATCTTTCAAGCGCAGCGTCGTGAATACACTGAAGGAGAAATAAATAGAAGCACACACACGCAGCACACGCGCGCGCACACACACACACACACACACACACACACACACACACACACACACACACACACACAAATTGATCATATCCTACCCCTGATCCCTCTCCCATTGTTTAGAATTAATAATTATGTTGTAAAGTGGTTTGTAAGTAACTTATACATAATTTTAAAGTCTTTTAAGTCCCACTCAATGAAACCCTGTAATTGGCAATATAAGTAGTAGTAATGTGTCTTTTGTATGTCATTTTGTTTTGCTGTAGGGTTTATGATCAAAATAAATAAATAAATTTGAATATTACATACTTCTTTTTTGTTACTAAAAATACATATGTAATAAAAACGTATCACCGGTCCAAGTCGAGATTTCCTTATGTAGGTGGCATCCCTTGAGAAATTCAATTTTGTCTCAGTAAGCTTTTTATATATCGTTTCATCCTGTTATAAGGATATAAATATTTAATATTGTACTTAAATAAGTTTCTTTCAGTGTCTACTAAATTAGAAACCCCAGTGCTTGTATTTGTTTTAAGGTATAACCAAATTCAGGGTCGTCAAGGTCTGACAATTTACTTTACGATCTTTCAAATTGAAACTTTGGCATAGCTTTAAATTAATTAAGTTTAAATTAATAAACACGAGCTTTATGGCTTCTATCGTAGGTACATTTTGCTTGACAAAATATTTTCAAGTTAGTTTTTACTTAAACTTTCATTACATTTTAGATTTGAATTTCTCAGTAAGAAAACAATAGCATTTTTTATATTTTATAATAGTATTATATTATTTACTAGCAGTTGCACGCGACTTTTTATAAAATATAGCCTATTACTAGCTGATAACGTAGTTTTCTAGACACACACACACATATATGTGTCCAACATAAAATATGCTACATAAAATATCATTTCTATTTTCACTACAAGCTACTAAAAACAATGTTACAAAAACAAACTAAATCGTATGTAAGCATTCTCTATACACCGTATCATTATCCGTGTTCCCCAAAATTAATATCAATGTACAAACAGGCCTTGCTCACTCCAAACTTCCACCTCTCACATATTATTGAAAGAGGTCCTTACCATTTGTTAATCCTTACTAATATTATAAATGTGAATGTGAGTTTGTTTGTTTGTTTGTTACGCTTACACGCAAAAACTACTGAACCAATCACCATGAAATTTTGCATACACGTTGTCTGGGACACCAGAAAGAACATAAGGGAACGCGGACGAAGTCGCGGGCACCAGCTAGTACCTACTATATAAAAATATTCTAAGTCTAATATACATTTTAATGTTAAGTGTCTACTTTTTATACATTTGGATGATAATGATATTAAATACTCGTAATATGAGGTAATTTTTCAGCTATCATAACGATCGTGTTCTAGTAAGAACTAGGATAAGGAAAAAATGAAATTAACTGAAAATGAAAGCTCAGATATAGCTCTACTTTTAAAAAGTGAACTTTATTGAGTCAGACAGGCAACACCTTAACTATTTCATCACTGAGGCAAACTGTTGATGAGTTTTCTAATTATTTTAAGCATTCATAGTTACGTTTCAAAAAAGACTTAGTTTTCTAAGCAACCACACCAAACATAATTATAGTGGTGTTAACACATAACACCGCAATTGTGTTGGATGTTAATATATAACAAGAACGGCAGTTATCGTGATGTTTACATAACAACAAGTGCGATATTCATAGAGGTGTTAACATATAAAAAGCATGACAATTATGGTTGTGTTAACATTATAACATGCGTGACAATCATGGTTGTGTTAACATATAACACGCATGACAATTATGGTTGTGTTAACTTATAACGAGCGCGACAATTGTGATGGTCATCTGTGTGAGAAGTTATGGCTATTATGACTAAAAAAAAACTTCATAAGTATGTAAAGATTGCTAAAGTCATCGAACAGGTTTCTTCTGAATATCTTCCTTCGCCGTTGGAGGAAATGATCATTACTAACGTATTAGAATGAAAATTCATAAGTTTCTTATATAAAAGCCTCGAACTTTTGTTGACCATACTGCCATCAATTATTCAATATTAATCCAGAAATCAATATAAACAATAGTAGGGGCAGGCCTGCGTTAACTAAACATTCGATACATATTATTAAGATTCCCTGATTGGATCGGCGAAGGTTTCCCTTCGAAAATTTGCCCCCTCGGCTCTGTCTCTTTACATAAAATTTGCATTATCGATTCACCTCGCTGCGCCGGTGTTAGGTAACTTTCAAAGAGATTATGGGTGTTTAGACGCTTCGGGCCACTGTAAATACCTTGGACCTGACCAAGTACCCTCGCTACTTGCTGCTTTAGTTATCGTTAATGAATTGTTTACATTTCATTTGTTTTCAAATAAAATTATTAATTAAGCACCTTCTATTATTCATTAGCTGGAGAGGCTGTGTTGAATACTTCTCAATTAGGTAGCCTTAAACATAAAAGTCGCGCGAAGACGCTGGGCAGTGCATTTTGACGGTCTTTGTTAAGGCCTGTGTCCAAAAGTCTTTTATATAAAGAGTATTAGCAGACACGCTCACGGTTCACTTGTTGGTAAGTGGCTACCGTCGCCTAAGGGACTAAGTGGTACTAGGTCTAAGTACGTCTTAGTCCCTTAGGCCTACGTATAACACCAGAGGGATTAAGTATAAGGGATTGGAAAGGGATAGGGAAATGACTCTGTGATACTATTAACTCTAATAAAATTTGTACCACTGTTAGAATACCACTGTTATACTTATATAAATAGATACTGACTCCTACTGTAAAGAAAATATACCTAAGTAAATACCTTTTAGCCGCAATTTCAGTCGTGTCCCTTTTATAAGTGGTTAAAACTTTTATTAAATCTTTATTGCTCACATTTATTTTTATTTTTAGATGATCCCTCGAGAACAGTACTGTTTTTTTTTTCTGGGTAACCCTCCTTTTTCTTTTCTGTATCTATGGCAACATTTATGAACAATTTTATAAATGTTGCTATTAGGCTGAGTAGTTAAAGCGAAAAGGCGCCACAAACAAACTTACTTTCGTATTCACAATATATTAGGATTCTAGATTCAGTGTACGTTTTTCTAAATGTGAAATGTGTATTTCATTGTACAATGGACCTTTCTGTCCTTTATTTCAAAGCGTAATAATAAATAGTGGTCCTGAGGTAATAGCAGTATATCACGTCAGAAAATATAATTCAAGTGTAATCTATATGACCTGGTAGCCCATAGTATAGGATTATCTTGAAATTTATTATACCTGGACCGGTCCCAGCTTTGTTCTGTTGGTACGCTTAACAGCCTCTAAACTAGGATTAGCTGTGACTTAGTGTAGTCAACAAGCTTACGGTTGCAGACGGATGTGTAATGAATCCTTACTTTGGTAGCTTTGTAGCTTAAACTCACATTAAAGCTGACTGTAATCAAAGAACTTTTGCCACTTTAATAATGTAGGCTTTTACTTAGATGGCTATTAAAAGTTGATTATTTACATATACCACTATGTTTGTTACTCTATCTATAGATATCATAGTAACCGCCCACGGTCAAGTAAAGATAGACTGCCGGCGGCCCTTCTTTGTTATCGTAAATATAAGTAACATATTTACGATAACGTGGCACGCACTTGCAACCGCCAGAATAGGCTGGCTCTTTGTATAAACTTTCAAACTATTGATAGAATATGCCTTTAAAATTTCAGCCTTGTGTGAGAAGGTTATTATGAATTACTATCCCGATAACAACTTTGCAAACTTGGATGACTTGCTTATTTTCCCAGCATATACTTGTCTGGCGGGCACTTGCAACCGCCAGTGTAGGCTGGCTCTTTGTATAAACTTTTTATACTATTGGTAGAATATACCCTTAAAATTTCAGCCTTGTGCGAGAAGGTTTTTAAAAAAAAAATTTACATTTTCATAAATTTATTTCATAACGACGCAACCGCGAGATGGCTGCCAGACCGGTATTTTCTTAATTGACCGATAATAAAACATCAATAAAAAAATTCCTAACCTTGTGCCACGCGAGTTAGCCGAATGGTTCAGTAGCTCTTAGTTCTTAGTCAGAACCTCTTGGTTCACTAGTTTTCATGTCAACGTGATAAATAAAAATGAAAGTAAGTACATTTAATTTTCTTAAATGTATGAAAATAAAGTTGATTTCTTTAAATTTGATTTCAATAAAATGGATCCTTCCGAACTATTTTATGGATAGCATTAACCCAATAGATCGCGTACTCGTATAAGGAGTGCGTCCTTTAATTTCATATCGACCGTAGACACTTAAGGATCGTACCAATTATTCCGACAACGTCCATTCGTCTTTACACCAGTGTAGATCGTCTCCATAGGACATGTATTTTAACAACTATTCCCATTCTCCACTTGCGTAGTTTAAGCCAGTGTAATTGGTTTCATCCGAACACCATTCGGAATGGTTGTTGGGAATTTTGAACCTTATCGCGACGCGTTAGGGTTTGCGCTTGATCAAATTTATTATGGAATTGAAACGGATTTCTAGGGATAGTAAGTTAATTAACCGACAGTGATATCGGAGCTGTAATGTAGTTCAGGGATATCCTTTTTGGGATTAATAAGTTGACGGTCGCAGACTCTGCTACACAGGTTATGTTGCATATAATAAAAGCAATTACTTAACGATATTATTATGTTTGTGTGAAGATTAGCACATATATTTTCATTATGTAGTTTATTTGCTTTCTTGATCAGAAATAACGACAACACGTTGCTTCCTACGCCCATTAGGTAACAGTATCCAACTCCTCACAGGAGACCACCGCATCATAGAAAAACCTATGATAACCTATGACCTATAGGAGGATAACCCAAGGGTTATCCTCCTATAGGTTATCTTATTAATTATATAAATGCGAAAGTTTGTGAAGAATGTATAAAAAAAAATTTTTTTTTAATAATAATAATCATTTATTTGGTGAATATAAGTACAATAGTTAGCAATGTTTAAGTTATTAAACATGTTTTAACTGTTAAGTTAGAAAAATCGTTTTTATAATAACTATGATTGAAGACTCCTTTTAAGCGGAAGCCTGTGCCAGGAGCCTTCGCTCTTCCATAAAAGCTAGTAATAATATATGATGTATGGATGTTTGTTACTCTTTCATGCAAAACGACTCATCGTATTTAGATGATATTATGCACACAGATAGATTATGTGGATTAAAATATAAAATACTTTTTATCCTGTAAAAATGTTAGGTTCCCGAGCAATCGTCTAAAAATATTAAAAAATTAACGCCACTGTTGCCGTGGCGGCGCCACCGTCTTCACAAGCAGCGCCAAGATACCGGGCGTTATAATACTCATATATTTTCTCAGGTATTTTTCATTTTCAATCCGATGAAGTCGCGGGCAACAGCTAGTTTTGTATATTTCTATGAGTCAGTTAAGACCCCTTACCCCTATTGGACCACCCTCTGGGTCAGAAACGCCAGAGCTCATTTCTCTATCCTTTTCTTATCCTTAATCCTATCAAAGTAGGCAGCGCACTTCAATACTAGTTTCATTGCTTTTGATAATAGGTAACGGTATTTTAAAAAAATATAGCAATAAAAATGGAGGGATAGCCAAAAAATAAAGTGCAAGCCTTAAAAATAGAAGAACTAGTGTCCGGTACAAGAAATAAATAACCAGAAAGAATAACACGTGAGCGAAACTAAATTCTCAACATCTGCTGGCCGTTGTTGAAAGCCTCGACGACCGCGGATATAGATTGTCTGGAATACCATTTCAAAGCGATATGAATTACGTGTTGGTTAATGTAAAAGCAATAACAATGCTAAAAAACAAATTTATTTTGCATTCAACTGATTCAATTTTACTCTTATCCTTTATCCTTCACGCTCCCGGCTTCGCCCGGGTTCATAATAATAACATTTAAATAACAAACAATAAAAATATTTCATTACACATAAGTAGTTACGAAGTTTTATCAAAATCGATATAATCTCACTTTACCAAATTTATTAGTATAACTAAATTAGTTCTCGTATCTCATCCACAATCATTTAGATTGTTGATTAAGCACGACCGTTTAAGAAATCGGAGAAAATATGCCTATGTATTGCCTTTTTTTATTTTCAAAAATTAAATACCACATAAACAAACAAACAAAACAAACAACTTTATTTCAAAATAACATAATAACTCTATATATTTTTATTTATTATATTAATTATTATATAGAAGTAACAGAATTATTGTTAATCTAAATAAAATAAAATTAAACTAAACTAAAATCTAAAAATAAATAAGCCTAAAAAATATCCATAAAATTGGGCGATACTCTATATTGTATATGTATATTGAGATATAATTATAATTCCTGAAATTTAAAGTTACAGTTTCTAGAGAAACGCTCGATGAAAATATTACCAACATTTAGTTTTGTCATTTTATATATCTGTGTAAAAAGGTATTGAAACGCAATAAATTAAACGCCTTATCTCCCTGACCATTCGCGGCACATGCTCCTGGATTACACTCGTGTAAGGAGAATCTTTTATTTCTTCGTGTATATGTTTCTGCCACTGAAAGTCGAGCTGAAGATACTGCGGACAGAATTTGCGAGGTGCTAAATTTGTTAAATGAAAAATTTGAAGCAGGTGTCGATGGTACAGTCACAAGAAAACTTATGGGATACGAAAAATGCAATGTATAGTGTTAAATATATTTTATGATAACGTATGACGGATTATCCAATCAAACTGGATAATTTAAATGTATGAAGATCATTTGTAACGATATTCGTTAACAAATCATTACAATATACCAAACTTGGTACCGGCAATCACAAGAGTATAAGATAAATGGTTAAAGACAAATTTGGGATATGTAGGAACCATCATAGGTATTATAATTATTATTAATTTTGTACCTGAGTCATGGGTGTTTTGTATTTATAATATGTATGTATTTACAAAAAAAAAAGTAATGTATGTAGTATATCAACTGTCTGGTATCCATAATACAAGTATTAAGTTGCTTAGTGTGGAATTAAATGGTGCTGTGTGGAATGTGTAAAGATATTTATTATTTATTTATTATTTTAAATTCTAAATAAGAAAAGTATTTGAATGTTGGTTAGTACATAAAATTGATTTTCCTTCCATCTGAAAATAAGCTTTGAAAACTTGTAGGTACTCTCACAATATTTTTCGCGAAACGAACTTCTAAAAAAGCACTCTAATTTTCCTTGCCGACTGTACATTTAGGTCAAGGTGTGCGAAAACATTGAGAAGGTTCATCATTTTGAAAATTGAGAATATTTGTAACGTAGCTCGACGACCAGTATTATTGGAGTTCACGATTTATTTAATATTTTTATATAAAAAGTGATACTTAAACGAATATTCATAAAATAAATTATATATAATTTAGTTCATGGAGTGTCCACGTCATAATGATAAACTTTGTATGGTCCCTGTCATGTCCCTAAGGGAAAAGCCTAAATAAATATAAAAAAAAGGATAAGTGTCTTCTGTATGGCACCACACTTAAGTAGGTATATAATAAAATTCCAAAAAATATAATGAAATCTGAAATCAGGAATATCAGGAATATCTGAATATCAGGAATCTGGCAACATTCAGGAATCACTTACGAATTTTTTTAGTGGAAAAGGCATATTACTCACTTAATGAATTCCTAAATGATGAAACTATATAGTGCAAGCGATGCTAGCTATATCTTATATAAATGTAGCATAAAAATGAATAAAAAAAAAAAAAAAATACAGTAATAATTACATTATCTACAGGAATTGTTTTTAATTTGCACACCGCTTGTCGTTGAATATGTGGACATCATTTATTTAAAATTACAACAACTTTGTATACTATATTCAGCAAATAAATTTAAAAAAACCAGTTAAAGTTAAAAAAACCATTAGACACAATCTATATTATTAGGTATAAAAATGTTATATATGCTTATTTACAATAAAATCTAATTCTAAATTATGTATTTACACATTATATATTATAAAGCATCGGTCCCTTTGGCAGGGTCCCAAGCATGCTGAATATATGCTTAATATGTCTGTATTTGCAAGGAGGCTCTCAGCACGATTTCCGAATTTTATTCAAACAAAATTGAACTATGAAAATCATGTTTTGGATTTCCTTTACAATATTTTCTCGAAATAGAGTTTTTTGAAAATAATCATTTGAAAAAAAAAATCATATATTTATCATCAACTTCAACCCCAAAAAACATTTCGTAAGCTTTTGCAAGATTTTCGGGAATCGAATTTGATTATATAATAGAAAAGCATCGCCACCAAATTTCTGTTGAATGTTGACTCTCACTCGACGACATTCCCTGTGTAAACACAATTTGCATTTTCAATACTAACTTCCCGAACCGACTTCGCGTTACACTTTTCCATTACTTTTTCTGCTTCATTTGTCACATCTTTAAATTGCTCACGGTTTTTTTCTCAATATCCCTCAATATCTCTCACTTGAAACGTTATTCAAAATAATTGTTATAGATAATTAAAACGTTTGTAAATAATATTTTAGGTTAAAATAATAGTTTAATCTAATGCGAAAGTTTGTATGGATGTATGTATGGATGTTTGTAACTCTTTCACGCAAAAAATACTGAACCGATCACCATGAAATTTTGCATACACGTTGTCTGGGACACCAGAAAGGACATAGGGTACCTTTTATCCAGAACGCGGACGAAGTCGCGGGCACCAGTCGCGGCAGCATAAATAGTTATATAAAATGGATTCAACTTTGCTGTGTATATTAGAAAAGTTTTTTTTTCTTTTAGTAGATGAGATTAGATGCATTATTTTCTCAATAAAGTTATATTTCTATATTAAATTATTAATATGCTTATAATATATTGAATTATTTAATTGAATATTATAAATTAATAAAAATATTATATTTGGTATATATGAGCTTTTACAAAAAAATCACAAGAATATTATATACATACTTGTTATTTTACATTCCGTTTACAGTGTTATAGATAATGTAATATTCAGCAATTTATATGACTTGTTAAAGTGGCAATTAAGGCAGTCCATGTAGCTCGTCTAACGTGCGAGCTTTGACTCACTTCTAAAGGACCTTAACAGATAGTTGAACAAGTAATTACTTCGCCAACTAAGTATATTATATTTTTAAAGATATTGCTTTACTTTATTAATTATCGGATTCGCATATTACTTAGATTGATTTTACTTTAGTGTACTGTTGCTTATCTGTAGCTCATCAAATTCTTTTGTATTGCACTGGTAATCGAATGAAATATGAATCAGTCTCACATATCTATACTAATATTATAAAGAGATTTATTTATTTATTTATTTTTCAAAAGGTACACCAACAGCACAAACAAAAATCTTATAATAGGTATAGGTAACACAAGGCAATTTTAAGGTATTCACAGATAAATTACAAAATAGAAATTGAGACGAATGATAACATATGCATAGCAACTAAACAATAATTATTATAACTTAACTTACATAAAATAAGATAAATTATAAGACATAATTTAAGATATACATGAAATCATAATAGGTATCATAAATTATTAATAATGTTTTATGTACAATTTAATAAGATAAAAATATTAGCTGACTTTATTTGATAGGATTCTCCTGATACAAGTATTTTTATACTTAATAGGAGGTTCCCTACACCCTTTTTGTACTTTGGCTTAAGTATATTAATATATATTTTTTGTATTTTTGTATTTATAGTTAGCTGACTTGAGTATATTAATTTTATTAGCTACTATTAGCTAATTAGTTAGCTGACTTTACAACAATTATAGGTTGACGATGATACTGTCATGAATTAGGAATTAACATGTTAGGAGATAAGGGGTTAAAATTAGGAATAAGTACGATTCCGACTACACGTATAGTTTTCATAAAACATGTATTTCGTTATAAATATAGTTTTATATAAACTTTAATTTATATAGGCGCCTCCTACATTCATTCCAATTATTAGTTTCTAAATTACAGAAACTGCTAAGAATTTGAACTAATTTCAAGATTCTGGCATTTTTGAAATTTCATATTTAATCGGTTAATCTTAGAATTATTTTTATTCAGATTAACCAAGCTTTGATAGATCCATCCAAACTTTCAACTGTCTACAGGAATTTCAAGACTTTTGCAAATTTCTCAAGCCTTAAATGTGAGAATACTTAATTAGTTCACAATCTACCATTAATATTAGAAATGTCGAAGAAACTAGTTTATTTTATAATTAGATTTTTCAAATCTAACATACTTTCTTTTTTATTTCAGTGAAGGTTAGCTATTAGTTGACGGTATGATAGACTATGGTACTCATACCTACAAGAGGTGTAAACCGAGAGTTTAGCTTTTTACTTATCTAGATAGGAAACAGCTTCTGAGCATTAGGGAAACTTGCTCTACCATAATTGTCACACAACTAAACTAAACTAAATTCATTTTTTTTATATATAAAAGACATATATATAATCTTTCTTAATATATAAAAGGCAATGTGTGTGTCTATGTTCCCTGTGGACTCCAAAACCACTGAATCCATTTTGATGAAACTTTTAGACAATCTTCAGATTAGTCCAGCATGTAATCCTGGTAGAGATCGGACGCGGGCGAAGCCGGGAGCTGGTCGCTAGTATATTATATTTTTTTAAATTTGAGATTTAATTTTAAATATCTTAATTTTTAAAATGGCTTGAAAATATGATCAAGCCACATTTTCACCAGATTGACACAGATTTTAAGTTAATAATTTTATATAAATATCTACAAATATGTATGAAATAAATTTTATTACTATTAAATACTAGCTGGTGCTCGCGGCTTCGTCCGCGTTCTGGTTGAAAGATACCCTATGTTCTTTCTGGTGTCCCTAACAACGTGTATGCAAAATTTCATGGTGATCGGTTCAGTAGTTTTTGCGTGAAAGAGTGAAAGAGTTTTTGAGTGAATAAACATCCACACATACATCCATACAAACTTTCGCATTTATAATATTAGTAGTGATAATATAATACACACTTTTTCAATCATTTATGTCCATTTGATGTTGTAATAGATAGATTGCATTTGAAGCGTTATCTTTACAGAAGCGGAGCAATGAAAGCCTTTTCTTCGGATAGAGTATATCGGCTAGAACGAGCGCACGCTGTCAAAGGACACTAAAGTAAAAAAAAGCAGCAAACTGATTTAGTGGGACATCGGGATGAACGTTTTTAAGCTAAAATATGTTTCTTTGACGCATACAAACTGTTTAATTTACATTAAATCATAGTAGATAAATTAAATAAATAATATCATTTATTCATGTTTCAATAACAACTTGGATATTAATGTAGTGAGCGTCTATGGATGCGAAGTTCCTTATTTAGTGTTAAAACCTTTATTAAAGTATATTCTTTTGTTCGGCTTGATTTTTTTAATTTTTTTTATTCTTAGATGATTCCTCGAGAACAGTACTTTCTCTGTATTATACCTCTCTATGCATCCCTGATAACGTGTGATGTAAATTTTCATGATGATTGGTGAAAGCAATATTTACTTACGTATTATATCACCTATTCGACACTTATAATCGGCAACGCTTTTGGAGAACCTATGGTGATGCTTATGTTATAGGTGACTAGCTGCTGCCCGCGACTTCGCCTGCGTAACTTTGTAAATTATATACTAAAACCTTCCTCGAGAACCACCCTGTCCATTAGTGAAAACCGCATTAAAATCTGTTGCGTAGTTTTAAAGATCTAAGCATACATAGAGACAGTCCGACAGACAGCCCTGGAGCGGAGGACTATGTTTTATAATATTATAGGTGATGATGGCCACCTGCCATCAACTGGAAATGTCAGTCTGTCGACCTTAATTAATTAATTATTATAGAAAAGGCCTACAACGATGCCTTAACATAAAAAAACATCATACTGAGGACACATTTAAGATCTAGCTCCATATCCAAATGATACGCATTGATTATTGCGGATGCGGATACTGTTGCAGATGTCAAAATCGACGCGGAAGTTCCGCAATAACCATGTTTGTAATATAGACTAAAATTAACTTTACGGAAATTTTCATTGAAAAGATAGGAAACATTTCCGATTGCATCATAGTAGGTACTACGTAAAATTTTCAATTTTCCTAGAACACAGTGACAAACAACTTCATCTCTTCTACGCGGTCACTCTTTTAATGCGAGAGCGTCATCGGAATTCCTGAAATCTTGCACAAAATGTAGCTGTACATCCATCGTAACATTTCCAAGTACAAACATTTCATATGAAAAAGAACAAATACACGAGCCACATGAAAATTTCATGAATTCCAACTAAACCTCCGCTATATTAAACCGGTATAAATTGTTTCAAATTAAGTTATAAAAATGTATGAGATTTCTAACATTATTATCATAGGTTATCGTTGACACAACTCGACTGGTAGGGTCGCGAGGGGGGCGTCGTATAAAGAGGGGATAAATTGTAAGGCTACAGACATGTTTAGAATAGAAATGGAGGGCTTTTTGTGTTGTTAAAATGTGTATTTGGGGTGAACATTGATAATTAGTGGTGCGTTCTAACTTTAAATTGCTTAATTAACATTGAGTTTCAACAAGTTACCTCGTAATTAACAGAAAATAGTGTATTAGTAAACAAATTAAGATAATTGAACTATAAAGTTGTTAAGCATAAAGTTTCAGTTTAATTTTAAAATATAATTAGTACCTATTTATTTTGATACAATTTACTAAGCATTTTCATTTTATTTTAATGAAGTAAAAGATCAAATTGATTTTTCATTTACAAAAGCGCATATAGGGCTTTTCGAGCTATAAATTAGGCCCATTATTAGAATTATTACTATTATTTTTCTCATAAGTAAAATAAAATACAATTTAGAACTAATTAGGTGTATATTAATCATTATCTGATTGACGGATTTATGAAAAGAGCAACTAGGGGGTTTCTTGCCGAGTTCATCCCCCTAGAAGCAGCTTTCCGAACCGGTGGTAGTTTGTAATTGTAAATTAAGTAATGTTGACGAGGATAATTGTTTTGTTAAAACTTACATCTAATAAATGATTTATTATTATTATCATATATTTATTTTATTTCTTAATTTTAATTTTTTTTACAATAATTATATAAAAAACAATAAATATTATAAAAAAAACTAAAACTAGATTGCCGCAGGTAGCGGGGCAAGGCCCAAGCTACCGGTGGTATTATTATTATTATTATTATTATTATATCGCTTTTTGAAACTATTATAATAATTCCTTTGTTCTTAATGTTGCCATTATTTAACAAAATATTTTTATTTTATTTAAACATCAGCTTTAACAAAAATAAAAATATAGCCCAGGTAGTTTCTACAGTTTACATATTATAAAAATGGATACTTAGCAAAAAAATATTTAACTCGTTTTGCCTAAAATTTGCAGTCTATTGACTTAGGCCCAAGACTCCTATACAAATATTGTGACAGTTCATAACAAAGATATGCTCTTCAGCTCCCCAACTATTTTATTCCCACAAATTGAATTTTCTTTCCATATACCATATACATTCTTCCATATGTTTTCTTTCCGTTGTTATGTATATAAAAACGTCTACTACTACGTCAAAGATAGGTTTCACTCCAGGTTAAGCCTGCACCTGACATGAAGGTGTCAATCTGAAAATTGTTAAAGTTATAAATGCAGTTCATAAAATTTACACAAAGAGGCCTGGTTCTCAGAAGTATTTTTTTTTTGTTAGAGATGGGTTTGCTCTTGGCCAACAACCAGCCATGTGGCAAGGATGAGGCCTAAGATGGAGCGAGCTCACCCAGAAGAAAAAAAGAAAGAAAGAAGAAGAAGAAGAAGCAGTTCTCAGAAGTAGGACAATAAAAATTTCTTAATTATGATAAAGAAAACAAAATATTATATTTCTATAATTATGAGTATAAATAAATATAGAACGTTCGAGAACGTCTGCACCAATTCAGCTATTTTTTTCCACATAGTCGCTGAAATCCAAGTAAGGTTCATTTATGAAGAGAAAAATTGGAATAAATTTCAACCGTGCAAAGCCCCGGTTTTCTGTTTATAAAATGAAAAATATATATATTTTTTAGAAATATGAGTCACTAAAAAAAACCGTTCTCGAATTTTGCGCCTAGCAACTCATTTAGCAATAGATTTTTGTAGCAATAGATATTAGATACGTGCCTGTTCCGGAGTATGTAGGCTAATATTTATCAGCCTATAAAGCTTTTACCTTCGTACATGTGAATAGTTAAATCTTAGCTTTAGTTAATTTACCTTTTATAAGCTGTTTGTACTCCCGCACAAACTGTTTGCACACTTACTACTCCTAATAGGAGTAAGTTAATACACACCACAATATATCTCTTGAGGTACATAAAGGCCTTTTGTGACAAGCTGGTCTCATTCTATTCAAACCTTATCCAGCTAGGTACAATTAAGTGCAGAACTCAATCCATTCTAGAACGAGAAGCAATTGTGTTGCTTTTAGCGAACTAAAATTTGTGGGAGAAACTTTGCAGGACGCAACTTCCCCTATCTAGACTGCAGATGGTCAGTGAAGTTAAAATTCGTCCGTCCACCGAGAGACGAAATAAGCGAAAAGTTATGAATTTATTAAACGTGTAATGGAAAATGGAAGACTTTTCAACAAACTTGTGAATTAAATTATATTTATATTAAGTAGAACTTCAACCAATTTGATACTTTAAATACTTACTTAGATATCCATACTAGTCCATACTAATATTATTTATAAATGCAAAAGTAACTCTGTCTGTCTGTTTGCTACTACTCAATCGATCATCATGAAATTTTGCATACACGTTGTCAGGGATACAAGAAAGGACATAGGGTACCTTTCATTCAGAAAGAAGTCTGTTCCCGAATGATCCTCTAAAAATATGAAGTGTCGCGTGGCGGCGCCACCGTCGTCACAGCGATAGCGATGTCAGGCGTTATTACTTATTACATTTTCTTTTTCAACGCGGACGAAGTCGCGGGCACCAGCTAGTTACTTATGTCAATTTTCGTTGAATAAGAGTTAATGTTCACACAATTAGACCTCAAATTTGTAAAGGTGCATATAGGCCAGTACAGCCTTAAAAATTTGGTAGATCCAACAGGTTTCCTGTATGAAAAGTACCCTATGTCTTTCTCTGTAATCCTGGCAAAATGTATGTAAAATTTTATAACGATCGGTTGAGTAGTATAAGCGTGAAAGCGTAACAAACATACTTACTCACTTTTGCATTGTATAATATTAGTTTATATAAGCCGAAAAGCGGTTCTGATAAATTTTTTTGTTGTTATAATTTTGTTGTATGTTAATTTATAAATAAGCATATTTAAACAATATAAATAAAAAAAAATAATGTGTATAACGTTTTTAAATAAAAAAAATCTTATTATTTAAATAGCAGTAAAACAAAGTTAAAGAATTTCTGTAGTAATTGCCCTTCCATAGTAATTAAACATTAATTAATTTGTCTATATGTAAAAAATAAACAAACAATATAAAAAGTCGTTGTTTGGATAGCAAAATAAAGAGGCGACTTCCATTCTACGCTCAACCGACCGGAGTATGGCAAGTTTTATATTTGAAAGTTCCCTCTTGAATTTTAAAAACAGTTATGAAAAATTATTTTCCGGGAAAACTAGAAAACTCTGCAACAAAAACACGCATTTACTTGTTAAATAAAAACTTAACATTTCTATTTTAAATTAGATTAAGAATAAAAAAAAGAAATATGAACTTTTAAAAAACAAAGTCCCCCGCCGCATCTGTCTGTCTGTATGTATGTTGGCGATTATCTCAAAAACTACTGAACGGATTTTCTTGTGGTTTTCACTAAAGGAAAGAGCGTTATACGCGAATTTTTTTTATATAATATTTGCAAAAAAAATGCACCCCTGTGAAGCCAGGAGTGGGTCGCTAGTGATTGTATAAAGTATTTCAATTGGTCTCTAGTATCAATTGTCATAATAAATCCTTATTAAACATACCTAACCCTCTTTTACTTAGTAGTCTTATAACTTTTAGAAGTTGTAGACATCTGCTCATAAAGTCTGTCTGGTAGCAGTAACCACTATTATAGGAACGAACACAACAGATAAATATGTTGTTACTTGTATGTTCTAAGTTCTTCATATTGTGGCGTACAAGTTTTCTAAGTTACCTTGTGTTATATGACTCAGTGAAATGGGTCTTCATGTAAATAAAACACATGTAAGGTGTAATAATTTTTGGATATTCATAATATTCCAGTTAAGTGTCTATTACCAGTTATTATCGTTAAACAAAATAGTAACGGACGTTAAGTGACTAACTTCAACGAGAAGTTAGAGGGTTGTAACCGCAATTCACTTCTAGTTGAAGCAGACGCCAAAGTCCGCCGACCGTCCGTGAAATCAACTTATCTAGAACCGATAGTGTAATAAAGGTTAATAAGCCATTTAACTAAAGCATAAAGTTATATCTAGATTGCTCTTATCTACATATACTAATATTACAAAGAGAGAGAGCGGAGTTTGTTTATATCTGGAGTGATATCTCAGGAATTTTAGCACCTTTGTGAAGTACCTGTACTAGACAGTCTGCTAACTGGCAGTCTCTATACAGAAGGCAACCATGAAATAATGAAATAAAATCCTTACTAATACAGATGACTGATAGAATATTCTTAGAAACTGAAGTCTGCCAATGGAAGATGAATGAAAAATAGAAAGAATTCGTATCACGTCGCCGCAAACCAGGACAGTCTCTTAGGAGTTTGTCGTAAAAATATTATTGCCGACAGTCAAAGACGATATCGGTATATTACTAAGGTGCGCGTTACATATAAAATATATCCTTATATTAATAAATTCCCTTTCGATGTCCGAAATAAAGATACGAAAATTGCTTCTTAATTTTCTACTCTATAAGTCCCTAATAGGCTTATAGTCCCTAATAACGGGAAGACCAGATCAATGAGGAATGTTTTTATACACTATTTGCAGAAAAAAATTGCATCCGTGCGAAGCCGGAGGCTCGTCACTTTATCTTATAATATACTAAACGAGGAATTCTTGTATGCCACGACAATCTCGCAATCAGCTCTAACGATTTTGACGAAAATTTAGGGTTAGGGGTTTTTTAGGTCTAGAAATCGATCTGTAAGGGTCTTATCTTAAGGGTCCCTTTCGCCAATCGAGGGTCGGGAATGTAAGAGAATTATATATAAAACGATGCTCCACAACCTTGAAAAAAATCACACAGCTAGCCAATGAATGTTACTTGATGCTGAAACATTTGAATTTTAGATAATGCTTATAGATAAGTGTAAAAAAAAATCAGAAAATCACTAAAATCGTGTAAATCGCACTCCCGTGTTGTTACAATTGAGCCGTAAGTATCAAAATTTATTAAATGAATTTTATCAAATAATAAAGTTAAAACTATAAAAAAGTTGCTGGAATATTTATTTCTTAATTAATATATCCTTATTCTATGTAAAAAAATCACAAAGTTGCCCAATTTTTTCGCTCAAAATCTTCATACAAATTACTATGAAGGCTATTATATTGAAATTACGCTCGTAGTCGGTTCAGTCGGCCACGCGCCTCCGAAGTGAGAGCACGTCGCTTTGCGCCGCATTGACAGTTCGCGATCGAACCGTGTACTTACACAAAAAATGACAAATATGTCGTTTTTGATGTTGAAATTATAGCCCAAGAGCCCACGACCTTCGTTATTTATTACAATCTTTTGAGATAATATATAAAAAATAATAAGTGGGTTGTTCCAAATAGTTCTACTATAGTTCTATGATAGAATTGTTTGGACAAAAAAAATCCAACTAGTTCCCCAGCACAGTATGACAGATTGGACTCTGGAACACGTCCAAACTATTCTATTTTTATAATAGAACAAAAAAAAAACATGCAATGATGTCTACTGGTGAGTATGAGTAGCGGAGCGGAGCGGCGGCAAGTCTACGCGGGGCACCGAAAAAGCGAAAATTTTGAGATAGATAATTTGACACGCCGTAACTTGGAAACGGTGCGACGCAGCCGGGTGATGTTTGGGCTCATCGGAGACGTCTCTCCGAGATAGATAATTTGACGACCCCGTCGGACCCCTCCGACCGTAACTTGGAAACGGTGCGACTCAGCCGGGTGATGTTTGGGCTCATCGGAGACGTCTCTCCGAGATAGATAATTTGACGACCCCCTCGGACCCCTCCGACCGTAACTTGGAAACGGTGCGACGCAGCCGGGTGATGTTTGGGCTCATCGGAGACGTCTCTCCGAGATAGATAATTTGATGACCCCCTCGGACCCCTCCGACCGTAACTTGGAAACGGTGCGACGCAGCCGGGTGATGTTTGGGCTCATCGGAGACGTCTCTCCGAGATAGATAATTTAACGACCCCCTCGGACCCCTCCGACCGTAACTTGGAAACGGTGCGACTCAGCCGGGTGATGTTTGGGCTCATCGGAGACGTCTCTCCGAGATAGATAATTTGACGACCCCCTCGGACCACTCCGACCGTAACTTGGAAACGGTGCGACGCAGCCGGGTGATGTTTGGGCTCATCGGAGACGTCTCTCCGATGAGCCCAAACATCACCCGGCCCGGATCTCTCGGGGAGATGAATTTTTTAGTAGACCATATTTCAAAATTTGACAATTCCGGTCTACATTTGACAATTGACAATTCGGGGGGGGGGGGTCCGAGGGGGTCGTCAAATTATCTATATCGGAGAGACGTCTCCGATGAGCCCAAACATCACCCGGCTGCGTCGCACCGTTTCCAAGTTACGGTCGGAGTGGTCCGAGGGGGTCGTCAAATTATCTATCTCGGAGAGACGTCTCCGATGAGCCCAAACATCACCCGGCTGCGTCGCACCGATTCCAAGTTACGGTCGGAGGGGTCCGAGGGGGTCGTCAAATTATCTATCTCGGAGAGACGTCTCCGATGAGCCCAAACATCACCCGGCTGCGTCGCACCGTTTCCTAGTTACGGTCGGAGGGGTCCGAGGGGGTCGTCAAATTATCTATATCGGAGAGACGTCTCCGATGAGCCCAAACATCACCCGGCTGCGTCGCACCGTTTCCAAGTTACGGTCGGAGTGGTCCGAGGGGGTCGTCAAATTATCTATCTCGGAGAGACGTCTCCGATGAGCCCAAACATCACCCGGCTGCGTCGCACCGATTCCAAGTTACGGTCGGAGGGGTCCGAGCGGGTCGTCAAATTATCTATCTCGGAGAGACGTCTCCGATGAGCCCAAACATCACCCGGCTGCGTCGCACCGTTTCCTAGTTACGGTCGGAGGGGTCCGAGGGGGTCGTCAAATTATCTATCTCGGAGAGACGTCTCCGATGAGCCCAAACATCACCCGGCTGCGTCGCACCGTTTCCAAGTTACGGTCGGAGGGGTCCGAGCGGAGCATCAGTTACGGACAGGGGGTTTAGGGAGAGGGGGTGTACTGAATGCAACTGATGAATAAAAGGTTCGTAAGGAACAGGCAAGGAATAAGTTCTAATGTCAGGAATCCCAGGTTTTCTAGCAGGCAGATTTTTTGTACAAACTTTTTCAGTACAATATATTATTTTTGTAATTGGGAATAACAATTTCGTTTTGTATTGTGCAACTAAAATAATAAAATTATTATAAGTACAATTATTTATACGCTAATAATACATTTGACAACAATTTTTATATTTGGTAACAAAATAGCAACTGTAATAAGTCTCCGGCAATGGATGACGTGATTTCTAAAGTTATCCCGAAGAAAATATAAAAAAATTGAGCTTCAATACTATACACATTTACTATGCACAGAGAAACTTTCAGCATTTATAAAATAACGAAGGTCTGGCCGTCGTGGGCTCTTGCTCTATGCTTACGTACATGTGTGCGTGTGCAATGCGCGAGCCTCGATCGTTGTGAGAGTAGCGCTAAAAACCTAAACATCGCGCGGCGCGTCTCCGTAACGGCCCCTTAATACCGCTTGCTCGTTTTATAATATTTCGAATAGTATTTAAAAATAATATTATCGAAGTGGGTACTAATAATTTGAAATTTACACTGATTGATTGTAATCTCGGTTTTGGGATTGACGCCATAATTCTCAAGGCGATTACACCAGTATGTTACCCACGGCAACGACCAAAATAGAATTTCAAGTTATTCCTACACAAAGTAAAGTATATATATCTATTCAATATTGTTACAACTTCGAAATGTCTTTTCCTTTTGTGTTAATTTATTTCTAATTTGTAACACCAGGTTTATAAAATTAATAAAGAGATCTTGAACTGATTTTTTCTAAAATTCAAAATTCAAATATATTTTTGTACAAAATTTTCCGAAACTAAAGTAAGTAACAATACTCATTATGAATTAAGGGAATTTACATACTCTAATGACTTTGGATTTGACTTCTACGTTTGTCTGGAACATTCGTTAAATGTCAACTAATTTGCGACCTCTCGCGGGAGTACTTAGGCGGGAGTAATCTGGCGTTCACAATTGTTAATATTTTGTGATATAAAATTGTATAATATGAACGAAAAAAAAAAGCAATTTATAGAAATTGTAAATTATTTACGTGCAAATTAACGTGGGCGTACAACAGTTTATTAAAGGTATATTAAATAAAAAATATTTAAAGGAAAATATATTAACTAGAGCTAATAATATTACTCAATGGAAATAATACGAGAAGAGCACTTTTGTACACCAAAAATACCAGATAAGAGATCTGAGGGCCTACTATCACCTCTTAAAACGATGCAAAAACGAGTGAGTAAACGAGATGGCGCAATACATGATGTAAGGCGACATCTCCCTCACTCAATCGTCTTTGCATCGCTTTAAGAGGTGTACGGCCCCTGGTATTTTACAATAATTTATTACCGTGGCCCAGAAAAGTCTCAAAATTTCACACCCAACATTTTCCTGGCAATAATTTTCCTAGCTATCAATACAAAAGGCAAGCTATACCTACATAGATTCTGCTGATACAAGAGTTACGCGAGCTTAACTTGTATCGGTGCCAAATTTTATACATCCATACATAAACGTATGTATGTATGTATATGTAGTTGAAAAGAATAGAAAATATGGCGTAAGCTTCTAACGTGTTAGATACGTGTAAATGTTTACTTACGTGTAATGTATACTTACTAAAAATAAAAATATACAACGCCTGACCAAATATATGAACAATATACGCTTGACATATTTATTGCTTTTATACTTTTGCTAGGCGTTTTTATTTTTAGATGATCCCTCGGTAATAGTAGGTACTTTTTTACCACTTGCTATAAAGTTTGAAGCGTTCTACATGTCCTAAAACACCAGTAATCTTCGATAGAAGTATGTGAACTACAGTTTGCTGGCGTAGTCTTTGCTCAGCGTACACTCGTATGTAATATGGTCTGCTGATAACGAAATAAAAATTACGTTCACAAATGATTTCCCTGGCGTGTATTGAACCGGAAATAATCTATTTAAACATAACTGGGAAACTTTTTAATTGAATTGTGATGAAATTCATCAGACCTCCTCACGGATGAGTGGATACAATGAAAATATTAATTTTGCTTATAATACATTCATGTAAAAAATTTATGGATAACTAGCTGGTGCTCGCGACTACGTCCGCGTTCTGGATGAAAGGTACCCTATGTCCTTTCTGGTGTACCAGACAACGTGTAAGCAAAATTTCATGGTGATCGGTTCAGTAGTTTTTGCGTGAAAGAGTTACAAACATCCATACATACATACAAACTTTCGCTTTTATAATATTAGTACGGATTACGCGTTTCTTACACATCAATATACATATTTGATGTTTAATTGCACCTTGATTCATAGTTTATAAAGTTGTGCTTATTTTGGTTATTATTGTGCTCGGTTTGAGGTTAGTCTCAGTTGAAAGGGTTTGAAGATCTTATATCTAATCGAAAATTAGCGGATCTTCCCTTATTTAGCCTATTCAAACTGTTCGCAGACTTCTATTCAACTTGAAATCTCTTAATAAGACTTGACAGATAAAGTCTTTGTGATATATATATATAAATAAATACACCCATGTAATGTGCGGTGGTCATCTTATCAGCGAAGCGACAGCCAATCCCCGTTCATATCATATTGCATTGTCTGCGTCTCTTCGTGATCTGGGATGAGAGCGGTGTTGGACTACACACGTTTGTATATTTCTACAAACTTGTTTGTTAATCTCTCAATGTACAAAAGGATTAATAATGTAAAAAAAATAGTGAAAACTTCTTTAGACGTTTTGCATTTTTGAGATGGGAAAAAACCATTCAACTCGCGACCTGTTACCGTAACGCAACTGTGTAACCGACACCTCTGTATATTTTCAGATATTGCGCCAATACACAATACCACTGAAACTAGAATATGTTACGTAATACGTAATAAATACGTAATAATACATCCTTGCGAAAACTAATTGAATTGAAATATAACAATAATTTTAACAGAGATGGCGCTTTTTCTAAATTTAGCGGGCAGAGTTTAGGCTGCAGAGTGAGGAACCTACTGACAAATGCGTACCGTGTCAACAAGTACCGCCTTCTGTATCTTTCGCTTGAGCCAACCATCTAGTGAGAGCCTCTTGAGGCGTCGGTCCAGACTGTTCGCCATAAGACCGTTCGTGGGTACAAATATTGGAGAGAGACGTCTCCGATGAGCCCAAACATCACCCGGCTGCGTCGCACCGTTTCCAAGTTACGGTCGGAGTGGTCCGAGGGGGTCGTCAAATTATCTATCTCGGAGAGACGTCTCCGATGAGCCCAAACATCACCCGGCTGCGTCGCACCGATTCCAAGTTACGGTCGGAGGGGTCCGAGGGGGTCGTCAAATTATCTATCTCGGAGAGACGTCTCCGATGAGCCCAAACATCACCCGGCTGCGTCGCACCGTTTCCTAGTTACGGTCGGAGGGGTCCGAGGGGGTCGTCAAATTATCTATATCGGAGAGACGTCTCCGATGAGCCCAAACATCACCCGGCTGCGTCGCACCGTTTCCAAGTTACGGTCGGAGTGGTCCGAGGGGGTCGTCAAATTATCTATCTCGGAGAGACGTCTCCGATGAGCCCAAACATCACCCGGCTGCGTCGCACCGATTCCAAGTTACGGTCGGAGGGGTCCGAGCGGGTCGTCAAATTATCTATCTCGGAGAGACGTCTCCGATGAGCCCAAACATCACCCGGCTGCGTCGCACCGTTTCCTAGTTACGGTCGGAGGGGTCCGAGGGGGTCGTCAAATTATCTATCTCGGAGAGACGTCTCCGATGAGCCCAAACATCACCCGGCTGCGTCGCACCGTTTCCAAGTTACGGTCGGAGGGGTCCGAGCGGAGCATCAGTTACGGACAGGGGGTTTAGGGAGAGGGGGTGTACTGAATGCAACTGATGAATAAAAGGTTCGTAAGGAACAGGCAAGGAATAAGTTCTAATGTCAGGAATCCCAGGTTTTCTAGCAGGCAGATTTTTTGTACAAACTTTTTCAGTACAATATATTATTTTTGTAATTGGGAATAACAATTTCGTTTTGTATTGTGCAACTAAAATAATAAAATTATTATAAGTACAATTATTTATACGCTAATAATACATTTGACAACAATTTTTATATTTGGTAACAAAATAGCAACTGTAATAAGTCTCCGGCAATGGATGACGTGATTTCTAAAGTTATCCCGAAGAAAATATAAAAAAATTGAGCTTCAATACTATACACATTTACTATGCACAGAGAAACTTTCAGCATTTATAAAATAACGAAGGTCTGGCCGTCGTGGGCTCTTGCTCTATGCTTACGTACATGTGTGCGTGTGCAATGCGCGAGCCTCGATCGTTGTGAGAGTAGCGCTAAAAACCTAAACATCGCGCGGCGCGTCTCCGTAACGGCCCCTTAATACCGCTTGCTCGTTTTATAATATTTCGAATAGTATTTAAAAATAATATTATCGAAGTGGGTACTAATAATTTGAAATTTACACTGATTGATTGTAATCTCGGTTTTGGGATTGACGCCATAATTCTCAAGGCGATTACACCAGTATGTTACCCACGGCAACGACCAAAATAGAATTTCAAGTTATTCCTACACAAAGTAAAGTATATATATCTATTCAATATTGTTACAACTTCGAAATGTCTTTTCCTTTTGTGTTAATTTATTTCTAATTTGTAACACCAGGTTTATAAAATTAATAAAGAGATCTTGAACTGATTTTTTCTAAAATTCAAAATTCAAATATATTTTTGTACAAAATTTTCCGAAACTAAAGTAAGTAACAATACTCATTATGAATTAAGGGAATTTACATACTCTAATGACTTTGGATTTGACTTCTACGTTTGTCTGGAACATTCGTTAAATGTCAACTAATTTGCGACCTCTCGCGGGAGTACTTAGGCGGGAGTAATCTGGCGTTCACAATTGTTAATATTTTGTGATATAAAATTGTATAATATGAACGAAAAAAAAAAGCAATTTATAGAAATTGTAAATTATTTACGTGCAAATTAACGTGGGCGTACAACAGTTTATTAAAGGTATATTAAATAAAAAATATTTAAAGGAAAATATATTAACTAGAGCTAATAATATTACTCAATGGAAATAATACGAGAAGAGCACTTTTGTACACCAAAAATACCAGATAAGAGATCTGAGGGCCTACTATCACCTCTTAAAACGATGCAAAAACGAGTGAGTAAACGAGATGGCGCAATACATGATGTAAGGCGACATCTCCCTCACTCAATCGTCTTTGCATCGCTTTAAGAGGTGTACGGCCCCTGGTATTTTACAATAATTTATTACCGTGGCCCAGAAAAGTCTCAAAATTTCACACCCAACATTTTCCTGGCAATAATTTTCCTAGCTATCAATACAAAAGGCAAGCTATACCTACATAGATTCTGCTGATACAAGAGTTACGCGAGCTTAACTTGTATCGGTGCCAAATTTTATACATCCATACATAAACGTATGTATGTATGTATATGTAGTTGAAAAGAATAGAAAATATGGCGTAAGCTTCTAACGTGTTAGATACGTGTAAATGTTTACTTACGTGTAATGTATACTTACTAAAAATAAAAATATACAACGCCTGACCAAATATATGAACAATATACGCTTGACATATTTATTGCTTTTATACTTTTGCTAGGCGTTTTTATTTTTAGATGATCCCTCGGTAATAGTAGGTACTTTTTTACCACTTGCTATAAAGTTTGAAGCGTTCTACATGTCCTAAAACACCAGTAATCTTCGATAGAAGTATGTGAACTACAGTTTGCTGGCGTAGTCTTTGCTCAGCGTACACTCGTATGTAATATGGTCTGCTGATAACGAAATAAAAATTACGTTCACAAATGATTTCCCTGGCGTGTATTGAACCGGAAATAATCTATTTAAACATAACTGGGAAACTTTTTAATTGAATTGTGATGAAATTCATCAGACCTCCTCACGGATGAGTGGATACAATGAAAATATTAATTTTGCTTATAATACATTCATGTAAAAAATTTATGGATAACTAGCTGGTGCTCGCGACTACGTCCGCGTTCTGGATGAAAGGTACCCTATGTCCTTTCTGGTGTACCAGACAACGTGTAAGCAAAATTTCATGGTGATCGGTTCAGTAGTTTTTGCGTGAAAGAGTTACAAACATCCATACATACATACAAACTTTCGCTTTTATAATATTAGTACGGATTACGCGTTTCTTACACATCAATATACATATTTGATGTTTAATTGCACCTTGATTCATAGTTTATAAAGTTGTGCTTATTTTGGTTATTATTGTGCTCGGTTTGAGGTTAGTCTCAGTTGAAAGGGTTTGAAGATCTTATATCTAATCGAAAATTAGCGGATCTTCCCTTATTTAGCCTATTCAAACTGTTCGCAGACTTCTATTCAACTTGAAATCTCTTAATAAGACTTGACAGATAAAGTCTTTGTGATATATATATATAAATAAATACACCCATGTAATGTGCGGTGGTCATCTTATCAGCGAAGCGACAGCCAATCCCCGTTCATATCATATTGCATTGTCTGCGTCTCTTCGTGATCTGGGATGAGAGCGGTGTTGGACTACACACGTTTGTATATTTCTACAAACTTGTTTGTTAATCTCTCAATGTACAAAAGGATTAATAATGTAAAAAAAATAGTGAAAACTTCTTTAGACGTTTTGCATTTTTGAGATGGGAAAAAACCATTCAACTCGCGACCTGTTACCGTAACGCAACTGTGTAACCGACACCTCTGTATATTTTCAGATATTGCGCCAATACACAATACCACTGAAACTAGAATATGTTACGTAATACGTAATAAATACGTAATAATACATCCTTGCGAAAACTAATTGAATTGAAATATAACAATAATTTTAACAGAGATGGCGCTTTTTCTAAATTTAGCGGGCAGAGTTTAGGCTGCAGAGTGAGGAACCTACTGACAAATGCGTACCGTGTCAACAAGTACCGCCTTCTGTATCTTTCGCTTGAGCCAACCATCTAGTGAGAGCCTCTTGAGGCGTCGGTCCAGACTGTTCGCCATAAGACCGTTCGTGGGTACAAATATTGAATCGACATCCCACATGACGGTTGTCCTCGTGAGCCAGGTCTATGTACTTACTAAGATTTGGTTTTCCTCATGCAGGACAGCGATATCAACAAGCATTGTCCGGCGCTGGGATCGTGATTTTTTATTATTATTTGAATACCAATATTTTGTAAATTATTTTCAAAACTGATTACATAACTTGTTTCTAATGAAATTAGCAATATAAGGATAATATTAGGTCACCACAATACTCCGTCGTATGCTCACAAGGCTAGAACATAAAGCAAAACGTTCTGTTAGCTACCTAATAGAAATTCCGCACGCATGTCTCCGATGTGCGAGGACCCTAATATCATCATAGAACGGATACACTTTTATTTTGGATCCCTTTTTATACGCGCCGAGTCCTATATAGTACACGATTTTATTGTATCGTTAACATGTAGGACGTCTTCAGAAAAAGGTCTACAAATACTCACATGTTAAAAAAGAATTAAAAACTGATACAATTACAATATTTTGAGGAATTTGTGAATTGTAACAAGACCAATTTTAGATACTAAACAATTTCACATAATTAAACTAAAGATCTAGCTGATTTCATAGATAATTTTTCAAATTAACAATTGTTATCAAATAATGGCAATTTGCCTCTAAACTTGTTAGTACATTATCTCTATAATGAGTGTATTAATACAGATAAAAAAATTAATATTTTTTTGAAATAAATTCATAGTTTCGGTAAAATCGACTCGAATATTACTTTAACAGATTTATACATTGTTTCCAATGTAAACTGTTCTAAACAATCGCTGCTTAATGATACATTAAGCGAACATATGTATGGGGTTTCCAAAATTGGTACCAGTCACGCCAAATGACGAGCACTCAATCAAGTCCCGAACTATCCTCATTACCACTAATTCGCGGACGATGTAGAAACATACGACTCGTCGGTGCCAGATCACCGATGATTTGTCTCCGTAATAGCCGCATTTGTCTCTTGGTACGGGGGTGGAACCAACGCTTCAAATCAATTCTAGCTTATAATTGAATGCTTATTGGATTGTTTTTTGTTACCTATGTCTTTACAACACCTATCAACTATACTTACTGGCCTTAAGAATATAGAAAACTCAAAATAACCTAATGGCGGGTAAAACCATGTCGCACAGCTAAATGGTAGAATAAATGGGAATTTGAATCAATTACTCACTTACGCACCGAAATAAAACACCACAAGTGTTTTTTTGTATAAAGTGGTAACTGTTTCCAAACCTATACAGTCTCATCATCAATATTATCACCTCAGCCGTAGGATGTGAACATTGATCTCCCTCATAATTTGCCAATAAGACAGATCAAAAGCAGCCTGGATCCGTAGACTCGCGGCCCTTATCAGGTCGTCTGTCAACCTTGTGGGTGGACATCCTGCGCTGTGCTTGCCGGTCCGTGGCCTTCACTCGAGAACCTTCCGGCCTCAGCGGTACGAAGCTCTACTCGATGTTCTATGAGCTTCTTCGACTTACTGATTCGCCGGCTTATCTCGGTAAGTTTCGTTTATATACGTATCTCCGCATTCCACATCGATCTCACACAGCACAAACCCAGACAGTTTAGAAATCAAAATCTAATCTGCTCTACAATTATTTATTACAATTTTTATTAATTATTAAAAATTTAAGAATAAATGGCGTTCTAGAGGTACTCGTATAAAAAGTTATGACTGTTACGACCTTTTTTGCTTCTACGAGTATCTACGTGTTCCGAGGCTTTATTAAAAACATATTTTTGTACGTACAGATTTTGTTACTTGAAATTTTATCCGTTGCTTTCCTGTAGTCTTTCACTGGCTTCCTTTAATTCCTTACTTTTGGCACTTTATTATGGCTAGGATTCGATGACTAAGTACCTATAGGTGTAGTGGATATTTACTCTTACTTTTTCTTACTATTTTACAAATTTGAATGTGAGTTTGTTTGTTTGTTTCTTACGCTTTCACGCAAATTCTTTCACTGCTATATTATCAGCGGATAACATAGGCTATATTTTATAAAGCTACGCGGACGAAGTCGCGGGCTCGAGCTAGTATAATAATATAATGTATGATGCAAGGAAACTAAACGACCACCCTTGAAAACAAGGATAGTACTATAATAATGGGTTCCCATTTTTGTAATTATAAATAAAGAGAATTTCCCAACGGGCTCATTACGTTTAACAAACAACGTTTAATTGTGGAATAGTTGTGCGGTAATTACAATCCAATATTTGTTTATTTAGGGCTTTTACACATTACATAGGTGATTGTGTAGAGCACTAAAAAAAAGTTTATTAATAAATAAATATCACTACACATTCCACACAGCACCATCTAGTTCCAAAGTAAGCAAATTAATGCTTGTATTATGATTGATACTATATGTATACGTTGATATACTACATACAATACTTTTTTTTGTAAATACATACATATTATAAATACAAAACATCCATGACTCAAGTACAAAAAGGTATATAAATTAATAATATTAATTTAGAGCTAGATTGAATATTGAGTACTTACTACTTATATACTTGGACTATATGCGAGTAGCAATTGAAAATTATAAAAAAAAAAACATTTATTGTTCAAGTGAAATAACATGTTTTCTGCAACTTGGTCACTTGAAAGGGAATTGGTTAAAATCAAAACAATATACTTGTTTTTAGCTTCACTTCAAATTCCACAAGTTGAAGTTTACACAAAACGGAAGTTGAAACTTGTTACTTGGAAGGAGCGTTCTGCCTCACAACATCCGTTTGCTAACCGAATAAAGAAACTGGGTCGTTCCATCGGCGTACGTATTAATTAATTTCGCTGCTCCGTTTACACAGTTCACTCTGACGGGCGTCGCATTATGTTCTTTCACTAGCACACAAGCTTGTCAGGTGCATCAAAACTTTATCACTAAAGAATTGAATTTAAGTAATCAGTTTTTTTTCGATAACAACTTTTACTGTAAAAGCTTTTCAATTACAAGCCTATTTTCCAGTTTAATAACATATATTATTAAAGAATATGTAAAGACATATAGGTATTTACATATATTACAAAAAAATATTTATGGAAATTTAGTTTTGTCTTACAAACTTTTACTGAAAAAGCTTTTCAATTATATAAGCCTCTTTCAGGTTTATTTTCAAGTTTTTTAACCTCTATGTAAGACATATTTTTACTAAAATTAAAATTATTGAAGTTAACCTCAGTTTTGTCTTGGTAGCTCCGATGGGAAAGGTGGGCCCTTTCCCATCGGAGCCCTTCGATAGCCCTTCCCTATCGAGACTCACAAAAAAGAACATTTTTTCAAAAATAATTCATTTTATACCAAAGGTCTCTGTCTCTGTCTATGGATCACAAAATAAAATCCGATCTAAGCACCTATCGTCCCAGACCTTTTGCTGAATTCCTATATCAATACCGTAAGGTCACAACCGTATTTTAGTGAAATAGTGATCTACTTCCAGGGAAGTGTCCGATTTGAATTTACTGACCATACGTGCGAGACGATCTATGCGACGATCGCAAACGGAACGCGACCTTAACACTCGGCGATAAAGTTGTAAATTTAAGAAGAGATTTCTCTTAGAAATTATCAGTGTATTTGGAATCTTAACGTTTAGCGATAGGGATGAAAATTGTTTTTGAAGTGTGTAACGAGCGATGAACACATGAAAACCTTTTGACAAGTTCGCAACGACGACTGTGCAAAATGATATAAATTGCAATATGTTTCGCGGACTCGATGCCGGTGACAGTAACCGTATTTTTCGTGTTTTTTCTGCCAAATCTTTTAGTTTTGTGTTCGCTTTTATTTTAGTTTGATTGCGACGTTTGTACACTGAAAAAAAATATTGAGATTTTTAAATTTGCAATAAAAACACTGCATGAAATATTTAGATATTTTCATTTAGAGCAGTCAACTTTACATATTGGATTGAAATCTAAGAGCTATTCCGTTTCATGTAGATTTATAGAGTAGTTATATTTCCTGCCACGTGCTGGCCCCTGTTTTAGGTTTTAGGGTTACCCTTTTTACAATACATTAAGGTATATTACCTACTTTAAAAACTATCGAGTAATTATTATATATTTACATTTTATTTTTCATTTAATTTTAAGCTATATACATATATTTACATATTATATAATATAAAGCTTCGGTCCCCTAATCCCCCTAGCCCCTAAGCAGCGTCCCAAGCATGCTAGCTTGAATATCAAGGTATATTATTTTGGACCCTAACAATTTTGAATGCTTAGATTGGATTGTTCCAACAACTAACTTATAAATCGAAATTCAATTTTAAATATCGCAAAAGTATTTCTTGGATGACTACAACAAGATACAAGCCAATACAGAAGTGGGCAGTGAAACTCCGCATAAATTCAACCACGTCTCCCATTTTCCTATTTTCTTTTGGGTGGAAACTTGAAAACATTCCAAAATTTCCCCAACATTATCCTGTGGCCTCACTATTATTCTTGTTGCACTGTTATTGGCTGTATGCACCGAGTTTTATTTTCATAAGACGTTGCTAGAAGCGGGAGGCGTTACTTTTATACTATATCAATATACTATCGGAAATAGGCGCCAGTAAATTTTGACTCAGTTGGTTCTAGAGAACCGAATTGTTTTTAATTGTGATTAAGGAATATAATATTATATATTACATTATTTATAATATTATGTTACCGAGGTTAAAAAATCGTTTCTAGAATTTTTGTCTGTATGTCTGTTAGTTTGTGCACGCTATTCTCAAAAACGGCTTAACCGATTTGAATTCTGTTTTTACTGATGTATTGATGATTACTTGGATTAACATATAGGACACTTTTTATCCTGGAAAATCTTAAATACAAGTGGGATTTCTAAAAAACGCGTTAGAAGTTACGAATACAGCTTGTTACCTATTAATATTACTTAATAATCTTCACAATTTCCGCTCGTAGCTACGTTCAGTTGGGAATCACCTATTTAATCACCATATATATTCATTTCCTAAGACAATAAATAATGTAGACCCCGTATAATATTCGTTCTCTTGTAATGTTCCCATCGGCACATTATGTGCGAGACATACTATAAATTCACTCTGTATGTGCCTACGAGGCTTTACTTTTAATGAGTTTCCGGATTTTATACCTACCTACACATATTTACAGGTATTAAATTTTATAGCTACTTAAAAAGCCTCCACAAAACTCCTACAAGTATCGTCAAATGTATTTATACTTTCATACATAAGGTTCTTTTATTATTATAAAACTGCTTGACATTAACATGTACATTGAAAACAAGAGTTAGCGTCTGCTGTAGCTATAGTAAAGCTGCTAAAGTATAATAAAAAGTTGCAGAAAGAGATGCTTATTAATTCAGATTCATTCGGTGAGATTGATATATCAGACAGTCGAAAGAACGCGTTCGAGAAGGTCTTCATAGTATATCCGCACATCTTCGTAAGCCCCAGCCAAGAGCATACCAATGTAAACGCTCCCTTTGCGTACTTACGCTAGAAAATAGAGCCCGGTGATTGGTTGTTGTAACGCCTACATAAAATTTTGACCAATCACAAAGCCTTCTCCCAAGCGTAGCGTAGCCTGAGCGTAGCGTTTATGACTGTACGTTTCCTCTTGGCTAGGCCCCCTGATATATCGGTCAGACGATAAACTAAGCATAAAGTGGTTTAATGAATGTACCCGAAGTAGAGGGTGCTAACACAAGGTACCTATTATAAAAGTTAAAGCTGAAATGTAATATAATGAATCTTGAATAGTAATAATTTTTGAATATCTAATCTCAGTGATATTTTTTTTTAATCGTATTATACTTGTAAAATAAAACCATTTAGTTTAGGTTTATTATCCATAATATAGGTTCAATGTAATGTTCACCAATACCTACTGTTGGAATTCCTCTAGGCCATGGTGAATAATACTCCAAATGCTTAGTAGGGCACTTATTTATTTGTTCTTGCTAATGATTATTTACTTATTATAAAATATCGACTAGGTAAAGAGAACGTCTACACATTTTGACGACCCAGCGCAGAATGGCTGTCGCTTGTGTTGCCAATTTCTACCAACTGGTAGTGGTAAGTGCTACCACAACCGAAGTAGTGTTGCCAATTGTTTTTTTCAAATAAGTATTTTAAATGCCCTGCTCGTTTAGTTTTCTAACAGACGGCCATTCTGTTCTAGGAATGTCCTCATTCCGGAGCCAAGCTCGGTCATCCGAAATAAGTAAGTAGGTCCTCATACTTAATTCGGAGTAAGAGTAAAAATACATCAGTTTGAAATATATCACTATCTAACATAATAACAATGAATAATAACAGCTATTTACATAATCTTCTGATATACGTCAGTTTGAAATACATCACTATGCAACATTATAACAATGAATAATAACAGCTATTTACATAATTTTCTGATATACGTCAGTTTGAAATACATCCCTATCTAACATAATAACAATGAATGATAACAGATATCTACATAATTTTCAGATAACATCAGTTTGAAATACATCACTATGCAACATAATAACAATGAATAATAACAGCTATTTACATAATTTTCTGATATACGTCAGTTTGAAATACATCCCTATCTAACATAATAACAATGAATGATAACAGATATCTACATAATTTTCAGATAACATCAGTTTGAAATACATCACTATGCAACATAATAACAATGAATAATAACAGCTATTTACATAATTTTCTGATATACGTCAGTTTGAAATACATCCCTATCTAACATAATAACAATGAATGATAACAGATATCTACATAATTTTCAGATAACATCAGTTTGAAATACATCACTATGCAACATAATAACAATGAATAATAACAGCTATTTACATAATTTTCTGATATACGTCAGTTTGGAATACATCCCTATCTAACATAATAACAATGAATGATAACAGATATCTACATAATTTTCAGATAACATCAGTTTGAAATACATCACTATGCAACATAATAACAATGAATAATAACAGCTATTTACATAATTTTCTGATATACGTCAGTTTGAAATACATCCCTATCTAACATAATAACAATGAATGATAACAGATATCTACATAATTTTCAGATAACATCAGTTTGAAATACATCACGATGTAACATAATAACAGATTTATGTACATAATTTTCAGGTATACTTGAGTCAGTTTGAAATACAGCGAATAATGCTGCATATATTTTTGTATAAATAAGTGACTAAATTATTATTGGGTTTACAATGCACATAAACTTTATATTCTATGTGTATCTTAATAGCACTATTATATAGATTCTAGCTAAGTTAAAATTACACAAAACACAATTTTGATCATAATTATTATAGCAAATGGGTATTATAGCAAGTATTTTGAATGCAGAGATTATCTTAATCAATTAATCTGTTACTATAACAGTAATTAATTTTTATTTTAATTGCACTAGTCTATAGTTATTAGTCACATTATATCAAACTGTATTTAATTAATCACATACAACGAGGTAATTCAGCCAGCATGCTTAAGACCCTGCACCAAAGGGACCGATGCTTTTTATTATAATTATTGTGTAAATTTATTGTGATTTATAAGTTTAATTTATTATATAACTATTAGGATTAGATTTTATTTTCAATAAGCCTTAGCAGTTTAAAATCTACAGAGTACTACAATACTTAAATCGTACTCAGGTACTTTTATAAAATCATTGATCACATTATATCAATTCAATTAGTTTATTTTACTTGATTACATAAAATACCTCACAGTATAATTATTGTATAATACAGTATAATCACAGTATAATTAAGTGCTAAACGTCTTAATTCCTTAATGAAAACCTTCTCTGGTTAGGTACATTATAACTACTTAAACTTAATTTTCTTGCATATTTCTAGATTTAACACGCTTACACATTTCACCACTATTTGACACATTTGACACTCCACTATTACACACAATAAAAAACTCAGCCTAGCTCAGCTCGGCCCAGCTTAGCCCAGCTCAGCTTAGCTCAACTCAGCTCAGCCTAGCTCAGCTCAGCTCAGCCCAGCTCAGCCCAGCTCAGCCCATCTCAGCTCAGTTCTCTTCTCAATTCAATAGCCTGCTCATTATCCAGCTATAGCCCCTTAGCCACCATTTTTCCACCCGAGGGAGTATGGTCCGCTCTACACTGAAACTGCTCGCTATCGTTGCCCACCCGAGGGGCTCTCTTTACAATTTTATTATAGCTACCGTTTGCCACCCGAGGGACACGGCCTGCCATTACCAATACTCGTAGCTGCCCGAGACCGATGTTGTCATGTCTCCTTTTCAAGCAGCTGGTGCCCATCCCGATCAATATCAGACTGCACTCACTTCGTAACCAAACTGCAAATTTAGGGATAGAAAAGTAGATTTTAGAATTTAGGACTAACAGTTCAACCCTGCACTTCATTATTACTCGTGTCATGTCCTTGACCCAAACGTTCCAGGACCCATTGCTTCCGCTTACTACTAGTCTCGTAATACAATTAGTTTGTAAATACTGTAAAATTCTTTTTGTTATCTTTATAATAAAAATGTATATATTTATTTTGTGGACCATCTAAAATCGTAGTAGAATAGAAAACATTTACTTGTATACACAATACACATGACATACAGAACACATCCAAACATAACAAGACAAAAATAAAATACATACAAATCTTTCCCATATACACAACGAAATTTCCTTTGAGTGTGTGCCATTGCTCAGTATAAGCCGATGCAAAGCACAGCGCCGATCCCACGCCAGCCCACTTGACAGACTCACGCCGGCGGAACACAGGTCGCCAGTGTCGCCACTGTAGTACGGTTACTTGTAGAAATTAAAAGCCGTGACTCTGTTTAGGGTGCAACTAATCAATTTTTTTAAAATGACAGTACACCACCTCTTATTAGGTTGTCTTTAGTTATTGCTCATACTATTACTCATTTATTGCTCAGTTATTGCTCAAAATGAATCACTTGGCTCAAGATCTCATTCACCCCTCTGTCCCTCAATTAGTAATGAATTATATTTCATTACTAATCGAAGATTAGCGTTGCATAACAAAGTTATTGCCTGGCATTCATATGCTAAATATTATATTTATTTAGGAAAGGCTTTATGTGCGATCTAGGAGGCACCTCCATTAACTATTATTTAATCTGTGCCTCCACGCAGAAACACAACTTTGCAATTTATGTGTTTTCTTAAATAAAAGTTACCATATAGAACTAAAAGAATAATTCACCTTAGATAATCGTTTCGCAAAGTTTAAGTTTAACCTAAAATCAGTAGGTACTTAAGACATCGTATAATTTTGTACAAGACTTTCAGCTTTCAAGCGGCAAAAGCAGTTTTGGACTAGTTCAAGCGCTTGTTTCTCAAAACGCAAATTACCGTTCATCACAAATCCGAGGTTGTGCGCTTCACTCACTCTAACAACCATAGATTTAGTATTGCTACCGTTCCGGACCATTAATGGTCATATCAGAGTTAAACGCGGCTAAGCTTTCTATATAAGTATTCTCTTTTTTTTTTTTAAACCTTATAACATAAATTTAGATTTATTTGGGTTAAGGATTAACCACTTTTTTTTTTACCAAACAGTTATAGTTCCTAGGTATCCATTTTATTTTGTTTTATTTTTATTACATCTTGTATTTGTTCACTTTTACAACTCATATAATTAAAATTGCAAATCATCGGCATATAAATGGTAAAACAGTTCTTACAAACTACTATCGCGAACATAATATCTCCAAGTACCTTTATTCTATTATGAACTTACTGACCCATCAATGACATCTAGAATTGTTACGTTTACTTTGTATGTGGCGACATTGTTTTTTTTTTTTACATGTTATTTTCGGAAACCAAATTCCGCGCTTATTACTTATTATTATTTGAAAAATGTCCTGCCAATATAATAATCTGACATCGAGATCTATCTGACATACTCGTCTTCGTTCACCATCTGATACCACCCGTTTTAATCTGCCTTAGTTAGTTTAGTAAGGAATCTTAGCGCAAAGTTCAACACGAAGCGCCGAAAGAAACTTGCCAAGCCAACGAACCGCCGCACCTGGTGTACATTTGTGTGCCCAGGATTTTCCGCCTGTAAGTATTTTCTTTGCTCCAGGCCTTATGCTGGCCTTGGAGATTTGATATCCAAGAAAATCAGATTCTAAAAAGAAGCACTTCCTCAAATCTGTAAGCCTGGTTGCGGCAAGTAATTGTAGTATCCGTATTTCATCTAGCCACCAGTGATGTGCCTTTTTTTTATTTTTGACGGGTCTCTTACGAATCCTTTGTCTTATTAATTTTCAATTCATTGATGAAATTCTATATAATTATAGGTAATTGAGTAGCAACGAAGAACTATTAAATTATATTCAGATATTGTTATTGTTATCTGTAAAATACCCCGATAGTGCTATATCACTCGTTATCTCACACACCACAGACACGTCTAACCCCACATCGCGGTTCTCTCCACCGGCATGGCCGATACCCAACAATGTTGCGTGTGCGCGCGTGCGCAAGAGAGACAGAGCGAAACACGCATACACTACATTATCATTTAATTCTTAAAATCAAATATTTGGCACCTTTATATTGCAAACATTTATCGTAGTGAGTTACCATACCAATAGTACCTACACTCAAAGGTACTAACTAAACTATCTTTATAATCACAAATATTTGTGTCAGCTTATTAAAATAATAAAATATTTAAAAATTATAGCAACTTATAAGATTACTTTTACAATGAGAAAACCAAGACCTTAGTCTTTTTTTAAATTCTAATGAAATGATTAGAAAGAATGACCTGGCACAATGCAGGTCAAAACATGTCTTGCCTGTCACCTAAAGCGTCAAGTGGCGGGCTTCAACTATAGTTTCAAGGTCACGCTCGCCGACACCGATTGAGTAAGAAAGTTACGGTCCGTATCCGGATCGTATCCGGATCGTATCCGCGGATATACGTTCTTAATGATCCGGCGCATCACTACTACCTTTTTAATGCCATCTTTATTCCTCCCTCACGAGTACAATACGGCTGACGTACGCGAAATGGGACTCTCTAATTACATTATTATCTAGCAACTCGCCTACTATCCTCCTGACTACATTTCGTTCGCTGTAGAGAAGACGATACGGTTTGAAGAAATCGGTAACGCTGAGTCATTTTGTTAATAAATCTGTGGTATACATCGATAATCTGTGGCAACCTCTTTTTAGCAGACTTTTGGTTTTCTGCTTTCGCAGGAAATATGAAAACGTAAAAGTGTACAACCGACGTGGCATCCGAAAGCACGCGCTTTCTCGTCACATGTCACATGGTAAATACGTGCGCTTGTATTTATTTGTACATAATGTATATTGTGATTATCCATATAACGTTATAAATATGTATTATATATAATAAATGTGGTGTTATTTCTTTCATTCTACCCAACTCATTCTAACTCGTGTAGGCCGAAAGCAAGTGATTTCTATGTTTGTTTAGTTAGAAGATTAAAAATTTAAGCCATCTAAGGCAACAACTTCAAACTTACTTATGACCCGCTCAAGTCCCGAATTGTCGCAGTATAGAACTAAGTCCAAATGATTCCTGTGAAGGATCGACTCATTTAAACCTCCGTCGTGAGAAGCTCGTCCCTCACCACTTAAGCCTCAATATCAACCTGAACAGCGTCAACACCCAAAGCCACCAATACCTGGGTGACGGTGGGATACCACGCGACGCAAAACCTTTGAGGGTGTGGAGGTTCCACTTATCAAGAATTAGATTGAAATATTTTTTTTTTATTTTTTTTTTTATTTTTTTAGCTACTTCCCTGGTCAGAGCACACGACCACTAAAATCAATGCGTCTGGACCTCTCCACTCCGCTAAGCTTACCAAACTTCATGGAAATACCTCGCAGATATTTCAGTAGAAATTAGACCCTTGTGCATTGATTGGAATAATATTATTAAGTTTATTATTCAATCGACCGCATTCGTACCTTTAAATTTGCACATGTTTACCAGTCTTTCTTTGTCATGAGTGAAGGAGTACAATAGCTAGAATACGATGTATCAAGCGGGGACAGAAAAGGACAGAGGATTCCACAAAATAGCACAATTCTTATGTTCGTTTCTTCTTTTTTTTTGTTTCCTTTTTTTTTTTACTACCCTATCACAATATTATCAGTGCAAGTAATAACTAGGTAATCGTACCTGCCTATCGAAATAAGGCCTTTACTTTCAAAAGGTCAGACTTTCAGGTGGTCGTTAGGTATTTTACCAAACGAAAATTGAGTAAACTTTTTATGAATTCAAGTAAAGTAAACAAATTCTTTTATTTTGTTGAAAGTGAAGTGTATAAGTAGGTAGGTAATTATCTCGTAGTACAGTAAAGAACATTTCTTTTTAAGTTTATATAACACTACCTTATCTATACCAATATTATAAAGAGGTAGATTTGATTGTTAATTTGTTTGTATTGAATAGGCTCCGAAACTACTGGACCAATTTGAAAAATTCCTACACTGTTAGGTAGCCTCATCATCAGCGACATAAGCCACGCGGACGCAGTCGTGTGCAACAGCTAGACATAGATAAAAGAAACACGCATATGTTCCATGCGAAACTCATAGTTAAAATATACGTAAGTAAACTCAGAGCTATAATTTATGATATCTCAAATAAATATTCATACCAGTCACTTAAATATTAATAAAACAATACAATACATGAAGTATAGTCATAATACAACAATAATACGATATTGTTAAAAAAAAGTATATTTCCTTAGTATTATTTTAAAAAGAAAGTAGCGTGCTCTCACAGACCAACTAGGAAATGTACAAAAGCTACTGTCCGTTTTGTAATGTAATCTTTGTAAACAATAAGTCTTACAATACCTACTTGTGAAACAATTTGAATGTAAACCATCACTAATCTAAGTAATTTAGCAGGTAGGTTCATATTGTAATGTTTACAATACGATGTTATATAATTAGGTATCATTCGAGTCTTTCATAGATATTATAAATATATCTATAATTATATACAATTATACATACAGAAATTCGTGAACAGAAAAGTTACAAGTACATACCTCAAGGGCCCGCTTACCGCACTTCTGAAATTGTTGGAATTCCTCTAGGCCATGGTGAATAATACTCCAAATGCTTAGTAGGGCACTTATTTATTTGTTCTTGCTAATGATTATTTACTTATTATAAAATATCGACTAGGTAAAGAGAACGTCTACACATTTTGACGACCCAGCGCAGAATGGCTGTCGCTTGTGTTGCCAATTTCTACCAACTGGTAGTGGTAAGTGCTACCACAACCGAAGTAGTGTTGCCAATTGTTTTTTTCAAATAAGTATTTTAAATGCCCTGCTCGTTTAGTTTTCTAACACTACTTACATTAGTATTAATATATAAAATATTATAATTAATATGGGATATTAAAAACTAAATTCAAACTAGTAATGCATAAAATATAAATGCAGGACAAACAAACCGCATCAAAGAGCGATATGAATAATTATCAACGAAAATATTTATCAAATAAGCGAAATTTGTTTAAATTTATTTTAATGAAATATTTAGTAGAAAATGGTTTATACTCGTAACTTTCAAAAAGCAAAAAATAAAAATGCTTACTTACATTAAATTAAATTACTTACAACTTAACAAGGAAAATTCCCTCACGTTTTCTTAATAACGCTAGTTGATAAACTAGCGTTATTAAGAAAACGTGAGGGAATTTTCCTTGTTAAGTTGTAAGTAATTTAACCTTAATTAATTATTAATTTAATTATTAACCTTATCAGGTTAATAATTAAATTGATTTAATAAAAATTGCATATTAAATAAATAAAATCATAGGACTTTTTTCTATTAATTCTGTTTCACTTAAAAGTTAAAAATGTCGTTATAAGCTACTGAGAGGAGGTAAAGTTAGATTTTTATTCAACAAGGAACCAATCAAAGTAACGAAAAAGTAATTACAAGCAGTGTCTGATAACATTTAATTTTTACAACCGTTATAAAAATACTAATAAAACTCTTGGCAGCATTACATAAGTGATTACTCTGTGATACATAGCCTGCCAACACGTAGACTCTTACAAGTACAAAATAATTTTTATGGTGTTATATTTTTTATAATGGATTGAGTAAATATACCTACAATCATATACCTACATGTACATGTAGGTATATATGTAAATATACCTACATGTACATATATTTTTAAAATATTATTTTACACAATATATGTACATAAATAAAGGAAGTAATATAATAAAAAAATGTGCTTATATAATTTCATATTTAACGTAAACATTTATTACTAAATTTGGTCTATTCTCAAAATGTCAGTAATGTCCCGTATGGGAGACACTTTAGGAATTTCAAAAATTAACTTTGGTTTCAATTTGTTAAATAAAGGATCTTTTATATAGTTCAATTTCCGCTTTTATTATTTGGGTCTCCGTTTAACAGTATCGCCTGCTTCCAGGACCTTTCAATGTCAAACAGTCAATATCAAATTGTTAATTTTCCGTATAAATATTTTACACTCTCGCTAGCGAGTGCGGTCACTGTAAACTCATGGTAAAGGTACAGTTTCCTATTCACCGTTCGCGCGTGCTTTTTTTTTCCCTCTTCTCTATTTAGTGCCTATTAGTGTTTCCCTAGCGAGACTGTTTTCAATAGACGCACTAGTTCCGTCACGAAACTTCTTCAACGGTACTACTGGCTATAATCACTTTAGGTAGGTATAAATTATGGGAAACAATAGTCATCAGTAGTTCATCAAGTAGACTGTACCAAGCAACTCTTGGTACCAGTTGGAGTTTCTTGGTACCAGTACCAAGCTACTCTTTGAGATAAAAGAGAAAGGAAAGTAAAAATTGTTTAATATTTGTTACATACTTTTTGAGTTAGATAATTTTCCTTCAAAGCCTCCTATAGGTTTAACCGTTCGCCTCCTATAAACGGACCGTGGATATTACTTGTAATGGATTGGGAGCCCTGCGTAATGGGGTTTAATATGGAACATGATAATGCGGGAACTAACCCTTAGTATGCGAGAAAACATATGGTGAAATTAATGTTTTGTAGCTTTTTAGGTTCAGTGATAAACGATAAATTTGCAACTGCTTACTTCTGTAACTATACTTTTTAATTAATAAGACTGATTTTCATATATCGGACCAAAGTGAGAAATCTAAAAATTTTGAGAATTTATAAGTTATTAACGCGCAGGAACCTAGTCACATTAATGTTCACGTGACGTCATCCGCAAATAAAAACTCATCGGCTAGTAATGCTATTGGTATTAAACTACTATTAAATGGTCGCGAGATTACGTCACCAAAATGGCGGCCAAGCGCATTAGTAATAGCAATCATTAGCATTAGCAATCATTCTGAAGTAATTCTGAAGGAGGAGGTCCTTTAGTATTACATCTTGAAATAACAGCATAATTATGTGAACTGATGCTATTTTTGAGTTACCAAGTTCTCATTCTCTTTTCCCCATAATATGTCCGTCACTATTCTATCAGAGTGATTGACATGTTTTCGAGCGATGATAGCTTTCTATCACATCAATCGACAGTCTGTCTGTCTCGCATTTAATATTAAAAAAGGCACTTTTCTCTCACCTTTCATATCAGCTTAATATTAAAAAAATAATTAATGGTTTTATTAATTCCATTTACAAAATTGGTTAAAATAACTCTTGAATTATTTCCATCGAGCTTAAATTTCAGTTTGACATTCAACTTCGGAACCAGATCCATTTTTAAATTTTCCCAAATCTATTTTGCTATATCAAACAAAATGAAAACCTCAAAAGCGATGCCTCATTTAGCTGACTCAACATGCGAGTCTTACCTTTCTGTTTGCAATACAGCATCCGAAATGGGATGTGTCTATCAACTGAGCCACTAGATAAACTTTCTTTGTTTTCTCCAGATGAGTGCCACTGCAGAAATAACCTCTTCTCAACTGACGTACCTCTCTGACGTTTCATTACACTCCGGTCATGCAAAAATCAATCTTATGCTATCGTGTTTGGGTCCATAAGGAACGGTATCGATAAGTTTGTGCTTTGATAACAAACACTAACATTTGATTGGACATGACGGTAACAGAGTAGGGGTCACAAGTTGATTGCTATTCGAATTATATTGGGAATTTTGTTCCTTATGCCATTAATAATAATAAATTAGCTTTTACTAGAAATGGACGACACATGAAAAATACCCTCATACATTACCTTTAAATAAAATATCCCTTGAGATAAGTATACAAAACGTGAAGGAAAATCTGTATCTGTTTGGTGTTCAAAACACAGAATATGTGTTAAAAATATAATTATTTCAATATGTTTTCTAAATGTCTGTCAGTGATACGTGCTAATAGAAAAGTTTCAGGTCACACCGAATTTCCGTTCACAGAACCAACTATCGTTAAACGCTTTTAACATTAAAAAAAGAATCATTATAGCACTTGTATTAAGCGACGGTAGCTATTTACCATCAACGAAATCGTCAGCCTGCCAGCCATACAAAATTTCATGATGATCCGCTGAGTTAGTTAAGGCGTGGAAGCGTAATAAACAAAATCACTTTCACACTTACTATATTAGTAGGTATTTATCATAGATAAACGATTGGTCTCGCTGCGCTCGACTAGATACCGCCGTCGTACTTGTAGTAGTATAGTACGCCGAATTCGGCGTACCCGAGCCAGTCACACTGCAAACTGTCTGTGATGTGTACGTGCCGAATGTTTTATTAAATTTTAGGCATAATAAAATATTAGTTAGCGTAGTGAAACTGTGTAAAAATATAATAAAACTAGGTAAAAACTGATAAAAAGTGACGATTTTTTACATACACTACAATAAAAAGTTGCCACATTTTCGAAGCCATTGCTTTTGTATAGCGCTCTATCTAGTCGAGCGCAGCGAGACCAATCAATTATCTTTGGTATTTATTTTAAACTTTTATTGACATTATATTTATTACAAAATAAAGTACCAAATATAAAACTTAAATATAATATTTCACATGTAGACCCTCGCTTGGTCCTTTGAAGTCCGGATAATCCTTCGCCAGTCATGTTTGACACGGGCGAGAAAATAAACATGGCTACCGCACCCATTAAGCGCGTTTGTTTAGGTTCTGTTACATTATTATAGTGTTATTTTTTGTTGACACGAGCCGTCTAAATTGGCTAAAGGGCAGATCTTGACTTGACATTAAAAAATACAGGTCGCTTGTGGCACCGGGAGGAGACGCGTTTCAAGTGTTCACGGCTGTGCACTTTTTCTTTCCTTTTTTAAAATTTATATTATATATGTATACTTATACTTAAATCTTTAGGTTCTTTACGGTAAAATGATAGGAGTTTATTTGGCTTATGCTCCGCTCGCACGAAGAATCTGGCACGAATAATTTATTCCCCTTTGCCACTAATAAGTATGCTCTACTGCCACGAATCAAAACTTTTTTAAATAACTTCCCCTTTCGCACGAATTTAAAACTAGCCAGTGCCCGCGACTTAGCACGCTTTTCTAGAATAGCGCGTAACTTTTTTATTTGTAAATCTATTGGAATGAATCAATTAATGTTATGGGAAGGATGCCACAATACATCAGTGAAAACTGCATTCAAATCAATTAAGCCGTTTCAGAGATTGCACGCGCCGATGTAAGACACCATCAAACTGACATAAACTTGACGAAGCTCTTGGGTCGGGTTCGATCCCCGGCAAGGCCGACTTTAGAAATAAACTTTTCAAAATTGTCCCCATCTGGATCTACATCTGGTCCCAACAATTAGTGGCAGTGCATACTGCATTTCGCAGTCATTTGAGCAGTCTGTCTGGCGGCAGTAATCACCTCCTTACCCCTGATAATAATATGCATTACCCCTGGTTATCCGGCCTGTCATCCTTTAAGACTTAAATTTATTATAATCAATACTAATAATAAATCTTTAAGTGTAGGTATTGTATGTATGCGTTCCTCCGTAACTCTTAAACGAATTAACTGATTTTCATGAAATTTGTTAGATAAACATTGACGTACGGGACACGGGATAGGCTACTTTTTTCACGCGGACGAAGTCGCGGGCGCTAGCTAGTTACATATATATAATCAATCAAAATGCTATTCACAAGACAACTTAAGAGTAGACATAATTTGTACACAAGTTAAAAAGCAATATATTAAAATATAGTTTTTTTTTTTCAAAGTTCCAAGAACAAACGGCGTATTTAACTCTAGGCACTTTGGAAACCAAAAACAATACCGATTTATCATCAATTATTCCTAAGTTATTTATTATTCAATCTTCCTCCTAAGTGCTGTTAAACGAGAAAAACTAAGTACTTTCAAGAGAAACAACATGATAGATAGTAAAGACTAAACGTTTCAAGGAATAGGGCTCGCCGGATCAATAATGTATTAGGGATGTGCCCTTATGGACTTTCACACTATACGAGAAATCAATGTATGAAATTCACAAGCGACGTTGTTTTTTTGGTTATTTAATGATCACGGTTGTTGATGCTGTTCAAAATAAATATCCTTAAGAGTACCTAAAAGTAAAACAAAAATTAGATATATATGTTCAATGTTCAATATATGACCAATCAAAGTGGATATTTTTTTAAAAAAAAATCCTTTCTTAGCGGATGATTACGTTATAAACCTATGATCCAAATTTCAGCTTTCTAAACTTAGGATAGATTAATATAATAACTAATATTATTTATAAATGCGAAAGTTACCGATCGTCATGTAATTTTGTATGCACGTTGTGAGCGATACAGAAAAGGAAAGAAAGAAAGAAAGAGTTTTATTCACCATTACAAAGACAGAAACACAATAAAAAAAAAAACAACAAAACAGAAATTTATAGGTAAAAGAGTGTGTGTCCTCGCAACAGTGGCTCAGCAATTGAGGGGTGACATAGTGTATCTTTCATCCAAAAAAGCACTGTTCACGAGTTATCGTCGAAAAATTTAAAAATTATAAAAAAACAATTCAACGCCCCACAAAAAGGTATTAGCAATAAAGATTAAATAAACCCTTAGATATCATTTATAATTACAAATATAGCAGAACTTTGAAATGCGCAATTTTTACATATTTTTTAAATATTGATCCTGCATTTTTTCTGAATCTCCCATGGGATTTTTAATGAATTTAGTTTTATAAACATAAAACTAAGTATATTAGTTTATTAAAGTTTGCTCGTAAATGAAATCCAGAGCAAACTGAGCAAACTGCTTTGGGCAGTGTTAAAATAGCCTTTATGACGTCATATTCACCGCCGTATGTAAATGGTGCTTTAGGATGCGAAGCGCTACCAACTCAATTTAGCAATTACTTCCATAGTGAAGGTCGGTATGGCCGCTGGTCTTCCGTAACGAAGTTACTGAGGAAGAATCGCGACACGAATGTAAGTATTTTGTCTATGATATAACTCTGGTGTAAATATATTATATATTTAGTTACTTATTACATAGTATTACAATCTCAAAAAATGAGTAGGTCAAGTATTATCTACAGGTACTAATATTATAAAGGTGTGTTATGTTGTTATGTTACCTTAGTGTATAAATATATGAAGGCTATTCTCCGAAACCGCCTAACCGATTCATTTATTTATTATTAGGGAAATTTACAAGTACCTATTAAGACGTGAAATCGTTACAAACAAACTCACTTTAGCATTTATGATATTCCATAGATCATTAATAAGATTAGAGCATTATAGCGTGCCATATCAAATTATGTCACACACAGATCTTTACAAAATCAAAATATTTTCCATATTTCACGAGTAAATTAACATTTTTCTACGAAAATTCTTACCTTATTTAATAAGGTATTTATCAATAAAAATATATTATATAAAATACATCTATCGTATTTCAGGAAAATTTTATTTAGTTCAATGAAATATGTTTTCACATAATTCCAGAAATCCATCGTTCCAAGGAAGCCGTTAGGTAATTATACAAACCCATATTTCCTAGAAACACAATTAGTGGGCTACGGAACAATATTGTGGAAACAACTTAATGAAGTCACATCCATGTACTAATGTAACTAATTTTATTGTATGTAGATGCGACACTGCATATTAAATTTTAAACAAGTGTTTGTTAGGTCCATTCCCAATATGTCCTAAAAGAAATGTTCAATTTTTGATATTTTGAGAATTGCATACCATGTTTTGATTTTTAGCGTATATATTCTAGAAACTTATATTAGAAACTCCCTTGAAGATCTCATAATTATTTTAATTTGCTAGTACATTTTCCTGGACTATGATTGTATTGGAGCAAGCTTCCCGTAACTTTCAGTGACGGTTTGTTTGTTTCATTCACATCGGTTTACCAAACAAAAAAAGTGCTATTTCGATATTAGAATACCGAAGAAATATTATAATATGAGTAATAACATGAATAATCTTGACTTTGAGTCAATAATGTTTTAATGCCATAAATAGTTTAGTACTTTACCTAGTAAATAATATACTTTACCTAGAATTTTTACTATAATATAATAGTAAAAATTCCTCAGTCGCCTAGTCTCCAATAACGATCTGGATACTTAATCTATGTCCATAAACAAACCGAAGATAGTAGGATAGTCCCGCAGGAGCAGTGTGGTGCGCACAACTGCTCTGATGTTGTTTCCGTATAAGAATTTAATTCAGACGATGTAACCGCAGTCTAAACTTGCAGCAATTCGCTACTGCCAAGTAATTTGTACCGGTAATGCATTTGCTAATAAACTCGTGATAAACTTCGCTTTGGGGACCACTTACCTGCTGAATGTTGAGAGATAGATATGAGTGTGTGTTATATTATATAGAAAAAAAGCGATTATCAACTATAAGTATAGTATGACTCCTTTAGAAACTATAAATATAGAACACTGAGCTCTGTAACTACATAATATTGCATTTACCCTAGTTTTACACCTAACAGAAACGTGGCAGTAAGTTAGATGTTAAATTAATAAAACATAGAAGATAATTACTTGTCGACTGTCACGTCGTCGTTAGTGTTAGTTAGACTTGATAAGCCAGTGCCCATGTAAAAATAAATATTTTTTCAACTCGATTATAAAATAAGTTGCACCAATTAAGTAAATAAACTGAAATCTAAAGCGTGGAACACTTGACATGCAGGGAAGAACATAACCAATTTGGTATGCATGGAATCCTCAGACTGGATAATGAAGCTCCGCACGCTTGCTGCGTTGTCTTTGACATGTTAAACTAATGAAGAGAGTGTGACGTCACTGTTGTGTGTTGAATTGCCCCATTAGCCTAAACGTGGTCAAGCATACGACGTAGGCTCGCAAGTCTTTGTCACAAAGCAAGCTCGCACAATAAGCAAGATGGCATTCTGCATCTCAAATTTGGAAGCGATATTTCGTTAGGACTTGGAATTATTCATCTCTGCTTCGTCTACTTGATCTGGCTTTACGAAACTTCGGCGTGCCTTACAATCTAACGTTTCTGTGTTGTAAATAATTTGACTCGGATCTCTTTATAATTGAATTACATATAGCTTTTGCCTGAGCCTTGTCATGTCTCATTCCAGCAGGGGTTAAGCAAAACACTCTACTCCATGAAGAAAAGCACTTATTGCAAATAATATGGAAGTTGTGCAAAACATCATCTGTTTGTGATTGAGCCATCGTAGATTTTTGTTATATTAATATTACTAGTAACCTTCACCTGGTTTCGCACGGGTACAATTTTGGTCTGCATATTATATACCTAAGTCTAAATATACTTTATATACCTTCCTCGTTTATCGCTCTTTCTATTAGTGAAAGCGTCATGAAAATCCCTTCAGCTATTTTTAGATCATCGCGAACATACTTACAGACATACAAACAGACAGACGCTGCTGAAGAATTTGTTTTGTAATGTATTAATAAGGTTGTAGAAGTATTCAACAAAAAAAATACAAGCAAAGTTATTATTTAGATTTTTTAAATAAATAATCACGATCTTATAATAACAAATAATAAATTTTATATTTACAAGTTTACGTTTAGTACTTAATTTTACAGAGATGTGTATACTTCATTATACTGTGAAGTTTAATCTTAAGTGGCATCGCGAACAATATTTAAACCTATGAATTAATTGATTATAAATTTAATAATAACTTGGTCGAAAACACAAAGACGAAAGGGAGTTTCGTTCCGCGTCATAATTTGAATCGAAGTCTATTCAGTCAAATCCATTGTTTCAGTAAACAAGAGATAACTGATTCGCGGATTTCCATGTTATTGTTCTGAATGAAAACAGTCAATTTCGGCTCGTTGTAAATTCAAAATCATTTCAATGTTATTACTAACAACGTCGGTAATTTTGTACCGGATTCATTTATATCTTCTGTGCGTGGTTTTATATTATTATAATTATGTACAAGACTGCTTTAGGAGTAATTTTATTTTATACTAGCGATCCGCCCCCGGCTTCGCACTTGTAAAAATTTTCCGGTAATTTTTCCAATTTCTAAGGCTGGTTTTCGTGTCACACTGATCGTCACCGCCGAGGCCTCAGTGCGTAGCTGTCAGCGCGTCAGTGCGAGACGATAGTTTTCGTGTCACGATGACCGTCAGCGCTGACAAGCCAATATATTGATTTTACTCGTCGGCGCGTGTGGTCGGCATGACTCGAAAACGCTCACTGAAGTCAGCAGCGCTGACGCGCGGCACGTATGGCTCGTATGGCTCAGCGCTGACGCGGTCGGCGTTACTCTAAAACGCTTCATAGCACCCAATACATATGGGCCTGTCAGCGCTGACGGTCAGCGTGACACGAAAACCAGCCTAAATAAGCATTGTCACTCAAATATCAAATCAAACATGTCTCTTTGACTATAGCTTATACTGTACATTTGTGAGAAGCAATAGATATACTTGAACAGTCACTCTAGCTAGCGTAAGCTTTATAAAAATTCAAAGAATTTTGTAGATACGTAAATAGCAAACCTCTAAACATCAGATATACCTTGGTACTATACGAAACGCTAGTTAACCCCACGTATTACTGTCCTCAATCGTATTCAACGCGCCAATCCGTAACGTTCAAACGCCGTCAGTTAGGAATACGTTTGTATCCGAGTCGGTCCAAGTTAGAAGCGATTTTATTGTTGTTTTATTTGTATCCGAGATAATTTTACCTGTGATTATGTACCTGTGTAATGTATACATAGTATCTTAAATTGAATGATCTCTTATTAGAAATTTTATTCTTGTTTTTATTTTTGTATTTATGTTCCATAAATTAAAAATATAATCAGCAAAATGATAATATATGAATATTGTGTACAACATTAATAAATCAGACAAGTCAGCGTGGAGAAGCTATAAAAACAGTAAACTCATAAATGAGATCACTAATATAAGTTTTTTTATTATATAAAGTACTCTCGGCAGAAACCAAAATGTTTATTTCATTATCATCTTCATTATGAGCCCACGAATGTGATCATAGGTAGTATAAATAACTATAAGATATTCTCTTGAGGTCGCAACTCCAAACAATTCGGGCGTTTGAGCTTGGTTTCATCTACTTACTTCATCTCTTTTCCTCTGCGTGATCTTGATATTTCCATTACATTCTTTTATGGCAACACAACATAACACATAAGAAATCTGTAAAATGGAAAGCACCATGCCACAATGACTTATATTAATAAAAAATTAAATAAAAAAAAATTTGAAATAACTCAATCACTCAATTTGAATAACTATGGCTTACATAGCCATGACCTACATGGTGAATGTTTCACATAAAATTGATTTTGATTTCATTCTACTAGTGTTGTATTGCAGGTATTGTAAACTTAAAAAAAAAATTATAAATACATATTTCACACAATAGCTCGTATAATGTGTGAAATAATTCTCGCGAAAGAAAGCTCGTCTAGTAGCAGTTCACATTGGTGATTTGCAATACATCTCAATTAGTATACGTTTACTACTAATGATCCCATCCCAATTATGATGCGAAAATATTTGACACTTTATTGGCATATTAATTTGTATAGCAAAACTAATGTGTAAAATAAACTAAACTAGTTTGTGACTTAGACACGATAGTTAGTACTCACACTGCAACGTGGCTAAATCGATATGCATTTGTTCGCGTAACGCCTCTATTTATTCTAGAAAGAACATCAGTAAAGTTGAAGTACGTTCGAATGGGCAACGTAATGCTTGATTGAGTTCGCTTTTTCCGTGTTTTCTTTAATCTTTTTAATCTTTAACCTTCGCATCTTCATGGAACATCTACAAAGGTAGCAGCCGCAGCTGAGGCGGCTGAAAGGTGTAAAATCCTGAAATATAGTGGTCTCGGCGCGGAATATGTTTTTAAACCGTTCGGGGTTGAGACACTCGGTCCGTGGGGCCCTGAAGCAATGGGCCTCTTCAAAGACATTTCGAAGAGGCTTGTTGATGCGACGGGAGATCGGAGAGCTGGCGCTTTCCTCGGCCAACGTATTAGTTTGGCCATTCAACGAGGAAATGCTGCCAGCGTCCTCGGTACAATGCCGCGGGGTCCATTTTTGTATTGAATTTTGTTTTTAGGTATAATTTATTTAGTTATTAGTTTGTAAATATTGTAAATTAATATATGTACTTAGTAATTATCTTTTTTTATATCTATATAAAAATGGTTAGTTGGTTTATGTACGCTTCAAAACTCAAAAATGGGTAGACCGGTTTTAATTCGGTTTTCACACTGGAAAGAGGGATAAACTGGACTGGAAATTGTAGATCTAAAACAAAAAAAAAACACAGAGTTAGATAATCTCTAATATATAAAATTATTGTATCGCGGTGTTTGTTGCCAAACTCCTCCGAAACGGCTGGACCGATTTTGATGAAATTTTGTGTGCTTATAAGGTCTGAGAATCGGCCAACATCTATTTTTCATACCCCTAAATGTTAAGGGTCGTCCACCCCATTTTTTTTTTTTAATTTTTTGCAAAACAACATTTACGGGGTCAGCTAGTATCTATATAAAAATGTACGTACGGTTGTTGGTTTATGTACGTTTCAAAAACTCAAAAATGGGTAGATCGGTTTTAATTCGGTTTTCACACTGGAAAGAGAGATAAACTGTACTGGAAATTGTAAATCTAAAACAAAATTGAATCCAATTTAACACAGAGTTAGATATTAATACAGAAATAATATTCGAAAACGTCCATTGCACCTATCCCATTTTATCCCGATATTTGGTCCTTTTTTGCATTTAACCCCATACCAGTAGCTATACTTAGTCGCATTGGAACATAAAAATATTTTTCTTCTTACTGAAATAAAACAAAGTTAGTGAAATTGTTGGAAGAGAGTTTTGTTTTCCAAACTTCAAGCAACTATAACTTCTTTTAGCGTACGGAAGACTTTAAGATATCTAACAGCACTCAACTTTATAACAAATTAAAGGAACGGATACCTACCGAATTTGTGAGAATTTGAACAACGTCTGAGCCAGTGAAATTGCGAAGGGCAGCTGAACTTTTTAATATTATATTAAAGGAAATTACCTGAGGAGTAGCTACCTACCTACTACATTTTAAATTGATAGAAATTCTGAACGGAATGAAGACAAAAATAACCAGATTTTATTCACCATGAAAAATGTTATAACGAGGCCATATTAGAGTGTACATAATATATTATTTGTGCATTATTTACAAGCATACATAACGTACATACATATAATTATATCACATACACTGGTTTCCTTAACATCTGTTTCCTCAAGACGTTTTCCTTTCCTGTTAGAGCGAGTGATCATTATTTGTAATAGACACGTGGAAAAATCATTGATGCGCAAACCACGACGTGAAGACGAATTTCGTTATCATGCCTAAGACTAGCTGTTGCACACGACTTCGTCCGCGTAACTATAAAACATAGAATACCTACTAGCTGGTGCCCGGGACGCTTGACCTTTTGTTGCTATAACACTTTGGCCAGACGTTTGCTTTTAATTTTATTTTGAACTAGCTGTTGCACATGACTTCGTCCGCGTAACTTTATAAAAAGTTATTTGTTAAACTTTATAAAAAGTAAAAGTCTATGTTACTCGCTGAGAATATAGCTTACCAACAGCGAAATTTTTTTTCAAATTGGTCCAGTAGTTTCGGAGCCTATTCAAACAAACAAACAAACAAATATTTCCTCTTTATAATATTAGTAAGTATAAGTAGATGACCTCTCGTGAACATTACTTTTTTCGTGTATATTACTATGAAGGGTATTTATTAATTTTCTCTATCCTCGACAACGTCTATGCAAAATTTAATTGCGTGCCTTAAATTTAGTTAACGCGTGAAAACAGACAGATTTTAGTATGGATCTTACTCGCTTACAGTGGAGCTATCTCTATTATGTGAATTTTTTTTAAAATCAGTAGTTTTTCAGTTCATTCATAACAAACAAAAAAATAAAAATACAAATGTTATAAAAACATATTAAAATTAAAGGCTAAAAATCATGTAATAAGTTCACCATGTAATAAAAGTCTTGAATAATAAATCAATATATAAATATGAAGATAAACAAAATATTGCCTCTTAGCCAACCCTTATTGGTTATTCATTCGAATCGGGATGAGAGGAATAACCTATTTGTAGTAAGTAGGTTCTTTTAATGAACAAAACGTTATGGAAACGTTATTACGTTTATGGAAAGATTATTATCATTTTAATGCAAACGTTATATCGAATCGACGTTACTTTATCTTTATATATTATCAACTAGCTGGTGCCCGCGACTTCATCCGCGATGAAAAAGCAATATATCGCCTGACATCGTTATTGCTATTATACTTAGCCAGGAGTTAGTTTCCTTAATTTTAGATAATCCCTCGAGAGCAGTACTTTTTTCTTGATGAAAGGTACCCTATGTCCTTTCTGGTGTCTAAGATAACGTGTATGCAAAATTTCATGGTGATCGGTTCAGAAGTTTTTGCGTGAAAGAGTTACAAACATCCATCCATACATCCATACAAACTTTCGCAATTATAATATTAGGACAGATATTTTTTTTTATGAAGGGACGCGTGTGAAGTGGTGTGTGTGTGTGTTTGTGGTTATACATTAATATTAGAATCTTTATTATTAATAAACTTTATTAGTTTATATTCCTAATTACGAGAAGTTAGTTCACTCACTATTACTCCAGGGATATTGTAAATAATGTCGAAGGTATCGCAATCAGACCGCTGAAAATGACGGAAGTGGAATTCTATTTATTGACTGTCGTTAAAGCAATATCGTAATTAACTATTAAGGAAAGCTATTTAAGGATAAACTAGTTCAGGTAGAAATTTTACCATAACAGAATCCATACTTCCATACTAATATCTGTGCTAATATTATAAATGCGATAGTAACTCTGTTTGTCTGTGTGTCTGCTACTTTTTCACGCCTTATTTACTCAACCGATCATCACGTCGTTAGGGATACAAGTAAGAGGACATCTCGAAGAACCATAAGATATTATAAGATGCATGTATTAAGTATATTTTGTTAAACCTTAAATGTATGTTGTTTTAATCAAATGCGATATTGTTTCTTTGCTGGGAATCCACAGTTCATTAATTTGTAACGAAGAGAACAAAAGGAATAGAACAAATAAGAAGATAATAAGATATCTTTTGTGCTTAAATATACTTACTTGTATGGCAAAGGGAATACAGATAATGTTCAACGAATATGTTTAACAGTAGGTGAATGGGAAGAATGGGAAGAACAATATTATAAAGCTCTGAAGAGTTTGTTTGTTTGTTCGGTTGAACTCAGGAACTACTGGTTCGAATTGAAAAATTATTTTTGTGTTGGATAGTCCATTTATCGAGAAAGGCTTTAGGCCATATAACATTTTGAACGCGGACGAAGTCACGGACAACAGCTAGTTCATAATATAAAGCTTAAGCTATTTGTGAAATGTAAGTTCACTTTTGTTGCAAATTGGGAAGAGAATATTCTATTGTAATGACATCTGTACTAAATCTTCTATCAATCTCAAACTTTAATGGATTAATCTATACTCCTGTAAATTTCCTAATTTTTTGTTGTTTGGAATGAAACAAACACTAAATGTCTCCACTTGAAAAACTCTAACAAACAACAGCAGATATCTTGATGACAGTAACTAAGTCTGTCGTGTATCTTAAAGACATTTATTTGTGGTACCTATTTTTTACCTTGAAATTGTCTTATATTCGGGCAATATTTTTATTACTTTAAAATAATTTTTTCTTTACCTACTGTTGTAATACTTGACTGAGAATTATGTTTCCTTTATCATTCTTTTTTCCCCACTTACATCCGCACTAATGTAATTAGATGTGCCAAGAATTGACTTCGTATGAACTGACACGTTTCATAGAAAATCTCCTTTTCTTTTTCAACTCCCATATTATGATGCGTTATTTGTGTATACTCATACATCAATGTTTGTGTATATATAGAGTGAGCCGTCAGCCTGTCTGCCGACCTTAACATAGTAAAACTCTGGCTCTCTGTTAACTATTCACGAATTAACTACTCAACCGATCATCATGAAATTTCGCATGCACATTGTCAGGGATTCAAGAAAGAACATAGGGTACCTTTCATCCAAAAAAAGTTTCCAAGGGATCATTTAAAATAAAATAAAAAGCTAACGCCTGGCCAAAGTGTTATAGCAATAAGGGGTCAGGCGTTATATTGCTTCTTTCAACGCGGACGAAGTCGCGGGCACCAGCTAGTATTAATATAACTATAACACAAATATTTAAATATTTCCAGACAAGACATGAAACAAAACACGCCAAGGTTTAAACTATGCTCATTTCTCATTTTTACGCTACGTTTCCGCAATTTAAATTCAAAAGCTCCACGCGATGCACTAAAATCTATGAGACAAAAATGCACGTACATAAAATGCAACCTTAAAAAATGTTACACTCAAAGTGTTAATAAAATAAATGGAGAATGCGTTGAGAGCTGGTTTTGGCTGGTCGTTATACGATTTTAACCCGTTATACTGTCATCATAAGGTCCACAAACCGTTGCAGTGTTGTACGTACGTTATTTCAATGTAAACTAACAATAAATATTTAATAAATTTAAGAGTATTATATGCTTTTGCTTTAATGGTTTAAAATTTACGTTAGCTCAAACCAACCTGTAAAATAATAATACAAAGTCAAAGCTGATAGTATAAAATTATTAAGTTTCATGTACCTATTATTATGGTAAAATATGTAGTAAAATATGAATAATAAAAGGCTTACACCATGTTAGTGCAACTACAACCTTATCTACTTGAACCCTCATTATTCACGGTTTCACGGATCCTCATTATTGATTTGGATACTGGATACTGTTGCTATTGCATGTAGTCTTTGCAATATACCTAGATAGAATGAATTTCTATATATCTACTAGTATTTTATAAGCGAATAACCTTACATAATTATGTATAGAAAGAAAGCTACATTGTTATTATCTTCTCTGTGTAGAATTTCTGTGTAGAACTCGAACGCAGAGAGCGTTCGAGAAAAGCCTCATGCGCTTGATTTTTCAACATTCTTGCAGGAATAAAAAATTTAAAATAAAGAGAAAATGAAAAAATCAAGAATAGAATAAATTTTACAACACAACACAATAAAACACAAACGTCCCCCGCCCCACCACAAACCCGCTCTAACTTAGCATAAAAATAGAGTAAAGAAAAAAGGAAAAACAAACAATAGAAAAAAAAAAGAATAAAAGAGAAAAAGAGAAAAAGGGTGGACTTTATACTGTCTAGGCTAGCCGCACACATGCAATAATATTGTCAATAAAGTGCGTATTGACAATAATATTGAGTGTGTGCGGCCGGTATTTCGGTATTGATCAATATTATTGTGGATTTTCTGAAATTGAGATTTCGACTCTTCAATATCGGGGGGAGGCTGGGGTATTGTCAATAATATTGTCGTTTGCGGGCGCGCGGCAATATTTTAGTTGAGACAAAGATTTCATAGCACGCGGACGTTCGGTTCGTGTTTTCTTGATTTTTTTAATGATAAGGTCGACAGACAGGGTGACGGTCCACTTGATGATAAGTGTCTACCGTCGCCTATAACACAAGCAACGCCACAGGTGCTGCAAGTACGGTGCCGACCCTAGAAGGATTAAGGATAAGGGGAAGGGCATAAAAAAGAATAGGAGAGAAAGGATAAAGGGAACGGAGTAGTGGGCTTTGGCATCCCTTACTCACTTACCGAAACACAACAGCACATAATTATGCTAATTATTTCACCGTGTTATTCTGTAAGGGGGTGGTTACTGCCGCCAGACGGATTGCCTTTTTTGAGAAATTAAAATTTTTTTAATTCTCGACTTTTTTCTTTCTTTTCATTGTATAAAACGTGTACACACGAATCAAGCTACCATAGAGCAACTTATAATATACAAGCTACTGAGTCAAATTTTACCACGAAAATTGACAATAATATTGAGTAGTGTGCGGGACCAAATATTGATCAATATTATTGTCAATTTTGTATTGACAATATTATTGCGTGTGTGCGTCTAGGGTAATGATTTAATATTTTTCTTTATAATCAAGCTGTAATTAAGAGTCACACTTCACCCCTCTGTTAAAATGAGACACCAAGAAAAGACGAGACGAAGGCGAGTCCAATTTATGGCCACCGTAAACAATGTGACCTCCCACGAGAAAATCCAAATAATGTTCTTTACGTGCAGTGCATACAAATAACGAGCAGCCAGAGTGATTTCACGCGGTGAATGTAGCAGAAGCGAAATCGCTCGCACTCAGCATAACCTAAATGGTGTCGTACATTTGAAACATCCCCGATTAGTCGCATTTCATTCATAGCCGTTTAGCACGACATGCATGATACGTTGATAAGTAAGCTTCGCGTTTCAATGTGAAACGTGCCTTTGATCTGAAGCTGAAAACGCCATCACATTATGCACCAACATATAGGCCACAAATTCACTGACAGTATTTTATCAAGAAAAAACTCTCAAGTAGCAATTTCTATTCAGAAATTTGTGTTTTTATATACTTAAACTAAAGTTAGCTCGCTGGTAGAAATTCGACCATATAATCATTTGTAAGGTGGAGAAAATAAAGTATTTCTGTCGTTTTGAGGACATATTTGTCACTCATTAATCAATTTATAACTTAAAGAAACGAAATATATATTTTTTTGTGTTAATAAAATAAAGGATATACTTAAAGTCAGTTTGGATGAAGTGTAAATATTTTCTAAAATGTGACGATTTCATATTAATACCTATATATTTCATTAATAATTTTTTTTTTTATTTAAAAAATAATCTAATTATTTTCAGACAATCAAATAGATTGCAGATAGCTCTATGCTGTGGTGAAACTGTGCTGCAAAGTCTATAAAGAATAAAATTGATACCTACCGTCAGAAGTAATATTCAATCCTCAACAGGTAATCCTGTAAACCCTAATTTCAATTACAAACTGTATCGTTGTAGATATTGCTCACGGTGACGAAAGAGGGAGTCGGGCAAATTCGGTCGAATGCCGAAATTTAAGCAGTTTCCACGTATCTATTTGGATATTTGATCGTGACACCGATAAACCGGATTTCCGGAAGCGTTGTCGAATACGTGTTTCAGAAACATGTTATTTACGAGTTTAATATACTAGTGATTATTCTTGTTGTCATGTGACTGCTTTTACTTAAGAATGATAGTCAAGATGTAGAAGTGTAAAAGAAAGGAAGTAACCTTAGTTTCTTTTTTTATATTAAACTAGGTGTTGCACGCGACTTCATCGCTGATAATAATATAGCTTCCGTTGGGAAAGGTTTTTTTTTTTTCAGATTGGTCCAGTAGTTGCGGAGCATAGTTTCGGAGCCTATTCAATTCAAACAAACAAACAAATAATCAAATCTTTCTTCTTTATAATATTATAAATAGTATAGATGAGCGACCCGTTCCCGGCTTCGCTCGGATTGCAATTGTCTTGGTTTTTTTCTAGGTTTTCTCTTCATAAAAATCTTCCTCGATCTTAAACGAATATTTGAAAATAAAAATAGCCGAATTGATCTAGCCGTTTTCCAGTTATCTCACATTCAAAAACACATATTAATAAAACCGTTCAGATACAGATTCATTTTAGATTTATTATAATAAATCTATATTACATTCAGGTACTGATAATTAACCTTAATAATATCGATTCTTGAAACACACCTCATGGAAACAAATATCAAACAACTCTTGCAAAGGAAAGGTCAACTAAATAGATTAAAATAAGTTATTATGAGGGAAGTAAACAAATTCCCTTTATTAGGGGAAGCCTAATAAAGCCCCTTAAAGCAAAAAGAGTGGTTGGCCACAAATGCCCAAGGGATCCAATGCGTAATAGAAACGTGTATATCCTCTTTAAAGGGTTTGACATTGTCCTTGAGCACAACAGATTATTTTGATAGAGAAGGCAGTGGTTTAAGTTGTTTTCTAAGTTTAAGTTACATTAAATATAAAAAAAAAATTATCAATTGGGTTTCTACTTACAAGAAACTCTTATGATCGTCACCCTTATGAACGATCTATTCAATTCATTTATTAAAAAAAAAATCTAAAATTTCTGTGTGACAGGACTAGTTAGGGATCGCGAGCCAGCAACAGATTTTCATGACCAATGCAGTTATCGTTCTTTTTCTTAAAAAAATTCTTAATTTCTTAATCAGGTTCACCTGAACTTGATTAAAAAAAGGTTTTCTTCAAGTTTTTCTTCTCAGTTGAAAATTTCCCACATGATAGTTTATCTGCTATTATGAATAATGGTCTTGTAGCACATATGGGGTCTCCACAGGTTGAGATGACGCCATAAATGCAACTTTATGAATATCAAAATTAATATTAGAAACACTTTTACGTATAGGTACACACTATTCAGAAATCTCTAAGTGTGTGTATAGCGTAATATCATCTAGCTAGACGTTTCCGAAAACTTGTCATCTAGAAATAATTAAACTCATCATATTGCATTGTTGTCTGTACGTAAAGTTCTATGTTAGCTCGTGACTTTAGGTTCTCGTGTTAGGTTGGCTACATACTCTACAACTTTACACACTAATACAACTTTACACACTAATAGTCGAATTGAAATTGAACCATGTTATATAAATCTACGAATAAGTAATAACATATAAATGTACATTTCAATATAGTAGTATTATATACTATGCAAATGTGCTACAAGGATTAGTTCATTCTCAAAGTTGACCTCGCCGCGAATCGAACCCGGGGACCCTGAGACGTTAGGCAAGCATCCTTATACCACTCATCTAACGGGCAGTTTTTAGAAGAAATGAAGCCTTGGTTATTTTAGCAGCTTATGTTATATTTCCGAGGGCGGGCGGTCTACAACTAGGACAGATAACACCACAGCATAAAATATGTTTTAAAAATAGTAAAGTGTGTAAGTACCCTTATTCACGTTTATCCTTAGATGTTTATGACACACAAGTCGGTCTCTGTCTGGAAACGCGTCTAGTCATGCTCGAGTAAATATTAATCTAAGATCCTGTATTGTTTAGTTAGGTTTAGTTAGCTAGAGCAGGAAATCTTTGCCCGATTGTTAACTACCTACAGCTTTCTATCAACAACAACCAAATAGAATTGTTTGCACGCAATACTCACGAATATATATTATCTATCAGACGATAGATAATATATATTCTACTAGCTGGTGCCCGCGATTTCGTCCGCGTTGAAAAAGCAATATATCGCATGACATCGTTATTGCTATTATACTTAGCCAGGAGTTAGTTTCCTTAATTTTAGATAATCCCTCGGCAGCAGTACTTTTTTTTCTAGAAAAGGTACCCTATGTTCTTTCTGGTATCCCAGACAACGTGTATGCAAAATTTCGTAGTGATCGGTTCAGTAGTTTTTGCGTGAAAGAGTTACAAACATCCATACATACATCCATTTATACATACAAACATTCGCATTTATAATATTAGTACGGAAGTACGGATATAGAATTTTTAAGAGTATTATTATATCATATGTACATACGTTGCAAGAAACGATCAACTACTTTGTATTTGGTTCCCAGTCCGTCCATAAACCTTAGTTTTATGTGATCTACGGGACTTCGCACATTGTGAGCGGCAGCTGAATTTTGATCAGCGCATTCTTCCTGAATACTGAGTGGCTACAATTACCTACACATCGTGACGTCACTAGTTTTTAGCCACTAGAGAAAAGTAACTTCCTGTACCCGGTACTATTCTTAGTCTTTCTAGTTTGGTTATTATAAATTTCATTGAGCGCTTATACACTGAACTGCAACGAAAAAGAGTCGGTTAGAAAATCCGCACTTCCGTACTAATATTATAAATGCGAAAGTTTGTATGGATGTATGGATGTTTGTAACTCTTTCACGCAAAAACTACTGAACCGATCACCATGAAATTTTGCATTCACGTTGTCTGGGACACCAGAAAGGAGATAGGGTACCTTTCATCCAGAACGCGGACGAAGTCGCGGGCTCCAGTTAGACTTCAATATCTTCAAAAGTATCTGACCTAGCTTTATGAAATAAAGACTAAATTAAAGAATATTTTAATGTGCTTAAATAAAAATAAAATTTATTTAGTTTAGCTTTAATTTAGTCTTTATATCATAAAAGCTAGGTCAGGTAGGTACTTTTGAAGATATTGAAGATTTTCTAACTGACCCGTTTTTTTTTGCAGTCCGGTATATTTAATTTAATTGTTATGGGAACCAGCAGAAACAGCGGAGTATAGTCTATATCTATAGATATAAAAAGAGAAGATTTGTATCTTTATATTTTTGTAATGAAAATAAACTCAAAAACTGCTGGACCGATTTTAAAATAGAAAGCTTCACCTACTATAGAAAGCTTCATTATCAGCGAGTAACATAGGCTATATTTTATAAAGTTTCGCTGGCGAAGTCGCGTGCAACAGCTAGTTTTTATAAATCCATTAGAATCAACAAGATTGTGATAAGACAAGGAAACCTTAAACACTTTGAAGATTTTAAGCTTTTTCTAATGAACAAAAGAAATTATGACATATCCATAAAATGAGGTTGACAATATAGGATTTAATGGGGTTGAGTGTTCAACTTAACATAATAAATAAGTAATTTAATTTTAGTTGCACCCTCTACCAATTAAACGGATAAGAATGGACATGAGACCCCCCTCCCTTGAGTCCAGTGACCACAACATAGTAAATGTACACGCATGAAGCTCCTTGCAAAGTTTTGCGTAACATAATCCATACAAATTGCTTGCTTTTGTTAACGGTGTGAGAATCGCTCCCAGCGCACTCATTCTGTTACTCACCTCGCTATCAATCTGACAACTTCTTCGGTGTTGCCATGATTTCTGCTAATCCAAGATTTCAGGCAAGGTTATCGTAGTGAAAGGGAGTTTGCAGATTGAATTTTGTAGTACCTTTTAACGGTTATAGTTTTTATAATATTAAATTAATACTTAAGTGAATAAATTGCCTAATCATTTTTTCACATAAAATGCATTTTCTCGCAAAGAATGCATCTTGAGATCATGGATCGCCTGAAAAGTATTGGTCGCGGCGTCTATCAAAACTTCGCCATCTTTCTCTATTCAAAATACCAAGATTTATTTTAAAATACAAAGACTTTTCTGGTAAGAAAAAAGTTTAATAGGCAGCTTCATATTTCACGTTTTCACCTGCCGCTTATTTAAATTGTCGTATTGCTATGCATACTTTGGCTCTTTTCAGTGATTCTCGGCAATTCTTTATGACTTATAATATAACCTTCCTCAAGATTTAGCTATCAAATGCAAGAATAATTTATAAAATCCAACTGGTTTGTCTAGAATAACGCTTATCAGCGCGATTCACCAAACAAACTCTTCAGATATATCATATTAGTAGATATATATGGATGCATACTCAATAACTTTATTACTACAACTAATAATTATATTTTTATTTTAACACTAAATCAAATCCTCAAAATTTTAAAAGTATGTTGTATTTATAAGTGACATTTTAAGTGTACAGAAAATACGCAAATATTTGCATTATATAATTTGCGTACAATATTGCATATTTACATTTAATGAATTTGTTAATAATATATGAATATATACAACCTGTCTGCAATCAAATTTCAGTATTTTAAAAATAACACTCCATATTTCTCCTGTGTGGATGTGTACATAAATAACACTCATTTTTTTTCTACATGTCTGTTATTTTATAAAATATTTTCCTGCGTATCCCCTTAAAGTGTATTCATACTATCTAATTTTCATAAATCTCAACTAGGCCCGTCGAATTTGTTATACGAAAAAGTACAGTTAGCATTCGTGATTTATGGTGACCCTACTCACAACATAGAACTCGAGGGACTAATATCTGTGCCGATGTGTAAGTCAGGCTTGATGTGTCTTCACATTCATTACATTCATAAACCCTTTTCGTATAGAATCTTACAGGAAAAGGAATACAGTTCAGTTTCGCTTAACTATTTATGATTGAAATTATTATATACCTATTCTTTGTTGACATTTAATTTATGACAGACTAGCTGTGCTCGCGACTTCGTCCGCGTGGAATAGTTATTTTAGGAATCATTTGGGTATCTCGAACGGTTTTCGCAGCGCACGCAACGGAATCCCTCAAAGATGAATAATTTTCCCCGTTTTTTTTTTCACATTTTCGACTGTTTCTTCGCTCCTATTAGTCGCAACGTGATGTTATATAGCCTAAAGCGTTCCTCGATAAATGACCTATCCAACACAAAAAGAATTTTTCAATTCGAACCAGTAGTTCCTGAGATTAGCGCGTTCAAACAAACAAGCAAACTCTTCAGCTTTATAATATTAGTATAGATTCAAAAAAAAATATCTATCCCGGATTTTAATCATTTGTATTACCAGACGAAAACAAAGTGAACACCACCAACACCAACACCAACAAAGTAGCTAAGTAGAAACACCCCAGAATGGAGATAGAACAGTGGATTAAGGATTCTACCCTAAAGCAATGTCAGCAACCAATAATAAGGAAAGAAAAGAAAGTTACTTGTCCAATATTTGTCGACAACTAAGTTCAGAGATTCGCATTAAATATCGTGTCTGACATGGCTGTTCTACGGAATAATACAATCTTATTGTGTAAAACGTACAACATCCCAACAATCTCACTGATAAAAGAGAATATGAACCACAATATACAAGTTTGTCGAATACTCCAAAAACTTTGTTGCATATATTTTGCCGGTTGCGTTTTGTACTGAATAATCAAAACTTCATCACATTACCAAACGAAATTGAGCTCTGAAAACTGAGAAATAAAACCGAAACGATACGCGTAAATAACTTGGTCACAATGACTGGGATTTTAAAAGTGCCTCCGAGAAGTTAATTTGAACTTTATTCTTATGTGTGTAGGGGTCATGGTGAATGCAGGAAGGTAATGGTTTTCATCTTTAGTGTCCACAGTAAGTCCGGCGGTGAAACGGTACAAATTGCCGCTCACAATGTCGTCACGTTTTACTATGGTGTGAATAATTCGGCTGCAACAATATTCTGGATTTCATTACGGTATTAAAACTTATGCGTCTACAAAATCCACCTTAATAAAAACGTATGTGAGGTTTATTATCGAATAAATTTATTTTCTTCTTGGGAACTCGTCAGGGTACACTGCGTATTGCTGTCATAAGAAGTGCAGCATGTGAACTATCTATGGCGATCAATGGCGTTGCTTACCCCATCACTTCCTTATCCCTCTTAGCCTTCTATGGTCGGCAGAGCACCTGCAATTATCTGATAGATAACTACTAAAGATTGCTTCTATCTTTGTTAGTTTGCTATCTATCTGTAGTTTATTGAAATGGAAAACCGTGACGGTAGATAGAAGTTGTTACTGTAGTAAGGCAAATCCATGGATAGATAGATGATTGAAAACGAGCGTAAAATCAACTTGCATGCCGCTCGTTATCATTATATAAGTCTAATTAAGATAAAGTTTGCCACTAACCGTTTAATAGAAGCCAGAGAGGTCCACCAGTTAAAAAAAAAATCTTATTATTTAGTCGTGAAAAGGTCTCAAGTTATCTATATTAATCAGGTCGAGCTACTAGACTACTCGCGGGAATAAACTCGCGTGAGCCCGCGAATTATGTGACTATGTCTAATGTCTTTTAAATAACTTTTAAATAACAAAATAAGTTAATCCAATGTTCAAAGCAACTATTTTGCTACTGGCTGTTTAATAATTTATTTACACTTTTTCAAACCTATCGAAGAAAAATTAAGTTTCAAAACTGAAAGAACAAACGTGTAGATTCATGTAAGTATCCTAAATAAAATATTAATATTTTATTTCTATATGTTTAATAATAAATGATTTTTATCGTCTTATTTGTAATAAGACGTTCAGCGTTCTGCATATGACAAGCCACTGCTTAAACTTATTTCATCAGTCACACGTAAAGTGGTCCAAGACCAAGTAGATTTTCTAATAAGTAATTATTAAGTTTGGGGCATAGTTTCACAGAATAATTAAGAATGAGTGAAGTTCCCGTCAAGAGTGAAGTGAAGAACAAAACTCGTCTGTGAAGTTTCCAGTAACCAAGTTCCTGGAAAATCCGTTTCGTCGTTCTACAGCCAATCGATCGACTAACTTAAATTGCGTGCCACGACTCAAGTCGTAAAATAAAGAAGTTCCTATACTTAAAATTACATAAAAATTCTCTTTTACGATACAACAGCAATAACTTTTATTATTGTAACACTGAGAGCAACGTTTATTGCCATATCTAAGGCTAGGAGATAAGTATAAAAATTTATGGCTTAAAATTTTCGATGATTTTTAGCCGTTTCTCTATTTTCTCTTTTAACAGATTTTTATGGCAGCAACGTCTGCGATAAGCGAAGCAGCTGCTTTTCTAAGGCTATGTTGCGTTTATTCTAAGGCGACAAAGTTTATTCCCTTTAATGTCAGTAGCCATACGAAAATCGCTTTGTATAAGATATAATGTCAGTAGTCACACGAAAAAAAAAATGTGCACATTTATTTAAAATATTGATTTACTTTTAATTCATAGACACATTTCAAGTTTATACGCGTACTAGTTTTAGTCCTATCTTTATTTATCCTTTTATTTATTTTCATTCTATTTCCCTGACAAGTAGGTACGCAAAACACTACGACCTATATAGAAGCAAAAAAAAAACACTAAGCGGAAACAAACAATGTATACATATGCGCGTGACTTGTTTTAAGAGGATTGTGAGGTGCCGATACGCGGCGCAAGTAGGTATTTTCAAAAATGCTATCTGTTTCACATCGCTCTGCCTCCGACCCGTATCGTGCGATAGAGAGAGTTGCAAATCCTGTAGTAAATTGCCTACATTTCCTTAGTGTAATATGCTTTCGGGCGATAACGTTTTTACCCACCTAAACTTTTACAAAATAAGACAATTTTGATATCATTGGATTTGGTACACCTTAATCTAAGTCTGTACGTTTTTATTTTTTAGTAATTCAGTTTAATTTAATTAAAAAAAATAAAAACGCTAGAGGAAGTTTTTAAGTAAAAAATATAGATTTTTAGATGCTAATAACTTCTATCGTAAGAAATATTTCTTAAAAATAAAAACGTACGGACCTAGTTTTTCATTATCTCTACAACATTTCCAAAAATTATAAAAATTGGACTATGTTTACTGGGGGGAAAGCGTTATCGCTTTTTGTATGAAAATTTACAGCTTGACAATCCTCTTAATAGCATAATAATAATAAAGTTTTTATTTCCAAAAACTATTTAATAAACTATTACAACATTTATAATTCCTACTTAATATAATTTTCTTTTTTTAGCCTCCTCCATCTTTTTTTTTTTTTTTTTTTTTTATTTTATTTAAACATAGTCACACAGCACTCAAACAATAAAGATATATAGTAATAATAAATACATATGTATACTTAATACCTAATGCCAATAACGGACTACATTATTTTACCATAAAAAAAAAAGAGCAAACAATACAATAAATATGTAGTTTTCTTACTAATTAACACAATCGTGAAACAAGATAAAAGAAACAAACAAAAAACAGATCGAAAGTAAACAAAAAGGAAGTGGTGTGTGTGTGTGTGTGTGTGTGTGTGTGTGTGTGTGTGTGTGTGTGTGGTTATTATACATTATTATGAGAATCCTTATTATCAATGTGCTTTATTAGTTGACTCCTAAATACTGCCTTTTTAAAGTTAAATAAGTCTAATGATGCAAATAATTTATTATAATTTCTGTGCATCCTACAAACAATAGAATTTTGTGCATAGTTAGAATGTGACATAGGGACATGAAATAAAGGAGTGTGTCTAGTTCTGACAAGAGGTGCACGTAGTTGGAGGAAAAGAGACGTGAGTTCAGGACTGTCAATAACTCCGTTGCAGACATTGTACAAAAAGAGCATATCCAGTAGGGAGCGTCTACCTTCAAGTGTCATTAGGCCATGAAACAAGTTAGATTCAGCGTTGCTTACGTATCTATGACATTTTTTGTAGTTGAGATGCTTTAAAAATTTAGACTGAACTTGCTCAATGCTATGAATATGTTTTTTATATTGGGGATTCCATATGCTACTGCAGTATTCCAGATTACTTCTCACATAAGCATAGTACAAGACCTTTAAACATTCTGCATCCGAAAAAACCTGACACATGCGCAGAATGAATCCTAAATTTTTATTTGCTTTATTAACAATTAATGCAATGTGCTCAGAAAATGTTAATTTAGTGTCAAGTAAAATACCTAAATCCTTAACTAAATTGGATTCTTTAATTTTCAAATCATTAAATTTATAACTAAACGACAATTTATTAATTTATCTTATCAATTTATCAATTTATATTTATCAATTTATCTTCATCCAGTTTTTCCTGTTTTTGGCAACCTGTAACCAATATAACCAATTAATTAAAATAACCTGTTTTCGTTGTACATAAATCGGAGCACCACCCATTCATTTTATTTATAACTAGCTGTTGCACGCGACATCGTCCGCTTAAATTTATAAAATATAGCCTATGTTACTTGGTGACAATGTAGCTTCCCAACATTGAAAGAATTTTTCAAATCGGTCCAGTAATTTCGGAGCCTATTCAATTCAAACAAACAATCAAACAAATCTTTACTCTTTATAATTTTAGTATAGATAGACAAGGTATGAAAAAACAATCAACCATTCGTAGGTTCATTCTTTTTGATCAGTTAGACAGACCACTGAAAATGTCCATTCAGCACCAACTGTTTGTGTAACGTTCAATCCATTTACGAAACTCGCTTCCTACGCTGTGCTCTTCGTTGGTGAATACTTTTATGGGTCTCCGTTGATTAATTTATGAGATCTTAAAAATAAAGCGTAATAGAGAAAATCTTATTGTTTTTAATAAATTGGCATATTAATCTATTGAAACTGGAGTAATATGTGATTTCATTATAATATTAAATACTAGCTGTTGTAAGCGAATTCGTCCGCGTAACTTTTCAAAATATCAGAAAAAGTTTTTCGCTGATATACCTAGCTTTTAATAGGTGAAAGAATTTTGAAAATCAGTCTATTAGGTTTTGAGTTTATTAATTACAAACATACAAAAATACAAATCTTCTCACTATAATAATTAAAAATACAATTCCTAATATTAAATTTATAATCAACTTTCGTTTATTCAAAACCGCAAATCTCGTAAAGTATACCTACTTTATCAATCACCATGGAATTTTGGATAAGTAAATTCACGTTTGTCAGGCGACCAGAAAAGAACATCCTTCATCCACAAAAAAGTAGGTTCTTGAGGGAAAATATTAAAAAAAATATATAAAAAACAACGCCTGACAAGACTAAAAAAATATCTTTTAAGATATAACTAAGTTAGTGAAAGTTTATATGTGGCGTCCACTATTTACTTTTCTTATATTTAGATACTTCGTATATACATTGTAACACACATATATTTCTTTTTTTAAATGGAAACAAAATTCATAAGAAAAATGTTTGAAATAGTGGACGTATTGGAATAGTGTTACGTATTGAATAAAACGCCATAAAATGCCAGTGCTCTCGTAAAACTCCACACATCCGAATTCAAAACTCAAAACAGATATGGCGAATAATGATTTTCCATAAAATAACATAGTAAATGGGGTCGAGCGGTCACTGCACCGCCAGGGCTGTCAAAAGGGGATCCTTTTGCTAATAATTTGGAATACAGGTGATATTTTAATTTCACGACATTCCACTAGACGTTTGGTCTAGTGGCTAGTAACACTAGCTGTTAATCAAACGGTCGCGGGTTCGAATCCTGCTAGGGGCAAATTGTTATGTGTAAACATTTAGCTTTGTACCGGATTTTTTTTTGTATTTATAATATGTATGTATTTACAAAAAAAAGTGATCTATGTAGTAGCAAACTGTTTGGTATCCATAATACAAGCATTAGTGTCCTTATTTCTTGTATAATAGTATTATTTTTACACAGTGTCACTATGTACGCAAACTGGCATTTGAACTTTGGATTATGCCCAAAATTTAATAAAACATTCGGCATGTACACGTCACAGACAGCTTGCAGTGTGATTGGGATGTGACCAGACTGGCTCGGGTACGCCGAATTCGGCGTAGTACTTATTATTTGCCACATTTAACAAGCACGGCGGTTGTAACTTGTCGAGCGCAGCGAGACCAATCATTAATCTATGTACCTACACATAAAATTTACTTGTTAATAAGTGGCTACATTCGCCTAGATAGAATAATAGAATAAGGTAGGTACAAGGTGAGATTACATGATACCAACACCATGCGTGCTTATTTCACAAAAATCTGCTGTACATAGTGGTTACAGCAGCCAAACGGGGTGCCCAGTTATTGGAATCAGGAACGCTATGTGCCCGGTGGTTCTACTAAAACGAAAAACTAAATATCGACATTATTACTTGTTCTTTGTGTTATTAGAATAGGATTACAAAACTGTCAAAGCCAATTAAATTTATCATCCCTTAAATTATCATTTAACTAATTGCTCTAATACAATTATCAAACACCAATTAAGATCAAAATCGTATCAGGAAATTAATCTTATTTGTATTATTAACGAACATACATTTATATTAATAATAATTTATAATTGGAATACTAATTTGGAAATATCTTTGAATAATCAGAGCCAAAACAATTTTAAACTCTGAAGATGTATTGGAAATATATTTTTATTTAATATCTAGCTAAACCCGGCCACGATTCGCTGTGAAAATCGCTTTGCTTCATGGTCAACGTAGAAAATTATGGTTTTTTTTTAATCGGTTTCCGTTGGAATTTTTGCTTGGCTTGGCACGGTTGCAATTTTTTTCTGCAAATTATCTAAACTTCCTTATTTATTGCTCGTCCATTAGAAGAAAACCGTAACAGAAGCCCTTGGGTGATTTGGAATAAGTTAGCGGAAAAACAGACGACCTAACCACCCGGAAGGGAAGCGGACAGCGACTGTCTTTCATGGCATGTATGTTAAAATTCGATAAATAATACTACTTATGGACTGAGCGCAGTATTAATTTGAGTTGAAAATCTAAGTAGAATGCGCACCAAAGAACTATCGACCTCTGAAGTTATTCCAAGTTACGTCACAAGAGCTAAAACAGGTATCAGCCAGTCAGCGGGAACGCGTGTTTGACTGTACTTAGTTACTTACGCAAACTAAAGCCAGAACCAACTTCAAAAGTCGATAGTCGTTTGGTGCGGGGTGCGGACCATACCTACTAACAATATTAAAAAAGATAAAAGTTATTTAAAAATAGCCAACCCTACGTTAAGCCCAAATGCAGGTCATATTAACTGGGCCCTTATTCAAATTCGCCTCAGCCATTCAATTCAGCGCTCATCTCGCTGAATAAAGCGTTTCATTATTCGTTTCGAAAATAAATCTCACTTTCGATACGCGACACCCGAATGCTAATTTAAAACGTCCATCAATAAAATAAACAGTTGAGTATCGAGTATAATTGTTCGTGAGACGGTGCAACGTTTTCAATGTTATATCAACAGTGCTACTTCTACTATGTATCTATGAACTCTAAAACAAAGATCTCTGCGATGCGAATAAATTACAATTTAATCATTGCGTTTTTCATTTTACTATTTTATTTTTATGTTAAAATCGGTAACCAGGTTGATTGACGGGCCACTTGATGGTAGGTGGCTACCGTCGCCACGCCGTAAGCAACGCCACAAGCATTGTCTCATATTATTACCTACTAGAGTAAGAACCGCGGGTCAACGGCGCGGCTAAATGGCACCCAAATGGCACCAGTTCATTGGCCCTAAAACTCATTTTGGGGCCAACTAACGGCAGTCGTCATCCCGCGACAAAAGCTGTTTTTGAATAAACTCAAAACTACATACTTACTGGACTGATTTTAAAAATGTTTCCATCTATAGAATGCTATATTATCAGCGAGAAACCGAGGCTATATTTTATAAAGTTACGCAGACGAAGTCGAGTGCAACAGCTAATAGGTACTAATTTATTATAGGTAGGTCAAAAAAACAAAATACCTACTACGTAGATACCTAAGTGATAAAGACAAATGAAAAAAATTGTAAGAGCCGCTAAAATAGTCGGCTGCATTATTTAATACAATGGACACCTCACTGAATGCATTCTAATGAAATAAAGAAACCCATTTCTGAGTCTTTTCTATTGAACACAGACCTCAATGCAGCCACTTCAATAATAAAAGTTACTACTAGGTATCTAATCTTAGGTACTATGTATTGTTCGATCCATTAATTAACAGAAGTGTTACTTGGTAGGTAAGGTAGGTACTTAATAGTAATCATTAATCAGGTACTATGCCCAGTAATGTTGTCTCGGATAAAGAGAATATAATCACTACGTTTTATTAGATGTTAGAGTCAAATTGATGTATTGATGTTACAAACATGGATTTATGGATACAAAGACATCGTTGAATTAACATTTCATACTTAATATTTTTTTATTATAACATTTAGTGTCTAACCCATTCGAAATTACAATTTTTATCGTATTAATTTTATGTAAATTCATATGAAATCATATATTTTTATGTATAAAATTCCTAACAAATACATTACACATATAATTATGTATTTGGATAAGTTCTTTTAAATTACGTAAAATGGAAAATAATTTCGAGATCTACGAAATGTCAATTTCAATGTCAGCTGTCAAACGAAACTTCAAACTATAACTTTGTTTTGCACTTTTTGTGAGTTGTATTGTATATAACTTTACAAATAAATTACCTTTTGTACAAAATTCTGTGATCATTTTATGATTAATTGTGAATAAAAATCAAATATTTATCTCGCATAATCGGCTAGATATAAGTATTGATGCTGTCCGCATAATTTGCTAAATATCAATACATTGTGTGATTTTTTTGTTTCCAGAGCTTATTATTAGTAAAATAAAGTGTTTTACAATGGATTTCGTTACAAAATTGAAAATTTTAGTTATCGGAGAAAGTGGCGTAGGCAAATCCAGGTAATATACAATAATATAAGTCTTTTTTACGACATTCTAATAAGTGAGAAATTAGTTCCTGTTGCAATATTATTATGAATGTTGAATCATCATACTACGCAGTAATCACATCCACGTTAATATAGGTAACACCATATTTTATTTTATTTCAAATAAAATGGCAACAAAATCTGTTTATTTTATCTTTGTTACTAAGTAACTTATCTTTTCATATGTAAATATGCATGATAACACTTGTATGCTTGGATTGCATTTCAAAGACTGTGTTTACCTTAAGTATAGTTATTTTTTAAAATTATGTTTTATTTTAAAGCAATGTGAATTTAATATGTGATGTTTCATTTTGAGGTAAATACTATAGAAATTTGATTTTAAATAAATAATAGAAAATTAATTGCAAAAAAATGTAATTTGATTACAATGATAAGTCTGCTTGTTGGCATAGCCATTCAACCAAAACTATGCTGAATCACTGGAGAAAATTTTGAATGGAAAGTCTGCAATGATGTCAATAATGGCTTTGGCCTATTCACCAAATTGACAGTGCAAATGTTGGCCGTTTAGTTTTAATTTCTGCCCAGTTATATTTTGTTAGCACATTTTTAATAAAGTGAGATCCTCACAAGCGTGTGAGTTTGGGTCATCTTATGTCTCAAAATCCTGGACTTTTGGAAAATTTTGAAGTCTCAGATACAGTGACTAAGATCGGAACTCGAAACACAGCAACTGTGTAGACGAGGGATCCTCAAAAAATAAAAAATAAATTGAATGCCAGCGTCACAGCGATAAATTTGTCAGATATTTTCTCAAATATAAAATTTTACATTTTTCAATCTTGATGATGTCGCGGGTGTCAGCTAGTTTTTCATCTATATTTTTTATTTTCAGTATAATCCTAGCATTCACTACAGGTGACTACCATGACACTTTCCCATCAACAATTGGTGTTGATTACAAGGTGAAGGTTATGGATGTGAATGGAGTTAAAGTGAAATTAGGAATATGGGACACAGCGGGACAGGAAAGATATAGGACATTGACATCAAGTTTTTACAGGTAAGCGTTTAACTATAATAATCTGTATACCAGCACAGTTACCTTAGGTTAATTATTCTGTCAATTACAATAAAAAAATATATCAAAGTAACCTCATCCTGCCTGCCATGGAAATGGGCTATATCTTTACATAGTATAAAACAAAGTCGCTTTTTCTGTCCCTATGTCCCTTTGTATGCTTAGATCTTTAAAACTACGCAACGGATTTTAATGCGGTTTTCACTAATGGGTAGAGTGGTTCTCGAGGAAGGTTTATAAGTACCTAAGTTACGCGGGCGAAGTCGCGGGCAGCAGCTAGTAATATATAAATAAACATGGTATAAGATGAATCAGCCTTAAATGAGCCACTATAAAATTTATAGTTATTCATTATTTGACATCAATGATTAGTTATAGTCATCAACAATTGAAACATTTAACAACATGTAGAAGCTCCTAAATCCTCATAATAGTTGACTTGAGATGATTTGAGAAAGATACCAATATAATTTATTGTTTTAGAGACGCACACGGAGCAATATTAGTGTATGATGTGTCAGAACCAAAAACATTAGCCAAACTAAACGAATGGGTTGAGGAATTACAAGTTTACTCGACCAAACAAAACATTGTTTGCTTGGTTGTTGGCAATAAGATCGATAAGGTATTAGAATTATTTTATTTTATATAAAAAATTATTAACCGCCTTGCTAAAAATTTGCACGAACTGTCCCATTTTTATTTGGTATTTATAAATAAGTCTTTTAATTTAATGGCGTTAAAAATGATATAATTGTTATCAGTATGGGGCAGTGATTTTTTTGATACTCTTTTTCCAAATAAGTTATGTTTTTTTTTATAAAATCTTTATTTAGCCCAGGGCTGTTTCAAGAGAAGCAGGTCAAGCGTTTGCACAGAAACATAGAATGCTCTTTATAGAGAGCAGTGCTAAAACTCAGGAAGGTATCAATTTGGCCTTTGAGGAACTTGTTCAAAAGGTGAGTCTCTTTTTGTTTAGTTAGTTTAGTTTAGTTTTTATTTATTTTTTATTGATACTTAATAACTGATAAAGGATACATTAGATCTTCTCTAAAAGTGGCATAGTAGAATATCAAGCTATGAGCTTGCGGTGATATTTCAAATTAGTTGCACTAAGTTGTACTTAAGGTGAACTGTTACGACTTGAACCAATATAACTAAATGTTAAGGTTCAAATCACTACTCATGCAAAATTTACATTATTCATTTTTTTATTAGAATTAACGAGAGAAAATGATAGCAGGTATAAAAAAATTCAGTAAACAGTTTTACGCAGTGATTTTGTTTGAGGCCCTGAATCAAGTGTATCCTTTATCAAAGGATAATAATATTTAAAATTCCATTAAAAAATTGTGTTTCTTCTATTTTTATATTACGTATTTTTGGCAGAAACTAACTAGTTATAGTTAATTAGGCCTATGTCCAGTAATAAGAAATTACCAACAATTATGTGATATAAAATAACAAAATGAGATACTTAAATGGTGTCTGTTTGTTGTATATGTGTTTCCATATTCCCACAGCTCTAAATAGAAAAGAAAGACGTCTAAAGTCGCCAGTAAACGCTAGTCTAAATGTTTTAGTTTTCTTACATGCGATGCGCATGAAATGTTTGCTACAATTCCTAAGCAAGTTAAGTGTGCGAAATTCAAGGGAAACTGTAAATTGCATTAGTGCTAATTCCATCCCGTCAACGGGGGAGAGCTCGCTGCTCGTAACGATGCTTTAATTACAAAGACCCACTTGATTGAACTCCGCCTTGGTGCACATCCAGACAAGAGAGCTTTTTCTCGGGAAAATTATTTTCGTAGCCAATTTTCTCAGATCTATATCTTCATGCATATAAATGTTATGATGGACATGATGGTGAATGGTGAAACTCTTTTTTTTAATGTGGCCGTTTAAAACTCATAGGCTAAATTATAAAATTATTGCATAACATCATCATCAGATTTACTTATCAATAAAATTATCACAAATGGTGACTCTAACTTTGGCTTCGTCAGTTGAGGCCTTGTTAAGGTGGCTTTTATTTACTTCTTGCGTACGCCCTAATTAGTCATGCCACCTTCGTGTGTTCATTTCACTCGGTTGTTAGTACCTAGTTTAGCAAGACAAAAAATGTACGAACAAAATGTGCACATTTCCTTACGATGTTTTCTTTCACGAACTCAAATTTCTTCTCAATTCACGGCGGCCCATTCTGTGTCTCCCAGGGCTATAGTTGACTTTTTCAATGTTTGAGTGAATAGGCATCTTCTGGGTTTGAGGGAATAGGGATCTTCAGGGTTTGAGGGAATAGGGATCTTCAGGATTTGAGGGAGGGAATAGGGATCTTCTCGGTTTGAGGGAATAGGCATCTTCTGGGTTTGAGTGAATAGGCATCTTCTGGGTTTGAGTGAACAGGCATCTTCTGGGTGAGCTCGCTCCATCATAGGCATCTTCCTTGCTACACAGTTGGTTGTTGTCCAAGAGCAAATTCATCTCTTACAAAAAAATGGTCTTTCTTTATAAAAAGCTGACATTAATGCCTTGGATTAATATTTTACCTTTCAGATCATAGAGACTCCTGGTCTCTGGGAGACGACGGAATCGAATTCCAACATTCGCATATCAGACGAAGAGAGACAGCAACAGGAGACGTCTTGTTACGGTTACACTTGTACTATTTAGAAACAGTTATTTATAAATCAAGTTCCACTGGTGAGGGATCAGTGGCCTTCATTCAGTATAAACCATGTAAATAGGGAAAAAACTGATGGTGTGTCGGTTTTGGACTTTTCAATAAATTTTGGACATTTTCTTTATTTATTAGTTATCATTTACCTATACTATTTATAAATTAATGAAGGAAACAGCACATAATACAAGTAAAGGATGGTCACATAGTTAAACATTATTAAAAAAGTTTTTACGGGAACGATTGTAACTATGAAAAAAATTAAAATTCAGGAATGTGAAAAACTAAAAAAAATCCCATAAATTCGAGACCTATATTTCGATTTTTCTAAGAAAAGATCGTTTGCGCTCGGGTCTTGTCGTAATTTGTTTTTGGAACGAATCATTTTGACTCACAATAGTCATTTTACTCGACTCAAAGAGGATCAGGGCCTCCAAAACAAATTTTTTTTTATGAAAAATAAAGTGAACTGAATTATTTAACAATAATAATTAACGTATTATTGTTATATATGAAAATAATAATATTACAATATAAATAATATGAGAAATAGTTTCCCCACTTATATATTAGCACAATATTAAAATTAGTTCAATAATGTTTACCACGCATTTTATAGTTTAATTTTCGTATCATGTTCCATGAGTTAGTTTTTTCAAAAGTTAAATAAATGGTTGCACGAACTATATAAACACTATAATATAAAATTTAAGCTTTTAATTTCCATTGTGGTAGTTGCATCCATAGCCATTGAAAATATTTTGGAATTTTTCTTATTTTTTTTAATCTAAGATTCTTTCACATCACACTCTAGCTTTTTAGGTGCTGCGTTCTCCCAAAATTTTAGGTTTGGTAAACGCTTTAATTATGTAAATAAATGATTATTTAGCCAATTTTGTGTAATTTTTATTTTAAATTACTTAAATTTGTGTTTTTTTTTGTATTTTATAAAAATAGGTTACTTTTTAAAAGTACAATCATTGAAATGAGTAAAAATTTTAATGTAAATAAATATCTAAAAATATGTTACCGAAGAAAATTTTAAACCTCATTTTTTATTTTTTTTGTATAAAGTCGTACAATCACACGCTTCATAGACGACGAAAGTTGTGAATGATAATCTTTAGAAGGTAAAGGTTGCGTCGCACTGCAAGCGTAGCGATTTTGTTGTTGCAGCTATGGGATGATATATTAAAATATTTTAAAAAATAATGCTCTAAAACTCATCTCAGTCGACTAAAAGTATTTTGAAATTGTTAAATACTTCTAGACCAATCATTAATAACCAATAACTTGTATGAGGTTCGTTTAAGAATAAGGAATTTCAAAAGCATGTACGTGAATATTATGCGTGTTAATCAACAATCAATCAAATTATCAACAATCAATCAAATTATCAACAATCAATTAAATTATCAACAATCAATCAAATTGTCAACAAATCAAATTATCAACGTAGAGGTGTTTTTTGTTATACAGATTAAAGGCTAGTTACCCATTGTTATCTTGTAAACTATACCACGTTTTTGCGTTTATATCTTTAAAAATGTCTTTGCACCTGTGAAGCATGTATAATTTCGAGTGTTTGTGTGATTTTCTTACATTTTGAAATTGCCAACATTTTTTTCGAAATATGGAAGTTATGAGAATGATACAAGTGTATCCTTTTTAAGGGGATTTTAAAAAAAAAAACAAGTTATATTTATCACGTGATGTAATTATTTCTGTATTTTATAAATGCTTGTGATGTGAATACTGTGTGTTTATTAAATATAACATTTTTATAGTTGATATGCATTTGTTTATTTTAATTAAATTACCTATTGTAATTATTAATTGAAATTATAAAGTTATCTTTATACCTACCATCTTAATTCTAAATATACAGCGAAAACTTTCAGATATTCGTAACATTAAGAGAATTGATTTATATAGATTGAGCATTAAAATTCGTTTTGGATAATACGAGATCTTGTTTTGTAAGTTAGCCGCCATTTAAACGCTGTCTTTGAAACAAAGTTTTGCGCTTAGTGACCCGACACATTTAGCAATTTATTTTAATTATATTTTATTGATAATTCTTTGGATTTATATAAATAACATGACGTTAAAAACAGATCCGAAATTACTAGCAATCTTTGAACACCATGTGATATCCTGCTAATCCGCAGTGGCTTAGCTTGCTGGACTATTAGCCCCGTAGGTACTTCTTCGGTAAGCGTGGTCAGGTTAAGCTAGTCCAAGATAATAGGTACTGATGCAAGCAAATGTATGGCGTGAGGCATTTTTTATAATAATATGTGTTTAGGGACATTGAAGCCTTTGATATTTCAATACATTAACTACTGAGGTAAGTAGGTATACTTACTTATTTCAATGTCATTGTAAGGTACCTAAACGAACTGGCTGTAATATCTTTAAATATATTTATGAACTAATGCGATTGCATAAAAGACAAATTACATGTTTATAAGAAAAAAAAAGCATACACATTTCTCTAGAAAAAAATACATTTAAATTGTGACATAGTAATAATTAACGGTCGATGGTAAAGTCAACGGGCGCTGTAGATATTTGTAACCGTGTGTTTTCAAGACGATTACGTGTAACGTCTCTTCCCGATGGCCCACTTATACTAGTTGTAGCAACATTATGATCGAGTGGTTGGGACATTTCCATTTATCAGCAGGCTTCGAGGACAAATAAGTCTCGGAAGACTGCCCTCAATGGCCACAAGATGGAGTCGGCTCATTAATGAGAGTCATCATTCAACGGGAAACTTTGGGATAAACGTTGACAAATATAGAAAGGTTCCTTTCAATGATTTATAGGATATACTTTAGGATTGTGAATGGTAAGCTTTTTTCATAACTATTTATCAGAACTTTAACATTACGATAAGATTAATACATATTTATTATTCGGATTCGGATTACAATTTCCATAGCGTTTTTTTTTATTCCTTGGTTACAATAAAAGTTAAAGAAACAATTCCTTAAATTCCAAAATTACTGTAAGAAGAATTATTGCAGTTACCCCAAACCCAAACCATTTTGGTGGGTAGTAACTAACAACATAAAGATTAGCGTCGAAAACACCACCCTTCATGTGGAAATATTAAAATTGCCTATTGGAGAGCATCACCTCTCCGTGTCTAAAACGTGCAGAAAACAAATGTTAAACGATATTTCCGAATGGACGATTCGGAATTAATCCGCGCCCAAAATCGTTCCCTCGATGGAACGTAAATATGGAAATCGTGCATGAGGAGACAATTTCCACGTGTAAATAACGTTTTTGCTGCCACATACGAGTGTAAGAGAAATCCAACAGGAATGACTAAAGAATGTACCTAATGGCTTCGGAACGTGTTCTCTTAAAAAAAAAACCAAAAACTTTTTTCTTTTGTGGACATTACTTAGTTACTCCGTTTTAGTCTAGTAAGTAACTGTGTTGGGATAATCATTTGTTACCATTGAAGGTAATATTTTAAAAATAACAAAAACATGCTATGTAGGCTCCTACTTAAATTATTAACTTTTAAAATTAGCTTAGATTTAAATTTTAATTAAATTTAACTTTTAACAATGCAAGTCAATAAAGACTGTAAGTAGGCACTGCAAGTGTTTTGATAGAGTCTTAAATTTTGTGTTTTGGTGAGTCAGCAAGGGATACTATATACCTTTTTTTACCTAAGACTACCTACTATCATAATATCCTTTATAGGTATCTGACAAAGGTCATTAAAAGGTTAAATTCCTTCTATGGTCGGTTTCTTGTATTATAGGCGACGGTAGACCACCTACTATCAAGTGGACTGTCAGCCTGTCTGTCGACCTTAATATTAAAGTTAAATATAGGTTTTTCATTTAAATTTAAATTAATTCAGTTCAATTGTAAGTTACAACCGCAAGAAGTCGTTTCCAACTAGCCTCAGATAATATCCCGCATTCGCTCTATAGATTAGATTTTTTCAAACGCGAACATTACAGCGAGCAAATTGTTACGATGACATAAAAATATTTGCAATGCAAATCAGCGATTCCCCTCATAACTCGAGATAAGGGGAAATCGTAAAAATGCTGTAAAACTGACTACATCACGGGAGTTGCGACACTTCTAGATGCTTCCACTTAGACTTAGACTTACCTATCTGCGATTGTCCCGGTATTTATAGGAATAACCTTTGTCTAAATTTAAATATTGCAGCCATTGAATTTACAAAAAAAACAGTAATCTATGTAGTAGGTATATCAAACTGTCTGGTGTCCATAATACGAGCATTAGTTGCTTACTGTGGAACTAGATGGTTTTGTGTGGAATGTGTGAAGATATTTATTTATTGAAAAGAGTGCAGTAAAATAAGAGCACTGGTGCTGTAGTAAACCGACCCCGGCTTTGCAAGAATTTTAATTTTTTTTTTTCATATTTTCAATTTGTAGCCGAATTGGTCCAGTCGTTTTCGAGTTTTGGGCGTACTGGCTTTTCACTGACAACTCGGACACCAACAAAAAAGGTGTAGTGTACAGTCAGATAAGAAATATTTGCGTTTAGCAACACATTTAGAGATTCATTTTTGTTTATATACTCGTAGGTAGATAATATAGATTTACCAAAGGTACAAAAGTTTGGCTAGTGAGTATAAATTTACCCGTATTCAAATCCTCACATAATCTCACGCCAAAGTTTCCTTCAGGGAGGTAAAAGGGGTATTTCTCTTAATAAGTCGTATCCAATTTCATTTAAACCCTAAAAGAGTAACCCGAATGTTACACCAACGAATGCTCTTAACGGTAAAATAGTGTTGGGAAAATTAAAAAATATATCTCTCAAACTGGTTGCAAATAAGCTGGCAAATTAGCGACATCCCAGTCGGTCGTTTTAATTATTCTGCAGAGGCTTGATTCTGTTTTTCTTTTTGTTGCTTTTTCCACTTCGTGATCTGCTAAGTTTGCGAGTGAGCAAGCGAATTCCACGTCAGCACTTTTGGAGTAAAGTTTCGCAGACGAGAAATGCTGGCTGCAGGTGACACTTGGAACGATATTAGTTTTATTTTATTACATAGTGTGTTGTTATATAATTCATTCTCTTTTGGTACTTTATTTGTTTCAGGTTTCACATGACAAAAGAATGGTATATCATGATTTTCTTTCGGGGCTTCTTAGGATCGTGGTCTTGGCTTTTTTTTCCGAAACCCTAGTAAATTTCAATTTAAATTTATAATGACAATCATAAGAATTTCTTGGAGAAACCTAATTGATAAATAAATATTTTAATTTTAATTTTGATTTTTTTTTTATTTAGAATGGTATTTGCCATGAGTCACAAAAATAAGTAGATACTTATGTGTAGGTACTTATCCTATTATTATGTGTGTGTGTGTGTGTGTGTGTGTACAGGTTGAAAGTAATTAACCACACCTAGAGGTAAAGTGCTCTAAATATTAATATAATATTATATCCAACTGTTAATATAATATTATATTAAATATATCGAATATTCAACTTTTTATTAGTTCTAACATAACACTTTTATTTTTTATCCGTTGTATCAATTCAATCAACCTTCGTCTTGTTTCTATTTTCTACCACATTAAACTTTCTAACAGAGGGATTTACTTTCTTTTATTCAGTGACTGTGCTTACAACTCAATCAAACTTACAAAATTATAAGTTAAACTATTGCAAAAGCTCCAACCTTATCAACGGTTGAGTGAAAGCTTGTTTTCGGGATGATCGAGCGCCAATGTTAAAAAGTTTAGCCACTAAAAACCCTTAGCCATTCGGCTACAAGTATAATCCTTATCTCGAACCCTCTGGGCAGTGGTTAGCACCCTATCAATTGGGCGGACCACCCCCTATAAATTGCTGTTCAGATAAAATAGCACTTTCAATCAAGGCCCTTAACTTTTTCGGCGACTTTTGGTACGATTTTTCGGCACGAAATAATTACCTATTTATGTGAGGGTCGGTATTTATAGAGCTTATATCGTTTACTGAATAAAATTTTAAATTTCAACTACTAATTTTATACTCTTATGTAGCTATTGTATGACTTATACATATTTTGAGTAAAACGCTAGGTAGTAGACTACTTACATATTCCTCCTTTTATCACCTTACAGATACGAAAGGCCAGTTCCCAGCAGTAAGTAGTTTATAAATATCTCCTATATAAATAAGACTTGTAAAATTTAATCTTTAACTAATAGGTATATAATATTACAAATGCGAAAGTTAATAATTTGTTTATTTGTTACGCTTTCACGCCTTAACTACTTAGTCTTAGAGAATAAGACATGTGTAGGTTCATCCAGAAAAAGTACTGTTCTAAATCTAATTTAAAAATTTGTATCCTGATGTATCACCATCTAATTATTAGATCGTGATACATCAGGATACAAATTTTTAAATTAGATTCTAATTTAAAAAATCAAAGTCTGCAAAAATATATGAGCAATAAAGATTGTATAAATGTTTTAATTACTAAAAATTAAACATTTATACAATCTCCGAATAACGAAAAATATCATCAGAAAATATTACCACCTGTTAGCTTCCCCTTAAATACCTTTAAACGTATTTGTAACCATCGTCGTTATTATACAGTATTATCCGAAAGCCCGCCATTTAAACCTAATTTTCTATTCCAATATCCCTATCCATTACTCAATTCTATTTACTCAGAGGATGAATTCGCCTTTTATTATTTTATGGCTCGGCTAAAGTCGGTGGCAAGGTCGGCCGGCGATATTGAGATACTAAATTGATTCTATTGTAGATATTGTGTGCTGTGGATATGTTTAGGTTTTCAAATAAATTTTGCTTATTCGTATGAAGCAATAAAATTGTTTTCATATAAAACATTTTGTGTTTTTTTTATCAAGCTGACGTTACCTACCTACTTACTTAGTACGCCTATCGGGCTTTTAGATAATTATTTGCATTCAAAATAAAGTTTGTTTATGGGGACAATCACTCTTATACTCATTATTTATTACGTTACGTATGTGTTTATGTATATGTTTATATACAATTTTATTTTGATGTGTTTATTTCTACATATTAAGTACATGATAATTATAGCCACCTAAAATAAATTTCCGTCGGCCTGTCTGACGACAATAATATTAAAATAAGTATACTTACATAACTTTTTCTAAATTGATGTCTCCTGTTACTGACATTTATTTACTTTTAATTTTATTGTTAAGTTTAATTTTTTTTAACATTGTGTATAGCGTTGCTATGATTTTTTATATTTAAAAATTTATTACTTATAAAAATATTTAAAAAAAATATATAATATTATGTTACATAAAAAATATTGCACAGTGATTTATATTGAAGAACGTTACGGTAAATAACAGTGAAAAGGAAATCAACGACGACTCATATTTCGCAATAATTACGGGCCGGGCTTCCGGTGTACGAAATAATAAAAATGGCGATCAATCAATGCCAGTAATAACGACATAATATATTTAGACAGAAAAAGGGATGTTTGTGAGAACGCACGCCGCTCTGCGGGTCAACTGTGTATCAAATTGGAGGATCATTAAGAGGATTGCCTCTTTTTTTTATGTGCGCAAAGTGAATTGTAGAACATCATTCTAAATTTGAAAATTTGAATTTACAAGCTATGGTTTTTTAGAATTTTTATTAATGCCCTTTAGTTATTTCTATGTTTTATTCCCATCTCGCCACCCATGAATTTATATGATAATATTTGTTCATATAAATTCATGGGTAGCCCATCTGATGGAATAAACTACCCCCTTACGAAAGACCACAGTGAAATGACTGAGTTCTGTGAGTGAGGATACCGCAGAACTCAGTCTGCGGGTGCTATTGAGGGTTCGTTCTGTGAGTGCTATTGAGTTTCTGTGAGTGAAGATACCGCAGAACTCAGTCTGCGGGTGCTATTGAGGGTTCGTTCTGTGAGTGCTATTGAGTTTCTGTGAGTGAGGATACCGCAGAACTCAGTCTGCGGGTGCTATTGAGGGTTCGTTCTGTGAGTGCTATTGAATTTCTGTGAGTGAGGATACCGCAGAACTCAGTCTGCGGGTGCTATTGAGGGTTCGTTCTGTGAGTGCTATTGAGTTTCTGTGAGTGAGGATACCGCAGAACTCAGTCTGCGGGTGCTATTGAGGGTTCGTTCTGTGAGTGCTATTGAGTTTCTGTGAGTGAGGATACCGCAGAACTCAGTCTGCGGGTGCTATTGAGGGTTCGTTCTGTGAGTGCTATTGAGTTTCTGTGAGTGAGGATACCGCAGAACTCAGTCTGCGGGTGCTATTGAGGGTTCGTTCTGTGAGTGCTATTGAGTTTCTGTGAGTGAGGATACCGCAGAACTCAGTCTGCGGGTGCTATTGAGGGTGCGTTATCCTATTTAGATTCGGAGCTTGGAGTATGTGGGGTTTCACAGATTATTATGTTATTATACAGAGAGGGGTTTGCTCATGTAGGCGGCGTTTCCCACCTACCATCAAGTCAGCCTGTCAGACGACCTTTACATTTAAAAAAAATGTGATGGAGGAATACACCGCTTAATGTGATGGAATAAAAAAAAGGAGGATATGGGTTATTTTTTAAGTAAGTATTCGTGGCTACAAAAAAAAAAACAAAAAAAACCTAATTGTAATTCCCTCTAACAATGAACCCTAAAAAAGCAATCAATCTACATCAGGAAAAAGGTTTATTATTATTTTTTTGCGTGAAACAAAAAACGCGAACTGATAACAGAGGGTCAGGTAAATATGGCACTCATAAATTTACTACGAAAAGTATGATTTTATTTAAATTTTTATGTTGATGTTAGCGGTTTTTTTAATATAAAATCATATTCGATTTAAATTTATAATCCACAATAATTGATATTCGCCCTGACAGAGTACATTAATGTTGAGCTACTAATTTAATACATCTAAATATTAACTTTGTTTTTTTTTTTAAAAAGAAAAATATGTTTATTAATCTTCGAAAAGTCGTTAACCCGTCTGGCTTTGTCATCAATTTTCTTAAAAGAAAAATTTAAATATTACATGTCGATAATCATTATTATTCCTAACAAAAAGGAATAATGTAATTCATTTATTCCATTGATCGTAAAAAGGGCTGTAAAGTGGCGGTCGTAATTTCATTGTAAACCCATCGACTGTTTGATAGCCCTCGTCTAGATGGTAAGTATATCCAATTCAAATTCGAATTCGTTGTGGAAAATTCATAATCCGATCATTTATGTACCACTAACATTATTTTTGTATTGTGTTTATAAGTACCTACTCATAAGTTAAGTTATAACTCTCAATTGGATAATTTGTGTTGTCTTTTTGTCCGAGTTCACATAACCCAAATCTTTTCAAAATTCGAGTGAATAGGCATCTTCTGGGTGAGATGTATTATTACGTAACATATTCTAGTTTCAGTGGTATTGTGTAGATGGCGCAATATCTGAAAATGTACAGAGGTGTCGGTTACATGGTAACGTTACGGTAACAGGTCGCGGGTTCAAAAAGTTCCAACGCGCCTAAAGAAGTTTTAAGTTCAAAAATAACTTGTAAAAAATGTGTAGGTAAATGTAACAATTGTACAATAACAATGTAACAATCTCTTACAGAATTATAAATGGTACCAAACTCCTTCGTATTCAAGTAACGCATCACACGAGCCACTATCCGCGAGCCGAGGGTCTGACAGCCCTGCATTAACTGCCTATCTAATCGACATTTTGTTCAATATAATATTTCACAACCCTATCTCAGCATTAGCTTTAATCTTTTATTATTTCGAGTTAATTTGTTAAATTTGTTATTACTCTTTCAGCTTTATATTTTTGAAGTGAAACTTTTTATGGGACACTAGCGTTTTGTCATGAGAGTTAACTCGTCGAGCTAACAAAACTGTTAAACTCCTTGTCTCTTTCTTATTATTATCTTGTCTCACAGTACACATTGCATCCGACCTTTACTTAACTTGATCTTTGACAGGATTTGTTCTAGTTCAATTCCAATACGGCAGAGGGCGCTTTAAAAATAAATAAATAAATAATCGATAACCTTTGACACGATTCGTTGTAGTTCGACACTAATGCGGCAGATGGCGCTTTTTGAGATATGTATTCAAAATTTAATTATTTTTTTTGTCAAATGTTGATGCTTATACTTCTTATATACTCAACTAATTAATATTCCATTTTATCTTTTTTTAAAGAATTCTTATTTTGACAATAATAGTAAATTTATTTCTATTAAATTTTTATAATATACTACTTTTATCAATGTTTGGTTCTACTAAAATAGGGCAGAGGGAGATTTTTAGGAAAAAAAAAATTTTTTTTTTCTTAAGCATGATTGAAAATATCGTATGGACCAGTTTAAAAAAAAAACGAAATAAGGTCACGTGACATTTCGTTTTTTTGAAGTGAAACTTCTTTACGCACGCTTGACTTGGGGAGTAAGCTGGCGAACGCGTGACGTAAGCGTTACGAAAAGTGTGATCGGGCAAGGCGAACGGAAGTTATGTGGGGGATATAAGCAAGAGACAGCAGTGCGCGCGCACATTTTCGATAATGTGCGCGCGATAAATATTTATTTTATAAATTTAAATATTTGTAGAAAATTAATATATGTATATGTGTATACATGTATATATTGTACACACACATATATATATATATATACATACAGATGGAGCGAAAGAAGTTTCACTTCAGTCGTGTGGTCATAAGCACACTCGTTTTTTTTTTTATTGAAGGAATACGTCACTCTTCACAATCTAACTTAAGATCTTTACGTATAAATAATTAAAAAGAATATAAAGCTATATTTATGTAGCTATATGTCACAATTATGTATGTGACACTCCTAATAGCGAAATATGTAGGACTATAGAGCAAAAAATATTTCCAATAGTTGCTTAAGGAAAAGGAAGTGTTGATCATCTTCTTTAGTCTATAGTCCTACACTGTAATATGAAAAGTTAGGTACTGATGATAATGCCACCCTTGCCTGTATAAATATAATCCTATAACAGTTATTGGTTAAATACACATATAAACAAATACAAAGGCCTTCGGGTCCGATATCTAAATTGCAAATTACATAATATTTCAGTTAGATTTCAATGAGTTGTGTCCGCAACATAACAACACTAGGGCTGAATCGTTTCTGTGTGTTATTTGTGTTAATGTTAAGGCATTCGTTACTAGTAAACAATCCAATTTAAAAATACATGAAACTCTGAATAACAAATACTCATCTTCTTTTATATATGTCGTGGGCTGATCGTAGAATTGGGCAGATCGTAAAGTATGAAATCAAAAATCTTTCACAAAAAGTCAAAAATAGGTGCGACAAGGAGCGGAGCGAAGCAAAGCGAGGAGGAACGTGTTAGGTTTACATGGAAATAAATTTGTTTTAACAGAAGTATGATCTGCCCAGTTTTAACAGAAATATGATCTGCCCAGGAATATCATGATATGCCTAATTCTACGATGTGCCGACGACATATATAATAAAAAAATCAAACGCCATGTGTTAGTTTTCGCGAAAACTCGAGAATGGGTTTACCAATCTTCATCCGGTTTTCACATTTATTATGGAAAGAGGGATAAAATTTTATATACAAACCTTCCCCAGGCTTGCAATGAATTACTGTGTAATGAATACTAGTGACCTTTGTAATAATTAAAATTTTCGATGTTTTATTGATTTAGTTTCAGCGACTCTTTTTTTCTGCAAACTATATATTTACACAAACATTTCTTGTTTATAGCTCTTTACGATTAATTAACAAATTAAGTACTTGGTTAGGTGCTCGAAAATCTTGGAGAATGACCGATTTCAGGATATAAGATTAGCAGAACTGCTAAACGGTATCAAAGTGGCGAGCGCCGAAACAGCATAATAAATGCTATTCCAGTATAATCTGAAACAGAAACCACATTAAATGCGACCAGACGGGTTTGATTGACTCTGGAGAATTGCTACTCAGTTTGCGGTAGCTGAATAATAAAATTGCCCATTCACTACTTACTTATTATGTCACTGGTCTCGATAAAAAGTCAGTGTTAATTATGTAATTGAATAACGAGTAGGTATATAATTTTGGTGTATAACACGCCCACATTATTTAATATTGCTGTATAACATTGCAATTTATGTTATACAATATAATTGTGATTTATTTATTATCTAATATGTCTACAAAGTATCATGAACACGTGATGACATGGTTCAGATGTAAATGTAATACAATTTAGTTTTATAACATACTAGCTGGTGCCCGCGACTTCGTCCGCGTTCTGGATGAAAGGTACCCTATGTCCTATCTGGTGTCTCAGACAACGTGTATGCAAAATTCCATGGTGATCGGTTCACTAGTTATTGCGTGAAAGAGTTACAAACATCCATACAAACTTTCGCATTTATAATATTTATTTGTTATTGTTATGTTATAGGTTGAACTCGCCCTTAATTTGGATTAAAACTTGGAATTTTTTGTGTTTATTATATTTTCAGTCATGGAAGTGTATACTCCCAGTGGGTATTTAGTTTCGTGAATGTATATCGAAATATTAACAATGTTCAATTGTTATTGCTGGTAACATCCCGATAATTGGTGTTGACCCGAGGCCTTTACAAACGCTAACGATTGTTTCAGCTTTACTATGATAACCTTTGAACTGTAATTATGACATTAAATTTGGCATTGTTGTTTTTAATTTAAAAAAAAAATATTAAGTTACAATCAAAATCATAAAATAACTTTCTATTGAGCCAAAACATGCTATATCTACTGTAAGTTGCCAAAAAAAAGTTGCTAAGGATTTGCTGCAGCATCACGTCAAGGTTAACATGTCATGAAAATACCACCTAAGTAACCTATGGAATCGATCGAACCTATGGAAGTTAGTGAAATCCCTTCGTCAACTTGGAAATTGGCTACTGGTTGCATTTGTAACAAGCAGTTGATAGGTCTTATTCACCGGATTTCATTTAAGTCAGATTTGGACAGAAAAATGTCATTCTAAGTTAAGGTTCTGTTAAAGACAAACAAAATACTGTATATACGAAATTATGGGGAGGCCGTTTTGTTCGATCCGAATATTAATGGTGTCTGATTTTATGTAATTACACATTTTGCGACAAAGGTCGACAGAAGTGATGGAGGCGACATCAATATTTAATTGTCAAAGCCCTTTTAAGCCCGCTTTGAACTTGGCTCCGAGGCGCGTCGCGTGAATATGAAACAGTCGACTTTCGGAAGAATATCAAGATTACCTTACGATCGGACGCTTATATTAAACTAGCTGGTGCTCGCGACTTCGTCCGCGTCGAATAGTTATTTTGGGAATCATTTGGGTATCTAACGGTTTTCGCAGCGCACGCAACGGAACCCCTCAAAGATGAATAATTTTCCCCGTTTTTTCCACATTTTCGACTGTTTCTTCGCTCCTATTAGTCGCAACGTGATGTTATGTAGCCTAAAGCCTTCCTCGATAAATGATCTATCCAATACAAAAATAATTTTTCAATTCGAACCAGTAGTTTCTGAGATTAGCGCGTTCAAACAAACAAACAAACTCTTCAGCTTTATAATATTAGTATAGATAGGATTGTTTCCTATTAGACATGTCAAATGGTAGTACGTTTCTATCGTCTGATCAAGTAGAAGACTGTTGGGTGTAACTAGCATCAACCAACCACTTATAGAAGACCACCACATTTGTCATAAGAAGTGACAGCAGATATTTAAAATATCTAGGAAGAGATTATAAATTCCATTTTCAAATATCTTAATATATCCGTTTCAGAGTAGAGAGTGCAAATGTTAGCTTGTCTACCACAATAAAAAAACATAAAATGTACAAATAACTGGAATTTATTATTAAAAACCTTATAATCAGTTTTGATTTAAAAACTTGTAACAAATGTTTTTCTTACAATATAAATGGTAGTAGACAGGCTGATGGTCCACTTGAAGGTATGTGGTTACCGTCGCCAAAGACACTAGCTACACCAGGATGCAGATGCGCTGCCGTGCCCTGCAAGATTTTCTGTGCTGTACTTTTTTTCTGATGAAACTGTTCTATTTTAATTAATTTTAAAAAAAGCAATTTAAATTAATGTAAATAAATGAAATTTATGCTTAAGCCAAATCTTTTCTTTGTACATTTTAAATGAAGCCAGGAAAAAATTGAAGCACATTAAGATACAGTTTAAGCGAAAACGAGCAACAGAATGTCTTTCTTCCAGTATTATCCGCAAATGTAATAAAAACGTATAACCTTTAAACAGCCTTATGGAAAAATGAGCGCCGCAAACCGTAAGAAAGGCCAAACGTTTTCAAGTCTAAGATTTTGATCTGGGGTTTCGAAAAATTGCGACACAGGGAAAATTCGACTTTGTGACTCCGTCGTAAAGTACATATTTGAATGGTACCGAAATGTATTATTTTCAATGTAACGCAGTCTCTAGCAATCTCAGATCAGAGTAGGGAAATCAAATGGCTAAATGTGGAAAAATGCGGATTTTATGGCTGAGGTTAAAAGGCGAGTGAGCCTAAGGCGGCCTCCCGTTTACGTGGACTTTTCCTTTGATTGTTTTATTGGATGGCATTATTCCGTTCGGCTTCTCAACAATTTGGCTACTTCTAACTTATACTGTACTTTCTCTCACTACACTCTACTTGGTGTCGTGTCTTTTGGGTTTTTTTATTTATTAGGACAGGTATTTTCCTTTATAACGAGAGCTTAAAACTTATATAGACATATTTTCATAATACATGGTATTTATTACTAGCTGTTGCACACGACTTCGTCCGCGTAACTTTATAAAATATAACTTTATATATGTTACACGCTGGTAATATAGCTTCCCAACAGTGAAAGAATGAAAGGAGGTCCAGTAGTTACGGAGCCTATTCAATGCAAACAAACAAATCTTTCCTCTTTAATAATATTAATGTAGTATAGGTATATATTTTATTATTAATATTACTAAAAAAAAATACTATTTTATATCTACATTTAACTTGTGTTATAAATGCGCAGTAAAACGTTAGGCCCTGATATTTGAAATGTCTGAATGGTTCTTACTAGCGTTTTTCGTAATTTTTGTTCGCATATATTTATAAATTACTAGCTTTTGTCCGCGACTTCGTTCCCACCTCTTTTTACGGTGGTCATTTTTAAGAGTGTGGTTAGTACAGGGGGCCTTAGTCAAAGTACTTATTTTAAAAAAGATAACGAAGTTCGAAGGAATACAATGTATAGGACGTATCACGTGATTTAGCGACTGCTACGTACGTTATCGTTTCGTTATTGTTTTAAATTGTTACTTTGACTAGGGTCCTTGGGCTGTGCCCCTATCACTAGGTACTAATATTCTACTTCTATTAGTTTGTACTACTATAGCTACACTATAAATTGTTAACCTTTGTCACATTAAAAAGCACGTTACGTCATCCGAAACTAAAATCGCGCCGTTAACAATACTGGCCAGTATTGTTAACGGCGCTGAGTGTTCCTTCAAGTTGTTATGTAAGTCTTGTTTGTATTGTATCTAAAAAAAGCAGATTTCTGAGCCGCCGCCGAACTTTAACAGTTTTTGTTCAAATAGAAATCGATAAAATATCGAATTGAAATTGCTATTTTTTGCTTGCGCCATTTGAAATAAATTGCAACAATGTATGACAAAAATGTCGGTGTTTATTATTCTACAATAAACGACATTATCATAATATACATATCATATATTATTTATATTCCGTAAAAATATGAAAAGACAAGTCATGAATATGTATTTTTATAGAAAAAAAATTTCTTGTATTTCAGGGCGATATATTTGAATAGAATTGAAAATATGAATTCGGCAACAAAAAACCGCACGTAAATATCTAAAACTGTCAACAAAACAAACGTTTACACGCCCGGGGACAAATGAAAACAAAACACGCGCCCACCGACGAAACTGCATAACACAAAAACTAGAAAGTTTTTGATTTGTCCGCTTCACAACGAACATCAAGCACGCATAAACATAAAACAGTACGTAATGTAACAAGTTGTTATTTTTATACTACCGGCTTCACACGATTGCAATTTTTTCTGCAAATTTTATCCTTTTTATCGCTCAACCAATTAGTGAAAAAAACCGTATTAAAATCGGTTAGGTGTTTTACTTAAATAAGGTAAAGGAGAAACAGTCAGAAGCGGACAACGATTTTATTTTATACTAGCCGGTGCCCGCGACTTTGTCCACGTTGAAAAATAAATTTTATATAAGCATTTGCTAATACACTAATTTTGCCAGGCGTTAGTTTTCTTAATTTAGTTAGTTACTTTTTTTTCTGGATGAAAGGTACCCCGGTGTCTTTTCCGATGAATCGATGAATATTTGGCTGGTGGATCTATTTTGGCCCTGATATGATATAGGACATGTCGCTTAGGAATCAGTAACATCATTAATTAATTAATTGAATTTAATAATTAAAATTATTAATTAAATAAGTTAGGGTACTGTTAAAAATATTCACTGTTCATCGGATATGCGGCACCCGTAGCCAGAATATTAATGAATTGGTTACCAACGGCTTACAAAAAAAAATGGTGAAAAAAGGGAAATACAGAACGTGAGGTATCCGCTTTTTGATATGACGCCTCCAACATCCATATTCAAAATCGATGGATTCCAATACAAACGATTTGAAATTTCAACAAATGTAGCAAATTGAATATTGAATTTATTGATGTAACAGCGTTCCGCACAGTAATAGATTGAGGACAAACAGACCGAAATAAGAATCTTACGACTTCGATTCCGTGAGAATTAAATCAAAGAACTCATCTGATTTAGAAGCGATACTTCTTTGAGTTCATGACCACATTAAATATACCTACATTAAATATGCACATTTATAAAAACTTATTCTAAATCACCCAACTTATTCTGATACGGTTTTCACCAATAGAAAGAGTGATAAATGAGGAAGGCTCGTGTATATGTACGCAGAAGAAAATTGCATCCATGCCATGTCAAATGCCCCTACGTTTCGCATCCAGCCGCTTCCTGCGAAGCCTTTCAGGTCGTCTGTGCAACTGGCCGCAGGTCGTCCTCCAATCCGGCTTTTTTTTCAAATCGTAGCCTCTTGAGAACTCATCTACCCCATCGGTTATCCGCCCTGCAACAGATGTGACCGGCACTTGAGTTTTAAAAAGGGGGGATGGTCGGGTACTGGACCATCCCCCCCTTTTTCAGGGTCTTTATTTACCAATCTTTTTTTTATTATTTTATTACTAGTTTGTTTTAAAACGGCACTTGAGTTAGATTCTTTCGACCATGTCGACAACTTTGGTTCTTCGGCGAATTTCAGACTTGCTGATCTTGTCCACTAAAGAAACTCCGAGCATAGCACTAAGTATATGTCCACTTGATGAGCAACTTTGAACTTGTGGACCAGACTTGCCTAAACTTGCTTTAACGAAATGTCGCATCCACGTATCTTACTTAATCTTATCAACAAATCTTTCAGACGGAAAGTGTATTCGTCCAAAAATTTCACCTCAAATCCAAGTTCTTTTTTAATTACAGTTCTTGTTTTCTTTTTTTTCTCTACTTATTCGCTTCCTCACCTCTCGGCTCAAATCGTTTCCCTTAACACTGTTTGTAATGAGAAAAGTTTAAATGTCTTTTAGACTTATGCAGCGATGACACCAAAGTGGGTTTAACACTGTGGCGAACATGCTACGCTAACTAACAGATTGAGAACAGTATTATTGTGTATTTATAGTGAAAATATTAATATCAATTAGTACTAGTAGGTATCAATTATACTAGTACTAATACTAGTATCAATTAATCATCCGAAATTCTTTTTTGAAAAAGTTTTGTACCTTACGTTATAAAATAAAGTAATGTAAGTACCAAATTTCAGTCTTCTAGACTAAGTAGGTTTAGCTGTACTTTGAAAGTCACTCAGGACCAACAAATATAATAATATCTTATAATAATATCTGTTAAATATTATTAATCTGCTTATAATCTTGTCAAATATTTGTATAAGTGTCGTTGAATTTATTAGAAAATTCAGTTGCTACGGCAACCTTGTGTCCTTGCATAATGCCACATTAAGTGTCTTTGAACAATTACAAGCGGCTTATCACTGCCGTTGTGGGCTTCGGTTCCATTATACACAGGATTAAATGTCATTATGGAGATTAACCGAGATATTAACCGAAGTAAAATATATCTATATTAATCTATGGTTAACTTGCCTTTGCATGTTTTAGTTCAGCTTGTACTTCTATATACTATTTTATAATATTATAACCTCATATATTTTCGTGGACACCAGCTATTATTATATTATATTACTAGCTGAACTGGCAAACGTTGTTTTGCTATATAATTTTTTTTTGGGTGGCCCATCCTTAACATTTAGGGGTATGAAAAATAGATGTTGGCCTATTCTCAGACCTACCCGATAAGCACACAAAATTTCATCAAAACCGGTCCAGCCGTTTCGGAGGAGTTTGGCAACAAACACTGCGACACGAAAATTTTATATATTAGATTAGTTATCAGCTACTATTATAATATTCCATGGGCAACTCTAGTCCCCCAAACAAGCTTTACTGGTCTGCAATTTGGCAATCAATTGCCTCATTGAGAATAGTTTTGTGAGCCAAATTCTCACGATTGTTAGCAATTAGTATAATTGCTTGGTTGTGTCATGGATATCACATTTTTGTAAAAAGAAATATGAAGTAGCAAGGAAGTAGCATACATGTTTTCAGGAATATAGAAAAGGACATAGGGTAGGTACTCTACGTTACTCCAGAATGCTCAACATTAGGATACTCCCACAGAATACTCAACGTTAGGTTTTGAGGGATCGTCTAATATTCGGCACCACTGTCGTCAACACTGGTGGTTATAAGTTAAATCTTTTTTTAAATAATAAATAATTATTTAATAAAATCTTTTTTAACTTCAGATATTCTAAAATATTCATAACGCATTCGTGCTCGCATTCGTGTGACAATTTTGATTTTACTCCCATAAATTTTAATACCACGGGCTTACATACATATACAAAAAACAGAATAAGACGTGTTGTACAGTCTACTCGCCTGTAAAAATAAAAAGACATATTAGCCCTACACCATGTGAGTGGATAACTTTATTATTCGAAATAATGATAAAATTCAGCCCGCCGACAATGACAATTAAAGTCTAGCCCACAAAGATGGCAAGTTGCCACAATACACAATGTAAAGGTCTGTACATACTATAAAAACGTCTACTGTATAACTACTCAACTTGGTCGAAAACTGAGCAATCGACGCTTAAAAACAAGGCTACTAAAGATTATTAACGACGTTGATCCATAACAAAACGAAAAAAACAACATCCATTAGCAATTCATCGTATATTTTTATTATTCGCCGGCCGTGAAAGGCGAGACCTCTTGGATATTTCTAAATGAATACGCAATAGAAAAAAAGATACAGAAAGAAAAGGAAACGAGAATTGCCGACACTCATTAACAATTCTTATTGTTTCGCAACACAAAGGCGAGTAATTAATTTACTGGCCTACAAATTAACTAGTTTTTTTTTGTTATATATAGTAAATGCTATTTTTATCTGATATGACATCTGATACCAACGTAATTTTGGCCATTTTCATTGAAATCACACTTGATGGTCTTTTTTTCTATGTTAGGCGGACGGTCCACTTGATGGTAGGTGGTTACCATCGCACTCCAGGAGAACGCCTGACGAAGAGGTCCTCCTTCGTCAGGCGTACAGGCAGGCTCACAAGGCCCTGCAGAAAGGGATCTGCAGGGCCAAAGAAGAAGCCCATGAGCGCTTCCTGGCTCTCCTGGACGCCGACCCCTGGGGTCGTCCGTATAGGGTTGTGAGGGGAAAGTTTGCTTTGAACTCCCCCTCCACAGCCCTTCTCGAACCGACGCTGCTCGAAAAGGTCGTGGGGTCTCTTTTCCCGACCCCTGGCCCTTTTGAGCCCCCCCTTATGGAGCCTCCGGAACCATTGCCGGAGGCTGCGCTACAGGGCCCTCCCGTCTCCGACGTAGAGTTCGAGGCGGTGAGGGAGCGAATCGGGAGGAAGAAGACGGCCCCGGGACCAGATGGGGTCCCGGCTAAGGCCCTAGCGATAGCGCTAGGGCCTCTGGAGGAGAGGTTCCGGGCGATACTCGACACGTGTATCGCCCGGGGCAAGTTTCCGGCGAGGTGGAAGGTGGGGCGGCTTTGCCTTTTACGCAAGGAGGGTCGCCCTGCCGATTCGCCATCGGGGTACCGACCGGTGGTCCTGCTCGACGATTCTGGCAAAGCCATGGAGAGGATCATGGCTCGTCGAATCGTCGAGCATCTGGATACGGAGGGGCCGAACCTGGATGAACACCAGTTCGGCTTCCGCACCGGTCGGTCCACGATCGATGCAGTGAGCCTCCTCAAGAGGTGGACAGAGGAGGCCACTGGCAGAGGGGAGGCTGTTGTTGCGGTGTCGCTCGACATCCGCAACGCCTTCAACAGCCTCCCCCACGAATGCATTAGGGCGGCACTCAGGTTCCACCGAGTGCCGTCCTACCTCTGCGCTCTCGTCGACGACTACCTCTCCGAACGGGTAGTGCTGTACGAGGGCGCAGACGGGAGGGTAATGCGCCGGCCAATGGCGGCAGGAGTACCTCAGGGGGCCGTCCTCGGCCCCCTACTTTGGAATTTGGGGTATAATTGGGTCCTGCGAGGCAATCTCCTACCCAAAATGGAGATTGTCTGCTTTGCCGACGACACCCTTGTCGCGGCAAGAGCAAAGACGTGGGAAAAGGCAGAACGGTTAGCGTCGGTCGGCACCTCGCTGGTCGTCCGACGCATCCGGCTGCTTGGATTGGAGGTGGCCCTAGACAAAACTAGGGCCATGGGTTTCCATCCCCCACGCCGCAGGATCCCGCCGGGGCTCCGCGTCCGAGTGGAGGGGGTCCGGATTCTGGTCGAGAGGCATTTCAAGTATCTCGGCCTAACACTGGACCCCCGCTGGAACTTCGAGGAGCATTTCAAGCTCCTCGTTCCACGGCTGATCAACACCGCAGCCGCACTCGGACGGCTTCTCCCGAATCAGGGAGGACCCAATTCGGCGTGCCGTCGACTTTACCACGGGGTGGTAAGGTCGATGGCACTCTACGGAGCCCCGGTCTGGGCGGAGTGCCTCACTCGTCGCACCCGGGCCCTCTTGAGGAGGCCTCAAAGGGTCATGGCGACCCGGGCCGTGCGGGCTTATCGCACGGTCAGCCACGGGGCTGCCTGCGTGTTAGCAGGCACACTCCCGTGGGATGTCGATGCCCTGGTTCTGTCCCAGGTGCATCGGCATCGGGTCGCCGCAAGGGCCCTGGGAGAAAGACTCGCTGCCGAGGACGTGCAGCGGGTCCGTGCAGAGGCCCAAGAGAGGGCCATGGAGGACTGGGGTGAGGCACTCCTCAACCCCACCGCCGGTCACCGGACGATTCTTGCGATTCGTCCGGTGCTGGAGGAATGGGTGAGGCGCCGTACAGGTGGCCTCACCTTCCATATGGTGCAGATGATGACCGGATACGGGTGCTTTGGTCGTTATCTGCACCGTATAAAAAGGGAGGAGTCGCCGCGGTGCCACCACTGCGGCGACCCCGATGACACGGCCGAGCACACACTCCAAGTGTGCTCGGCCTGGAGTCCCCAGCGCCGGGAGTTGGTGGCGGCGCTGGGTGGTGGAGATGTCACACTGCCAAACATGGTCGAAGCCATGCTTGGCAGTGTGACAATCTGGAAAGCAGTTGCTTCCTTCTGCGGTTCTGTAATGTCGCAGAAGGAGGCAGCTGAGAGGGAGCGAGAGGAAGAGGCCGGTCTCGCTTCCCTCAGACGCAGACGGTTGGGCAGAAGAAGGCGGGCATACCTAGCCCGTCTTTAACTGTCCATTGGGACCTGCGCACATAGCTGGCTAGCTATGTGTGCCTGCACAAGGTCCCACCGTCTGGGGATTGCCTGGGTGTCTCCGGGCAATCCTCCGTTGGCGTTAGTCTAGCCAGCAATGGCTAGGCTGCCCTGGGGTGAATCGGAGTTGTCGCCTCGGCAGAGCCCGGTTCACCCCGCACAAAGGGCAAGGAGGCACCGGGGAGTTTTAGTGGGTATTGCCGGGCCCGCTATGATTAGCATAGCGCAGTGCGCCGGCTGACCCCCACACACCCCTACCGTCTAGCCAGCGGTAGGAAGTCAATAAATGGATTTCTCCTCGTAAAAAAAAAAAAAAAAAAGGTGGTTACCATCGCTCATAACACAAGCAACACCGCAGGTGCTACAAGTGCGCTTCTGCCTATATTAGGATAAGGATAAGGATAAGGTATTGGCTCTACCATCCCTTACTCACTGTTTTGGAATTATTCCAAAAATGTTTTGAAATTTACAAAAGAGCCAATGTCACTCCCTAGAAGTCAAGCTATCTTTATATAATACTAGCTGGCGCCCGCGACTTCGCCCGCGTGAAAAAAGTAGCCTATCCTGTGTCCCGTACGTCTAAATGTTTATCTATCAAGTTTCATGAAAATCAGTTAATTCGTTTAAGAGTTATGGAGGAACATACATACATACACACATGCATACAATACCTATACTTACAGATTTATTATTAGTATGATGATTATACTAATATAATTTTCATTTCAATTGCTTTGGCAGTTTAATCGTGAAATCGTAACAACCTGATACACAGACGAGTTAACATAAATGTATTTAATACATATTTAAACAATGAATGCAAATGAAATCGTTTACATGAATAATATTTTAATTTAAATAAATAGTTGAAAATTAACATCAATTTCAAAGGCTTTTTATAATTTTTGTAATGTAATATTTGTTTGACAGAGATCACCTTTGCAAAAAGAATAGACACATTTTACATAATACGTAGTAAACAAAATGAAATAAAACAAATAATTCATAAGCAAAGATAATTGATTGGTCTCGCTGCGCTCGACTAGATAGAGCGCTATACAAAAGCAATAGCTCCGAAAATGTGGCAACTTTTTATTGTAGTGTGTGTAAAAAATCGTCACTTTTTATCACTTTTTACCCAGTTTTATTATATTTTTACACAGTTTCACTACTCAAACTAATATTTTATTATGCCTAAAATTTAATAAAACATTAGGCACGTACACATCACAGACAGCTTGCAGTGTGACTGGCTCGGGTACGCCGACTTCGGCGTACTATTTTATGCCGCATTTCACAAGTACGACGGCGGTATCTAGTCGAGCGCAGTGGGACCAATCATTTATCTATGTTCATAAGCTTGTTAAAATTGTTATAATGTTAGGTAATTGCTTGACAGAGATATCTCCTGTCCAAAAAGAATATATTTAACAATACTTACATAAACAAAATTTAATGAAGCAATACCCGTAGGTACTTAAGTGTATACTTACCTATATATTACTATATATAATATAGTATGAATATTTAAGAAGCATTTTTTCAACAGATCTTGTATCAACGACTTCAAAATTCTCTTTTAATAGGCTTTATGATTGAAAAAGTTTTTTGTTGCTACTCAAACGACCCTCTTTCTGACTGATTAATGAAAAATTTGCTCAGCGCGAAGCGCTTTGCGAGATTTTTAATTGGGGATTATTTTTTTATCTAACTTTAGAATTGTGTTGTATTAAAACTTTTATTTTCCACAATTTACGTAACAATTAGTGTATAACATGACAATGACGTTGACACGCCACAGTAAAAAGTAATCCGTACTAATATTATAAAATCTTAGGGCCACTAGTTAGTAGGTAACTGATAAACAGGAGGTATTGGAAGGCCTCTTTTTGTTAGTTTATCGAGATTTTCACAAATCAGTGGCAGGAGCACAAACAGTACCTACTATATCTTTTGAAAATCTATACCGCCGCCTAAATTCATCCTCGCTGTAGTAATCGAAAGGATTTTGAAAATCACGTACTTATTACTTTTCTTGTAATTATTATTCGAAATCTTTCACGGATATAATTATCAAACTCTTCTTCGCTACTGTAATCCATTGATTGAAAATAGTTGATACAAATATAATTTTTAAATTAAATAGTATTAAACTGAAATAACCGACGACAATTCAAACTCCAACGCTAATTAAAAAAATAATAACCTTGCTTTTGACATAAGCTGGACACTATGCGTAATATACCTTGGCAGCTATATTTTATTTTGGACCCGGCGACTTCGCCCGGGTCCAAAATAAAATCTAACCTAACTTTTAAGTTGAACGAAATTTCACATAGTTACAAAGTGTTATCAAAATCGCTCCAGTAGTTTCAGAGTTCATTGGCGTCAAACAACGTACACAAAATTTTTATATATAGAGATATAATAAGTCCAACCGTAGGCACACCGAAGGTAAGGCCCTCTTCTTGTATAGAGACCACCACACTTTGCGTATTGTCGTTTACGCTCCCTTATCTCCCTTATCCCTTACCTTAATTCTACTATGGTGTTTCTTGTATTGCTGTTAGGCGACAGTAGCCATCTTTTTTAACCTTTACATTAAAAAAGAAAACCTTCAAAATTATGTTTGTGCGTCTGATTATGTACTTTAATACGAGAGCCAGAGTACCATTTTGGTACTCTCAGTTTATCCTTTATCCTTCATTTTATTTAATCCTTAGAATATTTTATTAATATTTTTCGAATAAAATTGAAAAGGAAATTATAGGTATCGTTTAATGCGAGTAAATATGATCAGTGTATTAGCTCCTCGGAATTAGAAACATCAAAAATGTATGATGTTAAACATAATATTTCTTCGGAAGCGAGATTCTCGCGTGGAGGGATACAGATAATTCTGGGCGGCAAAAGGTTATTCCTCAAAGGAGAGGGAGCGCTAAAATGGCGTGCTTGTAATTACTGGAAATATCACGAAGCTGAAGATCACTGTATCATATAAAATTATTAAGACTTACAAGATTTTTTTTTTCTTAAAAGAATTTGCTTATGCAATTATATGTAAACAATTAAATGTCTTTTCGAAAAAAAGTCATAAAATTATAAAATACTATTTCTTATTTATTATAATAAGACGCGTGTCGTCTTACACGAATAAACATGATAATAAACAAGAAAAAATATATTTTATGCTGCAATAAAAAATAATAATTGTTTAATGTGAAATTCTGGTTTTTAGGGACTCGTATTTTCCTAAATTTTACTATTAAGTCAAATTTTGGTCATCTATTTACCTTGGAGAAATTTTTAGAAATGTGTTTTAAAAAATATCACAAATACAAAAATATTCTCTATACCTACTTTTGTTTGCTGCGATCAATATTTGTAAGTTGAATCCAACAATAGCGTTAAAAAATAATGATATTGTGCATTTTTACTTTATATTCTACAAATTCAGATCGTTCGTGTATGTAAATAAGTACATGAAATTTCTATTAATATGAAATAAAATAAGTAAATATTATTATAAAATGCTTAATAAGACATCATGACCTTTATTGAGGATTAAAATGACGTAGGTGTTATGTAAGAATTTACCGTGTCCAAGATGATAAAGCGTCATTTTACAGCTCACTAGATATTGCGTGTGACGTAGTTAGTATATGTAACGTAATTGAAGAAAATATTCCGACCTCGTACGGAGGGAATAGGGGAGGGAACAATACTAATAAAAACATAATGCAGTTCATGCACACTAGTAATATCATTATAGTATATATATATCAATCAGGTTAGTACCTACATAGTTTTTCTAATATATTTTTTGAATTATAAAGTACAAAGAATAATTTCAAATTCTTCAAGAAAACTGTTCACAATATTTTAATTGTTATTTTTCATTTCACTCGGATCATTTATAAAACATAATACGTTTCAACCTCACATTGAAATGGAGAGTAAGTCAATACGGAAATGTTAATTTGTTTATTCAATTCAAGCTTAAAAAAACTATTGTATCTCAAAAAAGAGTATCGATAGATATATCATCTAATTTTTATTACATAATTAAAAATATATATTCCATGTATGATAATATATAAAAAAGGGTATTTGGTCTATGGGCGAGAAACTAATTTGGAAGCATTTTTTTATAGCAAATGGTCTTATAAGAGCACGTCAGGGTACAAGTATAAGCGGACTGCAGTACTTCGTTTCAGCAATAACATACAACCGTTTAATTATTTTGGAGCAGAGCCAGAATAGAGCCAAAGAGAGATACAGGTCCACTTCGGTGTACATAAAGCTTATGAACGATCAAATGTTTAATATAACGAACACTAACTCCATCTATACTCAAGAGTCCCAGAAATATGACTGTCTTTATTGGATCTCGTTAAACAAATAGCATGTATGAAATATTGCTCGACTCCACATTATACTTAATTTTATGTGGATCTATGAGACGTAATTTAATTATTTTTACTTTTTTTTTATTTTATGAGACGTTGGCTGTACCTAATTGTTTTTTAATATTTTAATTTATTATCTCTTAACCGGTGTTATAAATATATTTAATTTATTTGATAGTTTATAACGATTGCAAAAAAAAAAAACTATAGCACATAAGTGAAAACCGCATCAATATGCGTTGGGTTCTTTAGAAGTGTTCAAAATAAAAACTATCCTATCTTTTAAGTTGGATCAAATTACACATAGTTACGAAGTTTTATCAAAATCGGTTCAGTAGTTTAGGGGTTCAATGGCACGTAATTTTATATACTCGTATATACCTATAGAGAAGATGTTGATTTTAATAACTTATATGCAAACTGTTCAAATGAAACAAACTTATTTCCGTTAATCCTGTTGCTAGATAAAGTCTTGTGTGTGTAGAAATTATACACGAAAATAAGTTAATATTTATTGTGGAAGTTACTGCGTACATTTCTCTAGTCATATGTTACTCAGAAGACAGCAGTGTTTTGTGGACTGATATGAACTTTCCCTCATCTACACAATTTTCTTAACATAATACGCCTTGTACTTAATGAGTATAAGTCCGTTTTTAATTTTTATTACTAGTCAAACAATATTATTTCCATAAAAATTATTAAGTTGTAAGTTATGCTAAATGACGACAGGAAGACTAACTTTCTGTCGTCCACTTGATGGTAACTATGAACGCTTATCAATCAAGTGTGTTGCCTACCCTGACAAGATGAACCAAATGGGGGGAAAGGGGATAGTGTATAGAAGTATCTTATCTTTACCATTGATAGGATAAAGTATAATCACTTACTGGCACACCAAAAGCTTCTCGTGCCTCACAAATTAATTTTAATCGAGCATATACTATATTGAATATTTTAACAATATCATACTCGGCAAGAGGTATGATCTGCTGCAAATGATCATTCACGCAACATATAGCATTAGATGGCTATTTAGGGTGCCTACAAATTAAACGATTGAAGAAGCGATACTGTGGCACGATACACTTGCTTTAGTATTGTTCTATGTAAACTACGAGTACCTCATCAGTTCAGACCGGCATAGGCGCGCGCGCCTGGCACGACAGTGGCGCTGCGACAACCCTTCTAGAAATTTTATGAAAAGACGTACTTCAAAAGACACATATTCAAATTCAAAATATTTTATTCGAAATAGGATTAATTAACAAAATCGCTTTTCGACATCAGAGAGTGGCACGTTCACTACCAAAGTTCTTATAGCCATGATGATAGCCTCCCTCAGATAGGAGATGGCACCAAAAGAAGGAAAAGGTATCTATTTTGAATATTGAACAACGTTGGCTGTTTCTGAACCTACAGCAGCAATATGAAGGCAGCCATGTAAAGTCTAAGTACTACAATAGTGTATAGTCGAACATCGATGGTTTCGACGCGTTTGTAAGGGACTTGGTAAACACATCGATAACTTCGTTGGATAACCCGCAACGGTCAAGTTTCAACATCTTGACTTGACTTGAGCAAATTCGAAATACATATACCTACATGTATTCATTGCATACATTCGAGTTTTTTGTTTTTCCAGACAACGTGTAACAAAAATTTCATGACAGATTTACTTTCATATTTATAATAATTAGTATGAATTTATGAACATTACTTAGCCTTGTTCGTAGCACAACCAAATTTATATTACCTCTGTGTCTTGTGTTTTTTTTTTTTTATAAGAGATGGGTTTGCTCTTGGCCAACAACCAGCCATGTGGCAAGGATGAGGCCTGAGAGGGGCGAGCTCACCCAGAAGATGCCTATTCACTCGAACCTTGAAAAGATTAAGGTTATATGTGCTCTGAAATACAGACGCCGGCAGGAAGTTCCAGACCCTGGCAGTGCGCATGTTTCAAAGCGCTTGGTCCGAAAAGGACGGATTTCGACAAGATGAGGATGGTAGCCAGCCGTACTGTATGTCCGATGAAAGAAAGGGGAAGGCGGTATCAGCTCATGCAGCTCCTGAGCACACTCTCGAAGTACACCTTATAAAAGACACATATATCAAACTTGTGTTATTAAAATTAATAATTAAAATATAAGTCGGGAACTATTTTTCATTTTCATTTAAAAAAATGGTCAAACTTTAAACAGTCGCATAACAAAATATCATACAACACGTTAATATCTAGGGTTAATCTCTATAAACTGTTGGCGAACCTCTCGAAATACGGGTAGGTATCTAATCTCATCCCCTTTTCGAGCGGAATTAAAACGGTAATTATATAAATCAACTGTAATTAGAGCGCCTCAGTAAAGCCTCCAGTTATTGCCTGATCTCCTTGAGGCCAGTTTACTTGTAATTTCCATTTCTTTGAAGTTTCAACTTTGATTTCACTGTTTGCTATACAATTTCCAATTACAGACCCAATACGGATTACGCGCTTACCGAAATGATCCATTAATGCTATTTATGCGATTTAACGCTTTCGGCAAACTTACAGTTCAAATTTAACCCTGTATTTCTTAACCCTTCTAATTAAATTCCTGTTTTCTCTGCATAAATGATTCAATCTTTTAATTAGCCTCAGAGAAGAGATTTAATTATAATTTTTTTGTTTAGGTTTTACGGAATTTTCTTTATGTCATTATGAATTTATGTCATTTATTTGTATACTATTGTTCTTTTGTTTTTTTTTGTTTTTTTTTTTTTCGAATTTTTCTTACCTTTAGTTTGTGAAAAGAGATTGACGTCTTTTGTATTCGTTTTTAAATGCATGGAAAAATGCATGCAAAAATATATATATAATAAAATATTTTTCAAATGTGAATGTGTAAGGATGGTCTTATACCTACTGTGTTGGCTTCCTAATAAATAAATAAAAATGTCCGCTCTGCCACTTCAACTTGCTAGTTATATTAATTCCTTAATTAATTAATTATTTAATTGCAAATTTCCTATAGGTAAATAAAATTGCAAATAATTGAAGGTACTGCTTATATATTAAATAATAAACTGCATCTACTTACGTACATTGAAGTGACCTAGATAACTGATGCACGGTTTAACGAACCGTGCATCAGTTATCTAGGTCAGTAATAATCTAAGTTCGGTAATACCCAACTGCCGCTGGGACAGTACTTCGTTAGCAAGTATATTTTTATAATTTCAACTATTTTTGCGCTTTGAACACTGTTTTAATTTAGTTTCTGTTCTATTTTACTGTTTATGCTCCGCACACTTCTATTTTCTCACAATCCACCTTCACGACTTGTGGTTGTGACCGTGCCCCAAGTATAAGTAACATGCCTCCAGAAATAAGTAGGCAAATAAGTGAGAAGAATTAAGTGAGTAAGTGAGAGGAAGTGCGTTGAAGAATTAATCCGTACTAATATTATAAATGCGAAAGTATGTATGGATGTATGTTTGTAACTCTTTCATGCAAAAACTACTGAACCGATCACCATGAAATTTTGCATACACGTTGTTTGGGACACCAGAAAGGACATAGGGTACCTTTCATCCAGAACACGAACGAAGTCGCGGGCACCAGCTAGTTAAAAATAAAATGAAAAATAAAATAAAAATTGTATTACAAAGTCTTCCTATTTCCTATTCCTATTTCTACCCAATCCTATGATAGGCAGCGCACTTACAGCGCCTGTGCCTTTTCTTGTGTTAAAGGCATTTGCCATCAAGTGGACTGTCAGCCTGTCTGATGAACCTTACATAAAAAAGTGAGATCTAGCTAAGATGCTTTGTATCGCATCTTAACTACTTAAACGTATCTTAGCATCTTATCTGCTAAAAAGTAAAGTACGTCAGTGTACTCGGTGCTACTCGACGTATCATTACAAGCGAACACTTTGATGTGTGTGGTTTCCTCTTTGTTTGGGTACGCCATATGATTACCATTTCATAAGATTTCTTTCCGCGTTAATGGATACGAAACAGTTTTTTTGCGAGGCCGCACACATATATAGGCATGTGAAAGTGAAAGAATAAAGGAACAATACGTTTTCACGCTCCAAAAAGAAGTCTTCGCGTATTTAAAAAATCTGTGAGCAGGAACACATTAGAGAACGCCACTGAGTTTTGTGAATGGTTTTGTTGAATAGGGAAAATCACGCCCACAATGTTTGTTAACAAGGTTTCACATTATTTATATCCAGACAAAATAGGTTATTTTGCTGAGGATTGGCGTTTTTTTGTAAATAAATACCTCTTGTATGTTTTTATAACTTCTAGTCCCTTCTTACATAGTGGTGGAAGAATCTTTTCTTTATTCAGCTGGTATCAGATAAATTAAACACATAAAATTCCATGTGCACATATTTCCGTTTATTATCTTTTCTTCATATTTTAATTTCAATAAACATTCATTATAAACAATACATTACTAAATATAAAATATACCAAAACCCTCTAACCAAACTAACTTCACTGAATTTTCCTTGTCAACTAAAATTCTCTTCGACTCTATTCTAAATTTAAACTCTAGTTTAAATACAATTTCTTTTTAATATCAGTACCTACATTTCAGCCAGTACCATTGAAGTTCAAACCTTTAACATCCCCTCTGAATTTTCAATATCTGGCTGACTATACTACACAATCTTTAAATCTATTTAATAAACTAATATCCCCCCTGAATTTTAATATCAAATAAGCTGACTGTACCTAACTACTATTAATCTATTCATTATCAAACAATACTCATACACTACCACCTTTATACCTCATCCACTAAAAACCAACTACACATTATCATTCAACCTTTACTCTACAATCCTCCACTACTATCTCTTTACTACATTATTAATTCATCATTACAAAATATCTATTTCAACAATACAAAATTCTACTCAACCTCATTGAGTCAACAACAACACTACTCAAATCCATGAGTCTTCAACGTACAAAATATCTACTTCCTCTCTATACTTCAACATTATAAAACCCTACTTCCTCTCTATACTTCATCATTACTATAAAACTCCTACATACATACTCACTTCAACTACATTATACTAATCTCCCTATCACATCTCTTATTATAAACATTAAAACCCACTTTAAACTAATTTTAAACACCACTCCAAAACACGTGGGTAAAGGTACAGTCTTTTCTTTTTCTTGCTTTTTCATATCCTTGCCAAACTCCTTGTATCTCTTACATTTTCATCTACCTCATCATTGCTAAAATTATCATGCAATCTCATCCCTCTTTGAGCTCCTCCCCTCTCAAACTTATTTTCCTTTTCTAAATTTATTTTCAACATTCCTCCAGAATTCGTACATTCCTCCGAAAAATTTTTATATGTGTCATCGTTCCATATATTCCATATCGCCAATTTATAATTTATATGTACATCACTTTCCTCATCTTTCCCCTCTTGATGTACATTATGTGTGCGAGCCCATAACCTCTTGTTGGTATTTTTATTCTTCATTCATGGGCTCTTCTTACAAATGTTGGTTGAATCTCTTTCTTTATATCAGCTGGTAGTAGATTATGAATCAAACTCATAAATATCATGTGCACATTACGTATATTTTCTTTTCTTCGTTACTATAATTTTAATAACAATCATTATAAAAAATACATTACTAGAAAATCAAATATGCCTCAACCCTCTAACCAAAAAAACTGACTTCAATGAAGTTTCCTTGTCAACTAAAATTCTCTTCGACTCTATTCTAAATTTAAACTCTAGTTTAAATACAATTTCTTTTTAATATCAGTACCTACATTTCAGCCAGTACCATTGAAGTTCAAACCTTTAACAATACCTACTAACACCATTCGGGTACATCGTTCATAAGCATTATTGAATTATTCGCAGCCTAAAATTGTTTTCTTTTTTATATATATAAAATTATATGTTGGTTTGTCTATGTTTCAAAAACTCGAGCATACGTACCTACACCGATTTTGTTTCGGACATATATGGAAAGAGGGATAAACGGGAAAGATTTTTATTTATAAAATCGCAGCAAGGCAAAGTTGGATAATATAAAATATGCTCAACCGTCAGTTTGACAGTTTATAGTCAAACCGTCGATAGACTAATATATACAGTAATAATACAGTCAAATATTTGACCGCTACCCAAGGATTTTTTAATAATATAACAGGATTGATAACTTCAAAAAATTGCTTTTAAAAAATTAACTGCATTACCAATAGTTAGAGTATATTTTTCATTGCGCCTTACACATGGGCTAAACCGAGAAAAAAAGAGATAGCCAAACTAAGGCCTTGTGTCCCTTTCTTTCATCTTGCCAGACTACAAAAATGTATTTCATTAAAAGCTTAGGTTCAAAAATCTTAGATCAAACACTATGTATATTAATTGTAGTTCAATTATTTTAATAGTTTTTAAATGAAATTATTATAATAACATTAATTTTGTGATATATTACTAAATTACAAAAGATAATATTTATAGTTTCAGTACTATTTTTTATTTTATTTTCTACTGGCATCCCTATGAAATGTCATGGCGGTGTTTTTAAATAGCAGTTTACATATTGTTTTTTAAAATCGTTCATAGAAATTAAATTTAAAGTTAAAATGGTGAAATAGTGTTGCGTGTATCAAGCATACACGCAACACCGAGCGAGTCTATGGTGGTTGCAATATATCTTTTCACAGGTAAGCTAAAAATAACATAATAATAAATCTACCGACTATGTTAACCATAAATTTGTAACGTTGGTGGATATGGTTATGTACAATTATGTTAATCTAGTAAATCTAGTTGGTCCGGCAAACTTCGTGCCGCCTCAGAAACAAAACTCGTACCATTTGTATAGAAAAAAAAAGTCATTTTCCATTTTGTACAAACAAATTATTGTTTTCGCAATTTACTATACTTTCCTATATTTACTACATATTTATTGTAATTTACTTTACTATATTTAAAGCTGAAATATCAAATACCACTCATCGTTAATATACCTAACCAGGACGCTCAGTACACCGACCTAGTAAAATGTTGGTGAAAGGTCCTCGGAACGTATCAGGGATAGAAAAGTAGGGTTTGCACAATGTCATAGAGAGTATCCCATCACGTTCATACATTTTTTACAGTCCATACAACTTTTTTGGAGTTTTCAAAGCGGGATATCTCCAAGACCGTCGGGGATAGATGGGCAGTGTCTTTAGCGAATAACCATCGATACATTTCTCAGTAATCGTCCATTGCTTATGTGTTTATTTATTTATGTTAACTAGAACTAAAAGAAACTACTACTACCTATATATTAGTAATTTTTTGTATAAATATCACTAAGTTTTCCTTGAAAATAAATAAATAGAACATTTAAATTTGTCTTATACAACAAAATTCTTATGGTCACCCTATTAGAAAGGGACACACGGCTCCTCTTCTATATATCCTACTTGGCCCGCTTTTTAGCCGCAAGTAATAAATCCTTATTAATATATTAAATCCATGCCGCTACCTCATATGCTTCTTATTTTTTTTTTAATTTTAAGTTAAAGTTTTTCTCTTAGGACAGAAACAAATTTAGACTTTTAAAAGTTTAAAGGGGTATCTTTTTTTATTAATTCATTCTAAAGTGTAAACAACTAGAAACAGTATCGTTAAGCGATAATTTGGTAACCGAATTCAGTCAACCTGTAACAACATACACAATCCAACTACATATATAGGTAGTAAGAAGTACCGACCATCATTTGTCTATTATGTATATTGAAATACAAACAGGAAAATGAATAAAAACAGGAAAGCATTAGGTAGAAATTAAATTAAGGAAAACCTGTTACAAGGAGATATTAATTTTTAATCTTATTTTTGTTTACACAACTCATAAGGCTAGCGCAGTCGCAATCAGAGAAATATACAGCAATTTTATATGGACTTAACCTCTGAGGTAGCATAGAGCAAGCACTTGGAGGGTATCCAACAAAACTATAAAAGTGTGGTACAAATAACAAACGGTGAGCAGGTTGAAAGTTTTGAGCCAATAATTATAGATATTTTTTAATGTCAAGGTCTACAGACAGACCGACAGTCCAAAAGTTTAGGAAGAGATGAGGTAATGGCATCCCTTACTCACTTAGCGAAACACAACAGCACATATGCTGTTATTTCGTGATGGTATTTTGTAATTGGGTGGTTACTGCCGCCACACGACTAGTTACCCAAATACTATCAATTTATTTAAACGTCTTGCTTCCTCTTTATTAACTATTAATGGACTATCATTAGATAATTTCACTATCATTAGATAATTATTTTGGAAAAAAACATGGTAATTAAGTGATTATAATTTCATTATAATAAATATTAAAAGTATCAAGAAAATAAACCACGCTTATAAATTAACAAAGACAATTTGACAAAACAGGTAAATAATAAAAAGGAATATTTATTCATGTTAAGATTACCTTATGTTGATAGTATAGCCAACCAATCAATTTTAATTATTTAAAAAATATTATGCAAGGTTCGAATTTTTACATAATATATTTTCATAATATTATTTTAATAAATTCTGAATAGCATTTAGGCTTACATCCATTTGAATCGTTCCTAATTGTTGATTAACTTTGCTGAATAAGAAAAAGATTCATGCATTATATTATATGTCGCTTATAAAAAAGGGCAATTCGTGCTAACAGATATACACAGGTACCTGTGTAGCGAGTTGCACGCGCACAGTGCGTGCCGATGCTTCGCTGAACCGGTTTTCTTCTTTTTTTTTATTGCCGCTAATTGAGTTACATCTATATGCGACTCAGTTAGGGCATGTTGATGATTACATAATATTATATTGTTATATTTGTATATGGTGTATTATTGTTATGTATTATTGTTATATATTGTAGTAATGTAGTTGTAATTGTTAGGTATATGTAATTATTATAATTATATATGTAAAATATCTAGACAAACCATTAATGGTTTACAGATATTGTTGTTTTTTGATATAAAAAAGTGACTATTTCAATTATTTTTTGAGGCATGAACCGGACAGAATACAGGTATAGAATATTTAGTTTAAGTGGAGTAAAACAGCTTCGACACGTGCGTATATCACTTAGACCATACGTGAAAGTTGATTAGATTGGCGGCGCTACGTGGCCAAAGTAAATGTTGGTTCACTGTTCACAATAGTTGTTTCTTAAATCGAATTCATGCTAGTTGGTTTAATATGCATTAAAAACCAAATTAACAATTTGAAAAAACGGTCTGCTAAGATGTCTTCGCAAATACGAAATAAAGTGCTTTGTTCTTCAATAAAATAATGTCTGGGTTACAGACCTAAAAGTAGTGCCAATGTAGCATAAGTGCCAATGTAAGCATAAATGACCGATTCCTTATAGCCAACTTTCCTTGAAACAAAAAAAATACTAATAAATTTACAAAATGAGTTGATCTGCTAAAATTTTGGCTATAACTTTACTTTTAGTAGCTAAAATATTATATAGGTACTACTCGGTACCCCAAAAATTTACAAGTTCGATACTCTGACGTGTTTTTGTATTGCACATAGGAACTGTTACAACAGTTCAAGTTGGAACTAAGTTTTTCCTCTGGTTGTTCGCTTCAATAGTGATTTATATACAAACTTGGAAAGCTCTAACCGGTACAGATATCTACAGTTTCTTGTTATTGTAATTTATGAAGCATTCTCATTCAATGGAATTGTTCCAATTATCTAAGTGATAAAAGTTTTATTTATTTAAAAAAATAATAATATTACTCGTTGGACTGCACGTCAGAAGAGAACACATAGCTACACAAAAAAAGTTTAGTTTATTTTTTCGACGATAGATGTCGCTGCGACAACAGTTTCGTTTCTCAAAATCACTTGAACTTTTTATACAAGATTTCCATCTGAGATAACCCCTCACTGACTTCACCGACCATGTCGTATGTCGCGTGTCGCATCGCATGTCGCATCGCGCGTAGGTAGGTATTTGTTCCCTTACTAAAGACTTATGTTTATATTTAGTTAGGTATAGTTAAGTTTTAATTTAGTTATACTATCGCATTAGAATAAAAATGTAAAGAAGGAAAAGTGTAAATATGGAATAAAATAAATAAATTATACTTAACCACATTATTTAATTATTTAAATCAATAACAAATTCACAATGTTCAGAAAGCTCTTTGAAATATTTATTAGGATTCCAAAGACTGCTTCAGACATGGCGACAGGTCTACCAGGACCAGTGACTTTAAAATTGAGAAAATGGGCAGGAACCACAGCCTCCTTTGCATGGTCGCTAGCGATCCATATCTGCAAACAGAAAACATTGACACCTACCTTTATTTATTAAGCGAATAATCTGGCTGCTGTTACCAGACTCTTACAAAGGATCGCCAGGACATAATAACAGGTGTACCGTAGCGTTTCGTTGGGTGAATAAAAGATGCCAGATTTCATTGATGTTACTCCATCTCAATGTCTTGGCAACGCATTTAAACATACTTGGTTGTTATTTATGAAAAAAAAAACAGACACGTGATATATTACAAAATATACATACTTATGTGGGGTAGAGACTGCTGTGACGAAGACGATGACAGCGTTGGATGAGGCAATGGTTGTGTCTGTGGTGGTAGTGCCTGCGGTGGTGTTGCCTGCGGTGGTGGTGCCTGCGGTGGTGATGGTTTCGGTGGTAGTGACTGCAGTGACGGTTCCTGCATGGAATTCGCGCAGTGTTGTGGTAGCATTGCTGATGTCTTCATCGACGCCAACCATTTTGCTTGTGCTCTGTAATCCAAGTGTTTTGATGTTATTATACTAAAAAATCTATGAGTTTAATGCAAAGCAGAACAAGGCGAACGGTCTGATAGCAAAGAGCCTCAACCAACACCTCAAGAGGCTCTCACTAGATGGCTCGATCAGAGGACAGATACAAATTCGGTACTTCTTGGCACGACACAAATTGTCAGGAGGTGCAGTTTAGGACTAGGGCCCACTACTTGCGGCACTCTAGTTTTTATAAGTTTTTTTATAATATTTTATTGTTTTATATGTTTATATTTTTAAAAAATAAATACATACGCCTTCGAAAATCCGTCACGGATGGTAGCAGCTCCACGGACGGTCGCCAAATGCATGATCAACGAACGACGCAATGATTGCGGTGTCCATATCTGAGGCGCTTGACTGAAATAATTATGGAAAAATTTACATATTTCACAGAATATACTATTGTCACTCCTATTTTTTTTTTTTTTTTTTTTGGAGAATCATATACTTAAAACCTTATTCCTTTATCGATCTTTTGACTAAAATGCCGAATATTCCAGTCTGACTACAGTGATTTGAAATTAATTGACGAGTCAAATTGTTTCTATTCACGTCTCACCACCGTACCTCAAGCACAGAGTAACAACAGCGGCAATACGCATCAGAATACGCCAAGACAGTAATATCTTAAAGATTCATCAGAATATTAATAAATGATAAAATATTACCTGTCCTTTGACGACATGGCAAAGGCTGTATCGTCGTAGCCGGTCGCATTAGCCATTATGAGGCGCCTCCGTGCTGATGAGGACGACGAACAATCTGGTATGATTTTTCTGCATCTGCAACAATAACAACTGTAATGCAAAAATGTACTAAAAAAATAAAAAACCGTATTTCTTTATTATATATTAATTTATATAATAAATATATCATATATCACTATTAAAAAATTTTCGTCCATAATGAAGAATTTATAATACCTACTTGAGATTATACAATTATGTTTTACATAATTATAATGTAAAAATTTAGTTACGCAACAAAAATATGTAACTAATTATCAAAATAATAAGTCACAAACTAAATAACATTTTCTACGAATTATAAAAACTTTAACATGTGGGTATAACGCAATAACTTATCTACCGGTGCAATTAACATTTTTACTAAAATTACCACCGCACATCCACAAACACATAACTCAGACACTTATGAAAAACATTACCTTTTTCTTAGACGATTCATTATTTGGCAACAACTTATTTCTTCTTTGGCGATCGGAACAAACAATACTTCTGGCGAATGAATAGTTATCTGACTAAAGAGTAGTGACCATAGACATCAAATTTTTTGATACTTTTGAATTTGGAATGAAAATTCAACAAAATTATCCCATATAATAAATTTATGAAGCTAATAAAAAATTGATTTATTATATATTATTTAAGAAGTCGAGGTTTAAGAACATCACTTATCGCCGAACTTCAGTAATAGCAATATATTTTTTTACTACACTTAATGTCATCGGCCTCCTAGGAACACTGACAAACACTAGCTTGGCCAAGTCTTTTAGTCACTTCACGATACACAAAAGCACAAATTCTTTAAGATATTTTTTTTTTATGATTGCGGAACGCGTTGTCCCTCGAAGCGCACTATGCAAACTAAATGTTTCAGATAATTGTCTCATATTTCAATACCTTTCAAAAGAATGAGTCATTACAGGGGCCAATAATTAGATAATTATGTTATTAGTAAATGATAGAGTACCTATTATGTTTAAATATTAAATATATTGTAATTATGTATAATGTATTCTTGAACTACAAATAAATACCTACTAACATTTGTCAGTTAATATGAAAATATTGTATACCTACTAGAACTAGATGGTGTCCGCGACTTCGTTCGCGTTGAAAAATAAAACATATGAGTAATATAACGCCTGCCATCTTCTCGCTGTGAAGACGGTGGCAGTGTCGCCCATTTTTTTTAAATATAGATGATTCCTGGCGAACCTAAGATTTTTCCAAAATAAAAAGTTAAGCTAAGTAAAAAGCTTTATGTATGCCAAATTTCATCTAAATATGTTAAGCCTGTTTTGCCTTAAAAAGGAACAAACATACATACATCCAAACGTCCATCCTAACAAACTATCGCAGTTATAATATTAGTTAGGATTGACCAAGAAATTCTTTTAGTTTTATGTTAATGTCGACAGACAGGCTTTCTGTCCACTTATAACACAAGCATAGGTGGCTTAGTAGGTGGCTACCGTCACCTATAACACAAGCAACGCCATAGGTGCTTCAAGTGCGCTGCCGACCATAGAAGGGGCTCAGGCATCCCTTATTCACTCACGAAAACACAACTGCGGTGAAGATCACAGTGAAATAACAGTGAAATAACAGTGACATAACAGAATAATCTGTAAGGGGATGGTTACTGCCGCCAGGCGGGCTTTCCAAAATGACTGCGAAACGCACTCCTTTCTCAAATCCAGACCAGAGCCAACTTTGAAAAGTGCATTCCCAAAGTTAACCAAACGGTCGCGGGTTCGAATCCCGCTAGGGGCAAATGTTTTGTTTTGTTTCTTTGTTACCTACCTGAGTAATGGATGTTTTGTATTATAATAATTATGTATGTATTTACAAAAAAGAAGTAATCTATGTAGTATATGTCTGGTCTGGTTATCAAAATACAAGCATTAGTTGCGTACTGTGGAACTAGATGGTGCTGTGTAGAATGTGTTATTATTTATTTATTATTTAAAGTTGACCCGCCGGGAATCGAATACGGGTCCCCTGAGACGTTAGGCAAGCACCCTTACCTGTGAGGTAAGCATTACACTTACCATTATACTTCCGCTAGAACACACAAAGAGAGGCTTTATCTCATCTAACCTATATTATTTTATATAAATGGTTATATTTCGCTGTTTTGTGAACAACGAATTTTGAGTTACGAATTTTAATTGGATTGAGTTACCATGGGATTTAAATGTCTAATTGGTTTCAATTTGTTATTGAGTTTTGTTCAAAATAACCGATCTTATTAAAAAATATTGTTTTCTGAAATGACTTCCACTATAGAATCATCTTTAAATACATCTTTAATTTTAAAAAATATTTCGCCATTATCATACTCAAATAATGCTAAATTCTCAAGTAACTAAAATAAGCAAAATTTAAAATACCTAGATACCAATACATTTGAGTAGGTAATTACTATTTTAGTGATTGAAATTATATAGAAAACTAGCTGACCGGGCAAACCTTGTTTTGCCATATAAAATTTCATTTAGGGGTTTGAAAAATAGATGTTGGCCGATTCTCAGACCTACCCGATAAGCACACAAAATTTAATTAAAATCGGTCCAGCCGTTTCGGAGGAGTTTGGCAACAAATACTGCGACACGAGAATTTTATATATTAGATAGGCATCTTCTGAGTGAGCTCGCTCCATCATAGGCCTCATCCATGCTACACAGTTAGTTGCTTGTAAAAAAAATACATTTATCGTGAAAATTCCTTGGAAGTAATTAAGTTCACGTAGACTTATAAAGATAAAGATAATTCTGAACGCTATGTCTGTGTGTCGCCCCTTATACAGCTTAACTTTTCCAATAAAATCGGAGTGAAATGAAATTTGGAATTTAGGGCTGAAGCGAAGGTAAAAGTAATCGAGGCCAAGCGATATGGAGACGCTTGCTGATGTTAATTTTGAAAGTCTCATAGAAATTTCTTGCGAAATTAAACTTGTAAGGGCTTCTTGGCAAACCCTTGAAAAGACGCCCTTGAAATAATAATGATTTATTTGATAAAAAAATAAAAATTTTATTCAAGTTTTCTATATCCTGGATTAATTTTTCTAAAACAAAATATAATATGTGAATATGTGTTACATTCTTTATTTTAAAATTTCGACAGATAAATTGACAGTGTACTCGACGATAGGTGGCTACCGTCACCTGCACAATAAATATTTGTACAAACAAGGGAATCCAGAAGTAAATAAAAGCGCTGGTGACGCTGATATGATAGAGATATTTCAAAAAAAGATCATAGCCTACGGTTGTCATGCTAGCTCTACCCGACCACACTTCGCTGTGGCTCAGTCTCGGCTGCCATAATACGGCTAACTTCCACTTTAAATGTGACGGTTCTCGTTGGCGAGTTAGTTCTGCTCGCTTTCGGCAGATGGTGCCGTAAAAAAAGCGATTTTACTCGCGATCGAGATTATTATTATGCAAAAAATAGATATGATCAATTACATATTTTTGAGATTTTGCGTTATACACAAACCTACACTAAACCTAATAAATATAAAGTAACAAGTACTTATGTGCGAAATGGATTTGCAATCCGTAGATGCGATACTCTGCGGTACATACTGCAAACACCTATCTTGAAATGCATGTTGCAAAAGCGTTGTTATGCGACAACACGGATACGATGGCGAGGACGTGACTAACCTCTATCTCGTGGCTAGCGAAATTATATGACAACAAATTTCAATTGACCACCAACCTATACCTTATGGCGAAGGGTATTAAATCTATTTTGCTTTGAAAAATGTGTTTTTCACAAAAAAATATAGGACAAGTACTATTTAGTTCGTGCTGTCGAAGAGACTCTTATTACTTGAATGATTAGGTTTATTTTCTGTTAATAAGTTACTGTTAGATTTTTAATAACTTAACTAAGTTTAAACAGTTTACACTTTCATCACAAGCAATATACTAATGAAAATAGGATATTAGTAACTCCTGCTAAACCACCCAACAGATTTTGAGGCGATTTTCACCATGACTTTTACAACCTGATTGAATTTTTTCTTGGGCGAATCCGGGAATGGGTAGGTAGTATTATATAATAATATAGAGTAGGGTAAAAATATTGATCTTATAGGTATTTGACAAAATTAATTTGATTTCACTTCATTTATTAGTAACTTCATGGATCACCACGATATTTTGCATACATGTTGTCAGGGTTATACCTAATGTATGTTGGAAGATAATTATTATCCAAAAAAAAGTACTGTTCTCGAGGGATCATCAATACATATAATAAAATCGTAAACGAGATTTTAAAAAAATCAATTTGTACACGTCGTACTTATATTATAAAAGTTAAAAAAATAGTTTTTAGAATTCATACGCATATTTATTTGTGCTTGTTTGTGATCTTTTACAAAAACGTGGTTACTGCCGCCAGACAGGCTGTCTATGACCAAAAAGTTTAAAAAATAAACTAGCGAAAATAAGCGATTTTACAAGTGACCTAATAAATCAGTACTAAGAAGAAAAGTTATAGGCCACGCTACAGGCAAGTTTGGTGTCGACAGGGGATGATTCCTGTTGGCACTCAAATAGCTTTTTTGCATGATAAGGTTTTTTCTGTTTCGTATAGTTGCGATTTTATTGTACTAAGAAGTTTGACAACTTTCACACTGACGTATTTTGACGCTGGTGCGCATTATACCACTTTCATTGAATTTTATAGGATTATTTAGAAAATGTAACGCGCCAGCCAATGCTACGCAAACAAATACCAATAAGGAGTCAGTCTCTAGCCAGCCTGCCAATAGCCAGCCTCCAACTCGTCAGCCAGCCAATAGCCAAGCCTGCCAGTCAGCCAATAGTTATCGTCCACCAATCGGAGGGCGGCCTGCACCTCTCGTGATTTTATGCAAGTGGTGGGGATAACAAACGCCTGTAGGCGCCATATGGTTGCTATTAATAAGCACAGATTTATTAAGATCAATAAGTGATTGCTAAAAATAAAGAATTATCATACACTTCGTTTCTATCGTCAACCCACTTGCTTTAAAAATTTAAGACGCTTGGAGTCGTCATTGACTTTGGCCATCTGGGCGGGGGGTAGCTGGCTATACCCGCGCCGCTTACGAAAAAACACGGTTTGGTTAACATATTTATAAATATAGAAGTTTTGGTAATACGAAAAAAATGTACCTAATGTCTACATATTTTTCAAGCTTTTTGTTCAAGCCATAAACGAGTTGACCTAAAAAAAGGGTGTTTGAAGGTTACATTAGTTAGGAATGGATGTTAATTTTATAAAAATATAGTTTTTATAGAAAGAAAATGAGTCAGCAATTAGTTATTTAAGATTTTAAAACATAACCTAAAATTGTTTACAATACAAATAAATATGTACATACCAATAGTATAGAAGGCTTATAAAGTGTTTGGAAGTGAGATTAACTAACAATAGATGTTAGTTTTATGAAAATATAGTTTTTATGGTGAGGAAATTCATTTACAATTAATTTTATAAATATTTCAAAACATTTCTTCAAATTGTTTGTATAGTACATCAATATTTACATATATCAGACATAGACTATCAAAATACTTAAATAGTCATTGACATATACTAATAAATATTTCAAAGTATGCATTAATAATTGTTAGATCTGTTTTGGTGATACAATAGTTGAGTACTTATGGCGACACACTATTTTGCGCCAAAAAAGGATCCTTTTATGGAACTAATTAAGGCAGTAATATATGTATACTCCATAAAATAAATGATAAATATTTCAAAATTTGTGCTGAAACAAATTGGGTTCGGTTAGGTTAGGTTCAATAATGTTCCACTGCGGTGGCCCGGAGGATACCGCGCAGCACACGCTGGCAGAATGCCCGGCATGGGATCAGCAACGGGGCAACCTAGCGCCCGTTGTCGGAAGAGACCTGTCGCTGCCGGCCGTGGTTCTGTCCATGGTCGGCAGCAATGAGGCCTGGCAAGCCGTGATCTCCTTCAGCGAGGAAGTCCTCTCGCTGAAGGAGGCGGCGGAGCGGGCGAGGGAGAATGCCGCCCTTGCTAGCGACATCCGTCGCAAACGATCCGGGAGGCGGAGGAGGCTGTACGGCCGACTCCAAGCCCCCCCCGTGATCGGCCGGAGGGTGAGCGAATATGGGGATCCGTTCACCTACCAACCCGGCACCGGTGAAGGACGTGTTCGTGTTCCGGCACGTCCTCCCACACCAAGTTTCCGCGGGAAGGGGGGGGGAGCCTACCATCCCCTCCCTACCGATGAACAAAAACGGATGCGTCCGATCGGGCGAACGCTGACGGGAGAGCAGGACGAAATGCTCGCGCTGACACCTCTCTCCCGTCCCATATGCGTGCGTGGATAAGGAACACCGTGGGGTTTTAGCGGGTAGAAATCCCGCATATCCTGCCAGCGCCCCATTGCTGGCAGGAATCAGGATCGCTGATTTCCTCACGTTAAAAAAAAAAAAGGTTCAATAATGTTTATGAAAATGCGAGCGGAGCGAGCCCACCTGTTATACTGTTTGTCGATACGACTGTGCACTGAATTAGGTTAGTATTTGTACTGGATACAAATAGGGCTCGTGGAAAAATATTACACTGAAAACAATATTACTCTGTGGCTTATTTCAATGGAAACAATATTACTCTGTGGCTCATTTGCTTTGTGGTTGAAGATTAAACTGTAAACACTTACGTAAAAAGTTTAACAAAATGAAATAAGTGAAAACAGTTTTAAATAGTGAAAATGTATGTGTTGTACTGGAAATGTGTGTTGTAGTGATCTTTTTAAGTGATGCTGATGCTGAGTTTCAATAAATTTGGTATGTACCTACATATTTATTTGTATTGTAAACAATTTTAGGTTATGTTCTAAAATCTTAATTAACTATTTGCAGACTCATTTTCTTTCTATAAAAACTATATTTTTATAAAATTAACATCCATTCCTAACTAATGTAACCTTCAAATACCCTTAAATCATATCACAATCTTCTAAAATAATCCCGCCTGGTAAGTAAATTAAACTGTTTATGCACATATTCCAAGTTCCTTTGAAAATTTTAAGAAAAATAGAAGTATAAAATATCCGATATAAGGCTTACTTTTTCGTAAAATATATTGACCATAAAGCTTTTTTCTTTTTATGATTTAATGCCAAAATAACTTGTGCCTTGAGTCTAGACTCAAGGTTCATTGTTAGATTAACATTTATAATTATTTACTTAGCTGTATAATATGGACAGAATGTCGAAAAGGCCATTAATTGCAATGTTGTGGTTATCGGCCATACATTGCCTTTAAGGACTCTGTAACTGGTTCTAAATCAACAATCTACGTTTGTGTTTACAAGCTACGAGAGATGGCCTACGGCGTAGACACTCGTAGCGCTGTCGTAGCAAGTAATTGTCTATTGTCGTATGTACACGCTTTGTGAATACGGACGAACAATACTGCTAAAGGGCTGTTTGCAACGTCCAGCTATTCCGACTCCTCGTTGTGCAGATCAATTATAAAACTTTATTTTGTTTTTGTTCATAAGAAACTAAGAGATTTCAATCAGAAAAACACCAGTCTACATACGAGGGATCATTAAAATTATTCCGAATTTAAACATATATTTTTCTGTTTATTCATTTATATAAATCAGTAATTATAAAAAAAAATTGTATAATACAAATACTTTTTCATTACAAGTAGACAGGACTAATTTTGACCCACGATATTGGAATTTATGATTCCCGTTTCATGTTTTTCGATAGACAATTCAGTAAGTTATATTTTATTATGAGCGGATCGTACAATCTGTTTCAAATATAGGAAATTAAAGGGTGACGTAAACCCCCCTTTTTCAAGGGGGGTTTACGTCCCTTGAAATTGGGGTTACGTCACTCCTCTCTTGAGGGGCTCGAAAGAGCCCCTCAAGAGAGGAGACGTTAGAAATAAGAGTTACTTGGTTTCCCTCTTGTTAATTAGAAGGGAGTCGTCAGAAAATGCCTATAATAAATTAAATATCAGTAACTAAGATTACAACCAGAAAATGAGATTGAAGAATGAGTAATGAGCAATTATACATACCTACTTCCCAACCCACACACACACACAATTTCGCCCGATACACTTCAATAACTCCAGATTGGATAGACCGATTTTAATTCGGTTTTCACATAATATGAAAAGAGGGATAAACTGGATATATTTTTATATAATATGAAAAAATTTCATCCCGGGCGAAGCCAAGAGAAGGCCTTATAAAATTGTATATTACAACAGAAAGGTCTAATAATTAATCTATTTTAAATAAATATAGAACTACCTACTCTTAATACAAAATTCCCATTAACCTGTTGCCTATCCCACTGTTAACCTATCTAGTTATCTTAATTGTAAAAAAACGTCAATATGCTCAAACACAGCTTTTGCACGTTAAATATTGCCAGTGTATAGATCAGTTGCCGCCATAATTCACAGAGGCGCCATTTCGTCACACAACTTTTGATTGCTTGCTCAGCCGCGAATCATATGCCGATGTTAAACTAGATGTAAACTTAAGTTTCGCAACTTCTCGCATCATTATTTATGAGCAACGCGAAATCTCGCACTCGATCGCCTTTTTTTTGTCGAATTGGCAACTTACTTTTTTCGTTACCACAGCCCACTTTTTGGCTTGGAAACCGATGAAACAACTTTATATTGACATTTTAATGTTTTAGAAAACGTATAGCTCACTTGAAATAAGATGTAGTTTCACATCAACTTATTTAAAATATATATATATTACGCGTCTGTATTTCCGAGCATATATAACCCTAATCTTTTCAAGGTTCGAGTGAATAGGCATCTTCTGGGTGAGCTCGCTCCATCTTAGGCCTCATCCTTGCCACATGGCTGGTTGTTGGTCAAGAGCTAACCCATCTCTTATAAAAAAAAAAAAAAAAAAAAAAAAAATAAGAACTAAAGATGTTAAACTCCTGTGGACGACAGATTGAAGCCTTGCCTTTTAAAAATATTTAGGTACTGGCGAAAATACCGAATTGCTTAATGAAAATGTACCTAAAACCAGTCTTCAAAAAATAAGAAGCAAGATGAAATCACATCTCACAACTCCCAAAAGCAAGTTTAGTTGTAAACCCTTTTTCATTATATTGTTGGCAAAATTCTGTGCATTTTTATTTGGTCTGACATTATCATGTGGCAAAAATATGCTTCTACATAAATAAACAGTAATATTTTTATTATTATTTAACATTTCGTGAAAAATACTCTAACTGGTGGTGAAAGAAAATCCTCTGCGTGGTTTTGGTGGAGGTACAGACAGACAGACCCGAATTCAATTTATACTATACATGTATGATTTTATACTATTTATGGATAATCAGGTAGAACGTGTACACTATAATTAATTTTATGTCTATTTACCAAATGCTGTTTACTGGTCGTGCACAAAGGTCACGTGAGAGGTGCCGGGTGTGTGACACGTGACTAAAACCAATATTGGATCGGGCTAACGTAACTGTTTATTGCTATGTATATTTTCCAAACGAACGCTAATAACTCTTATATTATTATTATGTCATTAGTCCTTTTATTTCTTAGTAGCGACCCGCCTCGAACTTCGCACGAGTGTCATTTATTTCCGAAAATTATGTACCTACACAAATATTCCTTTGGTTATCTTCTTTGTAAACTGTATCAAAATCGGAAACTGTAGCGATTTTATTTTATGATATAGGTACTGGCGACCTGCTCCCAGCTTCGCCCGGGGTGCATTTTTATAAACACAAACCGTTATCGTTTATCCCTCTTTCCATTAGTGAAAACCGTATCAAAATCAGTAGGTTAGTTTAGAAGTAGTGGGAGAAACAGACAAACGCAGACACTTTTGGGATATTGTTTTTTTTTACTTACATAATAATTAAATTGGGTTTTACTAGTATTATTATGTGAACTATCTATCTGATAGTAAAATTTTTAAAAATACAAGAATTTTTATGTACCAAGTTATGTACCAGTGAATAGCAGGCTTTTGTTCAGCCGCCTTGATGCATTAATTTCTCAACGGAAGCAGCTTACCCATAATTGGCGGGTTCCCAAGATGAAGTCGACGGGCTGATGTACCCACTAGTAAAACATTAATCTTGCCATGAGATTCGTCAAAATTTCGGAGACCTGTTTAAATATTCCTATATTTCGGAGACCCATCAAAATATTCCTATATTTAGTAGTGGCAAGGTACACTGCATTTCGCAATCATTTAGGCAGCCCGTCTGGCGGTAGCAACCACCTCCGCCTTACAGAACACCATAGCTAAATTAAAACAATGAAAAAAAAGGGTTGTTCCTATACCTTCCTATGCAGTGCATTTTCCTATACCTTTCTAATGCCTTGTCCTTTTACCTTATCCTTAACTTTATTCTTATACCTACTTGCTACCTTATACCTACTTGCTAGTTGCTTGCTGCTTGCATACACATTTGCAGCACCATTAGCGTTACTTGAGTTAATTTGAAGACGAGAAATTTGAACCTTAAGACCTTTTAATATAAATATTATAATTAATATAATCTGCTTATATATACGTATAATAATATATCTGCCCTTTTGGGGATATGTCTATTTAAAATCTCTATTTTTGCTTACAAACCGTTAAATTAAGCAAACACATACACAATAAATGTTTTTTTTTTTTTTTTTGCGAAAAATAATGACAACAAAATAGACCCAAAGAAACTTTATACAGTACACTATAGATGGGGTTCAGCAGATAGAAAATAAACCTGATATAAATAAGTATAGATGGAATGTCGGGTATAGTGTACACACCAATAAATAGATCGAGATAATGGCTACTGACATAAAACAAATATAACTCCGGGAGCGAAATGAGAAATGACTAAACAATAGTGCCGTATAAAAATAAACGACTCCCTTACTTCCTTCGAATAAGTTTTTGTGAGTTCATCGGAAGATCTTTAGAATGAGTTCTCTACTGGTACAGTCTGACTACACAATAATATGAAAAATTTATTTATTTGTGGTTATTTGCTAACTATTTCGCTGACCATAATATCATCGAAGTTAGGGATATTGTCAACTTTAGCTAATAGTCTCTATCACTCACTCTGCCAATGAGTTACAACAACATACATACCACATCATTGTCGTATTATTTCAAGGTAGTTTTCTTTACGGGGTGAAGTACTGTCGGCAAATAGGCTGCTCCGTGTATGACTCCAGAACGCTGTTATTTTTGGCACTCAGTACTAATGCAACTGTTACATAATACAACTTGACTTTTATTTAATCTTTATTGTATTTTTTGTTAAATTTCCTCCTCTTTTAGATTCTTTGGTTTTTGAATGGTTAGCAAAAAACTGAATGACTTTTTTAGTTTTGTAATTATGTGCTGGTACATTTTTCTTGACATTCGTTCGTTCTTGACATTCTTGACATTCCAATGAGCTTTTTATGAGCTTAGACTATATTAAAAAGGATATAAATTAAAATATTGCAAATTATTTTTTTTTTCTTCTACCAGTACTTCAGTATCCGGCGCAGGAAAGGCGAGTGGAGGGGGGTTCAGAAGTGTGGCGGGGTCTACCCTGATATCCGGAGAGGCGCCGCCACGACGCCAGCTCTTCATAACTTTTACTGTCAACTCAATTACTCGATTACACACCGTGAAGATGCGCTAGGTGAACTAGCTAATGTTTGCGTTGCAACTAATTTTAATAACTCACAAGGCGGCGCTTTCTGACTCTTTAATGCGGATCGTCGTACCAAATTCAGATGACATAATTCAGCTCTATGTGAAGGCAGCTTGAAAGAAAGTAAACCTAAGAAAGAAAGTAAGCGTCGTAAGAATGTATGTTTTGGAAAAGACTAAAAGCTATCTATACTTATCCATATTACTAATATTATAAAGGGGAAATATTTGTTTGTTTGTTTGTTTCTTTAAATTGAATAGGTTCCGAAACTACTGGACCGATTTGAAAAACTATTGGGAAGCTAATATTATCAGCTAGTAACATAGGCTATATTTTATAAAGTTACGCGAGTGAAATCCCGTGCAACAGCTAGTGAAAAAAAAAATTGCATTAGCTGTCGGTCTAATGCAATTTTTTTTAAAGAAAATATAGATGCTCTGTTCTGAAATAACTATAAAGCAAAAGTGTAATTTGTACGTTCTCGTTATCGTTCATGCATCCCCCTCAATTTTGAATTTATCTCCGAGGAAATTTGTTTGCCGCGAAATTTTGGCGGCAAATGTCGAGGGAGCGAAATAGCTCCATCTTAGTTATGTTTATTTTCTATTGCGGCCGTTCATGTTGATTTGGCTGATAAAATTCGGCCTCATCGTATTAAAAATTAAACGAAATTATCTCAATAAATATAATTGAAGTTTCCTTTTGTAATGTCAAAATAACTTATTTTTACTAAATTTATATAGATATATATAAAAACAAATAGCATGTCTGTTTGTTTGTTCCGGTTTATCTTCGAAATGGGGTACTGATTTTTACGGGTTTTCACTGGCAGATAACATTTCTAATATTAAAATTTTTGGATTTGTTAATTGATAAATAAAAATTATTATTAGTTAATCTGTTTTAAAATTAGAAACGTTATCACAGAATAAGGTATATTTAAGTTCATTGAATTACTAACCCAAATGTGTACGAAAAATTTTTTTTGAAATTAAAACGAGACAATAAAAAGTAATGGCCGTTGGGAACAACATTTGTTGCATGAAAACGAAATTAAAACTAGCCGAGAACGTCTTCATCCGACTTTGGCCAACAAACACAATATTCTGAATTATTTATTTATACGAAAAAGTTTTTATTATGCCCACGCTGACCTCGGAGTTAGATCTAACTTACAAGCGATAGCGTTTTTAAAAAATATAATAAATATAAAAATATAATTCATAAATTTTTTTTTTATGAAATTCCTAAAATATTACAAGTATCATTGTTTGTTAATTGCTGGCCCTATGGCGGCAGTAACCACACCCATACAAAAGAGCACAGTAAAATAACAGCATATTGTGTGCTTTTGTGTTTAGTCGAAGTAATGCCAAAGCTCATTTCCGTATCCCGTTCTAATAATTCTTATTACACTAAGGGCCAATTTCACCAACTACAAGTAAAGTGTTGATTAGTTACTTTTAGAAATAATTTTATGTTTTATTAAATTATACACTCGGTTTAGTGCATCCTTCGATAGGCGATTTTTTTTATTTCTTTTTAATGTTTGGGACTTTTACCGTACAAACAAATGTAGGTATATTAGCTAAATTATTCCCGGTGACAGGTGACTTTAAACGACGGTAAGCCTACTTGACAGACGGTGAAAGAGGCCCTAAGATCGAATAACATATTCCACTATTGAATGCTGCGATTATTAGGAACTAGTTTTTCCCGTAACTTTGTCCGCACCCCTTTTTGTTAGTTGTTACATTTATTCAATCTTTCTTGCTCATACTTTTTTGTCAGGCGTTGAATTTTTTTACTTTATTTGAATCGTTCTTTCTTTCTTTTTTTTGTAATTAAATCATGAAAACGTGACAAACAAACTCACTTTTGCATTTTTAATATTAATTAGTATTAATAAAATTTTTAAAGAATATATAGGTATTTTTTATGTTGACAGTTATAATCGTGCCAGGCGTTAATATAATTTGCGTTTTCATTGCGTTCCGTCGTGTCTTTGCATTTCTATAACTTAAGCCAATACACAAGGGCAAAAGTTTCCAGAGCATTTTATGAAATTCTTATGAAGTGCCGATGTGATTTCTTATTGACGACTCCATAATGTAGGTAATGTGTTTTTCGCTCGCTCTTTTGGTGCCTTTTTGTCGAGACATTCTGTCCAAAATATCCAAAATAAATTCACATGGATTTTTATATCGAACGTGAATAAAGAATTTTATTTTCTCACGTTTTCTCTAAAAACATTGTTTCTGTATATTTTTTTTATTATGCAATAAATCACTCTGTGTTCAAATTTCAAAGATAAGATCCTTTCTAGCGGATGCTTATTTTTATAAAATAAAAAAATAAAAATGTGTTCTAAATTTAAACTTTCTTTGATAGTCAGTCAGGATAGTCTTTGATAGCCATTTTATACATATAAATCGCCAGCTTCGCACGAAGTTGTTATTTCAAAAATCCGTTCGTAGCGGACGCTGACTTACAGCGGGTTCCTATAATCTACCATTCGTCACTGTTTACAAGTAACTACTCGTTTTCATTTTCCGACGACGGATTGTAACAAAGCGTTCCACAAGTTTTCTACAAGTAGATGAATATAGGAACGCGTCACCCTTACGACTCGTGGCTATAAGTACCGTTTGTAGGCAAAAACGATTCGTTGTTGGGATATAGGAACCGGCCCTTATTCAATAAACCTATGTCCTTTCAACTTCTTAGGCTTAGTAGTCTTGGCTGTGCATTGATAAAGTCAGTCAAGACAAATAATTTTATAAGTAGGTATATTATTATGTGCTTAGCTCTGAACTTCGCAACCGAATTTTCACCTCTGAGTCCTTTTCTTTACGTATTAAAAATAAATATCAACAAATTGCTCCAACTAAGAGTAATCTTCAAATACATGTATGGTGTCTTACTGATTTACCCTATCATTCTAAATAACACACAAAAATCGCGGGATTATATGTAGAGTACCTATGCTATAGGAAAATAATGATTTAAGTGTAGGTAGGTACTTTTATAATTAGAAATTCCTTTGATTAATATCTGTGCACAAACAGGCTTTTTAATTTCAATCCTTTATTTAATATTACACAAAAAAAAAAAACAAAATGTAAGTTTCATATTTACAAACGAAATTTGCTGTGTGCGGTTATACATGTACCTCACAAAAAAAAGAAGTTAAAATGACTGCATCTAACACCGAGACAAATTAAATTCTTAAATTATTTTTAATAATTTAGCCCTACATATTGTTATACTCCCCGGTGCCTCCTTGCCCTGTGAGCGGAGTGGACCGGGCTCTGCCGAGGCACCTAACTCCGATCCACCCCCAGGGCAGCCTAGCCATTACTGGCTAGGCTATCGCCAAAGAAAGGGATTGCCCGGAGACACCCAGGCAATACCCACGCGAAGGGGGGGACCTTGTGCAGGCACACACAGCTAGCCAACCATGTGCGCGAGGTCCCCCTAGACCATCTGCAGAAGGCGGGCAGCCTTCTCCAGACAGCCAGGCTCCCAAGAAAAGTCTGCACTCGAGTGCGGAGAACACCAATGACGGGAGGGAGCCCGCCACTCATAATCCGCACACATACCTCGTGTGCGGAACAAACAATAACATAAGGCCGCACTCAAGGAGTGCGGCCGACCTCCAACTGAGAGACCCGCGAGGGTACTTCCCAGGAGCGCTCCGCTACGGACTCCCGCTTGGGAGCCCGCTCGGAACGCTCGGTTGTACGCCTCCTTAGCACCCGAGGCCGGCCCAAGGCCAACCACCGCGACAAGGTCCCGGCGTACCAAGGGAGGGACATATTGTTATACTTACTGTTTTTATTTTATTTTTTATAATAATTAAAAACAGTATAGTTTTTATACTGTTTTAATAACAGTATATAAATATAGTAACTTATTGGTCAAGTTAACAAATTAAGTTAGGTTTAATGCTGTTCAGACAAGCAGACAGAAAGCCAAAAATGTTGCTGACAAAAAGAATGTTCTTCATGTTCTGAATATTTTTTAATAATTGTACGTTTAATATTATTTAATTACCGTATTACTCAACGTTTTTTAATATTTATATAAAGTAAACCTATACATACAAATACATATAACAACTTCTGTATTATATTCTGTAGAGGTTATTGTTTTATTTCGTTACACATAGCAAATGTTTTTTTTTATGTTGAAATATCAACTTAAAGAGGTATGAAACAATTTGAAACTCTGGAGTTTATCTAAAAATTAATTCATAAAGTAATTACATAGCAAATTCATTTATATCTACGTTGGTGCTTTGTTTTTAGAAACTTAACGGTGTAACACGGTTTCCAGTAGAAAGGGGCGCATGTAATTGGCCCCAGCACTTTAGTGGTACGTTTTAAAAACCGCAATTAGAAAGCAGAACACAATACTGGGAAAGTGGCACTATGTAGCAGTAGGTGAATTCTTTAACTAAAAAAAATGTTGGCAAATCTGGCTTTGTTTCTCAAAAATTTTGTTAACTTTTTTATTCTTATGAAAGACTGGCTGTTGCACGTAACTTCGTCCGCGTAACTTTATAAAATATAGCCTATGTTACTCAGCGATTTTATTATTACTCTTGTTGGAATATAATGGAAACTAGTAAAAATAATTATTAAAAAGAAAAAATAGATGTTACTTCTATCATGTTTTTTATTCAACTCATTGCCTTGGTAACAATACAACTTACTCATTATATTTTTAATATTTAAAAATATATATATAAAAGAGTATGTTTATAAAAAAGGTTAACTATACAATTATTACAACACGCCCTCTTAATTGTGGTTAACCAAAAACGAAACACAAAAAAAATATTTACATTAAACTATTTAACTAAACCCATACTGGCTATACATTTCTTATGTGTGATTGGCCCTAGAGGCTTAGTTAAAACATCTGCTGGCATATCAGTGCTTTTTAAATATTCTATTCTAATCAAATTATTAGCTACTTTTTCCCTAATAAAATGAAACCTAGTATCTATATGCTTCGTCCTATTGTGGTGCACAGGATTATTAACTAAATTGATGGCGCTCTGACTGTCTGATAATAATTCAACACAAGAAGGTTTACATACAGTTACTTCCGAAATGAATCTGCGTAAGTAGCATGCTTCCTTAGCAGCAGACGTAAGTGCCATGTATTCAGCCTCTGTAGACGATAGCGCTACTGTAGGTTGCTTTTTCGATTCCCAAGATATTGGTGCCCCAGCTAAGTTGAAAATATAGCCGGTATAAGACTTCCTATCCAGAGAACAATTAGCCCAGTCAGCGTCCGAATAACCTTTTAATGGTTGTCCGGTTTTCCTGTAACATAAGGTATATTCAAGTGTACCTTTCAGATATTGCAAAACTCTTTTTGCAGCACACCAATGTTCCTTTCCGTAACAGGTATTAAATTGACTCAGGTAGCTTGTTGCATATGCTATATCAGGACGTGAGTTCACTGCTAGATACATTAAACATCCTATTAAATTCTGATAAGGATATGAAGACGACTCACCATTCATATTACGCTCTAATTTTTTCTGAGCTAAAGGAGAGCTGACGGTTTTACAATCTTGCATATTAAACCTTTTTAATAAGGACATAATATAATGCGATTGACTCACTCTGGTATAATTATCATTGCTTTCTATTTGCAAACCTAAATAATATTTTAATTTACCTAAATCTTTTAATCCAAAAAATTCAGATAATTCATTTATGACAATTTCAAAAGTTACGTCAGATCGATAGTAAACAATTATGTCATCAACGTAGATACCTAATATGACAGGTTCATCACCAAAAAGTTTTGTAAACACACAAGGTTCTGAAGGAACACCTTTAAAACCTATTTTCGACAAAATTTCATTAAGCTTTTTATTCCAAGCGCGAGGTGCCTGTTTTAAGCCATAAAGTGATTTATGTAGCAGACAAACTTTATCTTCTTGACCTTTTATCGCAAAGCCAAGCGGTTGCTCCATAAATACTTCCTCTTCTAAGTCTCCATGTAGAAAAGCTGTATCTATATCCATATGTCTCATTTTTAGATTCATCTCCGAAGCTAATGCGAATAACGTTCGCAATGATGAATGACGGATGACAGGTGCAAAAGTTTCATTGTAATCCACACCCTTTGTTTGATTAAACCCTTTCACAACGAGTCTAGCCTTATATTTAATGATATTGTCGTGAGCATCCCTTTTTATTTTATAAACCCACTTACATGGAATAAATTTTTTATTTCTTGGTCTATCGACCATCTCCCAAGTTTGAAGTTTCTTCAGCGATTTATACTCGTCAGCCATTGCTGACTGCCATTTATCAGCATCTTCCGCTTGAATAGCTTCAACATAAGTAGTTGGCTCACTCGACTCGATAACCTGATACGTTAGAAATTCTGGCTGTTTCCTATTTCTTAAAGGGTACCTTCTTTCAACGATTTCAGGTTCTCTTTCTTCTTCTACTGAACTTACGTCTATATTTACAGGACTTGTAGGTTCATTTTGTTCAACAGTAGGTATGGACTGTTCAACGGTACCATCAAGACAATCGTAATACTGAGGTCCATCGTTATCAATCTCATCATCAAATAATAAAGATTGCTTCGTTGAACTATGAGATGGTTTCTCTCCCTTTAAGTTCGTAAAAACATTTTCAAAGAAAGTCACGTCTCTTGAATATAAAATTCTCCTAGGTTTGACTGGATCTCGAAAAATGTAAGTGTTGGGATTTTCGGAGTATCCAACAAATATTGCTTCCTCTGCTTTTAAATCCAATTTCGTTCTCTGACACGCAGGTATATGAACAAGGGCTCTACACCCAAATACTCTTAAATGACTTAAGTCACTTTTTCGACCAAACCACCTGTCATAAGGTATTTGACCATTTAAGGCTCTATGAGGTGACCTGTTCTTTAAATATACCGCTGCTTGAAATGCATCTTCCCAATATACTTTGGGCAGAGAACTTTCAGCTATCATCGACCTAGCCTTTTCCGTTATTGACCGAATGGTACGTTCAGCTACTCCATTTTGTTGCGGACTATACGGTGTCGATGTTTGGTGCCGGATTCCTTTCGAAGACAGATAATCACTAAACTTCTTATTTACAAATTCCTTCCCACCATCGGTTCTAATTGCTTTTATTTCAGAACCTAATTGTTTTTCAACTAGTACTTGAAATAAGCGAAACTTCTTAAAAACATCGCTTTTAGAAGAAATAAAATAAATAAATATTTTCCGAGTATAGTCGTCTACAAATAATAAAGCATACCTGTTTCCTTGAAAAGATGTTGTGCTCATAGGACCACAAAGGTCACTGTGAACCAATTCTAAAGGTGAAGTAGCCTTATTATACGCTATCTTCTTAAAACGTTTTCTAGCCTGTTTTCCTTCTACACAAGCAATACAACTACTTTTATCAATATCTGTGTAATCTACACCTACTTCATGCCCTTTTAGTTTGTTCATCCCTATGCGACATAAGTGCCCTAACCGTTTATGCCATAGTTGACTATTAGTCAGACAGTCAGTGTGCACATCATACGCTGCATCATTATGCTTAGTCACATTCGTGGGGACGTTGGTGATACAATCTAAAGTATACAGTCCACCACAGGGAGAAGCATGTAGTACGGATTCACCTGTAACACAAAAATTATTGTTTTTATAAAAATTACAACCATTTTTATCAAAAACACATACAAAACCATTTTTTACAACTTTCTGTACAGATAATAAGTTAGCTTTTAAATCTGGTACAAGAACAACATCACTTATTGAATTAACTAATTTATTGGGTGTGTTAATGGATATATTTCCTAACCCACAGCATTCTAACTGCTCACCATTTGCTACAGTTACCTTTCCATTATCAATCGTGGTAATGTGTCGAAACCAATCTCTCCTAGAAGACATGTGTTTTGAAGCACCAGAATCTACATACCAAACATCCTTCGATGGACAGCCCGAAGTATTAAGCGCAACAAACGACGTGTTTTCTTCATTTTTGCTTGTAGAAGATGTCAGCGCTTTATTTGCATACTTAACTTTGTTCTTCCTTAATCTCTCGGGGCAGTCTGGTCTTTTATGTCCAGGTACATTACAATCATAACACACGATTGCTTTCTTCTTATTAGATTTTGATTTTACTGCTATAAAGACAGTATCAGTTGGTATATCTGTTATGGTTTTTGACAGTTCATTCAATAATTTAGTTTTCACTAAATCGGATGTAACGGCAATGTTTGAATTTTCAAGTGCAATAATTAATGGTTCATATTGTTTAGTGAGACCTCCAAGTAGAATGGCAGCAATAGAGGAATCATCGATAACCTTTTTAATGTCGGCTAAATCTTGAGCCGTTGACAATACAGCATTAATGTATTCCTCAATGTTATCGAAATTTGAAAGACTCATTCTATATAATTTTCTCTCTAATGCAAGTCTCCGTCCTAAACCTTTATCTTCAAAAGCTTTTTGCAATGACGTCCACGCTTCTGCAGCAGTTTTGGCACACCGTACATGGGTAATGGCTGCACCATCAAGCGTGAGACATATTTTTGCTAATGCTTTCCTATCATTTCGTACCTTAATAGATGCCGGGGTGGTGTCATCTTGTGGATAACCTTTTATTGCTCCCCATAAATCCTCATGTAAAAGATAATTATACATCTTAAATTTCCATGTGGAATATCCATCTCTGTTTCTAAGAGTAAAGGTAGGTATAGATGAAGAATTCTTATACTTATTTACTTCACCACTTCCCTGTTCTAACATGTTTTTCTTCGACTTTTACTATTTCTCCAGAAAAAAACGTAACAACAATGTTTTCTTTATTTTTACATTAAAAACATTACTTCCATCAGAGCTTCGTGCTGATAACGTGTTGGAATATAATGGAAACTAGTAAAAATAATTATTAAAAAGAAAAAATAGATGTTACTTCTATCATGTTTTTTATTCAACTCATTGCCTTGGTAACAATACAACTTACTCATTATATTTTTAATATTTAAAAATATATATATAAAAGAGTATGTTTATAAAAAAGGTTAACTATACAATTATTACAACAACTCTAATTCTTAAAATCGTTGCAGTAGTTTCGAATTTATTATGGTATGGCGTGTATGACATATTCTAAAGCTGCAAAAAGGCGCATGTCAATTTGTAGACGCTTGTATGTAGGCCGATTAAGGTTATAATGATAAAATTAATCCAGTTTATACAGTTTAAATTAATCCAGTTTCTACAGTTTAAATTAATCCAGTTTCTACAGTTTAAATTAATCCAGTTATTAATCCAGTTTATCCAATTCGGAAACTTATATTTGTATTCACATCCATATAGATAAGCACATTATTATGTAATCTATTTTATAGTATTTCAGTGCATAAGTAGAGGACATCAACATACACCGTACTTAAGGGATTCACAAAGGCGAATGACATTGACGATTTGACCTTCACCGATATGACCTTTAGAATGTTTATATATATCAAACTAATTCCGCACGAAAAACACAAACTTAATCCACACCTCAACGCAGTCACTGAGACACTGTAGCTCCATATATTTAGAGTTCCGAGGCGGCGGAAACAATTCAACATGCCTGACAAATGTGGTTTTTTGTACTTTTCATTAAAACAACATTAAAAACAATAAAAAAATCAATAATTTTTTTTATATGACTGACTTATTATTCGGTGTAGGAATCATTTGCGCGCAATAAACCGTTTTCGAAACAAATTTCAATATAAGTCAAATTCTTCTTATGTTCTAACTTTTATTGTAAGGTTTCTATTACTTTGATGGAAATTATAAACAATATAATTTGTTCTTCACATGTTTAAGTATAACATATATATTTTTCAAACCAATTGCATTGACAGTTTCTTGTAACATATTTTTTTAAAAATGCAAATTTTTAGGATTGGCGTGTGTTTACACCTTAAAGCAAGGCCAACGAGACAACGCAAAGAATGTAAACAAACTTTTAATAGTTGTCAATATGGCTTCCTAATATATTATAACATGAAACAGATAGCGCCGACCGCTTCGTGTGAGAGAGAAGGACAGAGGACCGGGTTTGTTTACATTGTTTGCTATGTCTCCTTGGCTTTTCTATAGTTTGAAGTAGCTAGACCATCTTATTCTTAACCCCCTGAGATTGCGGTTGGAGGCGTTCTCCTATACAATTTGGTTGTAACCCATTAACATATCTATACTAATATTATAAAGCTGAAGAGTTTGTTTGTTTGTTTGTTTGAACGCGCTAATCTCAGGAACTACTGGTTCGAATTGAAAAATTCTTTTAGTATTGGATGGATCATTTATCGAGGAAGGCTTTAGACTATATAACATTACGTTGCGACTAATAGGAGCGAAGAAACAGTCGAAAATGTGGAAAAAACGGGGAAAATTATTCATCTTTGAGGGCTTCCATTGCGTGCGCTGCGAAAACCGTTCGAGATACCCAAATGATTCCCAAAATAACTATTCCACGCAGACGAAGTCGCGAGCACCAGCTTGTTAACACATAAAAGTGCATCTGCAATATTAAAAGATTACATTCTGTTTAATTTGGATCCTTTGGCGTATGTCGTGCTTTCAACATTTGTTCAGAGCTGGTCCGCATTGAAAGGAATTTGCTTAGAGCACTTCAGTTAGTTTGCTGGTTGCAATGCAACTTAAACAAGCCTTTTGAAATGGTTATTTCTGTGTGGCTATGCGTTTTACTTTCCCTCTATTTCCTTTTCGGTATTCCCACAGAGTCTGAAGTTCACTTGAGCGTTGGATACCAGAAATACTCGTATCTTAACTATTATAAATTGTAATCTAACAATACTATTGTTATATCATGTAATATAACAATGATAATCATTTATTTACTAGTAAAGCTGAGTGAGTACATAGTCTTGGCTCTCGAGGTGACCGCCACGCGAGAAAAAAAGAGTATTGTAATTAGGCTATAGGTATAAAAGTCAAAATAAGTTCGACTTTTTGAGCTTTCCTACGTGGTCCATAGTTAGAGACAGCGCCATATTTCATTACGGGCAACATTCATAGGTATACGATTACAATTCTAAATTAAATCGATGCACAGAATACAGCCCCAAACTTAACCATGTTCACCTGTTTACTGTGCGCTTCATGATACATAATACGTTCTAATGTCGCCGCGCGCTCTTCTCCTAACTGTCCATTTACTAACAACCCCTAACACGGATTTAACCGGACTAAATAAGCTGACGCCAGTAGGTTAATACCTACACTAAAAGAACTCAATAATCCGCTTAATACACTGAAAAGGGAGATTGATATGTGAATACATATACTCTTTCATTATTCAAGGAGTTCTAATATCCTAATCCATACTATATAATTATATCTATACTAATATTATAAAGAGGAAATATTTGATTGTTTGTTTGTTTGTTTGCATTGAATAGGCGCCGAAACTACTGGATCGATATGAAAAAATCTTTCACTGATGGAAAGCTATGTTATCAGCGAGTAACATAGGTAATTTTATAAAGTTACGCGGGCGAAGCCGCGTGCAACAGCTACTAATATTATAAGCGTGAAACTCTCTGTGAAAAGATATCAATCTTTTCACGCCTTAACTACTCAACTGATCATCAAGAAATTTCGCATTTTGTCAAGGATACAAAAAAGGACATACGGTAGCTTTCATCCAGAAAAAAGTAGGTACTATTTCCGAGTGATCTTCAAAAAAATAAAAATAAGTGGGCTCCACTGTCGCGTGGCGGCACCACCATCTTCATAGCGATAACGATGTCAGGCGTTATTACTCATACATTTTCTTTTTCAACGCGGACGAAGTCGCGGGCACCAGCTAGTAATATTATAAATGCGAAAGTTTGTATGTTTGGATATTTTTTACTCAATCTCGCAAAAATAGCTGAACAAATTTGGATAAAATTTGGCACACGGATAATGCAAATAATGAAAGAGTGTTAAAATATGAACGTTTTTATGTATAATTTTCTGAAAAAAAGTCACGCGTGCAAAACTTGGACCGGGTCGCTAGTGAATATACGTGATCACGAAACCAGTCACTTCTAGTATTGAGCTTATTGTATCAGTGAACCGGCATTTTGGACGCGCACCAACGCAATTAAACCGCTGCATTTGCAGTGTGTATAGATTGTGCCCGGTTTCTGTTCATTTGTGCGGTTACATATGAAACGAGGAAACTAACATTCCGGTTTTTTTTTTTTTCATGTAAATGATCCTACACGTCCACGCATGTATACCTTCAAGATATGAATAATTGTTGTGATTTTTTTTTTATTAGAGATGAGTTAGCTCTTGGCCAACAACCAGCCATGTGGCAAGGATGAGGCCTAAGATGGGGCGAGCTCACCCAGAATATGCCTATTCACTCGAACCTTGAAAAGATTAGGGTTATATGTATATACTCGGAAATACAGACGCCGGCAGGGAGTTCCAAACCCTGGCAGTGCGCATTATAAAGGATGTTTCAAAGCGCTTGATCCGAAAAGGAGGGATTTCGGTGTGTGTGTGATAATCGATAATAATCGAGTGATGTGAATAACCTAAGGTTCAGTTTTGTCAACAACCGTATTTCACAACTTGCTACGAATAAAAAAAATCTTTAGTAACTTCTTTATACTATTACTTTAAATTTACACTAAACTTGCTTAAACTTGCAGTTTAGTCTACGTTGGTAACTGTGTTTTCATAACTTGCTGCGAATAAAGTTGTTAATTTCATTCTTTAGTAAAGAACTACATTGTTATACAAAAATATTTTGTACTAGTTTTTGCCCGTGACATTAATTAGATATTATTATGTCATTAGATATAGTAATTAACATGGAAAAAATGCTTCTCATTTATACTCTGATAGTAAACTTTTTACCATTTACCATTTATATGTAAATAGGTCGCTTTTAATTTTAAAATGATCTTAAAGTTAAAAAAAATATTCTGAATTCGAACTATAAAAAAAACTCGTACGAAATTCTTACAGTAAATAAATAATAGTACTAAAAATACAACTAAAAAGAAAATTACAATTAGATATTAATTCTAAGAATTAATAAAGTGTATCTACTGTAAATAACAATTTACGTCATTTTTAAAAAGCAATAATAAATCATGAGTTCATCATAAGTTAGTTCCAGACGTTATTATGTTGCTTTGTATTGAGGTTTTAAGGGCATTGAAGGTACGTCATAGACAATTTAGCCAGTCGGAGGACGTTTATTAAACTGGAGCTCATACTAAAAATAAAACAAATTAATTTCAAAGGGAAAATGTTTCGTCTAAATTTGGAATGTTTTAAAAATCATAATTTTATCTACATTGCGATCAATTTTAATACAACTCAATGAAATCTAAATTGTTGCCAGACGGACACGGATAACTTGCATTCAATTTGTATCTTGTAATTTGTCAACATATATATCGGAGAATCATTATTCTCCTCGATATCGTCATTAGTGGTTACAGGCTTAGTGGGCGTCATCAGGGTTAAATGCAAGCACAAAACACAATAAACACTGATTTATACGATTTTAATTAGCAAATGAACAATAATTTGTCTCTTTACAATATTTAGACCGAGCAGCGAGTTCAAGGCGCCTATCTTACTTGAAAACAAACTCTAAAAACGCTAAACTCAAAACTACAATGATCCAACTCGATCAATCGTGTTCACTTATTAATCTCAAAAAATCAACTACCGCACGACATCAAGTATAGCGCCACGACCCCGCTCCAAGCATGTGCTTTGCTCTGATTGGTCGCAATACGTAAACAATATTCATTACTTTTTTTAGATAAGTAAGGTTTTTAAACATAAGAAAAATGTAACAAATGAAATAAAATAAAATTAGGATTTTTAAAAACAAATTACGATGTAAACAATTAATATTGTGCGTTACGCCTACAAGTAACAATCAACTAGACTCATAGCTTCCTCCGACACGGCCGTCCTGACATTTTACACGCCCTCGTGTGATGTTGAAGGTCGCGCATCATCGTTGTCTGAAAAAAAAATTTTTTTTTTTTTAATAGTTTTGTCACTTCTGACCAAGGAAATCGTTTACCTACATTTTTATCTTCTGAGCAACAACTTCATTCGCGATGTTTTCTTAAATTCTCAAAATATTAAGTCCTTTACAATAATAATAAACTTTACTAAATTAAGTCCTAATAACAAAACAGCCATCTTGCAGTTTATCGTTTTAGTATTCACTACAGATTTTAGCCTAATAACAATATCCAAGTGGCCGCATCGCCTTTTACTCAAAATAATAGACTTGGCCACCTCGCCTCTCAATGGCCACCTCGCCCTTTTAATGGCCACCTCGCCTTTTCAATGGTCATCTTGCCCTTTTAATGGCCACCTCGCCTTGTTAATGGCCACCTCGCCTCTTAATGGCCACCTCGCCTTGTTAATGGCCACCTCGCCTCTCACAAAGCTTAACTAAGCCTTAACAAACCCCGCGTCGTTAGAGTATTTTATAAATAGACTGAGTATTCACCACACTCACATACATACACACCGATAGCAAATTATTTTAAACACAGTGAATTTAGTACGAAGATCTTACCACCATTGTCATCCGACAGACATAGATCTAGTTCGGTCAGGACATAGGATTGGGAAAGTGTACGTAAGCGGTCTCTTGTGTACTTATAAGTACGATTACAATTCAGACTCTTGAGATGATACCTGTCACCGTCTAATATTTCAATAATTTCGTAAGGTACTTTATATTTAGGATCTAATTTTGTTTGATTTCGTTCGTGAGTTTCGATTAAAACGTAATCCCCTACCGAAAATGAAGTGACTTTTGCCTTACTTTTATCGACCCGTGCTTTATCAAGACATCCGCTTAATTTAATTAACCTATCAGCTTGTTCTCTAATCTCTTCTAAATCTACCTCAACCTCTTGATCGTCCACAGTTAATAAATTTAAGGGTCTAGCTGCCCTACCTATTAGCAACCTTGCATGTTATGCAGTTTTCAACAAACAAGTAACAATCAACTAGACTCATAGCTTCCTCCGACATATATATGTCGTGGGCAGATCGTAGAATTGGGCAGATCGTAAAGTATGAATTCAAAATTCTTTCACCAAAAGTCTAAAATAGGGGCGACGAGGAGCGGATCGAAGTAAAGCTAGGAGGAGCGTGTTAGGTTTACATGGAAATAAATTTGGCGAGCCGTGCGAAGCGGAGCGGAGTGAGGCCACCCTCTCAGTTTTAACAGAAATATGATCTGCCCAGGAATATCATGATATGCCAAATTCTACGATGTGCCGACGACATATATATATGTAACGTCAGGTCTCAGAAGACACAAATATTATAAAATTTCTGCAACATTTTTAAAGATGCTAGATATTATTTCTGCACAATATTTTCTATAGTTGTTAAGTTACGTCTACTCGGCAATTTCCGTCACGGGGTCGTATGAAAGGCGCTCATCTCCCATATACTCCTATTCGAACTTCCTGATATGTTACGATCCACTTTCACTTCACATCGACACATATTTTTCGATATTTAAGTACAAAAAAATACACCCTAAAAAAGGAAATTCCAATAATACATTAAATGTTATTCCCTTAGATTAATAAAGTCTCGCTGCGCTCGACTAGATGCGGCAACAAGTACTACTCCGAATTTGGCGTACCCGAGCCAGTCACACTGCAAGCTGTCTGTGATGTGTACGTGCCCGAATGTTTTATTAAATTTTGAGCATAATAAAATGCCAGTTTACATAGTGAAACTGTGTAAAAATATAATGAAACTGTGTAAAAAGTGATAAAAAGTGACGATGTTTTACACACACTACAATAAAAAGTTGACACATTCACGGAGTTATTGTTTTTAGATAGAGCGGTATCTCTATCTAACTCGTCTAGTCGAGCGCAGCGAGACCAATCATTAATCTAAGGTTATTCCAAAAAACGAAAATTCCAAATGTCTAATTTCCAACTATTTTTTTTTTTTTATTTATTATTACTGATGAATCAATAGCCAGCTCTCACTGCTGATTTTCATTAAAAAGTATTAACCCTATATAGGTAACCATCTGACACTGTTAGGAAAACACATAAGAATATTAGAATGTAGGTGAAATTCATTTCTTGTGCAAGTAGGTACTCTTCGAAACTCGGTCCATCGAATAAGAATTCGAAAATGTTGTCCGTTTAAAGTTGTTCTTATTTGCATGCATAACTTCTAAAACGAGATATTTTCCTCTTAGGATACTCGTTTGGAGGATCCTCCAACCAAACCGGCACCGCGTCGAATCTAAAGGATCATTTAACCATAGCTGTAGTCTGTTTATTCAAATGCTATTCAAGCTACGGACTGTAATTCAACTTAACATAGAATAAAGCTGGGAAAACAAGCGACACGGGTCTATCATTTATGGTTATTATTCTTCTTCATGTAGAGTAGCGCATATATTGTGTGAAAAGTAAATGCAGGGCAAGTTTAAATCTCTATATAATACCTATATATGTCGCCCACTGTGGCGACATATTATTGCCAGAAATTTTTAAAGATTATAATGAAACTTCTAAATTTAAAATACACTGGACTGCAAAGAAAAAGGGTCAGTTAGATAATCTTCAATATCTTCAAAAGTACGTACCTGACCTAGCTTTTATGAAATAAAGACTAAATTAAAGCTAAATTAAATAAATTTTATTTTTATTTAAGCACATTAAAATATTCTTTAATTTAGTCTTTATTTCATTTGTAGCTAGGTCAGGTACTTTTGAAGATATTGAAGATTTTTCTAACCGACAGTTTTTCTTTGCGGGGTCCACTGTAGTTGAAATGTTAGCCACCTATGTAGAGGTCAAATCGTTAATTACTCGACAAATTTGACAGAACAAAATGGGGCACAAGGAAAAAATAATAATTAATTGCCACCCTGTGTCGAGCGTGGTTAAATTATGGCAAGGATAATTACGAGAATTAAGCAAATTTGTTAATCGATTTCTCGGTTTTGCGGGCTTTATTAGAGATTGGAGATGAAAAAAAAATTAAAATCATTTTAAAATTATGAGCAGTTTATTGTGAAATCAGTTTCAGGGTTGATCGCCTTTATAGACTGACTAGCAGCGTCTTGTTGCTTTGCCTGTCTATGAAAATTCATATTCCTGTCAAATGACAGGATAACAAACTTTATTCAGTTAATTATCCCTCTGTTAGGTCATTTATTTATTAATATAATAAATAAGTTATATTAATAAAAAAATGACAAGTTTCAAATAAAATATTTTTTTAATAAACATTAAAAAAAATTGTCAATATCTCAAAAGTATTGTTTTTGCACATAGCAGATTTTGGGTTGACAACGACCATAAGTATTAATTATTATAAAGAGTCGCACAATCTTTTGAGAGTGTGTTTGCTCATGCTTGTGCTTACGATAATAATTTTCTACTTTTCTAAATTTAGCGGTAGCAAGTCTCTCGTTAACTGTATAGAATATTGACTTACATTTACATTGTACTGGTAGGTAAGGTAACGTGACTTATATAATAGGGAGGCGAGGCGCGAGATTCGATTACGAGGCACTCGCCCCTCAGAGCTTCGCTTATAACAAGAAAAGTGAATTTGACGGGAAATGCCTTTGCATTACCACTACTATTGTAACGCGATACACTGTTTTCACTCGTTTAATTAGACATAATTAATATAGAGAAATGAAAATATATTAACGAAATTTGACAATTAGATAAGTCAAACAGATATAAAGTCAAAAAATACCACGTGTTGGGTCGTTGATAATATGTAAATAATATTTTTGTACTATTTTATTATATACTAAGGATCCACTGTTTTCTTCTCTATATAAGTACCTTTTGCGGAGTTCAATGAATATTTCCATGTTTTTTTTTTCAGTAACTCTTATTGCATTACTTTTTAAAAAAAAATAATAAACGTCAAAATTAAATAATCAAGCTCATATTTGACCTCACCATTTTAACAATTTAACCTACTTACAGAGTGCTTCCTTTTCTTAACATTTCTTTTCTTTGTTTGGGTATTTATTATAAATAAGTTATTTTTGTGAACTCTCTTCGAGAAACAATGGTTTCTCGAAGGGCCTGTTGTAGAAGGAGCTACCGCCACCAATTGTCATCTATATAAAGCGGTATGCTGTTATTTACCCTCAAGTACTGAACGTAATATGAATACAAATAGAGAGACGTATACACACACACACACATCATACAATCAACACCAAGGTCACTGAGATGTCATATTTGAGTGGAATATTCATAGCTTCTGAGTATTGCCTTAGATATACACATATATAAGTTATTCGCGAATTGTAGGATAAGTGGTAAATCTACCTTTTTTAGCGAGTTATTCATATTCATTAATTAATTACTACAATGATATCTACCTTGAATACAGATGAGTATCTTGCAATATACTTACACGATACTTTTAAACTGTTCAAGTAGTCCTTAATATAAAATTTCGTGGACAGACCTGCTATATAATATAAGAAATGGTATTACAAGCAAAATATCCGAATTAATATTTATAAATGTGTTTGTTTGTTTGTTACGCTTTCATGCCTTAACTACTCTACGATCATTATGAAATTTTGCATACACGTTCATCTACGTTTCATCTAAAGAAAGCACTTTTCATCTAAAAAAAAATTCAACGCCTTAAAAAATTATAAGAGCAATAAAGATTGAATAAACGTTTTAATATCTAAGAAAAATTAGCTTCAATTTTCAGTTCTCGTTTTTTAAAAGAATAGACTGTAATGCTGTAATAGACTTTTTATAGAATTACTTATTTTAAGGAGCTTGGAACTAAGAAGGATGAATATATCTTTACTTCTGGTGGTCTTCTAGTTGTTTCCACTAAAGGTGCTGTCCAGTTTATGACTGCGAAACGCAATGTACCTCGCCACCACTAAATGGAAACGGAAGACAGTACTGTAATTCGCTTTAGACAGAAGCAATAAAATAGCGCCGCGTTTCCTTTGGTAAAAATAAAAAAAGTGAATTCTCGCATATTACGAGAGAACCTTAAGAGTGGAGGAGTCGTTAAAACGCAATGTTATTACGTCTCAGAATGGTGTGAACCCGTTTGCTTTTAGCGCCAACAGGAAAAGTGAATTTGTCGGTGAAAGAACGACTTCCGTTCGAGACGTCGCCGGCTACGCGCGAAAAACATGCCCTATCTCATACTTACCTATCGACAGTCGCAGAAGGAAAAAGCACATCCGACCACCATTTTATATCTCTTCACTAACTTTTGCAGTGACTCGCCTCATTATTATTATAATACACATACCCAATGGAATATTAAATAGGATGGGATAGAATAGAATATTTTTTTTGCAACAAATGATAGTTAGAGTATACTTATATATTTGACAAATATCAGAAAACCAACAGAAAATATTGTCAACACACACATAAACATCACTTCTGCCACAAACTTTAAAAAAAAATGTATGTTAGAAAAAACCTCCAATGGTTTTACGTTAGAGCCGATGGGCTAACGATCAAAAACTAAAAACATATTGTGCTAAAAAAGCAATTATAATTAATTAATTAATTAAATATATTTTAAAAGTATTTAGATCTAAATTTACTTAATATATTACCTACATTTTTATGAAATTATTTTAATACTAATTTATTGACACATTAATGAACTCAACTGTACACTTCTTATTAGAAAACTAATTAACAAATCGCTGAACAATGTCTCAGTGTCTCCGAAATCAAACTTTATAAGACATTTATACTCCTTCGATGCAGACTTTTTAATGATTTCGACGTGACAACCTGCACAAAGTGATAACGACGGAATCATCAAAAGAGTTATCGTCTAATCTTATTGAATTCCATTCATCTCACGTGAAGAGTAACCGTCTAAGAGAATACGCAATGAATAGAGTACAACTCCAATACGTCGCTCGTTTTGGTCTATGTAGTAAAAGTTGCTAATGGATTATGGAAGCAATAGTCACGGTATCGCAATTAGATCTCAAAAGACAGTGAAATCCTTTACAGACAATTCTATATGGGTTTTCTTAAGCACGCATTTAACTAAAGTTTGATACAATACTAGTTAGGATGCCTAATATAATATATTATATTAACTATATTAAATGATGTTATATTATATTATTATTAACTAGTACAACCATGGATTAAAAATTTAACAGCTTAAAAAGTGTAGGTGTGTGGATCGTTTCTAATAGGATCTTCTTCTCTCAATGTACATCAGCTATAACATCAGCTATCTGTCAGTGAAAATCCCATCAAAATCGGTCAAGCCGTTTCGGAGATTACCTGAAACACATTATTTTTTTCTAAATTGTTAATTCGTGCTAAGCGAAGTTCGTGCTTTTATTACCATGATTTTTTTAATTTAAATTAGGTGTTTAATATAAAATATTTCAAAAAATATATCATGTATATTTTCAAAGCTGTTTCTAATATTCTAATATTTCTAATTTTTACGAAATTTTTTTTTTTTTCTAAAGAAAATCCAATTGGTACCAACTCATTCCCATTTAACTGATACAGTACATCGTCGGGTCCCTGACGGAATTCTATTACCGAACTTTGTTACCGTAATTTAATTTATATTTACAACTTAGTCCAATGTTAAAACTTTTTCTTTCTTTTGCTTTGTCACAAAAAGGTACACAAGAGAATATTATTCACAGTTATTTATACAACAAATTAACGTAGTAATTTAGGGTTACGAAGAGGACTAAGCTCGACCGAACACAATTTTTACCAAAATGAGCGCAACCTAATGAACCTATGAAACTAATAAGCTTCTCGGAGATAATAGAACAGTCTTAAAATTGGAGTTTTTTTCTAAATATTGTTTGAAACATGAAAAAATAAATAAAGTCAGCCACCTAAACACAAAAGCACACACACACACACACACACACACACACACACACACACACGGCGGTCTTATGTAACTGGTTGGTTACTGCCGCCAGACGGGCTACCCAATGCCGAAATGCAGCGTGCCCTAATAAAAGTGTAAAATATCATTGAAACAATATCATTGATACTACAGAGAAACACAATGAGTTGCGCGTGCACTTGTGCGGACACACGTAAAGCCATTGATGTTATCTCACTAACCTGTCCTGAACAACTCACCCATTCTATATATTTTAGGCGCAACGCATACAGCAACAAGGAAAAGGCATAAGGAACAATTTTTATTCTAAGTAAATGCAGATTTAAATACATTAAGTTTAGTGTTTGCCATTACGTGGTAACTGAACATTTCAACCAATGTGCTAGCAAGTACTATACATAGCATCTCACACAGAAAATAGGCTTGCGCCTGACAGTGGCACGTAAATCTTACATAAGCGGTAAAACTCTAATGAGCTTGTGTTTACACCAATCTTAAATTAAATGAAACATTACAATGGATGGATTGATACAATGGATTTTTAACTGAACTAATATTAGAAATATAAAAGTCTGCACATTTCTAATATATGCGAATAAATTTTTGAAGAATTATTGTATAGAGAAGAATTATTGTAAGCATTCACATAGGCTACTTTGTGTCAGGTGAAAACAGGGTGTCATGGGGGGGTGAAATACTAATAAAATGTGTAATTAGTCTGTACCATGACGAAAGCTTGGAGAAAAATACAGAGTAGTGTTGACATAGGCTACTTTGTGTCGCGTGAAAATGGGATGAAATGAAAATATGAATTAAATATATTATTTAGTTTGGACTATGACAAAAGCTTGAAGAAAAAATTGGCTTTTCAAAGTAATGATTATCTTTTATATAAGATTACTTATAATTATATATAAAAGACCACTGGAGGCTTAGCCAAATGCACCTTTCTACAGTCTACGCTACGCTAAGAGAAATCTTTGTGATTGGTCAAAATTTAATTTTGACGTTACAATAACCAATCACCAAGTCTTCTCTTAGCGTAGCGTTAAAGACTGTATAAAGCATACATGGCTACGGCACGCTACGGGCCCACATGTAAAATATTTAAATGTCTGGTATGCGTCGCGCCTAATCGCAGTCAAGTCCGTTAAGAGGCTTAACTGAACACTGTTGAGTTATTGTATTTGTATCGTGAACGACACAATACACGTCCCTCTATTATGTGACTATTGGCGTTGCATTTATATCTATTATACAACGCTCTGTTTTAGATTATCTGTTAGGTCTTTTGTTCGAAGCGGAAGAAGTTCTTATTTTAAACACGAAACATCACTTACAGAAAATATGAGGTTTATCGCCTTTTTTATTCCCTTTTTATATGGTGGTCTTTTATAAACCGTAGACTGTCACCAGACTGGCGACTTATATAACATAAGTGCAGTTATTTCACTATTAGCTTTTGCCCATGACTTCGTCCGTAACTCTTTTTCTTAGATGTAAAAACATTTACTCAATATTTATTGCTCATGTATTTTTGTCAAGGGTAAGTCTATATTTTTGTCACCTATATTCTATTCTCTTATAACCCTGACAACTTGTATACAAAATTTATTGAAACGGTTGACTAGTTAAGGCGTAAAAGCGAAACAAACAAATGAACTCACTTCATCATATAAGTTATGATGGTATTATGTAATGGTTACCATCATGAGAGCGTATGCCAGTTAATGACTGCAAGAAATCATAGGGAATAAATAACTCATGAGGCATAAGAGAGGCGTGACCGTTTTACGGTTTCCGGGGTACGTCGAACCTGAATGTAAAAGTTTTGATTACTAACCCATTTGGGTTCGCGAGTAACATAAACAGAGATATTAAAGGCAGAAGCCGTTAACCGTCTGCAAATAATGCCGCCGAAGAAAAAAGGGCAACTCCCTTGCGCGTGACGATTCCGTTCACGGAATCGTCACGCGGAGTCGTAGTCAAACAAAATTTAATTGGGCCGCTATTTTCAAACAAACGGTACGGATCGAAACCAATTACCGTTTTCGCGTTCGAACATGGAAAGTTCGTAGCAGGTGTGCCTAACGTCTCGGCACAAGTTATAAGAGATTTTTTTGTTCTCTCACTCCCGTCCCCTTTCGACAGTATGAGACAGGCAGACGGCGATCCATTATTACATCTAACTTTTAATACGATGGTTGATATAGATATTTATTTTTATAATATACTAGATGACACAAGTATTTTTTTTTAAATTGTAATTCTTTATATAAATGGCTAGCGACCTCATTTTTTCATTAAGTGAAAACCGAATTAAAATCATACAATTAAATGAGAAAACTGATAAAATTGTAATGAACATTGTTAAATATTTTCCACAGTCTTTCAAATCTTTGGAACTTATTTATGACAATTACACAAATTTTGAAAAAATCTACAGATTTGACTTACGGCGCTGAAATGTTATTGGTACTGATGAAATGCCTCATCCACAAATTATGTGAACGGTGAGCCTGTCTGCCACCTGTGATAACTTAAAAAAAGCAGGTGTCTCAGTTGTTGTAACGACTTCGGTTTTTTTTTCTAAATTCCACCATACACTATAAGCGTGGCGTATAAATCACGATTGGAGCCACCGGCGGAGTCATTAGTGACCGCGGCTCGAGTAGAGATTGAATTGTGACCGTGTTGTGTGGGATTTGCATCTATTCCTCAACGTCCCATTTGTCCAAATGCCGCGATAAATGGCGGAGCCGGCGCAAATAAGCCCGCGTAAACCGATTAGCGCGGACTGCGAAGACCGAACCCGAAACCTACATTTGCACTACACCATTCTCATTTAGAGCAATCAGATTAAAAATTGAAACTTAATATGATTATGTTTCTAGACTAATATACTCTGTTCCAAATTGAGCTTCCGAAACTAGCAAATAGGGCACAATTTTCCGAATCACCGTGGCATACCTACTAGAAACTGTTTCTGGTCATTAAAATACGAAATGTAAAGAAAACTTGATTTTGTTGTCAATATTATTTTTTCCGGCTTTAGATACTTACCATTGTCTTGTGTCCCACTTATTTGTAGTAAATAAGTGCTAATACTTGCTGTCGCCCTCGACTTCGTCCGTGAAACTTAAGGGATTCACAAAGGCGAATGACATTGACGATTTGACCTTCACTGATATGACCTTTAGAATGTTTATACATATCATACTAATTCCACACGAAAAACAAACGTATTCCACACCTCAACGCAGTCACTGAGACACTGTAGCTCCATATATTTAGAGTTCCGAAGCGGCGGAAACAATTCAACAGGCCTGGTAAATGTGGTTTTTTGCAGTTTTCATTAAAACTACATTAAAAAAAATAAAAAAAATCAATACATTTTTTTTAAATGATATTGACTTATTATTCGGTGTAGGAATCATTAGCGCGCAATAAACCGTTTTCGCAACAAATTTCAATATAAGTCAAATTCTTCTTATGTTCTAACTTTTATTGTGGGGTTTCTACTACTTCGATGGAAATTCTAAACAATACAATTTGTTCTTCAGATGTTTAAGTATAACATATATTTTTTTCAAACCAATTGCATTGATAGTTTCTTCTAACATATTTTTTTAAAAATGCAAATTTTTAGGATTGGCGTGTGTTTACACCTTAACTAGCGACCCGCCTCCGGCTACAACTACACACTTATTCAATTTTTTTCTGAAATTTATATACAAAAAGCTTTCTAGTAGATCGCTCTGTCCATTAGTTAATGAATGGCATGTTGTTATGGATATATAGGTAACATATTTCAACAGCCTGTTTTTTGCAAAAAACATTTGGCATGCTTTATATCTAAAGGTAATTCATTCACAAGCTATAATTAAAATTATAAGCTAACCCCTCGACTTTCTTCATATGTGTATTTGTCTGCAGATACAGATCTACAGTCTGTGGATCGATTTTGATTCGTTTTTTTTTTGTTCAAAAGCTTTTTTTGTTTTTAGCTATAATTTGTAAAGATATACAAATTTTTCACCAACTACAAGTAAAGTGTTGATTAGTTACTTTTAGAAATAATTTTATATTTTATTTATTAAATTATGCACTCCGTTTAGTGCATCCTTCGATAGGCGAATTTTTTAATGTTTAGGACTTTTACCGTACAAACAAAGGTATATCAGCTAAATTATTCCCGGTGACAGGTTACTTTAAATGACGGTTAGCCTACTTGACACATGGGGAAAGAGGCCTTAAGACAACTTACAAGTGACATTATGTAAGTATAGCATTATGTAAGTGTGAAGAAAACGCACACAACTCTGACACTCGTAGCAGTAGCAAGTTAAGCGTTAATTCCCAGTTCATATACTCCATTGCCTGATGTTGACGTGTGCATCTCGCGAACTTTGTGATTAAGGTCCCCCTCAACCTCCCCCTCGTGTTGGAGCAATTAGCCTCCCGAGGGAACACACCAACTCTTCAATCCACGAGCTCTTGCAGTTATCTCCGCCGTTTAATCTGCAACATGATAACTTGCTCAAGCACTTTTTGGGAGAGTAACGTGTAATGCGGTTCAGTCTAGACATGCTTTTCACCTTTGTCATTGAGTTACCTATATCGATCTTTAAATAAATAAATAAATAATAATATTATTAATCTAATACGTTATATTATAAAATATATAACACAATCCTTAACTTTAAGTATTATATAAAATTTTAGTACTTTGAAAACGCCGTACCTTCCACTATCATAAACTGGGCATCCTTTATTACTAAACCCCTCAAATTATGTGGTGCATTTGCTTCACCCCTGGATTTGCTTGTGTTTTAGACGTCAGTCCTCACAATCAAGCGGATGTCAATCAGCCAGGTTGCTTACCTTCATATAAAGCCTCACAAAAAAAATCATGATAGCTGTTTTCCTGCTTCTGAATAAAGTATTTGATATGTCTTCCTTTAAACTTTACAAGTACGAATATGAACATATAATAATATCAGCACATATGTATATCATACTCTTTAATTTAAACAACACTTTACAGGGCTCACAATTCATATACAAACACCAACATTCCAAAACATGAACGAGTAACAGGCGTAAAGCGTGAGATCCGCTTTGTTTTCAACTTTATGCATCTCATATTATCACAGTTAAACAAAAGACACGGTATGCAAGCTCATTCGAATTAAAGTTATGTGAACGTTTCGTGGGCGTAGCTTATGTGTAAGAATTAATTTTCATTCAATAAATTTATGACTTAAAACTGGAAAATGTACTGTTAGCGTCTGCTATTTATGTCGACTGAAGTTTGAAAAGTGCTCTGTGACGTTGCAAAAGAGGTGCTAATTCATTCAGATTCATTCGGCGGCATGATATTAAAAAGGTATCAGACTTGGATATCCACCGAAGTCTAAAAACTCACTTAAATTCCTACTATACTTTAATGAAAAAAAATGTCCAACAAGACTGCAATCAGGGCTCGTACTATCGGTCACCTCTTAAAGCGATGCAAAGACGATTGAGTGAGGGAGATGTCGCCTTACATCATGTATTGCGCCATCTCGTTTACTCACTCGTTTTTGCATCGTTTTAAGATCACTCTTAGTACTCGTAGGCCCACTTGTTCCGGATCTTAATATTTTCACAAGTCGTTAAGCTTTTAATATTAAATGGATCAAATAATAAAGGAAAATAACTATAAAACTAATAATTTTTAAGTTGTAGGCCTCGGGATAACAAAGTTACCTACTGTGTGTAACGTATATTATGTTAATATAAAGTATTATGCTTGCATAAAATCACTTTGGAGGCTTTTATGGTGGCGAATTCAATTTCGTTGTTTATAGGTTGTGCGTGGTCGCGGGAACGACTTTAATCTTTACAGACGGGCTGTGTGATGCTTCACTTTGAGTGCTCTGCTAAACTAAAACATTGACAATGTCGACACTTTGTATGAGTTTGTTAGGAGGACACTAGTTTCCGCCACCGACTTCGTTCGCATTAATTTCATTCATCTGTTGGTAGAATTAAAATAATTTTATACCACCTACATTTCTGTTTTTTAGAGAAGTTTGGAAATAAACGGCTATATTATTATCACTATACTAGCTGGCGCCCGCGACTTCGCTCGCATGCAAAAAGTAGCCTATCCTGTGTCCCGTACGTCTAAACGTTTATCTACCAAGTTTCATGAAAATCAGTTAATTCGTTTAAGAGTTTTTGAGGACTTCTTTTTAGTTAATAATAAAATGTATACTAATTTGAAAAATTATAGTAAGTGCCTCATAATATTTGCTAACGTATCATATAACAAAGTTCCAAATTTTACTTGGGTCTTATTCGGCTTTATTGTTGTTAATACATATTTTTACTGGCTACACGCTCCCTGCTTTGCCTGGGTTCAAAATAAAAACCTATATTTTAAGTTGGACTAAATTACACATAGTTACGAAGTTTCATCAAAATCGGTTCAGTAGTTTAGGAGTTCATTGGCGTCAAACATGTGACACGTAAAGATATATAATATAGAGATATAAAAAAAATGGGTAGGAGCACTTTTTCTTTCTGAAAAAAAAAGGTTTTAACTCGTTTTCCTGAAAATGCCAGTTACGTATAAAACTGGCTCCGGAAAACCACTACGGATTTAATGCAAACAGATGCAATGAAAATAAATGATAATTATAAATAGTACTGGTAACTTTTTTAGAGGAGTTTTTAGCAGCAAAAAGAGTGTTGATAACTCACAATCGGAAACAAGAACCGCAAAGAGCCGAAACTCGGTTTCGTTGAGATCGTTTTAAATCAAGCAGGAAAAATTACTGGGAGCACTTTTGAGTTCGCTCCAAACTTCGCTCTCAGTGCTGCCTCTGCCTCCCCCTCATTATATTGTGTTCACGTCGGACCGATGCTTAGGCGTAATTCATAAGCGGAAGCGTGGTAACTTTCTTATTCACAAAAAATATAGGTTCATTAAATACATTTATTTATTTATTATTATTAGACAATTCAGCCGCTTTACAGAAAATGTTCAATAAATATGCACTCAATAGACATTTTTGATACTTGATACAATAAAAACAGATTTGTTTTTAAGTTATTAGCAATAATCTCATTAAAAATGCATATTTTTAAAAAATAATTATAAGCAAGCTTCTAATAATATGGAATAATATTTCTTATTGGAAGCAGTGGAATGATCTTTTCCAAAAAACTAACACACTTTCTCTGTAAATAATAATCTATATAAATAACAATGAAATGCTAAATATGTTCCAAAGAGAAAAACGGTTTTTTTATAAAATAAATATTGGAAGTATTTTTATAAACATACAGCCTTGAGAAACCGGCTTCATTTGCTAGTAGGATTTAAAAACAAATGTATAAATTTACTTATAATTGATGAGAACAAAATTAGAGGCACTTGCTTTTAACTTGGGTCATATTATCTGAAATTTTGTAGCGAACTGAAGAGTAGACAGCATGGTTTTGCACCAATCCTGCTTCTACCAAGTATACATACAGCTATTAGCAAAATATATTTCAATATTAAAACCAGTATAAAGTTAGTTAAAATTTCAAATGTTCCTTGCTTCAGTAACATACTCAAAATGTGTTTAATGGTCAGACAGTATTTCAGATTTTTTTTTTTAATTTAATTAACATGAGAAAGTCTTACAAACTTTTAAAACAAAAGGCTTTACTTTGAAAAAAAATAACTTTTAAAACCTACAGTTATCGGTCCGTAATATTAATGTTAAAATTATAAATACAGTTATAAAGAAATTTAAAACAACTGAAAAAAAAATACAAGGGATGTTTCTAATAACAATTTTCCCTTACCAAATTAATGTACGAAGATATATTCTTTAAGAATCCACAGCAAATGCTTGTAAAATTGTCGCGAAACAATTCATTGTTGTAAGCGAGTTGCTTACGAAACAAGGAACGAAACATATAAAGAAATAAATTACTTAATTAATTTAACGAGATGAAACTAAATTACTTGTGTTAATATTATAGTAGGTATAGGTATTATATCACCAACCATATGAAAACTACTAAATAACAAACATCCAGACAATGATTTTGTATTGGTCTCGCTCGCTACGCTCGACTAGATAGAGGACTATACAACAACGACAGCTCCGTAAATGCGGCCGTTTTTTATTCTAGTGTGTTTAAGCAACAATTGTCAGTTGACATTGTGTACTAGTGTGCGTGAAGAATTGTGTTACCAGCTGCTAACTGTTACCCGAGTTAATGGGAAAAATATTTTATGCTGTGGTCTATTAGTTAATTAAGTTATAAATATAGCTCAGAAAATACTTAAAAATGAACAATAAATTAAAACGGAATGTATAAATATATTTATAATAGAAAAATGGAAAATATGTGTTATATCAATGATTAGGCCTCATTTTTAATAATTTTTTTTTATTTACATGTAATATTTACAAGTTATTATTAAAAATAAGGGTTAATAAGGGTTGGCTTTAGAATCGTGTGGGAAGATTTTAGGGTATTGGAAGGTTAAATTAGTTAGAAATGGATGTTAATTTCATAAAAATATAGTTTTTATGGAAAGGAAATCAGTCTACAATTAATTTATAGTACAGTGAATATAGTCGTTTTTTTTTGGTCAACTTTGCACTATCCTACCGATCCAATTTTTTTTTCTATAAGGTTTAGGATCACTTACAGAGTGTAAAATCACAAAATGCTGACAGATTCCGGTGACAGCATAGGCGCCATCTTGAAAAAACGTTTCTGGCCGATATCTCGGAAACTGCACTTTAGGGCAAAAGTGATAGAGACCATTATTGTAGAGAATACTATTTCGCATCTTTTATTTGTTACGCATTTTTTTGTAAAACTCACCGCTTACGTTTTATGGCTCATTTAATTAACACATTTTTCTATCTCGGCCGATAACTCTTATAATATTGGATTAATCAATAAAATGCATCAATCCATTTTTAAAGATCAATCTATTCCCCACAACTTTTATTTGAAACTTTTTTTTTTAATGTCCATAGTTTTCAAGCTATCGGACGTTGAATGTAGAAATGCCGACGAGAAGAGGAACCATCGGATACAATTGGATTTCCGCCGCCTCCAAAACGCTCGAAACTTTGATATAATTTTTAATTTCTTTTTGTATTATTGTTTTCCTGACAATAAATTTTGAAAATATTTGTAAAAATAGTCCCCTTTCCGTTTCTTCCATTTTATTATGACATCTGAACGTAACATAATCAATAATAATTACTCACCACACCAGTTTTAAATGAAAGCACTAAATATAATAAAAAATAATAAAATAATAAAAAAAATAAAAAAATTCGTTACTATCTCAGGTAAGGAAATGAACTTTTCATTGTTAAGTACATCAACATTCGGGATATTTTTTCAAATGTATTTGTTGAATTTTTACCATTGTACTCTATGCATACCTTGAAAATTCAAACCTTGCACCTGGTAGTCCAACATTTAACGTCTTATAGCTCGAAAACTATGGACATTAAAAAAAAAAGTTTTAAATAAAAGTTGTGGGGAATAGATTGATCTTTAAAAATGGATTGATGCATTTTATTGATTAATCCAATATTATAAGAGTTATCGGCAGAGATAGAAAAATGTGTTAATTAAATGAGCCATAAAACGTAAGCGGTGAGTTTTACAAAAAAATGCGTAGCAAATAAAAGATGCGAAATAGTATTCTCTACAATAATGGTCTCTATCACTTTTGCCCTAAAGTGCAGTTTCCGAGATATCGGCCAGAAACGTTTTTTCAAGATGGCGCCTGTGCTGTCACCGGAATCTGTCACCATTTTGTGATTTTATATTCAGTAAGTGATCCTAAACCATATAGAAAAAAAAATTGAATCGGTAGGATAGTGCAAAGTTAAATGTCTATATTCACTGGCCTATTTAATAAGATTTTAGAACATAACCTAAAATTGTTTACAATACAAAGAAATATGTACATACCAGTAATATAGAAGGCTTATAAAGTGTTTGGAAGTGAGATTATTTAACAATAGATGTTAGTTTTATAAAAATATTGTTTTTATGGTGAGGAAATTCATTAACAATTAATTTTATATAGATTTTAAAACATGACCTCAAATTGTTTGTATAGTACATCAATATTTACATACATGTTGTAGGTACAAGACATTTGTACTGGATGAAAACAAATAGGTTAGGTTCCGTAATGTTTATGACTCTGTGGCTCATTGGCTCTGTGGTTGAAGATTAAACTTGAAGTAAACACGTATGTAAAAAGTAGATACAACAAAATTAAATAAATGAAAACAGTTTTAAACAGTGAAAATTTATGTGTTGTACTGAATATGTGTGTTGTAATAATGTTTTTAAGTGATGCTGATGCTGATAGTTGCAACAAACCTGGTATGTACCTACATATTTATTTGTATTGTAAACAATTTTAGGTTATGTTCTAAAATATTATTAAATTAATTGTACTCATTTCCTTTCCATAAAAACTATATTTTTATAAAATTAACATCCATTTCTAACTAATTTAACCTTTAAATACCCTAAAATCTTCCCACACGATTCTAAATAATTCCCAATAACTAGGTTAGATAAATGAAATATGTTATATAATAAAATAAAATAAAAACAATAAATTCACATTATAAAAATCTCAAACATGGGGAAATTGATTCTTGTATACGCGGCAACACTGAATGGCGTTTTGGGTTCATATTATTTTATGTTGAAATTTCGAAATTATACGATACTTACTGATGGTATGTGATCCCAGTGTTCTTCTTATTTTTTGTGGTATTATTTTTACACAGTTTCACTACGCACCCCGGCATTTTAGTTTGAATTATGCCCAAAATTTAATAAAACATTCGGCATGTACACATGACAGACAGCTTGCAGTGTGACTGGGTGGTGACTAGCTCCGGTACGCCAAATTTTGCGTATAATTTTTTTCGCGTTTGACAATTACGACTGCTTTGTCTTGTCGAGTGAAGCGAGACCAATTTTTAGTCTATGCATCCAGATATATAACATCCAGATTAAAGCTGCAGTGGATGGTCCATCGTCACTACAGGAGTGCGCAAGGAAGGCGGCTATCAGAGAGGAATGGCGGCGGGTTGTTAAGCTTGCCACCAACACCTGAAATGGTGACCACGACCACTCTGTCAAGAGTGAGACCGAAGGAGAAGAAGAAATAACAAACAAATCCATCCATCATATGATATTTTGTCATCTGAATTCGAGTATATTTTTATTTTTATAACCTAAAACCTGAGGTTTCTGAAGTGTATTTGCAAATGCAAAATTCGAAAAATAGAAGCAACATGTCTCGACAAGTTATGAAAATTTCCGTGTCATATATGGTGACGATAGCCTGCGGCTGACAGAGGATAGACAGTCAAACGCGAGCTGAGATAACAACTTTGAGGAAGAATATGGGTGTGGTCTTAGTGACGAATGACGTATTTTATCTCAAAAGTTTCAATGATATTATTTATTAATATCATTGAAACTTTTGATATGTACATTTAGAAATTTTAAATAAGGCAATAAATTGTCTGTACATTGTCAAAAAATTAATTGTCTATTATTTATTTGCTTTGGGCTATGTCAGTTAATCCGCTATTACATATATGATTCCGTAACCTGGGTTCTAAACAAATAGGCATGTACAATATTTTGCATCAGAAAAATGAACGATTATTTTTTTTAAGAGAAATGTAGGCTTCACCCACTTGACCAGTGGGTGCAAGAGCTTTGCTGTTCCTAACAGTCACCAGATATACAACTTAATATAAAACTGGGGAAAGTAATGTTATTTCTTATTTATTTTAATCAAAAATCAACATTCTCAACTAACATTCCTATTCATATAAAACCTATAAGAGAGTATATTAATGCAACCAATTTAAAAATTTGTATTTGTAATTTGTAACGAAGCCCCGGAGGTAATTTTGGTAAGTTAATTTCATATACAAAATATAGTTTAGTGAGAAATCGCTACCGCTTATGTCAATAAGATCGCAACCTTTAACGCGATGTGGAGTGCCCTTAACTCTCCGGTAACAACGTCGTAGGTGAGCGATAAAGGCGATATAAGCTTGTTTAGGACTCATAATAACTGTTCCCCCGGAGACGGTCCCAAGAACTCGTACGTCAGAGATATTTATGATAGATGGCAGGTTTCTATGAACTTTTCCTTTAGTTGAGAATATAGATTTTTCTCTTCGAAAACGTACTTACAGCATAAATAATGCCATGGTTTGTTTGAAATTGTTACATCAGCCACATGTTATTTTTAGTAATTTAAAAAGATAATAGTTATTTGTGTAATTTGTATAAAAAATAATAGTTAATTGTAAATTAGCCTGATTTCAACTTAATTTAAATTTGACCTAAAAAATATAAATATCATTTCAATAATTTTAATATTAAATCTATCCTTTTGTGTTGTGTTCAACGTCTCAATGGTCCCATGAAAGTCAAAATAGAAAAAACCTATGTTTTCCGCGAGGGTCTGACGTCCGCCAGTTTGTCTCTTTTAGTTTATAGTTAACATAACACAAATTGGGTATGAAATCAGTGATTTCACTTGTATGAAATTTAACTTTAAGTATTCTTAAGTCTTAAGTACTGAAAAGAAAGTATTTAAGAAATATTTTCAAGTAAATGAGGCCAAACTCCCATTTAGCAGATTATTCGTAGAAGAGAGTGGAATGAAAGAAATTTGTTTATAAATTTAACAGAAAGAAAAGTTTGCCGTTCGACATTCGAGGGCTTCCCTGAAAAAACTTCATCAAACTTTGCTCCTTATACGTTCATTTCCATTTTGAAATGAAACAAGGTTAAGCAGAGATTACGTGCTTTTGCAATTCACAAGCTTTAGCGTCTTTTAACAGAAATAATTATCAATTTGTCTTAATCTAAAAAAAATTTATGATAAGAAATTTGTAATATATGTGAAGTTCACCCAATTCAATAATAATATCACATTATACTAATACACAAATAAAATACCCAATGAATGTATTATTATGAAATTTTTGTCGTATATTATGTGAGTCTATTATTTTTATGTATTTGATAGTTATTATATTCTCGTATTTGCCTATAAAACAGAATTAGGATAGCTTGTGGGTGGACGTCCTACATACTAAAGTTGCGTACTAATTTCAATTTGCCTTTATAAAAAAATTATTGCCGAATGAGTAAAATTAACGTTAAGTTTTAATTAATTTAGTATCAGACATTGAGATATTAGTCGTTAAAGAACATACTCTTTATATTGAAAATACGTTAGAAAAAAGTGATAATTAGAATAGATCGTAAACAAAACAACAAACATATCCCACAGATTCATATATATTGAGTATTAATTATAATGGTCATTAAAAAATCGAAACGATAATATTTAGTACCCGGAAGTTTGTTGAAACTTTACAATGTAATTCCGCTATCGCTTACACTTTTAGCCATCTTATTAGAACGACGTTGTTTACAGTTGCGATGATGAAATATAAACCTTCTGATATTTTAGGTAGAATACCAATTTATGTAACTTCATTAACAGATATCGAAGTATACCGAAATAAATTTATAGCCAATAGATCTTGATTTTACAAGAACAAAGAAGATAAAATAAAATTACAAATTATGTATTAAGTTCAGACTTCAACGAATATAGAATATCAACGTTATGCCATCAGCGAAAATAATATCTACTGTATCTTCAATACTAGCTTTTATCGATTCTTGGTTGATTATTTTAAAAAAAAAAACGTAATTAATTCATTGACGACACGTTTGGTCTAGTGGCTAGTAACCCTAGCTGTTAACCAAGCGGTCGCGGGTTCGAATCCCGCTAGGGACAAATGTTTATGTACTAACATTTACCTTTGTACCTGAGTCATGGATGTTTTGTATTTATAATATGTATGTATTTACAAAAAAAAAGTAATGTATGTAATATATCAACTGTCTGGTATCCATAATACAAGCATTAAGTTGCTTAGTGTGGAACTAGATGGTGCTGTGTGGAATGTGTGAAGATATTTATTATTATTTATTTATTATCTTAAATTAAGACGAAATAACTATATTTTTTTTTAAACATTTTATTGATTCGTGAAATGAGACACCTACACAAATTCAGTTGCCTTATCAGGTAATCTCCTAAGTCCATGGCGAACGATGGGGGCTCGTTACCGTATCTTTTAGGAGGTACGGCACGTTCGCAAAGAACTAAAATCAACTAGATAAAACATCAAATAAATATTTATTTCTATAGAAATCAATTTTTAATTTTTTAATTTTTACAGCAAAACTCGTACTGTTACTTGATGTAGATGGCTACCGTCGCTATTATTATTAGTCACAGTCACAAGCACACATGCTGTCATTTTACCGAGTTCTTCTGTAAGAGGCTGGTTACTGCCGCCAGACAGGTCTCCTAATTTATCAGTACGAAACAAGAGTGCTTTACCAATATTTCCATAAGTGAGAATTCTATGAGATTTTTAAATTAAATTTAGAAGAAGAATGTCCTCAAAAATTGTCTTAAGTATATTTTTGAGATTAGTGAACAAAAAATTTATTCAATAGTCTATAGATTAACTAACTTCTTACAAATATTTACTTGCCCTTATTTGGTAGAACGAACTTTTTAGTGTAACTGCTATGTGTGTGAATTAATATCCTCTAATTAATAAAAAAATTTTTTGTAATTGCAAATGTAAAAATAATGATAATAATAATAACGTGTAACTGTAAATTTATTTTGTTATTTAAAATTAATTTGGAAATTGTAATTTTACTTAAAAATAAACGGCCTGCGGGGGTGGCGTAACCCCTGGAGAAAATAAAAAAAAATATATAAAAATATCCTCTAGACATGTTTGCGCAAATGAATATTTATATATTTACTGATCCGTCAAAAATTGGGGTGGGCAACCCTTACCACTTAGGGATATAAAAAATAGTCTACGACCTATTCTCAGACCTACGGAATATACACAAAAATTATTATGATTTTTTTAATGTATATTGTGTATATATTAAAAACGTTCAGAGGAGTACAATTACAAACACTGTGACACGAGAATTTTATATGTATGTATAGATTTTTTTCCTTGCGCATTCTAGTGTAAATTCTTTCTGATTCCATGACTAATTCTTCTCTCGGCCTGAGGTCATTAAGTTTGAGGGCCGAGTAGCAGTCTTTAATAACCCTCTGACTGGAAATTAGGGGATTCTTTACGGTTATCTATTAGGTTACAGGATATAACGCCTCAATACGTAATCGATTTTGGGACTAAAACCTGGTCAGTAATAATTCGACAAATTACCCTCATTTTGGGCCCTTTACGCCAATGCGATAAATTTTTCATTGTGGACCTTGAAAATTTTATAGAGGTATAAGTTTTGTGATTCCATTAAAGTATAAAAGGCCAGATTTACTTTATCCATATTTTTTATGATAAAGTTTAACAAGCAATCTAATACGGCCCTCTTGGAGTTGAGTGGCTTCTGTTATCTATTAATAACTATTCCAAAAATTTTGTCATCTATACAATCGTATGTATCGTATATCATTATGTAAATAGATTTAACGTTATTGATGTATGTAGGTACTAGCTGGTGCCCGCGACTTCGTCCGCGTTGAAAAAGCAATATATCGCCTGAAATCGTAATTGTTATTACACTTAGCCAGGAGTTAGTTTCCTTAATTTTAGATAATCCCTCGGGAGCAGTACTTTTCTTCTGGATGAAAGGTACCCTATGTCCTTTCTGGTGTCCCAGACAACGTGTATGCAAAATTTCATGGTGATCGGTTCAGTAGTTTTTGCGTGAAAGAGTTACAAACATCCATCCATACATCCATACAAACTATCGCATTTATAATATTAGTACGGATATTTTCTGACTCGATATTCATTTATTGAAAAATAGATTCCTTCACCGAGCAAACGCTGGTGCTAACATGAATGTATTTGATTTGATTTAGAGTTCAATTAGTTTAGTCCTTAAATGTACATAATATGACTGTATTGTGTTTCTTTAAGGACTTACTGTCCTTAAAATAAATTATATCGATTCGTCTAATATTGGTTTGTTAACAGACAAATTTGTCTGTATGTTTTTAATGTGTCACATTTACCTATATAAGTTTATATCTTCGCAGACGACACTGAAGTTCACATGAAGGTTGAAAAGCGCTGAGCAGAGGTGTCTACTATCTCTGGAGCTGGTTGAACCTAAGACAATCATATTATAGGAAGAATGGGAAAAGATAAAACGAGGCAGACATGACGTTTGTATACTTTGAAAAGCGATACTGTTTGCTCAGTGTAGGATTTCGTTTACGTGCTCGGAGTTGTAGAACAAACTACCGAAAATAAATCGGACATATACTCTTACACATGTTAACGGGTGACTGAAAACGAAAAGAGTTCTTCATTTCAAAAATAATTCATGTAAACTGTAATTATGTAAACAGCTATCATATTTCCCAATAAAAAAGCCACTTATAATAAACATGAATGAAAGGGGAAAGAACCGCGAAAAAAATATTGAAACATATAAATGGTAATGACGACATAAAAACACCCAAAACAATAATAATATTTAAATAAAGAGCGCAACGAAAATGCAAATGACCGATGCCGTAACTCAGACGTTGAGGATTCAAATTCACTGACCGAACCCTATATGGCTCCCAAAGGACGGGTTAGGGCCGAACATAAAAACCATTGCAACCATAAACAAAGTCTCACGTCGTAAAATAAAATGGCGGAGGTGTTCTATATTTCAAATAGTTTACCTATACAAAAAAATCTATAAGAAATAAAAGACCTTTTTATATGTATATTTTTTCCTTATAAAGTTTACCACCCCTTACATAAGTAACGGTAATACATAAGTAATACATACATAACATAATACATAAGTAAAAAATAATAGGATTATTCAAAATAATTGTAATTAAATTCTCGCAGAAGAAAGCCAGTTCTCTTAGTCTAGCTATTGCTTGCTATCTTAGCATGAACCTGAAAAGCTACGGTTCATGTAAACAAAATTTTATTATGAACGCAACGAATTCTTCGCAAATTGCATTACAAAATCAATTTATTACAACTTATTTAAATAGGTATAAATAAATAAATATTTGCATAAACTCATGTCTAAATTAAGGATGTGTATAGTAGCCATTTTTACGTTCCACATTAATCATGAAATCCACATTAAAATCCGTTGCGTAGTCTAAAAGATCTAAGTAAGCGTAGGTACACATGGCGGGCGCGGCGCACTTTAGCAGTACAGGTGCGCCGTTCCAATGAGCAGAGCGGAAGAGTGTTCGTCCGACCTCGCAACTTTGCCTTATAGCGGACGCGAAGGACGCCAAGAGGTTTAGTCGGTAGGTCTTCTCCAATACCATCTCGGGGCAGGAGCCTGGGGACAGACCGGTGGGTATCCATGATGGATTCCTCTTGTTTGTCACAGAACAAACAAATTGAATTCAAATTTATTATAAAGATTCATGGTAAATTTCGAGCCGAGTAAGCAGATATTAACACTAACAAAGTACGCTAAGCTTTTGATACCGAAATGTGTATATTAGTTGCAGAATAAACCGAGCTTCGGAGTTCTAAGCCGAGTCTTTATATGTTCCAAGTTTGAACTATGTCTCAATTGTCCTTAAGCACACGAACATGGTGGAAAATTATGCTTGGGCACGATGTTTCAAACACACAAATTCTATAACGCCACTAGAAGAGATTCTACAAGAAAAGACAAATCGTATCCTTAGTACCAGACGATAATTTTGTATTTTTTTATATACAAAAAACTTACAAGAAAGTACATTTGTATTTACATTGTTATACAAATGTACACCCAAATAAAGTCCAATTGTATGTCCAATTATATGTTATTTGTTAATTGGTTTATTTATTTGTTTATCTGTTTCTTTCTTTTTTTGTTTACTTTTTGTATGTTTCCTCATCTTATTTTGTAGTCACTTGTAACTTAAAATATATTTTAGTAATTTAATGGAAACTTTGGTGATTTATGATTTTTTTTTGTATGTAAGTGTAATGTGTATCGAGATATTGTATGTTTCCCAAATAAAAATAAAATAAAATAAATTAAATATTTATAGGAAACTTTTCATATAAGGAGCTGTCGTCGGCTTTAAAAAAAAATCGCATTTGATCAGCTTCTGAGTCATGTAGGTAACAATAATAATAGGAAAATTTACGTTGGTTTTCCGCGAAAATTTCTAACAGAACGCACAATAAAAGTTTTTGAAAGGTTTATTGGGACGACAAAAAGGTTAAAAAGTAAGTGAGAAAGCTTTTAAATAAAGCAACGCCATGAACTGGGTTAAACTTTCTTCTCTTTGTTTCCGAAAATGATATTTAAATTTAAAGTGAGATAAGTTACACAACAGGTAATTTAAAAAGTCCATTAAAGTATTCTGTGTCTACCTGTATTTCGCTAAAAATACTCAACCAAACTTTCTCACAATTTATTTATTAAATACTAGCTGGTGCCCGCGACTTCGTCCGCGTTCTAGATGAAAGGTACCCTATGTCCTTTCTGGTGTCCCAGACAACGTGTATGCAAAATTTCATGGTGATCGGTTCAATAGTTTTGCGTGAAAGAGTTACAAACATCCATACATACATCCATACATCCAAACAAACTTTCGCATTTATAATATAAATAGGATAGGATAGGATAATAGGACTAAGCGACTCGACCCAGCTTTGCACGGATATATTTTTTTTTCTAAAAAAAAAAATATAGAAAAAATCTAAAAAAACAATTAAAAAAGGCATTGCTTTCATTCCTGTAATAAATGTATAAGTAATAAACAAATAAAATTTATTAAAATTAAAGAAAATAAATGTTATTGTTCACGTTTTTATATCTTTGTTACAAATCAAATATAAATATCCCCTATCGAGTACAGCGAAAACAGTTCGTGTTTCTTAATAAATAAAATTCATTTTGTACTGTATATTTTTATTATTTTAATAAAATTATTTAAGAACTTTGAAAAGAAATCATATTTTGGTTTACTTTGTTGAGACGGGAGATTGGAATCGTTTGAATTGTGCTTCATTGTAACTAAATTATATTTGATATAATTTTTACATTTTATTGTTAACAATAAAATAATTTAATGACTACTTTTTATAAAGTATATAAAAAGATATACTTTTTATAAAAAAGTACTGTTCCCGAGAGATCATCTAAAAATAATAATAAAAAATTCAACGTCTTAAGATTGAATAAATGTTTCAACACCTAAAAGGCCGCGGACGAAGTCGCGATCAAAAGCTACCTTATTGATACAAATCTAATATTAATATCATTGGTAATATTTCAACCGAGTTCATTAACGAAATATGTTAAACATTCATAGTTACGATTTACAAATTTAATTAATAATTACTCCGTAATTTCGATCAAAGATACTTTCAAATGAAACAAATTTATAATGAGCCATCTGTCGCATTCACATGAAATATTGCGTTCATAAACAACACATCAAGTTTAAATTGCTGAGGCTTACGACTTTATACTATACTAATTTGTCGATAAATTATATTGAAATGTGAATACATGACAAAAATCGGCTCATGTGTGGTCAGAATACTGTTACTGACATTTTGTTGAAAATTGCTCATTAATAATGTAAAATTTTATTGCTTCTGTGTAGTCAATCAGCAAATATATTCATAAAATGTAATTTATTTGCTATTTTAACGTTGGGAATTCAATAACAGATATGAAATGAAAAGAAAGAAACACATAGGAAAAATAATGATTGTGTTTATTCGAAAAACATATATTATAAAAGCGATAATCACCCATACTCAACATCATCTCAGCCGCATGATGTCCACTGCTGGACATAGGCCTCCCCCATAACTTTCCAATGGGACCGGTCAGAAGCAGCCTGGATCCACCGCTGACCCGCGGCCTTTATTAGGTCGTCTGTCCACCTTGTGAGTGGACGTCCTACGCTGCGCTTGCTGGTCCGTGGCCTCCACTCGAGAACCTTCCGGCCCCAGCGGCCGTCGGCTCTCCGTACTATATGCCATTGCCACTTCAACTTACTGATCCGCCGGCTTATGTCGGTAACTTTCGTACGTCTACGGATCTCATCATTTCTGATTCGATCTCGCAGTGAAACCATACTAATATTGTAAATAGAAAGTGTTCCTTTATAATTGTCAATAGAGATGTCGGTAACAGTGTGACGGTAACGGTAACAATGTCGCGAGTTCAATGGTTTATTCCCATTTCAAAAATGCCCAACGCGTCTAAATAAAATTTCACATAAAAAAAACGAATTTTAAAATAGTCATTAATCCGCCACTTAACTCTAACTTTATGGCGGGATAAATAGGGGACAATGGGCTAAATGGTCGTGTGAAATCGCTACACGCAAAAGTTAAATAATCCTTAGCAACTATTATGGATGGCCATAAAGAAACTAACAAAGGAGCGAGTTACGAAGATTTTATTCAGTTTGCTGTGCGCCCAATTGAGCCTGAGTATATAATTCCGCGGGCAGGCACTTAATGGAGCAATTTAATTTTCTCGTAACAGCCAAAAAGCAATAGCGACTTGATATCTTTTGGGGTTGTTGCCAAGTGCGTTCTGATGCCAAACATTTTTATCACACTTTTGTAGACATTTAATTTTAACTGAGGTGTTCTATATCACCTTTATAAGGTTTTAAACTTGTCACTACGACACGAAGGAAAGTTGGAACTGAATATTAATATCACTTTTCATAATTTGTTTTCCAGTATTATTACTGGTTACTATTTACTCTATGGTATTAGGGACACGGTCTGGATGGAATGTAGTAACATTAACCTTAGTATGGGCATGGTGAAAGTCCTGGGCCCTGATTCTGTATGACAAATTATGATTTCACGCTTTTGTGACCTTGCCAAAACACATCATGTCTTATCCTAGTCTTATCATTGCATTTATATATATGTAAGAGAATAACTTTTTAGCAGAATCTAGTAGATATCGTAACAATTTACGAAGATTACCGATTAGTAATCATATCGGTTTCGAAATAAGGAATCGCCAAGTGGTGTTAGAGAATTAGGGCCCTTACAAACAAAATAATTTAACCATGGCACCATGAGGGACCTTTTTTCTTGTGCTTAATAAACCAGCTTATGCTATATGTTAGCAATCAAGAGAATATTATTTTCAGCATAAATTTTGTCATAATTCATGGTGGTAACATTTAGTTCAATTAATGGTTAACTGTTACAGTTCTAAAAGGCACGACATGTCACAAAGCAATGTATCTTTTATTTAGAACTCAATTTTCGGCTTCTTCATTAGTGCGAGTAAAATATGAATTAATTTCTTCATCGCTGCTTTCATTCGCCGTTTACACACAGTACACATAGGGGATAGTGATGGCCCCAAACACTTTTCAATGTTATCGACTTTTTTATTAGATTTAGGTTGTATTTTTTGCCTTTTAAATTTCATTAATATTATTGTATAACTGTTAAATTTATTTAAAAACGAATTAAAATAAATTATGTTAATTACTCACCAATTAATGCATTCAACTATGTTTAACGTTTACTTGGTTTTTTTTAATATAACAATTCAAAAACATAAAGTTAGAATAAAATTTAAAAATCTTAAAATTTAAAAAAAAAACAGTTTATTGTTAGAACATTCACGTATACCTACCGTATTTTACTTAATCGTTCGTTGAATTTTTTTTTCTCATTTACAATTAAATTCTAATAAAATATACAGTTTTGTAAATTTATCGACAAAGCTATCCCATCCCATCCCTTGATATAATTGTGAGTTTCCTTGAGAACGGCATTAGTATTTAATTAAAAGTTGGCTCACGCTCTCGGTTCACAATTCGCGGTCTCGCGGATGGAGTTTTCATAAAAGCCTGCCTCTATTTATCGGGCCTGTACACACTTCTGTTTTCGCCTACATTGTTATTTAAAATTATTATTTATTTAATTGTTTCAATTGCGCTTTAAATATTATATTGTATTATGTTGAAATTACCAAGGCCACACCCAAATATCATGCCGACTCTCTTATAAGCCTAATAATAATAATAAATTACCAATATCTATATATCTAAACTAACTATGCCCTGCGGTTTTACCTATTGTGCAATTTAAAAAATCTGATTATCTTAAAAACAATCAACGTAGATAAATTTGAGCCGCGTGGGATGATGTAACTTCATTAACATAAGCATGCACATGTCGACCATTTTCAGTAATAATCCAAGTATTTAATTAGTTATTTGACTATTAAAATATCGAGTACATAAGTAGTTTGACGACACGTTTGGTCTAGTAGCTGTTAACCAAACGGTCGTACCATAAACAAATTTACCAAATATTGTCATAAAATAGCCCATTTTTCTATTCCTTCCTAGTCGCTTATACTTCATCCTACTATGCCTTGTATTATAGGCGTCGTTGGCCACCTACCATCAAGCCATCAAGTGGTCCGTCAACCCATCAGGCTTCACATATTAAAAAATTCCTTCCGGTTCAAAAGAACCCAGTCTCAAATTACACTATTACACAATACAACTGATTTTCATTTAACACCTATGGTCATATGAACATAAACTCAAAATAGCCCAGTGTCTATTTACCTTAGTCCCAAAATACCCTAAAACCAAAACGACTTTGTCTATATTATAACTATTACCAAGATTACCTAAAGTCATAAACGCTGAAGCTCAAAACAAACTATTCCCATAATACACTAATCCTGAAATACACCATTCGCCAAATACACTACTCTCAAAATACTCTAAATAGTTCAGGTCCTAATTCTATGTCGGCTTCTGGTACGAATTTACGCGTACACGAGTAAGGGATCAACTTTTGAGTCTTTTTCTTTTCTAAGTAAAATGAGCCTTAAAAAAATTTGGAAAAATCTCTCACTGAATCTTTTTCGCGAAAAGGCTCAAAAATTGCCTCCCAGTATTGTCTAACAAACATAGGTCACTATAGAACCATGTCATAGTGACTAAGTTCTACATGTTTACTAAACGACGTCTGAGTGACTATAGCGACAAGGTAGTGCAAGGTAGGCAGGATAGTGGCATAGGAATCAAATTGGTTGACTATTATCATCATCATCATCATCATATCAGCCGAAAGACGTAGCTTCTGGTTGACTATACCTTTTCAGAAAAAAAAGGTTCAATTAAACAAAAAGTGTACTTATTCATGAAATTATATTTTCAACGCTTCCGGTCCATTACAACCAAATCCCAAATTGCCTGAAATGTGAATACGCCTGAATCCCAAAGAGACTGAATTTTAAATCGACTGAATCCCAAATAGACTAAATCCCATTTCGCCTGAATGCCAAATTGACTTAATTTTTAATGACTACATAATGTAAGCCGCACTTTTATAATTTTTATGTTAAGGTTGACAGACAGGTTGGCGGTCAACTCGATGGTAGCTCCTTCAGTTCTTCTTTTTTGCAAAAAATAAGAAAAAAAAAATAAGTTCAACTTTGCAAATAAACTTTTTTGCAATTGCAACATTGCAAATAACAAAGTTGGCTCTGATAAGCAATAAGCATGCATATCTAATAATATTTTTAATTTTCAAATTTTCAGGCAATTTGGTACTAGGGCATTTCGGATTTCAGGCGAAATGGGAAACAGGCAATTTGAGATTTGGTTGTAATGGACCGGAATCTTTTCAACAATCAAAGTCAAATAAGATAAATATTTATAAACAAACACGTTTTTCTTAACGAAAACGAAACTTAAATAATTTTTTTCTTAAAACATAATCCTTAAGCCTTTGTTTTTAACATTTTGTTATTTTTATTGTATCCTTTTATCGCAATCCCGATTTCAGATGAATCACCTGTTTTAAAAATGTGATTGCGTCTATAGCACCCACGTACAGCTCAATCAAAAGCTCTCGATACTTATTATTGAAAAGGATGTCACATCGACGTCTACTGGCTCCACTGAACAGATTATTTTTGATCCGCGTATCTTGGTACCTCGACTCTTTCCTTAATCGATATATAAAGCGTATAAGAGTGGGTTTATGCGGCATGCGGATATTTAATCTTCTATGAAAACCTTCTATGGGATTATTGCTTCTATGTTTTTCATGGCTGCAACTGAGTATTTCCGGTCCCAATTTCAGCCATTGCTTCTCCATGTATTTTTTAAACAGCAGCAGTTCGTGAGTCATTTGTACATCCCCCAGAATGCACACCCAACAATCGTTAATTTCATCAGCAGGTAACAACGGCAAATTGGCACACATTTGTATTATGTTTCGACCGTCTTCGGTGGCATCAATTTTCAATTTATTGCTTTTTTTCCAGACTGCTCTATTATAGTGATAGAAACAGCCGGTTAACTCGCATTCAGGAAACACCGAGCGACAAGCGTTCACCTGTGCTAATTCAAAGTCACATTTATATTTGTGTATCCTCACGCCCATTTCTTCTCGCAGCAATGTAAACAGTCTATGATATGTCCTTTCTGTTTTATCTGGCAGCAATGCGAAAATTACGGGCACTACATTCGTTACTTTGCTGCTTGAGCCGACATCAACATGTATACTATACAATTGATAAAACGGTTTTGGGACTCTCTTAAAGGTCCCGTCACCAAAAAATTGTTTTTTTGTATTCGCAATACTTAGCAAGAACTGTTTACTTATGTTACTGGCAAAAATCAATATTTTGTCATCATTTCCATTTTCTACAGTTAAAAAAGATTCAGCCAATATTTTCGGAACCTTGATATCTTTTAGGCAATTAAATTCAGTGTTTTTCTGCCCTAAATACTTGTGTCTTGCCCTGTACAAGGAATTTTTTTTCTCTTCATAGGAGCACATTATTATGTCGTCGTTCTCTATTTCTGTTAACTTATCTTCAAATATCTTCTTAATAGGCGTCATCTTCTTACACGCTTCTTCTTTACAGTTGTATATAAAAATATCTCGGATATTTTGTTCGCGGTGACTTTTGCAAACATGAGCACTTTCCTTCACGACCGTATCTTTGTTTATGTTCAACGTTACTGATGCAAAGCAACATTCACTACGATTTACGCATTTCCAATTATTCGTTTCATTTTTATTCATGTGACTAAAATTATATTTATGCCCGTCGTAAAGCAAGCAAGAATACCCTTTTTGGTTTTTAATAAACGTTAAATTGCTTCTACTCCCCATTGCGACAAACAAGAAAAGCAAAAGAAAAGCGTGGAATGTGACAGAAAGGCCTTTTTCTTTATTATATCTCTAAAGTGACACTTCATTATTAAGTGGCCTGATATCGTCAACCATGCTGAAGGTTTATATGTATTTGTTTTAATCAAAATATAAGAACTCCGCCGTCGCATCTATCTATTTCTACGATGTGAATTAGGTAGATAGAAAATTACCGAAACATTAAATAATGGTTATTATCAGTTGTATACCACATGGATCATAATAGCACAAAACGAAAATCAATAAATAAATAATTTAGGGTATTTTGAGAGTAGCGTATTTTGTAATTGGTGTATTTTGGGAACATTGTGTTTTGAGTTTATGCTTTGATGACATTAGGTGCTTTCGACATAAGTTCTTAATAGAGATAGGTCGTTTTGGTTTTAACATTTTAGGGTATTTTGGGACTAAGGTAAATAGACACTGGGCTATTTTGAGTTTATGTTCATATGACCATAGGTGTTAAATGAAAATCAGTTGTATTGTGTAATAGTGTAATTTGAGACTGGGTTCTTTTGAACCGGAAGGAAAAAATTGGGCTTAGTTAAATATTTATAAGACTCGTAAATATTCCATAAATGTAAATATAATATGTGTACTATAAAATCAATACGAATATAAAAATTTTAATAAAACAACGCTATCATTTTACCTGAAACCTCGTATTTATTAAATACGTTCATCGCTTCAGGCTGTATAAATTTTTAATTACCGCCATAAGAGGCTTAATTAATAAATAAATGGAAAATGTTAAGCGAAATTAGGTGAAATTGTTTGGGCATTAAGAATTCTTATCGCGTGTAATCCGATCATTTCGTGTTATTTTTTTCTCATTTTGTGAAATTGGAAATTGGGGACAGTAGCGGCCGGCCGGGAAAGCGTCTAACTCGGAAATTTTAAAAAGATCAATGCCTAATAATCCAATATCGAATGAATTGCCTGTAAATTCGAGTTGGACGTGTCTTGCATTAGAATCGAGTATTCGCAAAGAACACAGCGCGGAAAAGCTTTCGCCTCCACCAGCACAGGTTAACATGACACCTAGATAAAAGCAGAAAAATACTAAATTTTAATAGGTAAAATTATATATACTAAAATTATAAATGAGGTTAAATTAACGTTAGTTTTGTATGTATGAGATAATATCCGAAAGCGCTCATACTATTTCCAATAATCTTTCACTGATAGGGAAGCTATAATATAGCCAAGTGCTATAGGCTATATTTTATTATGATAAATTTTAGTTTTACATTAGTATTTATATTTAAGCTTATTAGCTGATGCAGACTGCTTCTTACCGGTCCTATTAAAAAATATAGGGTTGCCAGAACCCATTTTAATTACCCCTTCCCAACCCCTTATCATATGACCTACTATGACACATATCATATCCGTACTAATATTATAAATGCGACAGTTTGTATCGGATGGATGTATGGATGTTTGTAACTCTTTCACGCAAAAACTTCTGAACCGATCACCATGAAATTATACATACACGTTGTCTGGGATACCAGAAAGGACATAGGGTACCTTTCATCCAGAACGCAGACGAAGTCGCGGGCACCAGCTAGTATAATAATATATAATATATCATGACGACCTACTATATGAGTCCTAAATGGTACTGGCTGAAAATGAGCGCTGCAGGTGCTATCATCTGAGCACAATGCTGAGCCAGCATCCGTTTCACTTCCGCGAGGACACACACATCTTTTACCTGTTTATTAATTTCTGTTTTGTTGTTTTGATATTACTTTTGATTTTTGTGATTTTAGTTATTTTTTTTTTCTTTCTTTCTTTCTTGATTGGCCAGTGCACTTGCGTCCCTTCACCTACCATCAAGTAGACCATCAAGTAGAAAGTAGTCAGTCTGTCTGACGACCTTTACATGAAAAAAAAACTAAAGGGAACTTTAGGGAAGATAAATAGAATATTTGAACAAAGATAAAATTCTGCTTACTCTAAGTGTTAGATTGGTCTGCGTGGCTCACGTCTCGGTATAGGGGCCAAGCTGGCTCAGCCGCCAATCCCCAATCGCAAGCGGCGCACAAGAATTTCAACACTAAACATGGCTTTTTGATAGAACACACTGTTTTAGCTGTCTTTCCTGAATTTATTTATATGTGGCTTTTGCTAGCACATTTTATTTCCAGGCCTTAAACTGTTTTAGAGTTCATTGTTCCTAAGCAATAAGCAGCTGACTCGGCCTACTTTACTGGTGGTCTAGATTTTAATGTTAACCCTGCAATTAATAAGTTTAAACTTGATATTATAACAATTATTCTTAAAATAACTGAAATCTCACAAAATCTCTATAATACGCCCTCTACTATTCTTTACATAATAATGCGAAAGTTTATTTCACAATAATGCCTCGTACTCCTTTCGTTGAGAACTAAAAAAATATACAATACAGTCGCATTAATAAATGTTTTAAATGCTCCCTTGAATAATGTCTTCATTTTTAAAAATAAGATTTGTATAATATTATTTAAAACTCGAATTTCCCAAAGTACGAAAAATAAGGTCAGTCGAGGCTTATTAATATTTATACACTACACAAAAAGAAATAGTGAAAGTCTTGGATCGTAAAAATCACAAAAAGGGGCTCCGCAGGCAAAACGGGATCAACCCAGTGTGGGGTACAAAATTTACATACATATTCCATGAATAAATTGTTTTCAGGGTCTTTAGAACTAAAGGACCGCTTACATCGGTGTGATAACATAATTATCACTCAAGTGTAAATAATTAGTGTTTTACTGTTATTTTTAAGTAAAGTCCTAGGCGCACCAAAGTTATCAACAAATCAGAGAGAATGAATGTGACCTGATAGGTTAGTTGCGACTGCACACGCCATGATCACAACGATCCTAAGAACAAACCCCAATAGAAGCTCAGAATACACTTCTATATAACACTAGTTGTTGCACGCGACTTCGTCCGCGTAGCTTTTTAAAATATAGCCTATGTTACTCGCTGATAATATAGCTTCCCAACAGTGAAAGAATTTTTCAAATCGGTTTAGTAGTATCGGAACCTATTCAATCCAAACAAACAAACAAAGAATCAAATCTTTCCTCTTTATATATAACATTTACAATTAACAATTTTTATACACAAATCTGAGTAATAATCTGAGTAGTGTAAATAAAAATGAAGATAGTATTTACTGGTATGTCTGCAGCGTTACCCCAAAGAAGAATCCCATAAGATATTATACTATGTATAATGTCTTAGCAGCCGGACTGGCGACAGTAGTGTTGTGTTTTTATTTATAATTATATAATGTAAATAATATTCACATACTGTTGAGATACACTTTATTTTATAACTGATTAATTCATAATAAATACATCAAGTAGATCTTAATATTTATTCTATGTACAGTAAATATAAGACTACCCTTAATTTCCATTACAATCACAACAAGTAGTACTTCCCTTACAAAATAACCGTGAATACAAAACAAGCGTGAAATACAAATACTTATTATGGTGTGGTTTTTTGAAAAGTCCTTTGCCAAAACCTTAATTTTTTTTATGTGACTGACATCAGACGGACTGACGATCCTCTTGATGGTAGATGGCTACCGTGGCCAATAAAACAAGCAACGCCACAGGTGCTACAAATACGCTGATTAAAATGGGAATTTTCTATGCGATTATTTATTTATGTAGGATTTAGGATAAATGTAACATAACGATTACAGTGTTGAACTGATAATGATAAAAAGTCGGATCTGTTTGATCTAGTAGCATAAAAAAATATGAATTTAGAATGAAAACACAAAGAGACGTAATCTAGAAACGCAATAACACGAATTCCTCGATTTGATATACTCATTACAAATTGTGCTAAACCCATTACAGATGCCCTTTGCGTCCGCCCGACTCTGGCCGGGCGACGTAATTCCAAATACTGGTTAGATTACCAAGACCTTTGATCTCGGCAAAGAGGCCTTTTGCCGACCCCCGTCAACACAGAGAAAGAAAAAAATCCAAAAGAAAATTGCTACAAAAGATCAAATGGAATTAGGACATCTGTTTGATAATTTCGTATAATTTTCTGACTAAAACATTCTGGCCAGAAATTTGGCTTTCTTTTACGCTGGCCCTATTATCCTTTTTGAATAAGCAAGTAAGTAATTTCAAACATCAATAAATTAAATAGTAATATTATTAGACAGAAAAAAATATCACCGTCTCCAACATTGTTTTATCAAATTTATAATGAAGGCAGGCGCACGTGTATTATAATATTACGGCCTCGGGTTAATTAATAATTCACATAATTTCCCTCTTACTGAAAACAAAGCAATAATAAATTTGTTATCGTGTTCGCGAACTCACAAACATTTGACTTTGCAATCTTACTTGAAGTTACGAAAATATGTGCGCTCCAACCACAGGGGCCATATGTTGCTTCAACTTTCAATCGCGTTGTCTTTTTATTAAATACTCTTTGAAGTGAAAGCAACTTTTAATTTGCTTCCATAGTCGGGCAAAATTCAGAAAACTGATGACAACCAATTCGGGGAAAATAGTTTGATACTGTAGCTACATATTCATCATCTCCATTAAAAATTAAATTACAGCACTCGATAGATAAAATATCAAATAATCGTTTGGTATACATATTATGGTTAATTCGAATTCGTTGGATATATATATAAAATATTACTCGTAATATGCACGTATTGACTATGTTGCACTATGGGCACCCCTATGTTGCTTATTTAATTAGGCGACAGTAACCACTTACCATTAAGTAGACCATCAGTCTGCCTGCCACTCTGTTTAAAAGATTATTTTACAAAAACGCTATCTTTCTTTTATTTTGAAACCTATCAATTTTGGGAGTTCTTTTTTCTCTTTAAAAAATATACACATATATTTTTTAAATATTTCGTTAATATGAAATCATATTATTTTATATTAAGTATATTAACAATAATAAGTACATACTAATACCTACCACCACGTATTATTATTAGTATATTATGTATATTAGTATTAGTATATAATATTTTCATTTCATAAAATAAACATATTCTTCTCGACATATTGAGTGCTTGCTAAGTTAGAAAAGAACACTTGTCTTCCAAAGTCGGAAGTAAGTCCTTAAGGCCCCTTTGTTTCCTCACATAACATTGTCACGAAACAAAGACGGACAAACATTATAATACTTTTGAAAGTCTTTTAAAATCGGCTAACCTCTGCTAGTTTTGCCTATCCTACTAGTTTAGTGCTAGTTTTGTTATCGACTCTTACATTTTCAGAAGAAGTTTCTAGTAGTGTAAAATTATTTCAATATGTGAACCTATTAATTTATTTCACAGTTAAGTACATAAATTAGATCTAGACAAAATTTAATTTTCCAAGAAATTTATATTCTGGAAGTCTTGGAAAGAATTCTTAGTCAAAAAGTATAAGAATACTTGATGCTTAATTTAACATTTGATTAAAACTTTAAAACACACACAGAGAGGGGGGGGGGGAGGAGAGAATATGGTGTGGTAACATTGTTTGACGATATTTAATAATAAGGTTGTCTGACAGGCTGACGTACGACTTGATGGTATACATATAATGTAGCTGCCGTTACCTATTAAAGCCTGGTTTCCACCGCAAACGGAGCGGAATCCTTTTAACTCGCACGACTAAACTGCATACTTGCGTTTCCACCAACAAACAGGCGTGCGAGTTAAATGACATGTATCCGACATGTTGCTAATTGAAGGTGGTCTTCTATACGGGGTCTATTACCATCTGCTATTACTGCCGCCGGACTGGCTGCAAAATGACTCCAAAATGCAGTGTGCCTTGTCACACAGAGACAGAGGTACAATATATAAATTTACTTACTTACTTACCACAGTATATTATTCTGAGATAAAGCTACGAGTGTGGTTTTTAAGTTTTCAATTATGAAATTACATCTCTGGATCAAATGTAATAACTTAATCAAAGGACCTTCGTTCACTTGAACTAAGAAGGACTCAGGCCGAGCGTAATCTAATTTGAACCTTTAGAAGACTCGAAGGGATTTGTCAAGCAAAAGGGTCAATCTGTTCTGCGCGTTCTTGCACACAAACATCACTCGTATTATGCCGGCTTTACTAAAATTTGATACAATTTACACTTAAAATACCGCTTATGGACTGACGACCTTATAAGGACCGCTTGTCGGCAGCTTTTCTTGGATAATAATTGGAATGATCTATTTCCAGCAGTCTTATGACCAAGATGATAATCGTACATATGTAGAAGGATTAGTTTCTCACATAACCATATTTCATTTACACAATATGTAGAATAATGGGTAATGGCAAGCTAAAATGATCCTAGATACTCTAGAAATATGTCTCTAAATAACTTTTTCAACTGTGCACACTTGCCGATGACTTTTAGTATGTTATTTGTAATATTATTAATTTCATACATCCAGGTAAGACACAGCTCACAATCCGAGATGTTGGCAAATAATTAGCATTTTAATTGTGTGGCGGCAAACAACGGACGCAAGTCTGTTAGCGCGCGACGCGCTTTAAAGCGCTGACTTCTCTTTGTGCGCCTGCCTCACAAAATGTTTGCGTTTCCTTGCTTGTTTAATTTGATTTAATTGTTGCTTACCTATCGCGAAAAACTTTGCCGTGTTAAACAAAGAAATACCTACTGTTTATTGAATTAGTACTACGCGCTTGGTCTTAAACATCAATTTCGCACGCACAAAACACTACGAAAGTTATGGAACATTTAAAATTGACATATACGTAGAGCATTTAAAACCAACCAAACATCTGTATTTTAAAGAAAATGTTACTTTACATTGGAGTTTAAAATCAATAGTAGAACTTGGTCGTTACTACCTTTTACCATTGACTCGCGAATGCCAGATTCCGCCATGAATCCGTTTTAGGCGCACTTTTTATGTGCCGCTTTGGCATTTGTGACGTAAATTCAATAGTTGTAGTACTTCGATGGTCTTAAAGTAAAATATTACACAATTGTTTCGAAAACTTTAAATCGTTTTTAAATCTTAACTTATTTTATACGCAATATGTGACAATGGTAGACACTTACCAAAAAGTGGGACTCTAAGGCTACCGCCTAAACAAATATTAAAGCTCCGTACTGTAAAGGTCGAACAACATGGCTAATGCTATAAAATATACAATAATATTTTGCCAATATAAACGTGCTATTATAACATTATTATCTAATGAAAACTTGGTTGCTCTTAAAATATTTAGTTTTAAAACATAACCTTTTACGGTCTTACTACAAAAGATTCAGTAAGCACTGTTCAAACACATGCTTAGTTAGACGAGCATTAAGCATTTAAGCATTGGTCAGCGAGCGTTTAAAATGTCCCTACCACAAAACCTTATTTAGCGCTTGTTTCGGTAGACAGTGTTAAAGTACGTGAATGTTATTGAATTATGGCAACCTTGGCAAACATTCATTCAGTCACTCGCCCTGCATTCATGTCGTTTTCATTTTACGCAGATCTGATAGGCGTATAATGATGAATTTTGGTTTTCACAAGCTATTATTACGGACTATATTAATGATATCAGCAAATTATAAGATTGGAATAAGTAATAAATTACAACAAATACGTTAGATTATTTATAAAATTTCGTAATACCAAAAAATATTGAGCATAATGGAACGTAACTAACACTGACGTAATTGTCAAATGTGGTCAAATGTAAAGTTTGATTTGTTAAAATTGTTAAATAAAATTTTTATTTGAGGATCCACCTCTAGCATCACATGGTAGATCATCCTTTATTAAATAAATAATCTTGTTACCAAAGTTATATATTCGAATGGATTAATTCTCTCACGATGTATTCTTTCTCACAAATTATCCATGTAATCCATATCCTCCATGTCAATTAAATTTAAAATATCCATACTCATTTATAAAATCAAAAGAAATATTTAATATTAACTATTAAGTATACGCAAAAGAAATTTGACACAATACGTCAGAGGAAGAGAGGCCGTTAACTGGATAGACTCTCGTTAAACTAGCATATGGCGGTGGTTAAATTTAAATAATGCTCAAGCATTGTTAAACCCTAAACAATGCCTAGACACTCTTTTGTAGTAAAGTTTTTTTTTAACACGTGTTTTAAGCCTGATTAAAGTGTGTTTAATGTTTTTGTAGTAAGACCGTTATAGTTTAATAATCATTCTTCACTTCACAATAAAACTTAGACTCTTATACGTGGACAAAGTGGCATGTAGAAGGTATAGATATATAGATAAAGATATAGATATAGATATAGATATAGATATAGATATAGATATAGATATAGATATAGATATAGATATAGATATAGATATAGATATAGATATAGATATAGATATAGATATAGATATAGATATAGATATAGATATAGATATAGATATAGATATAGATATAGATATAGATATAGATATAGATATAGATATAGATATAGATATAGATATAGATATAGATATAGATATAGATATAGATATAGATATAGATATAGATATAGATATAGATATAGATATAGATATAGATATAGATATAGTAACAAGTAGAAAAAATGGGAATGACGTTTATCGCTTCTAATGTGTAGAGCATGCCTTACGCTACAGCTTATTGTCCCACCAATTCCCAAGGAATTAACATATTTTGCTGAAAATTCGGGGTAAATAAATTCAGACGAAATGAGGTTAGGTGTGGTATAAACAAGGTGTGGATGCGGCCATTTAGAAGGAAATTAAATAGTGGAGCGGTATGCAGGAGTCGGTTAGTCCAATATGGAAAGGAAGTTGTACTTTAAAAAAATAAAGTTAACTTCAATTTCTTATGGGATTTCTTCTTAGGATCGTCTTCATCTTGGCTATTTTTTTTCCGAAAACCTAGTAAAATAAACAATTATTTTATTATTAAAACAGTTTCCTAGAAATGTATTTAATTTTGATATAATTTTTTATTTTAGTAAATACGATGTTCATATATACATATAAAAAAAATTCTAACCTTCTTATTCAATTATGTTATTTTTATATATATAATACTAGCTGGTGCCCGCGACTTTGTCCGCGTTCTGGATGAAAGGTGTTATGTGTATATTGTTCTTTCTGGTGTCCCAGACAACGTGTATGCATAATTTCATGGTGATCGGTTCAGTAGTTTTTGCGTGAAAGCGTAACAAACAAACAAACAAACTCACATTCACATTTCTAATATTAGTAAGGATAAGGATATAATATATTGGCCTAAGTATATCCTGGTTTATCGATAGTTAAAACATCACTAAATACAGAAGCCTACTTAGAACAATAATTAATCATTTCTCCCCCAACAACCGAGATAGATTTGTCGCTCGATGCGTCTCCGCTGTGAGCATGTTGTAAATTAATTTGCTATACACAATACACTAATAGAATATGTTTTTATTAAATATACGGTTTGCAGTGTGGATAAATAGATACTGCATATTTACTGTATAGGTACCACAATTGACAATATCTTGGGTTTTAATTATAAGTTTAATTAAATAAAATAAATAAAAAAGAAAAAACTTGTTAAAAATAAATTTGATGTAAACATTACTAAATCAAAATAATTATATCCATTTTAATTCAGTGTGTATAATGAGAAAAAAATTGAAATGTTTGAGCATTTTTGCATTATATATTATTTGGTATTGATTTATACTTTTTTTAGAGTGTACACTTAACAGTAAGTATATCATCTTAATGAGTTCCCTTATTATAATTTAAATACTATACAATACTATGCATACGAACATAACATCTACATGTATCCCAATAACGCTGTAATTACCTCAATCATAAAAAGGGATTCTTTCAGTAGACTGTATTCATAGTACTAAAAAAATTATGTGCATATAATCTTTGTTAACGAGTAAGCCTAAGCCGCTGCGTTACGCTGTTTTAACTTTCTATCCTACTTAGTGATCGGTGATCCTACTGTAGTAGAGAGTGTACCTACTCATATCCCCGTAATGTTGCTCAGGTTCCTAGGTTCTTGCTAAGATGCCATCACTTGGCACTAAGCAAGCAACCAGCCATGTCAACAAGTCAAGTATTTGTACGGACTAGTATCATGTTACCAAGACTTGCCTGGACGCAGTACTTAATTAAGTCATAAGTCATGTCGTAGAGCCAACTACGTAATCAGAATTTAGCTTGAGTGGTAATCTATGTAATGTCACTGCTTTGACAAACGTGTTGACAACTAGAAATAGACAATATAAGGTTCAGGTCTCACTGTCAAAAAGATAATGTCACGCACACACCGCACACCAGGGGCCTTAGTCAAAGTAACAATTTAATACGATAACGAAACGATAACGAAGTTCGAAAACAATAAAATGTATGGGATTGTCATATGCCGTCGCTAAATCACGTGACACATCCCATACATTTTATTCTTTCAAATCAAATCGCTACGGAGCGAATGCCACTTGTCCAAAGGCCCAGTATTCTTAAAAGAAGTCATGATATTATTTCTAATAATAAAACTGAATACAGATTTATGTATAATACGAAGCCATACCCAACCCAATCTACTTCTCAACTTACTTATTGCTAGAACTGTATAATCATCTCAGCCCTAGGCTGGCCCTAGGACGTCCACTGTGTACTTAGTGCAAGCGCTTCCTTAAAATTCCTGTGTGCATACAGCAGGCTGTTTAACATTTTTGAAGACTCAGCAGCGAAAATATTGTTGTATTTTAATATTTAACATGTACATTGTACAATACTAAAACAACACTGATCTGGCTAGTTACAATAGAAAATAAACATTTGTTCGAATAAATCCTGGTCACAAATCAACACATTTTCCAGTTGGTAGAGAGTATAGTTCTGACACAAAGCAATTGTCGCACAGGACATAAAACTAGACATGTTGAAACACAATATTATGAATGGATATGTTTCAGTGGATATGTTGCACTAAATCTATCAACAGGGATGTTTGTTTTAAACGCGATGTCGGTATAAAATAGTTGTGAATTCCAGTAGTACATACTATCGTCTGTCACAAACTGGGGAGTCTGACTGCCAGAACTAACCACTTGCTTACAGAGTTCATTTAACAAAATTTTCCCTGCTGGAATCGAACCCGGGGCACTGAGACAGAGCATTAAGGCAAACACCTTAACCACTCATCCAACGGACTCATCAACGATACAATATCCCCTCAGTAGATATCGTAAATTGTCATCAAAATCTGATCAGTGGAATTTTTTTTTTACCCATCTTCACAAGAGACACATAATCTACTAAGTACTCGATATTTCCTATTGCTAAAATGAAGTCACTATTTCTCATATTAATAAATTTGTCATTATTCTAGTGGAGCTCTCTTCTGAGAGGGACTGGTTACTAAAGCTGCAGGAGTGATACCTTGAAGAGGTTGTATTGTGAGGGTCCGCAAGAAACTATTTTACATCCATATTAACTATGTCTAAATACTGTTGTATCGTCGGTCACACAAAGCTTTGTCCTAGTCTAATGTAGGGTCTTTTCGCTGTTTCTCTACATACACGAACAAAACAGTAGGTTAACTTTTTGTGTACTTATCTTTCATACTTCTTACACATATTTCTTTGAGTTGAATCTTTAATTGAGAAGAAATCGCTGTATTATAAACCCGCAATTCGCTAATTTGTCATTTTGGTGACGCAATCTCGTGACATACTCAGACTGTTATTTTTATTAACTGTATTTTCTAGTTGCGGATTTAAGTCTGAAAAAGAGGATGGAGACATCTAACTTTTTAGCGCGGTTGTGATAGGCGTAGATAGGCGGGATTGTGAGAATGTTGAGACATGACATCCGCAACCCGCTACGGCTTTACAGCGCGGTGAGGACTGCACTCCCTGTCGATACCTCAGCGTATCCAAAGTTGAGGTAAGCCAGCCATCTCTGGGGACCTCACAACGGGCGGTAGTCTTCCTTGACTTGATTATACTTGACTAGCTGGAATAGTTATTTTGGGAATCATTTGGGTATCTCGAACGGTTTTCGCAGCGCACGCAACGTGCGTAAGATGAATAATTTTCCCCGTTTTTTTCCACATTTTCGACTGTTTCTTCGCTCCTATTAGTCGCAACGTGATGTTATATAGCCTAAAGCCTTCCTCGATAAATGATCTATGCAACACAAAAATAATTTTTCAATTCGAACCAGTAGTTCCTGAGATTAGCGCGTTCAAACAAACAAACAAACAAACTCTTCAGCTTTATAATATTAGTATAGATTATATTTGATTTCAACGATTGATCTTTCTCTTCTTGTATTTTCTCTTAAATTATGTGCATTATCAAATGAGTGTACCTGAAATAAGATACCCTACTGTTTATGTGTTTTATTTGAGATCTTAGTTAGAAAACGGCCCGTTCCCCGGATTATAGAGATCCTGTGGACCCAGGACGCAACGTAATTCCCGAGAGACAAGGCGCGCGGCAGCGGCCGTTGACGATCAGACCTTTTGTATTCGCAACGGTTTAATTTCGTTTGTAATTAATTACACTTCAAAATAAAGTCATTGTTTTGAGACAGTGTTACAAAAACCAAGAAGGTATTTCAAACAAAGTGCCTTTTTCCTCTAAAGATTTAAAAAATATTCGCTAGGGGCAGCACCGGTGGGTGCTGTGTGTTTTGAATTATCTATTGACAACTGAGAAAAATGTACTGAAAATGGATAAAGTGCAATTAACGAAAGATGATGTATTTTATGATGGATCAGATTTTCAAAGTAGAAACTACTTTTTAAAATTCATAAAATTTACATTAACTGTCTCTCAACATTTAAACTCTTCATTTTCTATCGGCACACACTAGCACTCAACGAACTACACTAATACACACTTATCGTGTGTAGTATATAATACACATGTGCATTATGTAATGCACCCACGTCACACTTTAATCTGGGAATATTTTGTTTTGAACGTTACCAGAGCCAGTCACGGATCCCGACTCAAAGGCTATACATGAATCTACGAAAAATATGAGATTTACGAAATAATTCTCAACACATTCTCTGGAAATGTGCTTAAATTTGCAGATAATTTTTAATTATCTAACCTAAATAATATTATAAAGCTGAAGTGTTTGTTTGTGTGTTTGGTGGAAAAATTCTTTGTGTGTGAGATAGTCCATTTATCGAGGAAGACTCTAAGCTATATAACATTTTGAACTCGGACACAGTCGCGTGCACCAGCTAGTTGAAATAAAACTAAGGCTCCAAATCGGCTAGAGGCTATTACCACTCAGCGGAAAAAAATTGTAGTTTATGCGGACGAAGTCCGGCGCTGTGGCCACGTCATCCGCGCTGGAAAATGAAAATACATAGGAGTATATTACGCCCGACATCTTTATAGCTATAAGTAGGGTAGCAGTGGCGCCCAATTTTTTTAATTTTTAGACGATCCAACAGAAACCTAACATTTTTTCCGTTTAAAAAGTATTCTATATATTAATCCTTACAATAAACTATCTGTGAGCAAAATTTCTGACAAGTCCGTTCAGCAGTTTTTGCGTTATTGTGCAGAACGTCTGACGGCAGTAACGACAGATTACAGACAATGGTCTGTAATGACAGAAGACCACATAGTTTATTTTTTGTGGTTTGAGCACTATCTTTCAAAAACGCTTCGTAACTCGTAGTTTTCGCCGCCCCATCTGTGAATATTTTCTACTCACAAAGTACAGTCGGCCACAAAGCCCCGCTAAGCCACTTTCAACTTTATCAAAGGAGCGGTTGAGTTGAAATTTGTCCAACAATTTTTTGTTCTTGTGCGAACGGACTGGGTGTGTGACGGACAAACGCTGAATTTCAAATACCGATGGCGTAAGATGTCGGCGTGTGTACTCTACTCTGGTTACTGGAAAGCTTCGTAAACTTATAAGTTATTACTTTGATAATATACATAAATATTATCAAGCACCTAAAGTTAAGGTATGGTGACACTATCTTCACACTAAATTCGTTAGGCTCTCGAGAAATAAATGCTTTTTATCCCCCCTTCTGGTCAGAAGGTGGGACAGGGTAATATAGGTACTTACTTTCGTATCCCTGAAGCATCTAAAATTTAACACTTATATAAAAACTAATTGCAAAAAAATACAATTTATCTATACTAATATAAAAAGAGATAAGATTTGTATTTTTATTTGTATGAAAACTAATGATTTTAAAAATTATTTAACCTATTATCAGCGAGTAATTTCTAGTTATGCGGACGAAGCTAGTTGTTTATAAGAGCATTTATTTAAAAATCATAGACGAACACATAAGTCTCATAAATTATAATTATTTCGATTGCGTGACCGCTTGCGATATTTAAAGTCGTATTAAAAGGTAAAGTAGTAGGTAAACTAATGTTTATTCTGCTTTACAGAGAGGTAATATTGGCATATAATTTATCTATTATTAACGCGTTACGGCAGCGGCTGGCCGACATTTGCCTCATTTCGGGCATTGATGGACGAGCGTGTCAATGTCGGTCGACATTTACGTGACTCTATCAATGACCTATTGCGGCTAACTAAAGCTTGAAGGTACCTAGTGCTTACCTACAAATGTTATATATTTTTTAGTACTATAGATTTTAAATAAAAAAATCAGTTAAATTGAGATTTAAAATTGATTTTCCGTTACTAAACTCAAGCGATAAAACATAAATTACTTAGTAACATTTTGGATGATACTTAAGGAGGCGAAAGTGCTTAGGTAGCAATATATGTAGATATGTTCTTTGATTAAATATATAATTTCAGATATATATTATTTATATTATTAATTTTTTTTTTTTTTTGGATACTTATGTAATTTTATCTATATGTAATTTTGTATGGTTCAACATCTTTATTGTATAATAAGAAAATATTTTCTTAACATGTAGGGAATGTGTATAAATACAGTTTCTGAAAATGCAGGAATAAAACAATGATATGTCTATAATTTAGCCTGTTTCATCTAAACTAATTGAATAACAATTTTACCGAGTTTTCATTAAATAAAACAATTTTATAGCATTTAACGTCCATTAGTTTTTGTATACATATATCTTTTAGAGAGCTTTATATTATGTATTATATAAAGCACAGATTAAAGATATAAAGGGAAGTGTAATAAAACATTATTTTATCCCTTTCTCAAAGTTTTCAAGTAAAAGAAGATACATCATAAAAAGCTATAAAAACTTAATTCGTCTACACATAAAATAGCATCATTTCACTCACGTCGGACAATAAAAAGTGGCTCCCTCTTCCGGCGAACACTCGAACCCTTCCTAGTGCTGCTCCTAAACGCTATGGATTCCAGATAAGGTTTTATCGTAACAACAATTTAGCTGAGCCCGTAAAATAGAGCACTTAATCCAACCGGTTACCTTTAGTGCCGGTACACTCGGAACACAAAATCAATTATCACAAGTTTTCTTCTTTCTAGTGAACATTTTACTTTTTTTATGTCAAATGCTAAAGGTCGACGACAGACAGCCTGACGACAGACAGTCCTAATAAAGTAGGTGCTACCTACTTTATTAGGATTAAACATTTTTTTTATATACATATATTTTAATCGTTTTTTACAATAACCATGCAACAGGGCCTTTAGACAAGTGGCATTCGCTCCGTAGCGATTCGATTCGATAAAAAGAGATATACTATTTCGTTGATAAGATGTATGGGCTGTCACGTGATTTAGCGACAGCATATATCAATCCCATACATTTTATTGTTTTCGAACTTCGTTATCGTTTCGATGTCGTTTTAAATTGTTACTTTAATTACTTTACAATGCATGCATTTATTAATCAAAATTTTCATATGTTTTATATATTTGATTAATGTAAAACGTACACAAATATTTGGATGGTCATCGACAATAATTAAGTTTAGAATATGAAGTGTTCACCGCTTTGACGGTATTGTTTAGTTTAATTTTGAGAGAATGAAAATTAAATGTATATGATGGTACTTCATTGACAACACAAACTTATCTATTTATGATGTACTTTTAACAAAAAACTTCGTTGACTTGTAATAATAATATTTTTAGACAGTTTTTTTATGTTAAGGTTGCTAGACAGATTGGCGGTCTACTTGAAGGTAGATGGCTACCGTAGCATATTATAACGCAATGCCACAGGTACTGCAAATTTATACGCTGTCGACCACCTAAATTAGGATTAAGGGTTGAGAAGGGATGGGGGGAAATGTATTATTATTATAAGTACCAAAAAGTTTATATTTCGAATCTTAGAAAGTTGAAGTTTTCTCTTATACAACAATTATTTTTAATGATATAACAATTATAAAACAGACGCTTAATAGGAATCTACTTGTTGGTAAGTTTTTAAATTGAGTTTTTATTTATTTATTTATGTAAAAAATAAATATATTTGTTTAATTTTGAATTTACCTGCAACCGCATTGTATTTGGATATTTAAGGCAGTTATAGGAAAAATGTCTCGTTTATTAATTTAAGTAAATGTCAAACAATGTATTTTTTATTTAAAAATTTACACACAATTAAAAAACTATAACGATAGTAAAAACCATAACTAATGAAATCACTTGAAGCATTATTGATAACCTATTTGTTATTCTCGCTCCTAGGACCGCCCGTGACCAAAATGCTGAATGTGGCACCATTTTCATATCCCTGCAAGGGTGGTCGCACGCATGTTCACGCCGCAATAACTCCGTATGAGGGACGGACAGAAAACTAATTTCCCTGGAGAAACCCCTGGCGATGTCTTCGCAACGTCGCACAACATAATTACTCTCTGTACACACACGATATTGTTTTATCTGAGATTTACAGTTGAATATACCTTACATGATGATTAAAATCTTACAATTACACTGCTAATCGCTAAATAGATGTCTGTTTTTTTGTGGTAAAATCTCGCAGACACGTTTTGACGACTTTGACGAGCCCTTTGGATGACTCGTGAGAGTGCTTGCCTAACGTGTCAGGGGCCGAGGTTCGAATACCGGTGGGGTTAACTTTGGAAATAAACTTTTCAATGAACTCAAGTGGTCCTGTCTATCGACCTTAAAAAGAAAAGATAGGCTGATGGATTGTAAGTCGCCTAAGGAAAGGACATAAAAGCAACTCCAGGGGTCCTAGCCAAGAGCAGACCTACCAATGCAAACGCTCCCTTTGCGTACTTACGAAACGTTAAAAAATAAAGCCCGGTGATTGGTTGTTGTGACGTCCACATAAAATTTTGACCAATCACAAAGCTTTCTCCCAACCTGTAGCGTACCCTGGGCGTAGCGTTAGCGTCTAAGGCCCGAGATAATATGCAGATACGCTATCCACCATGACAGGTTAAAGAAAGGAGAAAGATGGGAATAGGACTTTGGTAATTTTTTATCTTAAGGTCATCAGACAGTCGGCGGTACACTTTATGGCTACCATTAGTACAAGCAACTCCACAGGTTTTCCAAGTGCACTGCCAACCATTGTAGGTATGGATAAGGTAGGACGGGTGGAAGGGATAGGGAAATGGGCTCCTGCATCCCTTATTCATCCGAAATACAACTGCATATGCTGTTTTTTCACATTTTCCTTCTTTAAAGGACTGGTTACTGCCGCCAGACAGGCTGCTCAAATTACTGCGAAATGAAGTTGCCCTGACACTATTTAAATTATTTAATGTTTTAACACCTAAGGAAAAGGGTATGGACGAAGTGATGGAGCAACAATTTTTTTTCTTTAAATTGTCCTAATCTGGGTGTATTTGAGGCCGATGTTAGTAAACTTATTGTCTCGCAAGAAATTTAAAAGAAAAATTTGTATTTAATAAAAATTTTATATAACTAAATAGTCTCAAAAACGAAAACATTAAAAGAAAAATACACAAACACAAAGTAGGTCAATCAGATCGTTTCTGTCTCTAGGGCTTCATCGCGTTTCACTGAGAACTTTCGCCCGAAATAACTTCAATTTGATCCCTCCATAATACCGCTACTTAAGTATTGAATATTCTAACAAAGAACACTCAGAGAAGTAATGGCTTTGTACGTACATCAATATTGAATGTCATTATAAAAAAATTAATCACCTTATTGTAATGGAATATTCGCAAAATAATCACCTTAATAACATTGCAATTGGTTGAAATCGTTTGTTCGTTCGCTGTTGGCTGCAGACCACTCGGTGAAGGTTAAAATTTCTAATATGTACATACAACGTTTTCTTTGTTATTGACAATGTTAATTAATCTGTCTTTGAAATGCATATTCAATAATGGAGAACAATTTCCTCCAGGGAATTGTCGGAAGGGAATCCAGGGAATCCCCTAGTGTTATTTGTGTCCTAATACGGCGATATCTATCTACTTACCATCCATCAAATGGGCTATCAGCCTGCTTGCACTCTTACTGCCGCCAGACGGGTTGCCTAAAATGATGGCGAAATGCAGCATGGAATTTTGGGGACACTGCAGGGTTATGCTAGATTTGTACAGGTTAAAACTCAACGACTTTCTAGCGCGGCCGTTGATGGGCGGAGTCGCCGGGACGTTATGACACGACATCGGTGTCCCGCCACGGCTATCCAGCGCGGGGAGGGCGGCTACGCTCACTCAGAACCTCGGCGTACCCTAAAGTGTAAACCCGGCTTAAGATTATTTCTCTGTTAGAATGCAATGTTGTGTAAAAATTTTAAGTCAATCCGTCTGCTGGTTTTCGAGTTTTTGAACAAACCAACATAAAATTTATATTATATATATAGATTGCAATATTCTCTATCTATAGTAAACTGGGATACAACAAAACGTTTATTAACAAAAGTCCGGAGTACGTATGCACTTGCCAAACATTTAACAGACCATACACATTGCATCCACCGGTTGTTTTATCGGAAAGACTCTATGGTTTCCGGGAACAAACGGGGATGTTGGTAAATATAAAACAATAACGCTTCAAGGTATAGCTCTCCTACGGGAGCTTATTTAAAAGGAATTTCGTCGAATTCGAACGATTGTTTAATTCCGACTGAAATAATTTTTGAATTTGTCAATGTTTTTATTGCATATTTTCATCATCTATAATATTTCTATACTTAGATATTATTATAAAGAGAGAAAATTTGTATTTTCCTATGTTTGTATTGAATAAACTCAAAAACTACGCAGCCGGCTGCGTAGTTTTTAATTTGATTTAAAAATTCTTTCACCTGTAGAAAGCTAACAGCGAGTAGCATACTTAGGCTATATTTTATAAAAAAAATTAAGCGAGCGAAGTAACTGCGCTAGTAAATAATATTATAAATGCGAAAGTAAGTTTATTAATAAAGTTTGTTACGCTTTCACGCCTTAACACTTTAAATTAGGAATTAAATATACACGTTATTAGGGGTACTTAAAAGTATATAGGGTACCTTTCATCCAGAAGAAAGTCGTGTTAAGTTATAAAAAATTAAATAAAAAAAATAATGTTTAGCTAGAGCAAGCCCTAGCTAAGAGCAAAGGTACGCTATGCTCAGGCTACGCTACACTTGGGGCAAAGCTTTGTGATTGGTCAAAAATTTTGTGGTTATTTTCTTTCGTTTCGTAAGTACGCAAAGGGAGTGTTTGCATTGGTTTGCTCTTAGCTTAGGCTCTTAGCTCTTAGGCCCCCAGGTTTCGTACAGGAACCGAGCACGATGCCGGAAAGTGTGTACGGTCTCTTAAAACACTAAATAAGCGACCGAAACTATTTGGCGTTGTCAAGTCATCGCTGTTAACTGGTTTCCAACTGGGCGCGTCGTTAGCACGCAGACTGACAGTTGCTGAAACTGTAATTAGTGGAGTTTCTTTCATAAGGTTAGTGAATAGTCAATGTTACATAATTAACCGCGTTTAAGTTTATTCTCCTTTGCAAGCACATGTATCTCACTATTTTTTTCTAAATTATGAGACTATATTAGCCCAGTCAAATTGATAAAATCATTGGAAAACGTGTAGTTTTGAAAATTGATACAGTTATATATTGCGGTATCAAGATGTACAACATACTAAAAGTCTTCAGTGGTGAGCGAGCCAACTACACCAATGATCCTCCAGCTCCTAAAACTATGCCAATTAGACCAACCGCTAAAACTATGTAATAAAAGAATAGAAAAACAAAATTAAAATTGTTGCTCATAAATAAATTGTAGGCCAGTAACAGAATATAAGAGCCCAACGAAGATAACCATCTCTCTGAGTGACTTTTTTATTGCTTTTAAAAGAGGAATCCATCGTGGATCCCTCCCCCCGGCCTGGGTCGCTCCCACCCCGAGATGGTAGTGGCGTAAACCTACCAACTAAACCTCTTGGCGTCCTCCGCGTCCGCTATAGGCGAAGTTGACAGACCGCTGGGTTATGTCGGACTCCCACCCCGAGATGGTAGTGGCGTCCTCCGCGTCCGCTATAGGCGAAGTTACGAGGTCGGACGAATACTCTCTATATGATATAATATCGCATGTGATTAGATGGTCTGTACATGTGATGATTTTACATCACATGTTTTTTTTATAAAAAAATCCAATTAAACTCCAGCAAGTAGGTATACAATGTAAAAGGAAAATGTAAACATTATAAATAGGTGCCCTTAGGGTATGTGACACAGGGTTGGCAGTAGAAATACATTAATTAATTATTTGCTTACTAGCGATCCGCGTTCGGCTTCGCATGTATGCAATTTTTTTCTGCAAATTATACGAGTATACACAAAGCTGTCAATGTTCATGGCTCTTTACATTGGTGAAAACAGTATAAAAAGCAGTTGAGTGGTTTAGAAGCAATTAGAGGAGAAACAGACAGAAGTGTCGATTTTTTTATAATATAATATGTATAGAATAAATAAAAGATCAAATTGAGTGATAATACTCGTACCTTTAAAGGCACCCTGGGGACAGTTATTTGTAAAGTTTTTGCAATAAATAAATGTGGTTAAAATAAATTAAAAAACAACGAATTTTTATAATGTTTATAGTTGCTGTTTAATTTTATTAAGATATAAAAATAAAACAAATCCAACTGTTCATATAAAAATGGACCAGAAATAAAAATCTTTAGGATGCAAATTATCAAAATCAAATTATTTTAGTATGCCTGAGCCTCTTTAAAATTTATAAGATGAATATTTTTGGCCTTCCCTATTGCATTCATATTGACCATAATCTCAATAGCACTTAATTAATTTGAAAGTGACAACCCTGTGTAAACTCAATAGGGAATGAAACGAAACAGGGAGAAATTCAATCGTGTGTTGCATTTTCTATGTTATTGGTTGCGAAATGTTTACTCGCTTGTATGTGCTTGTAGCCACCGGAAAATTGTGATAAAGAAACCTTATAAAAACAGCCATCTTTGAAATGAAACAAGTGAACACAGTCGCAACGTCTGTCTTTTGTAGGTGTAAAGATGTATCACAACAGTACTGTCTGTCTGTATGTTCATAATTGATTAATGTTAATAATGCTAATGCTAACTATTATAATGCTAATTTATAATTTATTAATAATGCTAATTATGAAATTGTGGACAGATTTTTATATGTTTGTATCATTTGTTTTTTATTATTTGACGACGTTTTAGTCAAAGAAGTCTATAAAAATATCAATCAAAATGGCCAATTTTTGCATGTTTTTTATGTTTAGATAGACAAACAGGCTGACGGACCACTTAATGATAGGCTACCGTCGTCTATAACATGAACCAAACCGCAGGAAAATGTGCTGCAAGTCCGCAGCCGACAAAAGGCTAAAGATTTCTATTGGAATCTTTTCCTTTTGGAATCCTTGGCCTATTGGGTACCAGCTATCTAAAAAGAAGATCAAACGCTTGGCAAAAGTATATTGTACTAGCTGCTGCAAGCGACTTCGCCCGCATAACTTTATAAAATATACCCTATGTCCTTTCTGGTGTCCCAGACAACGTGTATGCAAAATTTCATTGAAATCCATTCAGTAGTTTTTGCGTGAAAGAGTTACAAACATCTATACAAACTTTCGCATTTATAGTATTAGTATGGATGTCTGTCGTTATATTAAATAAATAATTAACATCTTCACACATTCCACACATCATCTATTGCTTTACATATTAATTTGTCACGCGTTAAAAAATAAAGTCCGCTACTGTCTGTTTTTCTGCTAACTTATTTCCAATTGATTTTAACGGATTTTACCAATTATAAACGACGAATTTTCGTTTGTATAATTTGAGGAAAAAAATTACATATACACTTTAAAATGCGAGGGCGGGTCGCTATTTCTGAATTTAATTATTCCTCAAAAACTCTAAAAATATTTCTCTAAAAAAGTAACAAACACGAGGTTATTAAATAAAAAAATAAATTCTATTCGGCATACAATAAGGTATCCCTTTTGAAAAGTACAATAAAAATCGCATTTTCCCCTATATGGATACAAAGTGTGACCAGCTATACTAATAATCCGGGTACATATTTGTCCGAGCCTCAAAGGACGGTGCCTAAAGCGCGTGGGATCCATGAAATTGGATTGAAGGGTACGCTGTACCGTCAACACCTAAATCGGAGCGTCCAACTGACTTCTATGAAAAATATGAATTTTTCCTCTTCACACGACATTTTCTTTGTTTCTATTTGTTCTCAGAAGTACTGGAATAAATCTTATTATGTAAAAAGTATTTACATATCATGTATTGTATATTATTTTAAGTGGCAAATGCAGCTAAATAATAAATAAATAATACTCAGTAAAATAATTGGAGTCAGTAGACAAAATAATTTAAAATCAGGTTATTATTAAAAATAATTATTAAATTTTTAAATAATTATAAATAAAATAACACTACATTTATTTAGATAAGGTAACTAATATATAACTAAAAAAGGTTACTATAATTTAGTTATAGTTAAAACAATAAAGTTAAATTGAGTCACTTTTTAAATTATATTTAATTATATTAACAACTTGTAATTAATATGTACACAATGTACATATACATATTCATCATCATCATCATCTCAGCCGTAGGACGTCCACTGCTGGACATAGGCCTCCCCCATAATTTTCCAATAGGACCGGTCAGAAGCTGCCTGGATCCACCGCTGACCCGCGGCCTTTATTAGGTCGTCTGTCCACCTTGTGGGTGAACGTCCTACGCTGCGCTTGCTGGTCCGTGGCCTCCACTCGAGAACCTTCCGGCCCCAGTGGCCGTCGGCTCTCCGTACTATATGCCCTGCCCACTGCCACTTCAACTTACTAATCCGCCGGCTTATGTCGGTAACTTTCGTACGTCTGCGGATCTCCTCATTTCTGATTCGATCTCGCAGTGTAACCCCGAGCATAGCCCTTTCCATAGCTCGTTGAGCGACATTGAGCTTCCTTACGAGGCCCATAGTTAGAGACCACGTTTCAGCGCCATATGTCTTCACTGGCAACACACAAAGGTCGAAAAGGGATTTTGGACGAGAAGATGTCTCGGAGCTTCCCGAACGCTGCCCATCCGAGCTGGATTCGACGATTGACCTCCCTCTCGAAGTTGGCTCTACCTAACTGGACTGGACATATACATATTAATATTAATGAATTTAATAATAAATTAAGTTAAGTTTATGTTTATTTGTACTAATACTAATGATAGGTTTTATAAGATGTATACTAACACTTTGGGTCCAAGTAACCTGAATAAAGAACTTCATTATTATTATTATAATAACTTAAAAAGTTAAATTCACAAAAGAACAAAATAGCAAGAGATTACAAAATAACCTCAGTTATTTACTTTTTATTAATATAAAAGTAACTGCATCGATTATAATCTAAAATATTTTAAAAAATTCGTCACAGCATTAAGATAGGCTTTATAAAAATCTCATACATTTTCTCATGTATTTTTTAATTTTCCAAAAGGACCAGCTAGTAAAAAATAAATTGAGGCTATCTAACAACACATACTTAATATTAGGCAATATTATTTATTAGCTAACGTCCTTAGTTATTTTTTGGTCAATTTATAATTTTTAGATTAGATTGTTTACTACGTTCTGATGTTGACTTAGCATCGCGTCATTTAGTTAATGTTTGCTTGGTGCCTTATCTTATCAGACAAAGACAGTCATGTAGCACAGTGAAATCGTGGAATTGTTAAAATTTTAATTAATTTTAGATTTAAAACGCTTAGATACTTTGGATTTTTAAAACAACCAAATGAATCAACGTAAATTAGTTTTTTATCAATATATGGAAAAATCTTGAGAAGAATCACTACATACTTAGTATAAAACAAAGTCGCTTCCCGCTGTCTGTCTGTCTCTATGTATGCTTAAAACTACGCAACGGATTTTAATACGGTTTTCACTAATGGATAGAGTGGTTCTCCAGGAAGGTTTTAGTATATAATTTACAAAGTTACGCGGACGAAGTCGTAAGTATTAAACAACCATTTAATTAAATATGAAGGCGACATCTGGTAAGATTTTTAAGAACAAACAAGGCTGCAGAAAAGAGGCTTACTTACGTAATGTTATTAATTTAAATTAACAGATGTCTCTGACGCGAGATCTTTTACCTTACCTACTAATACAACGTTACAAAGTTACGCGGGCGAAGTCGCGGGCAGCAGCTAGTAATATATAAAAATATTGATGTTCAATATCTAACGCTCTAACCAGATCTAACGCAATGCACAGTGCAATTTTTAATTTAAGCTTTTTTTTGCAATTTTTACTTTGTTATTAAGGGAAGTCTGGTCACATACCATCAAGTGAAGTGCTTGATTGCTTACCGATATTTATATATAAAAATAACAGACAAATCAAATGTCGCAAAAACCAACCAAATAAGTAATAACATATCTTTGCAAGCAAGTTCGCTGTGGCAAAACCATTCTAAAATCATAAAATGTCATACCAAGTCGAACACAATTCATGACTATATTTTGAGTCATACGCTCTCGCGTTTATTGCCAATCTTTTAATAAAAAATATTATTACATTCAACGAACCGTGTTTATCAATTTGAGAACACTTTTGTCCGCGATCGTACAACTAACTGCGATACTTTATCTACATAATCGCAGTTCAATCTCACAGTCTCGCGCCATTGTTACAACAAAATAGCAACAAAAGCATAAAAATGAAAGCCGAACTGTTGTTCTGTGTTTTAATAATATTTATGGGTGAAACGGACCATGCCGTCGACGGGGAGAACATTCATGAAGATAACACACAAAGAACACTTTTAAGGAAATTGCAGTATTATCAAAACAATCTCAGCGACAATAAAAAAAATCTAACGTGGAACGAGATTTTAGCAGACGTGTTGGTGAATACAATACAAATATTTTCATTCAAAACGGAAAAAGTATCAACACCAGCCGACGAATTTCATCATAATGAAAGTGGTGTTTCTAAATTTTTCAGTCGTGTTTTACTTCTTTACAAAGAATTAATATATGACAAGTTTATTGCCAACAAACCTCAGGTGCAAATTTTGAAGAGAGATCCAGAAGAAGTTACTACTAGGAAGACGAGAGTTAATCCTGAAGTTAGTTTCGGTGCTATACCAAAAGATGAAGTTGAATTGGTAGGTTCTAGAATGGGAAAAAATCTAGAAGAAACGACGCCTCGTAATGCTCCGTGTGAAGATAAAAATAGTGATTGTACAAATAAAGGACAAAAATTCATACTTTCGATCCCAAATCAGTGTCCCGTGGGATTCAGGCCGGACTATTTAGGATATTGTCGACCGAGATTTTGAAAAATAACTAATTTATAAATTTAGAATAATATCAATACCTATAAAAACCTTAATACCAATAATCTATTCTGTTAATATATATGCCTGTCGATATATTATGTTACATATAATAGGCACATGATGCATAACTTCAGGTTTTTGTCACTCAAATATCATCTATATAGATAATTATGATTAAGTTATCATTAACAATGACTTTCAACTTCAATAGATACTCAATATTTGTATTATAATAAATTTGTTAACTAGTTTTCAGTAAGATTTTTATTTTTGTAATTTTAGATAACTAATTACTTAAATCTATTTTAAAACTTTTTATTTGAAATTAAAGTAAATTTTAATTCGTTTATAAAGTTTTATTTTTTTAATTATATGAGTTTAGTAATATTACAAAAGTTTGTATTTTTGGATATAATTTATATAAAATATAATTTTTTTGGATGAAATTTTATGTTATTAATGAAATACAAATATTATTCAATTAGCTTGCTTCAATCTCTGCCTTCGCGTGTACCATTATTAGCTTTTGCTGAACTTCCTTCTTTGTCTACGTTAATAGATTTTTTACTTTGAAAGTTGTGAAAGGTGCCATGGCGAAGCTTAATGGAATTTTACTAATGAAGAAAGTCTTTCAGAGACCGTAGAATGCAACTCAGATTGGTTTTGAAACTACCCGAATGTTGGTTGTATGAAATGATTAATTACTCAAAAATTATTTAACAATTTCGATTCGCTATATTTAACTAATTGTATTGGTTTAATTGAATTGGCAAGTACATATATCTTTAAATTTCAACATTTAATTTTATTGAACGCATTAATATCAGCATTTAATTATAAGCAACCTTATATTAATACTAGCTATTGCACGCGACTTCATCCGCGTAACTTTATAAAATATATAGGATGTTACTAAAAAAGTAACATTGCTTTCTTTAGCTGAAAGGATTTTTAAAATCGACCTAGTAGTTTTTGAGTTTATTCATTCATACAAATTTCCAAAAATACTAATCTTCTCTCTTTATAACATAGATTAAACTGACTAGTTGACAAATGCCACTATTTAATGTATGAAAACTGATATAGTATTTAATGTAATAATAATATTCTAATAAAATATAATAACAATAATATATTCTTCGTGTGTGTATAAAAAAAAAAGAAAACCGAGACAGTCGATTGTGCAGGTTAGTTGGCCACATATGTAAGTATCCGTGATTATTGCGGGCAAAAAGAGTAGGTCCCGTGACAGGTGGCACGCAGGAAGTAATTCCAATCGTTACGGTAAACAGGTCTTTTTACAACGAACAATCGGTCGGGTCAATTTCACGCTGTGGTGGCCAGCAAAGGAAGCCAGGATATAGGTGAATTTAATCGAGATACGGTCGCAGTGAGGCTCACCTCACGAGTTTGTTATTATTATTATTATTATTTTACTTTATTACTTTTCCATCTTTTTGGGAATTTAGTGACCGCACATCTGTCTCCGTCGATCGAAACTCTCAAGGAAGTAATGGGTATTACACTTTCACAAAAGTGCTCATTGATTAGTTAAAAACAGAAGACCCTGTCTGGTGGCGACTCTTGGGAGAGGCCTACATTCATCAGTGGAGAAAGACTGGCTAATGATGAAAGATCCAAGCTTTTAGTCAAAATAACTATCAACCATCTTGCGAATCAGTGAAAATATTATTACTGGTTAATGTCTAACTATCCTTTATATTTATTTTACTTTGTAAGTTATTCATCTTCTTATGGAGACAATGAAATCTCTTAATCTCTTGCGACCAGTGAAGTTGACAAAGAATCAGAACATTTGTCTGTTGATTTAAATTTTATATTTCCAAATTGATGTTGCTATGAATCTAAATGTGGCCTCAAAAGAGTCACAGAGAGTGGTCGTCCCACCCCTACTACCTGAGATCAAAGAGGCTTCACAAAGAAACTCGTATCGCCACAAATTGACTGGCCCGGCTCTCTCGCAATATTGTATTGAATCGGTAAATAAGATAAAGGGATGTTTGAGATTTTTCAAGGTATTAGGAATCGGTTAATATTTGTACATCTGTTGTCGTGCTCCCTGTGAGAATAATATGGCTTCTTATGTCTATAATAGAAGGGGAAAATACAATTTGATATCTGTTTTATCGTTTGGGGTTTTAGAACCTATATCTGTACTGTACATATAATAAAATAATGTCGCTGTCTGCCTGTGTCTGTTTCTTTGCTAAGTTTCTTGTAAACAGCACAACAGTTTTTAATACGGTTTCACAAATGGAAAGTGCGATAAACGTTACGTACTTAGAACTTTGTGTTTATATTTTGCACACAAAAATGAATCCATTCCAATCTGGGGCAGGTCGCTAGTGAAGAAAAATGACTGTTGTAATTTATTGCAATTTTCAATTAATCAATGCTTTTCTGTTTTGGTAAGTGATTAACAGATACCATAATCCATTCCTGAATCCTGCTTATTCTTTATTGCACTTGTGACATTGGCGTTGCTTTTATTTGTGGAGCAACGATAACCGTCTACCATCATAAATATAGACCATCAGGCTATAAAAATTACTATAAAAGAGTAAATTTTGCAAAAAGAATACTGCTATAAATTTTATTCCCTTCGGAATAATGTTTCATTGTAAAATTGAAGTTTCGAGCAGCGCAAGAATATAATTAATTAATTGCAACTATTGCTCGGAACTTTTAATGAGAGAGTACCGCACATGTAGGTAGTGGCAGGTAGGTACAGCCCACCGGCTGCGTCTACATCCTACGGAGCCTTTTTAACTTCAACCGTAAAAGTCTCGAGTGGAAAATTTGTATTAGCACACTTTTCCATCCTGGAAATTATTAATTAATGAATGCTTCACTGTATTTTAGCTCAAATTAAAACGTGTCCCGTGTCCGTGTCGTCTGTAGTCTACAATTTTTTATAAAAAAAAAATATAAAAGCGTTGATAGAAGCAGTTTAATAATATGAACCGCTACTGCCATGCTAACTTTTTTTACAAGAGGAATCATCATGTATACCCACCAACCTGGGGACAGACCAGTGGACCTACCGACTAAACCTCTTGGCGTTCTCCGCGTCCGTATAGGCGAAGTTGCGAGGTCGGGCGAAAACTCTTCCCCGTAACTCCGCCGCGCGGGACCGTCATGCCACCTACAAGTTTTCAAGTAAAGACCAGGGCTCTGATTCTATATGGCAACTACTCTTGACAAGACAAGGCAAGATACGTTAATGTCATTCCTTGTATTGTCATGAAATTCTTATGTCTTATGCCCCAACACAATTATCTATGGCACGATATGATTTCACAAAAACCACAGTATACTATTGTATTTATTTGACAATTCCACTGGCAACACAGATAATATTATGTTATCTCAGCTGGGGGCATAAGACATAAGAATTTCATGACAAGACAAGGAATGACATTAACGTATCTTGCCTTGTCTTGTCAAGAGTTTTGCCATACAGAATCAGGGCCCTGAGACAGCAAGAGTTTTCAGATCTGACAGCGACCGCCAGTAGGTAATAGAGAAGCACTTTGTGAAGAAGAACCACCATGTCAGACATCATTGCGAAACCAATTCGCTTCTGCTTGAGCCCGATTGTGATTTGAACTCGAATTTGTGTATCGATTGTCGAGCTTTAGCCTCATTGAGATATACCTTGTAGGACTTAGTTTGAAGATAACACTTACTCAGAACGCCCAAATTAGGTTTACTCCTTTATTTCTTACCCAGGTTCAGTTCAAAGTAATGGTAGTAAAGTCAAAACGGGTTACATACCACAGCAGAAACTTGGACAATGGCTTTAGTGAAGATTATGAAAATCAGTTAGGTCGATCGCTACGATTATTTGTAGGAAAACTAAAGCAGTCTATGTGGTCCAAAGAATCAGTCAGCTTAAGTGGAATCATATCTGCCATGTAGATGGACGTTGGGGTGCAATGTCTTAGACTGAAGACACTATAAGAGCTCGACTAGTAAGGATTATGGTCAAATTATGTACAACAATGGGCGCTTGAGGTTTGATGATAATAATAATTATTATACGTCTTAATTATGTTTGAACCGCCATAGGAATGCAACTTTCCAACGTTTTATCTTATCTCAAGAAATCTGCGATAGTCTTAACGAAAGACGTACTACAACTAACCGTCAATTCAGTTGACCCACCATAATTAATTCATTGTGTTACTGTTATACATTTGAAACTTCTCCAAACACAGGTGGCAATAATGACTTCGCACAGCAAAGATCCACATGCAATTGGACCACCGCCGCTCCCCAATTTCGATTGAATCATACTGAAACTGCGGTTCATGTATTGGACGACAGAGCTCCAGTTAAAGTGGTCTTTTTAGGGCTGTTATTAAAGGTATCAAGTACGAATAAATTAATGTCAGTGACAACTTCGAATTGGTTGTTAGCAGTTTACCAAGTTGTGACCAAATATAGGTAACACTTTATTGAATGCGGTCTCCGTTTGAAACACGAAATCGCTACAAGAAATACACTATAGGTATATTATATTTTTTGTGCTTTTATAAAAAAAAATCATATTTAAATTGCATATAGATTATTCAAACATTTAAAGTTATGAATTTGGTTAAGAAATGACAAAATTCATTTGATTTATCATATCAAATGACATTTACAAGCGAAACTTTGCACTGCACTGTTAGAAATATATGTATAGTTACGGCTCGTTGCTCTCGGATGTTGTGAAATAGCTATTTTGAGAGCACTTTTCATAAGACGACATGTCATATTTTTGTATTATGACACACTTTTGTATTATTACAGTATAACAACCTTAAAAAGGTTTTAAGGTTTTTAAGGTTGTAAACTATAATTGTAAATAAAAATGAACTCATTTCGAAATAACGTCCGGATTTGAATGCTCAATCGCATTCAGATGAACAAACACTACCGAAATAGATAACAACCAAATATTTGCAGCCGAAATTAACTCGTGCTAGTTTTAATTAATTGTTTTCCAATATGTGAGTTTTAAATACAATTTCGGTCAATAATATTTGCATGTACCGTCGAATCGGTAAGTGCGCCTTCCTCCATACCTCAGCCGATATGATTTGGACAGACTCCAAAATCATTACTTACGTAAGCCAGACGTCCACCCGCCGAGAACGCTGGATAGGAAACCCATTGCCATGTGATGTGGATTATCTGGATACGCTTTTATGTTTTCAATAGGTTTTGATAGCTATCATAAAGACTTCTCTCATAATATATACATTAAAGTCTAAAACCTAAAGCTATATTTTTGTTTATGTAAAGGTTTTCAGACAGGTAGACACTTGATGGCAGGACAGTTGCCAATAGCAAAAGCCACAAGTGCTTAAAGTGCGCTGCCGACCTTAGTAGGATTAAAGATAATGGATTAGGTATTTTATATTATAATTTTTTTATTATTTCCCATTGTGCTAAGTGTATGTTGGTCTAATACTAAAAAATGGTTTTGCAGTCTAAAAAATCTACCAGACGTAGGACTGCACGTCGGTATTGAAAATTACGCCATCTGTTAACATATTAACAAACTATTGACGAACTTAAGCTTATTATTAATCAAGAAGTACCTATTAATAAGTGTAGATGGCGCTTATTTCAGACAAACAAACGTCACTGAGGGTGTCGCTCACTATAAACTAAGAACGTTTGTGTATATAATTTACAGGAAAAAAATGCATTCGTGCAAAGCTCGCTCAGGCTCGCTGGTATCTAATATTGAGAAAATCTGATTCAGTTATTTTATCTTTTGTTTACAACGACATTTCATATCCATTCGCTTTCGGAGCTGAATGTACGCGATATAAGCTTGCTTCCAATATGGCTGTTGTATCAAATATTCATTATCTCATCGTAAAGGGTATTTTGAAAGCGGATTTGGGAACGGGAGCCGTGTAATTTGGCAGCCGCACGGGGCGGGGACCAGCTAAACTGTTGTCGATAACTATCACCTAACTGTGAAACTGACGACATTATGCACAAAGATAAATTCATCACATCGTGAGCTTTCTAACGTAAAAAAAAATACAACAATTACATTAAATTTATGAGATAAAAAGTTAATCTGCACTCCAAGCAAATTAAGTACTTCTGGTATTATCAGAATAAATATAATATAATATTTACTTTATTTATGTATTTATTTACAATAGGCAAATATAGATATTACAACTGATTGAAAAACTATATGTGTAAATTGTTTTAAGCTAAAGTTAATTGTATTTAGTTTAGAAAACTTTGCACATTTACAACGCGAATGTTTTAATTTACTTCAAAATAGTTTATAATTATTTCTTTATTTACGAACTGTGGACCAGCAATGAAACAATGAAGGTCTTGCCGGTTGCCAGTGACGCAAACTCCCGCAAAGCAATTTAAAACGTCTGCGCGAAAAACGTCCGGAGAAACTGTCGCCTTCAAATCCGCCCCGTCATACCTTGAGCATGACGAATTATTTAAATTATATTGTATTTCGGATTTTGTTTCTACAACGTTTACACTTTCAGTAATTGTGCAATAAGGTGGAGTGCTTTTTAAATCGGTAAAACTCTAAGGGCCTCTTTCACCAACTTCAAGTAAAATGTTGATTAGTTACTTTTAAAAATAATTAAAGATTAAAAATAATTATACATTAAATTGCTATTAATACAAATTTAATGTATAATTATGTAGATATTTGATTTTAATTTTGATTTTGAATTTCTAAAATTAAAAAAATAATGAATTAAAAATTAGTGATCATCTTCAAAAAGTTTTGCATTAAATTAAATTTTGGCAATAAATCTAAAAACTATTCGAAAGAATTTACAGTATCTTCGAAAGAACCTACGGTCTCGTATAGAAGAGTTGAAAGTTGTATTTAGCGAAATGTTCTTTTTAAAACAGCCATTGATGTCTTGGAGCAGTTTTGAAGCGAGTGACTGAGCAGCGTTGGCACAATCCCAAACAATTAAACCTTTGGCTGACGGGTAGGAGGCGAGTACTGTACTCGTAGCAAGCGTTTGCGCTTGAGACAAATCAGTTTTACTGAAATTGCAACTGATCATAATGGGTTTTCACGAAATTTGAATATTGATAACTTTTTTAAAGAAATTTTATAATGGGGTATTTTAAGAACTATCTGAGTTAAGGGTTATACTTATTCATATTTTAGGATTTATTGATATTATCTTTAACAACACAACGGCATGTGGTATATTAACTTTAATCCCCCAGTACATGTATTCAACTTCTATTAGCCATTGGCTATTGGGTTCAATGGTATTAAGCCAGCTTTTTGTTATTTATACTCATATGATAAAATTTTCACATCTCTCTTTTGTGAGATACGATGTGAAACGAAACAATTAATTTACTAACAGACTTTGGTATTTTATCAGTGAACATGGTTTTCGATATTATTTTTTACTAGCTGCTGCCCGCGACTCAGGTGCAAAGGAAAAATGTTAACACATAAACATTTGCCCCTAGCGGGATTCGAACCCGCGACCGTTTGGTTAACAGCTAGGGTTACTAGCCTAGCCACTAGACCAAACGTGTCGTCAAATGTATCTAAGTATTTGTTAAAATAAATGTAAACAATGATTTTAATTGGGACAAAGCAATCAATAAGTCTGATGAAGGTGGGGACTCCTTAATCCGCGACGAGGGAACGCAATTGTGTTTTGATGCGGGACTCGGCGGACGAATCTGGACTCCGATCCGGTGGGGCACGCGTATGGCCCGATTCAGAAACTTACCAACATTTCTCTGTTTTACCAGCAGGCGTTTTAATATTCAATTATCAGAGTGAAATAAGTAGGTATACGGCTCTTTGAGAGAATGGATTCTTTTGATTTTAAATATTATTGAATGTTTAATTAATTTTGGCCATCTTAATTCGGCCGGCTTTTTAGGTCTTATATTTGATCATAGTCATAACTATGAACACATATCATAGGGTAGAAATCATACTTAACTTCCATGTAGTTGTTTGTTGTGAGTGAATGTCATAGCTATCGTGTCATAGCCGATTGTTCGCTAAATGGCAGATTAACATTTAATTTAATTTGTATGTCCTGTTAGCGTCTCTGAAATTAAATAAATGAAAATGAAATAAAATGGGAATTTATTGGCATAAGTCCGAAAAAAGCTAAAAAAAGTCATCTTCAACATGTATCGTCGTTATTTTACTAGAATTATTGCTCTTTACGCCACGCAACGTTTTTAAATAATAAAAAGATCTGCAACACTCGTAACCAACGTCTGCTTCTAACGTTTTTGGTGAGTATAGCTACCAAAAAAGCAGCTGTCGACAAAATGGTTCAGACAGAGTAACTCAGGATTAATTCCATAGGTATCTTATATCATAGGTATTTTCCATAGGTATTTTTTTTAGTAAATATTACTTTAAGTACTTTAAGTACTATTTACTCTTTGCTTTTATACTGTCTGTCAAGAAACAAATCGTAGTCATCCCAGATATCCAAAAAAAACATTAGGTTCCTTGGATTGACTCATTGGTTTAATGCAAATCGCCTATTACTTGGTCCGCGTCTTAAGACCGGGATTACCCGGGAATTTTTCCCACTAAGCCGAACGTAATTGGATACTAAATTGACCGTGGACTGGGGACAGTTTCGTTGGCCACTCGATTAAATGAGTCTATTGTTTTATTTTTGCAACTTTTTACTTGACATGTAATTTTTTACTAAGTACAACTTAAATTCAAATTCAAAACTGTTTTTACTGTATCTAATCAATTTTTGTCCCTTTCCAAACGTCATACTTTAATTGTTACACGGACAAACTGACAAGTTTACTCCTTGGGTCTTTGGGTAAATAAATTCGAAACGCCATAATATTTATTGTATAAGCGACTCGCATGAATTGGGGTTTTAGATCTCTTGAAAAACCTAGGCTTTCCCGGAAACTCACACCACATCTTATGTTATATATATTGATATATATATTATATATATATGTTATATATATGTTATATATATGTTATATATATATTGATATATATATATCAAACTAATTCCGCACGAAAAACACAAACGTAATCCACACCCCAACGCAGTCACTGAGACACTGTAGCTCAGATATATAGCTCAGAGACATATATTTAGATTTCCGAGGCGGCGGAAACAATTCAACAGGCCCGACAAATGTGGTTTTTTGTACTTTTCATTAAAGCAACATTAAAAAAAATAATAAAAAAATCAATAAATTTTTTTTAAATGACATTGACTTATTATTCGGTGCAGATATCATTTTCGCGCAATAAACCGTTTTCGAAACAAATTTCAATATAAGTCAAATTCTTCTTATGTTCTAAATTTTATTGTGGGGTTTCTACTACTTCGATGGAAATTCTAAACAATACATTTTGTTCTTCACATGTTTAAGTATAACATATATTTTTTTTTTTCAAACCAATTGCATTGACAGTTTCTTGTAACATATTTTTTTAAAACTGCAAATTTTTAAGATTGGCGTGTGTTTACACCTTAAACTATTCTTAGTCTCATTTATATTTTCACAGAAAATATATATTCAATTTAACGGATTGCTGTTATCGACGTTAAAAGGCATTAAGAAAAATCCTTAAAAGAAACCACATTCTCGGTAAAGTATTTAACTAAACATCGTTGCCCCACAACAATGCACGTTGCATTTTTCCCTCATAATGCCGGTTTGCGAAGGAAATTCCTCAATTTTCATCGTGAGCTTACCTTTAAAAGCAACGCGAGCGAAATATTCTTATTTATGCAATTCTTTTGAAAACGCTGAAAGAACTCCTGTAAATGGTAACGCATTAAACTGCTGAGGTTCTTATGCTACTCTCCTTCAAACCTTTTTGAACAATAATATGCTCCGGCTATAAACAAAAAGCGTCTTTATATAAAGAACTAACCTATTAAAGGAACTTGTGTGGGTATTATACATATATATTCTTTTTTGTTTATTAGTTTGCTTTCTTTAAATATTCTTACATAAATACTGACATAACTGTGAAAGTTTATGAAGATTTTTGTAGATATAGATGTCGCTACTACCACTTATTATATCGCACTAACGCCGTCACGTGTATTGCTACATTTAGGACTAAAAATGCGCTATGCTATGCTATACTTAGTCTGTCATAAGATTACGTCATCAAAATGGTGGCCAGGCAAATTAGCAATTTGCCGAGCTTATATCTAAAATATTTATTTTCACTTTCTTTTATACTATACAATAGGCTTGCTTGTGTCTATAATCCTACTAATATTATAAATGCGAAAGTTTGTATGGATGTTTGTAACTCTTTCACGCAAAAACTACTGAACCGATCACCACGAAATTTTGCTTTCATGGCGATCGGTTCACCATGAAAGCAAAAGGACATAGGGTACCTTTCATCCAGAAAAAAAGTACTACTCCCGAGGGATTATCTAAAATTAAGGAAACTACCTCCTGGCTAAGTATAATAGCAATAACGATGTCAGGCGATATATTGCTTTTTCAACGCGGACGAATTCGCGGGCATCAGCTAGTATATTTACTATACAATAGAGTCCTCACGGCCTGCTTGTGTCTTTCACCTAGTAACACTGCTGTAATTCAAAAGTTAAACTCATGGATTTTCTCGTAAACAGAATATGCATAACATAGGTTTATATAAGTACTTATGTGTTTTAGATAATTTTGATGTGCTATTAGTATTTCGTTTCGTAAACAGTTATTGAACTTATATGTATACATATACAAATAGTAGTTGAATGTATAGAAAGCGTAATGTAAACGGTCCTCGATGTTACGGCGAAGACAAAAATATGAGAAAAGTTCGGCAATACCGCGTATATTGCCAGCCTTCCCTTTTTTTTTATTTGGAGAGCGTCCCGCTTTCAATTGCCCTCCAGAAATAAATAACTTAGTTATTAAGATGATTTTCGTATTCAGGAGTTGCGAGTACGAATCAGAACTGTCCCAACTTTTCTTATAAGCTTCGGTTTTAGGACTGCGCCATTTTCTTTGACAACTGCTTTTGATATTTTTGACGTTCCTTTCAACTTGGCCTCGTTTCAGAGAATTACAATTTTTCCTTTGAATTTATATCAATGGGGCGAATGTAAAGGTATCGACTGAAAGAAGAAAAGGTGCCAATTATAATCGTTTTTACTAAATTAAATATTTTTTTACAAAATAATTTCTTTTATGTATTTTATATTTTAAGCGTAGCGTATTACGCCCACCCCAAGATGAGTTGATGACCCCCTATGTCCGGCAGCATATTTTCAAAAATTTTTGATTGCAGTTTTACTTCTTTTAAATATTTAAGGCAATATTTTTTATGATTTTTGATCTTTATTCGTGTTGTTGTGATGATGTTTCGCCAGAAAAAAAATAGCGATCTTTAGTATTTAGGGGTACCAACATTCCTCCCTATGGGAGCGGTTAAAAAATTCCAACATAATATATACAGTTTGTGTATATAGTATTTTTATATATACACAAACCTTCCTCGCTTATCCATAAGTGAAAACTGAAACAAAATCCGTTGGGTGGTTTAAAAGTAGTTAGTTAAATTTAGTTAGTTAGTTAAGTAGTTAGTTAAACAGAGGCGAATTTTTAAAATCGGTCCATTAGTTTTTGAGTTTATTCATTACAAACATACAAATCTTCGCTGATTAATATATTAAGTATAATGTGTGCAACCGTATCTGAGTAAACACGAATTGGTACATTAACTGTCTCTTTTTGTAAATGAATAAATAAATAATTCTTCGAGTAAATAGTGAAATAAGGAAGTATTGATAAATTGCAAACTAAGTTTGAAGTATTGGAGCAGTTTTTACTTTCGCCCGTTGAATATGTATGAGAGCGAAGCCCCTAATGGCGTGTTTTTACTACAACCAACGACGTTATATTTGTTTTTGAGCATTATTTGTCGTCATTGCGTTTATTTATTGCCACTATTAACCGCATTTGACGTTCGCACGGGTTTATTGAATGATAAATAAATAAATATCTTCACACATTCCACACAGCACCATCATAGTTCCACAGTAAGCAACTAATGTTTGTATTATGGATACCAGACAGTTGATATACTACAAAGATTACTTTTTTTGTAAATACATACATATTATAATAATATAATGATATCATTTATTTGTAGTTATTTTTCTAAGAATAGTTAAAAATAATATCTACTTAAGACAATTTTTAGAAAACTCAACATCACCATGTTACCATTGCAATTAAGTATGTGTGTGATAAATAATATTAATAATAGACAAAATCTTATAAGAAAATAAAAGATAAAATTTAGAATACAAATGTAATAAAAAACATGAAAATAAAGGCGAACTTTTCCAAAGGATCAAGCAAGAAAAAGTTTACATACTTTTACAGTTTTAATTTTCAGGGTTAAAGCGGATTGTTATAAAAAAACCACAGACAAGCTCTAAACAAGATGCGATGTCTTATCATTGCAATTTAATAAAATACACATCAATAAATATTAGGGTACTTATAACAACAAAATTTTGCATACAAGATAGAACATAAGGATCATCAATACTAATAATAATAAATCTGTAAGTGTAGGTATTGTATGTGTGTATGTATGTTGCTCCATAACTCTTAAACGAATTAAGCCATTTTCATGAAACTTTTAGACATTTCAATGTAGGTAGATAAACATTTAGACGTAGGTACGAGACACAGGATAGGCTACTATTTTCACGCGGACGAAGTCGCGGGCGTCAGCTAGTCTTAAATAAAATAAAAACTAACGCCTGGCCAAATTGGTATAGCAACAAGAGGTCAAGCGTAATATAACGCTTAATTATATTTTATTTTGAAATTACCCTTGAGTAATACTGCTCAAAGATGGTGATACTCATACGCTTTCCTACCGATGACTTTAAATGGCGGTTAGCCTACTTGACACTTTACTCGGAGATGGTGAAAGAGGCCTATAGTATAGATTATTTTATTATTTTTAAAGTTTCGCGGCATTGGGTAAACAAGATTCTATCTGCAAAATCATCTATAATTCGATAACTCTGTATCTTACCTACTTATTTGTAGCCTTCCGGGTGGTTAGGTCTGAATGTCAAAATGTACTGATCTACATGACCTACTTATTTCAAAAAGAACTTTTCCCGAAATTAGTATGATGGAACCACTAAAATATTGTTACGACTCTCTCCTGGCTCAAAACAGTCCGTCTGCAAAGCGGGAACGCTAATTATAAAAAGTCCCAGTAATCTGCAATAATTTTCGTTAATTAAATTTTATATCCCGAGCCCCGGTACACACCTGCGGCCCTTATGTTACGAAAGGTCCATTTACATCTACCATAACCATTACATCTTATAAAAAACACCGCTCTGTCTTTTATTTAAATACTAGCGGACCGCCACGGCTCCGCACGGATGCAATATTTTTTCTGCAAATTATATACAGCCTGCAAATTCTGTAACAATTATTATATTATCAGCAATACTTCCGAAAAATGGCCAAAACTACCGCACTACACTTACGAATATTGAGAGTGATATCTAAAACTACCCTACGGGTGTATAAAAACAACCCGAGTCGGCAATACGACACATTTCGTTTCGAGCGCTCTTTAAAGTAACAACTTCAATCTAAGGTCACTCGTGTCATTTGGTTTATATAGAAAAGTTATTGTTTTGTGTGAATTAGCATTGTGTACAAGATAGCAACCAATTCGCTTAGTTATTTGTCATCTTACTTTGATTTTCCTTTTATTTGTTAATTTGATGAATTTTGTATTAATTATAAAGTGTTGATTTAATGAATTATTCTTTTTAAAAAATCATTATCTCCCTTCTATTCTAACATCAGAAGTGGGATAAAGATCACATAAGCCCATTACACAGGAAAAACCAAGTAACTCGGCCATAGTGTTAATCTATTAGGTTAACAATTTACGTTGTTAATTAACGTGTTTAGTTTATTGTGTCCTTTTGCGGTTGGTTGCTTTCTTAAGCTGTAGCTAAGCTTAGTTATAGCGTTATAGCTTTCTTGTGTTGTGCCTGTATACCAGGTGAGTGAGTTATTTTATTTCTTGAAAGTTAAGCATGGTACACAACCAGAAACGCACTCCAGGTGAGTCGCGTGAATGCAATGTGGTTAGGTCCAGAAGTTGGCGCGATTCCAGGCATGGGACAAGTGATATTCAGCTAGGGTGACGCACAACTTAGCTCAAGTGACCGGTACTCAGTGTACTCAAAAATGGCTCGCGTGTCCAAGACGGACAGGGCCCAATTGATAGGGTTTTGCGCCGCTCGCCTAAAAGGTTAGCCTTGCTCGCGTAGCGGTAGTCGTTGGGTCTCAAGATTGTTACAAGATTCGCAGTTCATTGTGCTGGTTACTATTATAGTCTTCGTGATAGTTCGCGTAACTTGTATTTTATTTATTTATTAATCGTCAGTGGATCCACCGCGAACGACAGTCGAAAGTTATACGTCATTGTTGACATTCTCGATTGCACCGATTTCTGCTAGTCAGCAGGGAACGGGTTACACTACACTTGATTCACGATTCCGTATCTGTGACCGCTAGAATAGATTGAAATCTACCTGACTACAACATATAAAAAAATAAATAAATAAAAGGACGCTGCAAATAGTATTGTTGAACGTCAGCGATTCTTTTAAAGACGAGGGCTTATAATTTGTCATAGCCTCCTATGTTCCATGATTTCGATAATTCCATGATTCGGAATGACTGCGGTAGTCTCGGACGGATAGGTAGTAGACGTTTATGTGACGTTTACATTTTATATTCGTGGCTAAATGACTAGGTAACGAGTAAATAATAGATCGTGGAGTAAGGTCAAAGCCGAATTCAAGTTATTTTGCCTATGTAATATAGACGCAGCTACCACGCCATTCAAAGTTATATGCGCTAGTTCTGTAAAATGTTCTGTAGTGTAGAAATGGTATTGTACCATGAAGTTTACAAATAAAAGCATGCCTTCGTGTTATATATGCTGTGGTGAAGCATCTAAATTTTATGTTTTTCGTAAGCGAAAGAGACATTTAATAGAATTTTGTCCTCTAGGGTGCGCCCAAAGAATGGTCGTAGAAAAGCAAAGTACTAGTAAAGTAAACTTTTGCTTAAAATCGATCTAAAACAAGAATCGTATTATCAGCTGTAATTTAAAAGACACTCGACATTTTATTAAAATCAGAATTAGATGTAAAAAAGAGAGAGGCAAGTATTCGTATAAAATATTAGATCGAAAACGAAAAAAATAGTCAAGTTGACATGTCACATCAATGTACTAAGATTATAGATTCCGCACGCCATACAAAACACTAAGCGGTAACTTTTAACATTCAAAAGTAACATTATGCATAGAGCATGAACCGTGTCATGAAGGTGTGAAAGTGTCATGAAGTCATGAAAGCAGAGTGTGACACAAAATGTGACTTTATGTCAATATACTTGCTCTTTACTACCTTTTACCATGGACGCACAAAGACTCCGCCATGATTCCGTTTTAGGCGTACTTTTTATGTTCCACTTTGGCATTTGTAACGCAAATTCCACAGTCTTAGTACTTCGATGCTACCGTCATGTAATTTTCTGAACACTGAGATATTTGGGAAGGTTGGTAAGACAAGGTCAGGTACGGCCGAGCTCAAACAAGATATATGGCGAGGGATGTTAAACGGCATCGAGTATACTGCGAGTATACCGAGGATTCTTAAGATGAATAATTCCTTCTTGAGGCGCGTATATAAAAATACTGTCTACGAATATATTATTGCTTGTGCTTTTTTCTAATTAGTCAATTCCAGAAATATTTAACACTAAGGCTGCCCACGGAGCTTCACACCGATGCGAGTGTGATTGGGTTGGTACTTTGGCAGTGATTTCGTAATGAGAGCAAGGAGCGTTGCTTGTTCCATTGGACCGGCTCGAGGTGCTAAATCTCTTTTCCTGGCTGAGGATTAGAAACACTGGCAGTAATGAGCGCCCATCTACGTTTCCGTCAATATTTGAGCGGATCATCTTCGCTCTAGAAGTCTAGACTGGAGGAAAGTGACTTCCTCAGGCGCAAACCTCTACCTACTAGTGTTGCTCATATCCACAGTCCGAACAGTTGAGCAAAGATCAGTTGATGCTGAGACGTAAGGAGTAACGGCTTGACTAAGGAAAGGGAATGAGTATCTATCAAAGGCGGTATGTGATTAAAAACCAGTTGATAATTTTAGAAATTCCTATTTAATGTTTTACTGTCTATGGTGTTACATTCCTAAGGGACACAGACTTCAGTCTGTCCCGTGATGAACACACGAATGTTTGTGATGATAATCATCAGCTCTCTGCAGACAGAACTACTGACTTGGTACTCCAACATTTATTTAGTTTCCGAGGCTGAAACAGTTCGTAAGAATCAGTATTTCCATGATATGTTTAACACATATAACTGCCGAATCAGCCTAGGAATTCTTGCTAATGTACACGGACATCTTCTATAGTAAAATGAAGTCAAGTATGTCTTTACTGTTGTTGACTTTTTGTCAAAGTACTGCTTAATTTGTATCAACAAGTATTGCCCTTTATATCAACAAGATGTTGATAAACTTAAACATTTCCCTAATGCCGTGTTATTTGACATAGTTTCATATAGTCGAGACTGAATATTTGACAATCATCTCTTGATGGGGTCAGTAAAGTAGTCATGAAAGATACTGCCAAACCGTGTTCAAATAATACTTGTAGAGATGGTGTGTGTAACATTTGTTAACCCAAAGCTGGTGCGAAATGTCGCACTGGAAATCTTAACTGTAACTATATAAGTATCTTTGCTGACTCCTAAGAGACAGCTAGCATTTGAGTTGCTTACAGATTAGTAGCGTTAACACGTATATTAAACGATGACCAGCAGCGACCACACACCACCTGTGTTGATGATTTGTGAGCAGGGCCGTGCAAAGGGCCGGTAGAATGGAGTCCGGCCAGCGATGTATTTAAACCTGAGCTTGGGTGCTGCGACTGCACGTCAAAGAGGGCTCGCTGCTCTTTCTTGAGTCATATGAATTTTGGGCCACCATCTGGTGGTTGAGACATGCGATCTCTGAGCCTCTGTCAGTTGATGAAACGTCCGAACTCTTGAGTCTCTGTTTTAGGGACGGGACGTGGTAAAATATACAAATGGTTTGGTTTCAAATCTGACATCAAACATTTATGACGCATCGATTAAATATTTCCTGTTCCTATTTCTTATTCTGAAGCTAATCACAGTAACTTACCGTTTTTACATGACGCTACGAACACTTGAGTGCACGCTTGTGTTCGTATCGTAACTTTTAGAATTGTCACATGAAAATTAATTACGTATTTGTTTGGGATTAGCTTCAGACTATAAGTCCCCCATCTGTAATATTTTGTATGAAAGATTTTATTACAAATGTTCAAAATAATGATGACCACGTGTTTGGTCAGATTTTCTCAGATGTCGGTAAAGCTCGACCCTGGCATGCGAGAGCCATAATTTAAGTATTACCGAGAGGTCGCCACGGGCTTTGCTGTTGAGCAGAGCCTATGCAAACTATGATGCAACAGAGTAAATGTCGCACCGAAACATGGCGTCAAGAACGGCGCTAATACGGAAACGTGAATTTTCAATTGGGTGTTGTTAAGTTAGTCTTCCACCCATGGCGCTAACATATTATTCGGGTGTTGTTAAGTGTGTCTTCCACCCATAGCGCTAATATATTTCTCGGGTGTTGTTAAGTAAGTCTTCCACCCATGGCGCTAATGTATTTCTCGGGTGTTGTTAAGTGTGTCTTCCACCCATAGCGCTATTTCGGGTGTTGTTAAGTTAGTCTTCCACCCATGGCGCTAATTCGGGTGTTGTTAAGTTAGTCTTCCACCCACGGCGCTTACATGTTATTCAAATATTGTTTTCTATGTCCTTTATTACAGAAAAAATTCTTTTGGGTGTGGTTAAGTAAGTCTTCCACCCATAGCGTTAATATTTAATGTGTATGTTTTTACTTTCTATGTCCTTTATTACAGATAAAATCCATTTGGGTGTGGTTATGTAAGTCTTCCACCCATAGCATTAATATTTAATGTGTATGTTTTTATTTTCTATGTCCTTTTCTACAGATAAAATTTATTTGGGTGTGGTGAAGTTAGTCTTCCACGCTTCGCATTACCGATGGCTTAATCAATTATTTTACTAATGCGTAAGTCGCTTAGTATACAGCCTGTTAAGTTAGTCTTCAGGCAAGTGCTCTACAGCGTCGACCCGTTAGTGAGGTCATGTTACAGTTTAAATGCTCAGTCAACGTCGAGGGAGGCCAGTCAGACGCAATGCTGTCTCCAGGTAGCAGGCCTGCGCTTCCGAAGAAGGACGTCAGCCAAGCTGCGACGCTACTCCAGGCCGCAGACCTGTGCTACTGAAGCAGAAAAGGCCTGCGCTTCCGATGGACGTCAGCCAAGCTGCGGCGCTACTCCAGGCCGCAGACCTGTGCTACCGAAGCAGAAAAGGCCTGAGCTCCGTATTGGTTTGACTATTTATTTACAGACGTCTTTATCGTAATTATCTAATAGACGACGTATGCGTATTTACTAATAAATAAGAAAATTGCTTATTTGCCCAATGTTTGTGTCCTTGATGGTTATGTTCATAGAAACGAAGCCGAGCGGCAGAGATGGCTGGCTCCAGCACATCCGTCAGCAGAGGTGGCTGACTTCAGAGCATCCATCAGCAAAGGTGGCTAGCTCCAGGGCATCTGTCAGCAGAGGTTGCTGTTCTGTCAAAATGGTGGTGTCGGGGGCGACACATCGTCAGGAAAGGCCGTATCAGCAATACTTCCGAAAAATGGCCAAAACTACCGCACTACACTTACGAATATTGAGAGTGATATCTAAAACTACCCTACGGGTGTATAAAAACAACCCGAGTCGGCAATACGACACATTTCGTTTCGAGCGCTCTTTAAAGTAACAACTTCAATCTAAGGTCACTCGTGTCATTTGGTTTATATAGAAAAGTTATTGTTTTGTGTGAATTAGCATTGTGTACAAGATAGCAACCAATTCGCTTAGTTATTTGTCATCTTACTTTGATTTTCCTTTTATTTGTTAATTTGATGAATTTTGTATTAATTATAAAGTGTTGATTTAATGAATTATTCTTTTTAAAAAATCATTATCTCCCTTCTATTCTAACAATATATTATATACAAACCTTTCATGTTAGAACTACAGTAATTACTTTTATAAAAACTATCACTAAACCAAGATGTAATCAATTTATTAATGGACAATGGCTTCACTTACGAACGAGAGTTTCTATAACAAATTAGTTGTTGGACGCGAATTCGTCCGTATTTATTTATAATGTACTCGCTGTAGCTTTCCGTGTGTGAAAGAATTTTTAAAATGGATCTAATAGTTTTTGAGTTTATTTATTACAAACCTAAATACAAATCTTTTCTCTTAATAAATATATTAGCTTTTAATGTATTTACAAGTATTATAGATTGTATTATAGAGTTAATTGATTAATAAATTTAGTTTACAAGTTTACATTAATTTTCAGTGTATTTAAAACAGCGCGCGCGGTATCACGCTAATCTCAAATCGAATTGGTACACATCCCACTTCAGTATTCATCTAAATTTCCGTTAAATTATCGGTAACATCCGCCCTCTAACGGAAGATATTTACCCTCAATAAATATATTAAACCACTAAAATTTCACGCACCTTTGTTTATTTTTTTAATACAGGAAATGTTCGGGTCCAAGCCAACAAGGAGCGAATCTCGTTAAGGCAACACCGTAATGATATTTGCATTAAAAATTAACGCGTACAGAAACATACGATTACGGATTACGGACGCGAACGGAAAGACGGCAATTGGCTTTGCATTCCCTAAACTGTCCAAGTGTACGGTGTCGATCAGGGTAGACAAAAATTAGATGCCATTAATAAGTAGATATACGAGTATTAATTAATATGTCCATGAATGAAAAATTTTGAAGGACCCTTGCTCCTGCGAGAGATAACCGTATTGTTACTATTTTTTATATTATACTAGCTACACGCTCCCAGCTTCGCCTGGGTTCAAAATAAAAATTATCCTATCTTTTAATTTGGACCAAATTACACATAGTTGTGAAGTTTTATCAAAATCGGTTTAGTAGTTAACTCGAAATTTACATTTTAAAAAAATAGGGCGAAGTAAACGTCGCGTTTTTTGCGAATATTGAACCGTATGTGCTTTGTTATAGTGGTCGGCCGGGGTCGCAGATTTCAGCCACCTCACTTAAAAATTAACACTTTCGCTGACCTTATACTTTCAAAATCTTGAGATGCGATGAATAATAAAGCTATGTTAACCAGAATCTCCGGGGCATTTTAAACTGTAACAATCTTTTTAATTATATTTGTGACGGAAACTCAGAGAGAGAGAGTTGACTCTAGGGGCCGCGATCATCCGAATGAGCGCTTCATCTATCAAGGTGAAACTCAAACAACAATTACCTAATTTCTTATTAAACCCTGACGCCCGACGCAAAAACAAGGTGTTATAAATTTACGTTTTAACCGACTTTGATCCGGTTTTTTTTAATCTGACGTGACGGGATTGTTCTTCGCTGTAATTTATAAAGATCCGTTCTTTTAACTGAAAGATATTATTCTGCTACGTCTCTGTGTGATAGTTGTGGCAACTGATGTCGGATTTAAATAAAAAAATCCGGACAATTTTTAATTATTTATTTTTTCTCTTCATAAGAACCTTCCTCCGAATTATTCTATCACTTCTCGAGCTTTGCTCTTAGCAACTAGCAACACATTTAGCGATTCGTTTTTATTTATATACTTAGTTTTAAATCAAGTTTTAAAATTTAACCATTAATTTTATTAGTGGGTATAAAGCATGCAACAAAATAAAACAAAATGATGAATTTGTTTTGAAAGAGTAAACGAGCACAATTGGAACAAAATCCGATTCAAAATTGTAAATACACTTTCAGAAATTGAAACGCTAAAAATATAAAATAAACGATGTTCGGAACACCAGCTAATTGGTATCGATAGGCCCGGGGCGCTTCATACAGTAAACAGAACTATATTTAACCATCGTATTATATGTCAATTTAACATTGATTTCAAATCAAAAACATTTTAATGAAAATTTGTTTCAAAGGTTTGAACAATGTTTTGACAGCAATCTCTATCCAGCCAGAGTCAATAATAATGAGAGGCAGTAGGTAATATTTAGTAACGTGTTTAGTATTATTTAGTAACGTCTACACGATAAAATTAAATGTTAACAATGTTAATCCATGTGACGTCATCAGCAACTAATAACTCGTGGTACGAACAGTACTAAGTGTGTCACGAGTTTACGTCACTAAAATGGCGCCCAAGCACATCATCTAGGTACTTGCCGGCCTTAAAATACAGAAATTTAATTACTATGAAATTTAATAATTTATATACTATACAAGCTTTCGTATTGTGGTCTTTGATATAATGAAAAAAAAAAACACTTTTTCAGCAACTTTAACTTTATTGTTTAATGTGCTCTGGAGTTATTGAACCAAGGCTACCTTACAAGAAATTATATTCGTGTCCACACTGTTCAAATAAATTGTGACTGACAATATTTTAGTAAATATTTTAATATTCATTTTTAAGAGTTTAGATTTTTAAGTACCCACTTACCTATTTATTAATTTTCCATTTGTAACTTCAACTCAATTGTACAAATGCAAAGGCAATTCTCTACAATTTACGAACTTTTTGTTAAACTAAGTTTTTTTTTTTTTTTCAATTGTTATGAGCGATTTTCACATCGTTCTGTAATTTCTACAATTAATTAATACATATAATACGCTTAAAGAAAATATCTCTCAGACACACGGCCTCAGACATAGGCTGTGGTTATGCCGTGTCGACGACATAACCACAGCCTATATTTTTCCCCTTTTTTTTTCGATATTCGAAATTTTTCGTTATGAAATCGATGTTTTTTTTACGGTGCAAACACACTCGAATTTGAATCGCAAACGTCTCGAATACCTTCATAAACTCGTGATCGTATTAATCCACTTATTGATGTAACGTTAGTCGCTAAGGCAAATTGCTGGCAACCCCACAGCTGTGAAATGTGATTTGTCGCTTCCCTGGTTACGGTTGCGAACGCCTTCGATTTCTAATTTTCAACTTAGCAACGTTTATTGATACCAATTGAATATTTACTTTAAACCTATTGCTTTAACTGTTAGAGTCGAAATTCGACTGTGTCGATGACTGGTGTTAATACTTTCTATATTTATCAGAAATCTCTAGAGTTCGTTTGCATAAATAATACTAATGAGTATTTTGCTCACAAACGGATGGTTAGTGTTTAGAGGACCATAAATCAAATAAATCTTTAACATCACTTACCATTCAAACTTAGATTTAGTTTTAATATTATTTCTAAATTCTTATTTTATAAATTATTTAAAAAGTGTGCAATAAAATTATGAAATGATAACATACTTAAGACTACCTGTAGGATACTTAAGTGAACTTAAGTAACTTACTTAATAGGAATAGGTGGAACAGGCGGCTTTTTAGTATAATCATATAATTATAACTTATATTTGTTAATTTTTATAATAATGTTAAAATAATAAAATTGGAGTTACCTGTTAGCTGCCCTATACTATATCATAATAAATAAGACAAGTTCCCTATAATATATAACTGCATTCAATTATGAAGAACTCTGCAATAGAATGCCTAATTTAAATTAAAAAAAAACAACTTGCCCCATTTTTGAACGAAGTAATAATAATTTAGCATACCTAAAAGGCTTCGTTCAGAAATCTGTTTCATTTATTGCTGCCGTTTTCATCAGTTTTCATCATCATAGAGATAGGTACGTCGAGAAACAAATTGCTATATCTCGGCCGCATCAAAGTGGCTTCAATACCAATTCGACAAAGCGATGACGTGGTCATCGAGCTTTTTGTTACATTTTCAGATCAAAAAAAGCTTCGCTTCTCTTTTAGATTTTAATCGTGGCTAAACTATATAACTTTTTTATCCCGCTAACACAGACTCGGTTCAAAGGTCTCTCTTCACTCTCAGCGGGTCGCTAAAGACTCTTCTAAATGTACTAAAATCAGTAATACAGATTTCACACTACATTTCACTGTCATAAAATTCATAATTCATAAATAATTTTTTTAGAATAGTTTATAAATAAAATCCCTTCTAAACTAATATCGACTGTTTCATCTGTCTTTGAGTATGTACACATTTATTCATCTCGCTATTTAATAATTCATTTGTATTTTCTTGTTACTTATCTAAGTATTTCATGCAACTGAAATCAAATAAAAAATTAACAAAAACAAACAGTAAATAGTGAAAAGTCCCAGTAAGCGGTGCAGCGCTCCAATGTGGTCCCTCAGCTTAGTTGAAATCCATCGCTTACTCGTCCGCAGGCAGCAAGAAGCTTAACTTCGTTACTGGCTCCGGATTTCAGCCTAGAATTAAAATAGAATTAAATCAAACTGGCAGCTCACCACTCCAACGGAGGAAATAATTAGCACTAATTAAAAATAGACTGAGGCTGTTTTAAAACGAAAAATCAGCTTTTTTAACTGACTTCACTTTATCAATTCGCGATTTATTTTTCACTCAAATGGTAACTGTATTTTTTTTAATGTTCTGACGTTTTTCCTTCTATATTTATTTGCTCTTAATTGCACGGCCGCCATCTTGGATTTGGAAAATGGATGCTATATTAAAGTTAAGTATACCTGAAAAATGTTGTAAACATAAAATACTAGCTTCTTCGTTTTTCTCTTGTGAAGTTTGGTAACGATCGGACGCGAGCGAAGCCGGTAGCCGGTCGCTAGTTATAATATATTTTTGTCAGGCTTTTTTTTCAGATGATCCCTTGAGAACAACCTACTTTTTTCTAGCTGAAAGGTAGAACGGTTTCTGTATCCCTGAAAACATGTAACCCCGTTGGTTTCCTTTGCACGACGGTTTACCTATTGATGCGAAAATCCAATTGAGGGAAACTCAACAAAATGAATACGGTAGACACAATGATATTAATATATAAAACGAATACTTAAAAAATCATAGGGTAGACACAAGTAGCTTGAAATAAAATGAATCGAAATAAAATTGTAATTTTAAAATATAATTCCGGCTTAGATTTAACTCTAGTCCATTTATCAATTTGAGTGATGTATCGACAATTTTATTTAATCGAAATTTATATTCTGCTGGGAAATCTGTTATATTGTCTCTACTCTAATTGTCCCGAACCCAGCGGTCCCCTGTGGGCGTGTATTGGTTAAATTTTAATACTTATCTAAGTCAAAAATAAAAAAATTGAATACTAATGAAAACGACACTGATTGGATTATAATATTTTGAAAAGAATCACTAATTATAGACAGATTAGCTTTTGCCTGCGACTTCTTTCGAACCCTAGTCCCTTTTTTCATCAAAACCTTTTAGTAATGTTAGCGTACATCCGTACATTCATAATCACAAACTAGCATGTATAATATTAGAATAGTCGCGCCAATAGGAACTATGTAATTTACTTAGTTAAAATATCCCGAAAACAGAACTAAAGCTAGAACAGCCACAAATTTCACTCCAACTTTGAGTGTACGAATAATTCCTGAGTCGCGTTGGACAAAAGGCAGATTAACGAAAACAGGGCCGGACAGACGTGAATTTAATAATTCAACACACGGACGGAACAACAACTTCTTCTTTTTATACGGATTTATACGAAACAGACTAAGTAGCTTTCTGTAAAATTACTTGCGGAAGTGAAATTTTTTCTTTACTCTGCATTTTCTATACCTATACGAGTATGGTTGCATGATCAGATTTAGTCCGCAAGGTCAACTTTTGGACTTGAAGAAATCGGCAAGTGGTAAGGTTTCACCAGTGGTCTTTACTTTCTAGTGTTACAGTGTACTTAACTGCATGAGAATATTTTTGTCTGTGTAAATTTTTTTTTATGAAAAGGTTGTCAGGGAGGCTGACTGTCCACTTGATGGTAGGTAACACAAGCTACGTCACAGATGCTACAAGTGCCAACCGTATTAGGACTCCGGCTTCGCATGGATACATTTACAAACTTAGCTCAATTTTAGCTCTCTACATTGGTGAAAACCATATCAAAAATAAAAAATGTGTTTAAGTGGAATATTTTTTGTTATAGATCATCGTTGTGCCTGTCGACTCGGTAAAGAAGCATGTGTGTTAGTCGGAATAAATTGTGTTTTATATGTAAGCAGGGTACATAAATATATAGTTATCATTTGGCAAAGTTGTGTGAAAAGTTAGCATTGTACTCCGAACTATATAGAAACCGGTAATGGTAAGTATTTGGTGAAAATTGCCGGGTTTCCCGCGCTTGTTGGTCCGCCATCTTGGCTTTCTTTGTACCGGACGGCGTCGCGTCGGCGCCCCGTTCGGAAACGACGGGTCGGCTGCGTTCACGAACTCTCACTTCTCGAGTCAATCGAGCGTGCGAAAGTGTGACGACTTATTTGGTGGACAAACGCTGCGATAATACTTTTTTTTTTCAGTGACAACTTCTATATGTGCGTTTTGCTGAGGAGTGTACATGGGAACCGTCTCGCTCGAATTGATGACGCATTGCATTGAATGGCGCATGCTCGGCATTATTTTAAATTTGGAAAATTAGGAGTTTTCACTTCTACCGTTTGATCATAAGCACACTGCATCCATTTTTTTATTGTTACGAGTCGCGTACGAAGTCATGGGCAAATCTAGTACCTACATAGATATAAAATAAAGTTATGTAGTTAACGGTAAGGTTCTTAATTGAAAAATTTATTTGTCTTTGCAAATACGCTTTATGTTGTTCTTTTTTCCCAAACAAACGGGCAAAGAAGGTATTACTGTCGCGTTTATATGTGACCAAGTTTTAGTCGGGGCGGGAGAAAAGTTGATAACAGAAATATAGGCATCGGTAATGGGCGCTCGTAATACGTTTGTTTACTGCATACGTAACGACGTCGAGGGGTGACATGCTTCTAACAAAAATTTCAGCAAATCGCTGCTTTTACGAGTTATTTACAATTCCACCTTGGCCAATGTTACGAACGATATTAATTTCAAATATTCCTTCTTGTTTTTTTGTGATGTGTGCTTTTGTATTTCGGTGTCTGAGTGAGTAAGGGATGCCTGAGCCAATTTCTCTATACCTTCCTAATTCCTCATCCTTAATCCAACCCATAGCCAGCAGTTCACTTGAAGCACCTGTACCGTTGTTTACCTATGTTATAAGCGACGGTAGCCACCTACCATCAAATGGATCATGGCTGACGATCATAACTTTGAAAAAATACTATATCTACAGGATGACCCGGAAGTTTTTGTATTCCTCTCAGGAGACGAAACGATGACTATATTGGAGTAATTTATCATATAGCGGGTCGAAATATAAAAATTTACGAGAAAATCTACTTTGAAAATAATTCAGAGATTATCCGGATTATTGCTGTGTAAAAAGGTTAACAATATCTATAACATAATATAAAAAGGTTTTCTATTAAGTTGTAAAGACAAATAACAAACAAACATTGTAGCCTTCTCAGTAAAACACATTACTTTAGTAAAATTTTAAGTTTTTTTTTTTTAATAAATCTGGCGAAGTGCGTTGGTGTTATGATGAGTTTTAAATTAAAACGAAATGCATCACTAACGAAGTTAGATGCTAAAGTGAGTAGACTGTAGAGGTAAGTATAGGTATATAGTTGTTTTATAGGAGGTCTGTGAGGAGAGAACGTTTACGCAAACAAAGCGTTTAGAAACGTTGACAATGAGTCTCGACTTCATTGTTGTCCGGGACAAGTGGTGTTTGTGAATACGCGGCCCCGATTCAACGTGCGACTTCATTTGATAAAGCGAAAATATAATTACACATACACAACCGTATACCTAGTACCGCCTGCACTAGCCAAAGTGTAAATAACAAGTCAGTTCTACAGTAAAATATAATACTACTAACTGGCGCCCGCGGCTTCGTCCGCGCTGAGAAATACTTACTGAACTGAATACTTAACGTCTTCTTAACGACATCTTTATCGTTGTGATGAGGGCAAATGTTTCATATTTTTAGTAAGTAGATCTCTCGACAACCTCATATTTTTTTCATGATAAAAAGTATCCTATAAGTAATATATTAATTCAGGTAATAAACTATATCTATACTAACTGGTGCTCGCGACTTCGTCCACGTTCTGGATGAAGTACCTAGGTAGGTACCCTTACTCTATGTTCTTTCTGGTGTCCCAGACAATGTGTATGCAAAATTTCATGGTGATCGGTTCAGTAGTTTTGCGTGAAAGCGTAACAAACAAACAAACTCACATTCACATTTATAATATTAGTAAGGATTAGTAAAATTATAACAATTTATTAAAGCACCATCTTGACGGTACATACTTGTACTAATTATCTATTCTGAGCCGAGGTTGATAAACAATTGTTACCTCAATGTTTCGTTAGATGGCGCTATCGGCTTACAATATCGCAACTCGATCATCTAGCTAGTTACTTACTTAAAATTACTTAAGATGTTTTAAATAGATTTTTTTATATAAAATTCAATGGTTTTTTAAGTTTTTTTAAGTAGCATAACAGGTTCATCATATGCTGCTTCGCCTGTTATTCTTCAAAAGGAATTATTATGAAAGAATGAGCTATTATTTTTACTTGATTCACTTTCTTAGCAGATGCTTACTTTATAAAATACTACCTGTTGCACGCGACTTCGTCCGCGTAACTTTATAAAATACTAGCTGCTGCCCGCGACTTCGCCCGCGTATCTTTGTAGTTTATCGCGAATAGACAGACAGACGCGGCGAAGGACTTTGTTTTATATTATGTGCTATGTTACTCGCTGATAATATAGCTTCCAAACAGTGAAAGAATTTTTCAAATCGGTCCAGTAGTTTCGGAGCCTATTCAATTCAAACAAACAAACAAACAAACAATCAAATGTTTCCTGTTCCTGTTAATCAAATGTTCCTATTAGTACATATAGAAAACTACATAATATATTCTAAATTTCTGCTTCGACTTAATAGTAATTTTGGCTGTGTGTTGATAATAAAACTATTTCATAGGAATAGATTTATTCTTTTAAGCGTTGATTTCAATTTTCACTCATAAATTCTTTATAGAACCCAAATGAAACAAATGTTTAACATAACAAGAATAATAATATATTTAAATTTTCAATAAACAATCAAAAATATACATCTGTATTTACACATACACTTTGTAACGTTCAATAAAATTCTATATAAACTAATGCATAAGATCATTCCCTATTACATAATATTTCCTATGAAATAAAATTTGTATAATTCGTCTATATTTATTATGGCAACATTTAACCCTGTTTCCCTTCTGTGTCCTTCTTTCCACCTTCTATATAATGGTAATTTATGAATCTGGCGCCTTGAGTCAGCTGTGCCCCTTCGTTGGTAAAATGGCAAGCGAATAAAAGAAGATTCCGAGGCTGCACTTTCCAAGCAAACCTCATAAACATGAGCGAGTATAATGATAAGGCTGAAAAAAAAATTTTTTTTAAGTGGCTACCGTCGCCAATAACACCTTTTTTAGCATAACACCCTTTACAGTCTCCACCGTTGAGTACTTTTAGTATGTTCATTTAAAACTAAACAAATTATTTGGCTTAATTTGACTGTACCCTATTATATGAAAAATTCATCAAATAAATTCTCTAGGTGGTGATATTCATTTTAAAATAATTAATTTTGATTCCAAGAAAATATGATTTTATATAAATAAATACATTTCATATAAACGAACATACTTCAGAGAAAATTAAGAAATTAAATTGGAAAAAATCAATACTATTGAAAATGCTGCATCAAAATCTGTTGCATATTTTTAGAATATAGATAAGAATGGCATACTTTTTACTATATAAATAGCTAAGCAAATTAGGTAATAAAAACAATTCCATCCCGAGCTATTATGCAATCAGACAAAGTTAAACTTAAGGTCATAGATAAAACGTGCGTTATCATGATATGAATTGACACTTCGCATCGTACTCGAGATAATGTCTTTATTTTTTTTATAGACACCATAGATAGAACGTCTTCAATGTTACGTGACTTGTGGCCAATAACAGCCAACACAACTAGCTGTTGCAATTGTCTTCGCCCGCGTATCTTTATAAAATATAGCCTATGTTACTCGCTGATAATATAGCTTCGCAACAGTGAATTTTTTTTTATTATCGGTCTAGTAGTTTCGGAGCCTATTCAATTCAAACAAACAAACAAATCTTTTCTCTTTATAATATTAGTATAGACAATAGCCCACAGACCGTTGAGCCTACCAATCAATTTTAATATTAAAAAATCAAATTTTCTTGTGGCACAACACTTACCAAAAGTCATTTTGCCACTGATAAAGCTAGGGTCCTTTCTCGTGTCAGCAATCGCTGCTAATGGTATTCCCCAGTTGGCTACTGGACCCCAGAAATGTGTGCTGAAATATACACAAAATAAAGTTGTATCTTATAAAAAAATATATACACACAGAGTCAAAAAGGACTTGTGAGTCAAAAAGGAAAAAAGTTATTTTTAAAAAATCCTAATATTGTCAGTGTAGTGTCATAATACCTCCTATCTTACATTTTTTTTAAAAATTTACTTTTTTATATCAATGACTGTAAAGATCGATTTCCAATTTTTGGTTAAACCATGAATCTAATATTTTTAGCTGCAACTTAAATTTAAGTAAGTATATAGAAAATACTAGCTGCTGCCCGCGACTTCGCCCGCGTAACTTTGTAAATTATATACTAAAACCTTCCTCAAGAACCACTCTATCCATTAGTGAAAACCGAATTAAAATCCGTTGCGTAGTTTTAAAGATCTAAGCATACACAGGGACAGACAGACATACATACAGCGGGAAGCAACTTTGTTAGTGATACATCACATATTAAATAAATTTATGTATGTAATGAAACTAAACTTTTTAATTTTGTGTAAATTGTTCATGTCTATATAATAATAATTATGATTGTATTAGTAATGACTAATATTAAGTATAATATTAAATTTAAATTATTAGCATAAGTAAACAATAACTTAGAAAGTTTTCCTTACTCTAAGTAATAATAGCAGTATCTCACCTCATTAAATACTCCCTGAATTCCTTACTTTTCAACTGGTTTAATAATTTTCCTGCCATTACGCTCATTTCTACTAAAAGTGAATAAGAAAATTACATTTTAACTTTAAAATAATATGACAACCTTACGTCGTAGTTTTTACAATGTTACAAATATAAATACAATTATGTATGTATGATGAAAAGACAAATAATGAATATTTATAACCCTGAGTTTTATAAATGGATAATTGGATACATAGTAGTTTCATTTGAAATTGTTCGCGATGGCAAAATATTCTCTCGAAAAAATTTAAATTCCCGAGAATCTTCACAATCTTATATGATTTTATATATTTTCAATGTCAATGCACTAATAAAATTAAAAAAAATAAAATCATTACGTATCATGTCAACTCGTCAAGGTTAAAAACATATAATAGCAAGACAAATTACGAGTAAATTTCCTCAAAAAAATATTAATTACTTATATAAATAGTTAACGCACCTTTCACTTATTGCTAATTTATTTAAATTATAATATATTTTTTATTCTGTTTTGTTTTGTAGCCAACTTTAAATACAAGCCAAGAACTTTCAGTGATCCTGATCGGATTTAAAAAATTTAAAATAAGTCACAGAACAGATTAAATCTACATAATTTTCAATAGTTAACTATGTTGCCATGTCACGTCACAGACAATTTGAGGTCACAGACTATTGAAGGTAGGTTTGCGGCTAGTCCACAGTCCACACAGACATATTGCGTAATTTTGGTCTCTGATACGTGTCTCAGGTTGTCACGTCAGTCACGTAGACATGTCTATATACCAATCCTCATTTAATTTTAGGATTTAAATCCAGTAAATTTGCAGGCTCTTGCAGGAAAATAGATTGCCCATAGTCCAATACGCAGGTCGCTCATGTCATGTCAGTATTCTGTGGTTATGGAAAGTCTTGTAGGTATTTCTATACTTATTCATGGTCCCTTTTTGCACATTGGTGAAGAATCTTTTCTTTATTCAAATTGGTAGTAGAGTGTAAATTAATCTCATAAATATCATGTGCACATTACGTATATTTTCTTTTCTTCATTACTATAATTTTAATAACAATCATTATAAAAAATACATTACTAGAAAATCAAATATGCCTCAACCCTCTAACAAAAACTGACTTCAATAAATTTTCCTTGTCAACTCAAATTCTCTTCGACTCTATTCTAAATTTAAACTCTAATTTAAATACAATTTCTTTTTAATATCATTACCTACATTTCAGCCAGTACCATTGAAGTTCAAACCTTTAACAGAAAGAAGCTGAAAGAAGCAGTCATGGATTTAATATATTAATAAGGATTTATTACTTGCGGCTAAAAAGCGGGCCAAGTAGGATATATAGAAGAAGAGCCGTGTGTCCATTTCTAATAGGGTGACCATAAGATTTTTGTTGTATAAGACAAATTTAAATGTTCTATTTATTTATTTTCAAGGAAAACTTACAGTGATATTTATACAAAAAATTACTAATATGTAGGTAGTAGTAGTTTCTTTTAATATAAACATAAATAAATAAACACATAAGCAATGGACGATTACTGAGAAATGTATCGATGGTTATTCGCTAGACACTGCCCATCTATCCCCGACGGTCTTGGAGATATCCCGCTTTGAAAACTCCAAAAAAGTTGTATGGACTGTAAAAAATGTATGAACGGGATGGGATACTCTCTATGACATTGTGCAAACCCTACTTTTCTATCCCTGATACGTTCCGAGGACCTTTCACCAACATTTTACTAGGTCGGTGTACTGAGCGTCCTGGTTAGGTATATTAACGATGAGTGGTATTTGATATTTCAGCTTTAAATATAGTAAAGTAAATTACAATAAATATGTAGTAAATATAGGAAAGTAAAGTAAATTGCGAAAAGAATAATTTGTTTGTACAAAATGGAAAATGACTTTTGTTTCTGAGGCGGCACGAAGTTTGCCGGACCAACTAGATTTACTAGATTAACATAATTGTACATAACCATATCCACCAACGTTACAAATTTATGGTTAACATAGTTGGTAGATTTATTATTATGTTATTTTTAGCTTACCTGTGAAAAGATATATTGCAACCACTCGGACAAGCATACACGCAACACTCTTTCACCATTTTAACTTTAACTTTAATTTCTATGAACGATTTTAAAAAACAATATGTAAACTGCTATTTAAAAACACCGCCATGACATTTCATAGGGATGCCAGTAGAAAATAAAATAAAAAAATAGTATTGAAACTATAAATATTATCTTTTGTAATTTAGTAATATATCACAAAATTAATGTTATTATAATAATTTCATTTAAAAACTATTAAAATAATTGAACTACAATTAATATACTAACGGTCTTACTACAAAAACATTAAACACACTTTAATCAGGCTTAAAACACGTGTTAAAAAAAAACTACTACAAAAGAGTGTCTAGGCATTGTTTAGGGTTTAACAATGCTTGAGCATTATTTAAATTTAACCACCGCCATATGCTAGTTTAACGAGTGTCTCTCTAGTTAACGGCCTCTCTTCTCTGACGTATTGTGTCAAATTTCGTTTTGCGTATACTTAATAGTTAATATTAAAGATTTCTTTTGATTTTATAAATGAGTATGGATATTTTAAATTTAATTGACATGGAGGATATGGATTACATGGATAATTTTTGAGATAGAATACATCGTGAGAGAATTAATCCATTCGAATATATAACTTTGGTAACAAGATTATTTATTTAATAAAGGATGATCTACCATGTGATGCTAGAGGTGGATCTTCAAATAAAAAATTTATTTAACAATTTTAACCAATCAAACTTTACATTTGACCACATTTGACAATTACGTCAGTGTTAGTTACGTTCCATTATGCTCAATATTTTTTGGTATTACGAAATTTTATAAATAATCTAACGTATTTGTTGTAATTTATTACTTATTCCAATCTTATAATTTGCTGATATCATTAATATAGTCCGTAATAATAGCTTGTGAAAACCAAAATTCATCATTATACGCCTATCAGATCTGCGTAAAATGAAAACGACTTGAATGCAGGGCGAGTGACTGAATGAATGTTTGCCAAGGTTGCCATAATTCAACAACATTCACGTACTTTAACACTGTCTACCGAAACATACGCTAAATAAGGTTTTGTGGTAGGGACATTTTAAACGCTCGCTGACCAATGCTTAAATGCCTAATGCTTGTCTAACTAAGCATGTGTTTGAACAGTGCTTACTGAATCTTTTGTAGTAAGACCGATAGTGTTTGATCTAAGATTTTTGAATCTAAAGTTTTTAATGAAATACATTTTTGTAGTCTGGCAAGATGAAAGAAAGGGACACAAGGCCTTAGTTTGGCTATCTCTTTTTTTCTCGGTTTAGCCCATGTGTAAGGCGCAATGAAAAATATACTCTAACTATTGGTAATACAGTTAATTTTTTAAAAGCAATTTTTTGGAGTTATCAATCCTGTTATATTATTAAAAAATCCTTGGAAGCAGTACAATCATAGTACAATACTTGTCAAAGTTGTCAAGAATGTCAAGTCGACTGTCGACGTCAACCAAGGATTTTTTAATAATATAACAGGATTGATAACTTCAAAAAATTGCTTTTAAAAAATTAACTGTATTACCAATAGTTAGAGTATATTTTTCATTGCGCCTTACACATGGGCTAAACCGAGAAAAAAGAGATAGCCAAACTAAGGCCTTGTGTCCCTTGAAAATAAATAAATAGAACATTTAAATTTGTCTTATACAACAAAAATCTTATGGTCACCCTATTAGAAAGGGACACACGGCTCCTCTTCTATATATCCTACTTGGCCCGCTTTTTAGCCGCAAGTAATAAATCCTTATTAATATATTAAATCCATGCGATCAACGAACAACGAAGTGAAAAGCTCTTTAGACTTTTACAAATATAACTTTATAATCTGTGATGAAAATCAAAACTGTGAAAAGCGTTGTGAAGTCGTCAATTCAATGCGTTTTTGTATTTATTATCTTTATTTAATTTAATATACTGCTTATTATTGAAAATTTAATAAATTAATGAAATAAAACGAAACTACTGTATCAATAACAAACTATGTAAACCATGAAGCGTACCTAAAAAAGTAAGTAAAGGAAATTAAGGAAACATTCACCATGGACTCATCTTACGCTTACGATTCTACTGATGATACGTCTTTTTCCGTTAAAGACGATAGTTTAATCTATCAACTAGTTGATTTTGATAAATTGCGTATATCCGCTTTGACCAAAGCAGCTGAGATGAGTCCTCACATTAAGGAGGTGACTATTGGGCCTAACAGCCCAACGAAGAAAACTTATTTAAAAATCCCGGAACCTCAGGTCAAGGAACAAGTGGAAGAAGATGAAAAAATACCCGAAACTAATCAACATTCAATTATTATGAAGGAATTTACAACATCAATATATGAAGCATCAGATGAGACATTCTTAAATCTAGTAAAAGGAATGATAGAGAATAGGACACAGTATTTTAGTAAGCAGAGTGAGGAATGTGACCGCAAGGCGTTAGAGATAAGAAATAATAAATTGCAATTGCTTAAAGAACTAACAGAAAATGACAATGTGTCTGTGTTGAGAGATGCGAAAATTTGCGAGAAAAAGAATCAAATAATCAGTAGGCAAACATTGGAAAACATGAATCGAATACTGGATGAGCAAAACAAGGCAACCGCCAGGTTCGCCGCTGTTACGGATAGCCACACGAAAGTATATATTTGTTACAATGATATAAGAAATTTATTACTAGACGAACCAGAATGTAAAGGGGTGTGGGAAAAATACAAGAACTCAGTGGAAAAATTTTTAAGTGATATGAACTCAATAATGAATACTTGCAGAACCGGCACGATAACTGATAAAGTAGTTGAGGAAGCGGAAATATTATCACTTAATATAGAAAATATGAAAGTAAAGATAATCGAAGAGCTAGAGTTAATAAAACAATCAATTCAGCAACAGAGACAGCACGAAGAAGAGGCAGCTAAACAAAAGCTATTGGAGGAGAAGGCAGCCAAAGAAAAATTGCTATCAGAAGCCCATCATTCACAAAGCAAAGATAAAAAAGATGTACCTTTATTTTATTCCCAAAATAATTTTGACAATTATGTGAGTTTAATAAATTTCTCACAAAACTATGAAAATCAATATAAGGACTTGTTGAATGATCCAAACTGTAAAAAATTCAGATTCGATTGTCAGAAGGCCGTTAACACACCGGTAAATTCTATATCATCGGTCAGTGGAATGCATATGAAAGACAAATTTAATAAACTGTCCAATCTACTAAAAGGTGAAAGAGTTCAAGTACAGGATACTTATTTGTCAGCCTCTCAACATCCACAGGGCTTGTATTATTGCACAGCTTTGCTGGCCAGAAAGATTGTCAGACAGGGAGACCTTTTGGTTTCCAGTAACCCCGAAGCGGCATTCCCTCTTGCGGCCATCACGGTAGCACTGTGGTGCCAATTTCCAGATTTCGGAAAGCTTTTAGAAGCTTATTTTTATAAAGAATGCCCATACTTGGTTCCAATGTTTTTGCCACAGAAGAAAGGGCAAACTGACAAAGATTTTTACTTATCTAGAGGTTACACTTATAATGATGAAGGTGTGGTGGAAAAACAAGACAAATTCTTGAAGAGAATGTCAGGTGTGTTCAGGTTGCGTTGTGCGATTTGGATAGCAAAGACACCGAAATTTTTAAACGCAACAAATCCCAGCGGATTGCATAACGCTTGGCAATGGCTAGCGTCTTTTCTTAATTTGAAGCCGGAACCTGATATTTGTGCTACATTATTGCACGAGTTTTTTACGATTTGTGGATCGGAATTTTTCAAATATTACAAGAGACAATTTATAAAAATTATCAGACTGGTTATGACGAAATATTTGATGATTCTACAAAACATTGATGAAGGTGGCCCGAAAATGAGACTGGAAGTTTTTCTCCAAAACATTATCAAAGAAAATAATATACCTCCACCGAATGGTTTATTACCATCTAATACTTGGTAATAAAATTGGCTAAGGTTTAAATGATGAAACTTAGTCTATGCATAGTAATTGTTTTTTTTTTTTTTTAATTTATTCAATAAACCTCCGGCACATGCCGCAGCCTGTAATTGCCTTCATTAATTACTTAGTAATTGTTGGTGACGTAAGTAGCCGCGGTTTGCGAAATAAAAGAAATTATTCAATAAGTACGTCGATGTCCGAGATATGCGAGCGGCTCGGTTTGACCGTATGTGTATTGCGCGGTAACACGTGGGTAACTGGCTAAAAAGTTAAAAAACGATAGCCACCCGCAATCTCGGCCCACCTTCATTTATTATTAAAAACAGGTAAACAGGTAGCTTACATTCTATATTCTATACATTATCTATATATACATTATTTTATATCTTACATTATCTATATATAAAATACCTACAGATGACCGTCATCAACAGTAATTATGTTCTAAAGATTTGAAATCTAGATATTGATTTGTATAAATTTAAACTTGGCGCTTGCATTCATACCATAAACAAAAATGAATAGATATTGTAAGCTCCTAATCTTGATTTTTTTTTGTGTAGGAGCAATATCTATGATTTAAATCTTTGACATTTTCAGTGTTTTTAACTCATTCAATAATATGAAATTTTAGATAAATAGTTTATCATGTTGATGCTTTATGTAATAAAACGTGTAAATATTGTGTATAAGAGTTTTTTTTTTAATTAATTGTTACTACATAATTTAGTAAGTTATCGCATTGGGTTAGCCTTACGAGATGGCGCTATACAAATTCGAATATGTTTGGCTTAGATCCAATAGTAACAATGAAATTATTGTGTTAGTCAGATTCAGCTTTGATGATCTTATGTCCACATTGGAGTTCCTTGCAAGTCTTGATTTACCTGCTCCGTAGTAAAAAAAATTAAGCAGAGATTTAATTACCGCGCGAATTTAATTTTTTTCCATTTTCGAGAACACGTTCCGAAACGTTCCAAATTAATACAATTTTTAAAATACAAATAAAAATCGAAAACTTTTTTATTTATTATTATAACAAATGTCTAGGCTTTGCCTCCCAGTATAATTTTTTTTTCTTACTAAAGAATTTCATTCTCACTTTTTATTGATCACCCTTTTTTTAATATGTAATTGACTAAATTTCATTAATTTTGATTCTTTATAAATTAGTTTAGTAGGTGTTTAGTTAACTAGGAATATAGAATATTGAAAAAGCATTTTAATATTTTGTATTTAAAGCACCATAGAGTATAACTTTGATGGCACTAATTATGACAGCAGTCATTTATTCCGTTTTATCCTAACCATCTAACACCGCAAATAAATAAATAAATAGTATGTTAAAGCAATAGGCAATAAAACTTTCAAATGTAACAAATAAATCTCTCGCCATGTCAGCAACAAATGAACTATGGGGTTATTCAGGTTCATGGTAACAATATATTTGCTTACATATATCACCATATATTTCGGATTAATTGTGGCTATAATTTATGTGAGGAGCACTCTACTCCAAGAAGACACGTCCATGGAACCAAGGTTTGTCCATTTTGTCCAACATCTTTCTTCAAACGATCTTTTGGACATTAGTCATATTAGTTACTAGCTGTACCCGCCATTTCGGTATAACTTTGCAACAAACACTTAAATGTTTACTACAATACACCAGTGAAAACCGCACTCAAATCGGCTAAGCCTTTTCTGAGATTATCGCGCACAGACAAAAATTCTAAAAACAATGTTTTCCACCTTGGTATGAATTGTTTTTTTGAAAAAATATTTCGTCAGTACACGTGATGGTAGGTGGCTACCGTCGCCTATAAATTTGTACTACTTTATAATGGAGCAAAATAGTAGTACAAATGAAAATATTCCAACACAAGTAACGCTTTGGATGCTGCTGGAATAATTAATATGGAATAAAACCTTGTTTGTTTTTTTTATTTTTTTACAAGTATATTAACTAACAAAAAAAAACAATCCTTATTCACTGGAACACAAAAACAGGTCTAGGTCTTATCAGAATTTTAATTTTGCCAATTTTTCCTTGCAGATTAACTCAAGAATTTTAAAGTGGAAATATTTTAAAAATAAAAAGCCATCGACAGTTGTATAAATTTATTACAAAAGGCATTACATAGGGACGGATTGTACACTTAGCATTATCTAATTTTGATTTTAATATTTTTAACCCTTTACATTGGAATCTGAGATTATTGAAGACCAGAGTTGGCCTCGATTTACCTTAAAAACTACCCTTAATTTTGGAACTAATTATAAACTATAATTTATACATCTCTATAATAGAAAATTGCAATTCTATATATAATATATACTGGAATTGATATGACTATTCAAACTATTGCTTCTTCATTAACACGCAGAACTAAAATATGAATAAATACTTAAAAAATTGTCTTTATTAAATTAATTCACAAAAACCATTTAAAAGATAAATGATTTGTAGATGGCTAATAATTTGATATTTATTTTATTTCGTTAATTAAAAAAAATGGAATTATCTTTTAATATAGCGTCTTAGTAACCCGATTTTTGAAACATTTAGTCTAAAATATCAAAAGTTACATTATATTAGTATAAAATATAAAAAAATCAAACTATTATATGAATCATTATTAAAAAAAATTACTTCAACTTTGTTTAATTTACAATCCTCATAAAAAAAAATCTCTAACCCACACTGCTTATGCTGATAAAAAAAAACCACATAATATTTGTATATCCAGAAAATCGTCATAAATTTTATTATTAGGGGAAATTAAAAAAACTTCAAAGTATTTATTACTTATTAGTAAAATTAATATGGACGATTCAAATCAGTCTTATTTTGTTTGTCAATATTTTATAGAAAAAAAAAACCCTTTGGAGACTCATTTAGCAATTGAGAATTATTAATAGTGTTTATGACGAAGAAAATATTTTAAGAACATTTTTCTATTATCATATTTAAGTTAAGACTATTAAAATAGTCACTGGACTACTTTAAAAAAATATATTTGACTTATTTATTTCAAATGAATAATTAATGTTTAGTGAAAATCTCTTCTAAAGGTTTACAATTAGAGTCTATTTTTCAATAAACTTTGCTTCGAGATTCTTCAAGTCTTATTATTATATTTTATATATGTGCATAAAAATTATTATATTTAAATAGTACTTACACTGAGATTCTTAAACTACGACGGGCGACAAGCACCTTAATGTGCTCTTAACAATTAAAAAAATGTTATAACTTAACCCTAAATATAGATAATATAATACACATGTAAATGCATACAAAATGATTACAGTTAATATATCTTTTTAAAAAAATAAAAAATTTAAAAATAGCTACTTTCGAAAGCTTGATGTAATAAGTCTATATTTATAAATATTGCAACCAGAAAAAAAAAAGATTTAAAATATATAGTGAGTTGCTCGATATAAAACTTTGTAAGTTTTTGATAAAAAAAAATCGTTAAAAATATTTAAATTGAAAAATTTTTAATGGCGTTTTTTTACCTAGATAATAAATCCGTTTACTTACACATAATATACAAACGTACATAAATATAAAGTTAAGTATTGGTCATTTTAGATAAAATTAAAAAGCCCTGAAAATATTAAGTCAGTTTTAATCAAAGCCATCTTGACGACATTTCTTTTATATTGACATATTTGCGCTGTGTTGCCAGTTTATACATATTTTATTTCACTGACAACATTGCATACTAAAAACTCGCCAGCCAACCAGTTACAAAAAGTACTGAGTGTGTCACTAGATTACGTCACCAAAATGGCGGCCAAACGCAAAATTAGCGGGGAAAACGTGTTTTTCTATTATTTACATTCAAATATTAGAAAAAAATATATTTATATACCCGTTTTCTTTATGGATATTCTATATCCACTTATACCGGATAAAGGCCCATTTTTTTTAAAAGCAACTCGCAATAATGGTAATACAATTACCGTTCTCACCCGATCACTAGATATGCATGTATGTATGTTCATCTAAGCCTCCACACGAGGAATAGAACGGCCAAAGCCAGGGCTAAACTGCTCTGCGCAGACGATGCCCCGGCGAGCCTGCACTTCAACATGTCTATCCTCGTCTCCTTATCCTGTATTATGTTCTGGAATTCGGCCTCCAGGATCTGTCCGTCGTAGTACGTGGTGGGATCCTCGAAGGGATACTCGTATCCTTGTAGACATTCGCACTTGTAACCGCCAGCTTCGAACCCACGCCCAAGTATAGGTACACACTGGAAAGGATAAAGAGACTGTGATGGCTCAGTGTGACACACGCTTGGCTGGCGTCTGGGCAGGTGGAGGTTCAAATCCCAGTAGAAAACAACGAAGATTGCTTATTGTCACAGTGACACACACGCTAATTGGAAATGGTTCCATTTATTTCATTCAACTTTCACGAAAAATTAAAAAAAAATCCAATTTCAAAAAAATTTCCAATTAGTTCAACTGGCTGAACTTTAAGTTGAATTTTTTGGAATAGATCAACTTATAACACCCCGTTTTTGTGTCGAGGGAGTTAAAAAATATTGTAAGTAAATTGCTATAAAAATTAAGTGCATCTGAAATCTTTATTTTCCAATTTAAACCCTGAATTACGAGATACTTACCTGTAAGTAATCTTACTAATATGATTTGCTTCCTTTATTTGAGTGTAATATAATGTTTATGACACCTTTCTGGACGATTGGTTATTTAAGGCGTATTTAAAATGAAGATTTATAATAAAATAAATAAATAAGAAAACACTTACATAGGAGTTTCTCCGGTCGCACTTGTCGGTGCCTTTGAAGGCGTTTGGCACGTAATACTTGTCGGGGCACTGGTTTATGTCCAGAGACATCAGGGACATTGACACGGCCACCACACCCCTGGAACCGTCATAAAGGTCAAATTATATGTTATTATACCCTATAATATCATATAAACCCTACATTAACATATAGAGAAAAATCTTGAACCCATTTTACCTATGTAATAAGTGCAATTTAATCAATCTATATAATGAGTTAGGACACAAAAATGTTCAATTTTAGGCAGACTCAATTTCTCTTCTAAAGCCTTTTTTTTAATTCAAATATCAACGATATTCTATAACTATGGATGTCGCGTAACAAATTCAAAAACGGCACACGTCAATTACGCTTAAAACTGAATTATGGCGGGATATATGCATTCAATTCAGTACCGCGTGAGTTGTCAAGTGGTAAACATATTGAAGTGCATCCATGACTCGGGTATAAAGGTAAAATGTTAACACATAAACATTTGGCCTCCCTCCACTTGGCTCCCACGTCTAGGATCCCATGGGATCCAAAGATATATTTTTTGGATTCTGGCTCCCATGGGATCCTAAAGTAATTTGTTATTTCTCTTGGCTCCCAAAGGATCGTAGGATAATTATTTACAGCCCTTGAATCCCATTCCATTTTAATGATAACATATAAAGATATATTAAGTCTTCATTTCGTAAAATGAACAAATGAGCTCTTGTCTACTTATCACTGCGGAAATACTGATCTACTTCCAAAGCTAGATTTTGAGTTACATGGATGTAAATTTTTCCTTTTTTTTATATTAAGGTCCACTTGTTGGTAGGTGGCTACCGTCGCCTGTAAGCACAAGCAACGCCACAGGTGCTGCAAGTAATAACTGCCTTTTCATAACTGCACAGGTGCCTTTTTAAGACGTGGGAGCCAAGTGGAGGGAGGCAATATATCTATCAAGTAAGAATTGAATGGAAATGAACGATAAAACAAACCCATTGTAGTATAGTTGAATAATTTGAAAAATAACTTTTTTTTTTATTTTGGTTATCGTTATGCATAAGATTTAGTACACATTCGTCAGATTCCACTTTAAATGCTAGATATTATTGTTCAATATTATTATAATAAAGGTATTAATGTTATTTTAAAAATATGTTTTAATTTTATTGATTAAAAAATCTTATGGGATCCACGGTAATAAAGTGATTATCTTTGAATCCTATCGAATCACAATGGGATTGAAAGTAACAAGATAATGAGTCATTGAATCCTATCAAATTACAATGGGAGCCGAAATCCAAAAAAAATATCTTTGGATCCCATGGGATCCTAGACGTGGGAGCCAAGTGGAGGGAGGCAATATTTGCCCCTAGCGGGATTCGAACCCATGACAGCTAGGATTACTAGCTACTAGACCAAACGACCACTTATAATCAGCCCTATTTCGTACCATTTACTTTATGGATAACGCAACCATATTCCCCCTTATTTTGTATCATTTTCACTTTATGGATAACGCAACCGTTATAGACATATTTACTTTTAAATTCAAAGCGATATGTCATTTTAAATGTTAAAAATGTCTATAACGGTTGCGTTATCCATAAAGTGGATGATACGGAATAATGGGGGATAAACTCATAATTATGTCTATAACTGTTGCTTTATCCATAAAGTGAATGATACAAAGTAAGGGCGATTGATTGACTTATTATAAAGAAATAGTGAGACACTGACTTGAACTCGAGCTTGACGCGCACGCTGTCCCAGCCGAAGAAGGGCACGGCGTAGGTGAGCGCCCACTGCTTGAGGTGGCCGTGGCAGTCGAAGTAGGGCCTCGTCCAGTGGCCGTCGGTCAGTCGCGCCGCGCGGTAGAAGGTCGGGTAGCGCTCGTAGCGCTTCAGGTAGCGCCCCAGCGAACTGTCGCGCCGCTTTATCTTCAGGTACAGCTTCTCGAGGCTGTCGAAGTTCGTCGACCAGCGCTGCTTCAGGAATTGGAACCACGGCTTGTTCGTGTACACCTCCTCTGTCGATGTGGAAAACAATTCACATGATTCTGATTCAATCAAATCTATTTATATTTTTTTGCTGCAATTAAAAATTATCTATATGTATATAAAAATTTCGTGTTGGGTAGTGTATCTCTCGAAAACTAGTTGACGGATTGATTTGAATTTTTTTACACAATATGCAAATCCCCATCAAGGATTGATCTTCTGTATGTTGCGTAATGATATAATCTAAAAAAAAAACTCTTTTTTTTACGGCGCCATATGCCGAAAGCGAGAAGAACTAACTCCACAGCGATAACCGCAGTCACGTTTAAAGTGGAAGTTAGCCGCTGTTATGGCAGCCGCTGACCGTTGAACGTCAAAGAAAACGACAGCGAAGCGTGCAAGGGCTCAGCTAGTTGTTTATATAATGTGAAACATATTTTCCTACATCAAGTCACTTTTGGTCAAATTTACCTTAGAAAAATTGTTAGAAATGTGACCCTCTAAAAATCCGAATATTGAAAATTCTGCATCCACATGCAGACATCCTTATATTGTCATGGATAGTTTGGTTAGAGGACGCTTTTTTAAAATAAGTATATATAGATATAAAGTATATAAATAGAAAATCTCGTAACATAGCAGATGTGAAAATTATATTTTCTTCTATTTTTCTATTATACATTATTCAAAAACTGTTCGACTTTTTTTTTGTTTCGACTTGTATAGCGTGCATATAAATCTATAACATCTAAAATGTGTTTATATGTAGTAGGCTAAACTTAAGATTCTCACCAGTGCTGTTGAGCCGTGCGAGATCTTCCAGTTTGAACTTCCTCGTGTTCAATTCGGTCTTGTAAGCCATCGGAGCGAAAAATGTCCGGTTCGTAAACTTATTCCTGTCCCAATATACACCTGCAAAAATTGATAAAAGTCTATTAGATTTCGTCTACATTCTAGCTAAACTTAGGCCTGGCTTAAGCTGGAACTCACCGGCAGACCAGATCTTGCTGTCACCGAGCACAAGAGCCAGGGTTTCACCGATCATCTGATCTTCTGTCAGTGGTTTGTCAGCTACCAGTGTATCGCTGAATACTTCAGTAGGATCCGACACCTGACAAATATCAACATGACATGAAAATTAAATACTTTTTTAATATAAAATTAATACATAACAAATAGATAGGTACTTATTATAAGCAAATATATATATTTTTATCTATTCTAAAACAATTATTGGAAAATTGGAAAATTATGGGGGAGGCCTATGTCCAGCAGTGGACGTCCTACGGCTGAGATGATGATGACGATGATTCTAAAACACATATTTTTAAAGGAACAAAATAAGGGCCTCTTTCACCATCTGTCAAGTAGGCTAACCGTCATTTAAAGTCACCTGTCATTGTTTGTACGGTAAAAGTCCAAAACATTAAAAATAAAATAATAAAAAAAAATCGCCTATCGAAGGATGCACTAAACCGAGTGCATAATTTAATAAAACAAAATTATTTCTAAAAGTAACTAATCAACACTTTACTTGTAGTTGGTGAAAGAGGCCCTAAGTGATCAAATTATTATACGTCACAAGTAGAAATGCATTTTTTTTAATCTCTCAAACACTTTTTTTTTCTTTTTTCTACTAACAACCAAACTTTTTCCTAACTTCAGCTGTTAATCAAAATACCAATTTATTTAATTTTTTTTTATTTGAGGAATGGATTTTTGCTTTATAAAAAAAGTGAAAATATAACGATAAATTATTAGTAATAATATGCAACTTACTTGCAAGAAGGCACTAATGAAATTTGCGAGACGGACAGCCATCTTGGCCTGATTCTCAAACTGCTCCTCAGCACCGAACGCTATATCGCCGTTGAGGAACAAGTCCGTTGGATCGTATCTGTAATAAATAAAATATATATATGGAAATTTAGATATTATATTTTTTGTTTTTCCTCAAAAGCAGTGACTGTATGACCGTATGAAATGTATGCGTGTTGTGTCTTTTCATCCGAGGAGTAAGTTGTAAATCCGCTATTTGACAAATTTTTTGAAAATTTAAATTATTTTAGAAAATTTAAATTTAATTTAAATTTTTACTCTATATTACATAATAAGAACACTGCATTGATATTTCCGGGAGATCTACTGTATTATTAATAAAAAATTAATGTTAAAGTTTAAATTTCCAAAACCGCCAATGGCGCTGGTCTTTGATATGTGTGACGTCACACTCTAGTAAACAAATAGAAATGAATGATGACACAGATAACTAACATTAAGTGAATAAACACTATTTATTACTCTATGTCTGATATGTTTACTATGACGTCATCAGAGTTGCAAACAGTCAGAGGGCGTTTTGGCGCCAAGATAAAATTTAATATGAGACACACTTGGAGCAGTTGTTGGGCTGCACACTCCTGATGAAGTTGAGCACCTCGAAGACGTTCATCCGGTCCTGGTGGAGGGCGGAGGCTCCGGAGGTGGCGTTCACGTATTCGTAGTACTGGTCCATGTACAAGGCCCGCACGTACGGACTCGCTTTCTCCCATTCCACCACCGTCTTTTGCTTCCCTGAGAACAAAATTATTTTAAGGCATTTAAATCTAATCCTGAGTGTGCCAATTGGAAATATTACAAATATTACTTTATACTCATTGACTAGCTGATGCCCGCGACTTTGTTCGTACTTGGACTTCATCTTAATAGGAAATGTGACGAGTGAAATATTTCAAGATTAGTTGTATTATTGTGTTCACACTATTCATGATACCCTCCTAATAGAGTGACTGTACATATGTCATACACCTAAAAGTTTTCCTTTTAAAAAATAATAAAATATTATATAATATTAATACTAGTGACCCGCTCCCGGCTTCGTCCGGGGTGCAATTTATGTATCCTATCTTTTAAGTTGGACTAATTTACACATAGTTAAGAAATTTTATCAAAATCGGTTCAGTAGTTTAGGAGTTCATTAACACACGTGACACGTGACACGAAATTTTTATAAGTATATTAGATTTGTATAATGAATATATATCTTTTTGAAGGCATTTTATTTAGCCTAGACTAGTCATTTTTAATTATTTCTATTCTACTTTCTATATCATCCTTGTATCTTTTTATCAAAATCAAACTCACATCCGATCTCGGTGCAATCGAAGTTGTTGTAGTACTGATCGGAGGTGGCTCTCTCAATAATTTCCCCGAGGTATGGTCTCCTGACAATGCTTGGCAGCCGGTAGCCGGGACTGCACCTACACTGGTATCCTCCACGCCGGAAGCCCCAACCATGAATTGGTTCACACTGGAAATGTATAATCACGGTTCAAGCGAGAAAATTTTTTCACTGAACTATGTAAGAATGCAAAACTATACAAAACAATACAAAACTCTTATGTAAATTAAGTAATAATGGCAACATATAGTTTTTTCTTTTCTGATTATTGTCTCTGGTTATGTTATGTTATGAACTTAAAAAGCAAACACTACACCAATTTATTGGAGTTTGGAGGAGAAAGTATGTTAGAGAACTCTTTGATTTTTAACAAGCTTTTCAATATTCAGCCGTAATTAAAAAAAATAAAACTATAATTATTCCAACATTCGACAAGGATTAAATCCTTTAAATTAAACGCTAATTTTAACAGCGGTTTGACAGGATTTGGCAAAAGAATGCACTGAACAGAAACATTTAAAATTATTTTTTGTTCATAATTAATTGAAATGTTAATATATTAAACTATTTTTAATAATATCTAAAACTTGGAAACTGCAAAACATTTGATTGTATGATTAACTGGTTGATCGACTTTGAGCCCTATTTCAAAAGAACAAGATCTAAAATGTTGAAAACTTTTAAAACAATGAATAATTAAGGAGGAGAATGTGTAATTACCTCGGTGGTGTCGACTTTACACCTGGCCGTTGACGCAAACCGGTTGGGTTTATCGTTACCTTCACTTCTCGGACATTGGTTGATGTCTATCCTGTCATAGTCCATTTCCATAACAACAGCCGCCGTGTAACTGTCAACGAACAAACATAACAATGTCAACAAATTGATACATTTTCATACAGAATCACTAAAATATAAAGAGTTTATTCTTGAACACCTTTATTATCTGTACTAATATTTATAAATAGAGTAACTCTCCATACTGTATGTAAGAGTTCTTAAATTATTAATCTAGCATAATCTTAGATTACGCTAGATTCAAGTCTTAAAAAAAAGTATTTATATAAGAATTTGTTCCGATGAAATTAATTTTTAATGGCCACTTAAAAATTGCAAAAAAATGCATTTTTATAAAATAAAAAAAATTTAGTTACCTACCCATTTTATTTTTAGTTCATATTAGTTTTATACATTCATAATTATCAGAAGTTTCCTGATACTGCAGCCCTAAACACTAGTAGCTTTTGTGCAATGCCTTACCACTAGCTAGTATTAATATAATAAATAAATTGATTAAAAAAAACACAATATTTAAACAGACACTCACGTTGGATACTCAATATGTCTGAATTGTGTGTGCCGAGGGTAAATGTCGGCGACAGGCGACACAGCTGCCACAAGCCACTTGTTCAGTCTTCCGCAGTCAAAGTATGGGCGGGTCCAGTTGACAGGGCCTGGATTCTGAAATATTCATTCTACATTATGTAAACCTTTTTAAAACTGAAGTCTAAATAAAATAGGAACTTTTAATACTGTGAATCATAAAATCATGAGCATAATGATGTTTCCATAAGGTAGCCTTCCATAAGGAGTTGTAATTTACACCAGGTAGGCTGTCCAATTTATGACAGTAGAATGCAGTGTGCCTACAAAAATATATTAATTGCCTCTCCACAAAAACATATATTTAAAATACAAACCTCATCATTACCGGGCGGGCCATGGAATGTGAATGTCTCATTTGTATTATTCGCATACCTAATCTCCACTTGGTACGTTGTCTTTGTATCATGTCTTCTTTCGACTTTATCCGGCAACCAACGAGTGTACCATTCATTCGTTGTGTAGAAATCCGATGTGTAATCACTTGACAAGCTATCAGGTTCAAAAGCACCCAAATCATCAATATGAAAGGTATTAAGTGTAGATATTTTTTGTAAATGCACAGGATCATTGAAATCATCCGCCCTATACGCCCTAGGAGCAAACCTTGGCATAGTTTTATTGAAGAAACCCCTGTATGACGATGTATAAGACATGTTCGGCGAGAAATATATCGCACTAGCGTTTATGTATGGGTTTGATGATACATCAGCTACTGAAGACAAGAAGTAGTACATCATACCGGGGTCGTAAGTGTCGTTGATTACGGGTCTAATGAAACGTGATTGAAGTATGTAACTCCAAAAAAATGCTCGAGTCATTGCCAAATTGTGCAAATGCAACATAGCCGTACGATTTGGAAATACGGGATTGATATTGATATCCTTTACATCCGGATGGTGAGATACGGAGTCTTCGGGTAAATACAAGTCGTCCAGCTGTTTAATACGACAGTTGTCTGCATTAACTTTGTCCATTTTGCCTCGAATTTCATCGAAAGCATCCCTCAACTGCCACTCGTACTGACCGGCCACACCCCATAGCAGAAAACAAAGCGAAACCGCTAATAAAGCAAAATTAACCACCTCCATTGTAGCACTAATGAAAAACAATTCAGAATTAAATGTTATTAATTCATCTTTAACAAAAAAAAACACCTGCTTTTACTTAGAAATAGCCCACTGTTTTGGGAAGCAATCGTACCGTTTGTGAATATTACGGATATATAAGTTACTCTATGTTTGTATTACGGACGGATACGATACGATACGAAATATGTCAGTCAGATGTGAGTTCAACGAAGTACACGTAGAGGGAGACGTTCAGTCATTTTATTTATAGACGTATCTGTGAGAGAACATAGTCTTTATAATCTGTGGACGTATCTACTATTTAGTTAGTTTGGTTTGTGCTATAGACTATAGACCCACAGATCATTCATACCGTAGATTCATACCTTCATACCTAATAGAATTTAGTTACTCTGTGACCTAACCTTACAAATACAACACAATACATACAAACTTCTTACAATTTTTAGCAATTTTAGTAAATAAATAAGCATTGCATTTTTGTGTAATTAATTAAATATTATTTATAATGTCAATTGCACTATAATACACTTTATAACATCAGAAAATTCTTTAATAGTCATGGCTGGAGTATTATTTCGTAAGTTTATATAATTACACACTTAGAATAATAACGCATTACACATTTCAATTACATTTTAACATTGTCAAATATTTACTTTTGAGGAATTAATATCAACTTTCACTATTTTTGCATTTTATAATATAAATATTGTTATTTTTATTATGACTGAACTGTGCTTTGTTTCCAGGGACTTTTATCAATAATGCTTCAACTACTTACAAATGCAACACTACAAGCTTGGTATGCATTCTAAAAAAAACTTTAGTTAACTCAATAAAACCTAGAAATAAAAAAGCAATCCAATGTTTTAAACGTTTTATGTATATTTTTTTAGAAAAAAATCCATACTGCCACAGCATACTATGCGGCCCGGAAAGGTACTAGGGCAAAAGCACAAGCCAAGAAGGTGAAAATTGAAGTTGCCAAAGTTGGATTTATTCCTCATAATCAGAGGGGCAAAGACAAGTATGAATTTTAATGTAAAATGCTTAGATTAATAATTAGTCTTGCTGTGCTTGACTAGATACTGCCGTCGTACTTGTCAAATGCGGCAACAAATACTACGCCGAATTCGGCGTACGCGAGCCAGTCACACTGCAAGCTATCTGTGACGTGTGCGTGCTGAATGTTTTATTAAATTTTGGGCATAATAAAATGCCAGTTTGCATAGTGAAACTGTGTAAAAAGTAATGAAAAGTGATGCAACAATTTACACACACTACAATAAAAAGTTGCCACATTTACGGAGTTATTGTGTGTAAGCTAAGTAATGCTAATCAATGTATAAGCTATGTATAATGCACTGGTGTTGCATTATTGTAACATCCCTTGACACGCTGGATTAGTATGCAATGCATTGACCATGCCATCTCTTGTAGTGGATGGTGCGGCAATTCTTTGTCCTGTGTACATATAATATTTGTATAGCCAAGAGGCACATTCTAACTGTGTCATCAAATTTATTTTCAGAATAGCAAAATCCATTGTTAATGTACATGCTGATGACTCATACAAACATATGCCCGTTGATGATGTATATCCATTGAGGTATTACAGATGGGTTGTGTATACAGCGGAAGATGCTGTGAAGGCACACCAGGAAACACACCATAAAACCATGTACAATATACCTGATGCACTTGTCTATGCACAAATTGATTTGAATATGGAAGCTGTTAAGGCAGTAAGACATTCTTTACGCTTTTACTTATTTGGCATTCTGTTCAGTGATTGCTAGATGTTGTGTTTGAGGTCCATATCTTCATCTGCAAAAGATTCATTTTTCATTTGTTTTTGACTAATATATTATGTATAATGGTTCAATGTAATATGTATGGGTTTCAATATAATGTGTATATTGTATTTTTTTGCTGTCCACAGAAAAAGTATTTAGATAACTTCACAAAGATAACTCTGTATCCTCATACATTTCCTCGAGACGAAGAGCGTACAATTCTTGCTTTCGTCAAGGGACAAGAACTAATCAAAGATGCAACAGACGCTGGGGCGACCATTGTGGGTGGTGTTGAACTAGTTAAGAAAATTCAGGTAATAAAGTTAATGTTACTTTGAGTGAAAAATTAATTACTTTTGTTAATTACTAATAATTCATATTAAAAGATATTTATTATAAATAATAATAAAAGAGAGATAGAGCTTTACACAAGTCTTTAATACTTTACTGTAATGATTACAAAAAACTATTGCAGGTGGGGGAAATAAAAATACCAGATTATGAATATGTCATAGCTCATCCAAACATACTAACCGATTTAGTGCCACTCAGGGGACTGATGAAGAGAAAGTTTCCCAATCTTCGTAGTGGCACTCTGGACAATGATATAGTAGGACTAGTCAAAAAATTCGCCTCCGGGGTTCAGTACAGGACAGTAAAGGATGAAGTACAACAGAGTTATGGTTTTATCAAAGTCCCAGTCGGCAGGGTAGGTTCTTTTTAATCATTTCCTAAAAGTCTCAGTTATCCTAGTTAAGTTTTCTATACTAATATATTATTAAGAGGAAATATTTATATTTTTGTTTGTAATATCAATTTGTAATGACTGAACTCAAAAACTATTGATGCAATTTTAAAAATTCTTTCACCTATAGAAAACTATATTATCATAACACGTAAATAAACTATAAATATAACTTTGCCTAACTTAATCTCAAGTTTTATGCACTTATATTTAAAAAAAAATGTATAAAAGAAATAAACAATTTTTTTTTTCAGCTAAATATGGAAGCAAAGCAAGTTGAAGAAAACGTAGATGCACTTCTTAAAGACATTCAAGCATCAAGACCAAAGAGGGATGGTCTATTCATTACCAGGTGAGTTTATTGTCACTGTAGTTAATTGTATGATACTGATGAATAGTTTTATCTAATTGTTAAAAGTTAATAATGAAATCAATTATGAATATTATTTTATATTAGGTATTCTTGATATTGAAACAGATATTCTTATTTAATTTTTTTTTTGCTGTCTACTACTAATTACTATTTTGGTTATAATTTGTTTTTATTTTTCATACAGATGTGTATTGGAAACCCCCCATTCACGTGAAAAATTAAAAATTGATCCATTTGTTCATGTGGAGCGAGAAATTTCAAAGGAAGTCCAAGCTGAAAGCGACGACGAAGACGATGAAGCTGTTGCAGCAAATGCATAGATAATTATAACGTACCTAGTATAAAAATAGCTTCAATAAACATGATTTATGTATTGGTTTAAAAAGTTTGTTTTATTTACACAATTTTATGTGTTCAAATTATTTATTCTTCTTCTTCTTCTTCTTAGGTTTAAAATGGCTTATTTATTCTTGAACGCGTCCTTAAAATATTGACGGTCACAAGTTGAAACGTCATTCTCAAACGTCATTGCACGTCAACGTTAGCTACTTAGCGCTGTCAAAATAGAATCGAATCGAACTGAAGAAAAGAGGGGCGTAAAAATCCGCCATTTTGTTCCCTAATGAAAATTTAGAAATAAAATAAAAACTCTTGTTTATCCAATCAATCCCTGTGTAAAAGTGATATTTAAGTCTTGTGTAGTGTTTTGAAAAGCTGTGATATTTGTGTTTCGCTATTCATTTTGTACAAATTTGTTTACGTTCGCCTTGACGTTTTATAGTTGACCGATTTTGACGTCGATTATAGAGCTCTAGATAATCAAAATGAGCACAAGAGAGGACGAATACGATTATTTATTTAAAGGTAAACTATTTGCGAAATTTCTATACTATTTGTTTGTAGGTGAAATTACCATTTTCATCTCGTACAACCTATTTTATTGTTAGCTTTGTTTCGTCGCCGAATGACGTAGAAAAAAGCTGTGAGCTATACTGTTTCTGTTTCTTTGTTATCTACCTAAGCCCCTAAAGCTTTTATACCCTACAATTGACATACCTCTACAAGAAAATAGCCGAATTCATTAAAAGTTTCCACTTGTAATCTATCAGCTGATTGGACTTGCGAATCGATTTTTCTATAAATTTCGTTGTTTCGTGAGTCACCTTCCTACTCATGTTGTGACCTAATCTTAATATCTAATGGATGAAATAAAATTATAGTTGTTTTTTTGCTAAAAGAAAAGTAGGTACCTAACTAATGTGAGCATCCTTTGTTACAGTTGTGTTAATAGGCGACTCAGGTGTGGGAAAGAGTAGTCTTTTGTCGCGTTTCACTAGAAATGAATTTAATCTAGAGTCAAAATCTACAATAGGCGTGGAATTCGCAACAAGAAGTATAGAGGTAACATTTTCTTCATTATTGTTTAGGTTTATACTAACTTTTGTTGTTTTGAATGAAAAAAGAAACTAAGTAATTTCAACGGCGAAGAGCCAATAAACTTTCTAACATAAACATTAAAGTTAATGAATCAATTCATGTAGAAAAAAATATCAACTTCTCAGAAAATTTAAGGTAGGAAGTATTGTCATTTCACTGTTGATTTATATTTTGTATTTTTTAGATCATTTTTTAAGTCAGTCTTTTGACACATACTTTTAGATTATTTAAAAATATGGCTGATTCAAATAATAATTATATCTATTCTATTCATTAATGTAATCCTGGATTCTAATTAAGCATTCACTTTAATTAATTTGATATAAATATTTTATTATTAATGAAGATTTTTTACAAAATGAGGTGAAAAAAATCAGTGTCTGTTGCATAGGCTGTTGTTTATTTTAATTTAAATTATGGTAAAAAAAATTAATACATAGCCTCAGTTGAAAAATGTATAGTACCTAGTACTAATAGTATAAGGAGAGAAGTTTTGTTTTTTTGTATGTTTTTAATGAATAAACTCAAAAGTACAGGACCAATTTTGAAAATTCTTTCACCTATAGAAAGCTATAATATTAGTGAAAAACATATATAGGCTATGTTTTATCAAGATACGCAGGTGAAGTCACGTACAATAGCTAGATATTTAATGCTATACCTATTGTTTTTGTTAAAAAACAATATTTTTCATTCATTGTTTCATTTGTCTAACTAATGCTTTCCGATACTATAGTAATTTGTTTTATTCACTTTCCCCTGCTATATTGAAAATTAATAATTGCTTTTTTAATTAATAATTTGTTTGAAAGCAAAAATAATCATATAAGCCTTATATTCAAACACCTTATTCAGTTTTCAATCATTTATTAAACCTGCACATTTTGAAACTGATCATAACAAATTGAATCAGAGGCTGACCTCAAATACAAATTATAATAAATGTATGTGGCAATGATGTTCAATTCACTGCATTGATTGTCAATTATAACAATAACAGAAACCTCACATTTATGCTTATTATAGTGACACATTTTTTGCTATTTCTTTTGTGATGCTGAATTAAATTCATTAATCATCAATGTCTTGCATTGAATTAATATAACCTTTTATATACACTAATCGTCCATAACACAAAGCTAGATTATAGCTAGATTATTTTTAGTGTACAAGTATAGTTTTATCTCTAATTAGGTGGACAGCAAAACCATAAAAGTTCAGATATGGGATACCGCGGTTCAATAGAGATATTTATTGTCAATTAATAACAATAACAGAAGTTTAACATTTATGTCTACTTTTAGTCATCAATGTCCTGCATTGAATTAAAATAACCTTTTATATCTATATATTAAACGTCCACGACACACAAAGCTAGATTATTAGTTTTATCTCTTATTAGGTGGACGGCAAAACCATAAAAGCTCAGATTTGGGACACCGCGGGTCAAGAGAGATATCGTGCTATCACATCGGCGTACTACCGCGGCGCGGTGGGCGCTTTACTGGTGTACGATATAGCCAAGCACCTGTCTTATGAGAATGTGGAGAGATGGCTACGCGAACTCCGCGATCACGCCGACCAGAACATATTGATCATGCTCGTCGGCAACAAAAGTGATCTTAGGCATCTTAGGTGAGTTACTGTTAAACTTTTAATAAGTGAAACATATAATGTGGTGACTAAAAGTTGTTTAATTAATTTAATGTTGCTCGCTTTATCTTCATCTTTTCACAAAGGGAAAAAATAAAAAAGAACCTTGTTGCAAAGAAGAAGATGGGATTTTTATAGAAGAGAAGTGCGAGTATAATAAAAAAATGTTAAATCCGTAAGAGAAATGTATCTCTTTTTTGTGAATAGGGAGTTCCCTATAATAAGTTTTTTTTTTATGCAACATAAGCTTGTTTCCAGTAAACATAATGTATTTTGTGAATTGGGAATATTATGGCCTTTAAGAGAAACTGTATCTTTTTTTGGGAATAGGGAGTTCCCTATAATTTTTTTTTTATTTCAACATATGCCAGTTAGCAGTAGACAATATGTGTAATATGTACCGGAATAGTACGGTTTTGTTTAATTTTATTTATTTTTCATTCTTCACATATAAAAAAGTATTAATTCTGAGTTAGGTATAATAATTAAATTAAAATAATGTAAAACGTATGTAAAATAATGTAATTAAAATATGACTTCGCCCAGCGCGTCTCTTCCCTTCCACCTTACCCTTACACATTGTCTGGGGTACAGAAAAGAACATAATATCTAGAAAATACAACTGTTCCCTAAGGACGCGGTCGAATACGCGGGCAAAAAAGCATATTCATTAATGTTTAATTTAATAACTATATTAAAGTTTATATACCTACTGTGTGTGCGACGTAGTTAGTAGGTCTTGGTCATAGTCACAATCCATCGCATTGTGTATTTGTGTATCCACGAACGATAATGATTTAAACAAAAGACTGGTATATAGTGACGGTATTTTATAGGTTTCAATTATTTTTTTTAGGTTTGTGTATGTTTTTCACTTTAAAAAAGTAAAAAGTTTTGAAAAGATTTATAGGTTAGGTTAGCGGAGGATAATTGAGGTGGTAAGGAAGCAAATTGGTTAATGGTAATTGGTTAATTTCCCAGATCGATCCCAACGGAAGAAGCGAAGGCGTTTGCGGAGAAGAATGGTCTTAGTTTTATCGAAACGTCCGCTCTCGACTCCACCAACGTAGAACCGGCATTCCAGAACATATTAACCGGTGAGTGTAGTACACTTGGCTAATATATGCATAAGTATTAAGTACACATAAGTAAGTTACTTAAAGTAACAGTTCATAACATAACAGAGGAAAATTTTTTTTTTGGAACTTTTGTCTGTCGCTATCTATATTACACTAATATTATAAAGAGAGAGAAGATTTGTATTTTTGTATGTTTGTAATGAAAAAACTCATTAATTCTTTAAAAGTGCTTTCACCTAAAGAAAGCTTTATTATCAGCAAGTAACATAGGCTATATTTAATTTTATGAGGATGAGGATGTAGTTGCATGTATTTTTATCATTTTAACTAGCAACAAAAAATCATTGTATTTAAAATTAGAAAATTCAAGTGATCTGTTGACCTGCATATCGTCATGTACTATATCTCTTATAACAAAGAGTTATTTTATCGTATGAGTATAAAGTCCTCCCAACACAACACAGCCGAAATTGATAGATCATATTTAAAACTTATTAGATAGCCATTGTACCAGTGATTGTAATAATTATCATTGATGATAAAATGATATCATTGCTAAATAAAAACAAAATGTATATATACTATAGTATTTAGCAATACAGCTTTTCTGTATACAGAAGGCCTCTATGTGCTATTAAATTAGCTAGGTTATCATTGTTTAACCTTGTTTTTTTTTTTGTTTGTGCAATCGCACTAAACACGTCAAGTGTCTGTCTGTCACACATCCATTTTGTTCCTCTCGGTCTTGTTAGGAATCCTGAAGCTACTCTTTCATTCCTTACTGGTATATTTATAAAGTTCAATCAATAGGCGACACAAGTACACTGCATTTCACAGTACTTCTGGCGGCCGTAACCACTCCTTTACAAAAGACCGCCGTGAAATAGCATGTGTGTTTTTGTGTTTAGGTCTTATCCTTAATTGTATAATACTGTCGTTATACTATCGTTTTGCTTGCTGATATTTTACTAGGGTCTTTCTTGTAAAGGTTGGCTACATACATAAAGCCGACGCCACACATTACGAATTGAATGGCCAATAATTGTAACCAAGGAATGCAGCCACACATTGGCTTTAATATCTTTTGGCCAACACATTAGCCAAGAGCATTCGAAAGTTGGACTGTTGATGTCGCACGTACAACACGCACATCAACTCACTCACTTCACTCCCCCTCGCGTTTGATCGTGTACAAAAAACCGACACATGGCGGGTTGACATTAGCTATTGAACGCAATGTTCCTTTTATGTCCAATATCTGTCCAATTGGATCAAAGAATATAACTTGTGGCATAATGTGTTGCGGCGGTTTGCAGAGATCTACAGGATCGTGTCGCAGAAGCAAATGCGCGATCCGCCCGAAGGCGACATCATCCGACCGGACGCCGAGCCGGCGGACGTGAGGCCGTCGCAGGCCGACGCCGTGCGCAAGCACTGCTGCCAGTAGCCAACTCCATTGGTGAGCTAAACTATTCTAAACTAACCTACGCTCTACCCTATCTGCTCTTTGATAACATTGTGCATATTATCATGCATATTATGATTCATGTGCCTTTTTTTTAACTACAAAAAATAAATAAGACAATCTCACTGGTCTGAGGCACAAAATTGGCGGACTGTGTTTAACTTTTTTTCTAATATTCTCTAATCCTTAAATAAATATATGTGTCCATTTACTCTTGCTATAATCATTATCACAATTCACAACACATCCAGTTCAGTATAGATTATTTTGTACAATAAATATAACGATATATTTTTTCTTTTTTATTGCAGAAGCCGACAGTAACAGAAGTGGCACACTAAACAAACACACAAAAGCAAATCATTCCCGCGAAACAACAATGAATATATAGTGTTGCCAGACAATAGTTTTTGTTCAACGTCTGAATGACGCATTATAATAAAGAGAAATGCAATATCTATCGTTGTCACAGTGATTATTTCGCCTGGCAACACAAGACCGACTCCATTAAAAAAAGTTAACAGTGGCTCATGTAGATAGCTTTGTGTAATTATTGATATATATATATTATTATATACATTAGTGTCCGAATAAAATTTAAAAAATAAAACCTGTAACAATGTTAAAACTAATTTATTCAGTCTTAAATAGTAAATAAATAAATGCTTCTGTTTAAAAAGGCACACAATCGGTTCGGCGTTCATACTAAAATGATATTTATGTTCAAGTGTTTAAGGCGCAAAATGTTCCCAAATTATAATAATTTTGTATAAATTTAATATAAAAAATTTAATTTAAAATTGCTTTCTTACTTTAAATTCAGACATACAAACTTAATCTTTCTTCAAAATACATAAAGTATTATTTCTGTTAATAAATTTTAAATCCCTTATACTAAATCGGCAGTGTCAATGGCGACGGTAGCCACTTACCATCAAGTGGACCGTCAGCCTGTCTGTCGACCTTTACATTGAAAAAAAAATTGGGACGTTTATTTCGCGCCTGAAGCCCGGACAGTGTCCATATTCCTGATTTTTTTTATTATTTAAGGGAACAAGAGACGTTTTGTTTCTTTGTCAGTTAGTAGTTAATCAATTTTATGTATTTATTTAGTGATTATATTATTATTAAAATGCTAGTTGTAATACATACGTGAATATTCACTTCGACCTGTCAAAGGTGGTGTTGACAGTTGGATCTCTGTCTGTCAAATGAGACATTGTAAAGTTAACTATGAATAAATATTTAAAACGAGGAAAAAAGGAATTAAAGGAATTATACAACACATTAATCAAAATAAATATTTATAGTTTTTTTTTTATACAAAAAAAATCCACAAAAAAGTGATTTTCTATGAAATCGCTTTGATTTATTACAAAATTTTAAAAATATCAATTTTGAAGAATGAAAATTTAAAAAATATGAGATTTTCACTATTCATGACAGAATAAAAAAATAATTAACTAATAATTTATAAAAAATATTTAACAAGTAAAAAAAGTAATATCTTATGTAAGCAATACAATGGGAAAATTAACTGCTAAGGCTTGATAACTAAAAATGTCTTGTTAGGTACATTGATTTGTATTTAATTATTATTTTTTTCAATTATACACTTAGCTCTTAGATTTTTAAATAAGTAACGAGATAGCTTTTTTAAAGAAGACTCTGTTTTTACTTGTGGATATTATGTGCCTTTTGTGGAGGAAAAGGGACGTGTACATTAAAATATGCTTTTATCATTTCTCAAGATAGTGTTGCTATAACTCAAAAAAAGGTTTTAGTGTTGTCATCACAAAAAAGAACACTAATACTCACAGACAAGTGTTCAAGCCATTTTTTTTTTAAATTAGAAACGGCACCTACCAAGGCCTACGCAGCCTACACACGTTTTTTTTAATTAATTCGAAGATATATGCGGTGTTCGTTGTATCTAATGAATATAATATTAATATTGTATTATGGTCATACATATGCATGGTTATTTTTTTAGTGCCTATCTGTAATTACTTTATTAAAGACAAAGATAATAAAATATAATTACAAACTGCTGATGTTTCATTTAAACGGTACCCATCGCTTTATGAGCAAAGTTTCTATAATTTTTACATAGTATGAAACGAAATCTGGCTGTCTGTCCCGTTGCATGTACGGCCTTTAATGCGGTTTGCACTTAATGGAAAGAGTGTTAAACGGAGTTTCTATACACTATAGCTGCTTTTCGCAACTTGGCCGCGTTGAAAAATGAAAAATATAACACGTGGTAGCGCCATCTATCGGCCGTAGAGCGTATCGCTATAAATACCAAGCAGTTCTACTCAAATCCGATAGATGTCGCGTGACCCCCTACCGCTTCACCTAATTCTATTTTAAACTGCAATAGGTAGATGGCGCTACCAAGTGTGTCCCGGGTGAAGCCTGTTATATAAGTTGACGCAAAATATTTTTTAAATGTATTTATAACGCCCCGTCCTTTTCTTACGCGTCTTCCCTCTCGCTCACACTCACGCGGCCAGATAGACGCAACGCCCGCGCTGCCCTCAGCAGCTACGGCGGGGCCAGTTGCGAGAGTTTTGAATGGTACCCGGACGCGCCGTGTCGTCCGACGGCCCGCCCGATATTGTGTTTAGACAGTTATTATTAATCTTAGAATTCTGTGGTCTTTAGAAGTAACAATTGTACATACGGTTCTCTTAATTATAAATAAATGCTTTAGTCAAGTGTAAAGGACTAGTGTTTTTCTTGAACAACCAAACGGGCAACCGAACACCCAGGAGCCCCCGATCGAGCTCGCTACATATTGTATTTAAAGTACAAGTTTACAACTATGTATAATCTTTTTCAATACTTAAATGTTCGATAGCAGGCATGCACGATTTCGGATTTCCACACTACCGCTGTGTAAATGCTTATCAACATTTTCGTCTCAGATTTAAATCAGCAACGTTTGACTCAGGTCAAATGGAGTTAGGTCAAATTATTTTTAAAATAATGAAAACCAAACGAACTTTTCTTAAAAATAATTTATTTCTTGCCATAAAATTTAAAGGATAAGATATAGTGTGCTGGTGTGGATGAATTTGTGCTCATCAAAGTGGAATTGTTGATGATTTCACTTCTTAGTCAAGGAAGCGACGAGGCCCTTGAAGGCTTCGAGGCCTTCTTCGTTGGCCTCCTTGTAGCCGGGAGCTGTCTTCTTTACGGTCTCGTACCATCTGCAAAACAATTTTAATAAACCATTTCGTTTATTTGCTAATACATGGGCATGCTAGTAATATTTTGAATAATTTGGAACATGTTAAAACACCAAACAGTTAGATAATAAAGCTCTGATAAATCAGACAATTCCGAGGTCGATAGTCGAGGCCATTTGGATTCAATAGATATAAGTATACCTATAAATACTATTATAAATCAAAGTGAACTAAATAATAGATAGATAAATATTTAACCACCATTAAAATAATTTGGAAACTATCGGGTTCTATATAAATATCATAAATGTTCTGGTGTTTGGTTTAATTTTTTTATTTTTTTATTGGTAATTTTTAGTTTTTGGTATCCATAATACAAGCAATAATGTGGTACTACTTAGATGGTGCTGTGTGGAATGTGTGAAGATATTTATTTATTTATTCTAATTAACTTAATAACTTAGAATTGTCACACTTATTACTTAGGCTAAATTAGTGTACAGACAGATATACTTATTGACTTTTTAACGCAACCTCATCAGTTTTTAACTATCAATATTTAACACGTCAGCTCTTGGCCTTAACTGCGATGATAGATAACATCTTTTTATTCTTGATACATTAGGTACATTCATCATCAATGAAGACTGGACTGAATTTCTGAAATATATCGAAAGCCCAGCACTAATCCCTTTACAATTTAATAAATCCAAATATACAGACCTCTTAATATTAGCATATTTCAAGAAGTCGATATCGGTAGCCTCGAAGCTGGAGACGCCGGCGATGAGGCTCAAGTCGGCCACAGTGAGGTTGGGGCCGGCCACGAATTTCTGCCCTTCGAGGAACTTCTCCAACAATTGGAGAGCTTCATCCACCTTTGCTTTCTTGTCGGCATCTGCCTCAGCACCACCGAATACTTGAGGGTACTAAAATAACGAAAAGCAAAATAAACACTTATCTAATAATACCTACAGTAAAAATCATAATTTTTGCCAAGACTAAAGTTTCGTGCATTTAGTCATAGCAAAAACAAAAGTTGAAGAAGGGAATATTCGAATTCATCCGCGTTCCTTTTTCTTTAGGCATTTAAATAATTTTTTTGTTCATATCTTTTTCTCGGGCGTTGATTTATTTTTTATTTTTAAATGTTTCCCCGGGAATAGTAATTTTTTTCTTTAGAAAAGGTACCCTACATACTTTTTTGTATTCCCGACAATGTGAATGGAAATTAAGATTAGTAGAACAAATATTAAATTGTAAAGTAAGTAAGTATAGGTACATATATAAGTTGTGCTTAAATTCTTAATGGAGACCAAAGTTTACATAGGCGTAAAGAAACATAAGTGTCTTTTTCCTCCTACCCTACTTACAGGACAACCGTAGGTAATAGTTGTGGAATATACTCACGAAGTAATCACTAAATCTCTGGTATAGTGTGCCAATGTCGAAGTACAGTCTCTGATCAACTACAGCTCTGGCTTTAGGGTCCTCCGGGTAGAGGGTGCTGCCTTTGCCATATTTGTTTACTAAGTATGTGATTATAGCGCGCGACTCGAAAAGCGGTAACCCGTCGTCCACTAACGTGGGCACTGTGTGTTGTGGATTTAGCTGAAATCATAAAAGTGACATTCATTTTTATATTTGCTAGTAGGTAAGTTTCAAAGGTAACACAGGAAGCAGTGGCATGTTGTTTGTGTTAAAGGCGACGGTAACCACCTACCATCACGTGGACCGTCAGTCGGTCTGTCGAACCTTAATTTTTTTAAAATTATAATGCAGACATACAAACTTAATAAATCCCTTTGTTTTTAATTGACATGATTTTTTTATCCTGTTGACGAATTCTGTACCACGTAGGTATACGAAATGTTACTAGCTGTCCTAAAAAGCTAGACAAATTAACAACAAATATCTAGCCCTGTCTAGGTATCCAAAATTCAAATACCTTATGTCCAGATAAATTGAACCCTTTGGTACCCTTGGTATCATCAACCATTAAGGTACATAGTTCCATTGATGGAATGGAACTGAAGCAAATATTTTTTGTCGTAGTTCCAATACCCATCCAATACCTGATTAGTAACATGGCAAATACTTTTTTTTATTACTCATAGTACATTCAGAAAACAAATAGATATTATATTCAAACGGACTTGAACCTTGGATACCTACCTACTGAATACAACGATACAAGCTTCACTTGTAACCGAGGTGGAAACGGAAGGCGGCGTATAATAAATAGAAATCCTCACACGAGAATGATGTTAATTAATACCCTGGTATTCGTTTTTAACGAAACAATAGACACTATGACAATAGGTTTACGCTACCAGAACCCTTTCACACTAGGCAACGGAGCAGAACGCATCATCTCACTTCAAAACAAGAAATGTAAGTCTAGACTGGCTAAAATACAGAGACAACTAAGTAGGATTGTGTTTTATAACATGACTTGCATGTTGAGTAGGTACTTAAGTAGGTAAATTGTGAAACTATTATAATAAGCGAATAAGTTTGTTTTTATCCTTAATTATTTTATGAGGATAATAATATATTTTTATACTACAAATAGAGGATCATTAATATAGAAATATAAATATCTAACAATAGAATCAAATCTATATAATTTTACTAGCTACACGCTCCCTGCTTCGCCCGGCTTCAAAATAAAAAATAACCTATCTTATAAGGTGAACCAAATTACACATAGTTATGAAGTTTTATCAAAATTGGTTCAGTAGTTTAGGAGTCCATTGGCGTCAAACAACATGACACATAATTTATATATATATATATATATATATATATATATATATAAGAGATTAATACGTGAAAAACTAAAACTTAGGTTCTCTTTTTAAAAAAAATTCTTGGTTCTCTTTTTAAACAACACAATTGATAAATTATACTTTTCGTCTGGTAAACAAATGAGTTAAGGACGACCTCTTTTCGGATTTCGCACTAACCCAATACAATTCTAGTCAGATTCTTATTCGAAAAGACATACTATTTATTTAATTTTTTTCGGAACAGATAACGCACCGGCCGGCAGACAAGTAACTAAGTACTTACCTCTACCCAGTTATTAAATGTCGAAACTCCGAAGGAATGTAATTACGTTTCGTAACCGGTAACCGGATCAAGGTGGTTTCGCTATGGGCTTGGGTGGGGACCATGCACTTTATGCACCATGTTAAAAAGTTACTTCGGAGTTAAACATTACTTTGCCATGAAACCTTCTTTTTAAAAAGTATTCTCAATTATAAGGAATACAAATATGAATAACATTGCGCGTGAAATAACGGGTCCGTGGCTTACGCCCCCAGCGGTCGACGCATCCGTGGTCGAGGATCCCGATCAGTTTAATTTGATACGAACAAAGACTATATAAGTATATTTGGGAGTAATGGATACGAAGCAATTTTTATTCAAATGTAGGTACTGGCAGGCATAAAAATGTTTTACAAAACTAATAGATAATATATAGTTATTAAGAGTAGATATATGTACCTAATATATTATATCTTAGCATGTGTGCTGTTGTGTTACAAGTTACAATGAGTGACATATTATGTTAGATTCCCTACCATCAAGTGGACCGTCAGCCTCTCTGTCGAAACATAAAAAAGGACAAATATCCTAAAAGACAGCCTTCCTAAGTCTAACGAAATCTTTCCGTCCGTTCCAACTTTAGTACTTCTTAATATCCGGTGAAACTACGAGGTTAATAATAACCTTAATAAGTAACATTAAAAACAACAAATAGAAACTTCAGCAAACTAATGTTGGAAAAACACTCAAGGAGGCACCGAGGTAATTACGTTTTTATCACATAGATAATAAAGCCTGTATTTGTTTAGAGATAAATGCTTATTGTAAAGTTCTGTGATCGGGTTCAACGATCTTTTAGAATTCCAACTGAAACATTACATCATTTTGTGCGTTGTCCCTTTTATTTTAGCCTTGAAGCTAAAGGGCGGTAGTATCAGTCAAAACTGAGTCATATTAAAATATGTTTAAAGTTCAAAATCAATTGAACGTCCATTTAATATGGATGTCGCTGTTATGCTATGGTGGCTATGGTATCGTTGTAGGAGTTTTGCTGTACACATGGCCTAAATATCGTCATGGGCATCGATGGTCATGGGTAATACACAATTTTATAATACCAGATACCTAATATTTGGAGTATGAATTTCTTCATTTAGGTAATGTAGGTATAGATTTTTGATTTTGGTGGTTACCAAGTGGTTACCTACTGCTACTAAACGGGCTGCCACTAATAAACTTAACTAAGTAGGTTACCTACATAATTTGAGATAGACACTTTGGTTTTCATGTTTGCACTGGATAGATTTTAAAATTAACAATATTAATAGGTAATATTATGTTTTTTTTTTATTTTTAGGCAAATATTACCACTCTCACTCAAAATCAAATTACATCAAAATACTTATTTATCAATACTAACTAAATGTTAAGTACCTAAATAAGTACATAATTGTGTTTTCCTGTCTAATCTAAACGATTGCGATATTATTTTTTCTTATCAATGTTACTATACGCAAAACTTGTTTAAGAATTACAGGGGAATTTTATAAGTAGGTAGGTACACTAGTGTTTCCCGCGACTTCGTCCGCGTCTGATCGCTACCAAACTTCACAGGAACACCACCATTCTGAAGATTTTTTGAAAGTTTCATCAAAATCGGTTCAGCGGTTTTGGAATCTATAGGAGACATACGAGGACATACATACACACATCGCCTTTTATATATAAGATAAGAAGTATATTTGTAAAAGAAAATTAAATATAAAGCATCAAGGTCTTTCAAATACTCGTACCAATTACAAAGCAATTAATTGATGAACTAACTGGAAAATTATGTCATTACGACGAAACTATATGTTGATGGTAAATACTAACATAACATAATATTATGTAATAAATAAAAATCAATTTTTATATGTATTTGAAAATTATAAAAAAATATGTTTAGTTTTTATAGCAATAACAACTTATTTAAACTTAAAATTTCGCACAGCACGGTCCGTAAGTACTATTTTTTTATTTTTTTTTTATTTTTTCTTTATTTTTTTTTATTTTACCTTTAGGAACTCTGGTTTGAGGTGTTCTCCGTGATGTAGATCCACCAGTTTGAGGTTGAGATTTAAGTTGAGAGCCTTAGCTGTGAGGAGGACAGCTCTGCAAGGCGCTGAACCGGGAACGTAGTACAAATCGATAGGCATTTTGTTTCTGAAAAGAGATAACAATATAATATTTCAAGTTAGCTATAGGATATTTGAAGACTTTAACAGGACACTGCAAACCTTTTGTTATACTAGTAGGCTTTACCTTTATAATACCGCTCCAAATAAGAACAGTACCTACGATTTAGGAAAACTCTTTAGTTTAAAATCTTGGAATTCTTGCTTTTATTTTATTTTTATTTTTGTTATTTTATTTTTATTTATATACTTCTCTCTCTTCTTAACTAATCTTCTTAGGTATTTACTTATTTATTTGCTACTTAGCTGGTGCGCGTGACTTCGTCAACGTTGAAAAATAAAAGATAATGCGACAAAGTATGTAAAGCGTTTGCTATAGCTGGTGTAATGAACAAACTCGAAAACTACTGAACCCATTTTAAAAATTCTTATAAATAAATCGTGTAACTAACTCAACTTTCTTATGTATATTTATGTATATAAACCTCCCGTGAAAAATTATCTTATATATTGATGGTGAAAACCGCATCATAACCCATTACGTAGATTACGAGGAGTCAGCGTATATACAAACAGTCAAACCATTTATGTATATCATGTAAGGGATTTTGAATCGTTATCACACGGCCCGGGTGAAGGCGTACGGGGACAGCTCGCAATGAATCGATAATCCCGAAATGTAGGCTCGCACACAATACGATTTTTGTATTATAGTGAAATTTTAATATTCTGTTTCATTTCGTTCAATAATAATTACCTAATATATTCTCAACTCTTTTCTATTGTAAAATGGAGGTTGAATACAAAGGCGAAGTGAATGGTTAAGCAAAAACCGTTCAATGCTGTAGAATGCAAAGGTTACCTATATTACTACCGGCCTTTTAATTTTATATAGATGCCTATACGTACTTACCTACATTTCTTGTATTTAGCGCCACACAACGAAATAGTAGGTATATCTCTGCCTGGCGCCACATTGAGAATTTCAGCTTATTTATTTGAAGTTAGAAATTGTCTTTAGTAACACACTTCTATATCTACATCTATACCTACATAAAATAAGCATAAAATCTAGTCTCTGTCCGCCGTCTGTTTCTACGCTCAATTCTAAAGGATTTTTGAAAATTTTTACTCCGTTCTAATACGGTTCTAATAATACATACATTCTATGTAAGCAATGTATGGGGAAAAAAAAATTATGGGTCCTCATTAAATTCTAAACAAAATATGTTCTATTCATTATTTTGATTAGCCTTACGGTTTCTAAGCTATACTTAGCTAGTTATCATACTTTGTGAAGGTTAGTTTGAAAATAGCTATGGCTTGAAAACCGTTTGTTTGACTGAAAACATAGAACGATCGGACTATAATTAAGCCTGGGCGGGTCGCTGGTTACTTAACTTACTATAAACTATAGGTACTAACCTATACTAGTTTTTTGTTAACAAAATCGTAAACCGGAAAAATATTAATGACGGTTGTTTTCGTGACCAGTGTTGACCTTGAACATTCTGTTCTGAGGCAGCTCGATAGAAACATTATTTTTTATTTGGTAACAAATGAATGTGCCGATTAATTTGATACACTTTTAAGCCTTCTTGAAACTAGCGACCCGACTCCGGCTTCGCGCGGATATATTTTTTGTGACTAATTTTAATTCGGATTAATTTGTGACTACATCCGAAGTAAGAGTATGAAGAACCCACACCTTCACAGCTAAGTGTAGTCTACGTAATAGTCTACTTATTCTATGGTAGTCTTTTGTAAGGGGGTTACCTATTAATAGCTGTGCCCTACCCCCAGTGCCTTTTTACTTTGCAGACAATTAATGCTCCCAGTGAGAAAGCGTCTTTACAATGCTTTATCTGATACCTAGGTATTATCTACTCTTGGATATTAAACAGCTAATCACGTTTATCTTGTATCTGGGTAATTATTCACGTCACGATGAGGTAACTTATTATTTAATTTACTTGCTTCAATTCTAATACACAGTCTAACATAAGTAAATTTAATTAAATGCATAGATAAAATTATAATTACTTGTCCAATGTCGTGATATTTTATTTAATTCTCTGCAATTAATTAATTACATAATTAATGTTTATGGTTTTTTGGGAAGTCGATTATCTCTTTCTTTATTTTTTAATTTAACTTACTGATAAGTATTATTTTATTTATTCAAGGCCTTAATCGGGGGTCTGAATGAAGCAGATATCATCCACGGATAAGCACCGGAAAAAAGCACTGTGCTCGAGGGATTAACTAAAAATAAAAAATGAACTTAACGCCTGACAAAAATATTTTTGCAATTTAAAAATTGAATAAACGTTTTAACACCTAAGAAACCTAAGACATGGTAGGTAGTATCTATTATTATACCTAGGTATTTGTCTACTTCGTATTGTTTATATTAGGTTTAATTACTTATCTCATTAACTAATTTGTGTGGGAAGCTTTATTCGAGGCATGTCGATTTTAACAGAACTGGTTCAGTTATTTCGTTCAATTTAACGAGATTGAATAGAGGACACCTTTCACTTTTTGACAGTCAAAAAATTTTTTGGAATAAGTGCGTAGGTAGGTACTTACATCGCACAAGACCATCGAAATATAGGTAATATACTTATTTTTGCACAAGACCTATTAAACCGTATTTAAATATATATTATACAGATTTCAAGCGCAATTTAAAAAATACAAATATTTACGTATTTATTTTTTATGCAAGACAAGTAACGCCACAGCCGCTGCACAATCAGAAAGATAAAGGGAAGATAGGGAAATAGGCTCTGGCATCCCATATTCACTCAATGAAACAGAACAGCACACATGCTATTGCTATTGTGCGCCTTGACACTAAAACACCCAACTTGTGAGAGCTAACTTTAAAAAATAAATTTCCAAATTTGGCCCAGCCGTGAATCAAACCCGGAAACCCAACTGAGAGTGCTAAGGTAATGACAAGACCAACACTGACTCATTAGTGAGTTACCGATTTTTTTTAATAATTTAAAAAAAAATTGGGCACACTGCATTTCGTAGTCATATAGGTATGTATTAAATAGACCGTCTGGAGACAGTAACCACTTTCTTGTGTTACTGTTGCCACCTATCATAACATAAAGTGGACCTGCCTAGCATTACATAAAAAAAGAATTAAACTTCACACACTTCATTTAACTTAATTAAATTTAACACTTGATGTAACACTTAATTTATTGTAATTAATTAAACAATAATAATAACTAATAAATTTAACATCAACATGTTTCGTTTATATATAATTATCCTTATAGGTATTTAAATATACCTAAGAGCAAGAGTTTGATAAATAAAATTCTATCAAGTCTAGTCTACGAATAATAATATTATATTCGTAGCGCAGAGTAGCTAAAAAAAATAATCCATATTTTTAGTAATCTAAAAACACTTTTAGTTATTGTTAAATAAATTATCACTTACTTTATTTGATAGAACTCCTAGTGAAATACACCAAAGACGTACAGTCAGCACAAAATTCAGCGAGAGACTAATAAATTGGAGGGGGTATCCTAACGTTTTATATAGCGACCGGTAGGCGCCGGCCGGTGCGTGAATGTACTAGTACTCGTGTTATTATTGTATTGTGTCGAGTATTTGAGTCAGCTAGCATTACAAATTTACTGTTTTGTTCCATCTATTTCTCTATTGCAGACTAGCAGACACTCCGTTGTACAATAGATTATCACTTCCTAGGGTAAACATTGCAATTTTTTTTCAGAAATATAAAGAGGTAAAGGTTGTATTTGTATGTAGAATGAGGAGGCAATCTTCGAAATTAATTATTCGATTAAAAAAAATGGCCGCGTCTGTCTGTTTTTTCGCTAACAACTTTTAAACAACTTCTGTATAAAAAATCGCATCTCGGGCGAAGCCGGGATTGGGTCGCTAGTCGCAAAATGTGTTGCTTATATTAGTGTAAAACTCGAAAATGGTTGGACCACTTCGGCTTATTTTTTGTTTTTAAATATTCGTGAAATCCTAGGAAGGTTCTTATGAAGAGAAGAATTGATAAATAATTGTCCGTATGAAGCCGGGGGCAAGTTAATTAGTTATAAAGAATGTCTAGATCTACACTTAATTTTAGGTAGTGATCCTACCTGAATGACATAGGTAGGTACTTATTCAGGTAATCAAAGTTGCATTCTTTCATTATGATAGTATTCATTTAGTTATGTTCGGCTTGAACGTGCTTAACTCTCAGTAATGTAATAAATATTCTTGTTCAAACTTTATCAACATTATTTGTATGTTATTTTTGGTCTCACAAAAATGTATAGCATTAAGTAAGTATACCTATCTACCTATTGTAATTTTATGAATTCTTAATTTTTTTTTTCTGAAACTGAACTCGATAACTGAACTGAACGTTAGCGTGCACAAACGCACAGACAAATAGACAAAAATGAATGCCATGGCTTCTCGATGGCACAGTAGACATGAATATGTCTCATATCATAAATGAAAAGAAAGATTTAAATGGTCCCTATCCCTATCCCTATCCCTATCCCTATCCCTATCCCCATCCCTATCCCTATCCCTATCCCCATCCCTATCCTTATCCTTATCCTTATTCTTTCCCCTTATCCTTAATCCTTCTATGGTCAACAGGGATAATATATATATAAACAAACGAACAAACTATCCCTATACCCTATCCCCATCCCCATCCCTATCCCCATCCCTATACCCATCCCCATCCCTATCCCTATCCCTATCCTTATCCTTATCCTTATCCTTATTCTTTATTTAATTTACGGTTTACCTAATACGGCTCGTATGCGATTTTATTAATTATGTATGGATATAATATAGATGACTAACCGTCTTCCTAATCATTCGGTAAAATTATTAACTAAATTAGCGTCATTTATTAGCTGATTCGCGTGTCATCCCCAAACAATGTCTGATTGTTGAACAGTGACATCATGCATAAACATAGTGCATAAAGTTTTTTTTAGATAATATCTACCTAAACAATACACAATGCACTAACAAGAGGGTTGTTATACAAACTGTCTTTGTGTCTGTGTGTCTGTCTGTGCTATCGTAGCCGTAGCTCCCAAACGAATGAACCGATTTTGATGCGAAAGCTCCCACGCAGGGAGGCCTGTCAGATCCTCCGCGTACCCGAAAGTGGAGGTACGCCGACCTATATGTTTCTCTATTTAATTTAAAGTCTCTTTCCCCGTCTATCTGTAGGTACATCCGCTAACTCTTCCTAAACCACGCAATGAATTTTGATCATATTTTGATGCGGTTTTTACCATCAAGTTACAGTTTTTTTTTTTTTGTTTGGGCAGAATAAACTTTGCTGGCTCTGCTATTAAGTAGTTGTAATAAATGTTTCTATTTGTATATTATAGCTAAAATCTACCTAAATGTTTTTAGATAAAATATGGGTTTAGAGAAGAGATGGTTTGAGTTTTACATAGTAATCAAATATGATTGTCGACGCCATCTATCCCCCTTAATAAGAAATTCTTCTAGCCCGTAGTATCAATGAAACGATTTTTTTTTAAATAATATAATTCGTTTAAGTGAGTCAGATGAGTAATTTAAAATGAACTAATTTCTTCGAAATTCCTTAGAATTTTTAAAATATTGCCGTATTTTTTGTCATAAGAATGAAAAGGCGAGACGAAAGTGAGTTGACAGAACAAAAAAATCATTAATGTCTATGCTCTTACTCCATTGAAATGGAAAAAAAAGGAAATTAAGATTTTGTGTATGTACCCATTGTGTTATAGTGGATTTACTTATGTGTAAAATTTTACACATAAATGACAAAAAAATTTTTTGAGTAGCGAGAGAGTACCTATTTACAAAAAATCAAAATATATAAACCAAATATTTCCAAATAATTTTTTTCATGTGTTCTGTGTTCTTTTAATTTGTTCTGTGTTATGAAGTGATGTCAGCTTGCTATAGATAAATTGACACTTGTCCAATCAAAATAAGTAAATAAATACGTCAAACAAAACGTCAATTGTAAAATGGTTGATCAAGTTGATTTCGTTCGACTTTCTTTTTTTTATTTTTAAAACAACTTTTAGTTTTACAATGTAATCATTACTGTATTCGAACATAATTAGTATTAGTTGCGTCTACTTAATTGGTCAACAATGGGCGATAGTAGTGATTCTGAGGAATTTTATGACGCCGAAGAATTCACACCCGTAAGAGGATCAAAGTATGTAACATTGTATTAATTGTTTACTTACACAATCTGTTTCAACAACTCGTATACTATTGTTTATGATCGACATTCACACCTAATTCTTCGAGTATTCAATGCAGCTTACATAACTTAGCTGGAAATAATATTTTTTTAATATTTCATAGTGCAATAATTTTATATTTATAGGTACTAGGGACCCGACCTCGGGTTCACGCAGTTAGAATTTGAAAAATCTTTCCTTTCGTAACTGATGCTTACGTTATAAAATAAAATACGTTATAAATGTTCCAAATTTCAACTTTCTATAGTTAGTAGTTTTAGCTGTGTTGATAGTTAGTACGAAAAATTTCATGTGTAGATACATTTGTAGTAGCATATCAGTTTAAGAAGTAAACTGACTAGAGATGTATATGTAACTTTCCTAGAATTTTAATGAGATAATAAAAAGGTTACAGTTTGGTCCTACGTAAGTTGTATGTTTTAATTAAATTAATTTTAGAAATAGTATTAAATTAAATTAATTGACAACTTTGAATTTTAATCAAAATTTGTAAATATGTGTATTGTTATTAATGTTAAAGTTGTGCGACAGGCTGAGGCTCCACTTGATGGTAGATAGCCACCGTTGCCTATAACACACATTTTACGGTGGTCTTCTGTAAGGGGGTGGTTACTGCCGCCAAAAGGGCTGCCCTTATGACTGAAACACAGTATACCCTCCCGATACAATAAAAATAAACATACACAAATAAACCATGCTATACTTTATAATGATTTCAACAACTTTGCAGGACTTTATTTGAGAGTTAGAGGGACTGTTGGAAAAGAATATATACTGCTTTTTATTTTGTATATTATATAAAAATATTTTTAGTAGAAGATTTTAACAAGACTTTCTTTTTTTAGGAGATCATCACTATGCAAAAACATAAGTGTCACAGACGGTAAAGAGAAGGATAGCTGTGAACCTGTTAAACCTGTTGACACCTCGACAGTGCCAATAAATAATACTGAAATACAACCTATAGAAGATGATAAAGCAACATTTAAAGATGTTTGTATTCTTTATATATTTTTCAAGTGTATTATAGAGTGACAGTTCTCGTATGGCCAAGCATACATCTCCTGAATCTTAATCAAGCATATCTTGATTCTTTCCATACGTGAAAACCATATCAAATTCGGTTGAGCGGTTTTGGAGTCCATAATTTGGTTTTGGTTTTGGGACATACACACATTGATTTTTATATGATTAAGAGAGTACTTAGTGTGCATTTTCACACCGTCAACATCAGATCAAATAATAGTGTTGTTTTAATAGTGCTTGTTTTGTTATTCAGGTGGTACAAGGTAGAAGAAGGTTTCAGGAGTTGCGAAGATGTATGCAAACCGAAGAAGAAGAAGAAGGCTTACCAGATCCTTCGGGATCTGTTGACAACCAGTCATACGCTATGGAACAGCCCTTTAAGTAAGTTAATCTGGGCAGCCCTATATATGAGGCAGTGATCAACTTACAAAATGACATCTTCTCTTCTATTTTATTTAATTTTTTTCTACATCATGTAACATAACATAACAGTATGTTTATTTGAGTTGTCTCATTAATAATTTTCTAACAAACTTTTACAAGTATTGAAAAAAAAGTCTCAAATTAAATTTGTAATCTTTGTATTTAGTATATGTTAATAATGTTTCAGAATAATAGCTCAAGACACAATGAGTTTGAAGAGTATGACGTCTCTGGGCAGAATAGGAAGGATATTGAGTGGCGCGTCTGAATCACATCGTAAGTTATGATCAAACTATGTCGTTTTGTATATGTCAATAAACTATGTCATATTGTGAGGAGTAAATTTTAAAAAACATCTGTTGAGGTTAAGGATAACTATAGAGCTATCTTAACTAATATTATAAATGCAAAAGTGAGTTTGTTGGTAACACTTTAGTTAGTTGCGGAATTAATTTAAATTTATAGATATAATTGGAAGAATGTTTTTTTTTAATGGAAATATTTTTAACAAGATTTATTTTTTATTATTTCTTGAATAAAGACATTAAAACCACACAGGGAATGTTATTACTGAAAAGTAATAAATTAACTTAAGTAATATTATATTCCTAAAAGGTGAGAATTATAAAGTTGCGTCCATTACATTGTTTCCAGCAAATATCCGTGACAGTATACCGATCGCTTCAGCTTCATCCCGGGAGCCATCCACCATTTCCGATGATCCCATTGCAACAGACAGTCGATCACAAAATGGTATGTTACTTTTTTAAAGATTATGTTACGGTCATCAGACATGCTCAAAGTTCACTCGACGGAAAGTGGCTACCGTCGCCTATCTATCTAATCTAAAATAATAAAATATCTAAAATAATAAATTCTTTTTCAAATACAAAGATAATTCTAAATGAAATAAATCAATATCGAGTCTTCTTCCAAGCGGAAAGCTTTACTTACGAGCTGCCCGAAGGATAATACGATAATACGAAGCAAATAAATGATTATTATTCTTCTATTTAACTCGTCTCCCCCTCCAAAAGCCAAAATGAGGGGGAGACGGTATTACCCCCAACAGAAGCACAGTCGGTTGGGGTTCAGGGCGACAAGGACAGAAACCGACGCACTATCCTGGCCGTATCGAGCAACACCGCTCTCTGCATTTGGGCCGGAAGGGAACCGCCACGGAATCCCAACCGCTTCAGGTTATCACTGAGAGCGGTCGGGATCAACCCGTTGACGGATATAACGACTGGGATGATTTCAGCGGACGCAACAGCCCACATGTCAACGATCTCGTGGGCCAAGTCGAGGTATTTCCTCTTCTTTTCAGTTTCGGCCTTCACGAGACCGTCATCATGCGGAATAGTTACGTCCACTAAAAACACCCTCGACTGCTCCCGGTCCATCAACACGATATCAGGCCTATTCGCTAGAATAGTCCTGTCCGTGATGATGGGCCGGTCCCAATAGAGCTTGGCACGACTGTTCTCAAAAACTGGTTCCGGTACATACTTATAATAAGGCATCCTCTCCTCAACGAAGCCGTATTTCAAGGCAAGTTCCTGATGTAGGATTCTGGCTGCTTGGTTGTGCCTATGCAGATACTCAGTGTTGGCAAGCGCGGAACAACCGGAAGTAACATGTCGGAGTGTCTCTCCAGGATGGCGACAGGCTCGACATATGTCTTCTGTGCCATCCTTTATTATGTACTTTCGATAATTCCGCGTCTTGACCACCTGATCCTGTATCGCACAGACAAAACCCTCGGTTTCTCCGAAGAGATCACCGAAGCGCAGCCAGTGCACGGAGGCTTTACGGTCGATATGAGGCTCGTGGAGAGCCTTGTAAAACCGTCCGTGCAGCTCCTTCTCCTTCCATACGGCTTCCCTGACAGAGGTGCTTGGTATCACCGGATCACGCCATCGCCTATCGGCTAAGGACAGCGGGGTGAGGCCGTTGTCACATTCTACAACCGCCCTACGCAATACGCCACCCGAATCAGCTAAGAAGAAATTCGTAAGGTTGTACATCTCGCGGTTGTGCATGGTCTTGGCGCATAACAAGCCACGACCACCACACTTCCGCGGGATATACATCCTCTCGACCGATGATTTCGGGTGGCGCATTCTGTGGGAGATCATAGTTGTGCGCACTCTTCTATCCAGGGCGTCTAATTCGGTCTGAGACCATCTAAGCACGCCGAACGTATAGAGGAGAACAGGCATGACCCAGCCGTTAAAAGCCCGAACCTTGTTAGCGCCAGACAAATAGCTCCTAAGAACTTTTGTAAGGCGCTCCCAAAACTCTTCGCAGACCGACTGTTTCATAGCCCCCTCCACCACACCCAAAGATTCCGACATGCCCAGATATCGGTATGTTTCAGCCTCGGAGAGTGACCTCATCTGCCCCGGGCCAACTTCGACATCAGCCGAATGGATAACCCGCCCCCTCTCCACATGAAGGATCCCGCACTTGTCGAATCCAAACTCCATCCCTATGGAGCCGCTGAAATCTGTTGTTAATTTCAACAGCTCTTCCAGTTGATGAGCGTTTGGCGCGAACAATTTGAGATCATCCATGTAGAGAAGATGTGACATCCGATGGCCTCCTCTCCGAAACTGGAAGCCCAGCCCTGAGTCCTCTAAGATAGTACTGAGAGGGTTCAAAGCCAGGCAGAACCAAAGTGGGCTCAGACAATCGCCCTGGAAAATACCCCTGCTTATTCTTATCCGATCCGACGTGTCGGTCATCCGCTGACCTGAAAGACTAAGCATGGTACTCCATTGCCCCATACATACCCCAAGGAATTGTCGAGTCGCACCATCAACCTTGTACAACTCGAGAACCCTCAAAAGCCATGTATGGGGAACAGAGTCAAATGCCTTTTTGTAGTCAATCCAGGCAGCGGAGAAATTACGACGGTTGCGTTTTACCAGTTTGGAAACAGCCGTGTCGATGAGCAGCAGCTCCTTGCTACCGCGACTACCGCCCCTACATCCATTCTGAGCCCCTGACATAATATTATTATCGTCAATGTGTCGATATATCTTAGAGCTCAGAACCGATGTAAGTGTCTTATAAATTGTGCAGACACGTAATAGGGCGGTATTTAGATGGATCCGCGGTAGCACTATCCTTTGGAGCTAGATGAGTGACCCCCGTAGTCAAGAATTCCGGGAGCGCTCCGCTGTCAAGAGCCTCTTGGAATTGACGAGCGAGTGTAGCATGGCTTCGCCAAAACCCCTTTAACCAGTAGTTGTGCAGTCCGTCCGGTCCCGGACTTTTCCAGTTCGGGGCCTTACGGACCGCAGCAACTATGTCATCCTCAGTGATGGTGATGGGGTTCATCGGCCTAATTGTAGCACATGCACTCTCCACTGTCTCTATCCAAGGACCCTCTGCATGAGTAACTGGTTGCGACCACAGGTTTCGCCAAAAGGCCACAGTTTCAGCCTGATTTGGTCTTGGACCAGTCACCCTGCCATCGGAACACTCCAAACTTTTGTAGAATTTCTTTTGGTCACTCATGAAGAGGCGATTCTGTCGGTACCTCTTTACCCTTTCTGAGTACCGCCGGATACGCTTACCCCAAGCTGCGATCTTCTGCTTCAGGTCGTCGATGCGCTCTGTCAGTTTGCGAGGCATATCCGGGTGAGAAAAATTAACTCTCTCCCCCGAAAACGCCTCCCTCACAAAGCGCACCACTCTCGGTCTGGTATTACCCGACCTGAAGCTGGTCAGTTTGCCGATGAGGACTCTGGCCCAAGCGATACGGCTTTCGATCCGACGATGCCAGGCCGGAATCTCATTACAGCGAGTCACGCGACCCGGCACATGGACTTTGGCACCGACTATGCGACAAACTGCTATTGCCGCGCCAAATAGGATCGAATCCGTATCACAGAGGTCCATGCTGCTCTCCAAGTACGAGGGCAGCATGTTATTTAAGGCCCCAACGACATCCCGAACCTTGACGCAGAGAGGTACTTGGGGCAAACGTGGTCTCATTTCATGAGGCGTTCGGCGGTACTCCAGAATCGCCTCTTCTAACGTGCTACTCATCCGCTCCAAATCTTGGGTGGCTATTCCTTCCTCGTCATTCCGAACAACATTTACCTCCTCATTGCGAGAAGGTTGGGGGGAGACCTCCCTTGTTTGTGCGGAATTCAATTCAGGAACAGCCTCGCGTCGCAGTCGCTCGAGTTCGGTTACACTAAAAAGCCCAGAGCGCTGTATAAACCGAACCCTATCCGCCAGGTTTTGTTCCGTCACGGTAATCCCCGGCTCCAATTGCAGAAATTCTCGGTGCATTTGGGCTCGATACCCAGTGGCACCGGTAACTGCCGATGTCGCCCTGTAAAAAGCACGCATGGCGTTTAAATTCATGGCATTACTCCACGCCATGCGTCTTCTTATTCCACCAGTAGCGGATGCCGAATTTTGGGTCGTAGAAGACCCTGTCGGCACCAAGCCATCTGGTGGTGATGATGAATTTGAGGCCGGGCTAGGTGGGCTACCCACACCTCTTATCACACTGGCTCGCCCTCTGCCACGTCCAGTGCCAGTGTTTGTCCTGGACGTGCCCCGGCGACCCCCGGGTAGCGACCCTATACGTGTTTCTCTTTGATTCATCATCATGTTTTGGGCTGTGTACATCGGGGGGCGCCCATTTCCCCGATGGGACCGTTTGAAACTGTCTAGTTGGAAACCCACAGACACGGTTCCAACATCTGTGAGCGGAGGAGTCCCTAACCCTAGGACGAGTAAGGTTGACTAATTGCAACGGTGAGGCAGCTATGTCACATTAGCTGCCTCACCATTGGGCGATGGGGTCGTCACATCCCTACGCCGTAATTATTATTATTATTATTATTCGTTCTTGGCGGATGTTTTTCCGACACTCTTTATTTTGCATATCAATGATTTGTTAAAAATCAACGACATTCATTGCTATGCAGATGACAGCACTTGGGAAGCATTTTCGAGTACCGCGCTAATAAAAAAAATGGCGTGTTGAACCCTATTCAAGCAATCCAGTGTTCACATCAAAGCAGCGCATTTATTCTTTATAAGGCCCAGATTAGGCCCCACATAAAGTACCGTTCTCACATCTGGGCCGTGGTGCGCCTTAAGTACTAGCTGGACTCATTGGACACTTTGAAGCTGTTCACACATTTTGTGAAGCTCCGGAATAAAGTGAATTAGCTCGCACCGATATCCCTGTCCACCGCTGGCTCGCCGATTTCAAATTAGCAGCATGACTTGAAGAATATTTAATACTTAAAGCGAACTGTGATGGTGCGGGGTTGGGTATAATGCGTAATGGGAACCGCCTAGCTTAATTGTTTCACGGTTTTGCTAATACAGCGCCTCCTATTTTGGTGGCTGACTGACACTTTCTCTAGTTTAGCTTTGGTCCTCCTCACTTGTATACTTCATGGTTACCGCAAAAACCTTATGAAATCGGTTGCAGTGCTGGCGATGGCGGAGCCGGACGTGATAGCGAGCACGAAGGCGAACAGCCTGCGTGCGACGCGGGGCGCGGCGGCCGTGGTGGCCACGAGTGCGCTTGGCCCGCCCGTGCCGCCGCCGCGACGCAAGCGACGCCGCCGCGACGGCGACGACGCCAGCGTCTGCACAACCGACACGGACGGCGACGGCGCCGCGCTGCCCAGCCCCGCCACCACCATCGAGTCGCTCACGCGCCACTTCCAGGACCAACTCAACTTGCAATACGGTACTCTCTCTGCTCACGCTGAGCGCTTTCAAACTCTCGCCATAAATCCCGGTGAGATGGGTAAAAGCAAACCGAGTTTACATAGTGTGCTTTACTGCGATGCACTTAAGGTTGAGATTGCCCGGTTTGATTGCGGAAACATGAAAAGACGCATGATTGGTTTCACAGTTTATTTCAGACTGATTAACCGGCGGCCAACGCACATGAGAATATATAGAAAATAATAATAAGCGTTATACACAACAACACATAGTATGATGATATTACATAGTATGCAGTGGATTTTAATCTCAACACTTCTAATCGTGTAAAACGTTACTGCGATGTTGGTTTAGTGATTTTGAATATGATTTGTCAGATGCGGAGGGTGGTTCCCGGAGTGGGGCTCGCACGAGACACTCGCAAGCGCATCACTCCTCCCTCGACATAGAGCACAATAAAGGTAAAATTAATACCTAAAAAGTTATAACAACTCGGTACATTCGCACACAACAATCGTTATTCGAGTAATTGTAGGTACCAGAAATGTCGCTTACTATGGACGCTGAGACCTACTCGTTTAAAAGGTGTCTAATTAAATAATGTTTTTATGATACATACATGATTTGTTATCTGAACACGTCAACCATAAAACAGACTAATTGTGACGTTGATATTGAATAATTTGCAAATGTGATTTCAAATAAAGTTCAATAATCGCGTTGTGTGATTAGAAGTGTCGTGCGCTGAGGAGGAGTGGCGCACGCGCAGCGCGTCGCGCACGCACAGCGAGGGGCGCGCGGAGGGCGCCGAGGTGTCCGGCGGGGGGTCGGGGGTCGCGGGGCGGCGTCGCTCGGCGGGCGACGAGGCGCACTTGGGCCTCAGCGTGCGCACGCGCACCACCTCCGGCAACCGCCTCACCGACATGCAGATCCTGGAGCAGGTCACCGTGCTCAACCTCGACACAGGTGAGCCGTATTTACATAAGAGGAAAGCAATAAGGATAAAGTTTACAAATAGTGGTCGATCAGGACCACGCTAGCAATAAATAAAAAGTGTGTGTGTCAGGCGAGCGCGTGCCGCTGAGCGTGGCGGAGCACAAACTGCCTCAATGCATCAACCCCCTCAGCCTCCACATCATGCGCCTCACCTCAGAGTACATCGCCAGGGCCAACGACGACGACCTCGCGAGGTAATTCCCTCCCACTTATTGTTCAAAATATACTCAACAAGGAACCAATGATACAAATATATTTCGTACTGATTCATATAGAGTAAACCGCACATTACCACCGGGCCGGTTTGACCTTCAAAGAAGAAGAAATTTCAGAATAACAAGTTTAGTTTTAGCATACATATATCTGTCCTTTAAAATATATAAGTGTACTCGTTAATTACTAATACTGAAGGCGACATTCAGGAGAAAGTTCTTATGGCGAAGAGAACTAACGCTTCGCTAGATGTCTAGATCAATTGACAGATACAAAAGAACTTGATGGTAAGTGCCTAAAACATAAGCAGCGCCAGCAATGCATTTATATTTACAAAGTATAAACATAAAAAATGTAGTTTGTTTTGTTATTTTAAAAAAATAAGTGCAATTGTAAGTTTACTGTGCTTCATGTTATTAATCAGATTTACAGCGTCTAAAGTGTTTAGATTTTAGATGTATCCGTTTTCACTCGAAGTTTGCGCACAAAAATTTTTGTGTTCGTAAATAAAATTAACGTATGTTTTAGTTGCTAACTTGGGCTTCTGATTCAGGAAAATAAACAATAGTTTTATGTTTAGTTTGGGAGCACGTTTATCCAATTCGCCCTTAAGTTTTTGTATGATTTTTATTTAAATAAATTAGAAAAAAAATATTATCTAAGCCATCTCCGAAAGAGAGGAGTGTGAACCAAACCCGCGAAAAGACTATTAAAACTATTCCCAATTTTAAAACATCAATCCCCATGTTTTACTTAGAACTTTGGTCATTGAGTTGATTAACATTAAGGCCTTAAGGCCTTAATGTTCAAACGGTGGATGCTTATGGGCTGATGGTGATTGGGCATTAAATATTTTCTGGGGGATAAAATTCTCAGGGGATGAATTTAGTCAAAATTTCTATTACAGCAATGTTTTTATCTAGAAGATCCTACTGATCCGTTATTTTTCCTTTAGACAATGCCTGGAATGTTCTGGAAACTCTTGGCCTCTCCCTAGTTGTGTCGATGATAGTATTATAAAATAAGAAATACCGACCAAATGCATTTGTGGGAATTGTATTTCGATTGTGAGTGAGATAGTGCAAAATATTTCCAGCCAAGAGGAAAAACCATTGACGTGGCGTAAACGCCTCTCGGTAACGCTGAGCGGTTCGACAAGGAAACCCTCGCTTATAGAACACGCGCCGTCGTCCTACAGTCTCGACAATAGGTCCAATTTTATTTTTTATCAACATTATTTTGTACGTCGCGACATAAGATTTCTCATTTGTGACATCCTATTATCACACGCTGCAATCGTTTTTGTTCATCAATGTTAAAAAAAAACCGACTTCAAATGAAAGTTTAAGCACACTAAATGTTTTGAAATTATAACTTCCAGCACATTTTTTTTTTCATGTTTAGTTCTCTCTTTAGTTGAATTGTCACTTTTTATCCTGAGTTCCCGAAATCAATGACGGCTAGAAATTAAGAAAAAGGGAAGAAAATCCCATTCAAAGTCTCAGCGTCCCAGGATCCAGGATCATCTGTACAATGTAATGTGGAGTGCTAGGCTTTATTGAGAAGTTTGATTATATCCTTTGTTAACAATAATAGTTTGATCACCTATTAGCCCCACCCAACAATCGTAATATACACTTTCTGGAGCCCTAGTCAAAGTAACAATTTAAAACGATAACCAAACGATAAAGAAGTTCGAAAACAATAAAATGTATGGGATTGGCATATGCTGTCGCTAAATCACGTGATACATCCCATACATTTTATGTTTTCAAACATCGTTTTAAATTGTTACTTTGACTAGGCCCCCCCCCTGATGTCTGATGTCTTGATGTCTGGTCAAATGCATGTAATCTAAGTAATTAATTTTTTTTTATTAAATCTAAATATCAACACCTATATAAATATCTTAGATTTAATTTTTTTTATTAAATCTAAGATTTGACTTTTTGTGTGTACAAAATATACAAAAATTTAAATATTTTTTTTCTCTTTATAATATTAGTATTGGTAGATTAATATGAAAAAAAGAAATATATGTTCCTTGCATAGAACACTGCAATTTTTGTATTTTGAAGTCGGTTTCAAATAGTTTGTTATTTAGCCACCATAGTGCACTTTCCTTGGCATAGCTTGTTTTTTGTTAACATCACTCGTATGTTACATTTTGTTTGTTTGATTGTTTTATTTATACCTGTGTGTCACACATTTAATTGAGTTTGTATTTGTTTATTTATTTTTATTTTCCGAATACCTTATTTAAATTTTGATTCTACTATTTGTATTTTAAGGGTGACTTTGATTTATGGTAAGGCAGATGTGGCGATTGGCTTAAAGTTCGGCCTATGTTTGTGTGTTTATTGTTTTAAAATATTTGTGGTAACAACATATGGAAACTATATCAATACTGTCGAGTTGTTACCGCGAAAATTTTCATGTTTTGAATTTCAAATTTTAAAATGTATTTACAGGGAAACGGACGAAGAAAGCGAAAGTGTGTGCGTCGGAGAATTGGAAGATGAGACGAAAGAGATGAAGAGAGAGTCCGCCGACAGACAAACGACTTCTATAAGAAGGAAAACTGAAAAGTAAGAAATTAAGTACATTTTAAACTTAATTTTCTGGGGTAACTTAAGAAACAAGCTTAAAACATTTGAGACCCTACTTCAAATATTTAACAATGCAAGTCAATGAATATAGTAACAACATAGATATATGATATGACTGTTAGTTGTAACAAAGGTTATGATTAATATGATGTTATGATCTGGCATTAATTACAAAAGGTATGATATTGGTACTTTAACAATTGGTTTGCGTTTCATAGGAGTTCTATCAACGGAATAGTGAAAAGTCACTCACACGAGAATATAAACAGAAAATTGACACTTGAAATAACTCACGGGGTCAACTTCAGGTGAAACTATTACTGACTGTATAAAAATCGATTTTTTTATTCGAAATCATTTAATAGTTTCAAGTTGTGATTACAGAAAAAAAAATCGATTTTTAGAAGACAGTTCTACTAATTACTAACAGGAAATTATGTTACAAAATTGTTTTGAATTGACTTCTAAAAGAAAATAATTACGCTTTGCCGAAATGTACCTAATATTGTGACGTTTTGTTTATTTGTAGGTTTTACGTGTTGTTTTGGAATTGTGTTTTTCTCTTATCCGTGGATAATCGAAAAAAACCGAGATTTTTTGTTGGCTTTATCATTTAATAATATTGTGGTTTTGTTTTGTAATAATAATGATAATAATATATATATCCCAGAATATTAGCGGTAACTCGGTTTTAACTATTTTGATTTTTTTATGCACATTTTGCCGCAATTACGTGCAATTACTTAGCCGTAATTTAATTTATCTTTAAAACGTTTTAATAAAGTTGAAAGTACGTACATAGTTTGAACAGGCGTGTACTGATTGCGTGGCACTTGGCAGATTGAAGCGCTTCCTGGGCAGCACCGTGAAGCGTACGGTGGACGCGGCCAAGTCGCTGGCGCAGGAGGTGTCTCACGCACGACACAAGGAGGACGTGGCCGACATAGCCGACGACGTGCGCGGCGAGCACTCCATCAAGCTCAAAGCTTCCACATCGCACAAGGGCCCCTACGACTTCGACGGGTGCGTGCGGCACGTGCAGGAGATGCACCCGGCAGAGGGCGCGGTGTGGTGCTGCCGGTTCAGTGTGTGCGGGCGACTGCTGGCGACGGCGGGCCAGGACCGACTGCTGCGCGTGTGGGTGACGCGCGACGCGCACCGCCTCTTCCACGACATGCGCACCAAGTACAACGCGCAGCGGAAGGCCTCGCCCACGCCCTCGCAGGAGTCGCTCGCCTCCCTCGGCCCGCACGCGCCCTCTGCCGACGACGCGCCGCACCCCGCCGCGCCCTTCTGCGCCACGCCCTTCTGCGTCTACGCCGGCCACTCGTCCGACCTGCTCGACGTCTCCTGGTCCAAGAACTACTTCGTGCTCTCCAGCTCCATGGACAAGACGGTGCGCCTGTGGCACATATCGCGCGGCGAGTGCCTCTGCTGCTTCCAGCACATCGACTTCGTCACCGCCATCGTGTTCCACCCGCGCGACGACCGCTACTTCCTCTCCGGCAGCCTCGACGGCAAGCTGCGCCTCTGGAACATTCCCGACAAAAAGGTAACCTTTTTGTGTCATCTACGGCCACTATTCCTAAATTTGTCACTAAAGTTCCGAGCTGTTTTAACTTTTACACATTTACGCACAATTTTCAGGTGGCCGTATGGAACGAGGTGGACGGCAAAACGAACCTAATAACGGCGGCCAACTTCTGTCAGAACGGCAAATTCGCCGTCGTCGGCACTTACGACGGCCGCTGCATATTCTACACAACGGACGCCCTCAAGTATCACACTCAGATCGAGGTGCGATCCACTCGCGGGAAGAACTCGATCGGCAGGAAGATAAGCGGAATCGAACCGATGCCGAACGACGACAAAATCCTCGTCACGTCCAACGACAGTCGGATAAGGCTTTACGACCTCCGAGACCTGAACCTGTCCTGCAAATACAAGGGCTACGTCAACGTCTCCAGTCAGATCAAGGCGTCGTTCTCGCACGACGGCAAATATATCGTGAGCGGATCGGAGAACCAGTGTATATATATTTGGAAGACGTACCACGATTATTCAAAGTTCACGTCGGTCAGAAGGGACAGGAATGACTTTTGGGAGGGAATAAAGGCGCACAACGCAGTGGTCACTTGTGCGGTTTTCGCCCCAAATCCAGACCACACGATCAGGATGATAGCTGAGAGGGAGGAAGAAGCTCGGTTGGCCAATAAGCAGGATGAAATCGAAGAACCGGTGAGAGACAAAACCTTTGTCATTATCCATACTAATATTATAAATGTGATTGTAACCCTGTACAAGTATGTCTGTTACCTTTTCACGCCCCAACTACTAATTTTGCATACACATCAGATACATGATACAGGCAAGGACATAGTAGGGTACCTTTCATCCAGAAAAAAGTACTATTCCCGAGGGATCATCTAAAATTATTAAACAAAAATTAAAGCCTGGCAAAAGTGTATAAGCAACAAAGATGTCAGGCGTTATACTGCTTCCTACAGGCAGTTCCCGATATATCCTAAACAAAGTTTCATGTTGCAGAAAGCTCCCGAGGGTAGCGGGCTGGTGTCTTCTTCGCAGACTGGGCACGTCCTGGTGAGTGCGGACTTCAACGGCTGCATCAAGGTGTTTGTGCATAAGGCCAAGCCAAAGCATAGCTCGCTGCCAGCTTCCGCCATGGCATAGGTACGCATAGGGTACCTACCACTCCACCATCATCATCATCATCATCTCGAAGACACTTGGGCAAGTATTATCAGCCAGTCACTTAACGAAAGTGGAATTGCTATCTCGACCAATCCAAACACTTGGCGGCTTTTTCAAGTACCGCTATTGGCACATGTCGCCATGTTAGCGGAATGTTACCCTCGTGCGAGTGAGACGGAACTAACGGCTGCATTGTATTATGAACCTTATAGATATTGTGTCGTTTAAAAATGGGTCTTGAAATGTGGGTTGTAAATAGTTGATACGCCACCATAGGAGGCTTTCATACAATCTCTACAACTAATGAGTGGAAATATTTATTAGAAATTGTAATTTTAATTGTAAAAGGAAAAGTCGGAAATTTGAATGGTATTTTTATATGAAAAATTGACAGGGCAACGCTTGTCGTCGGATAAGTTAGTTTAAATAAAATAAATATGTAACTGGGATTAAGATGTGGTAATACTCTCCCAGCTTGCATTGGAAACTATGTTTTTTTTTTAGAGTTTTTACTCATATATAATATATTTCCCCCAATCGATAGAACGGTTAAGTAGATACAGTCATTTGAAATCTGCTCTTCAAATAAAAAAAATATATTTAAAAATCCAAGAACAGTTGCTAATAAAATTTTTACGTTAAAAATGTTCCATGTGTTGAATTTATTTTATAATTTTGAATTTTGTACATAAATAATTTTGAACTTACGTTTACCTACAAGTTTTAAGGTTGTTTTTCAAACATAATGAAGTCTCTTTTTTGTCCCAATTTCAAAATCATTGGAGCATAAACTAAACAGTCCGTCTGGACTGGAGGAAGTATCCCTGCACCAATGCCATCAGGGTACCCCTATCCCATATCCCGTGAGGGTCGGCAACCCTATCCCTCGAGTGGACTGTCAGCCTATCTGACACCCATTACACTATAAAATAAACTTGTATATAATGGTAGAAGTCTTTTCAATGTTGACTTGTGATAAAATAGATTTTAAAGCGTTTAAATGTACCTATATAATATCATTTATACATTTTGTCCATCTATTTTATACTAACTATATACTAGTTTATACTAACTTTTTATTTAAAAATTATATTTAATAGTATTGTTAAACCTAGTAATAGTATAGATAAAAAAACTAATTCACTTAGCACAATTGTATTACGTTAGTATTCGTGTGAGCCAATTTTAGATTTTTAATATCTATTTGCTTTAAGAAAATTATTAATAACACCAAGAAGAACTATTATTATCTGTATATTGTAATCTTTAACAAAAAAAAGTATTAATAATAATTATCACTGGAGGTTGAAATTAATAAAAAAAAAAAGATGAGAATTATCAGTACTGTGTGATCACGTTCTAACAAGCCGCTAAGGAGACATTGACCCCTCAAAGGTCGCATGTCTCCGTATTTCAGGATCATTTTGTATTCATTTCTAATTCAGTAATTAATTTTAAAATTTTTTTTTGTGTAGATTCATTAAGTCAAGAGTTTCAATGTGTCGTTATTTCAAAATATAAAATTAGTTGAATTTTCGCTATTATTAGGTCAATGTAAAATTAAACTACAATTTTTTAAATCTTTTTTTTATAATCTAAAATGATGTATCATTTTTAAAATATGACTTATACAATTTCGCTTAATGATTATTAAAAATTTAGCTTAAAATAAAAGAGTTTCATTGAGGAAAGGTGAAAGGTCGCAGTATCAGTATTAAGAAATATCTATTACTTACTTAATATTATAATTAAGTTAGCCAATATCTCCCAAACATGACGGAACTGACTTGTAAAAATATGTAAATTTCGTAATATTCATTTTTAGTTAGATATTTATAATCGTGAAATGTTAAAAGTCACGACTTATTGAAACCCTGATGAAACTAGAAATTTGCTTGAAGAATATCGGATATAGAACTCAAAGTAACAAAATATATTAAGGGATTCCAAAGGCCAATGACATTGACCAGTTGACCTTCACCGATATGACCTTTAGAATGTTTATATATATCAAACTAATTCCGCACGAAAAACACAAACGTAATCCACACCTCAACGCAGTCACTGAGACACTGTAGCTCCATATATTTAGATTTCCGAGGCGGCGGAAACAATTCAACAGGCCCGACAAATGTGGTTTTTTGTAATTTTCATTAAAACAACATTAAAAAAAAAATCAATTAATTTTTTTAAATGACATTGACTTATTATTCGGTGCAGGAATCATTTTCGCGCAATAAACCGTTTTCGAAATAAATTTCAATATAAGTCAAATTCTTCTTATGTTCTAAATTTTATTGTGGGGTTTCTACTACTTCGATGGAAATTCTAAACAATATATTTTGTTCTTCACATGTTTAAGTATAACATATATTTTTTTCAAACCAATTGCATTGACAGTTTCTTGTAACATATTTTTTTAAAACTGCAAATTTTTAAGATTGGCGTGTGTTTACACCTTAAGTGCTAATATGTAGGCACAAAAATAGATTGTCTTTTTGCGGTACGTTTTTTGTTAAATTTAACTGTCGTTACGTTTTTAATGACAATGCACAAGTTATTTACATATTTTTTTGTATATTACGTATGTTTGTACGCCATTGCAATAATAAATAATAGTATGATAGCTAATTAATAAATTTATTTACGTTTATAGTTTAAAAACCATTTGTAAGTTATTATTTTTTATTATTATTACTTGTGATATTCACTTTAAAAAAAAATTATTTAAAATGTTACCTGTGTATTGCAAAGTATTTATTTTTTGGCAACAAAACATTGTCATATGAATGGCTGTCTCCAAAAATGCATTAAAGGTAAAAATATTCAAAATGGTGAAGGGAGCGTTCAAGTATTTTTTAAGATTTCTCACACCCCCCCCCCCCCTCCCTCCTCTCTGAACGTTACGTAACAACCAAGCGATCATTTTTACCAAGGAAAAGGGTTGCCAACTTGAGAGAACAAAATAGAAATTACGTACAATAGTCAATACACTCGAGAGATTCCCCTTCTCCCGCCCCTGTAACGCATCGTAACGTTATTGCGTTACATAACACTTGAACGTCCCCAAATGGGACAAAATTATTTTGAAATTTTGACGACCAAGACGTTGGATGTGATGCAACGCAACCAAAGTATTGAATTATGCGCCTTAGGTTTTAAAATGGAGACAGCTAGTAAAATGAATTATTAAATAATATCACGTTTAGAATATATTTTAAATAATTTTCTATTGTCTTGCCTTATTAATTGTAACGTTTTTTATATACGATACGATGTGATTTTATATTTGTATAAATGTTTGTAACTTTGTAAGTGTAAATGGTTTTAGTTATATTATAATCATAAAATCGCGTTGCCATTGTACCATCGTATTAAATGGACGATATAAATAATGTAAATTAGCATTTATCAATTAATAAAACCAGTTAATCATATCTTTGTTTTTTATTTCATACTATAAATAGCTACTTACTTAATATTAATTTGTTTCCTATACATTTTCTTTTTATAATAATATCCTACTAACACAGTTCCCCTGCCACTACAAAAGTTATAATTTTGGTTTTTCTACGCAAACGAAGTCGCAGGCACTAGCTAGTATTTTTATAAAATTGAATACAAGGATAATAAAGCACAAATTTTCATATAAATTATTTATTAATAATAAAACATAATTACTGTAAGTGGAAATCATAAATTACAATTACCTATTTTTACAAATGTGACAATATTTCTATGAGTTTCTTGTTCACATAATAGTATATTTCATTTAAAGCATTAAAATCAAGTAGAAAAAAATATAAAAAAAATATTAATTAGTACAAAAATCGTATTCACACGTCTCTACCGATTGGTTTGCTATAAGACAAACTTTTATTTTTAGATCCACTTGTCTTATTGCTCTTTAAGTGAATTTACACTTAAATTTTAATTTAAGGTTCTAATATATCGAAGCTATATTTATAATACACTTAAATTAATCTATTGGATTAAATTAAATGAAGTAAATTAAGTAAATGAAATATTGCCATTGACTAATTGACGATCACAATACATGTTTCTGAAACCAATAAATAATAATTTTGTTTTATAAAAAACTTTTATCTACATTTTTTGGATCATTAAATTAACTTTTTTATTGAAGTGAACTACACCTACGCTCATTATACACCCTAAAGTAAGGTGGACGGCTTCGGTTATGACTTCCAGGGTGGCTTGTTGGTCCTCTTGAGGTTCCTGTCCCTCTCCTGCTTCTCGGGTCGGTCGGAGGTGGGATGTTCATTCACGTCTCTGCTGTGGTCGTTGGAGCAGTCTCCGCTTCCGTCCATGGTGGGGGGCTTCGTTAGCAGCTATCAACACGATCAACGAGTTATCGGTCTGTTCCAGGAGTCACGGGTTCAGTTGCCGGCAAGGTCAACTTTGGAAATGAACTTTTTCAAATTTTACTCTGGTCAGGATTTGGCAAGTAGTGGCAGGCACACTGCGTTTCACAGTCATTCTGTTTGTCTGTCGCCATTTATGATTACAAAAATCAAATTGTTGATGCAATTTATAAGAAAAAGGACAACTTACCAATTTAACATACTGCTTCAGTTCGTTATCGCTGAGTGACTCGAAGTTAAACATGTCGGCGGCGGGGGGCAAGGCCCCAAGGACCCCTCCCAGAGGACGAGCTTCGGGCTCGGCGACCCCCATGGACCCCAAAGGGGGTCCGGCCAGCGGTGGGACCCGTGGGGGCGCGTAATCCTGAGCGGCGGGGGACCACTCTGTACACAAATTACAAAATTATAAATTTAAAATTATTGTAATAAAAACTGCCCTTCTACAAGAAATTTAATTTACCACTTCTTTACAGAGACTAGACTTTTATGTTTCGGTGTTATTTACCTTTAACTCAAGCCGGTGTTACTTGAGTTCTAGGCGATAGTAACCAGAGCCACCCTATCATCTAACTAGTGACTCGTTAGTCACCTTGTTTTATCTGTTTTATTATAAATACACTTTCAGAAGCAAAATTTTTTTTTTTTTGATTTGAAACATCTTTTGCGACAAAAAAGCCTTACCCGTGTGGTTGCTATGGAGGCTGGTGTTGGTAGGCTGCTGGGGCCCGGTGAGGATGCAAAGCGCCTTCCGCCATTGCGCCTCCATCACGGCGTGCAGCTGCGACGCCATCTGCGTGCGCCTGCGCCGGTACGACTCCACTTTGCCCTCCAGCAGACAAATCTTCTCTCCGGCCTGAGCCAGCTGCAGCCGATACAACTTCATCTCCTCCCTGTGTTTCTCCTCTAGAACGTTCACTTCCAGCTTATGTCTGAAAATCAACCGGTCAACAAATTCAAGCAAATAAAATTACCAATTCCCATATTTATTCCCTTCCCCATATTCCCTTAGTTTATATGTTTAATAACTGTTTTGTAAAAGTCCACTCACTGTTCCTGAATAGTGGCGATTTGCTTGGTGTAACTCTCAACTAGACCCGCCTCCTTGTCCCTGGCGTCGTGCTGCAGGTCTCTCTCGGCCTGTTCCAGCTGCAGCTGGAACTCGTGCAACTTGCACACGACGGCGTCCTCCAGTTGCTTCTGGTAGTGACACTTCAGCTCGTTCTTCTGCAGCTCCAGCTGTTTCCGAAGACTCTTTATTTCGTTCTCTAGCGTGTCCTGAAAACGGTCTCTCTTACATTATTGCTAGCATGTATCAATTTAAAAAAAATATACAAGTAGTTTTAAATTTAAATAAAGCCGTTTTCAAATTGTCGTAATTCTTTTCGATTGGTAAATGTTTTCCGATAGAATTTAGTGTTATCTAGGATGGTCTTTTTGATTGTCTACTTTGTGAACACTACAGACATACAAACACTAATATATTTGTCGGTATAATTGGCCTCTATTTGAGGCGCAACACGCGAGAAAACATTATGGCTGCGAAGCATCGATTGAAGCAATAACTAGTTAATATAACATATGGTTTATAAGATTTCATTAGCTTTCTTGTGTGCTGTAAAAGTAGATGTACTTACACACTTCCCAAGCAGTTCCCCGTATTGGTGTTGCTTCTCGGTGAGCTGTCGATCCATGAGATTGCATCTGGACCTCTCCTCGTTCACTTTGTCCTTGAGGAGCTCTCTCTCCTGCCGCATCAGGGACACGTCGTCGTTGCCAGATTGGATCTTGCGACTCAATTCACTCAATTTGCTCTTCAATATCTCGTTTTCCTCTTTTTCCTACAACATACAATATAAAAAATTGAACGGGAAACTCTACTTGAATCAGGGAGATTAATATAGGCTATATTTTTTAGAGTTACGCGGGCGAAATCGCGTGCAACAGCTTTTATTCAATAACTTTAAAGTGAAAACTAATTTAGAAGCAATTATAAAATACTTTTAATCAAGCATTTAATAAATTAATAATAATTACATTACTTAATTTTTTTTGATAATTATTAATTATTTACTTAAGTGATTATTAGATTATTATTTTATAGATGATGGCCACTCACCTTTTCCAATGTATCTTCCAAATTCTTGACACAATCTGTCGATTGCTTGTTCAATCTCATTACAGTTTCATAATTTTCTTTCAAAACCTCAATTTCTTTGTCTCTACTTTGCACAACGGAGTCTTTATCTGCAATTAACTTGTCTGTCTGTTCCTTTAACTCTTTCTTTTCATTTGTGAGTTGCTTGCACTTCTCTTGATAGTCGTGGGCTAAATCTAATGTTTTGTATAATTCTCTTTCAAAATGATTTGTTTTCTGTAAATAAATAAAAAATGTCAACATACAAGCTTATTATGAAAAAGTGTAAATTGTTGGTTGTCAATTTTTATTTATTTATTTTATTACTAAAGAAATACAGTCATGGAGAAAAGAGATTTTTATACAAATTCATAATCTGTAAAAAAATCTCTTCAGATTTTAATATTTACTTTGATTCCCTTAACAAATTATGCTTGGTTACCTTTTGAGCGTCATCAGCTACTGTTTTGAAATTTTCAACTTCTGTCACCATTCTATCGAGTGCAGAACGATGTCTCTCCTCGGCCCTCTCCAGGCTTCCGGTGAGTCGTAGCCAGGCCTCCTTTAACTTTGAAATAGCCACATCTTTCGCTCTGTCTACCTTTATGGCTACTGCGATTTTCTCTTGTTGCTCTAGAATTTTCCTTTGTAGTTGTTGTATCATGGCTTCACAATGCTGCAATGTAAAAGTAACATATCTGCTGGATTTTTCCTAAATAAATTATAGACTTGAAAAATCCAAATCTAAACAAACACTAATTTTATTAAAATCTTTAAAAAATGTATTATGACCCATACTAACTTTAAATCAGTTACTGAAATAGTCTAAAACAGCTTTCTCTCATTCATTTCATTTCAGTCATTTATGCTCATATATTTTTATCAGCCATTGAATATTTTATTTTTATTTTTAAGTTAAGAAAACATGACACAAAAATACAAAAAAAAAATCTGTTTATTAGATCACCTGCTGTGCTAATTTTCAGATTAACTGAATTTCACTTTATTGTTCATAGGGACACATAAATTTTTATATATATAATATAAAGATTAAAGTTACTACCAATTCTTACCTCTCTTTTAAGTCTTTCCTCCTCCAGTTTGACACTGTCAACTTTATCTCTATCTCCTTTTTCTCCCCACAACTCGCTTAAACTTAATAAATCCGTATCAATCGAGTCAATAAGTTTATTTTGCATAGATTTTACTTTATCCTTGTCTACGAAAGGTCTCATTTCAGGCAGTTTGAACTCTTCTTTTCTGATTGGATACTTATCGGAGGTGTTTTGAGTATTGTTGTGACTTTGAGTCTTATATTGTTCTAAAACCCTTGTTGCTCTTTCATATATTTTGCTGGATGATGGCTGGAATGAGTTCATGCAGCTTGTAATGGGTTTTATAGCTTGTTTAGGAGTCGATGTAGGCTGAACATCTTTATCATCAGGATAAATTAATCTTCTAATACTAGGAGACTTCAGTTTGTTATGCCTACTTTCACCTTTTGCTTTGTCAGGCTGATAAGTTGTGTGAGGACTTAATGCAGACTTTTCTGAAGTTGAACCAGAATTACTTTTAACCAAATAAATGTATTTATCTAAAATTGGATTTGACACAGGTTTACCACCCGATGACGCCTCCTTAGTCAAATTTTTAGAGTCCAGCTTCTGTGAAATATAATCTCCGGTGGCTTTTATTACATTCTCTGGACTCAGAGAATTGTGATTTCTTTGTTTAGTTTCTGGACTTTCATATTCCTCAACTTTATTTAGGAATTCATCTATTTCGTTGATAAGTAATTTGTCATTTCTGTTACTCGGAGTAGATGTAATACTGCTAATATCGCCGTCCATACTTTGAGCATCTGTAACTGCGGATGCAGTTGTCAGTTTAAGTGGTGGAATTTTTTTGTCATTTGTGCAGCCAGAGTTTAAACTAGTTAAAGAGAGGTCACGATTATTAATACTTGCGAATTTTCTGCGTCTCCTGCGCGGAAAAGTGAAGTATTTCCGTTCGAAAGCACAATTATCGAAACTGTCCGATTCAGAAATCTTACGTCTACGAGGTGTTCTTATGCTCGAAACTTCACTAGTGGAGTTTATTTCTAAGTTGTCCAATCTAGATTCGAGCGAGCGCACGTGGCTGACTAGTTTGTCCAAAACTTGCGCTGTACAAGAAGGCGGTTTGTGTACAACAGTTCTAGACGATTCGAGCAATGAATTGTCAGAATCTGAACTCTGCACGAGAAAAAAATTGGGAGGTATAAGCAGAAGAACATCCGTGTCGTCGGTTTCACTCATCACAAAAGTTTTTACCGCAGCCCTGTCGAGAGGATAAATCCATTCTAGAGATTGTTTTACAAATTAGAAATTATCTGAATGATAGATAAAATGGACCACGAACGCGCAATGCTCGCCGCTAATTAATATGCACTTTGCTTGTTTTTAGACCCATGTATTTTTCACAACAACTGTATATTTGTTTGTTGTCGGTTTTTGACAATAAATACAGTTTCAATTTCTTTGATGGCATCCATAGAGTAACTTATAATATATACGGAATGGCATCGTTCGTTATGGCATGATGGCCATAGAGTAACTAGTGTAACTACCACGGCTGGTAATCTTCAAGGAAAATTCACTAGACATAGGAATTTTATAGCCTGTGGTAATAGCAAAATAGAACATGACATTTCACCTCCCCTCTTATGGCCTAGATTGCCTTATAGCGATCTGTACTAAGAGAGGAAGCCATTTTGTTTTGTAAGATCATTGTTGTTTATATTGTTGCGTCGATTAATTTCCGCCTTTTTATATATCTACTAATTTATTAATAACAATCTTTGGATACATTTATTATATTAAGTATTAAGTATGTATTATAAGTGCTGTGTGCCAGAAAATACAAGTTCGTGACAGGACTCAGTGGATGTGCAGTGTTATTAACTCAATCTGTTGAGTTTATCGCACACTTTGTTAGTACGGGCGTTATTGTTATATTTATTTCTATTCTAGTTTCTATTTAAGTCGTATATTAAGTCCATGTTATGTTTGTCTATATCATAAAAAATAAATATACGCATTATTACTGTTTTAATTGTGATGACATTTCCTTACTTAAAAATAAAATCAAGGACTAATAGCCCGTAAAAAAACAAAGGGGTGAGAGGCTGAGAGGGGCGGGGAAGTCAAATGTTCTATTTTGCTATGACCAATCAGGTGAAATTAAAGTACTCGAGCTCATGTCCAGCGCATTTGTACTGCAGATTTCCGTCTGATACGTTAGTATCTACTATTTAGTTTGTGGTAACTACTTATGGCATCACTGTATAGTCTGTGCATCAAGGAACATATTATCACAAACTAAATAGTAGATACTAACGTATCATATTATACTCTCTTGCACCCTTGAGTTTGCTTGAGAATATTAGTGCCACAGACCAACAATACTCTATTATTCAATCTCAGCATAGATAAATCTATGATCTCCATAGTGGTTTATTTCTATTTCATTAATGGGTAGATAAGCGCGAAGTTATTTAAATATCATTGCGCGAAGGTACCTAAAAATTCGTAGTTTCTAAATAGTTGGTTTTATTAAAAATCCATACTGAAAAATACCATTGAAATGAAAAATTATTATACTTATTAAACAATTTATTCCATAGATTTAGTATTGCTACCGTTATACTTTATATCTATGATTTATCCAGACATCATTACATAGTTTGACTTAAATACAGGATAACACTGAATTTGCTAAGTGAATGCAAATAGATAATTATGAATTATTTTCTTATCTATCAAGAAGCCCGAGCTGCATGGATAGGCGCTTGTTTTATAAATGTATCTAACTTGTTTTTAAACAACTCACTTGTTATAGGTTCACCTAATGACATATTACATAATGGGTTTCTAACTGCATATTTAACATAAATTTCTGCATAGATCTTTTTTAACAAATCTCTAACACCTTGTACTTGATTATCAGTGTTCATAACAAATTTTAAGCCAGATGGAGTTTCAAGACAATGTAGTGTGTATTTTGAAGTCTTGTAGTGTAAAAAGCCTTCCTTTGGATCCAGTGGAGAAATTTTTGCCACAAACGATTTTATTGAAAACAGCATTCCATACATTAATTTCCCTTCCTAAAATAAAATAAAAAAAATTAGTTTGTAGTTGCATAGCTTGGTTATTAAAAAAATGGAAGTAAAATGGACAACATGACATAATTATACTGTAGTAGGCTATTTAGGTAACATGCAAAAATTTAAAAATACATTGCATTCAAGTTGTAGGTGGATCCGTCCATACATTTTCTGAATGTCCATACACTTTCTATGCCCTGCTCTACTTGAGAAAGTTCTGGCCTCAGAAGCCGACAGCTCTCCGGGTTATTTGTCTGATGGGTTTATTTGTCTATGGAATCTCCTTATTCCTAAAAACTTAAATGCTATAATAGAATTAGACACCAGGTATGGAGCCATGAGCAAGTTTATAAACATTACATCTGTCTGCTTGAAATGCAGCAAAAATTTGATAATTTTGTTGTCATCTAGTCCTGAACTTTCTCTTGAATATTATATTTTATAGAGACTATGGCATACTCTAAAAGACATGATAATATAATTGAGTCTAACTATACAACTCCTAAGTGTAGCAATGGTGAATATATTTTCATAGAGAAACCAAATGTTTAAATCAATATGTGTCCTCAATGTTTAAACTTAACTAAAGTATTGAATTTAATACAGTGGAGATTAGACTTGAGATGAATACCTACTTTATTTTTATTTTTAAATAGCTTTTATGCGTAAAATAACTTACACTGCATGTAATAAATGTTACCTTTACAACGAAAACGCTAAAACTAAGGCATTTAACTATCTAAATATTTATTATTCTTAATGTCTTTATTACTAGAAATTAGATGTTATTACCTCCTCCCTAGACATTCCCGATTGATTTGTTCGATTCCATTCACCATAATAAAGCAGATTTCCGTATCGATCGAAAATGTATAAATTAAAAATAGACATCTTTAAAAGATATTTTCTTCTATTATATTAATTAGGTTAAATCGTAACTTAAATAGCTTATACAAATACATTTACAAACAATACAAACATAACTAAAACAAAACTTTCTTTGCCTGCCACTGACTGCTGCATGTACCACAGAACACTACTACTATATAATGTATAGATTTTATAATGGATTATATAAATATAATTTTATCTTATAATAAAAACATTAAGAATAACAAATATTTAGATTTTATTTTAAATAAGATTGATAAACATTATTGATTGTTATTTAGTACACATCGAAGTGATAACCCATCTATCCATCATCTTACATAGACTATGTAGTCTATTCCCTAGTATCTAGTTTAGTTTGTGATTTTTGAGAGCGCGATGCGATGCAGTGCGAATGAGTTTATTTTATGCTCTTTGATTGATGCGAACCATGATGAAACAGTCGTGACATTTATGTAAAATAAAAAATACTCTTATAATAATCTGAATTACATATGTACTGTTTTGCAAAATATACAATTGAATTCAAAAGCGCAATAAACAAAATAACTTAAAAGAGACTTGTGAGTACAATCTTAAGTCACATATTGATTCGTTTGACCCTTGAATTCAGTTTCGAGGTTACATTCTTACCTAATACTTTGGGATTGTAATTGCAGAATTTAAAATCAATCCATTATGGATGAATATTCAAGAGAACCGTGCCCATGGCGTATTCTTGACGACTCTGGCGGTGCTTTTATCATGGGAGCTATCGGAGGTGGCATATTTCATTCTATAAAGGGATTCAGGAATGCTCCTACAGGATTTAGCAGAAAAATGGTATGAATATTTTGACAATGTGTTCTGAACATGCTAGCATGTTTTATTTACTTAGTCAAATAATAAAGAGAATAAAGAGTATATAGTGGATTCTGCATGAGGAGGCTGGAGGGTAATCTTCGGAATTACTGCACCCATTTATAAAATTCTTTCACTACATATTTGAATTGAAAGGTACATTATATTATGTACGATAATACCCCCATTTGCTCTTGGGTTGAAGCTAGGGCGCATTAGTTATTATTATTTAATATTTACCTACTTAACTGAATTAAACAAAACAATTAATAATGTTTTAGCTTGGCAGTTTAGCAGCAATCAAAGAGCGTCCACCAATCGTGGCGGGTAATTTCGCTGTATGGGGTGGTATGTTTTCAACCATAGACTGTTCTCTTGTCTATATGAGACAGAAAGAAGACCCATGGAACTCAATTATGAGTGGAGCTCTTACTGGAGGAATTCTCGCTGCTAGAAATGGTATTTATTTTCATATATTTTAATTATATAAAAATTATAATCTTTTAATAGTATATAACAAAGTCGCTTCCCACTGTCTGTCCCTCTGTATTTGCACTTAGATCTTTTTAACTATGTGACGGATTTTAATGAGATTAATATAAAAGAGCATGGAATAACATTGCAAATATTCACTGTCCTGTTGCAATAATTCATTAAATGTTTTGATGATTGATAAAATACTGAGATTTTTTTTATTTGTCCAGGTGTACCAGCAATGGCTGGAAGTGCTCTGGTTGGCGGCATACTCCTGGCCCTTATAGAAGGCATTGGTATAATGTTCACTAGGTTGTCTGCGGAACAGGTCAAACCTCAGCAGCCGATATTCGAAGACCCCTCAGTTCTAGGCCAAAGTCAAGCACAGGCGCACTCGTTTCAGTAGTAATAATCACTTAGGCACATTTTCTTGAAATTTAAATTTTATTTTCTAATATAAATCTACTCTTGTTTATTTGATTGTTCTAATATATAATGCCACATATTGGCTTCTGAGTTGGATTCAAGCTTGGATCCGAATAGAATGGCCAATCACAATGTTCTGTTTATTTCCAATATATGTCCAAGACCGATCTACACATTGGTGTATTGGATCCAAGAATGTAACTCGTGTTCAATATACCCAATGTGTGGCGCCGGCATTATATAACTACATATTATTATATTAAATTTTCTTTTTAAGTAGATACATATTAGTACATGAAATGAAAAATTCAAGTGCCATTTATCTGATAAATAGGTACCAACTTTCTTTCTAAACAATATAATATTACAACCTTACCTAATAAAACATCCCTGAAAACATTTTAAGAGAATTATTTGCATCTGTGATATTTTCAGTTCCATACTGACTGCTTATAATTTATCTAAGAATGTAACTAACGCTCAATCCAAAGTTTGATGGCAAAATTATTAAAACATTTTATGGATACATTTTGGTGAACAAGTATTGCCTACAATATAGTCACTTTTAACTTAATTATTTGTTCCCATATAGTTGAGAGTGACAATAAAACGCGTTTACAAGATTTTGGCTTCAGAAAAATAATTATCCAATTACAATGAAGACTATTTTGTCCCAAACTTCAGATTGGTATAATTATTTCTATTGCCGCTCCTGTAGATAGCAACATTCGTAGTTTATTTGTACCTGAGGTAGTAGGCAGTATTGTATAATTTCTTTCTGTACCATAAATAAAAATAAACTTAATAATAATGCTGTAGTTTTATTTATTATTGTTTCATATGCAAGGACATACAGAGCAAGTTTTAAAAGTAATAACCAATGTTTAAAGTAAATCTGTTTTTTTCGTTTCATCATTTTATTCATTCATATTTATCAATTGTACAAATAGTCTTTGTAAAAAAAAATTGAAAAAAGGCTTGAACTTATTTGATTTAAACTTTAAACAACCTTTTTTTGGCTAATTGGCTTCCATTTATTCTTTTTATCTCTTAAACTCTAGAAAAGTATTATTAAAATTACATTTCGTTTTAGAACACTAGTACATTACTACTTAGTTGATGAGAAGCATTTGACATTTGATTAAATTGATGTATTTTTACAATACTTGTTAACTTACTGATAAATTAGTATGTAACACACTGCTATGATTTAGAGTTATCGGTTTTACTCTGAACCGCATTGTCGCCGATACTTCTGATTTCCTTTATAACGTGGGCCAATACTTCAGGGTCGACTCCGAGTTCACAAAGTCTTATGCATATGGTTAGCGTCTCTGCGTCCAGACCAGTGCATAGCAGTTGAGATATTTGATGCAGCATTTGGAATGTTTCGCGAGCCTGTCCAATCTGAGCGTTTTTTTCTGAAGTCATCATAAATCTGTACCTAAACAGACCTAAATGAGTAAATTTTTCAAAATTACAAGATTTTGATTAAATATCACGTTGAGAATAAGGCAGTTTAATGATTCGTACCTGAATACTCTTTGAAAACAAGTTGTAAATATTTACCACTAACAATCTTTGTTTGGGGCAAGTATTTTGTTCATTTTTACAACGTTACATACATACTCAAAAAATATAATTTTAAATTGTTTGTTTAATTTGGTATAGGTATACCTATTGGGTAGCATTTAAATGTCAATGTCATTCGTTATGTGTCAATGGTGACAAACAGTCATCTGTCAATCAATAATTGATGGTTCTCTCACCAGGATAATACCAAGGACGTTGGATAATATAACAGGACCGCTTACTTGAAAAAATTACATTTACGTAAATGAACTGTATTACCAATAGTAGTTAAAGTATATTTTTCATTGCGCCTAATACAGAGCCTAATCCCTCTCTTTAATATCTCTCTCTGTTCGGATGAACAGAGAGAGATAGCCAAACTGAACTTTTAAATAGTATTATTTATTTATTTAATAAAGTACACAGAAAGAATACAATTCATGAATACTAAAAATACTAAATTTATAACAGTCAATACAATAAAATCACCGAAAGTGAAATCTCACGAAAATTTAATCACTCTCAACGTTATTTCACAGCAGCTTTCTGTAGGTTATATTTACTAAACTATTTAACACTACGTAAATAGTTGAGGTTTTAAATACTGTGGTTTCATTAACTACTATAGTCAGCAAAAATAATACAAAAATATTAAAATTTTCAACTCGGCGTACTTCACCCCGTCAACAACTGCTACATTCATTTCATACACTCTTGCTAATCTAGCGCCATTCTGGAGGTATTTGGAACTGCGCTATTTACTGCTTACAGCTGGACACTTACAACTTTTCCCCCAGAGAGAGTTCTCCTTACCTCTACCCTAAATCTCCATAAATCTAACTATGGTTGGCTACCATTAGGTAAATAGGAGGCGCTGTAGAGTCTTTTTATTTATACGGTGGTCTCATGGACAACGCAAATTCCAAATTCATACTTTCATTACGTCAATATTTAACGAACCACTATTTATTAGCTTAACATCAATATGAGATACGTCACCCTTACCTTTATTCTCCATTGTCCCTAATAGACATTGAGTTCAAGTATGTACCTACAGACGAATGTGCAGTTTTGGTGCAGTTTCTTATATTGCCAGAGAAATATTATATTTTTTATGTTAAGGTCGGCAGGCAAGGCTGACGGCTTACTCGGTGGTAGGTGGCTAGCAGACTTGAGATGATGATGAGCAAGGAACATATAGGTATACTCTCTAGCGAGAGTGAGTATCTCTAACTAATGAGACAATTACCTACTCTTTAACCGGCGTTTTATAAATATGTTCATTCCTGAACCTTATTCTTTTAAAAAATATTCTTTATTGAATATGTACTTAGTTAGAGGACATCCGACTAAATTTTCACATAACTAACAGAGAAAGAGCATTGATTCGGAAACCTTTACTGCGGTTATGTTCATTTTTTTGTTGCTGAAAATAGGTACTTTTAATCTAGGTACCAAATTTACGTAGGTACCTATAGGTAGGTAGTTACCTACTATTGATAGAAAGCCTATAGTCATTAACTATAGAGGTCCTATCAGATTTGTATAGGTAAGTAAGTAATTTATTAATAAGAAATCGAAACGATGCAAACGCGGGAAAATGTACAAATACTTTTGCCTCTCGTACGTTTTCTATTTTTATAACACTGCGTCTGCTCTCCAGAAATAGATAATTTCGTTCTTGTTTCGGCGTGCAAGTCACGCATTCGGCAACGTGTGTTTAATTGAAACTAGTGCAAAAAGATCATTCATTTAAATCGACCGTTTTTCAGACACTAAAATGGTAAGTGAATTTTGAGAAATTGTATGTAGTGAAAAATTAAAAAAAAAACTTTAGATAGATTTACTTTCAATTGTATTTGGGGCATTTGTATAAATTTTATAAATGATATCCTTAGTAAGTTAGGTATTTCAGTTCAACTTTACGATGCAAAAGGAACCACCTTTTTTCAGGGCAGTATATCTACTTTTAGGTAGGTGTACATTGTTTTGTTGGGTTGCAAATCTAAGGAAAACCAGCTTGTTGTTAAATTAATTTAGTTTTGATACATATAATAAATGCACAATTGAGTTATATGCTTTAAATATTAGGTTAGGGTTTAACACTATTTTTTTTAGAAAAAAAATTTTTTTTTATTGCTAATACCTACATGATACAATATTTAGTTCATAATACTATTTATGTTTTTAACTTTATTAATTTTATTAGTTAAAGCCATCACCTACGTCAGAATATATGTATTCATAATAACAAATTTAATAGGATTTTTTTTCGACGATTGTCAACAATGACAATGCAAAGTGGTATGCCAACACCGTTTTGTACTAATTTCTAATTTCAATACTTTTAGCAACAATACTTCTTGTTTTAGATGAATATTTTATTATTTCTTCAATTTTTTTTTAAATGTTTTTTTTTATTTAGACTAATTTAGAAAACTTATAATGTTCTTACTAGGTTCTTACTAGAGAGTAGTATATTATTTTTAATTATGTCATCCATCCTTCAACACTGATTCTGACAATTAATCAATGCAATTACCCACAAAATTATCAATTAAATTCTAGAGCTATTATTATCAAGAGAGTTCAATCGAAAGGTGTACAGGATTTAGAATTAGAAGAAGTGAATCCCTCAAAGTTATTACTACGAAACTCAACAATGAAGTCCATATGGACTAGAGCTAGAGTCGAGTGCTTTGACAAAATAAGGGTGAGATTATGGTACATTTCATACTTTGATGAAGATTTCATAATAGATAATACCGTAAACCTATAATAATATTGTAAACAAGCTGTGTCTGTACATTAAAAACAAATAAATAAACAATTTGTACACGTTGTATGTACTTATGTTACCGAGGTTAACATTAGGGTCCAAAGTTTAGGTTTTGAAGATATTAGATTTCTGAAAGTTATTTTTCCATAAAATCAATGGACCAAATTATAACTGGAAAATGTACCAGGTGGCGGATAACCACCCAAGTCTAAAATACTTACTAAGAATTCCACTTGAACTTTCCTGAAAAAAACCTCCATACGCGAACTTCCCCACAGGACTACAGTTAGTTCTGGATTATACTAATATTATATTATAAATGTGTAAGTAGCTCTGCCATCATTCGATCATCATTAAATTTTGCACACACCTTCATCATAAAATTGTGTAAAAAGGTTCTGTTCTCGAGTGATCCCACAAAAATAAAAATCCAACGCCTGGCAAAAGTATAACAGCAATGAATATGTCAGGCGTTATATATTATTATATTATATTTCAACGCAAACTAAGTCGCGGGCACCAGCTAGTTAGTACTAAATATACTGAAATCTGTTCAGAAATATTTCAAAAACTCGTAAAGTAACAAATAAATTCAAAAACTTTCGCGCATAGGTACTTATACAAATTTACTAGATTTTCATTGGCAAAATAACATTCAGAGCTCCCAAGAAAATTTTTGTGAATAAATTTACCTTGTCATAAAAATTAAGACGACAATATTTTCTTACAATGATTTGTTAAATAACTTAGTCATACTCAATTCTTGTATTAGAACAAGAAATGTTGTACCTAAGTATTTGTAAAACAGCTTTGTTAAGATGTTGTCTTTACATTAATTTACAGGCTCTCATCTTGAGAAATACCTACGCCAATCTATTTTAATTTGATTTGATGTAATTATAATGATAATATCTAGTCGGTCGCCTCTTTTGATTTAGTTTATTTGTCAAATGCAGAAACGTCTTTGTACTTTAATAAAAATTATTAATGATTTTTAACAAAAAAGAAAACTATTGTTTTCATCATATTTTAAATTTATGATATCTATAAACTCTTCTAAAATTACTTAAAAGTCTGTTGGGCAAAGCGTGCTTATACACAACTTATTTGACGGTAAGCAACGGCAAATATTTAGTGCGGCAAATAATATTTATACTTTGATTTTTTTAAATTTTGTTTACGATTTATTTATATAAACAAGTGCGAACAGTAGTCTGTCGGAACCCTAAATAAAGTTAGGTACGTTTGTTGCTACGTCAATATGTCGTTATGGCCCAGATACACGACGACGCTGACACTCGACACAAATGTTGACACTAGTGTCGATTACGACCACGCGGTAAGCAATTTTTTGTGTCGGCATTAGTGTACACATCTAGAGTCCTGGTTCAAAGTGTGACGACACCGACACTACATCCGCGACTAAGTGTTGCGGCAGTGTGTACACATATAAACAGTCGATGTATACACTGAGTGTCTAGTGTCAAGTGTCAAGTGTCAAGTGTCGTCGTGTATCCCTGGCATTAGTTTAAGCAAATTATCTAGTAATTTGTTACGACAATTAAGTGCTTAGACACGTCATGTCTCTATCTCGAACGCGATTACTCCAGAATTAACTCAATACTCATAACATACATATAGTATCAATATATTATTGCTTTGTTTGAACTAAATTAACACTTCACCCGCCATTTAATTTAAGGGAAATTAGTCTCAATTCTTTCTCTTACTAATGCTACGGAATACCACAATTTTGTCACCGACTCATACCATAGAAACTAATTTTCGTTTTCCTTAGCGTTTTTTTTAACTTTTTTCTTTTTGCTCGTCTTCTAATGGTCGTAGTATGATGTTAAATAGCCAACAACCTTTCTCAAGAATTGGTCTTTAAATGAAAAAAGTGTTTGATCTTTAAATTTGCTTCCATTGTGGGATAAACAAGATAATATTTTCTTGTTAGTAAAAGTAATTAGTGATAGAAATAGAAATGTCTTTTGCAATTCCCAAATTTCTTTTCACGACACAACCTATCGCACAATGGATACAATACATTTATATTTCACGTTTCATTTGTTAGGAAACAGTTGGGATTGAGTGACGCGTTGAAAATGTGTGTGTTCATGTAAAATATCCATTGAGAGATATTCAAAAGGAAAGCTTTTATTACGGGACTCAAGACGCGATTATGCATTCATCTCGTGTTCGCGAAATCCCCTTGCTTTGTTTGCTTTGTATTAAAAATCTGCAGACGTAATATTTTATTCATGCAATATTATATTCGTCGTATTGTTACATTCCAGTTGAGAGAGCGGGAAGTGTACCGTTAAGGCGGTGCGCCGCTTACACTTAAGGCGATGTAAAGCGTTTTCCTTTTACATTTTCATTCAACTTGTCTCAGCACTGCCTGATGCCAGTGGCTCTGTTCGCCCCTAAAATGTACATTTTCCTTATCCTTCCATTTCAAGCAAGTTGATACTCTGGCTTTGTCTGTGTCAAAATGGATGTGCTATTTAGGCACGTCCTACTCTTCTTAGAACGTTTAGCGTTTAATTATGGTAAATTATTTAATTTGGCTCAAAAATGCCATTAAAACAAATTCTTTATTAATTAAGAAATTCGTAGAATATCTTAGGTACTGCATTGAGTTTTAAGATATTTTCATACTACATATTCTTATTGGAATCATTATTTGTCCAGGCAGATTCTGTGCAACAAGCTTCGGGCGAAGGTCAATGTGTCCCTCCAGCCACTCCTGTTCCGACTACTCCAGAAGACATGAAACCCGTATGTAAATAAAATCTTATAGTACTTAATTCTATGTCTGCAATATCCTTAATAATCTTTTGTGACCATATAGTTACTACAAAATATATTCGTGTCCTAATTGTTGGCCTAATGAGAATGCTCATTTATCCAACGGGTTAAGGAAAGACATTAATGCAAAACACAAGTCTTAATGTGAACGAATATCTACATAAGGTGATAGATGATATGCATGATAGGTGATAGAACTACTATCACCTATCATGTACTATTGTTATTAGAAGAAGAACCGTAATATGTCACCCAATACGACCACTCACAAGTAAATGCAAAAATATAAAACAAAATTGCCGAAGAGCATTATTTTGATTTGAACACTTGATTTTGGCAATCAATGATGGGGACGTGTCAGCCCAATTATTCAATAAGTTTTTATAAAAGGTTTATTTTATAAATAAAGTTTAATTAATAAAAGAGGAAAACTAGGAATAAATAAAAAAATAATAATTAATTACTAAAGAGGAGGAATGAAGTTGAACTATAAATCCCTCCCTTTGCCACGTGCTTCGACTGCTAACAATATTGAAAGAGAATGTTGACACAGAAAATATTCTGCTTCCCCGCGTCTAATTTATGTCCGATTCAACTCGACCCTCGCCTTAATTGAGTGGCATTCGTTATTGAGATGATAATTAATACGAGAAATAATGTTGTTAAGTTGAACAGAATATTTACTTATGTTTTTTTTTAGTTAGACGCTTCCGTTCTTTAGTTGCAGGTACCAAACTATAAATTTATACTTTTTTATCTTCACCTACCACTTGATGGTAGGTGGACCGTCAGCCTATCCTGAAGGCTACCGACGTCTAGCTAGTGTGTTGCCATCTTATAGGATCTTCAGATAGCATCTTTCACAATATGTATGTAAAATTTCATGGTGATCGGTTTAGTACTTAAGGTGACAAAGCGTTACAAACAAACTCGCTTTCGCATTATTAATATTACTCAGGATTAGGATAGCACGTGTGAAGTACGTGCATAAAATAGTTATGACTATACTTACATTGGTCGGTGTTGAAACAAAACAAACAATACGCTCATATTAGAAAATCCCTTGCTTGTTACAACGCTAAGAACTATTCTATCGCTCGCTTAGATACGAGACAATGGTATACTAACAGAGAATGGTTGCTTAAATTGGATCTACCTTAATGACAACGTACATACTTTGCATATGTCGATATTTTAGATAGAACCTGCAGCCGCGGAAGAGCTGAAACCGGAAGCTAAAACAAATTCTGTAAACCCGGAAGTTCAACCAAGCCAACCAGATGGAAATAATATTCAAACAAAAGCTGCAGCCACAACCGAGGTTAAGCCAGAGCAAAGCAACGGAACCTCGAAGGAGACGGTAAGTACGTTTAACATTTTTAAATTACCTAGGTTTTTTTAAATGCCGTTCTAAATTAAACTTAGTATTATGTATAGTAGAAGTAATAGTCGAGTTCCGATAAGCTAGACAATGTTTCTGCATCTTTGTATTTTTGGATATAATTTAAATGTAATAGATAAAATGTAAATTATCTGGTTGTTCGATGTTACCTCGAAAAAGCAGTAGTGCTAGCCTTATATGCACACAATTCTCTATTTGATTAGTGGGCATTTTAAATATGTATAGGTAATTTTGGATGCATAATTTGGAATGTATTACAGAACAATTGGCAGCACAGGGAACAAGAACTTCTGAAGAAGATTGAAGAATTGGAGAAAGTGAAAAACGAAAGAAGCGAGGATGGATTAAAATTAGAATTAAAGGTTTTCATAATTACATATTATATTATAATATAATAAATATTTATAAAATTGTTTGTAATCACAGTCAACACAAAGCCAAAACTTCTAAGTCTAAAAAGCAGTAGAAAATAAGTTTATTTTGTAACGTAAGAATTCGTTAAGAAAGAATTTTTGAATATTTCAACTCCGTACGAAATCTGAGCGAGTTGCTAGTATAATTAAGATAATACTTATTAAAGGGTTTTGTCAGCGGACGCTTGATTACATTTAAATAAAAAGATTTCACAGCGGTGATAGTGATAGGCCTATACAATTATCGTTTTAGGTACGCGAAGAAGAGATAGATTTGTTGAAGGCTCGTGTGACGAATTTGGAGACGGAGTTGCAGGCGGCTCTCTCTCGCCCTGGCGGTGGCAAGAACCAGGAGATGATCGACAACATTAAACAACAACACGAAGAGGTTCGTATTATTAACAGTATTTGTATTATTATTAACATTTTTTAGTTATTTGGTTGACGTGATCCTGTCTAAAACAGTTTTGTTTAAGTGTTGGCATTTTTGGTGCTAGTAACGACTCCCTTATTTAGGAAAGGTCATTTGCATTCCAGTCAATATGGGAAACAGACAATTTGGAATTAGGTTATAATGAGCCGGAAGCTTACAGAAGACCGCCGTGAAATAATAGCACGTGTGCTCTTGTGGTAAGGGATGCCAGAGATCGCAAGTGCTGCCAACCTTTCGACATTAAGAAAAGGGAGTACAGTACAAGCTATACCCGAGATAATAGAGGAAATAAATCCTGTTACAGTTACTGACGAAAGCGCGCGGTATGATCTTCGACAAAACAAAAATGGTGAAAAATCAAGAGTTGCAGATCGAAGCCCTCACAACGCAGGTGCAGTCGCTGAAGGACATCAACACTATTACAAAGGACCTGTTGGAGATTAGGAACTCGGAAGTGAAAGCTATGGAGGTACTTTCAGTAATTTTGCTATAATAGTTTTAGCTTAGTTTAGTTTGTTTAGTTTTAGTTAAGTTTTAGTTAAGTTTTAGTTTTTGTTTGGCTGCGTCTGGTAAAATCATTTGCGTCGTTTCGGCGATATTTCTTTCTTGGTATTCTTTCATCCGCCTTACTTGGATAGGGTGCCGATACGAGAGAAACTTTATCCGACGGATAAAGTGGAACAATCTCTCTTTAAAGTTGTTTCCCGGTTGGCAGTGCCATTATGTCATTAAGGTGACCGTCAGCCTGTCTATCACCCTTTACGATATAAAGAAAGAGCTTGCTAAACTGTTTTTTTTTTGTATAAAACATATACATATATTGTTAAAATTAAAAAGTAGGGTGTTAGGACTGACGCAGGAAAATTACAGATGTATATTAAATTTCTGACCATCGTGTCACCAGCAAGTGACTGTATAAAAAAAAAAAATAATAATTACTAGTAACGTTTATAAGGTTATAACGGCTTAAAGCTCGAAATTCAACGAGAAAACGGCCAAAAGATCACGTTAAAATGTAGCCACAGAGACGAAATAATAATTGGTCAAAGGGAAATTAAGGAGAGTTACCGACCGTCTCTTTCCGTAACCATTCCTTTTTTAATTTCAACCAGTTGACTCAGTAACGGTCCGTCTGTCGCAGAGGGGTCGCCCACTGGCACCAAATAACTTTGTCAATATGACAAATTTTAAAAAGTTTTCAGAGAAACGTTCCATGAAAAGTTTGTTTGAATAGGCCTTTATTTGTGGATAATTTCTATACATGTATTTAATAAACCACATTTTTATGGTGGTCACCATTTAAATAGATGTCATCAAAAAGTGTAACACAAAATTTTTTTTACTGTAATCTCATGCCTAGCAAGAATTACTTAGGTCTAATGTTTACTTAGATTGCTAAAAAAAGAATTAATATTTTTTTGGGTTTATACTGTGTGGGATGGGACGAGTTTTCTTTAAATTTGCATTTATTGTTTTCAATGTAAGAGCTTTTCATAAATAAATATTGTAGGCTAAATTTAGTATCTAACTTAAGATTGAATCAGTATAAAATAAAATTAAAGGATATGTAATTCCTTAATTTAGTAGGATTATCGTAATACTTAGTCCAGGCTGCTTTTTAACGGTCTTATTGGGAAATTATTTCTTCGTGGTTACTGCTTTTAAGTTTTAATTATGTCTCATCTATACATGAAATAAAAAAATAAAAAAACCAGAACAAAAGTCGACCTTAAGGCTCACTGGACTGCCATTAATTGTGAGGTTTATTTTTAAAATAACACAAAATTTAGATACTTACATATTATTTTTATGTAAGTATATTTTTTAAGTTCACCGATACAATAAAGATTAAAACTAAAGAAACATACAAAGTTTCTTTATATTTTGTATGTAAAAACATGTGTAGAATTCACGTCCGCACTTGTGCTTATCCAGGATCGATTCCAAGTGATGGACGCGAAGTTCAAAGCGGAGAAGGAGCGTTACACCCTCGCGCTGCAGAGGGCTCAGACCAGCAGCAACCTCAACGATGACCTTCGCAAGGAATATGAGACACAGCTCGGCATATTTAAGGTCGGTTCACGTTGATAGCGTTATAAGTAATAAGTTTAACTTGTGTGTCTGTCTGTCGAATCAGACAATCAAAATGGGTCGAAAATTCGAAATGGATTTGATCCGATTTTTGTTTGTTTGAAAGCTGACGTGATCGGGTTGGTTCTTAACTATAATATATGAAAATCGTTTTAACATCCGTACTAATATTATAAATGCGAAAGTTTGTATGTATGTATGTATGGATGGATGTATGGATGTATGGATGTTTGTAACTTTTTCACGCAAAAACTACTGAATTAATTTCAATGACATTTTGCATACACGTTGTCTGGGACACCAGAAAGCCTATATTTTATAAAGTTACGCGGGCAAAGTCGCGTGCAGCAGCTAGTTTTTATATATAAAGATTTTTAACTTTTTTAATTCGACAGTACACGCGCAGTCATCGCTCTTTATCAAACTTTTAAAATGTCACTGAGCATTTAAAATAAAAATGTGAGGAATCACTGCGCATTTGAAAATTACTTTCACAATTGCAAGTTCTAATTCAAATTCAAATAATATATTCCATTATCCTAAATGGACATAGATTAACCAAATAAATAACAGGGGCGAAGCCGAGGCGGAACGATCTAGTTCTTTATATTCTTTATATTTTTATGATTCCATCATTTGCCACTGTCAATTTTGATTTAGACAATTGAATTGATATAAATTGTTGTTTGATTTTACAGGAGTTGAGGGAGAAATATGAGCAAAGAGTGCAAGCCCTCAATGCGGAGAACAGTCGCCTCAAGGAGTCCCTCAAGGGTGGCACTTCCGGTGCTCCCGGAACTTCCGGTTAAAGAAAAACTTTGAGGTGAAATACCGGTTCCCGTAAAGACTGCCGTCGTTTGATTTAAACATATTTTAAATATTTATAAATATATGTTTGTAATATAAATAATGTAATTTTTTTACGCTTTCGTAGTTTTGTATTTATTTTAATAAAAAAAAATTTGACTATAATTTGATTTATTATTAGTTATAAGTAACGTAAGCTTAGATGTTTACTTAAATGCTTTTGTATTCAGAAAGGTTTTCTTTGTTAACGCAACACTTTGCGTTAGTCACGAAAAAACTCATATTTGTCAGAGAATGTGCTGTTTCATTTTACGCAATTTATCAAACGTCGACGCGCGAAATTAATAATGGGACACTGAACGTCGCGTCGGTCGGAACGTTTTATATCATGCCAGTAATAGTGATCCACCTTTCCGATGACCATCAAAATACCATAGACCTATTGACCTCAAAGGCCTTACAGAATATTATAGGCCTTAATAATATAAAAGAAATTTTATTTTACAATTTACGACACTGCACTTTGAAACAATTGCATTTAATTTTAATTTTAAACAAATGGACTTTAATTTAAAACAATACACAATAAATTTTTAATAAATTTTAAAACAATTTAAGACGCTATCAGCTTAATTTTTAAAACACTATAGCTTAATTTTGAGACTGCAGTGCATGGTAATAATAAGGTGTAACAATAGTAACTAATGAAGGGCAAACACCTCATATTTAAGGTTATATTATTTTAATAATATAATCTTAAATATAATTATAATATTTTATTTTAATAATAACTGTTTAATAAAGAGCAATAATCTGGCTAGGTGAAATTTTAAATTGAATATTTATTAAGAAAGTTTAAAGGTTAAACATCAATCAATTCATAGCACCAAATCGGTGCCCCCGAAACCACCAATAAACCGAACTGTCTAAAGTTTGGGCCACGTAGTTATAATTTGTTCATTGAACCAAGGTTAGCGGCGCTATCGTCTCAATTCAACTTTAAACTAATTAAGCTCCATTCGATATTGCAAGACCCTCATTTCTGTAGGACGGTCGTTTCTCTCTAACAACCATGAACTACGCAGTCGAACCACGTGGCCACAGCGATAGTCTTCGCTTGATTGCTAATAAGTATTGCAAATCAAATTTATCTTTAATATTTTTAATTTTCGAATTGATCGAATGGTTGAGCGCTCTGTCTTAGGGGCTTCGGGTTCAATTACCGGCAGGACGAACTTTGAAAATGAACTTTTCCAAGTTGGCTCTTTTGAAAGAAATTTGTCTCTGGTCTGGATCTGGCATTTAGTGGCTCGTCTGGCGGCAGTAACTACCCTCTTACAGAATACAACCGTAAAATAATAGCATGTGTGCTATTGTGTTTCATTTCATAATCTCTTATCCCTATCCCTAACACGTTGCTTGTGTTATAGGCGACTGTAGCTAACTATCATAAAGTGATTGTTAACCTAATATATGCAATTTTTTGAATTACTTGTGCTTGTGGCCTTATGCGACGGTAACGACCTACCATCAAGAGAAGGACCGTCAGACTGTCTGCATCCCTTTTTTAATATAAAAACTGGCTACCCTATGGCTGAAATGGTAAGGATAGGAGACTACGTCGGTTATAAAAATAGAAGAGGGCGGAAGCACACTGAATATCTAAATATAAATAGGAATATTATAGTTCTAATGAGTGGCTGAGTTCAGTGAGTTTTCTGTGTATTAAAAACTAGCTGGTGCTCGCTACTTCGTCTGCGTGGAATAGTTATTTTGGGAATCATTTTGGTACCTCGAACGGTTTTCGCAGCGCACGCAACGGAAGCCCTCAAAGATGAATAATTTTCTCCGTTTTTTTCCCCACATTTTTGACTGTTTCTTCGCTCCTATTAGACGCAACGTGATGTTATATAACCTAAAGCCTTCCTCGATAAATGATCTATCCAACACAAAAAGAATTTTTTAATTCGAACCAGTAGTTCCTGAGATTAGTGCGTTCAAACAAACAAACAAACTCTTCAGCTTTATAATATTAGTATATATATTTGTAGGTACTACATCTAGGTACATCTATAGACGAGCGTTCATTGCTTCAACATTAGGTAATTTTAATGAGCGAAGGCATTCACTATTGACTAAACTCGGCTTCCTAAAATCAAAGCGCCCGCTATAATGAGATTGGAAACCACTGAACCGTTCCCCTGGAATGTGATAAGTGAACACGCAATTGAAGTAACTTATTCATTACCTTTATTATATATCCAGGGCTATTTTATTTATTTACTTCTTCAATCTTTATCTAGTAACATCAAAGGCAGCAATGTCTTTTTTATACAAAGCCAAGTATGTTGTAGTAACTTACATTAATATTATAAAGAAAGAAGATTTGTATGTTTGTGATGAATTAACTCAAAAAATACTGAACCGATTTGGAAAATTCTTTCCCCTATAGTAGGCTACATTATTAACGAGTAACATAGGCTATCTAATATATAAAATTCTCGTGTCGCGGTGTTTGTTGCCAAACTCCTCCGAAACGGCTGGACCGATTTTGATGAAATTTTGTGTGCTTATCGGGTAGGTCTAAAATACCCTAATTTTTTTTTTGTAAAACAACGTTTGCCGGGGTCAGCTTTTATTTTATAAAGTTATGCGAGCGAAATAGCGTGCAACAGCTTGAATATTTACGACATGAAAAGTAGGTACTTAGTAACGGAAAATTTATTGCTATTTCTATTAAAACATAGGTTGATTATATAAGAGTTAGGCTTAGGTATATGATACATCACAATAAGCCAGTTATCAAGTCATATTCCTGGATGTGTAAACTGCCTCGTTTTGAACACCTACTAAAATAAATAGTTCTAGGTCCAAATACTAACAAACTGACAGTATATTCCTGCGTTATCTTGCTAAATATTTTATTTATAATAATTCATCAAAGTCGAATAAGCAAGAAAATATCAATGATGTTTTTCTAAAAGAAGTTTTCTCTTTAAATTGTTAATATATGTAGTCGCAAAACTTCAAGCTAATGTACAGTCAAAAGTTTGCAGTAAATATTTGATAAAGCAGATGAAAAAAGGTTTAGTTCTTTTTCATACGAAAGCCGTTACAGGGAATTCCAATTTAAAAATTACAGTCAACTTATTTTATTAATACAAGCTTCAGGCAATTTAAGCGAGCGCGCGTCGCAGTCATCTGCAATATATGATCTCCTCATTACTTCTATTTTTCGTGAGATATTATGATTGAAGTATAAATAATATGTTGCCAGCCAACCTCTTGAACAGCTTCTATATATTTAAATAACTAAAGTCATATGGGACTGGAATACATTTATGACTATACGCTAAGCAACATTATAAAACTTATAAGAATTAAATCTTGATTTTTAGTACAAACGTAAAGAAATCTACGTATAAACGTAAAGAATATATAAAATTCTAGTGTCGCGGTGTTTGTTGCCAAACTCCGCCGAAACGGCTGGACCGATTTTGATGAAATTTTGTGTGTTTATCGGGTAGGTCTAAGAATCGGCCAACGTCTATTTTTTAAACCCCTAAATGTTAAGGGTGACCTCAAAAAATATTTTTTATTTTTTCACAAAACAACGTTTGCCGGGTCAGCTAGTAAGTAACTAAATAAAAACTTTTTTTATCGGAAAACTAGCAACTCGGCATCGTCTTCGCACGGGTGTAATTTAGAAAAACAAGAGGTGAAAATGTGAAGTTACTGCCTTTTGATATATATCTTTAATATTGAGTAATTTATAAGTGTAGAAAATTCCATCATTTCCTTGTTTCGTTGGTGACACGAGAGGCGTTGGTGTGATATGAGAGCCGAAACTCGATACGCAGATGTTACCTCCAGACGATTTGTCGTTCGATTGCTCGTCGTCCAACTGTAAGCGATGAGGAATGGATCGCATCGCATTACACACCTGAATACATCGCAATATAACCAAATGGAAATTTCTCTTACAACTTTCAATAAACGTGGAAGGTGAGCGATCAAATTTGGGAAAGAATATTAGATAACGCCTATGTGCGTTCTATATATCATCAATACTAATAATAAATCTGTACATGTATGTATGTATATTCCTCCTTAACTCTTAAACGAATTAACTGATTTTCATGAAACTTGGTAGATAAACATTTAGATGTACGGGACACAGGATAGGCTACTTTTTTCATGCAGACGAAGTCGCGGGCGCCAGCTAGTACTTGTATAAAAATACAGATAAGATACTCTATACACTATTTCAAATTATTCAATCTCAAATCTTACACTTGATTAACCATCCATATTATCATTAGCAATTTAATAATTATAAATTCGTTAAGAACACTTTTAATGGACAAATAATGTTGTACTATTCCAGAAAAAATCTTTCATGTGATCGCTAGTAGAAAAACGTACTGTATGAAATGTACGCTAAGTCCTTTTCTGTATACCTGATGACGTGTATGTAAAATTTCATTTTTGATCGGTTGAGTTGTTAGGCGTAACAGATTGATAGACGGACAGACAGAGTTATTTTCATATTTGCAATAATTATTTGTCTGAGAATAAAATGGTTTTTATTAGCGAATAGTGAAGAGATTGCACTTGGAATTTGCAACAGAAAATTTTTCAAGTTTTGTTTATTGTTTGTTTATTGAGTTCAAAACAAAGTTTACGAGCGAGCAAGGAACGTAGTTCTTAAAGACGCTATCTTCCAACTAACTTCCAGTGTCGCTGCTCGAATTTGATTTTCACTTCGGAAACTTTATAATTAGTGAAACTTTCAGTTTATACATGATTCAAAAATGTTATTACTACAATGAAAAAAAGTATAAGAAGAAACTGAAACTAAAGATTCATTTTCATTTGACGATACGTTTGGTCTAGTGCCTAGTAACCCTAGCTGTTAACCAAGCGGTCGCGGGTTCGAATCCCGCAAGGGGCAAATGTTTATGTGTTAACATTTTACCTTTGTGCCTGAGTCATGGATGTTTTGTATTTATAATAATTATGTATGTATTTACAAAAAAAAAGTAATGTATGTATATGTAAATCGTATATCAACTGTCTGGTATCCATAATACAAGCATTGGTTGCTTACTTTGGAACTAGACGGTGCTGTGTGAATTTTTTTTTTATCATGATTAACTTAATTTGTATTTTTTTCAGTATCGCAAAATACCATTTATGGCGTATTCCAGTAATCAAAATCAAAATAAAACCTAATTGTAGAGGCACCTAAAGCATTTCTTCACATTTTTCATATTAGAAATTTTATTTGATTTGAAATTAATTTATTTAATAAATCTACAAAATATAACACTAGATGGTGCCCGCGACTTCGCCCGCGTTGAAAAGTGAAAGATAAAACCCCTGACATTATACTTTTGCCAAGCGTTGGATATTTTTTTAGTGTTATACTTTTATCGTCCGACCGATATTTATCATAAGATGTGCGGACATTACGACGACGACCTCTCGTCGCGAACGCATTCGTTCAACTGACTGATAACCTTTCAATATCATACCACCGAATGAATCTGAATGAATGAACACCTCTTTTTGAAACGTCACAGAGCACTTTTCAATCAATTTCAAAATTAGATAGTGCGATATTTAGCCTATGTTCATCCTGAAATCCTATTCTGGAGAAAGATATTTTTTTATAAAGTTTTAAAGATTAACTCCCCACATACAAACTCTACCTCTAATACTTAGATTAATCATGAGCGACATATAAAATTAATTTGACAGCCTCATTACTATTTCTGATCCAATTATGCGAATTTATAATTTAACAAGCTCAGCAGTTAATTGGGCGTAAAATTTTAAACTCGGCATCGCCTAACAAAGAGCAAAGTGTGAAACTTCAAAAATATTGAGACAGATCTCGTGTTCCAACTTCACAAAGAGACTTGTAATTTGTTATCCTCAAGTTTTGGACAAAGTGAATTCAAACAGTCTCCGTTCAACATTGTGAACGGATTAAAAACGATTTTCTAACTTGGCAGCACAATGCCTCCCGCGAACTTCGTTCAACTGAGTACTAAGAAGCTGTATCGTTGCTACAATTTCTATTGGGAATTATCTACACAATGGCTCTGTCTGGAGAAGGTTTCTTTCGAAAATACTCTTGACTCCTATGACCCTGCATCTCTGATTCTTTTGCCAACACAATATAGTATTGCATTTCATATATAAAAGGAGTTATTAAGCTTTATTATTCACTAGCTGGTGCTCGCGAGTTCGTCCGCAAGGAATAGTTATTTTGGCAATCATTTGGGTATCTCGAACGGTTTTCGCAGCGCACGCAACGGAAGCCCTCAAAGATGAATAATTTTCCCCATTTTTTCCACATTTTCGACTGTTTCTTCGCTCCTATTAGTCGCAACGTGATGTTATATAGCGTAAAGCGTAAATAAATGATTTATCCAACACAAAAAGAAATTCGAACCAGTAGTTCCTGAGATTAGCGCGTTCAAACAAACAAACTCTTCAGGTTTATAATATTAGTATAGATATACTCCATACTAATATAGTATGCTGTGCTAATATTATAAATGTGAAAGTAACTCTGTGTGTCTGTTGCCAAACTACTCAACCGATCATCATGAAATTTTAGATACACGTTGTCAGGAATACAAGAAAGGATAAATCCTTTTCATAGGAGAGGTAAAAAAAGTACTTACTGTTTTCAAGGGGTCATCTCAAAATATAAAAAATTGCAGCAGCGTCACTGTCGTCTCAGCAATAAAGATAGATCTAGTATTATATTTGTTTTTCAGCGCGGCCGAAGTCGCGGGCACCATCTAGTAAAAAATAAATAAATCAAGACATAAATAAACGCCAAATTAGTCTGTTATTTATAAACAGACTAATTTGGCGTTTATTATAATTATTTTGCATATTAGAAGTTCATAGGCCTTCTTGTTTTACCCACGTAAACAAATAGGTACTCTTGACTATTTAGATTTATTTGGGTCGATGTAAATACAGGTTCGGTTCATAGCACAACCTAACGAGATTCGTCCTTTGCTCCCTTCTACACATCTTTTACATGACCCTCCAATTTACAAACACTGTTTTCGAGATGTATTGAAGTCACTCAACCAAAAACAAAAATAATACGCACTTTCAAATGTACTATTTAGTCAAAAGAACATTGTAAAACATAAACTTGCTCTAAAATAGACTTTCTTTCTCGTGAAAAAAAGAATCAAAATTTTGATACGTCAGCTCTATTTTAAATGCTTTCCAGAAGTATTTGAGCCAACCTACTGCTCAAAAATGAACTACGTCTGACCCTCATATAGTTCATTCACATTTATCCCTGCATGGTTCACTTTTTGTTTTCAACAGAGAGAATTCAATTAACTCTTTCGAATGTGGTCGCTATACGTACATTTATACGTGGGCTGTATGGTAATACGCCTGGAGCACCGGCTTCAGCTTTGTGCCTGCCGGATTGCCTGATTTCGTTCACTACTTGAACAGGGGATCACTAGAGATTCATCAATTACATTAACTTTTAAGAAAATTTACAATTCATCATCATTTACGTTTCGAAAATAAGCCTTCCCATATTTTTTAGTAGGACCGAACATAATTAACCTGCTTCTAACGTCGACCCTTTTTTTTTTTTTTTTTTTTTTTTTTCGACGAGGGGTAAAAACCTTCTATAGGTACCAGGGTATGAAACACCGGGTTATGTAAGATTTTTACTCACTAAAAAACCCCCCGTTTGTCGCCAGCTGCGCCTTTTCGGGAACCGTGGTGCCTCCCTCCGTATTGCCCGCGGTCCCTTTAGCACCATTCTTTAAGAATACTTCACGGGTAGCTAAGAGTAGGCCAATCACCAGAACCCCTTTTAGTCGCCTCATACGACAGGCAGAGGATACCGTGTCTGTATTCTCATTGACCCCAGATCACAGGGTACTATGGCGGTTTCCACCGCCTCCTCGGTGACTTCTGCGCCTTGCAGGGTCAGCCTTCTCGCGAATCCGCTCAGCAGCTTCCTTCCGAAGAAGTACCACCTCACAGTATGTCGCCACTGCTCTCCATGACGATTCATTTCTTATCATGGCCGCTACAACTGCTGGAAGTGATAAATTCGCTCCAATTTCCGCGATCATGACTTGCCGCTCAGAGTGCCACGTGGGGCACATTTCTAGTGTGTGTTGTGCCGAGTCCTGATCATCCCCGCAGTGATGACATTGGGCTGTTGCCTCGCGTCCAATTCTGTGCAGGAAGTCACCAAAGCATCCATGTCCGGTGAACATCTGTGTTAGTCGGTAAGTAGCACATCCGTGTTGTCTGTTTAGCCACTCCTCGAAAACAGGGAGAATGGCTTGGACTACGCGCTTATTCACGCACCGCTCCTCCTCGAGACGCCCGCGCCATATTTCTAATGCGCGTCGTTTCTCTTCTCGCCGGATCTCTCCCACTGTTCCACTTGGGATACATTCGCTTCCCATGCGTGTAGGGCGGACTCTGGTGAAGATTCTGGCATCCATATCCGCCAGAATATCCAATAGCGGAAAGCGCGCTAGTAGAGTGGCCGCTTCGAAGGACACCGTACGGTATCCTCGGACGACCCGAATGGCCATTTTGCGCTGCAAGGCTAGAAGTTTGGCTCTGCAGCGCCGCACGCCTTGTAATCTATTTGCCCATACTGGCGCACCGTACAGAGCCATTGATCTCACGATGCCCATGTAGAGGCGGCGCACGTGCTCTCGCGGACCCCCGAGATTGGGTAGAAGTCGGTGCATTGCTCCCGCCACCCTCTCGATTCGAGGAATGAGACGTCCAAAGTGCTAATGTAACTTAATCCGCCGGGTTATTTCGGTAACTTTCATTTGTCTAACCATGTCATTGAGCTTTCTTACAAGGCCCATCGTTAGAGACCCCGTTTCAGCATTATAGATCATCACTGGCAAAATGCTTTGATAAAGACTAAATTATGTAGTGGAACTATGTAACATAAATGTTTATTATATGACAATTAAAATTTATAATAACTATCTAATACTATAAAAGAATAGCCAGTATTATTTATTTATTTATCAAAGATTTAAGATAATGATAGCATAGCAAACATTTGTAAACTATACATTTTTGGTTATATTAGCTATTGTAACCACACTCACGAAGACGAAAAGATTTCCTAACAATATTACATATAACGACTACCGTGTAGGCAGCTGAGCTTCTTTTGAACCTCATTAGATTAGGTATAAATTTAAAAAAATAAAACCTTTTTTCAAAATACGTCTCTATTCGTTCTCCTGTTCATATCCAGATTAATGTGTTCAGTCCGTCTGCTCCTCTGGGATTGTGACAGCGGGAGCGGGTGACGTAAAAAATATTGTGTTGTCTCATTTGCTTAAGATATCCTTTTTTATTACGCTAGGATTGGAACATTTGGAACAGCTCACAATCTTCTGTAATAAGCTATATGTAGGTACATTTTGTTGTTACTGAATACAAATAAACTCCAAACGCCGAACGCCAAAATGAATTACACGGGTACATATTAGCAGTTCTAATGGTCTTATAGTGTCTTGTCGAGATTACCTTTATACTGTTATTAGGGAGTAGGTACCTACTCCCTGATAAGAGCTGTTTCTGTGACTTCATACGCGCTGTAGTTAGTTTTTTGACTACACTTTTTCCGAATAAAAAGTAACATGTTTAATCCAGGTAATAAACTACTACGCCAAATTTTATTCAAATCCATTCAACTGTTTTTTTTTGTTATTGAGTAAGAAACAAACTTTCGCATTTATAATATTATCAAATTAAAATATATATAGAATGATAATAGTACTAATGATATAGAAAAGATAAGACCTACTAGTAGCAGGACATCGCCCGTCGTAAGGTCTCCCGAGATGGCCGGCGTACCTCCACTGTCGGGTACGCCGAGGTGCTGACGGAGCACCGATGTCGTGTCATAACGTCCCCGTGACCCCGCCCATCTACGGCCACGCTAGAAACTCGTTTTGTTTTAGCCGGTACGAATCCCCTACATTGCCGGGCATCCAGAGGATTTCCGTTAAAAAAAGGGCATACAGCGTTTCAAAGCTAAAAACTAAAAGTTTCAAGTTCAAGAGGTTTCAAGTTGAAACCTCTTTTTGAGACAGTAACCACCTTTTTACAGAAGTTGTTGTGTTTAATGAGTGAGTAGATTTCAGAGCTTATTCTCCTACCCTTCTTATTCTGTATTCAATCTTTGTAATTTCTTAACAAAATGAATTTTGGTTTACATTTGTTTTAATATACATTTTTATGTTGTTTCGTTAACGTAGAGTCAAGTGACGCCCGAAGCATTCTACAAGTGCAATATCTAAACACAATAGCAAGTTATGCGCCGTCACGTACACAGAGCATCCTTAAGGAAATCGAAAATGGGGTCACAATGGGATCTCATCGAAACTCTATCGATGTCACTTACTGACTCGCCTCGTAACGTGGCGATGATATTTTTTATAGAATTTTTGAACTCAGCGATCGACAACTTTTTAATCAAGTTCAATGTTTGTGTTAAGTTAGCAATTCGTTTTTATTATTTCACTTACGAGTGGAGGTTATTGTTAGATTTCTAGCAGCAACGGTATGTTCCCATACCGTTACATGGTAAATAGTATTTTTCTGTTACTTTCGCATTTATATTAGTTAAGATATCTGTAAGTAAAATACACTTAAGCAAAATGACGACACGTTTGGTCTAGTGGCTAGTAACCCTAGTTGTTAACCAAGCGGTCGGGGGTTCGAATCCCGCTAGGGGCAAATGTTTATGTGTTAACATTTACCTTTGTACCTGAGTCATAGATGTTTTGTATTTATAATATGTATGTATGTATTTACAAAAAAAAAAAGAAGTACCTATTGTATGTAATATATCAACTGTTTGGTATCCATAATGCAAGCATTAAGTTGCTTACTTTGGAACTAGATGGTGCTGTGTGGAATGTGTGAATATATTTATAAAAATAAAATAAAAATTACAAATAAAATTAAATTCACTTGTATGTGCTGTGTTATCTTTCGTTAGCGGTAAGTTGAAGGCCCTTTGGAAAGACTTTTATTTCTCTTAAACTTTCCTTAATTTGCAGATTCGGTTTAGACGTTGGACGGTTGGACGTTAATTGGACGTTGAGTATAATATTGACATTAAGAAGAGAGAGAACAAATGTTAGTTTAGTAAATTCAACTGAGGTTTTAAATCTGTGGACATTATATACAGTATGCTTACTTTGAGGAGAATTAAATTGGGTATTAAGCATTGGACTTTGAGGTGAATCAATGTTGATATAACTAGCTGTTGCACACGACTTCGACCGCGTGACTTAATAAAATATACCCTATGTTAGTCGCTGATAATGTAGCTTTCTATAGGTGAATGAATTTTTAAAATAGGTAATTAAAAATCAATAATTTTGGAGTTCATTCATTAGGTACCTGCAAAAATAGAAATATTTTCTCTTTATAATAACCTTGCTGTTTCACGCGACTTCGTCCGCGTAACTTTAATAAATATAGCCTATATTACTCGCTGTTAATGTAGCTTTCTATAGGTGAGATAATTTTCAAAATCGGTCTAGCAATTTTTGAGTTAATTCATTACAAACACACAAAAATACAAAGCTTCTCTCTTTATAACATTAGCATATATATTATATTAACTATTTCATTATAATTAATTATAAATATTTTTTCTACGACACAATTTCTGTAGTAATTGTAAAAATAATTTTCCTTGGCCATTGTTAATTGAGAAAAAGAAATACTTTTCTTCTTCCTTTCAAACCAACATCATTATTAACAGTGTTAAGACACGTTCTCACTGATGCCAAACTGTATCCCGTAGCTGTATCCTAATATAAATAATGTTATAAATGCGTAAGTTCGCATGTTTGTTCTTTAATAAAACAAAAATGGCAGAACGAATTTGGAGGAATCGATTAACATAGGATACTTTTTATTCAGAAAAAAAAAATGTTAGGTTGGCGAGGGATCGTTTAAAAATATAAAATTCGTCGTCAACAGTGGCGGCGCAACCGTCGTCACATGTCAAGCGTTATCTATATCTATACTAATATAATAAAGAGAGAAGATTTGTATGTTTGTAATGAATAATCTCAAAAACTACTGAACCGATTTTGAAAATTCTTTCAGCTGTCTACATTATTAGCAAGTAACATAGACTATAGCTAGTAACTCATATATTTTTCTTTTTCAACGCGTAAAAAGTATAAATATTAAGTGTGTGAGAATTCAAACTTTGTCTACTATGATTGTACCTACCAGTCCTTTGGTCGACTTGGTAAAAGTTTTAAAACTTGAGTTCTTTACTTTTGGTCAACATACAGTGGAAATAAACTTTTCTAATCAGTGAACTAAATTGACTGGACCCAGTTAATCCAGTCCAGTTGATGTTTAAAAAAGTGACTATACCTACCACATCTCCGATCGTGCTTAGTTATATTTTAAGAGAAGACAATTAATTAATTATATATACAAACAAACTTATAAATTATAATCTATCTAAAACTAAAAACCTTAAAAAATAATAATATAATACTTAACTAAAATATATTACCAAAAGTAGTCCCTTTAGGTAAGGTTCCGAAGATACTGGCAGCATTCCCCGTTTGAATTGCTAGGCTAATTCTGTGTCCGAGGTAGCTGCCAGCTCTTCGGTCTACCGTGATGTCGACCAACCTTTATGCAATTTCCTTGAAAAGCCTTATAGCGCTAGGACCGAATGGGACAAAATCATATTCGTCAATCAAAATCGTACTTATTTGTATTTTAAGAGTAATAACATCCTCTTGTGAATATTCGCCTTAATAATTCTTCGTATTTTTAGTCTGAAATATTCGACATGCTTTATTAAAGTCTCTCATTATTTGTAATATGCCTTATTCGTTTCTTTCTTATTTTCTTTTTATTATTTTTTCATTTGAAAGTTTCATTAATGTTTAATTTTAATTTAACTAAATTATAAAACTGTGAGATTTTTAAATATTCAATGTAGAAATATTAATTTGGTAAGGGCCTCTTTCACCAACTACAAGTAAAGTGTTGATTAGTTACTTTTAAAAATAATTTTATGTTTTATTAAATTATGCACTCGGTTTAGTGCATTCGATAGGCGAATATTTTTTATTATTTTCTTTTTAATGTTTGGGACTTTTACCGTACAAACAAAGGTATATCAGCTAATTAATTATTCCCGGTGACAGGTGACATTAAATGACGGTTAGCCTACTTGACAGATGGTGAAAGAGGCCCTTAAGCTCGTCGAAAACTACTGAGTAAGCAAAAAGTAAATAATTTTTTCAAACAAAAGAGAATAACCTATTTTTATCTATTTCCATAAAATAAACAAAGAAAAAATTGAATTTCCTCCAAATTACGCAATAATCTGACATTGGATCCATAAAGGCCGACCTTAATTTCGGTCATTCCCTCAAGAGCACTCAAGTTCTTATATCCGTTGGCGAAAGGGCACCAGTATCAACAGTGTCAAGGTGAAGGTTGTCCCTAATTCCCGTTATCATCATTAACGATAAGGGAATAACGATTCAGTGTTGGCGACTACCGTAATTGCCTCCCACGGGACCCGTGCCACATCACGCTAACCTACTCCTACGCAATCCTATTGGGTTTTATTAAATCTATATTTTATTAATTAACTCCCGGCTTCACAAGGGTGCAATTTTTTCTGCAAATTATAAATAAAATCTTTCCCTTTTTAACGCTCTCTTTCCGTTAGTGACGATAGTACGATCTGTAAGAGGGTGGTTACTGCCGCCAGACTGGCTGCCCAAATGATTACAAAACGCAGTTTGCCCTGCCACTATTTTTCAAATTCAGATCAGAGTCAATTTTGAAAAGTTAATTTCCAAAGTTGACCCCGCTGGGAATCGTACCCGGTGCTCATAAAGACGTTAGGCTAGCACTCTCACCACTCATCCAAGGCGCTCATAACATAATATTATCACAATGGAGCAAAACTTGTACATATGTAGGATTGATTCTCTAGTAGAATAATATTTTATTTGTAGTATAGGATAATATATATAAATAGTACGCCGGATTCGGCGTACCCGAGCCAGTCACACTGCAAACTGTCTGTGATGTGTACGTGCCGAATGTTTTATTAAATTTTAGGCATATAGTTTGCGTAGTGAAACTGTGTAAAAATATAATAAAACTGGGTAAAAAGTGATAAAAAGTGACGATTTTTTATACACAATACAATAAAAAGTTGTCACATTTTCGGAGCTATTGCTTTTGTATAGCGCTCTATCTAGTCGAGCGCAGCGAGACCAATCAATTATCTTTGGTTAGTACGTTAGTAAATACATTACCTAAACCTCTATGTATATATGTAAGTTAAAGTATAAATAATTTGAGGCTTCCCTGCATTTGGTCTAGGAGACAGCAAGTCGTTATGGAAAGCGACTCGCTCGTTTAGTAGTCATTAGCTTTGTTTGATTACGATAGGGTCTAACCCTTTGTCGTGTATTCTAATCTCTAGAAACGTCTCAAAGCTACCCACCAAGATTAGTTGTGTGCTCAGGAGCTGCATGAGCTCATACCGCCTTCCCCTTTCTTCCATCGGACATACAGACGTACGGCTGGCTACCATCCTCATCTTATCGAAATCCCTCCTTTTCGGACCAAGCGCTTTGAAACATCCTTTATAATGCGCACTGCCAGGGTTTGGAACTCCCTGCCGGCGTCTGTATTTCCGAGCACATATAACCCTAATCTTTTCAAAGTTCGAGTGAATAGGCATCTTCTGGGTGAGCTCGCTCCATCTTAGGCCTCATCCTTGCCACGTGGCTGGTTGTTGGCCAAGAGCAAACCCATCTCATAAAAAAAAAAAAAAAAAAAAGTTCAAGTCATTACACGGCTACTACCTCCGTAAAGCAACACTACAAAGATATTGAATATTCATGTCATCTTACTTTGTTGAAATAGCATATTATAATATCACACCGGACTCGTCTTAGCTTTTTGGGACCGTAGAGGCAGCGGCAACCAGATGTAATACATATAATCAAGGTGACGGTCAGACTTAATTTTTGGTAAATATTGTAAATCTTAACTATTGTAATTAGCATTTTATTAAATTAATTCCATTTATAAATATCAAGAAGAAATATATTTGCCTTTTTAATAATGGAATAAGGACACGTTTGAAGGGCGCGCTATTGGAAAAGTTTTTATTTGATTTGTTCGTATTCGCCGGAAGAAATTCAGCCCATACACATAGCGCGATCCTCGGAAAGTTACGTGTAACTTATATTATATATATACTTATAACTTTACATATACAAATAAATTTCCGCTCGACTAAGTTGAAACTAAGTTAATTTTCAAAGAAGCAGGATCTGTATCATACAACATGAGTTTGTTAAAGTTTACAGCTGTTTTTGTCGTAACTAAAGAAAGGAGAAAATAAATTTACACTTTGATATGTATGCCTTTGCATGTTCTACAGTGCTTATTTTTGTTTAGCACCTGACTTTTAAACCTGAAACTTAAGATCTTAATGAACCTTAAGTTTAAAGACATCGAGAATTTAGGTGTAAATTGGCATTTACAAAAAAATGCTAATTGCTTAGTAGCTTTAATGTAGCTTAGAAAAACTTTGTAATTTCAATGAAAGTTGCCCCAAAATCGGTTAGCCAGAAATTTAGCCTTAACAACAGACATATATTTCTCAATGATATATAGACATATATCGTTGAGAAACTTTTGTTTTTGTGTTGACAATGTACGGAAGCCGGGCACTATTTTATCATAGTTCATAGACAAACCCACGAATCACGGCCTAATCTTATGGATAAGTGTAAATATATTTTATTATTAAGGTCAGACTATCACATCTTTGAAATGCTACTTTTCCAGATTCCCGAATAAAATGCAATCGATCGTAAAAAGATATTAAATTACTTACATAAAAATAACTCACCTTTTCCCACGGAATTTTCATGTTTGTGCGCATGTGCAATAGAGTCGGAACCTTTTCGGCCAGTACCTTACAAGTCTTCGTATTGGGGGGACATTGTCGCTACAACAAGAGATACCGCGCGTTATCGTAAAACGTAAACACGTTAATATTTATACTTTTTTATCTACTTTAACTTATTGCATTTAAAATATTCTTGACTCGTGCGGTGAGTACGTAAAAGTGTCTTAATTTTTTTGGAGGGTTCAGTGGATTGTTGGTGGAAACTCATTGAAGATGTGGTGGATCCTGCGACGAGCCAGGCTCACGGGAGCTTCGCTATTTAGCCAGTCATCCGGTGCTAATAACAACAACACAAACAAACCAGGTAATATTTTTATAACAATTATATTTATACTAGCCTTTGCCAGCGACTTCGTATGCACTTCTTTTTTAAAAATCAACACCAGACATAAATACTTTAGCCATAATTTATTCAATTTTTATTGCACATATATTTAGATGATCCCTAGGGATCGGTACTTTTATCTGTATGAAAGGTAACCTATGTCCTTTCCTTTATCATTGACAACGTGTATTGCAAAATTTCATGATAATCGGTTGAATAGTTAATTCAAGAAAGAAACAAACAAACTCACTTTCGCATTTTTAATATTAGGCTGTTATATAGCATTTTTTTTATTTACAAAGGGATCACCCTTAATAAAAAAAAACGATAATAATAATAATAAATAGTCGATAATAGCCTTAATAGTCGATTTACAACAAAATAATTAAATCTACTTTCATATTGTAAAGTGATATAATGATCTGAAGTAGTATTTGGAAAACATGAAGATAGTCTTTATCTACATACATTATGAATAACGTAAACAAACGTAGTAGCATATTAAAATAAAAGTGTTATATTAATAGACACTTATATTTTTATATTTATACATGTCATCACAAATACCGCCGGTCCGGTATGGTTACTTAATGACGAAGAATGCTGCAACCAACCTTTATGAATGCAGTAGTAAGTAGTACAAATACAGTACATTTTAATTATGTGTTTAGTCACCACAAAATAAATGTTCAGTTAATTTAATTTAAATTCCAAAAAGTTCATGTCAATTTTTTTTTTTCTTTTTTTTTTTTCTTTTTTTTATTTTATTTGCAATCTGTTCTGAAAAACATTCAGCAAATGTTTGGGCAAAGTAAGCTGGTCATGAAGGGCATTAGTCCATTAACATATGCCCAAATTCTATTTCACTACCCTATAGATCTCCAGGGGTTTTTCTCTTGAGACGAGTGAATTTGGAGTCACTCTCATGTCAATTTAAAAAAAATATGGTGAAAATAAAAATTTAGGAAGAGCTCTAAATTTTTGTGAAGACCATATTCACAGCTTTGAATATGGTCTGTAATTCCGTTGTTATGGAAGCTTATGCTAATATCGCTGAAAAGCTTTCTCACATTAGTGATCCCAGCCCAGTCATGTGCTTAATTCTGAATTAAACGAAAGTACCTAAGTGTGAGGTTTTAAATCTTGTAAATTTTGAGAATAGGTAGATAGGTAACAATGGTGGTCATAAATTGAACTGCCCGTCTGGAAATAATGGTATGTAAACGACAGGTAAGTACCGACATAAAATATGCTCTGATCGGATATCAGAGCTTATGTCAAGATCTTAGAATAACAGCGCACAAGACTTGCAGTACCCATGGCAACCTTTGGCTGTTACCGTAAAAAAATTACAAAAATTGTCTTTATCATCATTACATAGTATAAAACAAAGTCGCTTTTTCTGTCCCTATGTCCCTTTGTATGCTTAGATCTTTAAAACTACGCAACGGATTTTAATGCGGTTTTCACTAATGGGTAGAGTGGTTCTCGAGGAAGGTTTATAAGTACATAATTTACTAAGTTACGCGGGCGAAGTCGCGGGCAGCAGCTAGTATTACATAAATCTATTTTTAGAGCCAACATTTAAGGTATGATAAATTGCACATAAGAATTTTAGGCAACTAACTTTACTTTTCGCGACCTCGGCGAATACTGACAGATTGGCCTTTCGTGTTTTTTATACTGCAGAGTTGAATATTATTTTCTCAATAATTCTATCTCAGCACAATTCGAAAATCTAAATATTACCATTTGTATTCCAAATGAAAAGTTACTCGTAAAAGCAATAAATAAAATAGTCAATTTACCTTTAAACCTGTTTTTTTATTATCGCTAAACAAAAGCTCCGCTATTATAATTTGCAGAATTCGCTTTCATCCCTGACCTTATTATTGGGGGATGCCTCTCGATGCGATTATTTAAACTGGATTATTGTTATAAGAGAAACACAATTACTCAACGGCAAACTTATTCTGGAAAGTTTGAGCATTGAGCGCAACGGTGAAATCGGAGCCTAATTATTAGGATATTTTGGTAACAAAATTTAAACAATTTAGTCTAACTTGGGAAAGAGGTAGTGTTTCGTTAAACGTGTTTATTTTATAACCATTCTAGTTCAAAAAAATCATGTTTATTTTCGACTAGCTTTTTCCCACGACTTCGTCCGCGTACATTTTTCTTGGGTGTTACCTAAAACGTAATTTATGCAATTTTTATTGCTCATGAAATATTTTATCAAGAGTTTAATTTTTATTTCTAGATGATTCTTCGGAAAGAGTACTGTTTTTTTGAATTAAATGTCTTTTCTGTATCTCTAACATCTTGTATGAAACATTTAATGATTTATCGTTTGGCTAGTTAAATCGCGTGAAAGCGTAATAACAAATTAACTTTCGCTTTTAAATTTTAATTTTTAATTTTTAATTTTTATTAAGTTAATAACTTTTTTAATTGATATAAAGCGGATCACCCATCGACTGCCTCGACTAGTGAATTTAATGGCCAGGGTATTTATGTATCGGCTGTTGCGAAAGGATGTAGGGCCCTTCAAGAAGTCCGTTTTGCGCCTTTTTCGTGATGAATGACGCAATTTCCTTTATGCAAAGATCAAACGAGTTACTACGAGAAACTATTATGAAAAACTAGAGATCTGCTCCCTGCTTCTCACGGATGCATATTTTTCTGCTATTTATATACACACAAACCTTTCTCTGTTATCACTCTTTAGTGCAAACTTATTTTGCACTAAAGAGCACTTTTGAACTTTATTTTATCATATACTAACTGATGCCCGCGACTTCGTCCGCGTTCTGGATGAAAGGTACCCTATGTCCTTTCTGGTGTCCCAGACAACGTGTATGTAAAATTTCATGATGATCGGTTCAGTAGTTTTTGCGTGAAAGAGTTACAAACATCCATACATATATCCATACAAACTTTATATGAATGAAATTTTTTTCAGGCAAATTTTGCATATAAACCTTCCTTTTTTTATCGCTCTTTGTATTGTTGAAAACTTATCTAAATCGGTTGGGTGATTTAGAAGTAGTCAGTGCAGAAACAAAAAGACGCTGATAGCGATTTCAATTTATTATGTAGAGAAGAACTGCATTTAACATTGCCTTCATAACCAAAAACAAAAATTGCATACACTCTACGATAGTTGTTATGCTACGATATTCGTAGCATACACCCTACATACACCCCTTCGATTAATTAGTAAAATTTAATTAAACTTCAGTACAGCAGCATTGAGAACGAGCGTACGATTAATTAATAATTTAATTAAACCTTTTATTTTATTAAAAAAAAAACTCGATGACATTTCTGTTCTGCAGCGAATGAAGTAATCCGGCCGTTAAATTAACCAATTTCCGGTAACTGCCTTCAACAATTGTTCGAGTTAAGGGAATGTTCATTAATGTTTGTCTAAATGCCTTTCGGGGCTTTACCTTCCACTAACAAGTGTTGATTTGTATTTACATATGTGCAAATGAATGACAAATAGTTGCCTTTGTAGACTACTAGCTTTTGCCCGCGATTTTGTCCGCGTCTCTTTTTTAAGGCGTTGAAGCTTTATTTAATTTATTGTTACTGTACCTCTACCATGAGTTATAATGACCGCACTCGCTAGCGAGAGCGTAAAATATTTTTAATGGAAAATTTGACATTGACAGATGACAGTTTTTCATATAAATGTTTTACGCTCTCGCTTGCGAGTGCGATCATTTACACTCATGGTAAAGGTACTGCATTCACTACCGAACAGAAATCGAGATTTTTATTAATATAATAAATAAAAGGTGTAATTAAGTCAATCAAAAAAGAAATCCAATTTGTTGGTATAAGTGCAAACCGTTCGTTATCATTATTGGTCTTGTAAACAGATTTCCAACTATGAAACGGAGTTCTTAATTTATTTGAAAACTTATCAGTAATTATAGAAAGTTGTTCACGAAGAACTGAGGTTTATGCTTTCGAATAAGTATGTACATAAATTACCCTTTATTGTTTTGTAGTAAGTATAAGTATATATAACAATTTTGCTGAAAAGTTCGTAGGCTAAACATAGACATTTTTATAGTACGATTTGTCTTTAGCCTCGAAATTGGCGATTACCTCTCCATCGGCCCTAAATTCTCTTGAGGTCAGAGAACAGGAAAAAGTTGCTTCACTCAAAATGCTCTATTGACTGAAATCCGAAATGCCCTAGTGCCAAATTGACTAAAGATTTGTAGATTAAAAAAATATTGTGCATCTTTATTAGTTTTAGATTTTTTTAATTTGTTGTTGTTACAATTTTTTTAGAATAACAAGTGAACGTCTTGTTGAGTGTTAACGGATTCACAGAAATTGTAGTCGCTCGTGGAAAAGTTCCGCTATTGATGGCTGTTTAAATATTGGAAACTCTCTAGTGCGAATGTTGGGGAGAGTAGTCAAGTTGACTGTAAAATGACTGGACTGTTATGTATCTTCCTTTTCAAATGCCTTCCAAATAGAAGAAGTTTGGCAGTCAGTTATTGATAGGAGTCGTTCTGCGAAAATATATAAAAAATCATACGGTACACATTTATTTAAAAAAAAAAAGCGCCATGTATAGCTAAACTGGATAAAAACTTAGTTATATTGATACTGAGTCAATTTTAACTCAAATAAAAAACATCCACACACGCAAACACATGAACTACGTACGCCACATTGCGATGGAAGCTATTTTTTATAACTGCATTTAATTCTATATTTAAATAAATTCACACAACATGCCAGTACCTACCAATTATGATCAGAATGTCTAAATTTCAATTTGTCTAGAGTCAAAATACCTAAGTGCCTAAATTCCAAATTATTGCAATATCACATACTTATAATTTAACTATTTTGGATGGTTTCAACAGTTACATACAATATTTAGGTACATATTAATAAAATATTAAAATTGTAAAAATATCGGCCCTATTTGGATATAATACATACATATTTATTATATCCAGATTCGGTATTTCCTTGGCAAGGCGAAACATTTTGACGGCACACCTATTGGGTCATGGAGTATTTCATGATGGAGAATAACTCATAAACACGCATACTTATGTAGAAATAATTACTAAACATTACAAGAATATTTGATGTAAAGGCGGAGGTCAATGCGTTAATTGAAAATCTAATCAAGAAAAAGTAATAAAGGTTTGTTAATGAATATAAAAAAAATAACTCTCACCAAAGTAGGTACATAATTATAGAAGACTCACAGACAGGCGATTTTACGTGCCAACTTGTGTTACGTGGGTATTATGTCCTTAAAATAAAATGTGTGTATGTCTAGTCTAATAAAAATAAAATAAAATAAAAGACAGAAGACAGGATTTTCTTATTTTATAATATAATAGAAGCCGCTACCGAACTAAGGGTAAAGGAAATAACTTAAACGTTCTCTATCAGAATTTATCGTTGTAAATAAATGAAAATGTCTTTGTACACCTGAGACCTTCTCCTCCGACAAGATAAATAATTCTGAAACCCCTATCGAACCGTACAATTTCTAACAATAGTTATTTGATGTGATTTAGGCTCCATTTAACATGAAAACATGCATACCTTATTCACTCACAATTTTATGTATTACAATTTTCTTGAAGACCACAACGTACTTAATCACGGTTTCTTATTAGCCCAGCTCACTAATACAGCAGAAGTGGGTATGTTTCAAGACAAATAACTATTCTAGACATATATTTTATAGCTGGTGCCCGCGACTTCGTTCGCGTTCTGGATGAAAGTTACCCTATGTCCTTTCTGGTGTCCCAGACAACGTGTATGCAAAATTTCTGGTGATCGGTTCAGTAGTTTTTGCGTGAAAGAGTTACAAACATCCATACATCCAAACAAACTTTCGCATTTATAATATTAGTACGGATAACTACTAGGCCCTGCGCAAGGACTAACCGGTAATTATAAGGTTTCCAGTCCACCCATCAAGTAGGTAGTCAAATCACGTGATATTGTGCAAACCCAAGATTCGATAGCATGACAGTAATCTGTTGTTAATAGAATCCTTTGGAAATGAAGTTATCATAAAATATTGGATTACACCTTTGATAAACACCTCTCAGATTAATTAACAAGGTTAACAGGTGAAATAAGGATTCCCAACGATCAAAACAGTAAAACATACTATCTGGTGCCCGCGACTTCGTCCGCGTTCTGGATGAAAGGTATCTTTCATCAATTTTGTGTGAAAGCGTAACAAACAAACGAACTCACATTCACATTTATAATTAATAGTAAGGATAAGAGTGATTTAGTTAACAATAAAATTATTTTTATACTAGCTGTGCTCGCGACTTCGTCCGCGTGGAATAGTTATTTAAGGAATCATTTGGGTATCTCGAACGGTTTTCGCAGCGCACGCAACGGAAGCCCTCAAAGATGAATGCTTTTCCCCATTTTTTTCCACATTTTCGACTGTTTCTTCGCTCCTATTAGTCGCAACGTGATGTTATATAGCCTATAGCCTTCCTCGATAAATGATCTATCCAATACAAAAAGAAGTTTTCAATTCGAACCAGTAGTTCCTGAGATAAGCGCGTTCAAACAAACAAACAAACAAACTCTTCAGCTTTATAATATTAGTATAGATTAAATCAACTTATCAATCCATAATATTACATCAATGTGTATCGATACCTTTGAGTTCAATTGGTGTATAAACCAAAACCCAACTTTTCAGGAGAATATTAACCATTTACAATTAACGACGATTTTTTACGCCTTGAGTTGATAATAAATTATGGTCGTTACATCATAACAAAACTACAAAAAAAAAACATTCGGCTTTTACATTGATGTAAAACTCTGACCAAAAATTTCTGGGATTGTATAAGTATTTGTAGGCAAATTTCTGTATATCGTATATAGAGATCGATAGAGAAAATTTTTTTCTGATAAAAATGGCATATTCAATTATTTACTTACTTCGACAATTCAATTACTTCAATTGTTTAGACGAAATTCATTAAAAAATGTACATAAATATGACCAACTAGGGTACATGTGGTTGGTATATGGAATTATACCAACTCGGATATTGCACGAATGCGGCCCGCATTCGCTCTATTTATGTTCAGGATAGGTGGATAAATGAAACTTAATTAAATGGCGATGAAATGGCCGGCGTCGAATCGGCCGGCGGCGAAACGGCCCGCGGCGAAATGGCGGCGGCGAATCGGCGGCGGCGAATTGGCGGCGACGAATCGTCCCATCCCGCAGATTTATATCTTGCCCGGGTTGTTGTCTTAAAATCAACACTTTGAATCGCTATTATCATAATACGTTTTTATCGAACTAGAAAGAGATTATGTTGAGATTAAGAGAGATTATATTATAAAAAAAACCCTAAAAAATCGTTTTTCTATCTTTTTGTAATGACTTATTGGAATATGGAATATTGTAGGATACCAATATTAAAAATGCTAATGTAACTTTGTCTGTCTGTTTGTTACTTTTTAAATTTTTGCAGTTAAATTTTCTTATCAATTTGAATTAAAATTGATAAAGGCCCGCCCTATAGGGTGATCAATATTATGAGACAAGTAGTGTACTCATATGGGCGTACTATTTTTATTTTATAAGTAAAGATATATGGATATACTCGTTGATACGATCTTATAATGTTTGTATAGGTAAGAGCAAGTATAATTAGTACTTATATGATATTGATGAACAAATGATATGCCTATAATCTCGTGCCAAGTACTCGAAAGCGGATTTTTAAGCACAAATTTCAAGATTGTGTTGGCGATCTGCCAGCACCTCGTAACGATCGGAACTAATGGCACACAATAAGTATAAATATATAGTTATATCTAGTTATTTTTTTTTTTTAATTTTACACAAAAATTATTGTTACAATGGACAAAATATATTAATATAATGCAAATTTTTGTAAATCCTATTATCCCATTAATATTATAAATGCGAAAGTTTGTTTGGATGTATGGATGTATGTATGGATGTTTGTAACTCTCACGCAAAAACTACTGAAGCATGAAATTTTGCATACACGTTGTCTGGGACACCAGAAAGGACATAGGGTACCTTTCATCTAGAACGCGGACGAAGTCGCGAGCACCAGCTAGTCTTTTATATAACTTAAAACTAATATACCTAGTTACTAACATATTTAATTAAAATAAAAGTTGTGGTCATCATTTTACTATACAAAAAGGTATTTATGTGTTGAGTGTTTATAATTTTAGTTTCACAAACGGGTTTGCAGCTATTTGCTATAGCTCCATCACATTGCCTGTAAAATTACGATCTAGAACAGATTTCTATAAGACCCAGTAAGCATTTCAATCTCTTTATTAAAATTAGTGTTGTAAGTGTGAGATAGACGGCAAATTACATAATTTTTCCTATGAATTTTTATTATAGTTATATACCGTAGACCTTCCCGAATTCGTACGCGTAAATTGACTATTAAATGCTTGAAGTTTTGCGACCGTAAGCTCTTAAAGTGCTTTTAAAGACTTCATTTAAATGGCTGTTTTGATAATTTTAATAAATCGATTTCCTTCTAATATTTTACTTACACTTTTTATAACCAAATTAGAAATCTGCCCACGGTTTCGTACGGATGATATTATTTTTTTCAGTAAATTATATATGCAAATCGTTTATCGCTTTTTACATTAGTAAAAATCGTATCAAAATCTGTTGCGTGGTTTAAAAGTTATCGGAGAAACAGACAGAGGCGGACAGCTACTTTATTTTTAAATATAATTTTACCTTAGATATCACATACAATATTTAAGGCTTAATAACTCTAGTTTTCTAAATTCAAAATTGACCCAACGTAATTCAGAGCCAATAAGACCCCATCTTGACTTCTTAAACTGACACTGTCTGTATATTGACATACAACTGTCCTTAAATAGGTTCGTTTATTTACTCTGTGTAAAAGGTTAAGGGAAGTTTCTAAATAACACTAAATCAGCCTCAAGTGAATTTAAAATAAATATTTATAGAGACGCTTTTACATAAGCTTCCAGTGTTGGTTTATGTACCTACTTAAAAAAAAAGATGTAGTAAATGGGCTCAGACATCACTTATTCATGAACCGAAATGTAACAGCATACTTACTTGCTACTACATGGGTGTTAAGTTTAAGACTACGGAACGCACACTGGGTAAATAATAACAGCAGTTGTGCTGTTGCATTTCAAGAGAGTAGCGAAGAAACAGACAGAACCGAACGGCGTATTCATTTTATAATATTTATATTAAATAAATAAAATAAAATAAAATAAAAAGCCCATTTATTCCTACACCAAAATAGTACAATAAAAAGATATTATAAGTATTGAAGTTAACATTTGAAAAAACTTTTTAACAGTTGTTGGTTTTTTAAGTTGGTAAGGACCCCTCTTGGGTAAAGGCTTCTCTTACCCTTTCACTTATTTCTTTTCACCGCAAGTATTGGCTACTTTTTTAAAACTTTGGATATGTCATCGGACCATCGCGCTTTAGGTCTGCCTCATATTTCTGATATTGTAACACCGATCACATACTTAGTTTCAAAATATTTTAGTATGTATTATTGTGACGGTGCGAAACGAAATAAGTAATAATAATTTTAACATCAGTTAGTTTCACTTGAAGCAAATTGGAGTGAGGTTACAGCTCTAAATGGCTTCTCATGGAGAGTTATAAATGAGTTTACATTTCGTCGGTGTGGTTCATAACGTGCCGGTATATGTACCGCCATCGCTGCCGCGGCGGTGGGAAATTGTGCGAGATTGGAGTTACATGTTGCGAATAAATTTCCTTACATTGTTATTACGCCCGTGCCATTAATTGACTTAGTAGTAGAATTGTAACTGCGTCAAGACCTAATTACGATCACGTGGACAGCCCGTCTAGCGGCAGTATCAAAGGTGAGTAAGTAAGGGATGCCAGAGCTCATTTCCTTATCCCTTCGTAATACCTTATCCTTAATCCTACTATGATCAGAAGCGCATAGTACCACCTGTGACATTGCTTGTGATACGCGACGGTAGCAAATTAACATCGAGTGGACTGTCAGCCTCTCTAATGATCTTAACATGAAAAAAAGAACAACGCTAAAAATTACATACTTTTAAACAAAGGGATTTTGAAAAACTATTTGTGGCCCTAGAAGACGGTTTCAATTAATATATATATAATGTTTTGGTGTATTCTCAAAATGATAGTATAAATGAAATCGAAAATGGCTTAGTTCTACAGAAAAACTAACAGAACAGCAATATGTGCTGCTTTATTTCGGTCCTGCTAAATTTCGTATCTTCAACTTGGGTATTTTATCCGTTATATTATCGAGGTTGATGGTCCATTAAATGGATAACCGTCTGCTACCTTTTTAATAAAAATAAAATACTGTTTTCAAGAGATCTTAATTACACAAGCAAGCTAGACGAATCAATTAAAAGGTGTACCAAACAGGCTCCCCTCCAAGGAAATTTGATTACGAGTAATCGGGCATCGGCAGAGCTCTCAATGTAATATCCGATTCAGACTCCCGCTTTATCTTTGATATCTCTGGCTTAGGTACAAATTGGATACTTCACTTTTTGATCTGTTAATTAATAAAACATTGAATAAAGCTGTTATAAAAGTAAAAGAGGCGTGATTACAAATGAATTAATAATATCAAATGTCACGTCCACAAATTACAAGTGGTTTAGCTGGTACGGAAAGTGCTTGATAGTTCTCTGAGATATATGATCCGAAATATGGATAACCCCCTACATAGCCCAAAGATCAGTTATCTGATCTAGTACTACTGATAAATAGTGGCAGGGCACGCTCTGTCTTTCGCAGTCATTTGGGCATCACGTCTGGCGGCAGTAACCACACTTTTACAACAGACCAATGACCGTGAAATAACAATATTTGTACTGTTGTATTTCGGTGCGTGAAGGGATGATAAATAGTTCATCGACCTATTTCTTCATAAAATACCTTATCCTTAATCTTACTATAATTATAATAATATTCGAATAATGATTCGAATAGATTCGAGGTTAAAGGAACAACGGTGAAGTCCTAAGTGACTTCCTATTTGAAAACAACTATAATACCTTCGCTCTTTTTATTGCCGAAACTAAGAATTCTTTGTAGCATTCATACATGTTCGTAGCAACTGCGTGTTCTTGATAATTTTGCAAAGTCGTAGCACTCAGATAATCGTAGCTAATGCGTCGTAGACGCTATCTAAGCTCGTAGCTCGTACTGCTACGATGTTTGAGAAAAGTAATGGCTTGCTGCGTCAAAATTTTTATTATTTGTGTGACGGACAGACAGATTTATATTAGATTTGGATATTTTATATCCCCTTTAGATGGGATATAAGCTGTGCAACACCATTAACTCTTTAAAACGCCATTGATTGTCGTAATAATAGGACAGAGTTATAATGATGAGAATATAATGAGAATTTATTTATACATCATTTACATATGCTCTGATAATGATGCTATGTCGTGATATTTTTTTTAACACGGGTTATAACTGCCAGACATGACCTGTTTTTTTTTTCGGCCAAGGCAGCGCTTGGCCGCGATCTCACTTGATGTTAGGTGCAGATGCGGCCGAAGGTGGACCACGCTTACCTAGTAGATGCCCATTTACCCTACGTTTGAAGACCCCGAGATTGTAATTTTGGGGAAACACAGACGCAGGCAGTGAGTTCCACTCCTTAGCAGTTCGGACAAGGAAGGTGGAACTGTAACGCTTCGTGCGTGACCGAGGAACTTCAACCACGAAGGGATGAAACCCCCGCCCGCGCCTCGTGTTTCGCAAGTGGAACGGTTCCGGTTGGATCAAATCGAAGAGAATGGACGCACACTCTCCATGTTTTGACTGCAGAACGCTGTTTGACCCTTCACTTTTCATATTCAAAACTTTTGTTATTTTTGGTATTACATGTATACCTACAGACACTGTATGTATGTATTTAATACACATAAATGTAAGGAACAGTAACGATAATGTACCTCCTCCTCCTACCTCCTTTATGTAGCCAATGTACCTCCTTCAAAAAATGAAATAAAGTAACTAAGGTTAAGTTTGTAGTAAATAAAATAACCTCGCTAACATATTAAGTACAACGTATACAAATTGTTTTTTGTATAAATATTTAATTAATAGACACGGATCGTTTACGATTTTATTGTATGTATTTACGTAAGTTAATAATAAAGTTAAACTTTCAAGTGTAATGACTTGCTCCCTTAAAAGATTTTTTAAGGGAACGGCCTCTCTATTTACTGTTTAAACAGAACAGGTCCTCCTCAAAATATATCGAGATTGAATGTAAACAGTCAGCTCAGGCTGCATGAAATTTTCGCATAACTTCTCACAATATAAACAAATTTAATTTGAGAGACGAATCACATTTTCAAACGGATAAATATTTACAGTGTTATTTCTAGAAAAATCCAATTCCCACGAGAGAAAATAGGAAGTTAAGTTAGGCCTCGAGCTGGCAAGACCACTTGAAAGCAAGCTTTTATAAATAAAGCTCCATTCACACAGACGCTTACTAGAGTCTCTATCTTTTGTGAAGTATTTTATGAACAAAAAGTTAATAAACTTTTAGAAGAAATGAGATTTCCTCTCAATGTGACCAGGATTTTTAAAAAGGGCTTAGTTGATATACATCAGATTAGAATATGCCTTATAATACAGTTTTTTTTAAATAATTTATACTTTTAAATATTTTTTAGATAACTATGCATAATTATGATATTTAGAAATTCGGACCATTTTACTGCTATGCTATGTGAAAATAAAAGAATATTACTTGTAAAACTTCCTCACTGGACCGGGAGTGCAATTAGTGTGCTCTGCAGTTAAAACTACAGTTGATGGAAAGCTCTTCCAGTCATTTCTTTAAAAAGTGTGCCGCAGCATTAGGGAATTCTTTGTTCGTCGGTGCATGCATGGGTAGTGACACAAGCCTTAACACCACTCCGGAGACAAGGATTTCAGTGAGGGGGGCGATAGTGACTTGCGGATGTGTGCCGAGTGACGTCACACGATTGGATTGTAAGCTCAAAGATTTATAATGTTTTCTCTTCGAGTTAGTGAGGAGTTGTCTTCAAAGTAGAGATTGATCAATTTGGCTTCTTTGATCACTCTGAAATAAGAGATCATTCAATTTTTTCTTTATAATCTTTTCCTTTTCCTTCGTTTATTAATTTACCTAATAACTTTTCACCGTTATTCATATGATGACAAAATTTATGTAGGTAAATGGTATCAACATCTCAAAACTGTCACGAAGCAAGCCTTCTGTCCATAATGTCTGTTCACGTGGACCTTTTGACCCTTGTCGTAGGTACATTGACAATGTCACTAGCGAAACCTGTGTCTGCGGATACAGTTCTTTGATTGAAGTGTAGACATATATGTACTTAAACTTGTAAATTGAATTTAAGAATATATGCTCCTTGCTATATAGTCTTTTTTAAAGCACGCTTATTTTTATGTACCTACCCGATAGATTTTGTCTTCCTTTTCTTACCGAAATATAGTTTTACATTGTTTCTTTTATAAGAGGTGGTTACTGACACCAAACAGCATGATTGAGGCTCTCACTGTCTGTCTACCAATCACTCTATAATACGCTTAGAGTATTTTCATAAGATTTTTCTATGTGTTTTTAGTTTCACCTAGTATTGCTGTAGTATAGGTATCGGTGTCTATCTGTCCATCAACCATTAAGGGATTCACATAGGCAAATGACATTGACGATTTGACCTTGTCTATATATTTCTATATAGTGTCTACTCTATATATTTTAAACTAATTCCGCACGAAAAACACAAACGTAGTCCACACCTCAACGCAGTCACTGAGACACTTAAGCTCCATATATTTAGAGCTCCCAGGCGGCGGAGACAATTCAATTGTGGTTTTTTGTATTTACCATTAAAACAAAATAAAAAAAAACTATACATTTTTAAGTATAACATATATTTTTGTCAAACCAATTGCGTTGACACTTTCTTGTAACATATTTATTAATCAATGCAATTTTTTAGGATTTAGGCTTTGTTTACCTCTTAAGTTAACCATAAGCTCCCTGCCACATAGTAACTTTATTTATAAATAAAAACAACGCAGCTCTGCTCTTTTTATTTGTTAACTAATTTTTTTTTAATGTCACCAATGAGAATAATTTAAAATAAAATTAACTTTAAAATGATTATTAAAAGTTCACATGAGGTTTTAAAGATTTGGAAAGGGGCGGAAAATTTTAAAATAATAAAAAGAACGCTTGTACTACGCCATTGTAGGGTAAATTTTTGCTTTGTTTAATAACCGCCCGGTACTCTGTTGTTTTAGTATATTCAAAAAGAGAACGGTCGTAGCTCAGTGAATTCACTCCCTTTATATTATTAAATTTGCAGCGCGACAGAGATGCGTGCTATGTAAAACCGCGTAAGTGATTAAGTGACATATTTTTAATTACTTTATATCGATGTCTCTCACACGTTCGCATTTTCAACTAAATGATACTTCTTGAATGATGATTTCTTAGAATGATTAAATTTGAGCATTATATTTTATTTTAAATTTTAAAAATTTACGAAAATACCTATAAATAAGCAAAATCGTGTTGAACTCTTAAATGCCGCTGTTTTAAATTAAATAATAAACGCCAACTTCGGTTCTTGTAATAGAAATATGCAGTCAATTAAAGGAGAATTTGAATATATATTAAGTAATTCTCAAATAACTTCAATTGATACAAATAAAGAAACTCTACGGTTCTCAATAAATCATGTCAAGTACCTGACTCTAATTTGTAGATGTGGTTTCGGGGGTTTCGAAAAGCCGATATTTCGCTTTATTTTCGTTAGCCGCACGGTGTGGTGTGACGAACGATTTACATAGACATGTTCTTCGTTGAGTAATATTTTGTAAAAAAATTAATTAATTAACAATTTCCTAGAAATATTTAAAGAGATACGTAGGTACGTCATGTTTATGTTAGTATTTTTTTAGTTCATTTACTAATATGTACAGTACTATGATATGTATTACTGTTTTTTACAGTACTTATCTGTACAAATTACGACCAATTACAATGCAATTATTTTAGACAACTTTATGATGCCTTATGAAGATTCACGACACCTTTATGATGATTCTATGACACCATTTACTTGTTACGTCATGTAAATGCTCGTCGCCTGTTCTCATGTTGTTTGATAATGCTTAAAAAACCCGAGCTTATATTGTTTCTAAGTTACATTAATCCCGAAGCAAAACGGATTAATGTCTAGTATGAAAATTTTATTACAAAGTTATCTCTCCAGAGTGATTCTGTAATGTGGTAAAAGCTTTCAGAATAGCAAATGCTGTTTCACTTTGCAGTCTAACGAAGCACTATATTTACGTAATATTTTTCTAGAAACATTAACAAATCTGAACTACTTTGTAAATAAATAGATAGGCGTTCCATGAGAACCATCAAGTGGAACGTCACCTTGTCTGACCACCTTAACATAAAAAAACGACATACTCTTATATTAGTATTTTTGTAGAGATCCAAAAAAATATCAATAGAAAATTTTGTACTAACACTAAAAAATCAAACTCAAATAGTGAGACAAATAGTGGGATGCACCCTCTTTAGCTAGACCACAGCTTGCGGTAAGTGCTCTGATGAGTTGTACCAATTAATGCCTACGCCGAGTTTTTACCACAGTACTAGAGGACTGACAGCCTGCATGCCACTTGTTTCGATATAAAAGTTAAAATATGTCATAATAAATATTTCTAATCTACACTAATATATTAAAGAGAGATGATTTGTATGTTAGTGTACCGATTGTAAAAATTCTTTCACCTGTGGAAGACTACATTATCAGCGAGTAACATAGACTATATCTAATAACGCGGATGATCTTGCGTGCAATAGCTAGTATAGTAATAAAACCAAAAAGACTCAGAGATGCACGCCGGACTAAACATTCCACTTACTGAAACAAGTAAGGCTTAAGAAAATAATAATTTCCTTTAGAAATATTCTGACGGGATACAAAATGAATAAATAAATAATAGATACATTAAATTGGTTACTTCTGCTAGACGGGTTGCCCAAATGACTGGGTTTAAACTCATGAGTCAAAACTTTAACCCATGAGACAATGTTTAAGTCAATGACCAATGTGGGCTTGTCAGATAGATTCAAAGACGAAAATCACTCGGTATTGAGGTAAAAATCTGATGACACACTTAATATTTATATATTTTTTATTAAACTAGACTTCTATGGAGGATAATTTCTCTGCGCTACCACCATAATATCTCATTACCAGAAGAATGCCAGTGTATACCGGTTTATTTAGTCAGCGTTCTCTAAAAACGTGCATATTATGGAACTTCCATACATGCACCCTTGAAGCCTTCATTAGTGAGCAAGTTTTTAATTGCATTGAATAAACATGCGTTGTAGAAGTTCCTGCCTTAGAATTTCTTCACTTCATTACGTGCTGCTGACTCCTTGACCCGGCTTCTAAAACTTTTCAAATGAAAGGTACATTTCGCTTTTCTATAGCTTCATAAAGAGTTGTCTATTTTAAGGAAAGGATGAAACGCTAGTGCAAATTTTTCCTATTTTTCAGAGGACTTCATGTGACAAAATGACTCCACTTCGTTAATGAAACGTTAGCACTTTTTCCTATTTTACGGAAAACTTTATGACAGCATTTCGTTCCATAGAATTTAAGTGTCGAAGTTTGTAAAGGCGGTATAGGCAACTATGAATGGCTGTAATATCTGATTTTAATTTCTGTCATATTACTCACCACAGGTAACTGGCTATTATAACTTTGCTTTTAAGCGACGACGGGCGGACCGTCGTGATTGTTTTGTAAATGCGGTAAAGAGATAGAATACCACTGTCTCTTTCTCTGCCAAGCATTTAATTAACTATAATAAGTATAGGATACTTTACGCCGTTTGTAATATAAATAATTATTATTTAAATAAATTAATAAGCTAAGATAATAAATTTCAATATGTTATGCATTTCATTTGTATTTGTGAATATTTTTTCTTCCGCTTACTTAATCTATTGGCGATATTTAGAGTTATTATATAAAAAAAATTAAAGCCTTTAGTTTTCTTTCGCGTCCCAGTGAGCAATTTTTTTTTTACTTTTCTTGTTTCCATGGGTTGGTATTGATGCCAACAAAAAAAAATAGATCAGTCCAGCCATTTTGTAGTTTATGTGAGACTAATGCACCGCAATTAATTTCTATATAGATAGGTAAAGACAATGGTTCAGTATTTTTCTATATTTTTTTTTGTTTATTCGTTTAGCTTAGTATTTAGAGACTTCAAAATGATTAAGATATAAGAAATTGAGATCAGTAGGCGATTACTAGTAATAATAAATAATACTATATAATATGTTTCGTAATAAATACGTTAACATTTTTCTCAATTCAATTACCTAGAGGTATCTGTAAAAGAAAATCATTTCTAGGAATAGCGTTACGTTTCCACATGAATTGTTCCTTTTATACGAAATAGTAATATTATATGATTTCGTTAAATATTATCGTCGTTATCGTTAGGGCCGTTTTTTGAATTTATAAATAGATCCGAAACTGTCTGAGTTGTCACAGAGAGGAACTCTACATTGGTGTCATTTGTACAGTTTTGGTATTTTGGAAAGAAATATCCTTTAGTTAAATCGTATTTACAAGAATCCAATTAATTATAGTCTAATCATTCAATTACTCAATTTAGTCTTAATTATGGGGCGCAGCGACTTAAAAATGAAATCCATATATAATGAGAACCCATATATTCTTATAGAAGTATTTTGTCAACTATACTGATAACTGATGAAATTTTGTGTGCTTATCGGGTAGGTCTGAGAATCGGCCAACATCTATTTTTCATACCTCTAAATTTTAAGGGTGGTCCACCCCAAAATTTAAATTTTCATTTTTTGGCAAAACAACGTTTGTCGGGTCAGCTGGTTATACACATAAAAATAGTAACGAAAATGAGTTGACAGTTCGAGTGCCAGTCTCTTTTTAAAAATATTCCAATATAAATAAAGTCAATAATACCACAAGTCGACTTTAGAGCCCATTTTCCCTTTCCGCAATCCCTTATCGACTTTGTGGTCTACTGAGCCCACAGCCCTTTTAGCCCACGAGCTCAGTTGACCATTTTTTTTTGTGACTCAGCCCACTAGACAGTCTAATCAGCCCGCGGGCTCAGTTGACCACTTGCTACGCTTTTCGTGGTCAACCCAGTCCACACCCTTATACTATTCTTATATGTAAAAAGTTCTGAGCGCAGTTGTACAGAATTTGGCTTTAACGTTTGGTATTGTTAGTAAAAAAAATTGCTGACCGTATCCTTTGTTGCCAACTCGGTTTTTAAGAGAAAAAGTGAAGCCTTTAGGCGGAAACTCGTTGAGAAAAGACGAAGTTTTTGTTGGAATGTACAATTACTTATTGTTGACTTTTTGAATGGGTATGAGATGCTTATTATTTATTGTGAGCTGTTCTTTTATTTTGTAACTTAGATGAAACTTTTCCCTCTGTTTCGACAATATCTTACATTGTTTTATTTATTTCATTAATTGTTTGTAATGAAAATATATTTAACTCCGCCGGCTTCGCACGAATGCAATTTTTTCTGCAAATTATTGTATATATCTACACCACTTTTCTTGACTGTCATTATCATCCTTTCCATCAGTGAAAAATGAAAAAAAAAAAACATCTATAATCTCGTTTCAAAAATTATTTATTAACTATATATATAATACCTATAGATAATATTTAAAACGTAAATTATATGAATGTAAAATATCTATATGTGAAAGAATTTATTTAGTCCAGTAGTTTTTGAGTTTATTCATACAAACAAAAATACAATCTTTTTATTTATAATATTATTATAGTTTAGCAGTCACAAATGAGCAGTCCTTTTGGCGGCTGTAACCACCTTTTTACATAAGAGCACCGTGAAATAATAGCATGTGTGCTGTTGTATTTTTAGATGAATAATTTAATGCTACAATATAAATACGGCAAATTGCGTATAAACAATGCACAGTGCCGGAAGTAGGTGGCTGGCTAGCAATTTCCGGTCATCTGCGGCGCGACAGCCTTTTCCGACGTCAGACTAATATTTGCTATTACGCGAGACTTTGTCTTGGTTTCAGAGTTATTGGCTTATTGGATTACAAAAGTTTGATCAAACTATTCCGAGACGACGTTACTTAGTTTGAATATATTGTTAAAAAAGCTATCAAGCCAAGAACAAAGACAAAATGACTTATACTGTGACACCCGACTTTTTCTATGTTTGGTTATTAAGAGAAACAAATGCCTCGAGGTATTAAGTAATTCTTTCTTTTGTATAAAAAGCGTCAGACGCGCGACCGTTTGGTTAACAGCTAGGGTTACTAACCACTAGACCAAAATTGTCGTCATGAAAGATGAAGTAGAAAATGGAGTTACCTTGTCCTGGGACGGATTGTATGTTTCTGGGAGCTCTGAAAAAAGGAGGGAATTCCAATAATTCGCTGTGCGCATACTAAATGAAGGTGCAAAGCGTTTCGTGTAAAATAGTGGTAGTATTTTACACGCTAGTAGTCCGCCTCGCCTAGTAGTCCGATGACAAAAACCTAGTGCGGTCTAACGTCCTACGGAACTCAGTATGACATTGTCTTAGAAATTTTTAGCTGACATTTAGCTGTCTTAAAATTCACCTTAATATGAGTTGTGTGCTTTTTGCGGTGTATGTTTACAAATTGAATTAATTGCAAGGATGCGGATAAATTTAATAAATTTCTGAAAAGATTCACCGGAGATAGTTTAAAAATCCATAAGTAAGCATATTGGGAACCACCACAGGTATCTAACACTTAATGGAAGTTTAAATAGTTTTTGCATAATAATGGACGGAAAACGTTTAGTCTTAGTAAGTTTATATAGCTTCTAGTTTGAGAGTTATTAGTGCTACGCTAGTAAACATACGGGAGAATAAAGTGCGTTCGTGACGCGACCATTTTTTAAATATATATCTCTTGAAGTCACTTTGGTATGGGTTTGTTGAGACTTTAGACGAAATAACAAGAAAATTAAGAAGAAATTATTAATTATTAATAAGAATCATTAATAAAATTATTGTTTGTAACTAGCTTTTATTAATATTGCTTCCTAACATAAATTAAGTATATTTATTTGAATACTAATAAATTATAACATTACTAGTGTTCTAGTTGAATTAAACATTGAATTAAACCATAATTATCTCAAAACTGGAAAATAAAATTCTGATAATTTTTTTAATTATTAACAAAAGTTTTTCAATAACCTCTAAATAAAAAACTTAAAACAATAATTATAAAAAGGAGTAAAAGATACTGAACTTTTTTGCCTTTATACTTTTTTAGATAGATACAGTGTTTTTAAGTTTAATAAAAAAAATGCGCCGTAAATAATCGCAATGTGGTTCTGTATGTATGACACGTTCTATTTGGGAACGCCTCGGCACGTACGGGTAGATCAAAGATAGTTCAGTTTCCGTGAACTAGGTTACCAAGTGTCTCGGTGACCACGCCTCGAGCTACACTGTAGGACAAATTAGCTTATATACAGTAGGTACCATAGAAACTGTGTGTATCTTACAAGCTAAATGCCGTTCCAGGAAACATCTTTAAGAAAGCTGTCTAGATCTTAGCTTTTCATAACCAATTTAATATGGGATAAAATCTAGGCAGCGTCGAAAACTTTTAAAAAGCCTATAGTTGATGTTAATATTTTAAAATAAGGGCACTATTTTTATGTAATATTTTATGTTATTTTATTTCTCGTGGTTTCGTTCGCATTGAAATTTTCATCATAAATTTTTCCTCATCCTAATTCCTAATTAACTAATATTATAAATGCCAAAGTAACTCTGTCTGTCTGTCTGTCTGCCTGCCTGTCTGTTACCTTTTCACGCCTTAACTACTTAACCGATCTTAAAGAAATTTTTCATACATGTTGTCAGGGATACAAGAAAGTTCATAGAGAAACTTTCATCTAGAAAAAATATCTTATAATATGTATATTTATAATATTAGTATAGATGATAAATATTGTATAAATAAATATAAATGATAATATACATATAATAGTAATTATAAAAAGTTAACATTTATTTATTTACTAGCTTATTTTAAGTCCGCGACTTATTACACGATAGGCATTTAGAATAATAGCGCATATTATTTCAATTAACTTTTTGTTTGTTTGTGCACGCTAATTGGTTTACAATCCAAACCGAATGGATTGTAAACCGATTAGCATTTACAAACGCACAGACAGCTATTCGCTAAACTACTTTTTTCACTTCAGTAACATAAGTATAATACAATGTGTGCAATCATAAGTACCTATAAATTCAATGCAGGTACTAGTTACTCTATAAACTGTAGTACTAGCTCGTCTACTAGCTACATAAGGTCTTTGAGCCATGTCAGAGAAAACCTAAGACAATAAAAAAGTACAATGTGTACAAATATATATTTTTTTTTTAAATATTTAATGTACAGAATATTTAATTGTACAGAGACGGCGCTGGGGCCGGAAGGTTCTCGAGTGGAGGCCACGGATCAGCAAGCGCAGCGTAGGACGTCCACCCACAAGGTGGACAGACGACCTAATAAAGGCCGCGGATCAGCGGTGGATCCAGGCTGCTTCTGACCGGTCCCATTCGAAAGTTATGGGGGAGGCCTATGTCCAGCAGTGGACGTCCTACGGATGATGATGATGATGATGATGAACGGCTTGTTAACGATTTATATTGATCGATTGAACTCATGTTTATTCTGTAGTAAACTTTAAGCTATATAATTAAGTTTAAGCGGCGTTATAATTATTTGAACATGTTTGCAGTGAACAAAGTTTTCCAATAAAGAAAAGAGAGCGAGAGTGATCGCACCAAACGTAACTGCTTTCAATTACGTCTTCACAGTTTAATAAAAAGTTTCAGAGCTAAAATGGCATCCTTATACTGTGCAGTGTGGTGTGGGAACGTATTTAATCTGCCCGATTGTCACCGCAAAGAAGGAAATTGAATAAATAAGACAAATTTCATTGTTTTTTTTTCTCTAATAACAGTTTAAATACAAATACTTGTTTGGTACGAAGTGTACATTGCTGGTGAAATGAGATAAGCATTATCACGATCCCTTAGTCAAATAGAATATAAATAATTATTTATATGTGTACTTAGAATAGCAAATAGTTGACAATGACAGATAACTACATAATTACCACAGTTACATTGAGGAATGAAATTTTATTTTAGAGAACAAAAAAAATCAATATAACATCAATTTTATAACTTTTACAATATTTTCAAAAAACTATAATTAAGAATTTATTTTGATTCATGGCTTTTTTAGAATTTCAATATTCAGAATCAATTTTGAAAATCTAAATGATGCTGTAATCCTAGACCAGTATTACTATTACGGAGCACACAGCCTATGGCAGCTATAAATATGTCGACCATCATGAAATATTCTCCATTTACTTGCGTTGTGTTTTGAAGTGTGCATTCAATCTACTTGATGGATACGGGATCTCCTTATTACTTATCCATGCCTGTTGACTTTCAAATAAAAATAGGGACAATAAACTATTAATAAGGCAAAAAACGCCTTGTAATCAATACTAATAATAAATCTGTAAGTGTAGGTATTTTATGTATGTATGTATGTATGTATGTTGCTCTTGGTAGATAAACATTTAGACGTACAGAGGGCCTACTATCACCTCTTAAAACGATGCAAAAACGAGTGAGTAAACGAGATGGCGCAATACATGATGTAAGGCGACATCTCCCTCACTCAATCGTCTTTGCATCGTTTTAAGAGGTGATAGTAGGCCCTCTGGACACAGGATATGCTACTTTTTTAACGCGAGCGAAGTCGCGGGCGCCAGCTAGTTTATTCATAAAACTTTGTGTATTATTTTACAAAGTTTAATGTAAATGCTATAAGAAATTTTCAACTAAAAAATCTAAAATCGAAGCTGTTATAAAACATAAGATTTTCTTCCGCAGCAAAAGCAGCCTTTTGTACTTTACATTGGAAATGGAAAAGTCCACGAAGAAAACTGAAAATTTCAGTAGAGGATTTCGCAGTCGGTTTTATCTATTCTCAGGATAGCCTTCGGATGCATTGCGATACGGCAATGGCGGAGGTATCTTTTAACTGAGATCTATACCGCTTTTAGCAGCCAGCATCTCTATTGGATGAGAAATCGAGACCGTAAAGTTGAAGTCAAGGCACTTTATTTTTGTAGCAACTCTCGCTAAAGTTTATATACTAACTCTGAGAAGATTGCTTTAAAATATTAAGTAGTCAATAAAGTTGTTGCATACAATCTTATAAAGGCTAATTAAAAAAAATACAAATATAATAAAATATACCTACTGTTATATAGTAAACTGGATTTTTTCCTGTGATGTCGTATGCACCTTTTTCTTAGGTTTATTTATTTATTTAATATTCATACTTTTGTCCATCTTTTGTCAGGTGTTGTATTTTTAATTTTTAATTTTTAATTTTAGAGCCCTCCGGATATGTTTTTCTTTCTTCTCCAGAAAAAACAGCATAAGATCCAGGAATGGTATCTTATGCCATTTTATGTATCCCTGATAACGTGGAGTCAACGTTAAGTCGGAAACAGGTAAAAAGAGACAGAGCTACTTTCACATTTATAATATTAATTGGATCCCACTGCTGAACCACAAAATTCATCCAACGCGGATTCGCAAGTTTGATATCTTTGAAGATTTGTTCAAACATGTCGAATATCACACTACTGGTATTTTGTCTTCACGATTAACGCAAATAATCATGACTTTTAATCCACATGAAAAGAAAAGTCTAATCGGGATTGAAACCTATGTTTACCGCGTCGATCTAGCTTTCATCAAGTTTCATCCCACGGGGACATTTATTTGTAAAATATAACATTACTCGCGACATTGTTTCATGAACAGCGTTTGTAGTGGTTGGCTTTGCAATCATCATGGCTGATTGCTTGTTGACAACAATGCAATTAATCTAGTCATAGTCAATTAATTAGGGCTAAGCCGTAAATTATTATTGGACCGTGCACAGTAACATAATCTTTTGATTCAACATTTCGTGTCAGCGAGCTGAAACTAGAGAGTGCATCTCCTAATGAGTGGTGCAATGTGTACAGACAAACAGGTTCGGTGTATGAGCAACGCTCTCAAAGGCATACAAATACACTGCCTCATGTGTCTCTCATTTATTTCGCATTAAACTGGCGCTCATTTGAATAAAGAACACTTTACGAATTGGCATGTATTATCGTTGCAATTGCGCGTATAAATTTTATTTTGAATGATTAGCAATATAACAAATTTTGAAATAAATTTTTGAAACGGTATTTTTTTTTTTAAGTTTCTCCCCGGGGGTCACACCACCCCCATATATACATTAAATGGTCAGGGAAATAGGAAAAGATATAGGATACCTTTCATCCAGAAAAAATACCGGATCCAACACCTGGCAAACTTTTAATAGCAATGAATATTTCAGGCGTTATATTTTTATTTTTCTATGCGGGTAATGTCGCGGGCACTAACAAGTTTTCTATAAAGAAATAAATCAAAATACATTTCTGTGAACACTTTTTTGTTATACAATGAAAGCTTTACACCTTTGACCTAATCTGTAACAAGGCAGGCCTCCACGTATGGAAATGTCTATTGTATGAGGACTTAGCATTGTTCTTGATATTACCAAATTCATTATAAATGAGTTGTCGGTACCTGCGCCTTTGATCCGCGTAATGTGTAAGGTCGATAATCCAATGTTTGCTTTGGAATGTGGGGACGGCAGACAAGGTCCTATCGACCCGCGGACCTCAACCCGATTACAATGGTTATGGTGCCGCAAACGATAGCCATAAAGTCTAACGAGCATCACTGTAGCTCGTACAATTTAGCAATGTAATTTATTCTTGCATGTGTATCGTGTTAAAATACACGATTTTCTGTCCGCGGTTGTATGCGGTTTTCTGGGATGTAAATTATCGATGTCTTTTAATATTTTAAATACATATTTAACATATAAAATTCCCAATACATATTGAGAATAGGATGAAAATGTAACAAATGTAGCAGTAACTATTACGTATTAGAATCTTATGTAACATTTTATTTGTTTTGTTATGTTGAGATGTATTCGTGCGTGTCATGTGTATGCAAATAAATGTTTTCTATTCTATTCTATAAGAAATCCTTTGTTGTAACAATTTTTATAAATAAAAATAAATCGCTAAATGTGTCGCTAAGCACAAAACTCAAAATCGGTCAGCATTTTTATTTTTTTCAAATATTAAGAGCAAAATTGGAAACCTTGCCCAGAAAATTGCATATATGCAAAACTAGAGGCAGCTGCCAGTATAAAAAATATTTTAAGTTAGGTACACGTAATTATCTAGTTTTAAATCAGATGCCGTTAGTACTTGAGCGTAATCCTAATAACTTACTGTAAATTTGTTTGATTATCAATTTAACTTACTGCTTAATACTTCATTAACTCGGCAATTCAATTTTACAACATAATATTGCAAACAATGAATGAAAGCACAAAGACAAAGCGATTTTCAAAATGCTTTGAATTAAGTTTCATAGCATCTGACATCAAAGGGATTTAAAACCCCTTTGACATTGTATCGTCTTGTGGACTCTAGGAAAAAATAAAAGCTATTTCAAATGGAAATTTTGAGGACAAATGGAAATGGCGACCGTCCATCTCAATTGGAAAATAAAATAAACAATAAGAAAGTGAAAAAAATAGATGTGTATTTAAAAATGTTTTTTTGTTTTTGAATGAGTCAAGTGTTTAGTAATATTTTAGTAATTTAGTATTTTGGTATTCAATATTTTAGTACTTAATGTTACATTTAGTGATATTTCAACTAATATTATAAATGCGAAAGTAAGTGTTTGTTTGTTACTTTTTCACGATTTAACTACTGAACCGAAAGTCTCGAAATTTGCATACACGACACGTCGTAAGGTAAAAGGACGTAGTGTATCATCCAGAAAAAGTACTGTTCCCGAGGGATCATCTAAAAATAAAATATTAATTCGAAGCATTGTTATTTGTTCACAGGTAAAAGATGTTTTGGGAAGGCGGTATGTCTTGGAGACTGTTTAAAAAAAAGGAAGAATAAAATAAATTAATAATAATAATAAATAAATGAATAATAAATAAAGTCCATAATAAAATGTTCTGGTAATAAGTAATTTCAATAGCTTTTTGTCGTTCGAGATTTTCATTATTTATTATTGCTTACTGACTCGAATTTATTATAAAGAAAATATCCCTTTTGGAGGATTCCTTAGAAAATGTATGAAATAAAAACAATAATAATAGATTGTCATGTAATAGATTACACTGTCAAATGTACTGTCAATAAATTTTATCTCGTCTCTGAACAACTTCAAATAAATTGACGAAGGAAAAACTGTAAAAGTGCTCCCCTAGGAATGCCAAATATCAGCTTCACTATTCTATTACGAATAGAGTTTAAACAATATAAAATGAAAGGAGGGTCACTTATTTATTATGTTTTATATTTGTAATTATTTAGACAAATCATATTCTAATTACAATCAATTGTAAAAAAAATATGAAAGTGATTAAGTAATGTTAATAAAAATTATAATCATTCAATTGAGACCATTTTAAAAAGAGCTATACTGCTGTAAATTGATAAGGAGTTGGGTATCCTGTAGACTACGTGATGCTGCAACATCAGGTCAAGATTACCATGTCATAAGATGGAAAATACCACCGAAGTAACATTACAAAAAATTTCGAATCAATCGAACCTCCTTTCGTCAACTAAGAAATGAGCTGACTATCTTCAAACACCTAAATAGATCTTCATAAATTATAGCTTAGAACTATCTCGATCACATAAGCTTTCAAACTAGAAGAAAACTGTATCAAAAGATTTATTCATTTCGGAGCTACGAGGCCACAGACATACAGACACACGTTAAACTTACACCTCTCTTTTGGGTTGGCTGTCGAGAGTTAGAAACGAGAAATCATCTTCTATGTCCCATTTTCTTGATACATATTTAAACCACTCTGCTTCGAAAACTACATACGTTTATCTAATAACAATATAATAGCACCTACTGGGTACTATTTATCTAGGGGGAATTCCCCGTTGACTATTAGTAATGGCGTTGCCTGTGTTATGGGCAGCGATAGCCACCTATCTACCATCAAGTGAACCATCAGACTACTTGTCGACATTTACATAAAAATAAATACATACCAATAATAATAATAATAATAGTTCTTCCGAGTACATGTCATTCCGAGTTCTTCCCCCTAGAAGCAGCTTTCCGAACCGGTGGTAGTTTGTAATTGTAAATTAAGTAATGTTGACGAGGATAAATGTTTTGTTAAAACTTACATCTAATAAATGATTTATTATTATTATTATTTCTATTTAACTCGTCTCCCCCTCCAAAAGCCAAAATGAGGGGGAGACGGTGTTACCCCCGACAGAAGCACAGTCGATCGGGGTTCAGGGCGACAACGACAGAAACCGACGTACGATCCTGGCTGTATCGAGCAGCACCGCTTTCTGCATTTGGGCCGGGAGGGAACCGCCACGGAATCCCAACCGCTTCAGATTGTCACTGAGGCTGGTTGGGATCAAACCATTGACGGACAGAACAACTGACAACTGACAACGGACAGAACATAAACAACTTATTATTATTATTATTATTATTATAAAAAACACTTAAGTAAATTGACTCATCGTGGAGTGTTTGAAAAGTATTCGTTTTCAAGTGTAAATGTCAATAAATGTTTCAAAACCAATTTATTAAGGAGACATTTAATTTTCTTTTATAAATAAAATAAGAAATTGTTATTTGAATACCGGTTAACGTGAATGTCTTTTTTTTTCTAAAATATTCTAGTATTGAATGATTTTTTTATGTTATTTGGTAGAAACTAGTTATCCAAGTTGCCAGTTCAGTTAAATTGAAACAGCCTTTTAAACAGGATTTTCAATTTTTGTAAGTAATTATTATCGATGTTCATAGCAAAGCAACCAAACCTAAGTATCCTAAGTATTACTTTTTAGAGACAAAATGTGATTAATAATTATCGTTTCAATTAATGAAGGGTTTTCTTTAAGCGGTACTAAAAATCTTACTGAATTGTGATATATAAAAAAATCATGTCAATTCCATTTGAATTGTTTAAAAAATGAAGGCTCTAGAGCAAGAAGGTGGAGGTGTAACGACGCCCCGGGGACGCATATAAACCGTACGAGCGTTCGCATTCATATAAAAGTCACAAAAATCGAATCCTATCATTCTGTTAAACTTACCTATCCAATTGTCTCCCTCGTAAAAAGTTAAAGAGTTGAAAAAATAATCTATTTCTATTTCGACCTTTTTTCAAACAAAATTAAATATAGACAGGCATACAAATAAAATTGCTGATTTGTCTATAGATAAGAAAGATCGACATGTTCATACAAAGACATACACAACTAAAACTATCAAAAATGAGTAAAAGCTACGTATATCCATACTATCTATTATATTAAGGTCGTCACACTGGCTAACGGTCCATTGGATGAAACAAGAAAGACACAGGTGCTTCAAGTACACTGCCGACCTTGGTAAGATTAAGTATAAAGGGTTAGGAAGTGACAGGGAAAAGGGCTCTACCTATACCTTATTCACCGACACACTTATTATTACAAGGTTACTTACTAAGGTTACTCATTATTAAGGTTACAAAGAGGTTACTACCGCCAGATGGGCTACCCAAATCACTGCGAACATCATTAGCCCATAAGCATCCTTCGTAAGAGGTCATTAAGATAGAAAATAGTACCCGCAACTAATATCCGGATCCGCAACAGGTATCCGGATAGACTAATAGTAAACGAAAGAATCAAATTAGCTAAATTTAGGAAAGTTGCTTATATATGAGCATCAAGCTATTTAATAAGGTTCCTCCTAATATAAAATCTTTACCTATGATACAATTTAAAAGAAAATTATATGCATGGCTTACTGCACATGGCTTCTACAACGTGAGGGAATTCATGGATAGCAGATTTTGAAGAAGTGATGTGGATTAATATTACGGGATATGAATATTTACATGCCCTTATAAGGTGGAATATCCCCTATATTCCACCTTATAAGGGCATTATTATAACTATTGTAACCTATGTTCGGCAAATAAATAAATTATTATTATTTATAAAGCCACTGTTTAAATAAAATAACATTAATAATTATGTTCTTAAATTAAACAGCATAATTTAATAACAATTATGCTGTTTAATTTAGCAACTTTATTTCTCGTAATATTATCATCTCAATAACGAATGCCACTCAATTAAAACGAGGGTCGAGTTGAATTGGACATAAATTAGACGCTCAGAATTAGAGTATTTTCTGTGACAACATTCTCAGTTAATATTGTTAGCAGTCCAAGCACGTGGCAAAGGAAGGGATTTGGAGTTCAATCTGTAATTCCTCTTTTATTAATAACTATGGTTTATTTTATTAATTACTAATGGTTAACTTAAACAGGTTAAGTTAAGTCAAACATAAGATATTTTACATGTATATTATATAATTTAAGGCCTTCTTAGTTAAACTTTTGAAATGTGTGACTGCTTCTCTAGCGAGTACACTGCTCTTAACTAAATAAGATTGGTCTTCTGATTTGTACAGTAACCTGTACAAGTATTATTTGTATTTCCTAGTTTAATGCTCTTTCTTACGCTCTCCGAGGCTCAAGCAATAGAGTCACTTATAATTATATGCTCACGCATCACTCCCGGACAGACACACCAAAACTAACTTATCCCACGTGGATCGCTGCCATCAGTCACGTGGTACGTTTTAGACTGTGCTTGTAATGTTGCTAGTGAACAAATCCAAGATGCATACACTACACTAAGTTCCTTGGCCAATCTATCTATATCTGTAGGTATAACATACGTGTTAACTGTTCCTTGATCAAGGAAATTAGTACCACGTCGAACTCACCACAGATAACGACAGATGTTATGACTTCCTTGGCACTATGAACACGTCATAAATCTTTATATTATGATGACTTACGTAGGAAAGAGTCTTTTGTGCGAATTCGATTTTTCAAAGCTCGCATTATGTGATATCGTAACGTCCTTACACAATGGTCGATTGAATGCGTAGGAAATATATGAAAGTGAATTATGTAAATGTTGTAACAATATAGAACCAACCCAATATTTCCTTGAAAAAAAGTAAAAGGTGAAGTACTGATGAAAAATGGAGAAGCACCTTATATAAATCAATGGAGCAAGTATCTCAATAATCAAATCAAAAGCGTCAATCTTGACGTCGTCGGCCCAGGAGCAAGTGGTCACCTAAGGGCGTTCGAATGAATGTATGAGCTCTATAGAACCCAAAAGTAATAAACGAGTCTGAATAAAATCACACTACACTTAATGCCTCAGACCAATTAAGAACTATAAACAGAATTTTGCGAAAACGTTAAGGAAGGATCAAGGATAAGGCATAGGGATTTAGGCTCTATAAATCCAGGACATATTCTATCTGTCTGGAAAGTTTCATAGCAACGCGTGCTAAAACAAGCAACATCTAAACATCTTGTACGCGACTTGATCTTGTTTAATCAAATATAACTCATTGTAACTGAGTTATACTGGTTTTCTCAATGCGGTTATATTTATCTCAATTAAAGGCAAAAGTTTCTCGCTTCATTCCCCTGGGTAGCACTGAAAGTATTCTCGGAGAATATATGGACGTAGAAGCGAGCCTCGCTTCTGTACGATTAATGTTCTGCTATTACAAGTTTCATTGTGATTTTCAGCAAAACTAACCCATAGTAATATCTATCTATATATATAAAAGAAAGTCGTGTTAGTTACACCACGTATAACTCGAGAACGGCTGAACTGATTTGGCTGAAAATTGGTGGGGAGATAGCTCAGAACCAGGAGAAGGACATAGGATACTTTTTTTTATTTTAATTTTTTTATTTTAATTTTTTTTATTTACATAATTTACATAACGTTTAGCTGACAGTTGCGTTTTGTTATACCACTTTTAACAAATGAACGGCTAGATTGTTTTTTTACTAATAAATTGCATAATTAACCATAGATTAGATTACGTTTAGCTGACAGTTGCGTTTTGTTTTGTTATACCATTTTTAACAAATTAACGGGTAGACGGGATGAACGGGTTTTTACTGATAAATCGCTTTCAGTTGCGTTTTGTTATACCACGTTTTATGTCACGTCCCACGTCACGTTCCCGTAAATTAAATACTTGCTTTTTTAATTTACATTAATTATCCAAATAAAAAATTGACCATGATAAAATCAAGTCTGCTCATTTATTGCCTCTAAAGCGGAACAAAGTTCGCTGGGTCAGCTTGTTACTAATATTGAAAGTAATTGTCAATTACTTTCATTTTTTTTATAAGAGATGGGTTTGCTCTTGGCCAACAACCAGCCATGTGGCAAGGATGAGGCCTAAGATGGAGCGAGCTTACCCAGAAGATGCCTATTCACTCGAACCTTGAAAAGATTAGTTTTATATGTGCTCGGAAATACAGATTAGGGTTATATGTTTATAGTGGTTTTCTGTAAGGCGTGGTTACTGCTACCAGACGAAACATAGGTATTATAGTGTTTCCCACTTTAGTTTAGCTACTTTATTCCAAAAAAAAAGTTTGTAAAACAAGGTTTTCTCGCAACATTGAACTTGTTCTAGTGAGAAATTACCCTTAACAGGTCACGTTTCGTTTCGCGCGCCTCCGATGAATTTGCAAATAATCGATACACCTTTCCTTGGATTTCCATAATGGGAATCGTTGAAATCGTCCCGCATTTAAATATACCTACGCCGTAGCTTAACTGCGAATATTCTCACGGCGCTCAAGGTTATCCCCAAATGATATCGGCGTGCCAATACCAATGCGAAATGCGCCAAATTAAATTCACTACGGATCTTCACCTAAACACATCATACAAGTAAACCAACTTAGCACCATGTGACATTATTGTTAAAGTTATAATAAAAGTTAACTTAACTTATAACATTATTAATCATTAATAAATTTACGAAAAACAATGTGATTTTTTGGAAAAATAAGCTAAGTAAATAAGTAAGCTAAATTTCGTTCAATTTAGCTTACTGTATTTGTTATACGTGTATACATTTAATGGGTATGTAATCATAAGCATATTATATTATTGTATATATGTAATGGTTAATCTAATTAATTTTATCATAAGACAATAAAATATGTAAAGGCATGCTAGAGCTTATTACCCTTGCTTATCCCTTCACCTTATAATCATTCCATGGTCGACAGCGCACTAGCAGCACCTATGGCGTTGCCTAAGTTCTAAAATCAGCAAGATTATAAATATAAAACAAAGACTGATAGTTATTATAAATTTATTATGTATTCTAAACTATCACTCTGTCTAAGTCACACTTTTTTAAAGAATTTACTAAGAAAATATATGAGTAAATAAGACAGTTCTTTATTCTAAAAGGCTTAATGTTGTTATTTAAAAAATACATTCGTTGAGAATTAGTCACATATAGTTTCTGACATCTTCAGTTCAGACTCTATCAATAAGTTCGAATCCCCCGGGAGAACCAAATTCATTTATCGCGCCAGAATTGTTTACTGATTGAGACAAGAACAGGATGAGACTATCACGGTATGTATCAGGATAGATTGCTTCAAATTGTTATTGTTATATTTCTTTATTATTTACTAGATTTTAGCCGGAACTTTCTCGGTCAAATTCGATTTAGAGTGTTTCTGCAACTAACAACTATACTTTTTATTTAACAACTAGCTGTTGCACGCGACTTCGGCCGCATAACTTTTTTATAAAATATAGCCTATGTTGCTAGTTGATAATGTAGCTTTCTATAGGTGAAAAATATTCAAAATCGGTTTAGTAGTTTAGGAGTTCTTCGCGGACAAACAACATGACAAGAATTTTTTATAGATATATAGAAATTATACGTATTAACCAGAATCTTAATACCTATATTATTATAAATTCGTTTTAGATTTTTTATGACTTTTAAAATCTCACGAATATACGTTTAGAATTTAGAAAAAAAAAATAGAAAATAATACACACTAATAAAACTTATTTGAATATTTAAAGAATAAAATTAAATTGAAATTTACTTGGTTCCACAATGATCGAATAACTCTTAAAATAACTATGTAATATTCACTAGTACATGCTAGTACTAAGTACTAAGTTCTACTCGAAATGGTTTCCTTAAGACGAGAACTTTCAAATATAAAAAGTTATCATCCCAACTTAAGACTTGCAGCTTTGTTTAGATCAGGAGAAGATTGGATGAAAAATACAATTCCTGTGTTTTCGCTGACTAAACATAATTAACTTTTTTTTTAAAGTTCTCCTTTAAAGAAATTCAATTTACTTTGTCTAGAAAAACTGTTCTCTATTAGTAGGGTGCATTTAGCGAATGTTCTTTGATATTGTTTTTATTACATTATTTCTCAACAATGGCACAAAACAAAGATGCAAAGCATTAGTCCACTGTTTTAGTTCCTAGAATTCAGACGCTGTTTTCATTTAATACTTAAAGGCATGGTTTGTAATGAATAAACTCAAAAACTTCTAGACTGATTTAAAAAATTCTTCACCTATAGAAAACTACATAATCAGTGAGTAACATAGGCTATATTTTATAAAAAAAAAATAGGCGGTCAAAGTCGCGTGCCACAGCTAGTTATTTATATAAATTTTATATTTATTTATTTGGATACTAAAGCTCATTATTCTTTGTTAAGCAACACATTTAAATACCTGTTTGTGGTAACTGTTTACTGTTCAATTGAAACGTCTGCTAAAAAGTATCACTTTTAGTTGTTTATTAAATATATTCCTTACAAAGGTAAGCACAATTAATGATGAAAGCCTTCATATATTATTTCACAGAGAATACACTGTGGAGTTAATGCACGAATAAAATTTTCAATAATCCTTAAGACCCTACACACACTGGAGATTTCTTACCTGAGCTCCATAAACACAACACAAAGGAGTAAATATAAGTTCGTACGGATCTCGAATCCGTTCTGTAAAAGGTATAAAAGAGATCTGTAAGGGCGCACAGAGAGACCGAGTAATCCCAAGAAGCGTCTGTGAGAGTTGAGGGATTTAAATTTCATCGCCTCCCGCACCATTTCAAAGACATTGACAACAAAATACTACACTAAATATCAACGGGGATAATCCGTCATTATTGCTCAAGGGAATCAGTATTACATCAATTTTACGTCAACCTTGAACAATGCGAGCTACGAGGCATTCGATTTTTAAAAACTTTATTTGTCTCTTTTCAGCAACATGGCAATCTGTGTCCCATTCTCCCATTCTATACAATGAGCCACTCTTCTGTTGTACTCTCGTACTCTTAGTCGTTAGATGTTTAAGTACTAAAAGAGGGTTCCAGTAAGCAATTAACCCTCCGGCCGCATATTGCAACCATAGTGTTGGGGTCAATCAAATCTACTCGTAAGAGAGCAAGCGCTATTAATGAAAACTGCATGAAAATCTGTTCAGTAGTTTTTGAGATTATCGCGAACATACAGACAGATAGATGCTGCGGCGGACTTTGTTTTATAATAATATATAGGTATATAAGAATGCAATTCTTATATACACAAAATTTTGTCGTTTATCCTGCGTTTATCCGTCTTTACATAAGTGAAAACAGAAATAGAATCAGTTGAGTGGTTTTGTATGCCATAAAGGACAAACATAATTACATTGATTTTTATATATCTATACCAATATTATGAAGAGAGAAGATATTTAGGTAGGTATGTTTGTAATGATTAAACTCAAAAATTCTTTCATCTATAGAAAGGCTACATTATCAGCGAGCAACATCGGCTATGTTTTATAAAACAAATACGCAGGCGAAGTCGCGTGCAACAGCTATAGTTTAAGATATAATGAAATATTGTCGAAAACCATCTGAAGTAACCTTTAGAAATATTAAATTGGACGTGGGCGTAAGAATAGAACGCTAAGTGCACCATTGTACTCTCTTTTCCTGATTTTCTCATACGTCTTACTTAATGTTTTGATCTCTTTAAATCAGAAGAACAGCTTAACTTTATATTTTACTTAATAAAATTAATCATCGCCACACTCAGTATTTTAAATCGTCGTTATGATAATTTAAAAATTAAAATTTTTAATGTACACAAATCGTAATTAACTCTGATAAAAAATTTCATACAAAAAAATTAGTTTCAATTAATTCTAATATAAGTTTCATCTAATTCAATAAAAAACGAGATCGGTTATAGTATGAGTTATCCTCGGTTATAGTATGAGTGAAAACCGTATCACAATCCTGTGGGTGGTTTAGCAGAAATTAATGGAGAAACAGAAGAACAGAAATATTAAAATGTCAAATGAAAAAGCTTTCGCAAAAGCTTTTACTTTTAATAAAATGCCTTATTATCCAGTTAACTATTTCAGTTAAATTCTTTACAGCCTCGACATTAGTGCCTTGCCATTAAGGTGTGCTGCAGTCTGAAGATAAGTTTTCTTATTGAGTGATCTATTTGTTGGTATTATTGAACTACTTTCACTGTTTTAATTTTTTTTTAAATACTTTTTTGGACCGGTTTTGAGTTAGGATAATTAAAAAAAAATTACTCTCTGTTCGCTTGTTCATTTTGGTTTTTAATTTTAAAAATGTATTTGCTCTGTAAAGTTACTAATCTTGCAGTTTATCGGACAACTAGACGGGTTATTGTCTATAGACAACGAAATAGTATATCTCTGCGAGCATAGAAGACCGAACCGGTCGAACACTGAAAATAAAAAAATATATACGAAGACATTTATTTATTAGGTAGTAGAAACTTGAATCAAACTTGAATTATATTCGAACCTCGATTGAAAAGTGATACTGAGATTTTTATTATTAAATTTATTGAGTTATTTTATACTTATAAACCTTAAAATATTATTTATTAAGTTGTGTTATATTAAGTTAATTTTAGTATTTTATCACAGCGTGCCCTGCAACCCTTAAGATGGCGATATAATCTCAAGGTTAAGCTATAAAGGAGACAAAGTTATAAACGGCGTTTGAGTAAACTCTTCTGATTTTAATCATAAATAACGGGGTTAAATTTATCTTGAGGACGAAAGGAAGTTAATGGCAGTGTAATGGACAGTCATAACTGCTGTTATATTTAAGTAGTACTCATTAGTTAACTAGCTTTTGCCTACAACTTCGTCCGCCTCACTTTTTCTTAGGTGTTAAAACATTTTTATTTTAACTTTATTTCTTATATATTTTTGGCAGGCGTTGAATTTTTAATTTCATTTTTAGATGATATGTCCTTATCTGTATACCTAGACAACGTGTGAAATTTCATTATGTTCTTTAAGTGATTGTGGCGTGAAAGTGTAACAAACTCACTTCCGCATTTATAATATTAGTTAGGATGGTAACCAAAACCCATAATGGTATTGCAAATATTATAGTAAGTACCTGAGTATATTTCATTGTGTTGAAATGTAAAAAAAAATGCTATTTTTTGGGGCAGCTGTTTACATAAAACCTCTTTTATAACGAGCCGTCGAAAACAAACAAAAAAAATGTTAAAAGAGAGCCTTTGTCTCAAACTAATTAGGGTTGCGGTTATCGAGAAGCTCTTGTTTTGTCTGAGATTTGTTTTTATTGTCTGTATATATCTACTAATGATTGAATTGAGTTCAGATTCAATTTTAAATATAATTATAGCTATATTATATAAAAAGAATATTTTTAAAGGTTAATTTAAATTTTTAGCTATAAAGATTGCAAGTTTATAAGTTTGTAATATCTGTAATGTAGGAGCTCCAAAAAAATGCTATTAAAAAAATAAAAAAATAAAAAAACGACCACCTTGCAGAACATCGTCGTTAAATAACAGCACGTGTGCTGTCGTATTTCTGTGAGTGAGTACGCTTACTCGCTAACAGAACTCGCTTCTGTGAGTGGCATCGCTATGCCAAATCCCATTTCTCTATACCTTTCTAAAATCCCTTATCCTTATATAGTAGGAAGCGCACTTGCAGTACCAGTGGCGTTGCTTGTTTTAAAGGCGGCGGTATCCAACTACCATCAGGAGAACCGTCAGTCCTAAAAATAAGGTCAGTAACAATTAAAATGAACAATGTCCGTGCTTGGTTTCCTGAGAGCATTTGAACGCGATATAAAGGCTGATGTCCACTGGTGCACACCGCAGACACTAATTATGGGACGTGCTCCAAATCGGCCATTTCAGCGGGAAACTTGTTTCGCCGGAACACATAGAGACAATTACATACTCGTAACATTCATTAGAATAGTGGTAGTTCATGAATATGTGTGTTTCCCTTATAAGGTTTTGTATTCATAGTATAAATAGGTATGTTTTCTTAAAAGTTGTTACCTTTTAAACAAGATTTGAGGATAGGCAATCACATCCTTCGCGAATGGTAAGACAATAGCTCAAATTCAATCATTATAGGGTTTTTAAAGTGTCGATAAACTTTATACAAACGACTGTGGGTCATCCAGGGGTCACTCATTAGGCAAAGAAACCTGATTAACAGAAGTATAAAAACATACTGAGAAGGGACTCGAAACACAACGGCACATGTGCTTTTATTTAATAGTAGGTAATCATATATAAGTGATCGTAAACATTTAAATAATTACTCACTGTTGAGAGCTACTCACTGTATTGTTAAACTGTGCAAAACAAAACCAAAGTTGTTAACAATAGTAGCGTTGTTTCGCTCTGATTAATTTGCGTATTCAGAAATGTTTGCTCAAGCTGTTTGATTTAGTTGTTTAATAGGTCACGTTGGCAAGAGTTGGCTTTATTTGCCAAGGACTAAAATCCTAATGTCATTCCGGCCAATGGACTTGGTTTTTTATTTAAATTGCAGTTGAATTTTAATTTTGAGAATCCCTCGTGAGCAGTACCTACTTTTTTCTTGATGAAAGGTGTTACTCACTACTTATTGCATTTATACGTACCTATATATTAATACCAGCTTCCGCGACTTCCGCGTTCAAAATGCTATATATCCTAAAGCCTCGAGAAAGGCTTTAGGATATGAAATGAACTATCCAACATAAAAAGAATTTTTCAATTTCAACCCGTAGTTCCTCAAATTAACGCGTCCAACCGAACAAACTCTTCAGCCTTATATTAAGTACAGATATAGATTTTAAGATACATAAAAGTTTCTCTAACTGCTTTATTACAAACAAATATACAAATCTTTTCTCTTTACAATATTAGTGTAGACATATCGTATTAAACACGAATATGTTTTTTTAAAGTAAGATAAGCTCCTATTTTTTTATTGAGACACAAATATCCACTTCCTGAAGTGTCGTAACAGTATAGTTATATAATATAATTAATAATTACATATTATGTTACTATAATTTTATATTTTTCACTGTATTAAAGAATTATATTCTTTACATTTAAAAAGCCTTCAAAATGTGAAGTTAGACAATTATGGGTGCCTAGTTCGTGTTGGTACGATCTACCTTGTTGCCATTTACGACCTAGGTCACACATATATTACCTAGTAACGATTTTCGCAACCGTACCTACTACAAAGAGAGCAATATACATAGTACCTATATGAGGTTATAAAGGAAATTGTAGATATTCAATTTTCTTTATAATATTACAGGCAGACGAGCTGGACTTCGTAAGCGCGTTAGTTCGTTTTTTGATAATCCCACAGGAAACTAAACAATTTTCCTGGATAAAAAGTTATTATAACAATTTTCCTGGATATGAGTTCACTCAGGTAATAAACTATTCTGTGTGTGCATTCATCTATACATGTATTCATCCAAAACCGCTGTTTTTGCGTAATTGAGTAACAAACATACAAACTTTCGCATTTATAATATTATTAGAATTATTAGAATTTCGTAGTTAATCAACAATAATCCTAAATTAAAAATATATAATTTGAATATTAAAATAAACTTTCTGTTCATTGCTACATTTGAATCACTGAAATAACTATTGATGTTTGCGGGCAGAACACGCCGCAATGCTAACTACGTTTCAGCTATATGGAATCGTTGATACTGGCACCAATTATGAATATCGGTTGAAAATTTAAATCAAAATATCAGTATGCCGCCTCTATACACTATCAATAGTATCAATAGTGCTATAACAAACTCTGCATTACTTACACATTCTTTTAAGAGAGTACTGCGCTGCCGTTTTCAGCACCAGAGGTTACTCCAAGCTCTCTGGGTTGTTTTTCAAAATATTTTAAATTTTTAATTTAGAAAACGTTTAATGTATTTGACGACCCCGTGAGTTACGTGGTTACGTTTAAAAAAAAAAAAAAGGGTGCTCGCGTTAGTTGTTAGTTAAGGCTTAGTTAGTTAGGGGTTGGTTGGCTCTGGTCCGGATTCGCAAAGTAGTGGCAGATCACGGTACATTTCGCAGTCATTAGCCTGTCATTTGCCCTCTGTCAGCGATATTTTTATTTAAAATAATGAACACTAATTAATGAACTATCTCTAATAAATTACCTTTAATATAAATTAAACATTCACATTTTTTTTTTTTTTTATAAGAGATGGGTTAGCTCTTGACCAACAACCAGCCATGTGGCAAGGTTGAGGCCTAAGATGGAGCGAGCTCACCCAGAAGATTAAATATTAAATTTAATAATTTAATATTATTAAATATTAAATTTAATAATTAATATTTAAATATTAAAGTTTAATTTATATGAAAGATCAAACAAAAGCTGCTTCATAAAGGTTGCGATGCAATAGTGCATGCGTCATGTGGATTAAACTTGTACAAAGCAAATTATTTAGCCCAACAAAAGCCGTGTAAATGGTTTAAATGTCAATGTTAATTTTACCGAGCACAAAGGGAGGGGCATTTTGTGGTTCAAGCGAAAGGATTCGACGGATTATTTAATTTAAAAAAAATGGCTCCGTAATCCTAATCTTAATTGAAAATTTAGTTAAAGTGCTTTCATTAATTTATAAGTTGTTCTAAGCTTTCCCATAATCTCCTTTTAATATTTATTTTTGTCTTACTTAAATTGCAAGTCTTGTGTACTTGTATATAAATTATTGGATAAATTATACAGTATGTTTTGACGGTGTTCATATTATATGTGAAGTGTGCACCAATGTAATTAATGATACTATCTCAATTGTATGATTATTATCTCTATTGCTGTAGGGTATTTGTTCAAAATGAAAGTTAATAATGAACCCAAAGACTTTATTAAACAAAATTTTTCAGTTGATCAAGGTTAGTAATCATTTACCAAGAAAACTAAATAGAACAAACTAACTAAAAATAAAAATAAATGGTAAATAAAGACCCTGATTATGTTAGGGGTAAGGGATACTAACTTTATCGAACTTATTAAAGTAATATACACAGATTAAGCAATAATAATGTTAAATTTAATTAAATCATTTATTTACATTTGAACATTTGAATATATCAAAGTGAAAATAAAACAAAACAAGATTTGTGAGTTTTTGAATCGCTTCCGCTTGTTACTTGAAGAGCAGATGTTGCGTCATGAGTTCACGAGCCACATTGTACTTTTCCCACGTATCTCAGGCCGCTCGCATGTTCGCACTACGTTTTTCGGATAATTTGCCCTTAATACACTGCCGGAGTCGCAGCCGAAGCGAATGTATGTCACAAATATGAAATATTGTCGCAAAATTACCCCGAATGTGTTTTTCTTATTGTCACAAAAGCAGTAACGCTTCGTTCGCAACAATTACTCGCGTAATGTGAAAAGAAAGAGTTCTTACGTGTATTTGCGAACTCATCGCAAACGAAAATCGAAAAACAAATGAGAAATTATTTCACTTTTTATTTATCTTAAGTTCCATCAATATGAAACTTTCATGTGTCGAATTAAGTGCTGTGAAAAAAATATAATCCATAATATTCTACTTGACCATGACTTAATTGACAAAATATTATCTTTAGACAAGATATTTTATATAATTTTGATTGGGGATAGTAGGTATACTAATCTAAATAAAATAATTTGTATTATTTTAATGTGTGTCCCTCACGCATGTGTCTGCGGTAAAAACGTAGACCAGCTCGGACGACATGGCCTTTCTTGTGCGAGGAGCGCTGGCCGCTTGTATCGACACAATACTATTAATGATTTGGTCCGTCGCTCGCTTGCCACCGTCTCTGTGCCTGCGATCCTTGAACCCGTGGGAATGGCGAGGGACGATGGCAAACGTCCCGACGGAGCCACATTAGTGCCATGGAATCTAGGAAAAGCTCTGGTGTGGGACGCAACATGCGTAGACACCTTCGCACAGTCCCACATTAAAGCGACCTGCACACAGGCCGGCGCTGCTGCTGATCAGGCCCAAATTCTCAAGCTCCGCAAATACTCATCCTTACTCAAGGACTACGAGTTTGCGGCGCTCGCAATAGAGACACTGGGCCCCTGGTCAGCAGATATGAAAAAATTTGTAAGGGCACTGTCGTCACGACTGGTCGAGTCTACAGGGGATCCCAGGGCTGGCACGTATTTCTGTCAGCGTATCGCTCTGGCAGTACAGAGGGGTAACGTCGCCAGCATAATGGGGTCCATGCCGCAGGAGGACCTGTTAGACGGGGTATTCTTTTTATAAATTGTTTGATATTTTAGGTTTAATGTTAAGTTTGTTTTTAATGTTTTATTTGTATATAGATAGGTATAATGTTATGTTATTATATTTTCTTTAAATTTGTATTGTATATAGGAATAGCAATGGTCTAATCACCACGATAGGAGTTTGCAATGCAAAAAGTCACGTATATGGTCATCCCTATTACTTTATGCGGACGTGAGTAATATTCCAAATATATACATATTTCTTTGTTCAAACAACATTCGTGATTAACATTCAGATGGTTTCCAGGCGGCGTGATCAAAGGACAGGTTATTAATGTGGGGCCTCTTTGACCTGCACAACCTTTGTCGGTATCTCGCGACAGGTGGCTAACCGCTGCGCCGTCAAGCAACTTATTCTCGTTTGCTATTTTATAAAGTAACCTTAAGTAAAACGTCAATCATAAACTTTTAATTTTAAATAACTTGCAACTTCAAAACAATGGGCAACTCCTTTCTATAATACCAGCTAGTAAGTAATAAAATTCAAAATGCAAAACAAATTTTGTTGCTAGACTTAGGCTAGACTTGCTTAAATTCTGACTTACGGGTTTTTCGTAGTTATCCGAAAACACAACGATTAGTTGTAAGGTCGCATTATAAGACATTTTCCATTATTCATTTCGCGTTCTAAACTACTTAATGAACGGTTTGTTATGAGACTGTACAGAAATATAGGTTATTCTTCATAATATGCTATCTATGAAGATACTTGGCCGAAGTCGCGGGCCTAAGTTAGTCATAAGTAAATACGCCGACCACGCTATTTAAAAGTCAGATTCAAAAAGATTATTTGAAACTAGCCTGTATTCACATAAACCTTTACCCTAGATTTCTGTCTACAATAAACTATTCAAACTATTATTAATATAACACAAATCGGATCGTTCAAATTGGTGAGATTAGCTGAGTATAATTATGTTATAGAAAGGTCCAGAATCCACAACTGTGAACTAATCCGCTCATTAATTGTAGCAACCCTCGTCAAATCTCTAAGTAAATGAAACTCGTTAATTTAACTCTAACTGATCCGGTATAATTTGTCTCATCATCGGTTCTCTTTATACCATTAAATCTTCGAGAAAAGTAAATGCCTTCCTTTCCTTATTTTTTTTTTATTTAATACTTAATAATTTATTTTAGCTTAGGAAGAAGTCGTTAATGAATAAGATAAAATACCTTTTAAATCTTAATAAGAAAATTATGAAAAAAATATCTCTTCTAGAGAAAAATATATATAAATTAATCCAGTAGTTTCCGAGCCTATTAAATTCAAACAAACAAACAAAACTTGCGTCTTTATAATATTAGTAAAGATTATAAAGATATAAAGATCTCAGCGCTCGCCAACTTCTCAAAGACCTTTCAAAAAGGCTTATAGACGCCACTGGTGACCGACGAGCTGGCAGTTTCCTCGCGCAACGCTTAGCATTGCAATACAGCGAGGAAATGCTGCCAGTATCCTCGGTACCATGCCCAGGGCGCCCAATTTTATAGATATTTTTTAGGCGTATTTATTTTTAGATTTTAGTTTAGTTTTATTTAGAATTAATAATTGTATTTTATTTAGATAATAATTAATGTATATAAAAGTAAAGATTAGTATGACCTGATATTTCAATATTTATTTATTTATTTATTTATTAATGACAAAATCTACAGCTCTCAAAAAAGAATTTACACACAAAAAAAATACAAAAAAACATACAGCCATTTACAGATTTTACATTTATAAAAATAACAAGTAAAATTGTATATCATCACTACATAGTATAAAACAAAGTCGCTTTTTCTGTCCCTATGTCCCTTTGTATGCTTAGATCTTTAAAACTACGCAACGGATTTTAATGCGGTTTTCACTAATGGGTAGAGTGGTTCTCGAGGAAGGTTTAAGTACATAATTTACTAAGTTACGCGGGCGAAGTCGCGGGCAGCAGCTTTAATTTTATTAACACGTAACGTAATTTTATAAACTATAACTAACATGTAGTGCCATCTGTTAACAGACTTTTTCCATTATTCGAAGTGAGATTAGATGAATTAGAGTACTACATTGCTTCAAACAGAATTCCCTAGATGGCGTTGTAAATTTTGCATACACGTTGTCTGGGACTCCAAAAAGGACATAGGGTACCTTTCATCCAGAACGCGGACGAAGTCGCGGGCACCAGCTAGTAAAAATATAATATATACTCATATATATATATATATATATATATAAAATATAACAAAACTATACAATTATATAAATCACATATTAAAAAAGTAAAATAAAAATACATACATATATACATTATACATACATACACATATACACAAGTTTATCCCAACTGCCAGTGCACATTATCTTAAAAAATTGTAACAAACAAACATAATTAATAATCGCTAGCCTGCAAGAATGTTGACAATGCTATTCCTGAATGAAACCAACGACAAACAGAACAAGTCTGCTGAGGAAAATTTGTCATTGTATGACTTCTGAAGACGGCGCAAGACCGAATTTTGAGCATAATTACTATGGACGAACCTATAATTAAAAAGTCTCGAGCGTCTCTTATTCTTACTGCTTCCACATTTCGCTTGTTGTAAAAAGGAGGCTTCTCTTCCCGTAATCCAACCCACGTCTACTATAACCACTCCGATCCAATATAAGCACAATTTAAGTAGGAATAAGTTGTGGCCTCTCTATGATTTATGTACACGAAGTAAGCAACCACTACATGCGGATTAATTTTACCCATTTACCTTTGTATCCAAATATGAGGTTGGCATTAGGAAGCCCTTTGAGTGTGTTATAGTTTCCCGCCACATTCTGACGTGCCCTATATTTGCGACCCTTTTTAAGTCCTTTCCTATAGAAAGCACATTTTAGCTATATAAATTTTACCATTACCATTGTAGGGTTGTCACATATGTATAATACGTACTTTGTCCATTTATTTTATTTTAGAGAACTATTCAATTAGTGATGTTCTAACTAGTTACTCATTCGGATTTTTTTTAAATCTCAATTTTTTTTACAATTTTTTTTTTACTTTCTAAAGTTTCAATTGATTTAACATATTGATATTTTATTTTTGACGTATAATTTGTATTTATGAACATATCGTGCTCTTTAAATTACTATGATTTATATGTAATTTAGAAGTTTAGATAAAAATAATAATTTAGAAGTAAATAAACCATTTAACGGTTAATTATTAACGGTATAATAATATATGAGAGGCAGTTAATGACTATAAACTCATGGCTGTTTTAACTTATGTTACTACATTAACATTACTCTAGAATTTCAAATTATTATTTTTTAAATTTTTATAGTAATTACAATCGCTTACTTGGTTATTTGGTAATAAATAGGTTATATAAATATGATTAGATACAGTTTATATATTTCTTTTACAGTTATTCATTATAAATATGTTTATATATTAATTGGGTGTCGAACTTATAATGACATGGTGATCAGATCTGAGGTCGGATCTAATTCGACAGTAGGTTTTCTTTATTTAAAACTATATTAAGGCTGATATTTAAGTAGGCTAGTGTTTTATGATTGTTAATTAAGATTAGTGTTTAGTTAAAATTAAGCTAATTATGCTATGTACACTATTCAGGACTGCAATTTAATTAATTGTGTACGATACACATGTATTTTTAGTATTCATGAACATAATTGTATTGTGCCTGTATACTTTATTAAATAAATAAATTTTAAAGTTTTCTTTTACGAATCATGTTACAGTTAAAAAACTTTTGCGTTCTCGAGCACCTGTCAAAAGTTAAATAAATGGTTGGACGAAGTGGAGTAACGATTATTGCGTGTAAAGATATAAGCAAGAAAATATTTCTTCTTTAAAATAATTTATTTCTCACAATCAAATCTCTAAATTAAAATTAATAATTCTATATTAATTTAAAACTTTAATAAACTAACTAAGTACCTTTTCATATTTAAACTCGAAGTACCTAAGTTCTCAAGCATTTTATTATAATAATTGTTAAGTTTCTCATAATTAACACAAAATAGGATAATGTGTTTCATTGTGGTACAAATTATTAGAGAAAATAATACTTTTAAATTATTTTATGAGCAATATTCAGTAATAAGGACTCAGTATTTTATTAAGTTTCAGAAATTTTATAAAAGTATCAACCCTTGTTCGACGTTAAGCTCTTTCGCCACCACGTACGATATGAATAAGTAAAATTTATGAGATGATATAATTTATTTGATATATGTGTTTTTTTTAATATAAGTGAAATAGGCAATTAACTATGAAACTACGAAATTAGTTGAAGAATATACTTGAAGAATATAATAATAATAATAATAATATAATAATAATAATAATTTTATTTATTTCCAAAGATTTTACAATTTTTATGAAACAAAACCCCGGCCTCCACACTAGGCAACCCTGTATCGTGGGGTATATTATGAAGTTTCTATGTTATTGCAACATTTTAATTCCATTTCGAGTAAAACGATTCAAGCTTCGGAATAGATTCCAGAATTTTACAGAAATTAAGTCTTATCTTAGAAAGACAAAGATAGTGGATATAAAAGTTGTAAAAGAAGAATTTCTTATGGACAAATAAATACCAGAATGTATCCAAAATGCCTATGCATTGTAGAAACATCTAAATATTATGTCAAAGTATGCTTGTCTCATAGTTTCCGCTTAGCAGCTGCAGCTCTTGACACAATGTTAACCGTAATCCTCAAGTAACTCAAGGTGGAATATTTTTCTTCTAAATACAAAGTTCTCTAGCACAACGTTTTCTCTAAGTAAAATGATAGCTTCAAGTGATACCCAAATGGTTCTTATTTCAATAGTGAAATAAGTTTCGAAGTATATGTTAAATGCCCGAAAATAAGGCTACGTTTCAATTGATTAGCATTGGCGTTACGAACTATTATTGAATTAACAAAATCCGTTAGAAAAAGTTGACAGAGAAACGGACAGAATCTTATTAAAAATAAATTTCCCCTGAACGCACCTTAAGGGTTGGTACGTAGGTCGTGAGAGCATTTTAAATTTGGAATCAAAAGCAGCCATGTGTGGTCGGTGCACAGACGGCTAACGAACTTTTAATTTGCACGAATGTTTGTTCGTAGCCTGTTGACTGTACAATACTCGTACATAAAGTTGCACAACAATCGGGCCGTTTACCAACTGTCGTAGCTTGAGTGACGTCACACAATGGAGGCAAACAAACTCTACCTCCTCGGTCGCCAGAGTTTACGTTTCGTTGAGTTGTTCACAGAAATTGTTATGTTTTGTTGCATACTTACGTTACAGAATTTAATATTGCATATTTACATATTATCATGTTACATTACCCTATCGAGGGTATTTATTTTTACTATTACAATTTTTTTTTGCACGCTCGAGCAAATATATAAGAAAAAGCTTAAAATATGTAACTTACCTTGAGAAAATATATTTCTCATTAACGAGAGTGTAAAAATAGCTTATGTAATATTGATCGTATAGCAAAAGGCGTTCTTTGATAATTTCGCCGGGAAACGTAAATCAAGGGGAAACCTTTTGTGGGCATCCGGACCGGAAACAGATTACAATGTAGACGTAGCTACGACGTAGACCCACGTCTACGAACAGTGCCTGCTACGAGCGTAGCAAGTGTACACATGATTAAATATTGATGTTTAATTTATGATAATGATTAAATTAATTAATCAGGATAGGGTTGATAAAATTGATTCTTCATTAGTAAATAGTCTTAATTAAACCAGACTTAAGCTCAGATTAACATCATAATTATTTATTAGTCTTATACCTAACTGTAATAAAGATGATGTATATTATAATAAACCGCATAAATTATAAATTATAATAATAATAAATGAAATATAATTTAAAATAAATTTGTAATCAGTGTGTTCTGTTAGCAATAATTTAAGAAAAACTTATAAACATAAATGCTTAGGTTAACTACACATATTTAAATAAACCAATATACATAATGTTACATCTCCATAATTTAGATTGTAGACGTAACAGCGGCAGGTGTTTTTGGGGAAGTAGCTCACAGGTGTCGGTATCGTCCGTAAAACATAAAAAGACACTTCTACTGTATAAATTTTAATAAAATTCAGACTTGAATTGAGCTTTAAGTTATCGTTTCATGTAAATATTTAAGTTTAAGCAGATTTTATATTACAATTTTGTTAAAACAAAATCAAGAAATCAAAGCAGTACGAGTGTGCCATCAATGTTCAATACAATTTCAGATTTCTAGAAGTTATAAGATTTAAGATTCTATTTATTTAAGGTTAGGTTTAGTGAATTTTAAAACAATTATGAAATCCAGAGACCACCTAAGTAGTTAAGGCGTGAAAACATAACAAACAAACAAACCCACTTTTGCGTTTATAATATAAGCATTGGATAAGCACTTTTAAAATAACAAGCAGTTGTATAAACATTTGATACTTTATTTATAAATGCAAAAGTAACTCTGTTTATCTGTTACGTATTTAGAATTACAAAATAAATCCCCCAGGGCTGAAGCTATTTCTAAATATTTTTCTAGAACTTCATTGTAAGCTTTTAGTACTGAAAATTATTAAAAGTTTTCAGTAAAGTCAAAGACAAAGGAGCAACGAATTGTAATACGCCAGCCATTTCAGATAAGAGACTGTGCTAATGCAAAGGTTTTGCAAAATTATTTGCAATTCAAAACACAACGCACCTCGCCTTATTATTCCAAGTGAATATTTGCGGCTTCTACATGATTTTTGCAATGTTTCTCTGAGCTTTCAGTCGCATTATGTGCTTTACGTCTTTCTAAAAGTGCCACGAGTCTTTTATAAGCTTTAAGAACGTAACATAAAACGATTACCTTAAAGTCTTTGAAAAACATTCTTACATTTATATTTGAAGTTCAAAACAGGTTTAGAGTTCTGGTCAAATGATATTGTAAATCAAAGCTTTTTTTTAATGTAAAAAAATGTGGCTACATTTGTACAAAAATTGAGCTTTTATCAAGCTCCAAAAAGGTTCATTTATCAGACGGAGAAAAAAGACGGCAATCCTTCCACGAGAATGGGTCAAATTAATCGCCAGATCACGTTCCTGTTATAATATTTTTGCGTCCCTTTTAATTTCTTTATTATGTTTAGTTATTAAATGAAAGAAAAAGTGTACATTTACTAGATGATATCTAATATATCTTTCCTCGTTATTCTATTATGTATCTTTAAATAAAGAAAAGAGGAAATCGCCTCAAGAAATTTGTAAAGTATTCAATTGTATTATCTATGATCTTATTTGGATAACATTTAAATATTACACAGTTCTTATTCGAACCTAATAAATATAAATATATATATATTTCTAAATATATTTCCTGATTTGAACTTATTTGATATTTGACATTTATTATTTATCTTCATTATATTATATAACTTCTTATAAGTATTTACATTATTTATCGTCATCTATTCTAAAAACTTTTTATCCAAAAATCCGATCCGAAATCCGATATAATCCAAAAACTTTTTTTGACCTCGATAACATAGGTCGTATACAAATTTTTAAAAAAATATAATTAATGTGCATCCGTTGGCTCGTTTAAGATTTTATTATAAATACTAGCTGTTGCACGCGACTTCGCCCGCGTAACTTTCTAAAATATAGTCGATAATGTAGCTTTCTATATGTATGAGTTTTCAAAATCGGTCCAATAGTTTTTGAGTTTATTCATTACAAAAATTTAATCTTCTCTGTCTATATAAAGTATAGATATCAGATATTACCTGAAAAAAAAACACAAAGAAACATCTATTCCATTCTTACAAATTTCCCTTTCTGCTTGTGACATAAAACGATTTTCAAACGAAACTTGTTAACAGTTGTAATAGAAAAAAACTTTTTTCAATCAAACTTCTGCAATCTAGACTTAATTTGCGTATTTTATGTGATGTGGTAAAATACACTTAAATACAGTTTGAATGGCGCAGTTCTAAACCTTTATTATTTGCATTTGCTTTGTCTCAGGTTGATCTCTCTCTTCGTTACTGTGTGTGAATGACCTTACCGCAGCGGGAATAATTATTATGAATTTAATTAGTTTTTAGAGCTTCTATTACTCTTGCCAGGTGCAATGCTATGAAATTACTAGAGGCTGTTCTTCTGTGTAACTTAGATTGTTAGCAGCCCGTATCTATAAATTCTGGATAACATTAAGCTTGGAATTTTTTTAGACTTTAATTTATATATTTCGTAGATTTCTATACTTTTTATGATATAATGATATGTATTATTATTCTTATATTATTCTAATATATTCTTATTAAAGGTATTTTTCTGATATATTATAAAATATATTACTGTTTTCCATCCAAATATTATAAATTAAGTAGTTTTACGATAGAGCTACAAACATCAATACATCCTTACAATTCTTATGCTATCAATATATTTTTTTCTTGTTCCCCCGGGGGTTACGCCACCTCCGCAGGCCGTGTATTTTAAGTAAAATTACAATTTTCAATTTATTTTACAGTTACAAAATAAAATTACAGTTACATTTGCAGTTACATTTGCAGTTACAAAAAGATTGTTAATTTCAGAATTACAGGGGTTTGGGGGATTAAAGCCTCAACCTCCGACATAATCGGAGACTTTGATGTTTTTAATAAAAAAATATCTAATACTGCTTATGTTCATTTATTTTTAATCGAGACAATTCCTCCTCCATCTATCCCTCCTCCCTCATATCTTATCCCTATCAATATTAGATCAATATTAAACTATAACTAAACTATTAATCCAACTAGGGACCCGGCTTTGCACGGATGCATTTGTGTTCTGCAAATTTTGTATAAAAATCCTTTGGGTGATTTAGACAAGTTGGCGGAGAAAAAGACAGTGACCTTATTTTATAATATTTATATACATAGATACATAGATGTATTATTAAGTTCCATTTGATTTCCGTTAAGGTCGCGTCGGACTAACTGTGAAGTTACAGCCTCAGATCAATGAGTAATTAGTATCAGCAGAAACGTTAACCAATGACCCAATTACTTGGGTCCGATTGTCCGATGGTCCGATTCATTTACAAATGATCTTTTTGAATACCAACTAATATTAGAAATGAGAAAGTGTGTTTGTTTGTTTGTTACCTTTTCGCCTTAACTGGTCAACATGAAATTTTGCATACACCTGTTAGGGATACAGAAAACGACACAGGCAACCTTTGATTCAGAAAAAGTACTGTAAAGTAAAAGTTGATTACTCCCGACAAAAATATATGAGAAAAAAAGATTAAATAAATGTTTTAACAACTAAAAAAAGGAATGCGGACGAAGTCGCGGGCAAAAGGTAATATAACATATTTTTGCTGTTATCTGTTATATCGTCTCGTAAGTGATGTTCGCCAGACATGTCGGCATCTAGTAATCTAGTCGTCTTTTTTTATTTAAAAAAATAATAATATTTGTTACTTGATAACATAGTCATGTATAGTATATCCCTTTAAACTGTGCTAAACTTCTATACTGTACTAGGAGAAGAAAAAATAATGGAAATTGTTGCTTATCGCATTTTTACCGAAAAAGCTTTAGATAGGTACTTTTTTCGTGAATGTTTTATCTGATCCGGGACAGCGAATTCCAACGCTATCTAGCTTAGCGCCTTTTTTGTTGACATCTGCAGGATATTTGGATAGGTTAGAACTTTTTCTGGGAAATAATTTGATATATTAGATATTATTAAGAAAACTAAATTTTCACAGACACCAACTGTAAGACATTTTGAAAGAATAGCGAAGTTTCGTGGTATTTCTAAATAAAATTGCAAGAAAGAAATAATTTATTCAATAAATAAATAATTAGTTTTCACACAGATTTTCCCACATTATTCTACGCCTTGTATCGTGACATACAAATCCAGAAGAACATTACAAATGTCGATATTTAAGCGACAATGAAGCCTGGATTTAAGCGATTCGGAGCTCATATTATGTTGTATTGTATGTATACTTTAATATTATTATTATTTTAAAATTATGTGTATGTAAATAATTGATATTATTTTATATTTTAAAGATGACAAAAAGAATAGTATCCGGAGTTTCTTTCTTCTCCGGATCGTCATCTTGGCCTTTTTTCCGAAATCTTGGTTAATGTAAATTTATATTTATAATGACGACCATTAGAAACCCAATTGATAAATAAATATTTTGATTTTGATTTATTGATCGAAAACAATCTTAGGTAGGTAAATTAATCAGTAATCTTACGATACGATCGCATCTGAAGTAATGGAATTTGATTTATTTTATACCATTAAGACATTGTATAAAATAAATCAGCGTACAGAAATTAACGCTCACAATAATATAAGTAACAGTCGTTTCGAAATCAAAATACGAGAATCTCGCAATGTTAATTAGAATGTACAAATCATAAGACATAGCGATTCACAAACCCTTGCAAAATATTATTACCTCATTTGTAGCGAGACAATATAATTTTTACTACCATGATAGTGTGGCGTAAAGTAAAACACAGAAATATAAAAAATATAACGAAACCTTACCCTTAGCTTTAGCCTGTCTCTCGACCTTAACATTAAAATAATTGTGTTTGTCAGCACCAACACACGACTGGAGTTTACTCCTTACGAACGATTATAAAATTTCAATTTTCACAATTCGATCACGCCGTAAGAACAACATTGTTCTTTTTTTAAATGATGGCGCGATATCTCTGAAACTTCAGATATTTCTTCTATACATATTGCTGATTTCTTATATGAAATCGATTTTTAATAAGTATTGTTAAGCAGAAGCCTTTCTCTTATAACTTGTACTACAAGAATGGAATGTGTATTAATAATAGCAGCAACTAGGCATTAGGAGTGAATTTCAGCTGTCTACCGCATCTGTTGTTGTGGTGACATGTCGTGACAGCTTGTAATAAGCTGGGCCTTATTTACCCACGTTCCGCCCTCGTACAGAGTTTCCATTATTTAAGTTTCTCAATTGAGCGTTAAATTGTTTACAATTGTGAAATTTACGGTTGAATTTCAAAATTTTACAAAGCTTACAAGCTTATCGGCTTGTAAATTGTTCGGAGTTATTTATAGCTTCTCTAGACGATGTAGTTTAATTTTAGTTTTTTTCTGACATTTGATAAAGGATGCATTAGATTCAGGGTCTCAAACAAAATTGATATATGTCGATTGTGAATTGCTTAACTTTTTCTTCGTTTTAAAAAAAGGTTTTCGACCAACAGCCTAATTAACTCGGTCTTCTATTGAAATCTGAAATGTTATTCGTCAGTTAACAGTGTAAATTAAGAACACATAATAATGTCTTTTTAAGATAATAATATACTCATAACAAAATATTTTGTATCTAAGATTCACATACATATATACCATAAATGAAATTACATAATTTTCTTATTACATTTTGAAACCTCCGCCCGAATTTGTATTTCAATAATTTCCCCGATCGTAAGCTGTTTTTCTATATTACTTTAATAGGTAAGCACTTAAAGTTTTATTAAATTTTCCTCTTTAATTAAAAGTCGACAGAGCGAGAGAAACCAATAATAAAAATTCGATATTATTAGCGATGTCTTTTTATGAAATTTAAAAAAGTTATTCGTGAAAAAAATCTTCAGTTACAAATAGATATTTTTAACGCTTATTACATTTTATTCAATAATTTTATTTTTTAACACATTTCTCAAATCTATAGAAGGCCACATTAACATTTAAAAAAATACAATTTGTGTAGTATGAAAAAAAAATTATTGTTTTAAAATTAGGGCGAGATAAATTCGAGCGATAAATCTAGTAACTTAATAATAAATAATAATAATAATATATATAATAATTCAATTTATATAAGATTACTTTTTATATCTATATTAAATTAAATTATTCCAAAAAAATTTTTTAATCTGTTTCCTGTAAATAACGCCTAACTAACGTTTACATGATGCACAGTTGCTCATATTGTGAAGTGAGAATTTTGTAATAAATTGATTGATGAACTTATATTGTGCAAATTGAAATATAATAAATTGATGGCTTACATGGAAAATATCCGCTCTGCGACAGATATGACCGATCCATTGCCACTTCAGCTCTCTAGAAAGCTATATTATCAGCGAGTAACACAGGCTATATTTTAAAAAGTTACGCAGGCGAAGTCACGTGCAATAGCTTATATAGTGTATATTATATATAGTTTTCCACAATCATATAGTATAGAAAAGCTTTTACCTACAAGAAAATATTCAGTAAAAGATTCTCCCGAAGTATTTAGGGAAACTAGCTTTATTCCCACGAGTCCCGCAATGTCGCTGGCAGTGGCGGGTACGGGTGTGACTAATAGCTGTAGTTCTGGAAACGCTCCCGATAGGTTAATGTGGTCTGTTACGTTTGTTCCATAAGTTAAAACTAAGTATAATTTCTTATAAACCTTTTCAGCTATACCTTATACCTGTTATACATATTTTCTCTTATACATATGTACAGGATTATGTTTTCAATTAAGTGTTTTGTATATAGGTATATACAAAAGTTACAAGATTTATATGAAAGGAAAATATATTAATACAGAAACAATAACTCGATTTGGCTGTGTCAGTCGGATAAGGGTGAAGTCATTGGACATGTCTAATGGGGATTACGGGATTGACCGTTCACTAAATCCCCTATTGAATTAGACTGCAAAGAGTAATGGAAAAATAATGAAAAAATCCCAGTATTCACGCCAATAAGTAATTTCAAAATAGAGTATCATGTAAATATGAAGTTTTCTCCTATAACATGATGATGAGTTTTGGTTAGTAAGCTGGTCACATAAGTCGTCACATTGAGCAGTCTCAGGTAGTTCAATTGGTAGACCTGAAACTACCAGTAACCTATCGGTCGTTTCGCCTAGTCTTATACATAAAAAAACGTTGTTTTATTTTTAAGTTTAAATTTCAATATTTCCTATCGTAATTTCAAATTCGTTTGATGCTTTAATTTTTGATTAAACTAGCTGGTGCCCGCGACTTCGTCCGCGTTGAAAAAGCAATATATCGCCTGACATCGTTATTGCTATTATACTCAGCCAGGAGTTAGTTTCCTTAATTTTAGATAATACCTCGGGAGCAGTACTTTTTTTCTTGATGAAAGGTACTACCTTATGTTCTTTCTGGTGTCCCAGACAACGTGTATGCAAAATGTCATGGTGATCAGTACATACATCCATACAAACTTTCGCATTTATAATATTAGTACGGATAAATGAATAATGATATCATACGGAAACAATGTAGTATTTACCAGTTAAGACCTTCACCTCAAAATTGTAGATACATTTGCCCAAATCTATGACCTATAGGTACTACTAACATTTCAAATAAACATTGCACAATGTTATATGTAGGCTTTTTATGGCATTTTATGAAATTGCGGTGAATGTCAAAGTAAAATCTTGTTCAACCGTTAGCAGTTATATCCGGCGCAGTCTGGATTTTACAGGTCTATCAAAGCGGAATAAACCGGTGATGGGCTTTGCTTTTGAAAGCTTTATACGTATTATTTTAAATATTATTTTGTAAGAAAGACGTAACTAAGCTTAGATACTATGTCAACTAGTTTATGCCGCGATTTCCTTCGCGTCCCTTTTTCTTAGATTTTATAAAAAAACTAACTGACCGGGCAAACCTTGTTTTGCCATATAAAAATTTTTTTGGGGTGGATCACCCTTAACATTTAGGAGTATGAAAAATAGATGTTGGCCGATTCTCAGACCTACCTGATAAGCACACAAAATTTCATCAAAATCGGTCCTGCCGTTTCGGAGGAGTTTGGCAACAAACACTGCGACACGAGAATTGTATATATTAGATATTCAATCTTTATTGCCCATATATTTTTGGCAAGCTTTGAATTTTTAAATAATACTTTAATAACTTAATACTTTAATACTTTTTGTGAACATAAGGTACCGTATGTCCTTACAGGTTGAATAGTTAAGGCATGAAAAAGTAACACACTCACTTTCGCCTTTATAATATTAGTTAGGATTGTCTATAAACAAAATAACACACACAGTTTATTAACATCACTTACTATCAAGGTTATCTGTAGTAATAATTTGTCAAAGGTAACAACCTAATCGATTTCTTCCTAATGGATAAACAAAACATCAACTATTTTAGTTTCCAATAATGAATAGTTCAAAGAGACGATTTCTTTTGTGTTTTTTTTTTCATGAAAATAAAAGCAGCCTTTAATTATGTTACGCGAACAAAAGCCTGAACCCTGAAAGGTTCATCGTACATTATTTTAACAGTCTAAATGGGATGTTATCGGGAAACGTCAATATATGCTTTTGTTTGAGAACGATATCAAACTCAAATTCTGTACAAGAGAAATCTTTTTCTGATCGGTAACAATAAATTAATTGGTATTTTTTAAAATTGTTGCTTAATACTATTTGAGAATAAATATTATTAAATAAATACATATATTCACACATTCCACACAGCAGCACCATCTAGTTCCAAAGTAAGCAACTTAATGCTTGTATTATGGATACCAGACGGTTGATTAAATACAAAACATCCATGCCTCAGGTACAAAGATAAATGTTAAGACCGAGTGAATAGGCATCTTCTGGGTGAGCTCGCTCCATCTTAGGCCTCATCCTTGCCACATGGCTGGTTGTTGGCCAAGAGCTAACCCATCTCTTATAAAAAAAATAATAAAAAAAAATAATAAGGTCTGTAGATTTTTAGATTTTACCTACTTAGATTAAATAAATAAATTGAAATTTATTAACAATAGACCGAATTTTACATGTTTTAAATCGTCTCTTACTCAAAAGAAGAGTGAAAATCAGCAGGCGAATTCTTAACCCTTCAACTATGCGACTTTCTGGTGTTCTCTTCTCTCGGTTAAAGTTAGAAAAAATGCTATAAGTATAATGTTTTTTCAAAGCGACTTTTTGCTGTTGTTGTTGAATATAATTAGTATGAGCAAATGGCCGCGTTTCCATAATACTGCTTACACTTTGAAGTACGGGTAACCATTATAATTTACACAAAGCAGTAATCTTTGACGAGTTCTGCATATTCAAAGAATAAATGGAGATCGGCGATAAAGATAAGACTTCTCTCATTGTTTATTCATATTGTTCTGATTTCAACTCACTTTTCATAGACATTTAATACTCTGAAACTTTTTGTCTTAATCTTAATTTAATACTCTATTGTTTATCGTATTGTTTAGTTAAAAAAATGTTATCTGGTTATTTTAAAGTCTTATTGAGATTTACTTTTAAATAATTACTAACTAGAACAGATATTTAAATCGCGTAAACGCACTGCTGCTTTGAAGACACACTTAGCATTTTGGTCTTAAAACTTAGCACTTAGCACACGCTCAGCACACGCTTATTTTAGGTTACATTTAAAAAAAATATCCCCAAATGAAGCTATATTTTAAATCGTTTTAAAATAATGTCGTTGAATTAATGAAAGAAATATGTTATTTACACTCTATTGAAAACTAATGCCTAATACAGAAACAATAAGCAAAATATATTATATTTATTTTATCAGTTTGACTTGCTGTAACTCGTACTGTCACGTCTGGCGAACGAACCTTTGTTAAGAAATAATAACAAAACATCAACGTCGTACTAATTGACTCGCAAATTGACTAGACTCCCATCAGAGCGTGTTCATTAAACTTATTTATTAATTATTATTAGAAATCCAAAAGTTTTATTAGTTTCTTAACAGATCATTGACTTTTTAAAGGTGAATCCAGACTATATCATAAATTATTTATCTTTTTAATTTTTTTTTTATAAAAACAAGCTTACATGGCAAACGTTGTTTTGCCAAAATAAAAAATAGTTTTCGACCTTTTCTCAGACTTACCTGTACACAAAAAAATTCATAAAAATGAGTCAAGCCATTTCGGAGGAATTTAGTCACAAACACTGGTGACACGAGAATTTTATATGAATATATGGAAGATGTTAAGTTTCTCGAGAATAGTAGACCGATTCTAATTGAGTTATCACATATGTAAAGAGAGATAAATTTTTGAATTTGAAATTAAATATCTATTTGAATATTATAATAATAATTGTAGAGACATGATCCGTTAAAAGTCGAGTGAAATCTGTTTAAACTCTCTTGACCCAGTTCTCAAACGTGTGACAACTGACAAGGAAACTCGCTCTACTTTTAAAATAAAGTCGACCCACAATTATTCATGCAAACCGAGGACAACCGGCAGATTCAAACATTATTTCAATAATTTTATACTTTAATGATTGAATAATATTCAATAGAAATAATAATGTAGTGGGAGAGCACACTGCGTGTGATGTGGTGGCAGTTACTAGCCCCTTACAGAAGACGATCGTAAAGTGAAGTAAAAAATTCTACTTCTTTTCTTAGTGCCGTCTCCAATCGGAGGTCATCATAGCTACCCTAACCGATCATCATCATCAAAGTCGCACACTCTTGTCAGAGTGGTCGTGGTTGTGTGGATGATGTACACGGAGGATTGTCATGTTCGCCCTCCTTGGCGCGGATTACCGCCCCTGCGATGCTTCTCCACTTTCTACCTAATACCTTCACCCTAACCGATAGTAACTATTATTTAATCTGTGCCCTAACCCACGAAGCGGCGGCTCGCAACCACATCGTGGTTTGGCCAACTTTGCTTTGGCCATACTATTCGCGGAGACTCTTGAGCCAGGAAGTAAGTCATCTGCCCAGCTTGCGTCTACTTTATTTTTTCCTCTGCATGATCGGCTGCAGTAGGTTGTCCAAAATATTCCAGTTTCATGACTTTTATGGTTTTCAAAAAAATAAATATATAAAAGCAATAAAGTAATAAATATATTAGCAATAATACCTGAAAAGCTTCGCGAGAAGAGGCTGGATGTGGAGGATAGAAGACCGTGCGTCCTTGCTAGAAGCCTATATTCACAATGGAGAGAGACACATAGGAAAGCCTATATTCAACAGGATACATAAGAAAAAGAAAGAATAAGTATACGCTTGTGGTCTGATGATGATGTTGATATTGTCATTAACTACGTTTGCAAGAGGCTTGTTTTATGTTAATTATCATCCCACCGTAATGTATGTTCGCTAAGCTTTCCGCAAACGTGTTATTAAATTTTAAAGTGTTTTCCACTTCACACGCTGCCTACTCGCTTAACGCAAACATAACTCACGTTTGGTTCGTGTGAAATCTGCTATTTATGCGAAGACACGAACACCAATCACTGTATATGAACGGAGGTACGAAGTTGTGTGCACAGTATTATCAAGCTAATAAGATCTAATTCGCTTGACTGAGATCCTACTAAAATAATTAGTGCGAATGTTTGTGGGGACACACTTATGAATGTTCTAAGCAAAAACTATCAAACAGATTTATATCAAACTTTGTAGAAATATAGTTCAGAACAACATGGTACCCACATTCGTTGTTTGGATTGACATGTTTGTGTATACATATTCATGTGAGTATACCAATATAGATGACATACTTACTATAAAATAAACAAAGTTTATAATAAACCTACTATTATAACTGTAGCTGTAGCCATTAATTTTATTTTGTACATAGTCACCGAGGGCGGGCGATCGCGTGAGATTATCAAAATCGATGCGCATGCAAGGCCTATTCCAAATTCCCATCCGACCCGCTTCATTGAGTGTACTCTTCTTCTTTCTCTTTCTTCTTACTAAAAAAGTCATTGTCAATAAGAAAGTTTTCAAATAAACCGTGAAAGTGTTTATGTAACACTGCTTTTTATCCTGTGCTTTTTTAATTAAATATTCATCCACATATGGCCGAATGTTTATTACACGGGTAAATCTTTTAAGTTGGACCAAATTACACATAGTTTTATCAAAATCGGTTCAGTAGTTTAGTAGACACGAAATTTTTATATATATAGAGATTTAGATTTACATAAGCCTAACCGTCACCCGCACGTCACCGGACCATAATTTATACACAGCATTGTACACTACAATCTGAAACCTATCTCGAATTAGATTACTCTGACTCTGTGATACGTAAACATTGTACGTTGATTGAGCTATTGTACTGAACTGATGCCATGTATGTTCAATTTGTTGTCCATTTGACGTTTTAATAAAAAAATACCGAGTAGCAGAATATTATTTCGATGCTGAGTAGTATTATTATTTCGATATTATTTCGTATTTAATATTATTTCGATGGGAGAATGTGGGTTGGGTTAACTTTTTACTTATTGGAGAGGGGTTTTCTCTTGTCCAGCATCCAGCCCTGTAACGAAGATGAAGCCTATGCTGGAGCGAGCTCACCCAGGGGATGCCTATTCATTAGAACTTTGAAAATATTTGGGTTATATGAGCTCGGAAAATAGCGATCCGCTTCCAGCTTTACACAGATGAGATTTATACACAATACTTCCTCATTTATCTGACTTTCGATTAGTGAAAACCGTATCAAAATCCGTTAGGTGGTTTAGAAGAAGTTAGCGGAGAAAGTACATAAGGTCGCAAATAACCTTCGTAAGTTCAAAGCCTTTTATTCGCCCAAATTCATCATGAAGTCAATATATTAGCTCTGGCAACATTTTATCCTTAACAAATTTATGGTTTTATTAAAACCGACAGGATATATATTAAAGGCCAAGGTCATAAGGGAAGAGGTCCTTCCTCACTCATCGAAATACATCGTAGTGTTTTTAAACAAAGATAATTGATTGGTCTCGCTGCGCTCAACTAGATAGAGTGCTATACAAAAGCAATAGCTCCGTAAATGCGGCAACTTTTTATTGTAGTGTGTTTAAAAAATCATCGCTTTTTATCACTTTTTTGTCGTACTATTTTTTGCCGCATTTGACAAGTACGACGGCGGTATCTAGTCGAGCGCAGCGAGACCAATCATTCATCTATGGTTTTTAAACTTAATTTTTTTCACAGTGATTTTGAAGTTCATCATAAAAAAGGTTTTAAATGTTTAAAAACCTTTTTTATGTTAAGGTCGTCGGACTGGCTGACAGTCCACTAGAGAGTAGGTGGCCCAATACACAACCAACGCCACGCCAAGGTATGGTTTTTGGCACCCCACTGGCTAACACTGATGTGTTTTTCACACAAGCTCTGTTTTTCACGGTGGCCTTCTATGAAAGGGCTGCGCCATTCGATGACTGCGAAGTGCAGTGTTCCCTGCTAATATTAATCTCCACACTATATGTAAACAAACTTCAACTTTGACAAGCCCCTATCTCAAACTGTCAATTAGGCATAATATTTGAGTTAATATTATTTGTGGCAACCCTGTGCGAGTTGGTTACTCTCCTGTTAATTAGCGCGGTTCGGTCGCTGATACATCAAATTAATGTAGGCACAGACGTGTGCCAAGCCAACCTTTCAAACAGTGACACATGACGCGAGTTTATTGTTTCACAAAATTTTCAATGAAAGTAAGTATATTTTATGGATAAAATTAAACACATTTGGGTAAAAGACGAATTAAATTCTATATTTTAGCAAAGAATTCTATCTAAAGAAATTTATTTCAGCATAACAACTTATATTTCTGACCCCCACATTAGACTCTGCCTGTCCTATGAGGGAAGTAAACAATTATGTTAAATAAATAAATTTTAAATACTATGTACCTACCTTAATTACAAACAAAAATTAAAACAATAATTATATGTACAAAATAAACAAACAAACAAACAGTAGCATTATTTGAATAATTCAAATCACAGTTTCATCTAATCTAATCTTTCAAAGATCTATTAGAAAGAAATATTTACTGAAATGAAAGAATCTTGACAATCATTTACAAGAACAGAGTAAAAGTGTAACTACTCTTTTTAAAAGCTCAAATAGCTTTGATTTTTAAGACCGTTAGTAAAGAAAAACTAACACAAGTATAAGTATAATACTAAATCATATTTTGCTTGCACTATCATCTTTTAACCCCTTACACGCGCTACGCAAGAGAAGAACCTTATTCCCTATAACTAAAACATCAGCAAAATATTGCTTTTTAGATGAATCCCGTTAGCGGAGCACATTTCCTCATACCGCAACTAATGTAAGCAGATCCAGTATGAGCGCAACATTTTGTATATTTGAAATTCGTATTATCGGTACTCCATCGTAGTCATAAAAATCGTCTTTTTTAGTAGTGCCAAAACACGCTGAATTTACAGAATTTACATTTGGACAGCCCGTCTGGCGACAGTAACCACCCGTTTAAAGCTTGACTACCTAAACATGTGTGTGTGCATATGTATTTTTACAACACATACGAGGAATCGTATGTTCGTAACACATTCGGGAACTTAATTCCTGAGGAAGATTTTCATACGATTTTCACTACTTACTGGAAAGAGCGATCAACTAAGAAGATCTGTGTATTTTATAGAAAAAATAAATTGCATCCGTACGGAGCCGGATGCTGGTCGCCAGTTTTTCATGATTTGAAATTCTATTTTAAAACGAAATATAAAACTTCTTAAATTATAAGTACATTTAAGGGCTTAAAGTTCTTGTGTGACATGAACACGGCATTCTTTCATTAGTAATTTTGCTCAAAATCTCTTAAAGGACAGTGTTTTTAATGAGCCCATTGTGTACTATTCGCGTTACTTTGCCATCAGCAATAAAGCGGTTTTTTAGTAAATAAAGCTCAACCAAGCGCCGACCGTACATTGTAGTTACGGTCGTTACAAGCAGAGTGCTATTTAATCTTGTATACGTAATTTGTACAGATGGAGAGGAACAGCTTTTAATTTGCTACAGCTTACAGCTTACTTATGTGAAACGGAATCAATTTATGTTTAAATGTATTTTGGTATTGGTGATGATATTCAAGTGCCTCAAACAAAAGAGTCATCTGCGATCGTGACTTTTTTCGTATAAGACATAATAGTTTTCGATCGCAACTGGTTTCGTACAAGGTCGAAAAAGTAATCGATCGTAACTGGTTACGAAGCTCCGTGGTTACGTACGCAGCCGAACCTTCAAAAATTATAGTCAAGAATTAAGTCTCGATTAAGTCTGCGTTCAAACAAAAAAAAAAACGATCAAAATCGGTGCATCATTTTGGGAGCTACGATGCGACAGACAGACACACAGACACCAGACAGGTCAAACTTATAACGCCCCTCTTTTGCGTCAGGCGTCGCGGGTTAATAAGGTAGATAATACTGATTTGCAATTATTTGTGAAAGATTATTCATGTAAATGTATTTCGCAGTGCACTCTGCGTTTTCATTAAAATTCACGAGTATTGAAATTAAGTTATTCATGAAAATAATTTGATCGTGAAATAAAATAAATAATGGAATAATAACACATTCGGGCTTCATTTATTATTGTGTATTTACACAAGTATATTATGTTTTGTAATATATATACTCTTTATATATGTAGTATATACAGAGCCAGCCCAAGAATGCTGGCTGCATTACCTCGTTGTATGGCTAAATTGACCGAGGTAATAGCCAGCTCTGGAATGGCCAATTATGTCGACCAAAGGTTTCAACAAAATGTTAAAAAATTTAACCGCGTTGAATCCCTACGAAACCAGATAAAATTAAAATAAATTTTATTGTGGTTTTTTTTTGTCTCTGTCTACCTCTGTATTGGCATTGCAATTGTTTAATAAACAATCGATGAAAGGAATTTAGTTATTTTTCCTTTCTCTTTAATGACGAGGAAAGTCAAAAATATAAGTATATCTTCAGAAATAAGAGTTTCTCACAATCGTTTTGTTTCGTATTTTATCAATAAAACATTTGGCGGAGGCCTTTTCACGGGTCGTTGGACGAATTTAAACAATATTGCCTTTTGTGAGAGTTAAATGTTCATCGAAGCACCCATTTACGAGTGTTTACGTTGTTGTAAAAGAAAATATAAATATAAAACCATCCGCATCTCATTTTTTTCATTAACCTTCGCACAATGTTGAAGCCATTTTTCCATAGATTACAAATATTAAAAGAATCACTTCAATAGAGTTCCAGTAAAAATTTATATTATTAGCCGTTAGCAGATTTCATCACGAAATTTGGTAAAATTATTGTTCCTGTAATGTAGGCATAGCATAAGTTAAAAAATTAAATAACCAAATATATTTGGTCATTTTAAAAGTAAAGTAAAAAAAAAGTAAAAAATTTTAAAATATGATATCAAATGACATAAGAAAATTAAAAAAGTTAAAATATTATTTTTGTCAACTGATTAAACTTCGAGTTAAACTTTCTGTTATAGATCAATTAACTAAATTCATCCGTGTGTGGCCTTATTTGACATATATTGCTTAATTTATTTTTAATAGCCCTTCGAGGCTTTATATCAATATTACAGTGAGCGATATATTGTAAAGTTAGAGTGAAGTTCTTCTGACTGAGCTCGCTTTTGCTGCACAGATAGATGCTGACCAAGAGCAAACCCATCTTTAATAATGTTTTGTAATATGCGATATACATGTACATATAACACATAGAACATGGTTACGAATCAACCACAGTTGGCGGTAGGGTAAGTATAATTAATTTAGCTGAAAACGGATAAAGTTCACGCCTGCGCGGTTAATTACTCACTGTATAGATATAAAGTTTAGAATACTTACGCTTGTAAATGTGTAGTCACGATTCTGTGACATATTGAAATGAATTGACATACCTATAGATAAAATTTTAACTAATTTTTAAATACTGTTTTACAGTGCATTCCTCGGTCATAAGTTGGAAAACCTGGCTGGCTGCAGTAACCACAGAAGAGTACCATAAACTTCCCCTCTATTTATGTACCTCTACTTTTACTTACTGATTTTTCTGATTTTTCTTTATACTTACTGATTTTTCTTACTACTTTATTTTTAATTTTTACTTTTCTCTCTATAGTAATTTTCATCCATAAAATTTTGTTAAATACTTGTATTCCTTTGTCGTTGCTTCTACAAGCTGATGGTAGCCACTTACCAGCCTGCCTGCCGACGTTTACATTAAAATCGGAAACAAACACGTTTGCTCGCTCAAAACTGTTCAGAACACTAAGTGAAAACGCAGCATTAGAAGGTCCGTCCATAGATTTGATGGTGTGTGTGGCAGTCGCAGTAATGTGGCAGAGATTAAGCTACGGCGTGAGAGGATGACGCTAATTACAGTTACGCGGTGAATGTACGTCTAACTTTATAATGTAATGTCGCTTTTTAAACTTACCTCTTTGAAATAATTTTCATTTAATTCTTTGAAATCTTTACAGTGTTTTACTTGTTACTTTAGTATTTGCTTTGTTTTATATCTATAAAAGACGTTGTACATATTGTGCATTATGGCCTGTAAAATTCTCATGAGCTTATCATTGCTAAGCTTGCATATATTGTTCTCTGTGGTCGTATGCATTGGGCGGCGCATAACTAGATGTGACGTTAAAATTATAATGCTTACTTTCTTTCTTATTAGTAGCAACTTCTTTCTTATTACTTTCTAAGAAGTAAGCATCTTATTTCTTAGACGAGAGCAGTGCGTCTCGTCTACATTCGCGGTCAATGTTGTTGCATACGACAAAATAGCAGCTGCACAGAAGCTTGAACGACAGTTCTTGTCGCTTCAACAATTCATTTTATTAGAGAAATTTATCGCTATAGCGACAAAATAGTCGCGACAGATCGTGTACAACTGTCGCTGTGTGCTGCGTACCTTAACAAAATGTATAGCCGCTCTATTCAGACTCCTCCATATATCACAATTGAACTCATAAGATCTTCAAAAGAAGACATAACTCATTTTTCAAAGTTCATCAAACAACTAATTATCGACTTTTCACTTGTTCGGCAAAAACGAAACCGCAAACTCCGTGGAAACAAAGGATAAAGATTCAAAAAACTGATATTTTAGCGGTATTGCGATAACCCCGAGTTATCTCTTTGAACAAGTTGGGAAAAGATGTAATGGAAACTTTTGAAACTCAGAGCGCGGCGTAACTTGAGCTTTCGATTTAAAATTCACCTAACATAAATTATGTAGGTACAATGTTTTTTGAATAAGAAAGGGTGTTTATGAAATTATTTTATCAGTTCGATTTTATACTGAGTCGAAACAGAATATGAGCAAAGAAATTTCCACGGTCAACATAAGCTCCAATCTCCGTAAACCACGGCGAAGCCTGTCACCTATCTAGTAAGGACTTAGCGTAATACCGATGTTACCCTAACAGTACGATGTTTGCTCTCGGATTACCCTCTTCGCATACATTGTATATAGGGTGTAGTTTACAAGTTGGTTTGGACACAGGATTACAATAACTGGTTTTTTTCGTTTATCTTTTACGCTATCATCTCTTAACTACTCAACCGTTCATGGTTCTAAATTTTGCATACATAACACGTTGTCAGGGCTACAGACGTGGCTTTCTGTACGAAATACACATTGGCACATTTAATTGGAAAGCATAAATACGGATATTTGTTAAGAATGACGCAGTTTTAGTCTTCAAGAGAATTGAAGAAGTTTCCGGCGGGCGTATAAGTACTTGTTTGATTTGATGTTTGACTGCGATAGCTGTGTAAGAGAGACGGAAATACTGATGTACGAATGTAAAAAGGAAGACAGCACTATAACACAGCAGGAAATACAGAGAGTTTAACATTTCACAAGTATAATATACTTAAAGTACGGTTTCAGTGGATATCGTTCAAGAAGTAGATATTAAATATTTGACATAACATAGAAGATGGTTTTTGAAAAGTTTTGAGTTTAAAAGGAATTTGTGCTACTGTGATATACCTAATGTAAGGTTGAATTTCTTTTGAGCTATAATAAAAAAACGCAAATTCTGATATGTTAATGATATACTAAGTATATCAAGCTATGAAGCTCAGGCAAATAGAAATAACAGTGCATTGCAGGGATGTAATGCGGTAGGTCGTGAACCGACAAAAACCGAGCATTACTGAGAAGCGCCGAAATACACATATGAGGCGGGTGAAGCCGGGAGACACAGATAGTTAGAAGTGTGTTTCTCAATTTCACATTCTTTTTGTATATGGCTTTTGTCAGATCAGTATATCGTATTCAAACTCTCGAAAATTACCAGTTGGATTGCAAAGGCGCATGTCCGCCATAGATAAAGCTCTCGTAATCCAAAGAGGGAATTCCTGAAGGCGCGCGACGTGACGCAGCTGATCAAGATAATCTCAGCTCAGCAAAGCTAATCCAGGTTTTAGTGCAATCCTGTCTAAAGAAAACAACTTACTGGACTAGACTTGAAGAAGTTACAGAAAATTTATGCAGATCCAAGATCTGCCTTTGTGTTGGCAAACGCATATATACTTGGCTCTTATATAGTGAATCTTTTCCGTGACATTGTCTGCGAGAAAATGTGGAAATTTCAAGAAAAACGCTTCAGTGAGTTTAAAAATAAAACGTACTAGACAGACAAATTACTTTTATTAAGATAGATACATCAAACTTATTATGACTGTCATAGTCAAATTTTAGAAGTGTCATTTCTTAGGACTACCCAAGGCGCAGTGTGTTTCGCAGTAATTTGGCGACAGTGGCTTTGTGTCATTAAAGTTTATATTAGACATATTAATTCATGTTATAACTTAGATACTACTACTAATGATTATCTGTCTAGAAATCTGTTCACCAATTCCTACCCCTATTACAAAGAACAGTAGGTGCTATTTTTCCTTAACGATCAGTGTCGCTTCAGTAATGAAATGAATCTAGCGTTGATACTTCCTGATTACTCTTCACGTCTCCCGGTTTTTTATTCGCTTCGTTATCTGTGCAAATTTCGTCAATTTCGTGGGCGCAGGTACGTGTGAGGAAACGACAATTTTGTCATGTCGGAAAATGGTGGGTGAACCTTTTCTCTTCTTTTTCATGAAAGTAAGTTACATATTATTTAACAGACTCATTTAGGACTCATTGAGATTTGGAGTCATTTGGTGGCAATAATCATTTGATTTTAGAAAACCATCGAGAAATTACAACATGTGTGTGTGTGTATAAATTACATTTTATTTAATTGACAATTGCAATCGATTAATCTTCAAATATCACTTTAAATTATATTTCACATGTGCTGGTTACATTCGGTTTGAGAAGCCAGGTCTCCATTGAGAAAAGGCCCCTGTGGCTAATGGCCGCGGTAACAATTACGCCAGGCTATGTACCTATTATTTTGCGCATTTTGAGGCTACATAAATATCACATTATATAATGCGTAAATTGTAAACAATTTGAAGCTTTATCATACGTGGGTAACGTAACAATAACGCGTGTTGATTAGTTAGACAAGTTAGTTCCCGTCTTCCGTCCTTCGTAGCCCTTGTCTCCGGTGAATTCGCTTCGTCCGCGACCCACGTACTCGTAGCTTATTGTTCCCGGGTAAAGGTACGATTGTGACTTTTAATTAACGGACACAACGGATAAAGGAGATTGGCGAACACTCCGACGAACGTTGTTAAGAAACACAATATATAACACGAATGTCTAAACGATATATTCATCACTAGCTGTGCAAGCGACTTCGTATGCATACATCCCACAGAAACCTTTTTTTCAGGATAATGGATATAAATTAACTATATGTTAATTAGGTAAAATTTCGCATTTATAATATTACTACTTAGCTGTTACACGCGACTGCTTCCGTGTAAATTTATAAAATATAGCCTAAGTTACATGCTGAAAATATAGCTTCCCAACAGTGAAAGAATTTTTCAAACCGGTCCAGTAGTTTCGGAGCCTATTCAATGCAAACAAACAAACAATCAAATCTTTCATCTTTATAATATTAGTATATGTAGATTAGGATCTACAAGTGACCAGATATATAATTATTGTACAAATACAGTAAATTAACAATATATTCATAGGTAAAACGAGGAAAATAATATAATCGTTACTTCAGCAATAAATTCTAAAATTGATGGTGCGCGACAGTTATGTTATACATATATCTGTACTAGTTGGTGCCCGCGTCTTTGTCTGCGCTGAGAAATAAAAAATTTAACACTTTAGAAAATATATTATGAATAATATATTTTTATTTTTATTTTATTTACTGCTATGACGACGCTATGGTGACGCCGCGACAATTTTTGATATTTCTCATGGAAACGGTTTTTTTTTCTGAATGAAAAGTACCCTATGTCCTTTCCTGTACCGCTGACAACGTGTGAATCGGTTGAGTACTTTATAGACTTTACTAATTTTATGCACTGTATTCTATTTTATTAGAATTCTGCTTTTTGTAATTTTACTGTAGGTTTAATTTACAGAGTTAGTTTTACATTTAATGAATATAGCACAGTAGGTACCTAGATTTCATGTCTCTTCAAGTTTTTTATTTCTTTTAAGAAAACTTTAAGAAGACTTTCTTTTAAGAAGACTGTTGAAGAAAACAAACGTTATTTAATTTATTTATTTATTTCAAAAGGCTTACCAACTAAATAAATCACAATATACAACACTTGCAGAAAGGACCATTACAAGTATGAATTTAAATTATAGGAAAGCACAACAATTTAAATTTAAATTTAATAAATAATAATTAAAAATAACCAGTCGACAGTAATTATCAGAAAGACAGACAGACAGGTTGCACCAGTTTTAATTTGTCGCGCCACCCGAGGCCATCCCCGAACAAACTTTCTCTTGTAACTGTAGGTCCTATAATTTGAAGTTACCAACTGCCAATTATGCTTAATAATTCTGCAAGCTCCGCTTTTCAGTTAGGAAAATGATTTTTTTGAACTATCGTATAACACAGTGGATCTTGGTGCAATAACTCTTTGTGTATCGCTTCATTTGAAAGAGGACTTGCATTGAATATAATTTTTTAACTCCGCGTATAATAATAAATATAAATATTTACACATTTCACACAGCACCATCTAGTTCCAAAGTAAGCAACTTAATGCTTGTATTATGGTCTATGGATACCAGACAGTATTCTTTTTTTAAAATATTATACATACATTTATAAATACAAACATCCATGACTCAGGTACAAAGGTAAATGTTAACACATAAACATTTGCCCCTAGCGGGATTCGAATTTTCTTAGATATATAAAATAGATATACAGGGTGGAAAAATAAGTCGAGCCCATTTTATATAAAGAAGACATTCCTTTATTTTTAAAAAGAAAAAAAACTGCATTCAAAGATTTTCTAAAACTCGCTTGACTCGCCCGGGACTCGAACCAACTAAAATTTAAAAAAACAAACACTCGCTATTTTATTATACTAATCGATAGGATTATTATTCCGGATGAAATTTCTCTAACAAACATTTGATCTTACTCTCATCTGTCGTACAAGAAATCCATGAAGAATAATAATCATATCGATTAGTATAATAAAATAGCGCGTTTTTTTTTTTTTTAATTTTAGTTGGTTCTAGTCCCGGGCGAGTCAAGCGTTTTAGAAAATCTTTGAATCCAGTTTTTTTTCTTTTTAAAAATAAAGGAATGTCTCCTTTATGTAAAATGAGCAAACTTAAGGATTTAAGGTAGTTAAATCCTCCGGGGCCCGACTTATTTTTCCACCCTGTATAGTTTCTTAGATAATACTAAACTCTATAATATTTCAATCAAGAGTTAGTTAACAATAGGTAAAGCAAATAACGTTCCAATTTAATTATGATTACAAGTGGTAATGCATGGCGATCGACTCGTTTGTATTACAAATTGGACATCGTAAAACAGCTATCATGTACAGTGACGTCAGTGATGACATATTTTATGATTCAAACACCATACGCAATATTGGGGTTGGTAAGAAAGTATTATCGGTTTTAAAATGCGAAAAAAAAATCTATTTTTTGCATGTGTGTGATGCATTTAACCGTTTTGAAATCTTTCGCTCAGTTATATGATGATTCCTTATGATAACATTTAGATGATGATGATAACTTTAGAAAGTCAAAATGTATGTAGAAAACGGCTGAACGAATTTGAATGAAAATTAGTGCACAGATAAATTATTACCTGGTTTTATCCTGAAAAAGTCTTAGGCTCCTGAGGAATCGTTTACAAATATAAAAAAATTGGACGCCATTTTTTCCGTGATGGCGCAGTGGCGCCATCGTCGTCAAAGCATTAAAAATGTCAGATAATTTCTCGGATGTTTCTCGGATCAACGTGGACGAAGTCGTGGGGACCAACTAATAATTAATAAAATTAAAGACTATAATAACAATAAAATACGTAACACACACGAAATAAATATAACAAATTTTCGGATATAATTTTACAATAAATGAGCTTCGAGTCAAAATGATACATAGAGCTTTTAATATTCGAATTTGATTACAATAAAGCTATGAGGAATTGAGGATGCCGCACTGCGGTATACTTAGCGTATTGCAGATGATTTTTTTTTATTAAGGAATTAATGTAAGGGTTTATTACAATTTATTTTATTTTATCTGAAACATGTATACATCTGTAATAGGTTTATATATGTTTCAAAATTTTTTTTGTATGTTAAAGTCGACAGTCCACTTGATGGTAAGTGGCTACCGTCGCCTATAACGCAAGCAACGCCATAGTGCTACAAGTGCGCCGCTGACCATAATTATAAGGATTAAGGATAAGGGATAAGGACAGGATGGGGAAGGGTAATGAGCTCTGGCATCCCTTACTCACTAACCAAAACACAAAAGCACATATGCTGTTATTTTAAACTTTTTTAAATGTGTTTATTATGCACTATATTTTTATAGTTTGAATTTTACTCTAAAAAGTTAAATTAAGCGACAAAAATAACGCTTTTTGTATCAAAACTTGTCATGTAACAAACATTAAAATTTATGAAGTAATTGCTGAAAATTACAAAACAATACAACAGTTGATTTGTATAATCACTTTTACTGTAATACTATCTACATAAATCATATTTAGTGAAACGAAGTTCCAGAGACATTCAGATAATAATCTTGATTATTATTCAAACTCGTCAAAGCAAACTCGACGATTCCATAGTTTGTCTATGTTCCTTCCGTGTCACGAATTATGCAAATTGATCATTAACTATAACAGAAACTGTCTCTATATATCTTAAGTGTGCTTTCTGAATAACAAATTAGCAAAATCACGTGTTAGCAAAATTGGTGTAACGTTGGATATATCTATATACGAGTTCCTTTCTTTAATAACACTCCTAAACCTAATTTGTGTAATTATCCTAATTTTATACTAACCTCCGTCTTTCTATTGAGCCCAAACACGCTATATTTGCTGTAAGTTGCTAAGGAGTTGCGTATCCGGCAAACTACTTGATGCTGCAGCATCAAGTCATGGTTGCCACATTATCATGAAAATACCATCGAATTAATAATATACCAAATTTCACCTCAATTGTACATGTGAAATAATAATAATAATAATAATAATTTATTTGCTGAACATAGGTTATTACAATGGTTTTATAATAAATAAGGCTCGCTACATTCTACCCTTTAGGGTGTGCAAATATTTTGAGAATACTACATAACAATATAAGAAATCAATCACCACCATCCACTAAGTTATTATCAGATATATAGTCTTTCAAATCATAGTAACATTTATCCACCAGTATTTGTTTAATTTTCTTCTTAAATATATTGATATTAATATTGTTCGGGATCTTATTATAAATAACTGGTGCTTGACAAAAAACACTTTTGTGCATAAGAGCAGTATGTGCCTTGCGTATACATAGCCTATTCGGATCTCTTTGAGCCCTCATACTATTTTCTGAAATTCGTCCAAATAAAGTAGGATTCGATTTTACATATACTACAACTTCATATATAAAAAGTGAAGGAAGTGTTAGTATTTTATGTTTTTTAAAATAGGGCATACAACTGTCTGTTACTTTTAATTTAAACATTGCTCTGATACACCTCTTTTGTGCTTTGAAAATAAAAATTTTGTCAGTCGAGTTTCCCCAGAACAGAAGTCCATATCTTAGTACTGATTCAACCAGGCCGTAATATGCCAATAAGAGAGCTTCAATCCTTACAGTTTTAGATAGTTCGTGAAGGGCATACGCTTGTTTACTCAGTCGTTTCCTGAGACCATCAATATGAGTTTTCCAATTAAGTTTACTATCAATTTCTAGGCCCAAAAATTTTGTTAGTTAGTGAAATGACTTCATATTCTTCAAAAATTATAATTAATAACAATTCCGATCACGTCAGCTTTCAAACAAAAAAAGACAGATCAAAATCGGTCCAAAATCGTTTGGAATCTACGATTCCACAGACATACACAGACACTCATCAAACTTATAACACTCCGTTTCTGCGTCGGGCGTCGGGGACTAAAAAGAGAAGGCTTAAATTCCACTAAGTTTTGTGTCAAAAACAAATGTGAACAATGGTAAACATGTGTCGACAGCATTGTTTCCGTTGTGAGCGGAAACTTCAAAGGAATACGTCTGCCGGGAACTTTTACAAGCATTTTAATTCTGCTGTGTGCCTTTTTTGTGAACATTAATATTGCCAGTTGCCTGCCGAAATACTGTATATATAGTGATATAGTGTATCTATAACATACTCAATTATAACTATAAATGAACTAGCTGGTGCCCGCGACTTCGTCCGCGTTCTGGATGAAAGGTAACCTATGTTCTTTCTGGTGTCCCAGACAACGTGTATGCAAAATTTCATTGTGAACGGTTCAGTAGTTATTAGCGTGACAAACAAACAAACAAACTCAACACAACAAACAACAAGAAACAAATTCACATTTATAATATTAGTAAGGATTATTTATAACTGTAGGTGGTACCTTACTACATTAAGACCGCCAAACTCATTAACTTTCTCTTGCGGAGTATTGAAGAGTATGTAATAAATTTGAATGAAACTCGTGTAATACAGTAATAATATGAAACAGTAAAATTAATATATCCGGTTCCTCTCGTTGTTCACAAACAAACGATCAGTTGTCTGTGTCTGACGTCATCTCATATTAAAATATGTGTTTGTGGTACATATCACGAGAACTTGTCATTTCGCTGTAAGTAAATGCAAAATAGCGAAGAAAATTATCTGAAAATTCTGAGCACAGGTTCTGTACTAGTCCAAGCACGATAATCCTCTGAGGATTTTCTAAAGTGTATTTTAAAAAAATGTTGGTATTTTTCTTTCACCTTTAGAAGAAGTAAACACTATTTCAATTCTTAATCAACACCAATAAACGCGGAAAAACCTTCAGATTTCGTGGTATATATGTGTATCTATTTTTAAATTTCGAATATTTTCGAATGCAATTTTTTCATGTTAAAAAATGTACACAAATTTTCCTCGTTTTCTATTAGCGAAAACCGTATCATAATGTTGAATGTTTGGTTTAGAATTAAGTTTGTGGAGAAAGAAACAGAGGCAGACGTTTATTTTATTTTATAATATGTGTAGATAGAACATATGATTGGAAAGCTCCTAAGTTGATTTTATGAACATTTTTAAATTTAAACAATATTATTATTATTTTTTAAATATATTTAAAATACAGCCATTAAAAACAGTTTTCATCATTATGAAAATATACCTCGAATAACAGTTAATATTTTAGAATTCATGAATACATTGAAAATTATATGATAAAATATGGACAGAGATAAAATTGCATTAACATCAAAGTAGTTAAAACAACAAAGTCTTGTAGTCTCATAACGAAAGTTTATGCCTTGTACGGTATCGGTCTCGGTTGATTGAAAATTTAATTAAATTCAATCCACCGTCATTGGACTATTCAAATAGTACCTACGGAGACAATGAAAAGCGAAGCTACGAATTCTTTAAAATCATAGACAACAAATACCCGCGACGAAAACGGACACTGCATTTGCATATGTGAGCAAAGAAAATAAGAGAATTTTAGATAATAAAATAAATTAAATTACAAATATATTTTTCAATACATTTAGATTACTCTCAACAACAAACTTTTTTTTATAGAAAAACTCCTTTCTACACATTTATCGCTTTTCAATAAAAGCATCTAATTGTGTATGATGCAAATATAATCGAAGGTCCAATATTTGTACTGCGTGCGATCCCTTTACGAGCGGAGATTAGGCAATATTTACGCATTATTGTCAGCAATCAACACTTAATGCCACGTTAATGGCTTTTACGTCCTTTCACTTTCGCAGGATTATAAAAAAATCCGTAATTAGCAGTTTACACACAAAAATGTTGCTGGCCGTCTCTTTCTGTAAAATGTTTTTTTTATTTAATTAAATGTGTGTTGTTTTTTTATTAAAACCTATTGGTTTTAATATTGGTATTGGTATTGCTTATTTAAAAAATCTAATTTACCTGTTAATATTTAATTAATTTGTGTAAAAAAGAAAAAAAATCATTAGCTATAGGCCGTCTTCCTTTAACACGTTTCCGTTGCATTACACGAGTTATGTTACACATCAAAAACTGTTAAGCTTATATTAAATTATTTATTTAAGAATATAGTCGAGCTTTAATCTAAAATTTGCCCATATTTGTGACATAATTAAAATATTGAGTCAATATAACAATATACATTTATAAATGCAACTTATGCAAACTTCATTAACATCCATTAAAAGCCAGGCATAGTTTACATACTCGTTGGTAGTAAAAATAGTTTGTTTTATTTGGCAATCAATTGAATTTGCAAGCAATTAGAGTTCACGATCTAAAAACTCCATTAACAAATAATTACAACGATTACGTCAGTAATTAAACAGGAGTTACAATTCCCGGGAACAAGTCCGGGATCAGTCTGTTGTACAGTCCGCCGAAATTGAGCTTTAACTAATATTGTCACAAAATACGTTACGGATTGCCCTTTTTTGCAATATTTACAGAAGTGGCAGACTGATGGATTACTTGATAACATTGATAAACTGTGCTTTAGTGACATGTGTTTGGTCGGTTTAATGCAGGGTATGTCTTTGTCCGACCTTTTGGATATTCTGCCCTTTTTGTGGATTCACACATGCTACTCGAAATCACTCCAAGACTAGGGCTGATAGGAAGATTTCCAGGCGGTAGTAGATTTGGAAAGAGCTCAAAGAAATAGGTATTCAAAGGCGTCTAATATGGCGACGTGGCGGTTATTAATACTAATATAATAATAAATCTGTAAGTGGTAAGTATTGTATGTATGTATGTTCCTCCATAACTATTAAACGAATTAACTGATTTTCATGAAACTTGGTAGATAAACATTTAGACGTACGGGACATAGGATAGGCTACTTTTTTTCACGCGAGCGAAGTCGCGGGCGCCAGCTAGTATATAATAAATGCAGGTGATGCGTTCAAAGACGTACTGAATACGTGCACATACCTTGAGGCACTGAAGCCGACTCCCTCTAATGCATTAGAGTTAAAAATAACTAATAATAATGGCAAATGATTGGCCATAATTGCTTTGATTGGCCGAGAATGACATGCATTCTAATAAGCAATGAAACACATTCAGATAATACGCGCCACCTAACGATGAATGGCATGAACATCGGTTACTACATATTATATATATATATATATGTATATAAATAAAAGTAAAATTGTGAGGATGAGTGTACTTATTGTGTGTTAAAGGTAAATGTTAAACGTAATCGTTCCAACACGCCGCCGTCTGCCGCCGCGCCGGTCGTTGCTCGTAATTGTAACTTATGGGCCATTTACTCTTTGTAATGGATTCCAAATAAATACTTTGGCAACAACTCGTTCCTGTATCGATGTGCACATAAAATCATTATGTAAGTCCGGTTTTACAGCAAATTGTTCATAAAATGTAAAAGGTATTGTGTTCAATTGCCATTATTGATCGCTTTCCGATTGGCTGTAAGACATTAAATTCAGGCTATTTGTTATCAGCCTGTCAGAACGTAATAAATAGGCTTTTATAGAGCAAGCCCTCTGCATCAGCGTGCATCAAATCTTGGAATATCATATCAACCTTAGAAGGTTGATATGGACTTTTCAAACTTAGCCGTTTTTCTCAGAAAATATTTAAATGATACATAATATTAGTTGTATATTTCACCATATAAAAGTGTAAATAAAGTAATGCTATCCCTCTAGGATTCGAAACTAGGTATTATGTGAAATTATTAATGTATGCTACCTTTTATTTTCGTAGTACATTTATGAAAACTTAAAGTAAGTATGTACTGTTTTTATTAAAATATTAAAAAATTTAAGAAAAATATTGACACATTTTAATTTAAATTTAAGAAATAATTATAAAGTCTTTGTAGGCTTCATAAAATAAATTACTTTTTCATAGGAACTACAATAATTTACGTACTCGCGACAATTAACTAACAAATAAATTCAAAAAATCTGTCAAATGTCCTACTAAATCGCAGTAAGTACCTACATAATATATAATTATGTATATATATATACCTATATAATATATATTATGATGATATATAATTCATGATGATGCCAAGGAGTTTGAATCTTGCTATTTAAAAGTAAGATACTTTGCAGCTGAAGTGCAGACATAGTTTATACTTTATTACCGTATACAAAGTTTTCACTTTCGTTTGCTTTATAACATAATAACGGTAGTGTGCTGCTCCCTTATAGAGGCTACGCGAAGGTTCTTACATAAAAGTAATTAAGCGGTGCTTACTCTGTTGCTGTAATATCTTCAACGATGCTCTTACATAACATTTTAATGCGATTAATTTCTACTAAAACAATCCCTTTAATTATTCTCAACTATAGGTAAAATAGTTTCCCATCCTTACATATTACAAAACAATGTCCCACGCCAAGTCTGTCTGATATTATAAAACAGTTCAAAATTTAATGCGGTTTTCACTAATGAAAAGAGCGTTAAACGAGGAAGGTTTTTATATATACGCACGCATGCGCTTTCGTTCGCGTAACTTTATAAAATATAGCCCATGTTGCTCGCCGATAATGTAGCTTTCTATAGGTGAAAGAATTTTTAAAATCGGTCTAGTAGTTTTTGAGCTTACATTTATTATTACAAAAAAAAATAAAAATAAATATCTTTGTAATATAGACTTGCAGAAAAAAATTGCACCCGTACGAAGCCGGGAGCGGGTCGCTAGTTACCTTAATGATACATTTAAGAATTCATACATGTTCTTTTTAATAACGAAATATATATGTTAAAAAATATATAATAGTCAACTGATATTTCTCTTTATATATGATTGTATAATAGTCTTATTCTTTGCGGAAATAATTTATAGATTATTATACAATAAGTGAGATGAGACTATTTTCAAACTACCAGACTGTATTCAGACAATCTGACCCAGCAAACCCTTCAGCCAGTCTCACATTTCAAACGCCTATCTATACTATACAATATACACTATCGCGTTCTATCCTGCATATGTCGTCGCCACATCGTAGAATTGGACATATCATGATATTCCTGGACAGATAATATTTCTGTTAAAATTGAGATTTATTTACAAATTTATTTCCATGTAAACCTAACACGCTCCTCCTCGCTTTGCTTTGTTCCGCTCCTCGTCGCACCTTTTTTTTACTTTTGGTGAAAGATTTTTTATATATATTCACACATTCCACACAGCCCCATCTAGTTCCAAAGTAAGCAACTTAATGCTTGTATTATGTACATCAAAAAGTAAATACATTGTACAATATTATAAATACAAAACATCCATGACTCAGGTACAAAGGTAAAATGTTAACACATAAACGTATGCCCCTAGCGATATTTCATATTTTACGATCTGCCCAATTCTACGATCTGCCCACGACACATACATGGTGGATGTAACGTCAAAATTTCCGTGAAACAAAACCTTGTATTACAGCGGTGGTTGGAAACTCTCGGGAAATCTGAGCCGACCTAGAAATCCATCTCAAATTAAATACTCGTACCAACTCAAATATATAGAAATTATTCCATAATACTTCAATATGCTCGTATTATACAAATATCAGACTTTGGATCAAATTACTAACAAAAATATAGTCCTCATACAAATATACTTTTATTTAACACAGGTACAATATGTTATTTCTTGATTATTTCCATTCCAGGCTTTATAAATAAGGTAATTATTTTTTGCAATTTTTTTAATCTTCTATACCTACTATATATATTATTTATTTATATAAAATAAATTCGCTGTCCGCCTCCGGATTTTGATACAGTTCTCACTAATGGAAATATGGATGAACAAGAAAGATTTATGTATATAATAATTTGCAAAAAAAAGTGTGAATCCGGGTGGGCAGATAACACTTAAATTAAAGCTGTTTGCTTATCAACTACTGGTAAGTTAAAATCACTAAAAGGTAAATATATGCAATAAATAATATATATTTATATATTATTGAATAATAAATAAATAAATAAATAAATATTATACCTGCTAAAGAAAATAAGTGGATGTTTCCAGATACGATACGAGTATAATGCGTCACTACAAAAACGAAATTTTTCGGGCTTGACCTTAGTCTCGGCTTTCTAGTGGTCCCGTAATAAAAGCTTAGTGCTTAGTTAAGCATTAGAAGCAAATTCAAGTGCTCTTGTCTCTATTATGCCATCTAGATAATGCATATAGATATAAATTTTATTATATGCTCATGAAAGTTTATTTTTCTTTGATTTTTGTCTTGTTTTCAGTTGTTTATTGTTTAGTTACTGTACGTGTATAAGAGAATTTTAAACTTAACTTTAAACCTATATGTAACTTAACTTAACTTTATATATAAGTTAAGTTAATTTTATGTGTCACTGCTTATCTCAGACTGAATACAAGACACCCTAATCTGGTTTTGAGTCTTCATAATGCTGATGCTATAGAATTTAATGTTACGTCTGTAAATAAAATGCATCCTCCATCTAGTTGCTCAATGAAGAGATAGTTGCTCGTAAAAATAAAACGATTAATTCTAAAAGTATAAGTTGGAGACTATTGTATAACTCGGTCTCATGTTGGAGTAATTTTATTGTAACTCAGTAGAAACCGTTGGCAGACGTAATTGGATGATAGCATTATCCTCTGTGCACTCAGCGGTTTGAAATATGGAGCTCCTCCAAGGCTTGACGGCATATTTTGTCTAGCGTTTCTTAATAGTTACGGGGCTTTAGATTTATTTCTCTTTTATATTTTATCGTTGTCCCATTTTGTATTTATTATATTAAAGTGAAACCAACCTTAGTAATAAGTAATGAAATTCTGGTATTGCGAAAGTGGATTCCATTTTATTTTCTTCAATCAAAATACCAACAGTAGGTAAGCTATAATTCATTTAAACCACTCAAACGCATTTACGTTTGCCTGCCAGTCACTTTATCTGTGTTAATTACGAGTTATTTTAAAAATATACTTACATAAAGTACATTACCATCAATTAATTATTGCAAATAATTAAAACAATAAATCAACAATTACAAATAAAAAATATAGATAAGGAAGGAAGAGAATTTGAGTAGGTAATTATAAAACAATAAGTAATAATATAACATAAAAATATAAATTCGACATGTAAATAATAATATTATAATTATTATGAGCAATCATCAGCCATAGTACCATAGTACATAGTATTTCATTTATTTATCATAGAGGTAACTATACTCTTTATAGTTCTTGCACGATAACGCATAGTGATAGTAATAAAAAATAAAAATAAGACAATAATATTATGTTACCTTAAATACGTCAAAAAAAGTTGAGACTATTCTTTAAATTATATTTATTTAATACAAGTGTTCACCAATTACTTATATGAGAACAATTGTAGATTTTTGTTCTTGTTTTTCTTGTATATTTATGTTGTGAAATTTAAATTTGTTAAATCTGTATAGATACTTGTAAAATATATAACCTAAAGTATATTATTCATAATTAAAATAATGGATAATATACTTTAGGTTATAGTAGTGTGTAGTGTTTAGATGTTAGTGTTAGTTTAGATGTTTATAGTGTTTAGTTTAGGCTTGTAGTGTTTAGATTACATTAATCGCGCACATACATACATACAGAGAGGCAGACAGACGCGGCAATTGACTGTTTTATAATCTATACTAATATTATAAAGCTGAAGAGTTTGTTTGTTTGTTTGAACGCGCTAATCTCAGGAACTATTGGTTCGAATTGAAAAATTCTTTTTGTGTTGGATAGATCATTTATCGAGGAAGGCTTTAGGCTATATAACATCACGTTGCGACTAATAGGAGCGAAGAAACAGTCGAAAATGTGGAAAAAAAACGGGAGAAATTATTCATCTTTATGGGCTTCCGTTGCGTGCGCTGCGAAAACCGTTCGAGATACCCAAATGATTCCCAAAATAACTATTCCACGCGGACGAAGTCGCGAGCACCAGCTAGTATTTAATAAAGGATATAAAGACAAAGTTCAAGACATTTTGTTATTATTCTGTATACCAACCAATAAACATAAAGGCCAACATCAAGACCGTTTCTTATTTTTTTCTTAATAAAAGTGAGAATTCACGCAACGGCAGCGCAGTTAAATTAAAGCAAATGCAAACCTCGTCTGGTTTACCTTAAAGTTTCCTCGGAAGTTCAGTAGTAATAAGCCTCATTCTGTCACACAACTTGATGGATGACAGCCTCTACTCTACGTCAGTCGTAGACCATATATTATGGTTAGCTAATTTTCTTCTGAAATAGGCTACCTACGCAAATTTTTCAACTAAGATATTAGTGAGTAGGTATATTAGGAGACGCAATATCTTACTTGGAATAAACAGTCGATGTAGACTCAAAACATAGGTGCGGATAAATTATAATAATAAATAAAATTGAAGTGTCTGTTTGTAATGTTAAAAATAACTCCTTAACAAAAACTTATAGCAAACATTTTTTTTAATTAATATATTGTTTTTCGTTTTTGTTATAAAGTACTAATATTTATTTTTTAATTTATGCATGTCTATTTATCTTTCGGTTTGTTTGTTCCGGCTAATCTCCGTAATAGCTGGGCCGATTTTGATGGGAGTTTCAGTGGCAATATACAGAGTAACTCACGTTACTTTGATTTTAGAAAAAAAATATAGCCAGTGTTAGTGTTCCACGCGCGCACGAAGCGTAGCAGGGTTCAGCTGGTTGTATAAAAACCTTTATTTCAGACATAGATCTTAGACCACAAATTTAATTGCCTGCCAGTATCAAGTCTAGACAATTTGAAACACAGTCCGATTCACCCAATGTATTACCTACACCTACCCCATTAGTCTTGAGGGCTATAAACGCGTCTTTAAACTATATGTATCTCTGTTCTCCGAGGATTTACTGCTCCATTATACTGACATAAATATCAAGAAGGGGTTGTTGTAAGATTTCACTGAAACCTACTACGCTTTAAATTTAATTTGATTTTAACATCAATAAATCCGTCGTGTTAGCTGACTCGTGTTTTTGGACTGTCGATAAAATCTGCGCAAGGTCTTACAGCTTATTTTTATATTTATATTTATTAATATTTATTTAAATTATGTACAAAAAATCGATTTCATATATAAGGGAAATTATGGATTCCCTTATATATGAAATTTATGGAAGTAAAATTAAATGTCACATGTCACACGTTACGCGTTACAGGCTACAACATGCTTAATACATATTATATTAATATAATTTTATACATATAATATAATATATTATATTAATATGTTTTAATTATATTTATTAAATTATTTATTTATCGTTCGTAAGGAGTAAACTCCAGTCTTGCGTCGGAGCTGACACACACATTTTTTTCTTTAACAATAAAGTGAATTTTTTTTTACACAAATATAATACCGTAAAGTAATACAGTTTTTCTACAAGATAACAAGAATTCGCAATTAATCTTAGCTTCGTTATTTTTAAAAAATCTTATTTAACAAGCCAAATTAGTTTTGAGTGTATAGTAGCAAAAAAACCGCCAGAAACATTATTCAAAATGATACAGCCCGCATTATGACGTTGTGAAGCTCCTGAACAAAACTTGAATGGACACGACATTTTCTTTTTTCTTTTTAAAGTCGGAAAATAATAGTAAATCTACAGGTATTCACTCATAGGGGTGATAAGATTAAATTTACTTTATTAAAACTAAAATTGATTCAATTTCAATGTAATTTTCCCAATAAATTTTCTTTATATGAAGTGGCAGACATATTAACGGTCCTCTTGATGGTAGGTAGAAAGAGACCTATGGGAGATGCAGATGCGCAGCGGACCCTATAAATATTGCTCATCTTTTAAGTAGGCGGAACTTAATCACTTAATTTAAGTGTTAACTTAATCACAAGTTAATTCGCACTTAACTTCATACAAAAAAATCTACATTTATTTACTCTTCTTACCTAGTTCACCTACAATGGTCTCCATTACTTCAGTATTAGAGCGTTGCATGTAGGATTTATTGTTTAATTCTTCTTTTAGAATATCCGTATTTTTGTCAGGATTTTTAATAATATAATGGTAACCCTGAGTGCGTCTATTGCTTTCATAATGTATGAATTCAAGGGTAGGTACAAACAGGCTTGTTCCACGTAAATCTCGGTATAATGCCGGCGAATATTACGAGGTACTGGGCCTCCGTTTTGAAGAGAATTTAATGAAATTTGGCTCTCACTAAATCCCTTGACTGATGAGTTTCTATGAGATCAACGGATGGGTAAATAAGTATTACCATTTTTTAATTTATGGTGTGATTAAATTTGATTATCTTCCTTACTCGAAACAATAATAAAGGTAAGAGATATTTTTTTAAGTCATAGTAATTAGATGCAATTTGATTCTAAATATTACAGTTTAAAATAAAATCTAGTGCCAAATCTCAAATTGAGAGAAAAATCTATAATCTATAGAATTTTATAAAACGATTATTATAGTCTATAATCTTTTTATCTACATCTTATTTATCGATAAGATAAAGAGACTTGCATTATAAAATTTTTTTCTTGCGTCGTATGTATTGCCTAGTATATAGGAGAATGAAGAAGAAAGTCATACCTAAAACAATACAAATGAAATAAACACGGGACAAGAACAATAAAACAGAGTGAATGGCCAAGGTCGAGAATAATATGAAAGTATGTAATCTAATCAGATTACCAGACCACAAATTGGGTAATGAGGCGGAATTATCGCCTGCGTGTTCTTCCATAAACATCTAATGGGAAGGATTGTCACCGGTACTCTTATTTTTTTATTCATTTTGCCATCTTTCTTACTTTTCACATGTAAAACATTTTTTTTTTTAATTGAAAATAGTAAAATGCATTGAGTCTAAAAACATGCGATCTTTTTTGTATCTTTTGAAAAACAATCTTTTGCTTCCATGTGGACTTCGCTAGGGTCCGGTAGTTTGTCCCCTCGACAAAAATCTAGGGCCAGCTATGCCACTGAGTAGCCACCTGCCATCAAGTAGACTGTCAACCTGCCTCGACCAATATGTACACAATAAATTGTGTGTAATTTAAGAAACTATTTCTGAAGTCAACATTGTGACAACCCTACCTACCCTAGTCAGAAAATAAGCGAGAACAAAAATAATTACGGTAAAGACACAAAACGTTGCACGTATGTAATTACTGGGTGTTTCATCTGTCGTAATCTCTAATATTTAATATCTTTTATTGTTTTGCATAACAACAATTAATATATTACATTATCTCTATTTTTTATTATTATTGAAGTAATAAAAGTCAATGACAATCAATCTCGTATGTTCTTTATATTATCTTATTTTTATTATTATTTTTACATAGTGTTTTTATTATTTTGCAATTAATCGTTTAATTAAAATATTTTTACCTACAATAGAGACACAAAAGATCTTAAATTGAGTGAATATATGTTTTATAGTGAGTAGTCGATAAAGTGGACCGCATCGTTTGAACGTCATGTGCGAGACAATATAAAGAGCTGTTAGAGAAGCACTAAAGAGAAAATTGAATTGCCACTAAAACAATATTGATGTAAGACAATGAAATAAACTGTTTTCATAGTGTCCAGTAGCCGACAGTAGGTAAACACAACACGTTCTAATTATATTATAAAATACTCGTAGATTCACTTACTATTTCTCGGCTAACTTTTTTTTGAAACACAAAGATTTTGAAAAATCTTTGACCCAAGAAAAAAGTGGAATACATTATACGTAGAAAAAAAAGTGTGTTTTGAATTATGTTATTTAAATTTGGTTATAGCACTCTAAAATAGTTTCAGTATCGAAATCACTTTTTTTGATTAATATTTTTATTCACTGATAACATCTGGTAATTGAAATATATTATTAAATTAACGATATTCGTTTTTATTGCAAAATATTACAAAATAATATAACAAAGTAGGTCATTTGTTATAATTATAGTCTCACAACTACATTCGATATTTTGACTTCTTTTTGTTTAAACTAATATAAATTTTAAATTTTACTATATAAAAATATATTACTAATTTTTATTTTTCAGTAATTTTTTACAGTGCTAATAGAATGTTATAGAAATGTAAGTTTTTAATATAAACTATGAATACCTTACCTACTGTAATTTAGTTATATTGTGAGCCGCTGCCGACGTCATGGGAAAACGCAACGTGCCTCAAGCTGTCAAACACAATCTTCAACGTTGTTTTCTTCGGAGTCGTTTCGTCCGATCACCCCTGCCTCCTTGTCTTGCCGCCTCTTGCGAATAATTGATAAATCTATTATACTGGTAGGTAAGTCAGCCTTATTGTGTAGACTCTGTAACCGGCAACATTCTACTTTTGTCTTGAAATAGATATGCCAGTCAAGATATTTACTCTTCGAAATAAATTTTAACATTTAATTTATTTATCTTGGCCAAGATACTTAAGGCACGAGCAACCTTACCTACAGATTGACACCCCATTCGAATTACAATACAATGAAATATTTTGGTTTAATTTAATGTTTTTCCCAAGACTTCGTCCGCTTTTTTTAAAATATTATAATTAAATCTTTACTACTCATATTTTTTGTTAGATGTTTAATTTTAATTTTTTTAGTAAAAAAATATCGGTTGAATAGTTAAGGCGTGAAAATGTAACAAACAAACAAATCACTTTCTCATTTAATTAACCTTTTTATTGGGAGGGTATCACGAGAAGCATGTAAACAACAACATATTCATTAAAATAATCTAGAAAAAAATAAGACTTCTTAATATATGCTCTTACGTGATTATAGAATTTTTATTTTATTTTATTAAATATACTTAATCATTTTTGGGATTTTTTTTTAAATAAGCTGTGTGCAAAAAATGAACAAAAAATTACATGAGCCGAGTCAACTTTTTTTAATAAGCAAAGTATAAAATCTAACAACCTTCCTCGTGCATTAAGTGTTCCCAGAAGAATAATTCCCTCCCTGATTACCTCACTATAGGACCAGCTCAAGTAAACCTCTCAATTCAAAAAAGTTACCCCTCACTCTTCCACCTCGCTTTATATAAAGGGAGCGAGGGAGGTCACATTAAACTGGACCATCAGTCGGAGCTGTAATGAAGTCTTTCATTCTGCAAAAGCACCCACAAGCAATTTCCGACCTTCCGTGAATTGTTTTAAACTTCAAATTATTATAGTTAACCCATTAATAATAATAATAATAATAATAATAAAGCCATTTATTCTACATTATAATTACATTTGAATAACATAAGATAACGTCATTTCTTTTCAAATTATACAAAAATAAAGCGTCTAGTTTACAAGTTTTTGTCATCTCATTTTTTCTATTATGAATAATTATTGATTTCATTTTTATGTAGTCGCCTCATCGGCGTAGGCCTCCCCCCATTTCCTCCATAATTTCCTGTCTCTTGCCTTCCTCATCCATTTCTGTCCATATTTTGATACGAAAATATCTGCCCACCTTCTTTTGGGTCTTCCTCTTCTTCTTCTTTCTTCTCGAGGTATCCATTCCGTTACAATTTTGGTCCACCTTTCATTCTCCAATCGACAAAGATGTCCCGCCCATCTCCATTTCAACAATTTGATAGTTTTTAGAATGTCCCGTATATTTGTTTGTTCTCTAATGATTTCATTTTTAACCCTATCAGACAACCTTAGGCTCAGCATACTACGCTCCATTTTGCGTTGACAGGTTGCAAGCTTTTGTTCTTCAGTGTAATTCAGTGCCCAAGTCTGGCAGCCGTATGTTAGGCAAGGGAGAATTGCAACATCATATAGTTTGCTTTTAATTTTCTGGTCAATATGCTTGTTTTTAAAAATTTCTTTTAAGCTCCAATACTTGCCCCAAGCTAAAGAAATCCGTCTTTGTACTTCTTTTTCTGTCAAGTTGTCAAAAGTTACCGAATGTCCCAAGTATACGTATTCCTTGACGCACTCTATTGTATCACCATTCATTACGATACTTGCCCCGCCATCGCTTGCCATTACTTTTGTTTTTGTGTGGTTAATAAGAAGGCCAACCTTTTCACTTTCCTTGAACAGTTCTTTCAACATTCTTTCTAATGAACGTGGATTTTCCGCGAAAACTACAACATCGTCTGCAAATCTTAGATGGCTTAAACTTTCTCCGTTAATTTTAAGTCCTTCATTTTCCCATTTTAAGTTTCGGAAGACAGTTTCTAATACTGATAAAAAAAGTTTTGGTGACAGTGGGTCCCCTTGTCGAACACCTTTTTGTATAGGAAATTCTGGTCCATCCTTCTCAAGCCGGATACTCGCTGAAGCCTTTGAGTATATATCTCGCAATAAACTGACATACAAGTCTTCAACACCCTGATCTTTTAGAGATTTCCAGATGGCGCCGTGCTCAACCGAATCAAAGGCCTTAGCGAAATCAATGAAGCAAATGTATAAATTCTTTCCGTATTCTCTATACTTTTCCAAAATCTGACTCAACACATGAATGTGGTCAATAGTGGAAAATCCGCTGCGGAAACCTGCTTGCTCACGAGATTGGTTCCCATCTATGACTGGTGTTAACCTCCTCAACACTATCTTTGCAAAGATCTTATATAAATTGGACATGAGGCTTATTGGTCTGTAATTATTTAAGTTTTTCTTGTCACCTTTTTTGTGTAGTAGTATTATGACCGTTTTGGACCACTGTTTAGGTATCTGGCGAGATCTTAGGATATTATTGAAAAGAACCTGTAATGCGGGTACTAAAGGTATGCGAGTTAACCCATTACCGTGGATTAATTAAGTAAAAAAAACGGCTCCTATCATGTTCTACTCCCTTGGTACTCGGTACTCGGTATCAATGAAACGGACTTTAAATGGGGTTGCTATACAAATTAATTCGTCAATGTTGTGAAATACCTGTAGAACACTCTATTTATTAGCACGGGAGTTAATTTTCGAAATTCATCCGATTAAAAAAAATCTTTCACTAATAGTTAGAATAGAATTTCAGGATGAACGCTGAATATTCCATACTAGCTGTTGTACGCGAATTCGCCCGCGTAACTTTATAAAATATGGTCTATGTTACTCGCTGATAATATAGCTTTCTATAGGTGAAAGAATTTTGTAAATCGGCCCAGTAGTCTTTGTTCATTACAAACATACAAAAATACAAATCTTCTCTTTTTATAATATTACTTAGTATATACAGCTACCAAAAAATAAAGATCCAAATAAATAAATAAAAAAATAAAAAGCCAACTCTTGGCAAATGTATGTAAGGCGTTACATGTTTTATTTTTCAACGCGGACGAAGTCGCGGGCTAGCTTGTACTAAAATAAACATTTAGCCATTGATAAATAACTGGTCTCGTCGAGCGTAACGAGACCAATCATTAATCTATGCATTTAGCTGTTCTTAAGTTTAATGGTATCGCCGTGTGACATTTCATCGGCCATTTACCAAGTGGTGGCTTCAGAATAGTACCTATACCTACAATGCCATGGATCGCTTCCCACCCTTCACGAGCTAACATTTAGAACAAATTGCCAACAAAGCCTAAAATAGGTACGTATATTTGATGCGAAACCTTTTTAAGAAATTCCGTACTAAGGTCGATAGCGCACTTTCAGCATCTAAGGCGTTGCTTATGTTAAGGCGAGGTAGTCAAATATGATTAAGTAGCCGTCAACCTGATTGCCGTCTTAAAAAAAATCTTGTAAGTAATTTGAAAATAACTTTAATTATTTTTTTAATTATTGCTCTAATATTGAATACTTTATTGTATAGTTGGATTTAACTATACGCAGGAAAAGGTAGCTGATATACCAAAAAAAATTCATGTTAAATATTATGAACACTTTTTGTGGCTAATACAATTATTTTTTACTTCTTGACACTCGCGGTCTTGATATCTTGTGTTTTCGGTAATACCTGTCTATTCTTTTGAAAAACCTACCAAATCTGAAGATTTGCATGTCCATTCCAATGGGTGAGGCTAAGTACTGCACTCACATGCACTAACATCCTGTCAGGTTTAGGCATCCTGTTCGGATAAATTATGGAAATAGGAATCCTAGTGCGTCCTCTTCTAAAAACATATTGGAAAATCAATAAACCATTGAGTTTTGTCGTAATTTTCACTGACGATTAAACATTAATGGCGGACCACCGCGAGACCACGCAAGTGTGAAACTGCGGCAAATTTACGATCACGACCTTCGAGCGCTCCTGTGAATTGTGCGAATAGCATGTTACGCACTCTGAATAAAATATATATGGTTGGAACCTTACACTTATATATTATGTTCTCAAAGAGAGTGTCAGCGGGAAACGAGATGGTTTTTCTGTGCGGATATTTATAATAAAATACATAATTATAATTGAATCTCTCTCAGTAATACTTCAAAGGAAAGATTCAGCGAGGCGTGAGAAATTGTTAATTTTTCTTTAACAAGCGACTTTGAAGGAAGAACTGCGATTTGGTGGTTCTTTGTATGTTCTGTTTATCTGGATTTTTATAAATTTCAATTGTTTTATTTTGTTTTTGAAGCAATGCCGCCGCCATATTGGGCATAGCTGTGACTGACTTCACTAATATTACATATAGCTGTGAGAATATTAGTATAAATAGTAAAATTATGAATAAAATAAATTTATTTTGTAAAATAAAGATAAAAACAAATGTAAACTGGAATGTAATACTGCTAATTAAACAATAAAATTTAAGCATAATCCGGACAAATATAATAAAACAGATTAACTAGAAGAGTCGAAGAAATCGAAAACTTTTCCTTTTACTTCTCATGACTGAAACTGCTTTTTCAAAATTGCTATTGAAATATAAGCCTAAACCTTTTAAACATTTTTAGTTTTGTTATTTGTCAGAAATTATTCAAAATTCATTTGATCAGTAACTTTCTGTTTTAACATCCTAAACAAATGTTTGAATTGAGGGACCAGTACCCACGTGAACTTTAGACGAAGTTCACGATAATATTATTACATTGCATTGGCCTATGTGTTTCAATGCTTAGGGTAAGAAGGGTGAATGGCGCTCACTTAAGGAAAACATGTTGTATTTTTTAAATTATTTATTATAAATCAAAATTAAGAAAAACAACGAAGTCTTTAACTATCGAGTAATAAACAATTCAACAAGAAAAGCATATATCTTTGTCCTACTAGTAGTAGGAAAACATTTAAAAAAAAACGCGTTTGAGCGGCATTCCCCCTGACATTGGGTAATGCCGCTCAGGGTACGGGGTAATGACGCTCAAACATGTTTTTTGGAATATAATGAGTAAGATACGTTTTAATTAAAGAAATATTAATGAGATTAACTTTATACAATAAAAGTAAAGTCTACAATCACAAATTAGCATCAATTATCCCCATTTGTACGTAAGATTTGCCTGTTTCAATTTAACAAATATAGTAAAGTCTTCGATGTCAAATCAACTTCAATTATTATTATATAATATAAAATAATAATAATTATTATTATAGGTAGAAATATGTACATAGTAATATTTTATTTTTGGACACATAAATCACAGATCTATCCATCTGGCGAATACCATTCTGAACATATAGCATGAGCCTACAGTCCACATATGGTACAGCGATACCACAACCCGTTATTTTTTCCAAATTCTTCGCAAATAATACATTTGTTATAATTTTCATCATCCACATTCATTTCGTCATCACTGTCATCTTCGCAAAGGTGCTCTTCATCTTCGTTCTCTGAAGTACTTTCTTCTAAAATAAATTATAATCTTGTAAATTTCTCAGCATATTTATAAACAATTTTAAGCAAATCTGCGACATTGAGTCCATAGTATATAGAGAACCCAGTAACTTAACTTGTTCAGCAATTTCAGTTTCTTGCTGTTGGATGAAAACGGCCTTCTGACCCACTAGTCTTGGATTGCTCATGTTTTAATTTTTCTAAAGTAAATGGTATATTCTTTTGCAGCTTTTCTTTTGGACAAACCTTCAATCGCAGTTTTAGCAGATTGAAGGTCTTCTTCGGTCCAAGCCGCTTTAGCGGTTGTCCTTTGACGATTTCTTAGCATATCTACAACAATAAAAAAATAAGTCAGTAAGGGGCAATGGCGCTCAGATGAGCGGTATAACCCCAAACCGTCGTTTTGTAATTAATTTGAAATTAAAAAAAAATCGTACACAATTGTGGAAAATTGATAGCATCATCACAAAATAGAATAGTTTTTTTTAGAAAAGTAAAATTAATAATTAAATAAGCATTAAAATTTTAGACTTACCGACAAAAAACACCCAACCAAAAATTAGATCAGTACGGCCGCAAATGAAGAAACGCACTTCACGGTCACATGACGCGAGCCGACTGTCCGTTTGCATCCCTATCTGTTAGAGGCCCTCTCCCCTCACGCTTCACGCGACGTGGCGTGTTGCTACGTTCTATTTTGACAGAGTTACAGTGGTGAGCGCCATTACCCAGTGAGCGTTATTCCCCCTGCTTCCCCTACTACCTATAATAAAATTGATATTTAGTTCAGTATTTTAATCATGGGGTCGTTGACCTTGCTATATACATATACATTCCTCTTCTCTTCCCAAGTAGACATTACTAGACGGTCAAATTAATTTGGCACCTCGTTGGAATGCGAATGACCCTCTCACCCTCCGCGTTCATTCTGTATATTATGAAATACAACGGAATAATCCGAAGATTACAGCCCACTGGTCTCTCTTCTATACCTATGAGGAGGTATGAGCTAATAGCCCACTACTCTGTGGATAAACACAGCTTCACATATCTTTGTGGATTGTTAGTATTTTAGTATTTAATTGTTAGGGGTGTTATAAGTTTGACTTGTGTATCTATGCGAATGGACTGATTTTAATACATATATAGATATATTTTTTAATGTTAAGGTCGATAGACAGCTCACAATTTCACATTTATAATATAGGTAAGTAGATATAGATGAAAAAAATGAATCAATCCACCGCCTATTTTGAAAGTTGTTTTTAACGGCTATTCTAGCTGTAAAATTAACGAAAAGCTATTCCAAAGAAAACTTATTGACTATTTTCTAATAGGTATAGTTTACTACGCTATAGTAGGCCCTTAAAACAATAAACTATTTCTATTTCAATTCAACTTTACAATGAGTGTTTAATTTTCAAAAACACTCCAAAAATAAAACCACATAAACTCATATATAAAATTGTGTTGGCGCAACATAAAAACAAACCGTACTGCGAGACATAGGAAACGTCCATGAACATGAAAACTTTCAGAGAAATATTGAGTTGAATAAAGTTGAAACGAGTTTATTTGCAATCGGCGCGTAATCCTGAATGTAACAATTTGTAAGTTCTGACACAATTTCACAACTTTTAAATACAATTGTCCAATCAATATATCGAACAATTATTTTACTATATATTAGTGACCTGCTCCCCCCGACTTCGTACGTGTGTAATTTTTTTCTACAAATTATATGTATATATATATGTAACTTCCTCGTTTAACGTTCTTTCCATTAGTATTTTAAAAGATCTGTCGTTTTATGTTATTTTAAAGCAGGTGAAGACCGTACATTTCCATTTTTCCTGCATTCAAATGTTAAATTCATATCATATATCTAAAGTTTGACACACACTATCTATCCAAGTATCCAGTAAAGAAAATCGAAGGGGCTTAGGTGTCAGGTCACGTGAGCTCGCTCAAATAGACCGCGGTCTTCACCCCTATCAATATTCAGTTCGCAAGCGGGACTATTAGCCGGTGATCGGTTGCATTTTCCTGCATTTTCACATCAACCCCGTTTTTCTTTATATACATTTGTATGGAATTGCGCTTAAGACTTTTTCTAAATTAGTTGATATCTAATAGAATAAATTCAAGTATATGTAATGTACCTACCTGTAGCACGGGGCATATATCTATATGTGCCTGTAGTGTATGCATCTTGGATTTGTTCACTGGCAACATTACAAGCACAGTCTAAAACGTACCACGTGACGGATGCCGGCGGTAAGTTAGTTGCGTGCATGTTGCGTGTGTGTCCGGGAGTGATACGTGAGCATATATAAGTGACTCTGATGCGTGAGCCTCGTGTGCATAAGGAAGGGCACTACACTACCTATTCTTCTATTTCTAATTTTACTAAAAGGAATTGTAAAATAAAATAATTGTAAAGAATTGCTTATGTTAAGTACATAAAAAAGCATGAGCAGTTAGATCTACACCAGAGATCCCTTTTTTCCTCGAACCAATGAAGTTGTAAAGTCGGGTTGATTACGTTTGTTGACAAAAGCTGTTTGCAAGTAGTTAAGCGCTGTGTTGTTGTTTGCGTAATCGTAATCAGGCCATTAAGTAGATTCGTGGTGCCCGAACGAAGTGCCCGCTGAATTAATGGCCCAACTACAAAATACAAACAAGCTTATCCGCCAAACTAAATATTAAACAGTTTTAAGCTAAATTTATGCATGTAAAGGGTTTATTTGTAGTGACTGTACAAAATTTATGTCTAATATCATCTAAACCATCTCGGACATAATTTCTCTCGGGACAGCGCTTTTTTTAGATTTCAAACTTTCATGCAAGTTAATATAAATAATTTTAGTTATGAATTTTTAGTCAGTTACGTTGATTTTGAGTTTAACTCATACATAAAAACAAAACAAATTTTAATAATGTTGAATAGATTAATAATAATATGTAACGTATAAAAAATAGGCCTAATGGAATATTACCATAATAAGTAATTGTAATTGGGAAATATAGTATTAATTAGCTCCATCTAGCGTATCTTACGGAAATGATCAGATTCCCGTAATCTACACTAGCGCACTCTAGTGTGGAGGGGAAACACCAGTAGAGGTGCGACCTGTGATCTATTGATAAATATAAAATTAGTCTGTGGAATCAATCAGAAGTGACATCTAGATAATAAAATGCAACAATTAGAACGGTTGTCAAAGCGTTCCAAGTAGCTAGTTTTCGCATCTGTAGGGCGAAATTATGTCCGAGATGGTTTAGGTGATATTAAAGACATATATCAGCCTGACTGTACCCGTTACAAATAGTCTCTTACGATCTTACTACTCAGTCCACACTAGTAACTCTTGATTGGGGCAATAATTGAATGTTCCAAATAAGTATAGATAATTTATTTTAATTAAAAAACTATATATACAAATTAATTAAAACATAATTAATTAAAGGTGGTGGGATTTTTCCCATATATGGTAACAGATAAATCGAGATTGAGGAAAATGCTTTTTAACATTCATTTGATAAATAAATCTATAATTTAGTTCTGAGATTACTCCTTAATAGGTCCATTCCAATATCGACTGCTTGCAGAACAGTTCCCGGAGCACAAGTAATCCCGTAGCCTCCGTGGCCATAGCAGTGAACCACTTTGAGACCATTCAACAGTTCTGGTTCCACGCGAACGGGAACTCTGTGAGGGCGGAGTCCCACTTTGTGGGCGACCACTTGAGCTTTCCTCAAAGCCGGAAGCAGCTCACTGCAACGGTCCATTATACCAGCAGCATCATGTTTGCAAACATTCATATTGTAACTATCATACTGCCTCGTCCCACCCAAAGTGGCCACACCTTTCGGGCTTGGTAGCACATATGCATCATAATCCCCGTAGAAAGCCATTTTCAACCACGGAGCTTTCACCCTTATTATTTGGCCCCGCACAGGCACCAAGCTGTGATCGTTACATAAATATTTAGCACCTAGGCCTGTGCAATTGTAGACTATGTCGAAATGTTTTAGTAATGTGAAATTATCTACTTTCTGGTTCAAAATCTTGCCACCCCTGGTAAGGAACAATCTCTCCAACCAAGGCAGGTGATCGTCGCATCCTATTTTCAATGTCGTAAAAAAGGAGCCATATTTCCAACCTTCGCCGCACAATTTCATTTCATCATCGTCTATTGCTCTGTAGACCGGCAGTAAACCTTCGAGAAGGTGGTTCCTTGTCACGTGATAATTTTCTTTGGAAAATATGTAGCTCGAAATACTAGTGACTCCAGCGCTGGGAGCTTCAGAGGTTTTTCGGATGTCTTCCCAATAGTTCCAGGAATCTTTGACCCATTTCGTGGTTATCTCCTCTGTGGGGCCTGCAAAACTTGTGCCCGGTCTGAAGATTCCAGCAGCGACAGCACTTAGGGTTTCGTCTTTGAATTTTTCAGCTATAACTGTTATATTTGAATTTCTCAAACGTTCCTGCAATATTTTAGCAGTGGTCATCCCGACAACACCGGCTCCTAGCACTGCTATTTTTGGAGCGTTATCCTTATCCATGGTTATCTGTAAGACAAATATTACTTATATGAAAGATTTTCTTATAACTGTTTGTGGATAGGGAAAATTTTCGAAATAAGTAGTTATAAGTACCTAGTTATATTAGTTAATTATTATCTATTTATATTAGTTTTTAATACTTATTATTTCAAATTAATAGGAGGAATACTGTAACTTAATAACAACTCACACTGAAGGCATCTGTTACTTTACAATAACTTGTTTTCCTAAATCACATCTCCTAAATCACATCTAAAAGGTAAATTATATCTACCTAAAATTATCCTAAATCATATCCTCATTTTACACTTTAGTATCTACTGATATCAAAAAAATACATAATTTAACATAGGTAATAAAACACACAATCCTATTATAGCACTGCAAATTATCTTGTTGACAAAATGCACGAAAATGATGTTCACGACATCGATGTCTTGAGCAAATCGGTTTTCTTTTATTTAATTCTCTCTAAATGATTGTAAAAGTTTAATAGATAAATAAATATAAATATCAAATAAGAATACCTAATGAAATTTTAATAAGATTAATTTGTATCAAAATCGCATGCATTTTAAACAAAAAAACACTTAAATAACTAGAGCAACAATTTATGTTATGCCGCGCTATTAGTATTATTATATTTATATTATTGTATACTTATTCTGAATTATTATTTATTCTGAGATTATGCTTCAAATTTTAATACTAATGTAAATGTGCAATATTGTTACAATACTTTTACAAAACTTACAGTCTTATCAATCCAATTGTAAATTGTCACAAACGAAACGCACGACCTGATGGCCTCGCTTTATTCACTAGAATGACAAATTGGCCAGTTTCACATTCACTCACTGAACCCAAACAATCTGTTTGTTATTCAATGTGTGATAAACAAAGACACATTACATACATACAGCTACTAATCTATACCGTTATCTATTTTTGAATATGTGTACTGTACATTCATTATGTCTATCTATATATTCTTAAGTCTAGATATAGGATGAATTCCATTACTTGATAGAGTCATTAACATTATGTGTGATTTTATATTTATCTCAGTGTGTAGAAGCCGTATACGAATGCTGTTATTGGTTACTGTCGCCAGACATTGGGCCAGTCGCTGCCCAAATTCTCATATTCTCATATCGTAAAATGTTTTGCGTAGCGATGTTGGATAGTGATACTTCAGAAAATTGTAGATAAAATGTTTAATTAATTTGAGTGAGAAGGTAAACAAAATTAAATGTTTAAATAACAAACCAACAAATGACAATTAGTCCTAATATTGTTTAGAATTTAGTAGTACCTATTTTACACGACGAAAACGAAAAACAAAAACGGAGGAGGTTCTCAATTCGACGCGTATGTATTTTTTTACGCATAACTTTTTATAGAGTAGTCCGATTTTGATAATTCTTTTTTTATTTGAAAGGGTGTACCCTGAGGTGGTCCCATATAAAATTGGAAAAAAAAAGTCGGCGCCAAACAAGAAAACTAACTAATTACGTAGAGTGATGCGCGGCGGCGACTCAAAATTACTTAGGTTAGCTGTTATTAAGGTTAAATAAAATTATTTTTTGCTTTTCAGTTTTTTCGGCGGTTTAATTTTTTGTTAAAAAGTTTTTAAAAAGCTTATTTCGAATCTTGATCTTGATTCAGAATTAGGAAGAATTCATGTTTTGTTAAGTTTTTTGCAAATGATACTAACTATACTCTATTCTATAAGCACTATAAAATACATATAAACATCACTATTAATTGGTGGTATGTTTTTAAAATTATTACCCACTGTACCACTGTACGAAGCGTAACCGTCGTAGGTAGGTCCTAAGGAAGACTAATAATTGATATGATATGGGTCATAGATGATTGATTGATCTTGCTTCGCTCGACTAGATAGAGCGCTATACAAAAACAATAGCTCCGTGAATGCGGCAACTTTTTATTGTAGTGTGTGTAAAACATCGTCACTTGTTATCACATTTTACACAGTTTCACTACGTAAACTGGCATTTTATTATGCCCAAAATTTAATAAAACATTCGGCACTTACACAAATCACAGACAGCTTGCAGTGTGACTGGCTCGAGTACGCCGAATTCGGCGTAGTATTTGTTGCCGCATTTGACAAGTACGACGGCGGTATCTAGTCGAGCGCAGCGAGACCAATCATTTATCCGTGGATATGGGTGTTGAAAGTTGAAACTGAAATAAAAGACTAACAAGTTACAGTTATCTAAATAGTGGTTCATAAATTGGCCAGAATGGCGCTTGTGTAAGCGTTAGTATTTGATATGATGATTCTCGTGTACCTATCTGTATAGAAGAGTTGGTCTTTCTTATCTCTACCACCTCTACTCTGTATGTATAAAGGAAATGAAGGAAATGAAATGACGTATGCAGCCATTATGTCTCGATAAAATGCGATACCTACTATACATAGATATTATACGATATTTAATCTGTATTTTTATATAAAATATTAATTTTCTTACAGAATCCCGGCCACCCCGGAAAAACTACAATCAACTGTCTTCAAACGAAAAACTTGACAATAGGCAAATTGAAGACATACACATCGAAGAGGCTGAAATTGAATCTGACGCTAGCAGCACAGACGCAGATGAGCGAGATACGAAAGGCGTGTGCCCACCTTGTGCGCATGACCGATACAACAACAATATCCGTCGACACGGACACGATGATTTTAGTGATGATACAGATTACGGTACGTTAATTTTTTTTAATACCTGCTGAAGGTTAAGCATCATTAATTTAATTATCTACCCTTTACCGTTTATGATTTTGGAACATAAGGGACTTGTTCAATCAAGTAATCGATCGACTGAAACACGAGCCTATGTAATATTATTCCGCATACTGACAGAATGTAAATAAATGATTTGAATTTGAATCAGATTAGAAATTGGATATAAAAAGACCCAACCAGGCCACAATCACACAAACTAACATAGACCTTTTAGGGACTGTCAATGTCAATGTCAAAATAAAACGTCAAGAAGTTTTCTTTTATTTTTTTTCTTCTTTGTTTTGTTTCGTTGTCCGTCAAATGTCAGCTTTGAATTGTTTATGAATGAATACATAGTGATAGGAAAAGGAATTTGAGTTGCAATTAAATTAGGACAAATATTTTATAAGAAATAAATATATGATAAAATTGTCTGACGCAACTCGTTCAAAATAGTGCTGTGAAGTGATCAATAAAATGGCCAATTTGAAGTCTGATTTGGACGAATATTTGTTACAAAACGAAAGCCGTCGCGGTTTTAAGTTTAGTCTACCGTTTTCTACACCAAGTTTCTTCTCGAGAAGCAATGACGAAACGCCCAGCACTAGCAGCAGTCACACCAATAGTTCCTGGTTCCAGGAAATACAGAAGGACTACTGCACCTTGGTTAGTAAAAGTATCTGTATTTATGAGTCATTACTATGAATATTATAATTCATTGATTGATGTGGTCATTTCAGAGTCGTACGCAGCGTTTCATGGGCTTTGGAATATGCATGTTTTTTGGAGTATTATGCTTCATACTGTCTCTACTATATATTCCAATATTGTTATTACAAGCGAGAAAGTTTGCATTGCTCTTCACATTGGGAAGTTTGTTCTTTATATTTAGGTAAGTTTTTTAATCTTTAAGTTAAACTTCATCAAATATATACCAATATTATAGAAGTAAAAATGCATTGGAGGTAATCTTTGAAAGCATTCATTCGATTTAAAAGAAAAAAACACTAATAGTTAGAATAAAGATCCAACACTTGGCAAAATCATAAATTTTTCAGCACGAGCAAGGTTGCGGGCACCATAAACTAAATTCTCAAAAAGGATTGTCCTAATATATCTATCTAATAATAAATTAATAAATTTTTATATCTGTCTTTTTGATGTCATAATTGTAATTGTTTATAAAATAATTGAAGTATAAAAAATTTATTGTGAAATATAGAAAAAAAGCTACACCAAAGGCATGTACAGGATAAAAAACAAGACCACAGGATAAAGTTGAGTGGTCATAGTTAGTGGCCTCATAATTATGCTCTCCATTTGACCTTTTTATTTTATTTTAGATTTTCTTGTATCTCTGACAGCGTGTATGCAAAATTTCACGATCAGTTGAGTAGTTAAGACGTGAAAAGGTAACAGACAGACAGTTACTTTCACAATTATAATATTAGTATGGATACATTTTAAACATTCCAAATCTTTATAAGTTTATATTAGGCTTAGTATAAAATATTACCAAGATTTTATTATGTCCACAGCTTTAGCTTCCTGTACGGTCCGTGGTCACATCTGAAGTCAATGTTCAGCAAAGAGAGAGCTCTGGTCACTTCGTTGTATATGACAACCCTGATTGCTACATTGTACTGTGCCCTACACTTGCAAAGTACACCGCTGACCATCGTCTGCGCTGTTCTACAAGTGATCACCCTTGTCTGGTTCCTGTTCGGATCCATCCCTGGAGGGTCTACTGGGATGAAGGTCTTTGGAAGCATGTTCAAGTCATCAGTGTCCAATACGCTACCAATTTAACATATGTTTTCCGGATTGGCAATGCTCTTGCATACAGACAAGTGGTACTATCAGCCTGCCTGTCACACTTTATCATAAAAAATATATTTGAACGAGCCCTTCTTTGACTGTTTTTGGAAGTGATTGTGATTGTATTTTATAATGGTATAGAGATATTAATAAATAATAGTATAAATGTGTAAATTTTATAAAATATTTTTGAATGTTTTACGGAAATTTTTGTACTACATACATAAATTTTCAGCATTTAAGTAAATGTTTCATATTTCTTGTCTCTTTTGGGGTAAGGACTTTTCCAATCACTCAATATTAGTCTTAAATGAAATTCATTTATTTATTTCACCCATGATGAAGAAAATATAATAGCACAAAATGCATTTTAGGAATATTAATTTTAATGATAGTATACCAAAAACTGTTTAAATTATGTAGTTGCAGTATCACTATTATTAATTCAGTATGGAGACTATCAATTGTTTAGTGTCTTTCATACTATATCAAGACCAGGATTGTTGATTTATTTGTATAAATATTCAAAATCGTGGATATTTAAAATCTGCATCTTCCACAACACCTCATCCAGACATTCAAAAGTCTTATATTTGTTTCTCTAATATTTGCTATAAACACATTTGTAAAACGCCTTGTAAATATTGAATATTTTGGTCAGCTGTAAAATTATTTCTGTTTGCAAGTGCAATTTTATTAGTTTATACAATACTTATAGTATGCAATGAGTACAAAATTGATCAGCATCAGCAAATAAATATTATTTCATATTTGGGCAACTTTAAAATAAATAGATATCGGTAATGTTTCCCAATAATACCGTAAACCAAATCTATGTGACTGTTTTATTATGTTACTTAAATAAAATAAAAATATTTTTCATTCTTCAATACCATAGATAAATGATTGGTCTCGCTGCGCTCGACTAGATACCGCCGTCGTAGTTGTAAAATGCGGCATAAAATAGTACGCCGAATTCGGCGTACCCGAGCCAGTCACACTGCAAACTGTCTGCGATGTGTACGTGCCGAATGTTTTATTAAATTTTAGGCATAATAAAATACCAGTTTGAGTAGTGAAACTGTTTAAAAATATAATAAAACTGGGTAAAAAGTGATAAAAAGTGACGATTTTTTACACACACTACAATAAAAAGTTGCCACATTTTCGGAGATATTGCTTTTGTGTAGCGCTCTATCTAGTCGAACGCAGCGAGACCAATGCAATAATCATTGTTCAATACCTAATTTAAAGAAATTAATTTACATGTAGGTAGTTTTAAAAACATACCTATATTATAATAGTGATGGTGCAATCAATAAATTGTAATAAAAAATAATTTAATTTTGTTTACTTGCCTTATAGTACAGTCAAATTAAGCTGAATATCGGCAATCAGGGGAAGTAATTCGGGTAATTTTGAAAATTAGTAGAACTTTAGTATGTTCATCTGGATACCTTATGCTATTCCTTCAGATATTCGTGATATGAGCAAAAAGCTGAAAAAAAGTACCTTCAAACCCCCCCTACACCCTCAGCACAACCCCCACCCTTGAGGACTTTTAGTGTGTTCATCTGGATACCGTAAGGTATAATTCTACCAATTTTCAAAACTACCCGAATCATTTCCACTGATATTTCTAGTTTGTCTGGGCTATTACATCTTATGTACTTAGTTTCTTAGTATAATATGTAATGTTTATGTTATAAATTAATAAAATCATGTTCACACATTTATATTGCATTTTTAAATTTGTATAAAAACAAAAGACTGTCTGCAATCCAACAGGATATTATATTGTCCTGTGTTTCTTGTAAGGTCCAAAGAAAACGTATTCCTGTACCTGTGTGTAAGGATAAAAGTGAAAGACTTGAAAATAAAATGTTTTGATGTCTATCAGAATTTTTATTATTTAAGGTAGACACTCAGTAAAAATAATATAATATGGTCCGAAGCTTGTGCAGGAGAGTGGACTGTATATAGTTAATAAAGGATTAGTTCTTTGACATTGAGCCGTTTCCTAAATCCGTAGATTTCACTGGGATTAAGTGATGTCATTAGATCAAATTAAGTGAACTTCGCTTAACATATTTGTATTCCCTCCATCCACTTGGCATCTACGTCTAGGATCCCATGGTATCCTAGGATATTTTTTTTTTTTTGCATTTTGGCTCCTATGCTCATAGCCTATTATTTAGCCTTCTCTCTCAACTTCATAATTAAACACTTTGGCTTCAGTCGGATTTTGGTCCGAAGGCCGAAGGTGACCAAAGCCGAAGCCCTTTTTCGGTCGGACACTAAAAGTAGCCACAATATGCCACCTACCCCAGGAATTACTCAAGCTTGCTTGCAAATGATATATTATTTTTTCGATGCTCGAACTGACTTCAGTTGAGATATACTATTTCGTTGGGTTTAAAGCACTCGAACGACTGTCGCTAAATAGCGAGTTTAACGGATATACGTTGTGGCTTCAAATAACGAATTCGTTTTTCAAATTCCAAATATCAAAATGAATCTCACACGTGTATGTCTGTCTCCAAGAGAATAGCGCGTTGTCCAAGCATCTGATAAATATTGCCTAAATATGCCAGTACAACACCCCAAAATTTTTGTAGTGTTTATTTATTTCCGTTTTTAAGGTAGTCCTATCTATACCTACTAGGTAAAAAAATATTTTTTCCATTGTTTTCAGACGAAGCCCTGACGTGTAATGTTTGTGACCGGTCATTTCAAACGCGTCGTCAATTAGGGGACCATCAACAGAAAAAACGACATTTCGGGTACCTAACTTATATAATTTTATAGACAATTATCTGTTAAATAAAAAATCGGGATAGGTCAGATCAGTCTTTTTTTATAATGCACGATGTGCATGAACATTAAATATTTTAACACATACTCAACAATACACAAGAGATTACAGAGAATACAAATAAAAAAATACACTACCTACTTGAATTCAAAATTTAAAAAAAAAATAGTGTGATGTCATTCCTACCGATTTATTATTAAGTATATTTTCTTATGTTTTTTTTACATAATACTGTAGTATTATTTTTAATAATACTTTTTATAACACCTAATAGTCCCAAACTAATAATAATAATAGTAGAATGTAGAATTGGAGTTTTGCGCTGTAGTGGCATTTTATTTACGATGGCTCTGACAGGCTTCTGGCCAATTTATGAACCATTATTTACTTAACCCTTCAGCCGCCAGAGTCGGATTTTTCCGACAATAATTGCGTCGCTTTCTCTTTAAAAAAAATTACGAGTCGAGTAACCCACCAACCCCGACCAGACCCCGAGAATGGTTGTTATGCTTATGTGTATTCTCCATTATATTTGCAATACACAGTTAAAAAAATAGTTGTGGTATGTTCAGATGCAGCGCGTGCGACAGCCTGTTCCCGTCGCTGATGGCGCTGGAGCACCACAAGGAGGAGTTCCAGCACTGGAGCGACTCCTCCTACTGCTCCCACTCGGACAGCGACGACAGCGACCTCGACGCCTGCCACGAGGACAGGCATCGGCTACTCTAATGCCACCATCTCATTATTGCCGGGGATAGGCCCTCCAAGCTGGGCACTTTTGTTTAATAACCGTTAAAATCCTCACTAGATGGCGCCACGACCATTCACACTTTTCCATTAAAAACTCTTCAACTCCTACTATATCGAGTTGTTCTTAGTTTATTATGTTTTTATTGTATACCTATTAAGATATTATGTTAGATCAAAAATTGCAGATACTTTTATATTGCTATGAATGTTAAATCTCGACTGAAATGCACAAATTCCTTAAAAGTCTAAAGGTGTCGCTTCATTTTGCCACCGCATTGTGTGACAAATTATGTCTAAAGTTTTATACTGTATGTACAGTTCGCTTTTCTATGTTAAGTATGTATTTTATAATCTTTTCATTCATGTCTTTTATCACGTAAATTGATCAGATTTACTTATTATGAACAATTTAAGTGAATACTTGCCTACAAGAGGCCGTGACCATAATTATAACGAGCGTGGATTTTACTATTTTTTTATTTAATAGATTATTAAGGGAATGACTTACACTTATTCTTTTATAAAGTTCCGCGTATATGACTTTTTTATTATAATTAAAATACAATAAGGGAATAATGCGTACAAGTCTGCTCAGATTCAATGCGCGTACGCATCTCCAAACAAAAGTGTTTTCTTGTTGTCTAAAATCTCACGTGAGATGAGGGAAGGGTTTGGACCATCTTACCACCAAGGGTAAAGAGAATCATGTTTTTTTTTATATACTAGCTGCCGCCCGCGACTTCGTCTGCGTGGAAAAAGGAGCCTCGTTCGTCTAAATGTTTATCTACCAAGTTTCATGAAAATCAGTTAATTCGTTTAACAGTTATGGAGGAGCATACATACATACAATACCTAAATTTACATATGTATTATTAGTATTGATAATTATGATAAAAATAGTCACTAAAGACATGGTAAGATTGTTTACAAAATACGACACAAAAAATAGAAAAGCGTACTATGAAGCATTTGGTTGATTTAGAACAGCAATTTTTTAAAAAAAAAAAACCTTTTTTTATTGTAGAAATGAAGGCAAGAGTTAATTAAACATATCTGTGTGCATTTACAATATCTTTATTCAAGTTCCCGTTTCGTGTTAATACAGTGGCGCCCTCCAGTGGCAAATCAACTATTCAGTTACATCTCTTATTTTTTCATCAAATAAACTAGCCAAATTCCTTTTTTTCTATTGCAATTATAAAAACAGATTAACACAACATTTGAGTGCAGTCAGGAATCTGGCTAGCTTAAGACACGTTGTTGTCAATTACAATATACAAGTCTAGTCTTGAATTTCTCCCTTATAGTGCAGTCATTTGGTGTTGAAAATAAGAAGTTAGCTGGAAAGGTTCCCAGAATTTTGAAAATCGGCGATATGGCGGCGCGAGCGCAGTCACGAGGTGGCAAAGTAAAAAATCGCAACGAGCACAACGAAATCTCTATAAAATCACCAATTTTCAACACTCACGGAAAACTTTCCAGAACCAAATGACTGGACTATTATTAATATACAAAATATTTCATCCGAATAAATGATTGTTAATAAACAAACGCTAAATATTCACGTGAAGCACATATCAAAACGTATCAGTAAAAAAAACGTAAGAACTGTTTAGCTAGTCGCATATATATATCTGTATATAAACATTTGGTAGCGATAGAGTCCCGGCAATAATGCATATCACCGAGAATGTAATTTAACGACTGATACTATAGTATCTACTGTAAATATGAATAATGTTGTAATTAGAATTTTGGAAATTCTTAGCAAAGGTATCCCAAGTGAATGTACCCCGTACCCTGTACCCTTGAATCCCGAAGACTCCCGAGTGGAACGTGGTCGGTCTTTAATTGTATGTAATAGCGAGTATTTTTTATAAAGTGTAAATTGTACAAATAAAACCACCATTGAAAATATGTACAGAAATGTTTATTTATTTAATAGGAAAGGACACGAGCACCGAGTACAGGGCTACGACTCGCGTATGACTTTGTACCGAGCCATGTCCGATCTCCCACAAATGAGCCAAAGGCCGCGATCGGCGTATCGTCCGGGGAGTGACGTACACAAGTTGAATTTTTCATATTGAAATCGATAATCAGGAATACAATTCACGAATCTCTTATAAAAGCATAATACGAGTAAGTCTAGCGAGTGCGGGCTCGCGGCCGCCGCGGGGCGGGTTACGTAATAGTTGTCTCGCGTCGGGGCGTCGGGGCGTCGGCGCGTCGCCGCGTCGCGGCGTCACGGCGTCACTGCGCCGGGCGCCGGGGGGCGCGGTAGCGGCGCGGGGCGGGCGGGCCGCGTCTACGCGGTGCCGTTCAGCATCGGCTCGCCCTTGGCCTTGGCCAGTGGCGAGCGCCTCTTGCCGCCGCCTAGGCCTCCACGCCGCGCCGTCGTCGCCTCCGCCCCCTCGCCCGCGCCTACGCCTACGCCCGCCCCGGCTCCCGCTCCCGTGGCTGCGCCCGCCGCCGCGCTCGCGCCGCTCACGCCGTTCTTCCAGCCGCCCCCTGTAAACAAGTCGCAATTGCATCAATGCTTCTTCTAAACGACCCCAACGGGTTTTCATTAATGGAGAAAGCGATCAACGAAGAAGGTGTGTGTACATGAGATGCTGGCTAAGCCATGTTAAAAAAGTCCAATCAGCGGGAGTAGCCAACTCGAAACCACAACGCGTGTGCTGTTGCGTTTTGGTGAGTGAGTGAGGGATGAAAGTATTATAGTTCAACACAAACTGAATGTTACTTTGCACATAAAGTGGACAAAAAAGCCTGCCTGTCGACATTCACATTAAAAAAACTTGGCACTGCCACAGACACTAACTTCAAAGTTAATAAATGAGTCAAATTAAATTTATGTAAGCGAGGCTTTTGTTAGACAATGATGAACCTTGCATCAGATTACAATATCAAAAAAGGGCCATGATTTTGCTGCTACAAACAAAAGCCTTATGAAAAGCTGGTATTTATGTTAGACTCTAGGACTAAGTTTGAGCAGTTTCAATGATATCCAAATTATGTTAAGTAGGTATCATGCATGCTTGCACGCCCTTGGAGGCACAACAAACAGAATACTGATAACCACATAATACATGATCTACGTTTGTTCGCGGAAATAAAAGTTATTTTTATTAATAAGCAACCGATATTACGCATAGCACTATTTTAAACACTCAAATACAATTAATACGTCAGAGTGAGGCGCGCGGTATGTTTATGTTAAAGTTAAGTATTCATTATTGTGAGATGTTGTTAGATCACACACACACACACACATTTTAAAAGTTACAGCAACTGCACTAGCACACTATCAAACTATGCACCACTGTTAACGACATCTAACTAAATAAATAAAGATTATTAAAAAGAGAGACGATTAAAAGTTTGTAATGAAAAAAACTGAAAAACTACTGGACCGATTTTAAAAAATTAATCACCTATAGAAAGTTATGTTATCAGTGAATAACAGGCTATAGATGTATATTTCTTCTCTTACATCTGATTTTGATGAAATTGTGTGTTTAGAATAGGATAATAATGATAACCTGTTAATAGCAGCTAATGCCTGCCATTAAATCTTTCATACAGGATAATGTCTGTTTTTCTTATACAAAATGTGGAATCTAAAAGTTTTTTCTGGTCCTTTTGGTGGGTATCACCTTAAGACCCTTCATCAACTAGATGCGCCATGCAACAACAAAATTAACCGTAAAAAGTAAGTAAGACAAATATGTATAAGATTAATTAGAAACATATAGTCCAATTCAAAAAGAGAAATTTCCCAAAGAAAATTGTCACTCTTTCACTTAAAAAATAATGGATGTCATTTAGTACTTTTATTGCAGGAGTCTCACAGCTACGACTATAAAAAAACTAAAGGTGAAGGTGACTCTACCTCTCTCTCTCTCTAAAGGTAAAAGTGACTCTATCTTTACCTATTAACACAAGCTACGCCTAAGGTGCTGCAATCCCTTACACACTGAAACACAACAGCACACATGCTGTTATTACCCAATTAAATGCCCCTGCCACAATTAAACAATTTTAAGTACCTAATGTAAAATACCTCCCTATCTATAGCCACAAGAATCGACTAAATGAGCTATGAATATTTTGTTCTCTGGGTGTTGAATTCGTGAAATGGACTAAAAATAGAAAAGTGATGGCATGCATGCAATATGTTCAACTTGCTGTAATAAACACATCATGGTATGAGCTCAACTTTGTGTTAATATCTCAGGTACTTTCAGTGTGTGTAATAGTTCGATCTAAAATGTTTACTGGCCCAATATCGAAAACTAGGTCAAAGCCATCTTAGATGACATAATTTAAACCTTTTGACATAAATGGCGAAATGTCATCCAAATACAAGCCCCAATTGGCATTTCTCTGGAATAATATAACCTTTCAAATATTTAGGTGCAGTGGTTCCGGAGATTACATTCCATATATAGACAAACATAATACAACCACACGCTCTCTCTCTCTTGCTTTATAATATTAGTATAGATAGAGAGCATTCGGAGAACTGATTGATTGATATTACCCACACATGAGTCATAATATTAGTATAGATTTGAGATCAGTCAGACACTGAGTGAAGTAGTAAAGGGCGGGACATTATGTACTGTGCAGCGAATGAATAAGAATAAATTATGGGTATGGATATTAGGGTAGATATTATAACCTCAAGAGAGTCTGGCAGTGGATTGATACAAAGATCCAAGCACCGAGTGATGTGGTGACGGAAAGTGGACGTTTGTGGTCTGATAATGATCAAGTCCAACATCGTAAACCGACTAAAGGCAGTGCAAGCAGTAGTATATTACATCGAAAGTATAGTGTAATAAATGAGCAAATAGTGGTGTGTGTGTGTGTGTGTGTGTTGCGATTGAGTAAGTGAGTGAGCGAGTACCTTGCCTCCGACGGCGGCGGCGCCTCGTCGCGTCCCCCGCCGCGCGCCCCTCCTCCGACGTCGCGGACTCTGCGCCCAACAGTACACTCATGCACTACGCGCCCCATGCCTCTAATCGCATACTCGCACCCGTCCAGACGGTAACAGCATTTGCTACAAGCCGTGCCTCTATGTCCAATTGGCAAGTGGCAACCTTCTACTACTTTAATCGAGAAAATCTCAAATGTTTTCACGCGAAAATGTAACACTAAAAAGCTAAATATCTGCACAGCTTGTAACTATGACAGGTGTGTGGCCTTGGCGTTTACGATTAGAAAGTTACCGTCCGGATCGGTCTCAGTCAGTTGATAGAATAGTGTTACCTCTGTCGGCGCTGGAGACGTCCTGGCTGTCGTGGAGGGAGCTGTCGTCGTCGGTGTGGCGCGGGGTGCGGCGGTCGTCGCGCCGCCGCCCGCTGTGCGGCCGCGGCGCGTGCGTGAGGGGGCGGCCGTTCTCGAGTGGCGGCTGGGGCGGCCCGCGGCGCTCGGGCGGCGGGCGGGGGCCGCGGCCGCGCTCCGAGGGCGGGTAGCGCGTGTGCGGCTGCGGCGGCGGGCGCGGGCGACGCGCGCGCGCTGAGGCACCCCCGCGCGTGGCGGGGTACGAGGGGCCTCCGCCAGTGACGACGCGCAGCTGCTGGTCGATCTCGAGCTTCTCGGCGCGCAGCTGCTCCACCTCCTTGAGGTGCGCCACGTGATACTCGACGAGCACTTGGGCGTTGGCGATGTTCTCGCGCGTGCCCACGAACACGAAGGGCACCATGCCCTCCTCGCGCGGCGCGCTGGGCTGCGGCTCGTTGTCGCCCTCCACCTTGACGCGCACTACGCCGCTCTTGTCCACGATCTCCTGGATCACCTTGCCGTTCTTGCCGATCACCTTGCCCACGAGCGCGCGCGGCACTTTTATCGACTCCTCCGCGTACTCCAGCAACGATCGCGCCGCGCGCACCGCCTCCATCGACTGCAATGTGCCATATTTGTTAATTACTTTTTTAAATTAATGAGAAAATCTCCTTCAAAATTACTTTGTTACTAAACCAGAGTCTAGGGCATGCCTCACGTGCGCCAGAGACTGCGCTGTGACGCATGCCCCCGATGAACAAAGAGGCAGTGTGGACATAGCTACAAGCCTAAGTTTCACGTAGCCGAAATATTACGCGTGCGGCACGAGGCACCCATTCCCGCTCCGCGTAGGGATGTCACGCGTGTTTTAAGAGCTCGTCTATCGCGCATGATATTCAAAAAATTGTTTTCACTGTTACTAATAAATAAATTTTTATTATACAATCAACTCAACTCATTCAACTAGAAAACAATATTTTTATTAACCCTTTTTTAAAAAATGTTGAAAGCACAATACTACCATCACAGCAATGTTTATAAACTGGAGGCCCTGAAGCTTTCTTAGCAAACTATAATGTTAGCACTGTTTAGTATTCAACTACTAGGAGAACACTACATATACCTCAACATGTCACATTCTCCTGTATGTGCTTAACTTAACCTTAAGAGCTCAGTCTATCGGTGCAAAACTACGAAATAGAGTCGAAAAAAACCGTGCGCGTGGGGAGCACCTCCGCTGACATCCTGCGTTATAATACTCGTAATTTATCAATAGAATCTTGCTCTACTTATTGCTTTTAATATTTTACTAGAATTTTTTAATTTCGTGTTATTGAAAATACCCAATTTTTAACATTTCTAAATATATTATACATGCATTAATTATGCTATAATAGTTAATCCAATAAATAGATACAGTCGGCGCGCTAGCTCCAAGAAATTTTAGAAATGTTAGAATGTTAGAAATGTTAGAAATTTTAGAAGTTTTAGAAATTTTAGAAATTTTAGAAATTTTAGAAAGAGACTTAGAAAGAGAAATTTTTTAATTTCATGTTATTGAAAATACCCAATTTTCAACATCTCTAAATATATTATACATGCATTGTTATGCTATAATAGTTAATCCAATAAATAGATACAGTCGGCGCGCTAGCTCCAAGAAATTTTAGAAATTTTAGAATGTTAGAAATGTAGAAATTTTAGAAGTTTTAGAAATTTTAGAAAGAGACATTTTTTAATTTCATGTTATTGAAAATACCCAATTTTCAACAATTCTAAATATATTATACATGGATTTGTTATGCTATAATAGTTAATCCAATAAATAGATACAGTCGGCGCGCTAGCTCCAAGAAATTTTAGAAATGTTAGAAATTTTAGAATGTTAGAAATGTAGAAATTTTAGAAGTTTTAGAAATTTTAGATATTTTAGAAATTTTAGAAACAGACTTGTTTTTTAGAATTAGTTTTAGTTAATTTAGAATATAGAAAAGTTGCTAGCAGATTATCGATATTATTATTGTGAATAAGGTTGTGTTCATTTCATTATTAGAAATTGAGATGATATTACATGATTGAAGACTTTTTTTGAGCGGAAGCCTGTGCCAGGAGCCTTTACTCTTCCATAAAAGCTAGTAATAATATATATACCTAATTTTTTCATAATTATTATAACATATATAATATAATATAATATAATATAATATAATATAATATAATATAATATAATATAATATAATATAATATAATATAATATAATACAATATAACATATACGAATATAATATATAATGCTTATGATATTTGACTTGCATTTCCTTTTTTTAGGCAGCATATCTTTTTCCATTATGACCCAATAATAATATATATAACAAAAACAAAAACTAACTAACTACCAAAAAGTTCGAAAATAATGTTGAAAATAAATAAAGTAAAGCAACTTTCGATATGCTAACAGAAGCGCAAAATCTCTGAGAGTGAGCGAGACAAAGATATTTGTTCGATCGCAAAAAACATGTAAAAATTTAACACGGAGCACACGTCTGAACGCAACGACCGCTCACCGGTCACTGAGGAGTTTGATTGCCGATATTTTCTTATCAATAAAATAATTACTTTTCTTAATTTTTATACAGAAACCATAGCTTTTTATTGTACCTAAACACTTGTCCTTTATGATAATAAATGTTAATTTCTAATTGTTGTTACGTAACTATGTTAAAAATGAAAAAAAAAAAATTAGTGAAAAATTTGATAAAAGACAATATTTAACGTTCTTACTTAAGGGTCCCTTTCGCCAATCGAGGGTCGGGAATGTAAGAGAATTATATATAAAACGATGCTCCACAACCTTGAAAAAAATCACACAGCTAGCCAATGAATGTTACTTGATGCTGAAACATTTGAATTTTAGATAATGCTTATAGATAAGTGTAAAAAAAAATCAGAAAATCACTAAAATCGTGTAAATCGCACTCCCGTGTTGTTACAATTGAGCCGTAAGTATCAAAATTTATTAAATGACTTTTATCAAATAATAAAGTTAAAACTATAAAAAAGTTGCTGGAATATTTATTTCTTAATTAATATATCCTAATTCTATGTAAAAAAATCACAAAGTTGCCCAATTTTTTCGCTCAAAATCTTCATACAAATTACTATGAAGGCTATTATATTGAAATTACGCTCGTAGTCGGTTCAGTCGGCCACGCGCCTCCGAAGTGAGAGCACGTCGCTTTGCGCCGCATTGACAGTTCGCGATCGAACCGTGTACTTACACAAAAAATGACAAATATGTCGTTTTTGATGTTGAAATTATAGCCCAAGAGCCCACGACCTTCGTTATTTATTACAATCTTTTGAGATAATATATAAAAAATAATAAGTGGGTGGTTCCAAACAGTTCTACTATAGTTCTATGATAGAATTGTTTGGACAAAAAAAATCCAACTAGTTCCCCAGCACAGTATGACAGATTGGACTCTGGAACACGTCCAAAATCCACGTCCAAAAAAAAAACATGCAATGATGTCTACTGGTGAGTATGAGTAGCGGAGCGGAGCGGCGGCAAGTCTACGCGGGGCACCGAAAAAGCGAAAATTTTGAGATAGATAATTTGACACGCCGTAACTTGGAAACGGTGCGACGCAGCCGGGTGATGTTTGGGCTCATCGGAGACGTCTCTCCGAGATAAATAATTTGACGACCCCCTCGGACCCCTCCGACCGTAACATGGAAACGGTGCGACGCAGCCGGGTGATGTTTGGGCTCATCGGAGACGTCTCTCCGAGATAGATAATTTGACGACCCCCTCGGATCCCTCCGACCGTAACTTGGAAACGGTGCGACGCAGTCGGGTCGTGTTTGGGCTCATCAGAGACGTCTCTCCGAGATAGATAATTTGACGACCCCCTCGGATCCCTCCGACCGTAACTTGGAAACGGTGCGACGCAGCCGGGTGATGTTTGGGCTCATCGGAGACGTCTCTCCGAGATAGATAATTTGACGACCCCCTCGGACCCCTCCGACCGTAACTTGGAAACGGTGCGACGCAGCCGGGTGATGTTTGAGCTCATCGGAGACGTCTCTCCGAGATAAATAATTTGACGACCCCCTCGGACCCCTCCGACCGTAACATGGAAACGGTGCGACGCAGCCGGGTGATGTTTGGGCTCATCGGAGACGTCTCTCCGAGATAGATAATTTGACGACCCCCTCGGATCCCTCCGACCGTAACTTGGAAACGGTGCGACGCAGTCGGGTCGTGTTTGGGCTCATCAGAGACGTCTCTCCGAGATAGATAATTTGACGACCCCCTCGGATCCCTCCGACCGTAACTTGGAAACGGTGCGACGCAGCCGGGTGATGTTTGGGCTCATCGGAGACGTCTCTCCGAGATAGATAATTTGACGACCCTCTCGGACCCCTCCGACCGTAACTTGAAAACGGTGTGACGCAGTCGGGTCGTGTTTGGGCTTATCAGAGACGTCTCGGGGAGATGAATTTTTTAGTAGACCATATTTCAAAATTTGACAATTCCGGTCTACATTTGACAATTTACAATTGTCGGACCCACCGACAATGTGTCGGAGGGGTCCGAGGGGGTCGTCAAATTATCTATCTCGGAGAGACGTCTCCGATGAGCCCAAACATCGCCCGGCTGCGTCGCACCGTTTCCAAGTTACGGTCGGAGGGGTCCGAGGGGAGCATCAGTTACGGACAGGGGGTTTAGGGAGAGGGGTGTACTGAATGCAACTGATGAATAAAAGGTTCGTAAGGAACAGGCAAGGAATAAGTTCTAATGTAAGGAATCCCAGGTTTTCTAGCAGGCAGATTTTTTGTACAAACTTTTTCAGTACAATATATTATTTTTGTAATTGGGAATAACAATTTCGTTTTGTATTGTGCAACTAAAATAATAAAATTATTATAAGTACAATTATTTATACGCTAATAATACATTTGACAACAATTTTTATATTTGGTAACAAAATAGCAACTGTAATAAGTCTCCGGCAATGGATGACGTGATTTCTAAAGTTATCCCGAAGAAAATATAAAAAAATTGAGCTTCAATACTATACACATTTACTATGCACAGAGAAACTTTCAGCGTTTATAAAATAACGAAGGTCTGGCCGTCGTGGGCTCTTGCTCTATGCTTACGTACATGTGTGCGTGTGCAATGCGCGAGCCTCGATCGTTGTGAGAGTAGCGCTAAAAACCTAAACATCGCGCGGCGCGTCTCCGTAACGGCCCCTTAAGAACATGAATTAGTTTTGCAAAAAAATAATCAGGTTAATTTAAGGACGACCACATAAGAAAACTTCAATTCTGAATAGATTTTCTAATTTATCATTAGTTGTTATGTCATTGGTCCGTGAACATAGCTCAACATACTGTAGGGCTTGGCAGAGCTGTGTTTAACTCCATTTTTACCTAATATATACCCCCTATAAACAAACGCTTAAAAAATACTTAACTATTAACCATATTATAAATTTTTCTTGGTTATAAAAATATTTCTAAGTTTTTCCTAAATCAGTTTGAAAACAATGTTATAAGCAGCGCCAAAAATTCGATGAGAGTCAATTTTTAACGGTCCGCAGCCTTAACAGCTGTTTATAAATTCCACTCTTTCAAAAACATATTTCTATAGAATAAACATTACTAATAATAGTGAAGACGTGTTACTTACCTCCCCGCAGATCTTGAAGGTGCACGAGACCTCCTCCAGCTCTATGTTGGTGACGCCGTCGACCTTGCGCGCCTGCTGAATGTTGGCCCCATGGGTCCCTATGGCCAGACCCATTAGGTCCTCGCGGACAGCAAACTCGTCCGTGTACCCTCCCTGGTTGTGGATCTTGGTCGACTCCAACTGGCGAGCCGCCTCTTCAGTCTTCTTTAAAAGTAGCAGCTTCTGGGTTAGATTTCTGCAACACACCATTTCCTTGTCAATAACCAATCAGCAGAAGCACTCGGAGGTAATGTAATTTCTTGTATAATGTAAAATCGTTACGATTTTTCATGTGATGCCAGTTCTTAAATTGTTTCAAAACTTAAAAATAGATACCATCACAATTAAAAATATTAAACTCATGTTCCAAAATTTAAGAATTTTAAATAGACTAAGTGTAAAGCCAGCATATCCAAACTTTGTTAGGCACCAGGAACTTACTAGGATATGAAATAAAAATCTTTAATTCTGAGTTAACACCTAGTCACTCAACCAAGATATTTTGTTGAAGTTATTGTGGAATCGCAAAAAAAAAAAAAAACATTTTGAATAAAAATGTCCGAACAGTTTGTAAAAGTAAATAGTAAATCTGATGACAACTAAAGCCCCATTGGAAGAGAAATAGTGAAAACAGAATCAAGGACATAGGAAGGAAGGTTAAAGAGAATGAAAAGTAAAGGAATGCATATAATAATGGACAAACAGAATTATCAATTCCCTTGGATTTTTGAGATTGTGTTTATAAGGTCATTTCTATATCACCAGATAAGCTATCGCTGCATTATAATTGTATAAATAAACCTTTTCCTTTTATATGCAAACTATGTCTCAATATAAATACTATTTATTTTAATAATATTATGAATGCATTTTTTTTTAATTATTATTTGCACACCATTTGTTGGTTGAAAATTTGGATATATTATATGTATTAAGATTTACAACATCTGTTTCTTTATATAGCATATTCGGCAAATAAATGATTTTGAACTTGAATTTAATTTATAAACAATGTAGATTTAAAACAAATAATACTACCATGTGTTCATTACAGTAACAACACAATGTAAGAGAAAAACAAGTTTTGATTATTTTATTTAACAATTTTGTTTCTTTGTTTGCTTACATAGTAAATTTATCGATGATGGATTGTGTTTTGTGTGTGACTGTAATCGTGGTGCAATGCGCGATAATTTCCCGAAAATATGTCAACTCACCTAATATTTTCGTTAATAGTGTTTTTGTTGACAAAAATATACACACCAAAATATACAAGACCATTGTGAAATGACAGCATGCAGTGAGCAAGAAGGAGAATTTCCCCATTCTTTATCTTTAATCCTTTTAGGCCACTTACCATCAAATGTCGACAGTAACATGAAAGAAAGAGACCCACCTGAAGTGCATCGCCTGTAACATCTGCGCTCGTTTGTGCGAGGCTTCGCTGCGCGATATGACGGCAAGCACCTGCCTCTCGGGCACGTACCACACGAGCGCTGCGCCTATGGCCTTCTGGAACTCCTTGTGGGCGTTTTCCACCTTTGCACTGCAATCATTACATCACATCAGTACATGGGATCAAATAGTCTACATTTTTCTCTGTCTGTCTGTATGTGTGCACTAATCTAGGAAAGTTGTAAACGGATTTTGTTCATGAATGTATAGATGGAAATAGGAATTTCTGACGATGGCTTATGTGTATAATTTATGTATTTGTACGACGATGCATGGCCGCGTTTTGGCTAGTGTAAATATAGTTCAAACATAGGTGGTAATAATTAAAACTTTTATAGTTGAGTGTATTGAACAATTTCGTCTTATCAGTGAAAATAACCATTGTTCCTACAATAAAAAAAAACAGATGACCTTGGCATTCATAAAAATCAAAACAAAATAATGTAGATGGGATTAGTAATTTTAGATAAAGAAGTCAAGCATTCCGGAATGACTCACCTTTTAACTTTTACAGACAACTTCTTTGCCTATATAAAGATTAAGTTATTACATAAACATCTACAAGGTTAAGCAAAACATAAACAAACAACTAAAGTATTTTAAAATATTTTTTAAATAATAAACATAATATGTATTTAAAAGGCTAGTGTAATAATTTAAATAAATGACTAAGCTACATTGACTTCAAACAAAAATCATAATTTTTTTAGCAATTTCATAGTATGTAATACTAATTCATGTATCTCATAATCTCATAGTAATATTTAAAAAAAAAAACTGATAAAAGAAAATATATATATTACGTATTGCAGGAAATTATATCTTCATGATTTTTTTTCTTAAAAAAATATAGAACCGGTTGTCTATCAATAGGTCATGATAACTATAATGGTTATTATAGATTAGTATTTTTTTGTGTTTGCACATTAAAAAAAAAAATACTAAATAAAGTTAAACAAATACTAAATGATAAAATAAATCTCAGGTAGTTATATTTTAAAAGAGACAGAGTTAATTTTTATTTTAACAAAGTAATCTCTGAAACCACTGCACCCAATTGAAAAAATATTTCATCATTTGAAAGGCACATTATTCCAAATGGGCATAGGATAAATTTTGAATTATTGAATAACCAATATATATATATATATAAGAAGTATAGATTACAATTCTCTATATTCCAAAAACCCTTTAAAATTATATTATCTTTAGTACACCTCAAATAATAATGTGTTACGTCAAAACGTTGCAAATATGAGACCTATTTTATTTTATAATATTCAAATACAAGATATATCATTGATAGACGAGATAAGCAATATATTTATTATTTTGTGTCTCGACATTTTAGAATTCAGTCATTTCAGCAATTCTACAATTCAAAACTGATATAAGACAAATGGAAATTCAGTTGAATCAACAACTAAGTCCGTTCTGGAAGTTTCACTTGAGCAAAGTATACCAATATAAAGGTAGGTCTATAATATTTCCAAGTTCCTTTATATTATTTTTCCAAAATATGAAATGTAAAATGAGAGGAGTAGTTTTGCTTGGCCTTATTATGAGGTATGTAAATAAATAGTAACCAACTCACTAGTCCTTGAGATCATCCGGTATTGGTATTTCAAACTTGTGGAAAGTGTTTTTGTCAATGGGCGTCTTTGATGTTTTTACTCTGAGTCGATCTTTTGGCACTATTTCTGTGTAGCAGTTGTCCCATTCTAAATATTCTATCACGAGGAAATCTCCTCTCATCATCTGAAAGTATTTTCAAAACACAGTTGTCAATCATGTCAATTTAGAATAAATATAAGCATATTTAAATAACCCACTTTTTCAGATTGAAATTACATATATTTATGTGTTGTAATAAAATGTTACATACCTATTAAGTTTCTTACTATATCTTAAGACTTGTTTTTAAAGACTAGCAAAGATAAGGGTGCTCTAACAATGGATGCAAGAAGGGGGTCAAGTCTACAAATCTGGAGGGATACAAAATACTGGTTTAGGATACTAGTTATGGTACCTATCTACAATGAAACCAATGTATTGTTATATAATTATGATATAAAATAAATAAATGAATAATTTTAAGAAAAAATAAAAATAATAGTGATGGTGTAATTCAATACCTTGATATTTGCTGTCCACCACCCACATGCTTCTTTCTCATTTGACCTGGCAAAAACTTCAACCTCCTGGTTTTCCACATATTCGGTGTGTTTGCCAGTGTCTTTTGGGGGTAAAAAGACTTGAGAAAATGGGAACTTCGACTCAGGCTGCCAGCTACAACGAAATAAACCATGTAAATAAATATATAAAATTTCAAGAATACCGATAAGTAGTACAAAAAATATACAACTTACTCATTTTCAAAGGCTACCAGAACCTCATTGTCGAGCACGTCGGTGACAATGGCCTAAAAATAAAGAGATTTTTACAAGAATACGGTGATCCAATAACTGTAATGTGCTAGAAATAAATAACTCATCTAGGTCGTTTACATGGAATAACGAATATGTATAAATCCTACGCGGGTGGCCCCGTTTCGATCGGCAATAGCAGCTAAAAATACAGAAAAGCGGCTTAACAGCCGCACATGGAAAAATCACGCCCTGTCAGACGGACATGGCGTCCATTCCAGCCGCGATGATCTTCCCGAAGAAATATTTTTGTAAGTATACAACGGTGCGAGGCATAAATGCTTGAAAATAATTAGGTACATATGTCACTACTGGAATTAACATCAAGCAAACAGAACAATATTGTACTTCCCAATTTACAAACCTTATAATAAGCACCATTTTCACCGTACACCTCGACCGACAAATCCTCCATTTTGGTTTGAAAGCGTATTTGGCGTTTTCACTGCGAGGACGAATGCTCGTCGAAAATCTGCTGTCCAATCATTATTTAGAATTCATCCATAGACAATTAATATCACTTTAATTTTTTTTAAAGAAAAAGTGTATACAGGCCACCACAATCCTACTAGATTATGGATTAACATTTTTAAATTTAGAATATTTATATAAATACATTTTTTATACATTTGTTAGTATAAATAAATAAGTTATTTATTTATAACAACTACCGTTCATTATCATTTTTTTATTTCAAGAATTTATAAAATGTTTTTGTGTGTTCTATTCTGCAATAAGATTGTTCTATCCAAAATTCCAAATGAAGTGCCCAGCCGCTTATACAAAAATCATACAAAAATGTAACACTTAAGGTCGATTCACACATCAGTGAAGCTACAGTTTCGATACAGTTCGGGCACAGTACCGGCCATAGATTTAGTATTGCTACCGTTCCGTTTTTATATCTATGGTACCGGCACAGTGCGAAATATTCTTTCATACATAGACATATAACTTTATAATCTGTGCATCGAACGCACGACTGACGACACAGTGCTCTCAGTCACAGTGTCAGTCAGTCAGTGCCGACCACAGTGCCAACTGCCGTGAGCTGCCGTCTCATGAGCCGACTGCCGACACCGGCAACCACGGACGTATTCATTGACAAAGATACACTTGTTGATGGTTAAGCAAAAACACAGAGTTCTGTGCGGGATTGTTCTGCGATCTGCGAAGTGCGGTCTATAGCGCTTATTACATTATCCGATTTCTTACAGTCCAATCTAGGAAATCGAATAGTGTGATCGCAGTTAGAAACAGATCGGATTCGATTTGGAGAAATTGAAGGTCCTTCAAATTTGATTTCTAAATACTACGACTTAGAAATCAAATTGAATCGTCAAATCGGATAGTGTAATTACGTCTCTCTCTACCATGGTCTCTAAATTGAATCCCTTAAATTGAATAGTGTAATAGCTGCTTATGGTCTATCTTTCTTTTTCATATCTTTTTATATTGGTTGATATTTTGATAATGATATTGATTGGTCTGTGAGACCCTGTCACAGATTAAATAATAGTTAATTTAACTATTATTTAATCTGTGCCCTGAGCCTGTTGTGTGTACTGTGTACCCAACACAGCTGTTTCATTTATTACGTTTAATTGATTGTATTTATTTATTTATATTTTTTATTGAGGTACATACATACATAAATGTAATTCAATCTTCCTTCCTTCCATTTTTTATTTTATAGTGATGAATACAATTATCTTAGACGACGTCACAATAAAACACAAACGATAATCAGTGAGCTATACATATTACTTCAATGACGATAATGTATTATCAGTATACTATTTAGTTTGTGGTATTATCTTATTCTGACATCCAGATATATCGCATGAATAGAATAGATTCAATTTCAACCAGATTACGATCAATTACAAGCAAATCCAGCGATTTTTACGTAGTCACTTTCACTTTATTTTTGATTAAGTTTGTGTGTAGCTTGTAGCTAGCGGTGCGGTGATTATTTATTTGTAAAACCCACGTAAAAGCCTTCCTCCACTAAGGTGTGTATAACATTCTTTGAGAAGTTTCTTTGGTAAAAAAATCCGGAGAATTTTATTATTAGTAAAGTACATTATGGATAGCATAGGTAATTGATTGAATTTTCTATGGTTTTTAGTGCTCGTCATGTATATAGATATTTTTTAAATTTAATACTAAAATATAAACGAAACCGTGTATTGTAATCTGAGAATTTAATAATGTAAACGAAATTAATTCTAGCTTTTTCAAGTATTTTCTACTTATATGTATTGAATTGAAAAAGTGCAATACTTGTTTTTATTAAATGTAAAGATTAAATTCATAATGTAAGGATAGTAATATTTATAGACATTTTGAATAAAATATTAATACTCTTATCTATAATATTAATGAAGGTAATAATTTATTTGTAGATGAGTGGTGACAATAATGTTATATTAGTAACGGGAGGCTCCGGGCTTGTTGGGCAAGCTATCAAAACAGTTGTTGAGGAGGAACAACGTGAAGGTACTAAAAATGAAACATGGATATTTTGTGGATCTAAAGATGGCGACTTAAGGTGAACATGAGTTTTCATAACATTTTTACAAATTATAAAATTTGGATCACTCATCTTACGGTCTATTTAACTGGTCCAGTTTTTAAACGACTTCTATCCTGTGGGATCCTAGACGTGGGAGCCAAGTGGAGGAAAGGAATTTTAATTACTTTTGTATTTTTTTATATTGTAACTTTTTAAAACCAAGTAATGTGATTTGAACTAACCTGCCAGTTAGTAAAATTTTCAAAGCCCTCTAACCGGACCATATATAAGTATTTTATTATCATTGACATAATCTCAGATGTGAGATGTCCATGCTGGACCATAGGCCTACCATAATTTTCCAATATGTTACAACCAGTCAGAAGCCTGAAAAATCGGAAACTACAAAAAATTTTACCTGTCCACTTCATATGGAATGGCCCTTAATCAATTTAAGTTTATAGCAATGTTTCTACTTATTTTACATTAAATGCCAAAGATCCTACTTGGGAGTGAATTGAAGTAGGTACCTATATGTATGAAATTGTAATTAAATTATGAATCACCAGTATGTAGGTATGGCTTGTTGATGAATTACAAATTCCTTAACATAATTACTCATTAATGTTACAGAGATAAGGCGCAGACAGAAGCTCTGTTTAATAAATACAAACCAACCTATGTGATACATTTGGCCGCTATGGTTGGGGGTTTGTTCCACAATATGGCGCATAACTTAGATTTCTTTGTAAGTTATTGGATTTTCTTTTTAACTTGTAATAGTTAATTAAAAAATAAGTATAACTTTTTTATAAACAAAATTATTTTTCTTGTAATAATAGTACAAGTATATTTGAGTATTAAATTCTTTAGAATATGAAGTATAAAATTTAGACATATCTGACATATCTGACTACTTACTATATTTTATGCGGCTATCATTGCTGGTATAATTGCTCTTCGGGGTCCGACCCTGAAGAAATTCGTTTTCAGCTCACTTGTAAAAACCTTGAAGTAGCAAGGCAGATACACCACAGAACGGGATATTGTTCCAAAGTTAAACTAAGGAGTTTTTTGTTGCCTTTGGTTCCAGAGAGAGAACATGGCGATAAACGACAATGTGTTAGAATCCAGTTACAAGAATGGAGTGAAGAAAGTAGTTTCCTGTCTATCCACCTGCATCTTTCCCGATAAAACCTCGTATCCCATAGATGAGACGATGGTAAGACAAACATTGGCAATCATTCCACAATCATAAATTGCATAGTAGCCCAATTGGAATATTATTATTATTATTATTATTTAAATTCAACAAAATATGTTAAATTAATTTTGAAAATTTAAAATTCAAGTAAAATATACTTGTTAAGTAGGATAATCGTCTTTGAGTCAGAATTGTTATAAAGTAGGGCTGGTTTGTTTTGAAAATAACTCTTAAGTACTTTGTAATAAAGTTCCAATTTCAAATGTTCAGATACACAACGGACCTCCACACGAATCCAACTACGGGTACAGTTACGCGAAGAGGTCCATCGATATCCTAAACAGGTGTGGGGTCAGTGCAATGTGGTCTTTGCGCGAAGGCGATAGGGTCGATTGTTAAACGATTGTCGCCTCGTTTCAGAGCGTACCACGAACAGCACGGGTGCACGTTCACTTCGGTAATTCCGTGCAACGTGTTTGGGCCCAACGACAACTTCTCACTGGAGTCCAGTCACGTCATCCCGGCTCTCATCCGGAGGATGGATGATGCAATTCGCCAAGGTTTGACAGATATGTCTTATTTATTTTAATTATTAATAAATTATATACACGGTATTAGGGTCGTTGAGTATACGAAATGTACATTTGTTAGAAATTTTCTTAAAAGTTATTCTGTTGTTACAGATGTGCCGACGTTCACTGTGATGGGTAGCGGCAAGCCACTTCGTCAGTTCATTTATTCCCTGGATCTGGCCAGACTGTTCCTATGGGTTCTACGGGAGTACCATAGCGTGGAACCCATCATACTGTCAGGTATACTGATCACTTATTTCATGGAATAAGCCTTTCCCATAGCTACAATACAACATAACCAATCCCAACAATATCTCACAAGTTGAAAAGGGACTGGGCAGCTTATCCACTTGCAACCCCTAAGGCTTGACTTGTTAGGCGACGGTAGCCACCTACCATCAAGTGAACCATCAACCTGCCTGCCGAACTTTACATTAAAAAATTATGTTACCATACCACTTTTGTTACCAAGATTTTTTTTCTCCATTAAATCTGCAATCAGTCTGTCTTCTATAAGCAGATGAGCCAAGGTTACCTTATATACCTTATCAAGGTTACCAAGGTTAAATAAAAATATATATATTTTAGATTTTTTGTCTGTCTGTACGTTTGTGCAAGTTAATCTCAGAAACGGCTTAACCAATTTAAATGCGATTTTCATTGTTGTATTGATGATTAGCTGGAATAAAATATAACTAGGATACTTTTCATCCTGAAAAAATGTTACCAAGTTGCTGGCACCACCTAGTTTTTAATATTAGTATGGATTTGTAATGTCCAGTGGACGAATCGGACGAGGTGTCCATAAGTGCGGTGGCAGAGGCCATCAAGGAGGCCCACGGCTTCGCAGGAACCATAGTGTACGACACCCAGAAGGCGGACGGACAGTACAAGAAGACCGCCTCCAACGGGAAACTGAGAGCGCTTCACCAGAACTTCGCCTTCACGCCCTTCCCTCAGGCCATTCGGGAGACTGTCGCCTGGTTCAAGGCGCACCGGGACTCAGCTAGGACTTGACCATTAAAAAATTATAAATAAACCAAGAAAAAATTATAAAGGCCAAATGATGTTTTATTTTCACCTAGTAATGACCTATTCACCACTGCACTGCAGTACTAAAATTTAAGGAACTGAATTTTAGTAAATTTCAATAAACTAAATAAAATGTGTAGGTAACTAAAAGACTAGCGTAAGGCTGTTTCAAAAAACCGCGGGGAGAGATAATCCATAGAATAGAGTAAGGATATAGTATACTTGGTACTATTTACTCTATGTGTTTACTTTTAATAACTGCCAGTGTTATGTACCTAAAATTCAATTTCCCAACATTGGTATTTAATGCTTTAGCTTGTCAGTTTTCTAGTTTAACACCCATGTAAGATGGTGCTCCTTGATTTAAATAAGTAATAAAATGTTTGAACTCTTGACACGAAGTGCTATATTATTGCTCTATACTTGACATTGACACTACATGACTGCAGGGGACTCTGTGGTATGTTACACATATAACTTTATAATCTGTGGTATGTTATATTTATTTACAAATTACAATTTCACATCCATAGAGTAACTTATAATATATACGGAAATAGAGACTTATCTTGGCTGTCTAAACGGGTAACAGCTTTGTGACGCCATCTGTATATTGTGTCCAGAACTAACACGTATGCGTCACAGAATAGGGTGGTAGTTATTTCATTATTTATTAATTGTCCTATAACAAATATGGGAATAATGCAATGAAACAAGTAGTAAAATTTAAAATTTATTTATTTCTTACTTTTAGGAATAATAATGCGATTCTTTGTTATGGTGTTTATTCTTTGAACTTCTTCACATCTATATCATCAGGATACCAATACATTAACAGAACAAAAAGCACATAGACATCCTATATTCAGTTAATATCCATAGTACAAGATACGGCCGTAAGAATATGTACCAATCGAGGATTAAATAAACACTTTTTTGTCGGAGCGGAGCCCGATATGTCCACAAAAATAATAAGAGTTCTATCTCAATTTGTGCACTACACCATCACTACACTACACTATCGAACCAAACCGGAGGAGCAGAACTCGACTCAACGGACGAAAAACCAACACAAAACACGGAAAAATATGCAAATTGCAGTAAAATTGGGACAAGAAAAACGACGCGTACGCTGTTCTTTAAACAGACATTTTGTTAGTCATGTTAGTGTTGCTAGTACAAGAACTATAATATATACCCAGCATGTACGGAAAAAAAATCACTATATTAGATTAAAACACAAGTATTCTAAATCAAATACGACAAAACCATGAAGCTATCTTTATCTATAGCTTCATGCATAAAACAATACCGAAACGGTACCATAAATATAAAATAGGTAATCGAAAGTATAAAATTTAATATTACAATAGGTTATTATTGTTAACAACACGATGTTTTTTATTTTAAATAAATAAAAAACGACTCCAGCACAGAATTGGACCGGCGCATTATGAAAAAGAAAGTAATGACTATTCTACCAAAATTTACCAATTTTATTGGTAAGTTTTATCATACGTTATATAGCAATTATAAATTATTCATAAAAAGCGACATCTACCTGATCATGCTCGAACTTAAATTATCTTAATTTAATAAAGCTGAAAGTGCTGCAATCTATTAATTGAATCTTGAACGATTTTTTGTTACACTACATCGTGTTCTAAGATAGTAGGCTCTGTTCACATCACACCACCAGCAACATTTGAATTGAATTAAATACATAATAAATCAAAATGATAACATTTAAATTAAATGATATACCCGAATTTTCTAAAAAAGAACGATTGGTTGTGGTCGGATTTATTGGAAAATCAGCTTGCCGGTATCCAAATAAAGCAACCCCACTCTTACCGTCAACTAAATATGAAGAAGTAAGTCTTTCAGTTTAATTTTCATTGTATTATCTATCTACAACTACATTCTGCTTCCGGCTTCGCGCGGATCTAATTTTTTCACAGAATTATATACACGAATCGAAAGTCTAAATAATGAGGGATATGAGCAGCCCGTCTGGTCTGGCTTCATTAACTACCTCCTAACAGAAGACTTAACTATGTGTTAAATTAAGTTAAGAAGTTATTTAAAAAAATAATATGGTACAACAAAAAATGCCAAATGCACAACTATCAATAACTCAATTATTATTTTTTTAATTGTGATTAAAAGGGGCAGATTTATACAATTAACTTTTCACATAGGATTAAGTAAAAGCAAATTAACTTGCTAAAAAGCAGAGGTTTATTGATACACTAGACATACAAAAAAGCTAAACAATTAACTTTACACTTTCAAGACTCCAATCTCCTCTGCTTTCCTTATCTCCTTAAATTTTATAATACATACTAAATTATTTTGATACATCTGTATAAAAATTTCAGAATGGTATCGAATGCCATTGGGACGAGCGACGTGGCATTTTGTATTTGCACGCGATAACATACTTTGATACCAAGCAACTTATCACACTTGCAAATGAGTTAAGTGAGAATTCGAAAACTATTGAAAAGGATGCAGACCCTTCACATTGGCTGGTGGCTTCGGGTGATTTGGCATCGGAATCTTGCAGGACGATAGCTTTGATGTTCCATTTGTGTCACATTGTTGTACTGTCCTCACCTACGCCAGTGTTTGACATTGATTACTTACGACTGTTCAAAGCAATTGATGCTTATAGGTGAGAATGCACTTATCTGTATACTGACCTTAACATAAAAAAAGGCAATAACATACTAACATACAATAGTCAATAATGAATCAATATTGAAAAGTTGTTATTTTATTGTTTTGCCTCTCGTGTTTGTTTCAGAACAGAGCTATCGCCTCGTACAGTGGCCGCTTTGGCTGCGGCTGAAGCGGGCAGCCCGTGGGAGACGCACGGACGAGCGTGCTGTCCGCGACTCCTCTTCCACTTCCAGAAGGCACCGAGACAGCTGCGGAAGTCACCCGCCGCCCTCAAGAGGCTCGAGCACGCTGTGGAGGATCAGCTCTATTTCATGTTGAGGAAGGCTAGAATTGTCACTAATGTGTGGTAAATCTCTAATGCCTGCTCTTAAAATTCAGCCATAGCAAATATATAAAAAAAATGATAAATACTGGCAGAAATTGTCAGTTGTATATCATGATATATTTTTTTACATGTTGCTTATGTCTTTTCTAAGACATTATTCTATTATTTTCTTTGGTCCATAAAGTGATAAATAGTAATATAATTTAATCGCTTTTCAGCGCCAAATCGTTATTCGCGATACCAAAGAACGAGGAGTTCGTATATATGAGTACGGACGAAGAGTTGGGGTGCGCCCGGGACGTGAGCGTCCTGGTGCGGGGCCTAGTCAACCTGTGTTCGGGGATTCCCCGCCCGGCACCACCAGAGCGCGCCACCTTCGCACAGTTCCTTCAGGGACACGTCGATCTGGCCTTTGGCGAAGGCTTCGACGACAACGTCCGCCGCTATGCGGGCACCTCTTACTTCGCGGTGAGTTTCTCCCTAGTTGTTAAGTAATCACCGCATTCAATCGAAAGCAGGCAAGAACTAACGCGTGCGTAAGCGAGATGGAACATACTATTGTTGCTCCTCTACCGTTTGGTATAGCCTGAAGATGAATTTTGTTTTAAAATGAAAAAGCGTGTCATAAAATGGTTATCAGTTGCCGAGTGCGGAATCTTGGCGGACGGCGGCGGCGGCGTTGGCCCCCGTCTACCTCGAGTCTCCCGAACACTTGGAGGACGACGACGAATTCCGCGGCGCTCTCTACGACGCCCTCGCCACTGACGTCAGATTCTCCAAGGCCAGATGTGCCAAGGTACATTCTTATCAATTATAATAATCTTTGTTTCATTAACAACAATAATAACTTGTGGTCTTCCCATCTCGGAAAGATCTAATACGAAATGAAATGCTAACAGGTGCTGCCGATAGCGCAGGCGGCGTACTCGGAGGGACTGCCGAGTCACTACTCGAGCCAGCAGCACGCGCACAAGACGCGCGTGGCCCTCGCCGAGCTCGAGTCGATGGCCCGCGGTCCCGTCCTGGGCGCCGCCCGCGCTAAGCTGCGGGCCGCCTGCGCCCACGCTTGGCGCTCCAGGCGCGTGTGCGAAGCGCCCTCGCTCACCAACAACCCCTGCATCGAGCCCGAACAGTAACTAACGCCAACTAAGTGCATCCACGCTCACTTGGCAGATCGAAATGTAACTACATATATAAACATTTGCAGTGACAGCACGAAGGAGCACTCGTCGGGCGTGCGCTACGTGAGCGCGTGCAACTGCGGGCGCAGCAAGTGCTCGCGCGACGACCCGTACTCCGTGCGGCGCGCCAACTACACCTTCTACTCCCACGCGGCGGACGAGTGCGCGCACTGCCGCTCGCTGCTCGCGCATCACTACCCCGTCTTCACCCCCTCCACGCCTACCTACCGCGCCGCCCCCCTCGCCCCCATTGCGCCCGTAGCCAGCGCCCCCCCAGCCACCGCCTCCGACGAGAGCTCGGGCGAGTGGTCGCCCGACGCGCTCTCGCCCGGCCCCGCCACGCCCGTCACGCCTCGCACGCCGCCCGCCACTTCTCCCCCCGACGATCAGTGTCAGCTGCTGTCTCTCGCGAAGGACCAGGCAGGTAAGTGTACCATGCGAAATTACATTGATTTGATGGTGCAATATTTTGGTTCTATGAATAAAATATGAATTACAGAGAAGGTGATGACGCGCCAACCGTCGACCACGGAGTACCTGCCGGGCATGCTGCACGCGAGCAGCCCGCCAGGCCTGCTGCCGGCCTTCCCCAGCTGGAGCCTGGTCTGTCTGGGCGCCTCCTCCCTCTACTCGCACAACATCGGCCTGCCCGAGCACCTGCAGCCCGGCTTCCTCCCGCACACCAACTTCCTGCTTCCATGGGACTGCGCAGTGCGGTCCGTCACTTTCTTATCCAATATTCATTGATGTCGATCGATACAACTTGATCGAGCGTTTTTAGTGAGTCAGGATTTTTTTCCGTTCAGACAGGCTGAAGGAATAGAATAGAATAGAATAGAATAGAAAAACATTTATTTGCAATACACATGACACACGAATACATATAAAGATAACAAAACAAATAAAATACATACATTCATTTTTCACATTTAAAAGACAATATATACTTAAATAAAAATCCCATTCAGTGTGCGCCATGGCAGCAAAAAGGTATCTGGCTCAGCATGAGCTGATGCAATGAACAGCGCTGATTTTACGCCAGTCCTAAATTGAAAGTCTCACGCCGGCGGAATACGCGTCGTTATTATTGCACTCGTTATAGTATTGTAATCGAACCCCTCACCACAATCCAAAAGCAACAGTACACTATTCCTGATCAAGTCTCCCCCAGTTATCGTTCATCATTATTATTATTATACCTGAAAACTAAATACTAAATACCTGGCTCAAGTGTTTATTCACCTTTTTGTCTCTCAATTAATAAAGCAGTATATTTGGCTTTGAAACTAAATTTCGACTTAAGATTACGGAGAGGGGGAGGAATATTATTCCAACACTTTGAAGCCAGGTATCGGAAGCTACCACTGAATGCTGCTGTCGAGCAATAGGGAATATTCAATGTATCAACCGGACGTCTGCAAACATAGGAAGGATAACGCCAATTCAATTTTTTAAATAAATACTCAGGTCTTTTAGTACCAACCACTTCAAATATTAGGGTTGCATAATAAAGTTGTTGCCTGGCATTCATACGCAAGATATTGTATTTATTCAAGAAAGGTGTTATATGCGATCTAGGAGGCACCTTCACGCAGAAACGTAAACAGGCATTTTGCACTCTTTGAATTAATTTGTGTGTCTTCTTAAATAAACAGGGACCATATACAACCAAACAATAATTCAATTTGGACAAAATAATCGCTTCACAAAGTTTAAAACGCAAATTTACACTTAGGACATCTCTAATTTTGTACAAAACTTTCAGACGGTAAAAGCAGTTTTGGACTAGCTCAAGCACATATTTTTCAAAACGTAAATTTCCGTCCATCATAACTCCGAGATTGCGCGCTTCATTTACTCTGACAACAGATTCACCATCAATTTTTATATTAGGGTCAGACGCGGCCATGTTTTCTATACTTTTTTTTGAACCCAGTAACATAAATTTAGATTTGCTTGGATTGAGGACTAAACAATTTGTTTTTGACCAAGCAGTTATTGTTTCTAGGTCTTCATTTATTCTTTGGATTACATCTTGTGTATGTTCACTTTTACAAGTCATATATAATTGCAAATCATCAGCATATAAATGGTAAAAGCAGTTCTTAATATGTTGGGTGATGTCACTGGAATACAAAATAAATAAAAGCGGACCCAAAATTGAACCCTGAGGAACGCCTCTGTTGACTGTCATTGGTTGCGATCTTAAAACCACACCGTCATCAGAAACAAATTCAACTATCTGTCGACGCCCAGAAAGATAACTATTAAACCAAGAAACTGCTGAAGGAGAAAAACCATAATACGATAATTTTGAAAGTAACAAAGAAGTATTAATTGAATCAAAAGCCCTGGAATAATCCAGGAGTACTAAAATTGTGCCCATTCTAGAATTATGTGCATTTAAAACATTGTCAACAACATCAATAAGAGCTGTGGCAGTGCTCCGCCCTCTGCGAAAACCTGATTGGTGTTCAGGTAAAATAGAAAAGAAACCAATTGATGTTAGCGTCGCTTATAAAAAAGCAACGCCTCAGGTGCTGCAAGTGCGCTGCCAACCATAGTATCACGTATCCAAAGCAGAGCCAACTTTGAAAAGTTAATTTCCTATGTAGATACTGTCGGGATTCGAACCCGGACCCCTGAGACGGAGCGCAACGTAGACATAGTGCCATTTAGTCGATCATTTAGTGTATAATTGTATTATGGTCATACCGCTTACACGTGTGTATGCATGAACTTAGTTAAGCAGTTATTATACTTTTCAATTTGTAGGAAACCAATTTAGGAACCTAAGTAGTGAACTAGTGATTACACTACACTAAATTGATTTCGAATTCGAAGATATAGAGTTTAAAATAGATAATAGAATCTAAAATCTAAATTGGATCCAATCTGTTCGGCGATTACACCTTCCGATTTCCTAACTTGGTTTCCTTCAAATTGAATAGTGTAATAACCGCTTTATTCTTATGGTGATTGCATTAGCGACCAGACGAGCGCATGGCGCGTGGAGCGACCCGTCACGTGGGTCGGCGCCGGCGCGGGGAGAAGCGGCCGCGCCAAACACTCCTCGTCCGCCCCGCACCACCCGCTCACCGTCAAGATATTCATCGGCTTCGAGTACGAGTGCCCCAGGGGACACCGGTTCATGATGTCGTCGCCAGAGACGGTGGTGAGCGGCAGCGCGGCGTCGGGCGCGGCGGGCGCTCGGCTGGCGCGCACGGACATGCCGCTGTACGCGGCGTGCGTGTGCCGCGGCCTCGTGGCGCAGCTGATGCGCGTGCATGCCGTGACGCCCAAGGCGCCCGTGCACGTGACGCTGGCGCCGCGCGTGCGCGCCACGCCCAGCGGGCCCGTGTTCACGCCCGCGCCGTCCGACCACCCGCCCGCGCGCCTCTCCGCCTCTGCCTACTGGGTGCTGCGGCTGCCCTTCGTCTACTGCGACGAGCGCACCCCCCTGCTCCGCCCCGCCGCCCCCGCTACCCTCAACGCCCCCGCCGCGCAGGGCGCCCTCCTCGCGCCGCTCTTTGGCCTCACAGACTAACATCAATACACCGTTAGTGAATTCTACGAATATGAATCAAACCTCAAGTTGGGCACCCTAAATAGGCTCACGCCTGGACAACTCCTTAGTATTGCTCCCACCTTTAGGATGGCTCAGTCAAATACCAACTTGCCGCACTCGACTCGGTGGAACGCAGAGCTAGGAGACTCATTGGCGACAGTTCATGTTTATATCCAAACTAATATAATGATATTGTTACTGATCGTGATGGCGCACGTTCAGTCTTTTTCCCCATACCAAATGTGCCCAACGCGCCAAAATAAAATAAAAAGAGTACATATGAATATTTATAACAATGTATTTATTTGGATGAAATTCATTTATCTAGCCTGCATATGGGGTTGGAGTGAACCATCTGAAGGTCCACCTTGGGTCCGACCAGGTCCCGGATGTTGTTGAGCCCGTACTTGATCATAGTGGGCCGCTCCAGGGACAGGCCCCAAGCGATCACATTCACGTCTTCGGGCAATCCCATCGGCAGCAGCATCTCTGGCCGGAACACGCCAGAATTCCCAATCTCTATCCACTTGCCTAGACCTGTTGCCAGAAATAAATGCTTTTCTTACCAAACGTGAACATATGTTGAATATGTTGTTACAAAAAATTATAATATAACAGTTGGGCAAATGTTATATTACATTTTTTTAAGTTCTAATGTCTATAACTGTACAATATAACAATATAATTATTTTAATTTAATTAAGTTTACAAAAATAACTGACTATAAGACAAAAATAAAATCTTTATCTATTTTATTTCAACATGGTTTCATTATGTAGGACTATTATTACCTAAGTTAATTTTTTTTATTATTATTAGAGATTTGAATATATTTTTTATTCTACATAAAAATAGGCCTGAATAGGGGAATAGGCCTCAATAGTCATGCCTTACTCGCACTTGGAAACCCAACGGCACAAACCTGTATGGTAAGCGAATATCTCCATGCTGGGTTCGGTGTAGGGATTGTAGGCGGGCTTGAACTGGAGCCGCTGGAAGCCCAGACGCTTGAAGAACGCATCCAGCACCCCGATGAGGTCTGCCAGCCCCAGGCCCCGGTCTGCCACCACTCCTTCCACCTGGTGGAACTCCGCCAGGTGCGTCGCGTCCAGCGTCTCGTTGCGGAACACCTGTCGACAGAACAATTAACATTCTGTGCTATAACAACAACAGAATAACGCTGAAGTGAAGAATATGGGAATTAGTCTTTTTTAATTCCAGAAATTCCCTGTTTTAATATTTTATAAAATTCAGATTATAAATTTTACTTTCAGTATAAGTTCTTCTTACCTAATGGTATTAGTTTCAACTTTTGAAACAAAAATAAACCGATGGCCTGATCTCCGTACATACTGATTGATATCTAGGACAAGCTAGGCCTCTGATAGTAGTTTCCATAGCTGAAGAAAGTATACCTTATCAATGCTGAAGTACTTCTGCGGTGTGAACTGCTCTTGCTGGGCCAACTTGTACAGCATCCGAGCGCTCACCGCTGTCGTGTGTGTCCGAAGCAAGTTTTTCTGCGCCTCCTCCATTTTCCAATCATATCTATAGCCCTGGAGCGGACAACACAATCTTAACTAATAAATGCGAACGTGAGTTTGTTTCTTTGTTACGCTTTCGCGCTTACTACTCGTCATGAAATTTTGCATACACATTGCCAGGGATACAGAAAAAAACATTTGGTACCTTTCATTGGGAAAAAAAGTACCTACTGTTCTTGAGGGATCATTTAAAAATAAAAAATTTCAATGCCTGACAAAACATACTCCTATGAGCAAGAGACTGATTAAACGTTTTAAAATCCAAAAAAGGGGCGAAACAGTTATTTATTCATCATTAAGATCAGTTTTCAAATCAATTAAGATGTAATTTTAAATCACTGTGACATTAAAATTTATGTTTGAAGAGAGCAATAAGTATGACATTTTAAAATTTAAATTTGAAGAGAGCAATAAGTATGACATTTTAAAATTTATCTTTGAAGAGAGCAATAAGTATGACATTTTAAAATTTAAATTTGAAGAGAGCAATAAGTATGACATTTTAAAATTTAAATTTGAAGAGAGCAATAAGTATGACATTTTAAAATTTAAATTTGAAGAGAGCAATAAGTATGACATTTTAAAATTTAAATTTGAAGAGATCAATAAGTATGACATTTTAAAATTTATCTTTGAAGAGAGCAATAAGTATGACATTTTTAATAAGTTAAGATACATACTCTCAATATTTAAAAATAATGATAAAATAAAAAGTGAAATTCATACAAATAAAACAAAAGCACAAACCTGTGAGCCATATCCGCCTTCGCTGTGAACCTTCTTAACCCTTTCCAAGTAGTCCATGGGGAATTTAGTACTGGTGGCTGGTGATGACACAAAGAATGTGTCATGAGCGTCTCTAGCGGGATGCTGCTGCGGTTGGAACAGAGCGTCAAAGTTCCAGAAGGAGCTCTCGACGTAAAGGTTCGTTGGCATTTCAGTGAAACCCATCTCGAGGAATATTTCTCTGAACTCTGAGCGCACTTTTAGTAACGGATGTAGGTGTCCACATTCCGGGGGCTGACCTAATGAGATAAATTATTTATTTTAGGGGAAAATTATAATCCATTCACTTAAGTGTTTAGTGATTTTTGTTTAGTGGTTAAAATCAATGTGCCCTGCCGCTACCACATAGGTCTGATAAACAATTAAGTATTTAAAACTGTTTCTTTTGAAATTCAAATCCAAAATAAAAGTAAAATATTGACAATATTTATGTGAACTTGGTTTTTTAGGTTTTGGAGGTCAGTGGACAATCCGAAACGTATTTAAAAGCCTTTAATTGAGTAATAAAATCTTAATCTTGATCTTGTACAAGATAATTATTAGAAAAAATAATAATACTGAAACAGTTTAAAGGTACAAACAAAACTCACCTAAAGCATCAAAGTTATAAGGTTTAAATTCCAAGTTCTTCCAGGCTCCAGTCAACAACATTTCACTTGTTAAATCTGTTTCTAACTTTTTGATTTCCTTCGCATATTTAAGGCCCTTTGACACTAGAAAGTTTGTTACACTAACTTCTTGGACCAGTTTTCGCTTTTTGTATTCACTTCTGACTTTGTCATTCAATGTGTCTATGCCCTTTTTTAATTCATTCAGATGCTCTTGTACAATGTCTTGGATACTGTCAACTTTGCGTTTCACCAACGGTGTTCCGCCAGATTTGTCTATCGCGATCCACCCTGCAGACATGGCTTTGCTGAAACCTACTTTGGCATTTTCAACTCTCTGAAATCAAGCATAAGCATTATGTATTTATTTATCATTACAGAATTACCCAAAACAATAGTGTAGTCATCTTTATCTAATAAAAAACAATAATAAATATTATCACCTATTTATAATTTAATAATACAATGTTTACAACAAAAACAAAACATTCAAAATTAAATTTTAGGTGGACTGTCCACATCACAACTTGGTTATTAATTTAATATTAATGTAATTGAATAGTTCATAAAATAAAATCTGTTACTTTTTCAGATGTAAGTACTTGCCCTGACAATCCTGACAGCAATAAGTCCATCTAATTTTTGAAAAATATCTATTATTTTTTAAGTCTTATTGAATTCCGAGTAAATAATGTTTAGTATAGGTTTAGTAAAAATAATACTATTATTTGACGTGTCTAGAAATTCTAGAAAATAAGGTTATAAAATCTACCTTCATAAGTTCCGCTTGCGGAATGCCGGCTTCTGGAATGCTCCTGTATAAAACAGCTTCGTGGCTACCGTTGTCAGCAACTTGCCTTCCTTCATCTGTTAATTCCCATTTGGAACTTTTTTTAAGTTCCAAAATAACCATCTCTAAAGCTTCTAAACTTTTCACCACACCGACAATTTTTTGGTGGTCCTCATTAAGAACGCTCGCTAATTTCAGTGTGTCCACTTTGTCTTCAGTCTCTAAATGATGTAAAATACTTTCATTCAATTCCATTTTGACCTAATTAACTAATTATATTAGTATTTCTTTCTGCTTCAAAACTAAAATAAAATCTTTAATAAATATTTGAATAAATATGATATTGGCTACTCTATGTGCTTCAATGATTGACATTGACAGCATTGGACATAACAGAAGAAAAAAATACAAATAAGTGCTCGGTATGTTATTATTACAATAAGTTAAAATTTAAAATTCTGTTTTATTACTTCTTCTTATTCATGTAACTTCCACCCATAGTTTTCCATATAAAAATTTTATGCTCTCGTAATCAAGCGCGGGCATAATTTAAAGAATAATTACTTTTACTCAAATAAATTTTGTTCTTTGATTAAATAATCGCTATATATTATATTCTGTGATAAGTTAAATTGACTTGTGAAAGCTGTCATTAGTGATTCTTGTCATGGCCGTTCGTGGCATGGAGTGTTGCCATCTATACGGATTTATCCGTATATATACGGATTTTCAACTTCACATACGGATAACTTTCACTTACGGATTTTTATATGTTCAGAAATATAAACTAATAATAATGATAACTTTATTAGGATTTGAGAAATACAACAAGTAGTATTTAACATATATATACGAAACTAAATAATATTGGGAAATGTTAGTCATACATAGGTATAGCAGCAATCAACTAAGATGAAATAGTTAATGGGGATTCCCCGACTTTAGAATATTTGTTGTTGTAGCATTAGAGCGGGAAGCATTATACATTTATATTTTGCACGAAGGCGATAGAAGATACAAACATTGCCTTGTTTTAGTTTCTTTTGTCGTGACTTGTTTTCAGAATACAGTCAATTGTTCATTTTCCTAATTTGATAGAGCAAGAAAATATAATCATATAACGTACTTGTTGGGCAACACTGCCTAACAAGTATCTGTTAGAGGTTTGATTTTTATAGTAGTGATAAATTTAAGAAATATAATTTGGAATGTGATTTTAAAAAATAGTTGCTTTTAAGATTTTAGTAAAAAATATTCTTTAGAAATTATATTGTTTAGTAAGTTTTAATATAGATATTTATACATAGCTACGTACCAGGAATATTAAGTGAATAAATTGACGAAAAGAAGCAATATGGAAAGTCTTAAATTTTTTAAAGAGTATCTATTTTTTTAAGAGTATTGCACCATTGTATTGATTTCGATTATTTATCAATTATTGAAAAAATCAACACAAAAACAAATTCATTTATTTATTTAAAATCATACATTGTCAATTTAATTTTTCATAAATGAAACCTCTGAAAATAGTTTTTTTTTCAATTGCTATTTTTCTTACAATATAATACACATTTAGGACCCAGGTACGGATATTACTTCGTATAAGGTTGGCAACACTCTCACTTCTTGCTTGACAAATTGACATAATATAATATTTTTACTCTACGTCGTGGCTCCTGTCTGGCCGTAATTCCGCGAACTGCAAACTGAATTTGCAAATTATATTTATTCCATTTTTGATTTTCAAGATATAGCAAATCAAAGTAGGTACCTACATTAATCGCAAATAATACTAATATATATATATATGTTTAAGTGGCCTTTAATCCTTTAATATATGTGCATATTACATTATAATTATAATATAGCTACTGTATCATGTATGACACCATAATTAATTTATATCATTGACCGCTTCATTTTTTATCGTCATTGCACTGAAAGTTCAAGGTTTATTATTGTGGTTGTGAAATAAAGGAACTTTGGTCTTTTTCGTACAGCTGAAAACAGAAAAGGAAGTTGGAAAAACATTTATTTATTTTGAGTTGCTGAAATTGCATCAAATGTAAGTATACTTAAGTAATAAAGTTAGATTGTCATTTTTAATTCCACGTAGGTTGACTTAAATTTTTATATCATTATAAATTTGTATTTTTTCTCTAAATATTAATTCTTTTCATATTATAAGTAAAGTCAAAATTCTATTGTATTGTATGTGCATATTATGTGCGTCCTGTGGTTTAACTTAAATTGCCAAAGACATGCACATGTCGGCTCTTTTCTTGGCAATTTTTTTTCAAACGCACTGGCAGTTCCAAAGTGTAACACAATTCTTTTGTTCCAGATGTCGAGATTGGATTTGGTAATATTTGGAGCCACGGGCTTCACTGGGAAACATGCAATAGCAGAACTAGCCAGAATAGCTAAGAAGTACCCTGGACTAACTTGGGCAGTCGCTGGCCGCTCTGAAAAGAAACTCGATGACATACTAGCTGAAATGTCCAAGAAAAGTGGTAAGAATCCTTTTTATTTTATTGAGCTAAAATACTTTTTATACACATATTAATTATAGATTATTTACTTTTTATTTATGAATGGGGTAAATAATATTTTTTCACATTTAAAAATATATATAAACTTTAAAAAATATGTAAGTCCACAATGATTAGCAAGATTGCAACCTTTTCATATTTATTACAACTGATAAAATGTGTGTCTTAATGGAAAATTTTGATTGCACAAAATTATTAGTCTTTATTATCTTATCATGCTTCATTGCATTTTTTTAAGTAAGTATTATTATTTTCGATTGTTTTTATTATTACTTACTTTTGTAGTTTATTGTGTGATCACAATCTACTTTTTGTTCAATAAAGAAAAACTTTTTTTATTGTGTAGGAATAACTAATTACATTTATAGAGACATTCCTAGCTTAGTTTAGTTAGTCAGCGTTAAGCACCCAACTTTGTCTGCATAACTTTGTATCTAAAATATAGCCTATGTTTCTCACTGATGTAGCTTTCTATACTTAATTAGGTGAAAAAAATTTCAAAATTGGTCCAGTAGTTATTCATTACCTACTAACAAAAAATACAAATCTTTTCTTTATTATATTAATACTAGCTGGTGTCCGCGACTTCGCCCGCGTGAAAAAAGTAGCCTATCCCGTGTCCAGTACGTCTAAATGTTTATCTACCAAGTTTCATGAAAATCAGTCAATTCGTTTAAGAGTTATGGAGGAACATACATACATACACTTACAGATTTATTATTTATTATTACTTAAATATAAATTGCATCTTGCTTCATGTATAGCACACAAGAAAAGTGCTTTATCAGTTTCGATTACAAATTCCATTCATTTCAAAATTCGCTAAGGCTTAGATTTGAAATATGTATTGAATAATGATTGACATAACTACAACATACACAGAATGTTCAATCTTGGGGTGATAAAGCACTTAATTTGTCGAGTTTACATTAGAATGTGTGCCTTAATTCTTACTTTAAATGAGTAAATCTAATTGGTAAATAAAACAAATAAAAACATCAGAATCTGCTCAATTATATTTCTTCCTGCTTACTTAATTGATTTTTCTATAATAACTTTAATAAAAAATCTGTAACATCATTTGTAATAAAATATTAAAGTCAAGGTTTAATATAAGTATTACCAACATGACTTCTTTATAATTGGCTCTGTCTAAACACCAAGCCAATACTACCTTAATCCATTATTCATCATCATTATCAGCCCACAACTGTCCATTGTTGTACAACAATTATTATGCCTTTTTTAATTGGCTAAATACTTACTTAGTGCTTAACTCATTTAAGCTTCTATTGTTATCATGGATTGTTTTGTGTATCGAAATTATACATTTTTGGCATCATACAATGGAAACCAGTTTCGAGGATGACGTAACGCGCCTCTAAATCGGCCGGTAGTGGTTGTTTTCTGCGTATAGGTAAATCTAAGATGATGAAATTCGCCAAAAAAATTGTCATTTTTCATTTTCATCATACATTCTGACTCAATTTTGGATAAGGTGTCGCTGAGCACAGCAAGAATGATTAGAGACTTTATTCTGCGTGCGCGCGAATTTTGAACAATTTGGAACTTTGTAGTGTTGTTTGTGTCCTTAGGCGACAGTAATCACTTACCATTTGATGGTAAGTCAGCCTGCCTGTCGCCTTTAAAAAATTAGAAATATCATTTCGTCCTCAAAATTTTCGTATTGTCTTTCACAATAAGTCGTTTCGTTTTAAAAAATATCTCAAAAATTAATTAACAAAAATGCGCTGTCACATTAATGTTAATATATTATCCTCTCAATTAAGTATATCTGAATTGTTATTTTTAACAAGAACATAAGAACGCAATATTATATAGGCTGCTAATGAAGTAGGTAATCTAACCAGCCTTCACAATGTTGACCTTGTGGTTGCGCGCTGTGCGGCAACCGGAAAATCTTTTTAAAAATAATATTTACTTATAATAATATAACCGAGGTACACAATACATACACATAATAACTTGCAAGTTATTATGATGTTTGTCATAATTTATTATGATTTTTTTTTTAATTATATAGTATCAAGTAGGTACACATTAATTTGATAGATAGTTTTATATAGTTCACAAGTTCAAATTGGTGTTAATTAATTTAATTCTTGACAAAGTTCACAAAAATATGTGCGATAGCTTATCCGATTCAGAATGTCGTATAGAGAAATGTATTAAAATGTTTTACCACTAGGTACATGACCAAAAGTTATAAACAAATTAAGACGAGAAAGAAAAGATTTAGTTTTTCGCTAATAATCCAAAACCAATTTAACGATAACGAATTAAAAAAAAAAAAGATTCATAATGAAGACGAAATTTCTATTAACAAAACTCCTTACTTCCGGATTTAATATGATGTAGGTAATATAGTAATATACTTATTACTTATACTTATAAACAAAGGTTTAGAGGCGGCCGTAGAAGCCATGAAAGATCGTATTTTTAGCGTTAAATAAAAATTATAAATAATGGAAATAGATATCGGGGAGTAGGAAGATTTTCATTGTAAATTTCTTTTAGAAAACCAAAGATTTTTAATGATTTTTTTTATTTATCGTTTTGGAATTATTAGGGAAATACTTAATGCCTTTTTTCTAACTTTAATTGTTTTAAACTTTTTCAATTGTTGATTTGCTGGTAAATCATTTTAATATATTTTTCTAGACATAATTGCGAATGCAATGAGTTATCGCATTTATTTTTAAAAGCTTTATCAAGAATCAACAAATTCGAACTTTGAACTAGACTATACTATAGATAACTATTTTAAATTATGAATCATTAATGTTATTATGCATATAAAAATATTAATTTTGTTATTCATGATAAAAAAAAAATCAAGAAAAGGTTATCAAGATCAGGTGAAAAAAATGCATTGGCTACTCTTATATAAATAAATTTATTTTCCAGTACAGTTGAAAGCAAAGAAAGCTATACCATAATAACATTCGAAAATAGATTATTATAAGTTGTAAAATGGCGATTACTATAAATTGGGTTCTCAATGGGAATTGTAGGTGAAGATCTCGTCAGCACGAAGAAGATAATAGCGGACGTGGGAGATGAGAAGTCGCTGAAGGAGATGAGCAGTCAGGCGAAGGTGCTGGTGAACTGCTGCGGCCCTTACAGGCTGTACGGGGAGCCGGTGGTCAAGGCCTGTGTCGACACTAACACCAACTACGTCGATGTCAGTGGGGAACCGCAGGTCTGTTTTTTACCAAAAACAATTATTTTCAGGGTGATCATAAAAAAAATATGTCGATTTGATAAAGTTAAATACACTGTCTCCCTGTCACCTCTTAATTGATTTTATCGATTAAATAATAATAACATTAAATATTTTCACACATTCCACACTAGCAACTAATGCTTGTATTCTGGATACCAGACAGTTGATATACTACATAGATTTTTTTTGTAAATACATACATATTATAAATACTACAAAACATCCAACTAGCCACTAGACCAAACGTGTCGTGATCATTGTGCTAGGTACTGTGGTCACCAGCGCACTTGTGTTGGTATTACTTGTGATCATTCATTGGCTACCGTAGCCACTTACTATAAAGTAGACGGTCCATAAGTGATCTGTCTGTGTCTTGATAACCTTCGCATAAAAAAAAACCGGATTCAACTCGGAGCGTTATAGAATTTTGTGGATTTTTTTTAGTATCATAAATGATATTGTTTCTAAATAATATAAAAATATTTTTTTTATTTGCTAGAATACTTGAAATCACAGTTTAGTCCGTTTTCAAATACATAAAGATAACTATAATTATAAAATCCATATTGTCAAATATACAATTAATAATACAATTCAAATATAAAATACTATTCAAAATTCATACCAATTATTTATAGTTTATTTTTATAATTTAAACATTGACGTTGCAACTATTTACACAGCTCGGATTTACATTATGTAGATGTCTGCAATTTGTATTGTACATTTTGTATTTAGTATTGTATTTTAATTTTTGTGTTGAGAATATTTTTATATTGATAAAAATAATATCAAATAGCATGATCCTAAATTATACATACGCTTATACAGATAGGCTGATTGTTTTACAGATGCAGAGGCCGTTTGGTTATTATGAAAAGCAATATTTACATAGCTATCTAAATATAAAAAGCCATAAAGATTTTATGATTCGTTCCATAATGCCAGACCATCGTTCGTAAATTACGTAATCATATAGACGTTATTAGCAGCGCCAGTGACGCATTTGTGTTCAATTGGCGCTCATGGTGATTATATTGCGTTTATCTTTATACTGACGAGGGTTAAACAAACGAAAGCAAAGATGAAACTCTTTTTTATGAGAAAGAGTGACTGGCAGGCTGACGGTCCCATTGGTTAGTTCGTCCCATACAAGCATAAGTTAGGTACTCCCGAGGGATACATATCGGCGCACCTGTCTGTCTGTTACCTACATTACGAATTCATGTGTGTATATATATGTATGTAATATATGTATATTTCTAAAGATATGGTAACTATCACAATCCTACTAAATGTTATTAACTTAACTTTTAGATTAACTTTTTATCCTGGAAAAATCTCAAGATGTTAGGATCATGTGTGATTTTCAAAAAAGGACCCACAGCCCGTACGAGTCGCGAATACAGCTTGTAATAAGTAATTAACATTAAAGTATAACTATGCTTTAAGTCTGTCACTACTAATATAAAATATTATTACACTTATCATTGGAATTTTTAGAACTTAGGTGATCTGGACATTAAAATAAAAGTTTTTATGGGATTCGTATATTATTACATAAAAAATTTTTGTTGCGCAAAATAAAATTGAAGTGACCTTGTATTGACTTGAAAGCTTTTTATTAAGTTATTGTTGCACAAATAACTTAACATTGTTAGTAAATGCATAAATTGGTTGATTAATGCAGTTCATAGAGACAATGCAACTGGAGTACGGCAAAGCGGCGCGCGATGCCGACATCTTCATTGTGAACGCCTGCGGATTCGACAGCATCCCCAACGACCTGGGGGTCATCTTCTTGCAGGACAAGTTCGAAGGTGATTATCCTCAAGTACTTTGCGAAAGATTCAAAAAATTTCTATTATTTTCAACTTTTCCTCAACGCGAAGATCAAAAGCTGTTGGATTGTGGAAGTTTATGGGGAACTTTGGATGGGAATAAGGATATATGTACTTATATGAGGATTTTGACATTTTCCAGGCACCGTGAACTCGATCGAGTCGTACATAAGTATGCACATTCCTCCCGAATTCAGCCACGAGGTGAAGAAATCGGGACTCATCAACTACGGCACCTGGGAGTCCATTGTCCACGGGTAAGCATTTCATTGAAGGAACCATGAATCTTTAATCCAAGCAAAAACGGCAGAACAGATTTCGATGAAATTTAGCACACAGATAGCTTATTACCTGGAGTAACATATAGGATTTTTTTTGTATTTAAAAAATTGAAATATACTTGGTTACTTGAAAAATGATAGGTTTCTTTGGGATTTTGGGAAAAAACAACTACAGCGCATACGAAGTCGCGGCATCCTCCTTTCACAAAATCTCTTCTTGAACTTAAAACTTAAAGCTAAGAGCATAAAAATACTAAATGTTTTCAGATTGACTCACTGGAACGAGCTGGGTCCCCTCAGGAAGAAATTGTTTTCGGAGAAACTGCCGGCCTTCAACCCCAAACTGCAGCCACGGTAAACATATTTACTTGTTTCATGCCAACACTTGTTACGTCATGTGACATTTTCAATACATTACATACAGATGTATGCATATTATATGCTAACTTTCCAGCGGCGCGTTCCACAAGAAGGAGTCCGCATGGTGCATCCCCTTTCCGGGCGCCGACGCGTCCATAGTGTATCGCACTCAGCGCCATCTGTGGGAGGAGAGCGGCGCGCGGCCGGCGCAGTTCAAGGTGTACGTGGCGTTCCCGTCGCTGCTGTACGCGCTGCTCACTGCGCTCGTCGGCCTGCTCGTGTACTGCATGACGTCGTTCGGCTGGAGCCGGCGCCTGCTGCTGCAGCACCCGTGCCTGTTCTCGCTGGGCGTGGTGACGCGCGAGGGCCCCACGGACGTGGTGCAGCAGAACACGCACTTCCAAGTGGAGCTGACTGGACGCGGCTGGAAGGGCGACGTGCAAGGCGAGCCCGACAAGACGCTCAAAGTGAAGGTGCGCGGCGTGAACCCCGGATACGGCGCCACCGTCACCGCTCTGCTCTACTCGGCGCTCACAGTGCTGCGCGAGAGAGACAACATGCCCTCGCAGTCAGTATCTCTCCCTCTCCCTCCCTACACTGGCACTCACGCGCTCTTGAATGGGTTTAATTATTAGCGTATACATTGACATTTTGTTACATTATATTGACATTTTGTTACACTATATTGACATTCTTGTTTTCGATCTAAATGCATTAAATATTGGCTTTTTACTGGAAATTCTATTTTTGCACACAACCACTGAACTGAACTGACGCACGCATGCTAGTCAATCGACAACTGCTTTTTATATTCTCAATATAAATAAATAAATAATGGAATTTCAGCGGCGGAGTGTACACGACGGGAGTCGCCTTCAAAAAAACGAACCTCATCAAGAACCTCCACGAGAACAACCTCACCTTCCAAGTGGTCGACTAACTCGTCTTTTGCGTCATTTTCAGGTTTTTTTTTATATTAATTACTATATTTTCTTAACTGTATGTAAGTGATTTTTGGAAAAGTTTTTTTTTTGTCAAATTATTGTTCTCTTTTGAAATTAATATAATGCAATTTTTTGGCGTTCAAATATTATCTTACAAAATATGTCTGTAAGTGTGAATAGTCTGATGAAGAATTTTGTTTAACGAGAAACTAAAAAAATTACAGTTAAACATAAAAATTACAGTTTTGGTTAAATGATGTCTCAAATACATATAAGTATTTGGTTTAATGGTGTATTTAGAATAATTCGTTCAAAAAATGCATTTCAAATGTTTTATTACCGTTTATTTCAAACTACCTCTCTAATACAAAGTTATATTTTAACTTTTTTTTTAACAAAACAAATTCTATTATTTTACCAAAATATGCCATAGAAAGTTTTTTTAATGGAAATAAGTATAAAATATTTAAAATGTACTCTAATTTTTATTATAATCGTGGTACATGTTTTAAAATGATAAATGAAAGAGTATATTTTTAAATATTTTAATTGATTTAGTTTTAATACGTTACAGTGCTGTTTTTTTATTACCTCATATAAATACAAGTAAATAGGTTTGCTCTGAAGATTTATTAGTGGGTTTTTTTGTGGTTATTTTTTGGTTTTACTAAATTTTTCAGTAAGTGCTATAAATTTATTTAATTAATAATTATTAACTTTTATATATGTTACTGTATAAAGGTTGTTATAAAAAACAGTTGGGAATTAATAACATAAATATCTATATTTTTAATTATTATTTTTTTACTTAACCATTTTGTTTTAGAATTATTCCATATTATTTTAGTTTAATATAAAATATAAAATATAGTGATTTTGTTGCCATTTTTATACAAAGTGCCTCATTGTTATTAATCATATAATTATATGTATGCAATTTTAATATAATATTCCAAGTTGTGATTTCAATGTGATTTCAAATGCATTTCATAATAATATATAAATAAATAAATATTTTATTATAAATTTCATGTATTTTATTTTTTGTATTTATATATTATACAGAAAAAAACTATAAATGTAAATTATTAGAGAGGTAATTAGTTGGTGCCCGCGACTTCGTCTGCGTTCAATAATAACATGTAAGGAAAAAAGGAATAAGCAATACTTACTTGCGCACTAGTGCTGTTTTGAAGGTACATCACTATCACTACATAGTATAAAACAAAGTCGCTTTTTCTGTCCCTATGTCCCTTTGTATGCTTAGATCTTTAAAACTACGCAACGGATTTTAATGCGGTTTTCACTAATGGGTAGAGTGGTTCTCGAGGAAGGTTTAAGTACATAATTTACTAAGTTACGCGGGCGAAGTCGCGGGCAGCAGCTTTAATTTTATTAACACGTAATTTTATAACATGTAGTGCCATCTGTTAACTTTTAGATGAATTAGAGTACTACATTGCTTCAAACGGAATTCCCTAGATGGCGTTGTAAATTTTGCATACACGTTGTCTGGGACTCCAAAAAGGACATAGGGTACCTTTCATCCAGAACGCGGACGAAGTCGCGGGCACCAGCTAGTTAGTAATAAAACACACGCCAATGAAAATAGATATAATTATTTTTATTGATAGGTATGTAAGGTACTTAGCTTATTGTTAACAAAATTTACACACAAACTGACCTAACACTCAATTATTTAGTGTAATACATATATATAAGAATTAAATTATTCAAACATATTCAAACTGTACACAACTTAATTTCTTACACTTTCTTAATAAATTAAAAAAAAAATATTAGCTTTGGTCTAAATTATAATAGAAAAAATATATAGATAATATATAAAAAATATTAAAATGGGGCTTGACTACTCAAAACCAAAAGTAATATTTATATAAGTAGTAGGTATTTTTATGTAGCATTTATTCAGAAAAAATATTTACAAAAGTTAAATTTTCTAACTTATGTTAAGGTTCGGAAATATGCATAAGTTATAAAGGATGAAAAATGAAAAAGAAAAAAAAATACTTATTTTACATTACATACATTTTCACTTTGATTTTTGAAAAAAATCGACCGTAACTTTTTACAGTAAATAAGTTAAGTAAATGATCTTAACTTGAAGTGATACGGTTTACAAAAAAGACAATAAGTATTCTTAAACAATAGTAAGATTTTTATTTTGAATTGTCTATAGGAAGATATTATTATTAATAGTAGGCATTTACTATTACGTCTATATTCAAACTTATAGAGTAATAATAATTTATACATTTATATGTTTAATATACCTACTAAATTTTTTTAAGGTGATTTTTTTAACCTCCCAAATTATTAAGAATTATCAATAAATTCGGAGATCGTATTTCATTTCATAACAAATAAAATGTATCAAAGTCCCTACAAGGTTTTGTTTCCTTGCTATTTTTTTTTGTTTCATTGTTCAGACACATAATTTTGAAACAAATGTTTTTTATAGGAATACATTTAAAAATACATATAAAAATAAAATAAATAAATACTTAAATTTATTAAGTAAGCATTGTTTGCAATCAGTCTGCAATGCACTGTAATGGCTAGACAATTTTTCTTTTTTTCCAATATGTAGGTTATTTTTTATTTAAAAAAAATCCAAGTGGTCAGACGTCGCTTACTCCACGATTTTGTATCATATTATCATATCCCTTAACTCGTAACAATTAAAACACAATAAATTAACTATATACTCGTAGGCAGGTTAAAATTTGAATCTGTAAACAAATCACTTTTCACTGAAACAGTCAAGAAATGCGCCTTAGCTCGACTCGCGGCTGTTCTCGCTCGAGCCCACTGGCTCCGGCTGAGCAGAGGACTGACTCACCTCAGGCGGAACTATCAGACCCTCCTTGATCCTCTTCTTCTGCTTCATCCTTCTATTCTGAAACCATATCTTCACTTGGGTCTCGTTCAGCTGCAGAGCCGACGCTATCTCTATCCTCCTCGCCCTGGTCAAGTATTTGTTGAAGTGGAACTCCTTCTCTAGTTCCGTGAGTTGTTTGTTGGTGAAGTTGGTTCGGCCTGTGTTGTTGAGATTGAGGAGAGGGTTCGCCAACATTTGGCTGCCGGTTGGCGTGCGTAAGCCCTCCTGTGGACTCCCCATAACGCCTTGGCTCACGAATTCCGCCGCAGGTATCATCAGTTTTGGACCTGAAAATAGAAAAAAAATTAGTACATGAATACTTGGAAACTGATCCACTAATAAGAGGTTAAAATCCGCGTATATAAGAAGAAATGTAGTCTCTTGTATCACACAAAATAAGGACGTTTCAAACATCCTAATATAGATGGCGTTAGCGGTTAAAAGCATCGAGAAAAGCGGGCAGTCGTTCAGCGAAAATTTGTGACTAACAAACACACAAACCTCAACGGTTTTTAGTGTTATCATTTTACATGTATTTTACATGTAAAATTTATAACAAAAATATTATAATATTTTTTTATAATATTATTAACAGGTGTCCCCGAATTCGTCCGCCTTGAAAAATTAAAAATTATAAAATCTAAAAAAATATCGCTGTGACTACGGTGGTGCCGCCACATTAATTTTTATTTTTAGATTATCTCTCGGAAACTTAAATATTTTCTGGGATAACAAGTAAGTATATCAGTAACATGCAAACTTTCGAATATTTTAGGATCTCTAACAAAGATTGTTGTGGTAATGTAAGTATAATAAAAAGTAGTACTTAAGTATGTTTTTTTTCCTACTTTTTTTTTAGTTGAAACGGAAACAAGTTTGTTTACATAAACGTCTCATTGCTCAGACATTGGATTGTATAAAAGACAAGTTCATGGGAGCCACTCTCCTCTTCATTTGTGACAGGTGTCAATTTTTTCTAAGCCCCATTAGAAAAAGGTACGAGATATTTCAATATTGGAGCTAAAAAGGCGTCCCGCTGAGCCACTGAGCCAAACTGAGTCCAACGCTCAACCTGCTCAATTCGAACATTTGACATGCATTATTGTATTTTACGATCCGAGAAGACATTCGCAAACATCCTCTGGTCAATTGTTAAAATTTACTAGAATTAGGTATATTTATCTAGTGCTTTATTAACCTTGGCAGGTTTTTTATATAATAAATATCTATACCTATTGGTTTTACATCACCAAATAAGGACACATTCTTTCACTAATAAAAGTAATACAGGAAATTATAAAAAAATCTACATCTGTTTGTTACGCTTTTACGCTTTACTTTCCCTACAGAAAAGTAGGTCGGTCCTACTTTTCATCCACACAAAGTGACAAAAGTATACTGTTCTCTACGAATCATCGAAAAATAAAAATAATAAGTAACGTCTGAAAAAAGAATATGAGCAATTAAGTTAAAATGGTCTCGGACGAAGTCGCAGGCAAAAGTAAGTTAGTTTAGTGAGATGTGTAGGTACGAGTAAGTATAGAATAAAGTAATATCAAGATGAGCCGTGAGCAATTTGTCATGTAACCCTTCCTCTGGCGTCAGACTCGGACTGTCCAGACAATCCGAGCCTCTAATTGACAGGCGGTGACTTCGCAAGCGTTCACATGTTACACCAAACATCTCTTGTTATTACTTCTGTCGGTTTAGCCTTTAATTGAATTGTACCGATGTCTGACACGTCGACACCATCCTTCTGTGTCTCGTGCCATTGTGGATCTATAATATCTAGTGCACATTTTGAGTTGTTAGATTACTTACATACGTAAATTTATTTGAATTTAATAGATAATTGTAAATATATAATTTTTATGATATGTAATCTAAATCTAAATAAATAAATAAAAAAAGTAAATTTGAACAGGTTTTTTTCAGACATAGTATGATAGGTACCTACTAAACGCTTAGGTTGCAAGAGAAGATAGGATAGAATGGGCTCTATTATCCTACTCAAGCACCGAAACAGCACCATAAATAATTATGAATTAATATGTTATTTTACAGTCGCCTTCAGCCTTCAAAAGGTTCCTGGTTACTACTGCCAAGAACGCTTTTGAAGACGATCGTAAAGTAATATTTTATCACCGTGGAAATATACAGTCCCTCGGTGCTGCTCATCTTTAAGTAATGATTACCTACTTAAATAACTTAGGTTATTACATAATTCACCCTGTAATAACCTAAGTTGTGTCTTATTTTTTATTTTATTTTATTAGGGAAAACAAACAATTACACCAATTAAACATTATATTATAGTAAGTTAGAAAAAAGAAAAATATAAATAAATAAGGATAATATACAAAACTTATAGACTAAACCATTAACAATATTTCTTGACTAGTCAATAGTCTATCAAACTATAAATATTATATAGTGTCTTGACGTATTTCTTGTTCATCCTAGTCTTCATATATTTGGCGCTGCTTTGGGAGGTCGGAGGTCCAAAAGAATGGTGGTCTGTCGGCACAGTTGAAACGTACTTTGTTCTCATGATGTGTATATTTGCTATTTGCCTACCTATCGAGACGAGCAAACATGGCCGGCTGTTCGCTTCCATGTTTGCGCAACGTATAGCCGCTCACTAATGCGGGCCAGTTAACCCTACCATCACTATTGTGCACTTAACTTACTAATATTCTCCCAATAATACTTTTAGTTTTGTCGCTTTCCATATTAGGTAGGTATATTAGAGAAAGAGGCGATTTCTCGTCCAATTCATTTTGATTCCTGGCAACTTAGTTGCATTTTAAGGTTTAGTTTATTTTAATCATATGCTTCCATTTGAACAGAGATTCACAAGAGGAGTTCTGATACCTATACTGACGTAGGTAGGTATATAAACTACATGAAAATGTTTATGTAAATTTTCGTCTATTCCTAACCGACAAACCACGCTGTCCACCTGGTTTCATAAAAATCCGTTTAGTAGTAAGTATTTGTGAGAAAGAATGAATAGGATACTATTAGGATTACAAAGAGAGAGAGAGAGAGAGAGAGAGAGAGCAAAAGCGGATTTTACATGTTTATTTCCATATATTTTATATGATGCGCGGACTTTCCTCAAGAATTAGGCTTTCAAATGCAAAAAAAATATTTGAAATCCGACTGGTAGTTCCAGAATTTAACCCATTTAACCAAAAAAAACAAACACCTCAGTTTTACTATAATACTTATTAGGCAATAGGTAGATATAGGTAGTATAACTTCCCTACTGCTCCCGCTTGAATCCGAGTAGTTCGGTTAAGTTAAATATAGATAATTTAATAAATTGTTAATTGAAATTACTTTTGCCGTGAAAATATGAAATAGAAAATTTGTACCTACATATAAAGCACCCAAAATAATTCTTTAGCTTATGTTTAAGATTTATGTGCCTCTTTAGGCATCTCTCAATTTTCTCAAGTAGGCTAAGCGTCATTTAAAGCCACCTGTCACCGGGAATAATTTAGCTGATATACCTACCTACTTTTATTTGTACGGTAAAAGTTCCAAACATTAAAAAGAAAATAATAAAAAAATCGCCTATCCAAGGATGGGTCTATTCCCAGTAGTTCGGTTAATGCACTAAACCGAGTGCATAGTTTAATAAAACATAAAATTATTTCTAAAAGTAAATAATCAACACTACTTGTAGTTGGTGATAGAGGCCCTTAGGGTCTTAAGAGTTACTTAAATTTAGTAAGTTTCTTGTTTCATTATGATACATTAAATTATTATTAAATTATAATTACAATCCTGTATTGTCGAGTATCAGTGCAATGTAGGTACGCAACACGCTCTATAAAGCTGCGTACACACCCCAAGCCTATTATACCAATATTGATGTATAATAAGTCTTTTGTTCACGCAAACAAAAGACAATCTCAATTGACTATTGGTACAACATTTAGTTTACTCATTTACTTCCTTATTTATCAATTTACCAGGGTTTCCGAAAAAAAAAAAAAACAAGCCATGATGACGATCCTGAGAAGAAACACCGAAAGAAACTCAGGATACCATTCTTTTTGTCATCTTTAAAATAATACTTACTTAATACTTAAAATCAAAGTAAATAATTATAGTATGAGGTCCGAATAACTTAAATCTAGGCTTCTTTGTCGCTTAAATAATCAGTGATTTTATAATAGCCTTTCGAGAGGAGTTTAGTTTCATTGCACTTTTAATTACAATTAAGTCAATAAGTGATTGAGTGGTGAAGCCGCTTCAATCCGTGATTGAAGCAGCCGTGATTGCGAGAGAGTGCCGGCAAAGGCAAAGAAGGTGGCGCGCGCCTGTTTGCACAATGTGCGTGTAATAGTAGAAGGTCCCGACGAGACACCGCTAATCCATTATGCGAACACAATACAAATGTTTACCTCCGCCCGCAACACAGCTAGCTTATGATGCGATGCACACCAATTCGGCAACCATTTCTATGATAATCCTCACTAATAATAAAACAGTTATTCTTCAATCTCTGGAAGTTTCAGTCTGATTTGAAAGCTTTTTGCATTTGATAGCCCAATTCTCCAGGAAGGCTATAATAAGTTGTACCTTATTTAATACCTTATTATAAATTTTAACATATATTAGAAGAACCACTGTATGGAATAGTTTTGTGTGTATAGAATACCAACAACCACTAAATTTATTATTAATTTTTTTGAAGTAAATCTCTGAAAGTGGTCAATTTGATTATTTTTTTTTTAAATTTATTAGGTCAATTTTTAAGGAAGGCAATTGAAGATCCGAATCTTTGGAAAAAAATTGGTAGGTACATAGGTAATATTAAAAGAAATGAAAGTAATAGGTTGTGCGGGAGGAAAATGCGATTCAGTAAATAGTCGAAATATGCATTTAAATTAAATATCTGAAACCTTTCGTACGAGTACCTATATTATGCCGGTTGATATTTAGATTTATTTATTACTAGCGACTCGCCCCCGGCTTCGCACGGTGATGAAATTTACAAAAATAATTTGCGTTATAAAATAAACCTATGTTCCAATTTTAGCTTTCTACACTTATAGGATGTAACATATTTACTTGACAACAATACGGGTGGTGATCTATAAATGCCATGAACGCTCCCAAATTAACCATAATTCAATCAATTCAATTGTAGAACACGCCTGGCCATGTACAGACGCGTCAACGCCCAATGCACCCCGAAAAAAAAAACGTTCCAATTTTAAACAATTCAGATGAGTGACGTCCGAGTGACAGCTAGGGGAGCGGGAGACGATGCTATTGGTTGAAAATTGAACAATGCGGCAGATGCGTTCACATTTCTTTTTTATATACAAGCTTTATAAAACGGCCATGTTTGCTCAAATTCTTTACCGAAAAATTACAAAAAGTTGCAGCTGACATTTTAATTTGGCGTTTAGCAGAAGTGACAGGAGATGTGGCGATAGGTATCCACGTGAAACGGGGATTACATCGCCAGTGTAAATACCTACGTCCTGTAATAGGTAGGAATTATTGCGACTGGCCGATAGGAGCGCGCGGATGGGAATGATGTATCGCTTTTCCGTTTCGTATCGGAATTACAAATTAATTAAAATCGCGTTTTAATACATGGCCACGCCATTTACCTGCACATATTAACTCCGTTTCCAATTAATATGGCTTTTATTAATTGTGGCGAAGGGTTACTTTGTTGACAGTGAGCGACTCGACGATAATATCGATGTTTATTTAAATACTGAAATGTTGTCGCTATGTTTTAATTATTGTACACACTATTCTTAATATTTTAAGTAAGTGTGTCAGGTCTTCTCTTAATGCTAGGTTACCTTCGCCTAAGCACATATGCAACACCACAGGGCCCAAGCCAAAGTAACAATTCCAAACGATAAATGATAATTCGAAAACGTCGCTTCGTCGAAGTCGCTAAATCACGTGATACATCCCATACCTACAGTCATCCAGTCTACGAACTATTACATAAAAAAAGTAAATTAATTTGAAGATATAACACATGTACTATCGTGGTATGGTTTTAATAAATGAATGCATCGATAAACGCCAGGATTTAATCGCCGAAATTGAACCAGAGAGTAAACAACGCAACCAATACACTCTAATCCCATAATCCGTTGGCTCCCGTTATATCTGATATCGCACACAAACACACACACACACATATTGTGCGCCTAAATTGGGACTGTAGCTACTCCAAACGAAAGTAGAAAGGACGAGAAAAAATCCGTGATGGAGCTACCAGCGATTCTTAACCGAGCATACCGAAATTAGGTAAATATATTATTATTTTTTTGCCGTAGCCGGGGATCGAGTGATCCGTCATTGCGCTGTCGTGCCGGTATAATGCACGGGCCGTGTATGAAATTATTAACATTTTGCTATAAGGGAGCCCCTTGCGGACCCACCGACTTACTCTGTAGCGCTGTAGCGTGTGTTCGCCAGACTTCATATCAATGATACAATATAGTATAGAATATAATTATTATTTACCTATGTGTAAATCTATAATATTATAATAAAGAGAGAAGATTTGTATGTTTGTAATGAATAAACTCAAAAACTGCTGGACAGATTTTAAAAATTCTTTCATCTATAAAAAATTATATTATCAGCGAGTTAACATAGGCTATATTTTATAAACCTACGTGGACGATGATGCATACAAAAGCTAGTGTATAAATATAAAAAATAATATTGTAAATATATTTTCATATTAATTATAAAGAAATAAAATAAAATAGGGATTTTAGTGTAGGTATAGATAAATAAAAAATAACGAATATCCACACGCACTTGCTGTCAATCTATTATTCATTTTTGATTTAGTAAATGAGGATAACTACGTAGGTAATTATATTGTTAACAGTTCATATATTAATGTATTAAACATACCTATAGGCATATTTTATAACTAAAGACCTATGTGGTAACCTAAGTTTAATTTCCAACATACCTCTCCTTAAAACAAATCAAATGATAAATAAAAGCAATTTTACCGATGAACCTCTCCAATATACTTGAGCAAGACTTGAGCATTTTAAAATCCCCGACTTTTTTGAGTAATCCACCGATAAGTCGACGGATAAATCCGTGGATGTCGCCCCTTTAAATTGTGCGTCGGGTGATGCCACTCTAATAAATATTTGCTCAGCAAATTTACAAGAGAGCATTGAGCAATTTTAGACATCAACGCGCGCCGACATTAGGAAGCTTTTTATGTGCTTTCAAGTTGGGGAAGTGCGATCATGTGTGCTTTAATATTAAGAGGGATAATTAAGTTTTTACTTTGTTCACTTGAGATACAACTATGCTTTTGACATTGTACTTTACAACATAATGATAAATAAATATCTCCACACATTCCACACAGCATCATCTAGTTCCACAATAAGCAACTAATGCTTGTATTATGGATAGGTACTAGACAGTTGATATAAATACAAACATTCATGACTCGGGTACAAAGGTAATTTGTTAACCCATAAACATATGCCCCTAGCGGGATTCGAACCCGCGACCGTTTGGTTAACAGTAATGTAAAGAGTTACATAATATAACATTAAACTTAGAATAAAAACATAACGACTGGATTTGATTTACTGTATTATTTTCAAGAAACTTGTTTGACTTAAAACAACTTGTTTGACTTTTAACAATTAGTTACTATTGTTAAAAGTTGTTACTCTAACAAATTACTTAAGAATATGTGTCTTTGCTTGACAAGTCAATTTGCTAGACACGCTTCTTGGTTGGGTTTTGAATTTTCAGATAGGTTGTAAAATACTTGCAAAACACATTTTATTTTGATAATACCACACTTTTTAATCTTAAATCTTTTTTACATTTATATATAGGATATTGGCGGTTTCTTATTGCTATGCCTAAAGTAAATAAATAAAAAAAAAATTGACCAAATTATTTTATTCAAATTGTAACAAGAAACAATGTTATAGTTATAGATACCTATGTTATTTTTTGTTGTTCGTCACAAAAGTATAAGGTTTGCGGAAAAAATATTTTTCCCACAATTTTGGAGGATTCCGTTGAGTTTTTCTAGTGGGGTTCGATGTAAATAGAACCGGGGAAGGAACAAGGCACAACATATCCCCGGGGAGGTGATCAATCGTCCGGAGTGACGGACCTCCCCGTCTGGACCGAGGGACGAGGGGGGCGGAGGATAAACTTGTCCTGGACTCGACTGTGAGAATGGACTGCAACTTATACCTACAATTTTATGTGTTCATTCACTATAACTACATGCCTACTATGTGTTTTCATTATTTAAATGTAAAATTACCAGTTGGTCTATTACCAACTGACAAACCACGCTGTCCACTGGTTGGTCTGTAGACACAAATCCCTAATATGGAAAACCTTTTTGTTCTGTAATGTTTTATGCCATATCAATCTATAAATAAAAATGAATCTCTAAATGTGTTCGAATAGGCTATTTTTTTTAAATATTAGTTGTAGTACGAAAAAAGAACGAAGAAGGTTCTAATGAAGAGAAAAATTTGAAATATTTGGACATTCGTACGAAGTCGGAGGCGATTCGCTAGTACCTAATAAACAAATTTTAGGCACAATTTTTTTATAAATTAATTTAAAATTCAATATAAATGTTCTGAAGAACGATAGAACGGTTTTTTCTTAGTGCCTTACGAATGCCGGATATGGAAATGCCTAGTAGCCACTAGTGGAACAGGACATATCTACATTGTGGATTTTCAAGTCAATCCGTCGGCTAGTTTTCGAGTTTTTGAAGCATATAGATATATACCTACACAAACCAAAATAACATGTTTATATAAAAATAATTAGGTATATGTTTTTATTATTCTATTTTATTTGCACAAAATGCATTTTACACTCTGAGATAAGACGCATCTGAGGTTTCATGCGATACATAAGATTATTATGTTTGACAAGTTAATAAAAATATCAGTTTATCAAAGATCAAAGTGTTTTTGTTGAAAAATACAGAAGCAACTATAATCCATTTCACAGATAAACAAGATGTCTACACCTAATGCTATAAATAAAGTCAATCGAAATATGAAATACCTAGATGATCACTTTTAGATGATTTTAGCTAATCTGATCAGTGAGTCTATAGAGAATGATAAAAATATATAGATATAGTAGACAGTAGTTCAGACAATTTTATTCAGGTCAAATAAAATTATCTACTGCATTTATTGGAGTTCTCTTTTGTCTATGGCTAACTAATATGCTTGAATATTTCTCAACAATGTAGAGTAGACAAAATTGGTTATGCAATTACATATTTCATAAGCTAAAGTTCATAAAGTAAAGTTACATCATACCTACATAGAGTTCATATTTAATAAGCTATAAATACACTATAATAGCAAATAAAAGTTTATATTTTTGTTTGTTTAAATATACGTAAATTATTAATTGTTATATTTGTTTCAGATGAACTCCGAAACTATACTGAAACGATTTTGATAAACTTCGTAACTATCTTCAATTGGTCCAACTTAAAAGATAGGATATATAAATTGCACCCCGGGCAAAGCCTGGAGCGGGTTACTAGTATTTAATATATACCTACTTATTCTTTTTGTTTTGATAGATATTAAATACAACCGTTACGCCCATAACAACTATAAAAGTTAGTGATACCTACCTATAATAGGTATTAAGGCTTATAATAGGTAATAAGGCCTATAATATGTAATAAGGCCTATAATGGGTAATAAGGCCTATAATGGGTAATAAGGGCTATAATATGTAATAAGGCCTATAATGGGTAATAAGGCCCTTAATAGGTAATAAGGGCTATAATAGGGTACCTACTGTTAAATTCACACAACTGAAATTATTTTATGAATTTTTACACTAAACTTTTTTTATTTAATCATCAGACAGACTGATGGTAAGTGGTTACTGTAGTCTATTTATACAAGAGATGCCATAGTTGCTGCAAGTGCGTTGCCGACCTTAGTAGGATGAACGATAATACCTACATTAGCACACATACCGTTCTTTTACCGAGGCGGTGGTTAACCTACCAGCCTACCACTACTAAAATACCCAGACTAGAGCTGACTTTAAAAGCTCATTTCAACAGTGGCCTAGCCGAGAATCTTGCCTAGGACCGCTGGGGCTCTAGCCAAGAACCAAACTGTTCTTACGAAACGAAAGAAATAAAGCTCGGTGATTGGTTGTTGTAACGCCCACATATCAATCACAACATGTGTATGTGGGTGATTGGTCAAATTAAATTTTGACCAATCAGCGGGCTTTATTTCTTTCGTTTCATAAGAACGCAACGAAACGTTTACATTGGTTTGGTTCTGGGCTAGAGCCCCTGATTTAGAGCGCAAAAGGAAGTAAAAATCTTGCCAAGACCAAAGCGCTTGTATGAGACGTAAACTGACGAAACAAGTTAGATACCCAAAAACATGTGACAAAAGCTGTTTTATGATATGATCGTTGACGAAATATGACTTAAATCCAAAATATTCTTAACGTAGTTCTAAAAATTGTACCTTTAAGTACCTAAATGAAGTAGGTATTGTAAAGTTTCTTATAGCGGTTCATGAAAAGTTAATATTGACTTTGTAAACGGATGTTACGTATGTATACTTACTCTATACTTACAAGAAAGTAAACTTATCAGAAATCTCCGCGTTGCACTATCAGTCGTCAGGCGATTGACTCCAGATAACATTATGCTTGTTTTTGACGTTCTTTATTTCCAAAATGTTATTACTTTTGCTATCAAATTTTACCGTGACGTCACGAGATTTGATAGCTCGAGTATTGTCGCTAAGCAGGTAAATACCAAAACATTTTGCAAACTACTTGCAAGAGTTGCAAATACTAACATCTAAGATGTGGCGACATCTACAGCTCTTTAAATAGATGCATATTTTTGACTGATATTGTAGATAGGTACTAGGTACCTTTTTTTTGACGAGGAGAAATCCGCTTACAGATTCCCTACCGCTAGCTAGGCGATAGGGATATGTAGGGGTCGCCCAGCACCTGATGTTAGGATGTTAGCGGCACTGGGAATACCCACTAAAACTCCCCGATGCCTCCTTGCCCTGTGAGCGGGGTGAACCGGGCTCTGCCGAGGCACCTAACTCCGATCCACCCCCAGGCCAGCCTAGCCATTACTGGCTAGGCTATCGCCAAAGAAAGGGATTGCCTGGAGACACCCAGGCAATACCCACGCGAAGGGTGTGCCTTGTGCAGGCACACACAGCTAGGTACTAGGTACCTACGGTAAACGGTTGGAATAGATATCTACTTATTTGTCTCTACTTACTTATATACCTATTTCCGACACAGTCCATTTAGATAAAAATCGTAGATATTTAGCAAGTACATTACAAGGCCATACGATAAAATCTTCAAGTACAATGCAGGGATTTTAAAGAAATCTTCATACGAAATCAGCGATAAAATAATGCAATGTTTTCGAGTGCGTATTACATATTATGTAGATATTTTATATTTCGTCTCTGGTAGTGAATAATTGAATAAAAAAGAAGGTTGTTTATTTATAATTACTTATGCAAAAGTGCCTCAATTGTTCCTATCCTAAATCCAGGTTCCATATTTAAAGTTGAACCTACGGTAGCTACTGCTATAAAGTTACCAAATGATGCATAGAAACTGCCAATAGGTAACTAGGTATTTTAAGGTTTTTCGTGCTATAGGTACCTAATTATTTACGTAGAGTAGGTATCCTTGATTTATATCCGGGCAGCGATATACTTTATAACTAACAAAATCGTATTTTTTTTAAAGTATTTTTTTACCTATTAAAAAATAAAAGAATTCGATTGATAACTATCGGGGACAAATAGGTTCCGACATCGCCTATAAAGTTTATCCGCTAACGATCATTTAAAGTGCGTATAATTCGTGTTATAGAGACAATGATCAATCATTTCGCGTTATCTTGTGGTAATTTTGCCGTGATAACCGTTTATCTCACCTCGGCCCATATCATCTTCACCCACTTGGATTTCAAGTAATTTTTACTGATTACATCACTGGAACTTTTATACAAAATAAGGTCACAGACAAACAAACAGATCTACCAAGTGCGTAGCACGTTAACTTTAAAAAGTCATTAAACGAAAGATTTTGCTTACTTGATGCTGCAGCAGCAAGTTAAGGTTACCATGTCATAGAAATACCATTGAAATAACAGTGTAGCAAATTTCAAATAAACCTAATGTGTGATCTTCAAACGTCTGAACAGATCTTCAAAATAAAATAAAAAATAAAATAAAATAAAATGAATCTCGATGACAGACTGATACACCGATATCCACATTAAACTTATATTTGGCGTCTGGGATTAAAAAAGAAATAGGAAAGAGGAAAATCCTTCTGGTCAGATCCAGGCTGCTTCTGACCGATCCTATTGGAAAATTATGGTGGAGGCCCATGTCCAGCAGTGGACGTTCCACGGCTGAGATGATGATATTTTTTGATAGAAAGATCTATCCGAGATTAGGAGGAGAATACGAAGAAAACGGCGATTCGTTAGTAGGTATAAAAATTTTGACTTATATTATATCTTTATTAAACTTGCCACTATTAAAAAGAGAAATAAAATTGTTGAATTTTTCAAGTTGTTTGGATCGTTATCACGATTTAATTCGTCAATAAGTCTGATAACGTCGTGGTCTAGTTGAAGCGATAAGGAAATAACCTAGACCGCGATCACAATCCTCCTTGTATAGGTACCTACCACGTGTAACCAAATCGTGTTTATCATTAAACTATGTACCTAAGTATGTACTTGTTTACGAGAGAAACAGAAATGTGTGAAAGATATTCTCAGATATTTTTGGGGTATTACCCCAAAGATATTCTCAAACGATCTATGAATTTTAATATAGAAAAACTAAGTATACTTAGTAAAATTCTCCATAATATCCAGCTCATAGTTGACTTTAAAAAAAACTTTAATTTTAACTTTTTTTTTAGCTTTTTTGGTTATTACTAACCAAAATTACTAATCTGTGTAATCCGAAATAAAAAAATATATATTAATTTAATTTTAATAGCTTTAGTGAAATAGAAGTTATCTTTAAATGAGTTCTTCTACTTTTGACTTGACTAAAAAGACAATATACTTAACATTTAATAAAGCTATGGTTTTTTTGTTCAACAGGCTAATCCTTGGAACTATCTATCAGTCGAATTAGAAATCTTTCTACGTTTTATAGTCCAGTTGGCTAAGACCCAACAACCAAGCAAAAAGGAATTTAATTTGAATTCAGATACTACCTAGGTACAGTTACTACCTAGGTAAGGTATAATACCTAATACAAAAGTTTGTGAGAATATTTGTTATGTTACTCTACTTACTCTATGTTTGTTTACTCTATGCAAGAATTACTGACCGGATATTGATGAAACTGCAAAGTTTTTACATCAGAATAACACAAGCGCTGAATTTATAAACATAAAGCTAGCTGTTTATAATGCTCTTATCTATAATTTTCATATAATGTTCCTAATAAGTTTTTTAAACGTAGAAAATATAAAAAAGTCATCGTCATATAAAAAAAATGTATGAAAAATCCGATTTAATGAACTAATCAACATATCAGTAGGACAACAAATCGTGAGAGGAAGTTTGTATACTGTGATTGGAGGGCGATTCGACTGGATACTGACGTAGGCGACTTGTTACGCGTCCACGAAGACTAGGCAGAGATTATGGCTTTATTTAATTGATTTATTGAGTGTTGACAGAATAAAGTGGTAAAGGTAAGGACGTGTCCGGAAGCCAGCTCGCTATAATAACGAATGACAGTGTACGCGGTATCGGCGCGACACGTCGCCATGAGGCCATGATCGATCGCAGGCGCATCCTAACCGATGGGACAGCACAGCTGCGTCCAAGATGGCCGAAATGTCACCACTTGATGACTTCATTGTTGCTCGGTGCATTGTCAAACGGAAAACTGAGTTACCGTTATGGAAGATGGAGGCACGATTGTTGTAACTTTCGCATGGTTGTGAGTTTAACTTCAGGACATTGATTGTCCTGTTATAATGTGCTGAAAGTTGCGGTAGTAACTATTATTTAATATGTGGTTGCGGGCCACAAGTAGATAATAATTAATAAAAAAATAAAAAAATCTGGCGGGCCAGATTAAAACCCGTGGCGGGTCACATCCGGCCAGCGGGTTGAGGGTTGCTTATGTATTATATTGTAAACGTCCTAATTCAAAATATCGCGCCATATTGAATTGTAAAATAATCCGAAACGACAACGTTCCGGTGGTCTTTGGTATTTTATTTGACGTATGGAGATGGAGACATTCCTGTATCTGTAACTATTGGCTTAGCTATAATAATCGTAGTCTCGCTCCACGCACCGATATCACTAATCCGACGTCATAAATTTAAACCACGATAATAATGATATTTGGCCGCAAATAGAAGCTATCGAGCAGATATTTCAATTTAAACATTACTTATCTGATTTTATTTATGACTAGAAAATGATGGGTAAAATTTATTTTTCATTAAATAAATTGAAATACACACACACTTACGCACGATAGTGATTGGTCGCAGTTATAATTATAGAAGAAAAAAATACAATTAGCGACCCGCCTTCGGCTTCGTACATACGATGCAGTTTTTTTTCGTAAATTATATTCACAACACAAAACATTCTCGTTTATCGCTCTTTCCAAAATTGAAAACCGAATCAAAATTGATTGTGTAGTTTAGAAGTTAGCGGAGAAAGAGACAGAGTTGGATCTTATTTTTTAATATTGTATAGATGTAGATAAAAAACAACAAGCTACACCAAAACACTACCAACCTTATAGGATTAATAAATTATCCTTTATCTAAGGGTACCCCCTTATCTATATTTTAATATTATAAAGAGGAAAGATTTGATTGTTTGTTTGTTTGCATTGAATAGGCTCCGAAACTACTGGACCGATTTGAAAAATTCTTTCACTGTTGGGAAACTATATTATCAGCGAGTAAAATACTTAGGCTATATTTTATAAAGTTACGTGGACAATGTCGCGTGCAACAGCTAGCTAGTATCCATAAATAACATCTGTATTTCCGAGCTCATATAACCCAAATCTTGAGTAACAGTGAATAGGCATCTTCTGGGTGACCTCGCTCCATTATAGTCTTCATCTTCGCTGGATTCTGGCCAAGAGCAAACCGATCTTTAATAATAAAAAAAGGGCTGGATACTGCCGCTAATACCATTTTATAAGTACAGAACTTTAAATTTTTTAAATATTTTTTTTTTTTGTAATTTGAACGACGATTTGAAATATCAAATAAAGGCTTTTCTTTTCTCGCATTACATAGGTAGTTATTATGGTTGAAACAAAAATTGATTTATATTTTTATGACACTTTCTTATTAATCAAATAGAATAAACATGGCCTAACATATATAGAAATCCAACGGCCATCAATTAGTAAACATGGCGATAAGATACAGATAGTGATTTTTAAAGTGGCAACAGTGTTCCTAATCGGAGAGTTGACCGAACCTCTCCAATTTGCGCTTATCGATCAGATATACACACCAACTTTGTATGTACATATCTTACGTTTTCAAATGTCGCGATAAAATTATATCTAACCCTAATTCTGGCCACAAACAACCACATTTTTGAATCTCGAATACAGTTTTGAAAACCTACCTCATTATAAGGCACCTGCTTGCGGCGCTTAGTTTTCCGGACGCTTTTCTTGGTAAAACTTTCTTGAGGTAATACTTTCGGCATGTTCTAACGATGGATAACTTAACGTCATGTAAGCATATAGGTAAGTAGAACACTCCAGTTTCAAAAGCCTGTGTACATAAGTACGAGTTGGTATAAATGTTCGTACTTACACTTAAAAAGAAAAAAAAATGTATTTTTCTTTGTAATGATATCTAAATAAACTAAATAAACTCAAAAAGTATTAAGTATATTGATTTAAAAAAAAAAATCTTTCACCTATAGAAAGCTACATTATTTGTGAGTAATATAGGCTATATTTTATAAAGTTACACGGTTATAAAGTCGCGTGCAACAGCTAGTTAAGTTAGCTAATATAATCGCAATCAGTATTAGTAGGTACAATCGGTAACCCTTACCAATATAATCAGTGTAGATTTATAGTATAATTATAAATCTTCCTGTAGGTCAGTATTTGCGGTTCTAAACATCGCTAATTTTCACATACCCTTCAAGTAGAGCTATCGAAGGTTTTTGATTCTTACTTATAATAAGTCTATGCAATGATAACACATCAGTAATAATCTATTGTTGGCCGTTACGTATAGTTATCCAAGAGTTAATGAGAAGCATTGGTAGCACTGCGCGTCCCACGCTCCGATATGTCGACAGCGTAATCTGTCGGCTCGTCTTCCATCGCATCGCAATACACTCTCTAAAACAATAGAGCTCTTATCTAGGAATGCGGTATCGTTTCTCCTTAATATTCAGTTTAATGTTATTAACTTTATTATAATATAAAGGCCCTACTTGTACTGATTTATAAGACAAGGGCTTTCTCATTTGTTATTTCATTTTTTTTAAATGCGTTTTTAAAATACATTTATAAGTTAAGCAATAGCAGGGTGTACTGCTATTCCAAATAAAAACAATATACCTAGAATATGAACATATATTAAATTGCGTATAAAATCTCGGCCAAAAGAGATGTTTTAAGATATGTTTTGAAATTAAATAATAACGAAATACTTTTAAATTGATTTCAAACATAACAGTGTATTATAATATCTTAATCTTAACATAATATATAATATCCAAAGTGGTGACTGCAAATAAGATTAAGTAGGAAATATCTTCAAAACATGAATTTGTAGATAAATTTATAACATATGAGAAAATTGCTCTCTCTTAATTTTTATGCGATCGTAAAATATTATGATTTAGCGGTCTCTATCAAGTTGTACAAAAACAATGTACTTATTATCGTAATAAAGTCCATCGGCGGGCGAACCATTAAGTAGCATCATTAAGTTAGGCCGCCACAGATAAGTGCACATTCTAATGTCACCTGTCAACTTGTATATTATTATCTGTCACCACCCACGGACGTGCCTTCGCGTTAAGAGGAAACACTTTATAATTGGGAACACTTTATAAAGGAAACACTTTATCACTACATAGTATAAAACAAAGTCGCTTTTTCTGTCCCTATGTCCCTTTGTATGCTTAGATCTTTAAAACTACGCAACGGATTTTAATGCGGTTTTCACTAATGGGTAGAGTGGTTCTCGAGGAAGGTTTAAGTACATAATTTACTAAGTTACGCGGGCGAAGTCGCGGGCAGCAGCTTTAATTTTATTAACATGTAACGTAATTTTATAAACTATAACTAACATGTAGTGCCATCTGTTAACAGACTTTTTCCATTATTCGAAGTGAGATTAGATGAATTAGAGTACTACATTGCTTCAAACAGAATTCCCTAGATGGCGTTGTAAATTTTGCATACACGTTGTCTGGGACTCCAAAAAGGACATAGGGTACCTTTCATCCAGAACGCGGACGAAGTCGCGGGCACCAGCTAGTAATTTTATAATTGGGAAAATTAATAAATTAAATAAATACTTATATATCACCTTAATAGAAGTTGTCTATTAATAAAATCATCATAAGAAGAGGAAGGCAAAGTATTTGAACCAGTTCGTGTGGGGTTTTTGGGCAAAGGGTGAAGCGACTACTTTACAGTAGTCTCAGTTCGGTGATTAGTCCGGTGACTTATAGAAGTAAAAAAGACAAAAAAATCATTTGTCTATAGGAGATATACAAATCGTCTTTCATATTCAATTAAAATTATAATTTATAATTAAATAAAGTATTTTATAATTACGTTTACTAAATCAAAAGGTACTTACATGAATCTTTTTATTTAAAGTAGGTAATAATAAGTTTTCATGTTACTGCCTTTTGAAATACAATCTACTTAATTATCTTTTCTGCTTTTAGCGGATTGACTTGCCATGAATAATTCAAACATATTTTAACTTAAATTATATGCAGATCTAGCTTATAGCGATAACGTTGCGACATAGATTAAATGTATAGGTAGATTCTATAAATGAAATATTTAATGTTCATTTCCACCAATAGACACCTAGATTTAGGGTACACCTTATACTATTTAAGTCGGCCATTCTCGGCAGTCCGTCGTTTACTCCGTGGGAAATCCTCTTGGATTGTAATGGCAGTGTAGGGGACACTGCGGGGTTATGCCTTATTCTTACCGGCTAAAACCCAACGACTTTCTAGCGCGGCCGTTGCTAAGTGGGGTCACGAGGACGTTTATGACACGACTTCGGTGCCCCGCCCCGGCTATCCAGCGCGGGGAGGCCTATGCTTGTAAGAACCTCACCGTACCCGAGAGTGGAGGTACGACTGCCATGTTGGGCGACCTTACGACGGGCGACAGTTTCTCCCAAGACCACCGCCCGGGTCCGAGCAGGGTGGAAGGCGGCGGATATAGGCCAACCGCATGCTCCCGAGCCTTCTCTGGCGGATTGGCTGGGAGAGGGGAACTTCTTCCTCGGCAGTCTGCCTTGCAGTCCGGTTCGTTAATGCAGGACTGTGAATGTAACTGCCGTGAATGGCCGGCGATCCGTGTTTCCTAACTCTAGGTGACTGCTGGTGAAAACTAGCATAAGGTAGTGTAATTAGGTTAGCCTTAACGATCTAGCTCAGGAAACTACTGGACCGTTTTAAAAAATTCTTTCACTGTTAGGAAGCTATATAGTAAAGTAACATAGGCTATATTTTATAAAGTTAGTACGTGAACGAATCCGCATGCAACAGCTAGTATTTTTATATAGCAGTTACTAAAAGATTATATAAAAACGTAGATAGATACGATTTTATAGATAGATATTATTAGATATTATTAGATAGATATTTTATAGATAGATTTTATCGTATAGATACGATTTTAATTTCAATCTATACTTACGTCAAATCAGTTCTGTAATCTAAACCAAATAAAATTATGATAACTTCCCCTTAACACAAATATGTTTTTGTTTAGCCTATTAATATTTTTCGAAGCGTAATTCGGTGAGTTATACTACAAGCACAGATAACACCGCTTCGCATAGGCAATAGGATAATAAGTAGGTATCATTATGAAAGAACTTAATACATCGGCGGCTTGCCTTTTCAGAGCTTTTTTACATCCATTGTGATCTTACGAGCACCTATGTCAATGAACCTTGAGTTTAGTAGATTTAAGAGCACTATTATAATAGACTAACAGGATTTTTTTTTATAGAATAAAGAGTAGATGGGTAAACTACTTACTTACTGATTCTAAAAATTGTCAGTTTTTAATGGCAGGCGGGGTATTAACCAAAATAGGGCCCCTAGGCAGTTGTCTAATATGGCCCCTGGTAGCAGGACAAGGCGCATTCCGTTTTATTGCAAACTCTGTGCTCTGGCTTTCTCTACAGCTACTTCAACTAGCCAACATTTGTTTATGACCCACGGAACAACTTGACGACCAATTAGTTGGTCTGTGGGGAAAATGTTACAATTTCCGAGGGCCATAAACGCCAACATTACGAACTGTCACTAATACAATTTTTAGTTCCGCGTTCATTTCCTCAGTACGAATTCTGTCTCGCAGCTTATTACTAATTATGCCATAGTCCTTTTTATGAGACAAATAGTTATTGTGCACTTATTAAATTAGAGAACTATACAATATTATAAAAAGAATGCTATAAAACTTACCTCGGCAAGTACCTATACAATATCAGCCATCAGTTAAATAATCATTATACGAGCAATAGCCTTTTGTGGGGCTTGAATATGAATTGGGTTCTTATTATGGAGGTGTATTGATATTAGAGTTGCAAGGGTCATTACCAGGACAAAGTCACAGGCACAAGCGATCGGGCATCGGAAAGCGCTCACGTGACGGCGAGTCGGTGTGCCGAGGGTGGTAGCGGCTACTTGCGTGTGAGATCGTCCGATAGCTTCCCCCCGCGGCCGCTGGCGTAATCGGTTTACTGGGCCTACTAGCTCTTGTTGTGTGGTGCAAGTTTAAGGCGAACTGCGATTTATTTTCTGATTTTCTGATTAATATATAAACTTGAAAGTCACGGAAACTGGAAAAGTCATCGGTATCTTTAAATTCGATTAGTTCTCAAATCTTGGTGAAATATGTATAATAAGTTTCTCAAATCGTGTTGATTTACGTTCGACATCACAAGGGCTCACAAGGGCTCATAATTATAATAGTAAAGTAAAAAAAAAAACTTCAATTAAATTAAATTATTCCTGTAAAAAAAAAATATTCCTGGCATTGATGATGGAAATTATTATCGTCTTTATAAGAATCAGTAACGCAGGACATAGGACTCATTGAATAAGATGTCGTATATAGACTAGTTCAGCTTCTGGGTTCATACTGTAGTAGCGTAATCGATTACGTGAGAAAGACAAAATGAGGTGAGTGCAAGAGAGTGGCATTTCATAGAAATACACTTGCTGATGTTAAAGAGAGTCGGTTAAAGCTGACAGAATGCTTTTAAAATATTTTTAAAGAAAATATTGACTTGTGCTAACATCGTACTTTTGTGCTGTTTTAACATATTCAATTCAATCATTTATTGCAAAATGTTTGGTATTTTAGGTTTAATGTTAAGTTTGTTTTATAATGTTTTATTTATATAAGTATATATAATTATGATATTAAATTAACTTAATTAAAAAAATATATTGTATATATAAATTTTACAACATTTATAAAGACCACAGTGTTATGGATCCTGTCGGCATGCAAATTAGGGGCTAGGAGAGAGGAATCGTATTATATAAAAAAAATATTGAAATTAAAATTTAAATAATATTTACTTTTGTCATTTCGTAAAAACACAAGTTAACGAGTTTCACGCTACCTCTCTAGTTTTGCGCCACACTCTATCTCGGGGCTAATGCAGGTGACTTGCAAGCCGTGGTTAATGGCAATACCACTTGTGACCACTTTTAGTTGACTTCGCTAATGACTACTTCACTATGTCTCGAATTAGTGGTCGCTTACTATGTTCTACTAAACGCCCATCTTGTCTAAAATCTATTACTTACTTGACATTTTAGTATAAAATGTTCCTTATGAATGTAAACCCTCAATATAACAGTCAGGAATGAATTGAAGTTTCAAATAAAGTTACTAATTAAGGACAATTTTGAAATTTCTTATTTATTTGAATTTTATCGCGAATTAGTTATCCCTTTCCTTAAAGTAATTATTGGTCCTATATAAACGTTATCTTTCTAGTACAAAAAATTATACTTACTCTTCTTCTATAATATACAGTACTAGCTGGTGCTCGCGACTTCGTCCGCGTTCTGGATAAAATATACCATTTGTCCTTTCTAGTGTCCCAGACAACGTGTATGCAAAATTTCATGATGATCGGTTGAGTAGTTTTTGCGTGAAAGGGTTACAAACATCCATACATACATCCATACATCCAAACAAACTTTCGCATTTATAATATTAGTAGGATATTAGAACCTTTTCCGTGACATAAGCTTAACGGCAATTAAAACAAATTAATTGCTTACTTTCGTTCAGTTATTGCATACTTATTAGAACAAGTTTATAAATCCATGTATTGGCTAAACAAATTTATATACGTACCAAATACCAATTGAATTACGATACCAGTGAAATTATATACATACAGCTATGATGAAATAGAGGGTTTAACTTCCAACCATGATAATGTTAAAGTATGTAAAGCAGACAAGAAAAGTGCTTTATCAGTTTCGATTACAAATTCCGTTCATTTCAAAATTAGCTTGTAAGGCTTAGATTTGAAATAGGTATTGATTACTGATTGACATAATTTGTCATCGCTAATAAAGATCACTTGAATTTTCAAAGGAAAACAGACCTTATCATTCTACAACATACAAAGAATGTTCAATCTTAGGGTGATAAAGCACTTTATTTGTCGAGTTTACATACTATATGATAGATTGGTCCATCAAGTAGTGGACCGTCAGCTTGTCTGCCGACCTAATAAAAAAAATAATAAAAAAAAGAAGACACGGGTGGTAAAATTAAGGTGGATATTATTTTTTTGATTAACTTAAAATTTTTGAATGAAAATTCTTCTATAGAATTAAAGAATTAACCTAAGCTGCATTGAATAAATAACAAATATGTAATTCCATCCTTAAACTACATTAAGTTACATATCCGCTAATAACTTATTAAGAAATTTTACGAGATACGTATAGTAGAAAAATGATAGTAAAGACCTAATACATTCTCCCCTTAATTACCATCAAGTTAGTTTAATAGATAGTAAAATTCTAACTAACTATAAAATGCTTATGAAGCTTTACGATTAATGTTGTAAGCTGCATTGCAAACGGACAGGAGTTCAGTTCTTGGTTCAGTCTTATCCCTACCAGTGGGAATACTCAGTAGGGATAAGTGGAAAGGACGTAAAATATGATTATATGTAAAGCTGATTATCTTTAATTAAGATATAAATGTTATTTTTTTCTGTGTGTTTCTTCTAAATCCGTCAGTTTTCTCAATGAAGGTTTGTGTATACCTATAGATAATTTGCAAAAAAAGTAAAATCGCATAGAAAATCTCTTTTGAAAATCTCTTTCTATAATGTTTTTGAAATATGTTAAAGGCCATCAGACGGACTCCATGTGTCCTTAAAAAGTTAATTAAATAAAATTAATAGGGTGATTTATTTTGTTAATATTTATAAGGTAATTTAATAAGAGAATATATTGCAAATAGAATATTAAGTTAATTAATATCGGATTACAATGTTGCGCCATCGAGTTGACACTAATTATTTTTACGATGCATAATGTGCCTGAAAATACGACTATTACCTATTTGCACCGCCTAACATTGTTATTCTTATTGCTTTTAGAGAGTAAATTACTCGCTTTTACTTGTAAAATAATAAGCATGCAACCATCGCAATCAAAATAGCTGGAATAACAAGTAGAATATCAAATGCTTTGCTAACCCAGACCTATGTAATATTTTCCCATAATATTTATAATATTTGCCAGATAGTTATAGATAAGAGAGAACGTAGTAAAATAAGAGCTTCCTTAAATCCTTAAAGTCCGAAACAAGTCCTGTCCTGTTATTTTACAGTAGGTACTTTTCTGAAAGTTTACCATTTCAGTTATTTAATTATGGTTTAATTTTTAACTTTCAAAAAACCGGGAAGATTTATAATAATAATAAAATTCCTTTTTTCGACCATCTCTAATCATTTGTTGTAATTTCATACAGACATATCGCAAAACAAGATAAAAGATGAGGTGTGGCTTTCTGTTTTACGTTACGTGAATATGTTGTAAACGTTCAATGAAATGAAAACAAAAATATCTAAGTGAGATCGTCATAACACTTCGTCACTTTAAAATATTATAAATGTTAAAGATTCCGAATGCAAGACATATTTAACCAAAACGTTATCCCAACGCTGGTGTTCCCAAAATGCTGAGTCAGGATGACGGAGATGTCATGTAGCGCGGTGCGTGTGCACAAAATATTGATGCGGTGGATTATATTGTTGTGGATACTTCTACGTGACATATTGTTTGTTACAATTGAGGGGATAATATGTATGGCATATTTTTATTACCAATTAGAAAATAATAACAATAATAATCCGTACTAATATTATAATTGCGAAAGTTTGTATGGATGTATGGATGTTTGTAACTCTCACGCAAAAACTACTGAATGGATTTCAATGAAATTTTGCATACACGTTGTCTGGGACACCAGAAAGGACATAGGGTATATTTTATAAAGATACGCGGGCGAAGTCGCGTGCAGCAGCTAGTTAATAATAAATAGTCACTGATATAAAGTGAAACGCAATTATTCAAATTCGGTATCTTCAATGAAAGAAAGACTCAGCATCTATACCTAGGTCTAGGTCTGTCTGGGTAATTTCTGTCAATAGTCAATATCAATTTGCAGCGTAATTTCTTTAAATTTATTTCTCAAAGAATAAATATGACCTAATTTATAAATAGCTCTTTTGCACTACAAATACTGCATTGTTTTATAAAAAAAGCAATTAAAAAACAAATAATTTTTGAGGTGATAAAATGTTGTTATTCATTTACTTGTTTTTGTATGGAATGATTTGGACATGAATTCAATAAGCAATGGAAAATACTGCCGTTACTGGTTCCTATCATGAGACCACACGTGAAGGCTGTCAGGGCAACAGAAGAACGTCGATTTTATCTATCCCGTGTCCCACAAAGGTAAAGGCATCCTGTGCCAAGATGCCAAGACATCGAACCTCGAGGGATCAAATCTGCAAACGTACGATGGCCGATTACAAATAACCCTTTACGCGAAATTCAACTTTATGTCCGAGCATTTTATAGAGTAGTGTTGTATGGGCGCGACGCAAATGTATTATGGTGTATTTTACATTGTCATTTTATGTTCGGAACGTATGTCGCATGACGTTTGTAATAATGTCAATGTTGGAGGATACAAATAAAAATATCAATTTCAAACGATTTTGGACCTTATTATTACTTATCTATACATATTTTAAAGAGGAAAGATTTGATTAAGTATTTGTAGGTTTACTTTGTTTGAATTGAATAGGCTCCGAAACTAGTGGACCGATTTGAAAAATTCTTTCACATACGTTAGCATACGTTATAGTCTTTGTTACTCCCAACAAAGACTATAAGTATAACAGCTTTTAAAGTATTTTCTAATTTGACTGGGCTATATCATACTTCTTCTACTTCTATCATACCTACTTCTATCATAGTTCATATCATACTTATACCTGTGCTTATACTTATTATACCTGTGCTGTGTTATACAAAAAATACTATTTTGTGTCATCTTCAAATGAAAACAAAATATTACTTTTCAACACTAGTGCGAAAATCACTTACCTACATTTCATCAAACAGAGTGAGTTACACTTGCGATACAATAATTGTATTAGGCAAGTAATATTACAATGTATATGTACAGTCTTATTTTATATCGAAATGTTATACAGAAATAATGTGTACGTTTTATACAAAAAAGTTATATAATATGTTAATAAATAAATAAATATGGATGCACCTTAAGTTACAAGGAATTGTCCGAAAATCACCCGATTTGGCCCCTGTGTGTTACTCGTACCGTGGGTTGCGTGTAATTATTAAAACAAATATAGATAAGAATGGTAACGCATAGGATTAGTGAAATTGTAACCGACCGGGCGGCACTTGCGTGTCACTTAACGTGTACCTACTTGCCTTTTCAAAGTGTACCTACTCTATCTACCTACTTACTTATAGGAAGGTGGTAGCTTGTTTGTGCATACATAACTTCTAAACGAATAAAAAATATTCTTCATAATATGCATACGAACCAATCTCAACCCCTCACAATAAATTAATCTAGGTAAGGGCCTCTTTCACCAACTACAAGTAAAGTGTTGATTAGTTACTTTTAGAAATAATTTTATGATTTATTAAATTATGCACTCGGTTTAGTGCATCCTTCGATAGGCGAATATTTTTTATTATTTTCTTTTTAATGTTTGGGACTTTTACCGTACAAACAAAAGTATTTCAGCTAAATTATTCCCGGTGACAGGGACGGTTGGCCTACTTGACAGATGGTGAAAGAGGCCCTTAGGCTTTTAGACACACAATTTTTTTTTAATTGAAGCATGGAAATTGGAATATATTTAAAAAGGCTTGAGAAATCAACAAGCAGATCATAGATAGTAGTTTGCTCTCTCAGTTCAGATTCAGAAAAAAAAATGTACCTACATTGGGAAAGAGGAGCAACAATTTGGAATAACTTACAAAATCAAGGAAATATACAATTACATACCTAATAGTATATGGTGAGAATTTTAAAAATAACTCGGTGCAACGAATGGTTCCTGATATGAAAAAGTTACAAAATCTGCTCTATAACACATAAGTTTTTATGATACATAGTAATATTGAATAGATTAAAATATATTAGTAGATATCTACCTACTTTCTTTATAAAATAATATTTGTGCTTATTATAATATCCTTATATATTTTTTTTGAAGGAGCAACTAGCAACGCGTCGCGTCGTCGCACGCGACTCCGAGTCGTGCACACGTCAATTTTTATCTATATTCAAAATCTACTTGTCCGTCCGTCTGTCCGTTTTAATAAATGAATACAATAATGATTAACAAACTGTTGAAACGAGACACTTCGGTAATTATTTATCGTATCCTCAACATTTTTAATGCTTTGCACTTATTGAGTTCTTGAATTAAATTGAGAAATTGTTTTGTCAGGAAAACCACATCAAAATATTTTTAGTTCATCTTATGTTTTTATTTTATATTTTTCTAAATTCCACAATGGACTTTGATGTAGATATAATAGTTTTTATTGTAATATTTTTCTACAAAGTAATTAATTCATTCGTACATTGTATTAAAAAAACTTTCTGTGCTTTTGTGTTTGAGTTTATTATTATTCTGATTTTCTTAGACAACGGCAGCCACCTATAATCAAGTTTAGTCCAGACAGGCACTTGAAAGTGGGTCCAACGGGCATTTTTATTCAGCGGATCAAAACTTGCGGGTCCAAAGGGTCCGAATACTAAGATTTCGCCACCTTTTTTAAATTCACAATAAAAAAAATACTAATTAAAATCTTATGCAAATAGTAGGACTTCATATATAAATAATTTGTAATGAAATTCTAAAGAAACAATTTAAAGCGTTTTCATAGCTTAGGTACCTATATAAAATAATTAGTTGCTCGGGAAAAGATCTAAGACTCTAGTAATCTAATTAAAAGACAACCTTCGTTAATATGTTCTGCTTCTTTGTTAATAATAAATAGTAACAGTAGGCTGCATCTTGTTACTATTTATTATGTAATTTATAACCTATGTCCCTCTGGAAAAACGTAGGTACCTTTGAAATAGTAAGAGACTTTTTCAAGCAGTGATTTCAGAGATTATACCATTCAGATATTAAATAAGATTACAAACTCTCTATTAATAGATATTAACCTATTAATAGGTATTATAAGGAGAGAAAAAGAGATACCTATTAGAGAGAGAATCAATATTGATTTGGTAGTAATTTTTAATATTTGATATATTTCCTTGCCTAGGGTTTCTAAATTTTCGGTTTATAAAATTTTATTTGTAGATTTTGCTCGTAACATACATTAAAATATTATATAACAGCTATAAAAAAGTCGTCTAAAGACTCGACTGCACCGAGGAAAAGTCCGTTTTATTATTCAAAATTCGAACAAAAGTCAAAGGTCTATAATAAACCAAAATAACACGTTACCACGACAAATAAGAGGTAAAGTTATCTCCACGAAGTCGAAGCACGAGTGTGGAACATTAGAGCAGTAAACGTGAAATAATTTGCCGGCGTCGGAGTGAGTGACAAGACGCCGGTCGGAGTCACAACCCTTGATCTCGTCTTGCGGCTGTCGGGAGTCGTCACAACACTAACTCGATAAAACAACTGACATCACTACTCGCCTAATAAATTCCATCAAACTGGACATAACTACTCGCCGCCGACTTAGACAATGTGTTTAGTTATTTATAGTAAATCAATTTATACATCCTATAGTTATACGTTTAGGTAATAGGTAAGAAATTTGAAATTGATTTTTTTATGAAATAAAGGTAGATTATTTCCTTTTCAAAATATTACCAACAATTTAAAGAGCAAAAAATAATTTTGGCGAAATTACTCATACTTACATTGATTTGATACATTAATTTGTATCAATTAAATTCACGTAGGTACACGAATATTTTCGCAATTTGCAACACGTTACAGTATACGCTCGTTCTCTTTTTTTATTTAAGGTAAACACACGCCAATCCTAAAAAATTGCATTTTTAAAAAAATATGTTAGAAGAAACTATCAATGCAATTGGTTTGAAAAAAATATATGTTATACTTAAACATGTGAAGAACAAATTGTATTGTTTAGAATTTCCATCGAAGTAGAAGAAACCCCACAATAAAAGTTAGAACATAAGAAGAATTTGACTTATATTGAAATTTGTTGCGAAAACGGTTTATTGCGCGCAAATGATTCCTACACCGAATAATAAGTCAATATCATTTAAAAAAAATGTATTGATTTTTTTATTTATTTTTTAATGTAGTTTTGATGAAAAGTACAAAAAACCACATTTATCAGGCCTGTTGAATTGTTTCCGCCGCCTCGGAACTCTAAATATATGGAGCTACAGTGTCTCAGTGACTGCGTTGAGGTGTGGATTACGTTTGTGTTTTTCGTGCGGAATTAGTATGATATATATAAACATTCTAAAGGTCATATCGGTGAAGGTCAAATCGTCAATGTCATTCGCCTTTGTGAATCCCTTAATAGCTAACTGTATGAGGTAACTTAGATTAAAAGTAACGGCTTGCCTAAGTGGAGTCCGGGGTTCATTTTGGATTATAACGTGTTTAAGTTTGAATTGGAAGCCGAGTTTTGTGATTAGTTTGGATTTAGTTTTCTAGATCTTTAAACAGTTTCTGCAGACTGAAAGCTTTTTCTGCTTTTTCTTTGACGCTTTTGACTGGTTTGCGTTTTGGTCACAACTTTAGGCCAGCAACAATGAATGAATGAATTGTGAGTAACCTCGGAGAACTCACTTTGTTAGCCAGTTCGTTGGAGTTACTTATTTTGCAGAAGTACCTACTTTGCACTTTTCAGTTTCTAAATAAGTAGATTGAAGAATTTCACTATATAATGAAGAATTTCTAAAAACTGATCAACTAAGGTAACATAGACGACCTACTTCTGTGTGGACCAGCTTTGTTAGGTACTTCATTGGGACGGGGCTTTTTGAAAATATGTTAAGTAAATATAATAACTTAAGTAACCGTTTTGTTAAGTACCTATTACAGACGGCAGTATCAACTTATTATGCTATTATTGTGCAGAGTATATAATCAATTGGTAGATACATAGCATGATATTTGCAGTAGCCTGAGATTCACATGTAGCTTGTGGATACTACTTGTTGATAAACGTTTTTAATAATAAATTACACCTATGTAGATAACTATAACAATTTAAATGATCTACGATTTTTTTAATTATACTTATCCCTATCATTTCCTAATCCCTTATTCCTACTATGGTCGGCAGCGCACATACAATTTTTGATAACATATAGTTATAGGCGACGGTAGCCACCTACTATCAAAATAAAAATTGACCGTCGGCCTGTCTGTCAACCTTGATATAAAAATAAAAAAAATCATACCGCAAATAAATACAATTTTGTAAGGCATTTCCTATCAAGTGAAGAAGGTTTGAATCTAAATTTTAAACATGCCTGTTTTTTGTATATAACTTTAATTAAGTAGGTAAGTAGGTACCTACCTACCTAATATAAAACACATGAATAAATAATTTGCATGCTGTGGTAGACTGTGAATTTGATTTGTGCTAGCTTAGCTGTGTTATACAATTCGTTTTGAAATTTTTTATGTACCTACACTATTACGTGCTATTACGTTGGCTATCCATAATAACATAAATTGGTATCCATAATAATATATTGGTAGATGGCGGTTAAGGCGGAATTTGGAGATTCGCTTCTTACAGACAATCACACTGAAACATGGATTGCGTTGGGAGCTTTAAATTGTATGCATACCTAATTTACTATAGTATTAAGAAGGGACTGCCTCTTGAGATTGATTTAAGTGGCAGTGTTGGCAGTTAGGTGAGTAGGTAGGTATATTTTAAATATCAATCGCTTCAGACAAAAAATGATCCATGAATTAAATTGTATGAGATATGTAGGTAATTGAATTTTAGGTAGGTACCTACCTAGTTATGAAGTAGCTAGATATAGGTAGGTACTTTTCTACTAGGTAGGTGCCTACTTAATAGGGTATTAAAATAGGTAATTGCATTAGCAGTAGGTATAAACTGTTAATCATTAAAAAAATAGGCTTAGAAAGGTGATTTAGCAATAGGTGTAGGTATAGGTACCTATATCTTATTGTATACCTGTCTACCTATCATTATCTACAAATAGGTAGAATATTTATTAATATCTATAGAAATGTTATAATCTTACCTGACGGTTTCGGCACATTCCTCTTGACCTGCATCCATTTATAAGTCGGTACCGCTGACTGCGAGGGCTGATGCTGCTGGTGACCAGCAGCCATGTGGCCATGGCCAGAGGCCACGCAATCACCCTCCCGCACAAAACCCTCCCTCAAACCGACAAACTCCTCTTTCGGCTGGTAAGGGTCGAACTCTGCGCACGGCAGAGGGGATCCCGCATGGGTGTACTGCATCGTCCCATCATCCACAAAGTGCATGTTATATTTGGTCTCTAAGAAGTGACTGTCCATTTCATCGTGTCTGCCCACTTCTCTATGCTTAAACTGGTCAGGATGTGGGGGTAGTGTGTGCAGGGGGTAGTTCGGTTGTAGTTCTCCGTAGTCCAAATTAGTGTAGCACAATCCCGTGTCAGTGTTTATGACTGGCGGTGGAGCGTGGTCGTGCGAGGGCTGCCCGTGCACTAGGGGCTCGTAGTAATGTGAAGCCGGTTCGTAGTATCCTTCGTGGTATCCCTCGTACGGAGGCTGGTAAGCGGCGCCTTGCTGGTAATACTCCCCGCTACCGTATCCGTTCTGCTGGTTGTTGTACATCCCGATGTCCATAGTCATCATGTTTGTCACGAAAACCGTGTCTATCGATAACTCATTAACACATCACTACGACGGACGATCGTTGAGCCGTCGCGGCGCTCTATTCGCGTCCCGGAATTCGTTGAATTCGAATTTTAAACGGGCTAGTGCCGCGCACTGCTATCGATCGCACGCCCGCACGTCAGGTGTGCCGACGAACACTGGCCGAATACACGCACCGCGGCATTATTTTTCTCAATCACTACAAAATTTTATATCCTCTATCCCTCTCCGATTCACCGAAGTATTCGTTCGACAGATAGGGACGGAGTTATCTCTAAGATAAGTTTACGTGATTTAATACAGAGATTGTTTGGCAAACTAGTGTAGGGTCGCTCACTTGAATTCGTTTGGCGTCGGCAAAACAACTGAGTTGTTATTACTGACAGGCGTAGAGTAGTTCTGTGAGGTTTTTGTCGCCGATGGGCGGGGCTACGAAGTGGGCGGGGCGCGTCTCTTCTGTAGAACCAATCACAGCGCCGAATTCGGCTCTCCATTTTGGATTGGTGATCGCGGGATAATAGTGCGAATCTTGGAGGCTGGATGCGGATCAACGGATGTTTTTCTATTTACTCTATGTCGTGAATAGTCCTTGGCTGTCGGTTTACGCGGAATGCTTTAATTTATCCTTGACGTAAATCGATTTCGAGGTGTGAGTAAGTAGTTTTTTTTCTCTCCTCAAAATGGCGAACGACCATTTTGTCTTTTTTTTAAAGTTATTCGTATTAATTATAGAATGTAGGTAGTTTTTCTCAGGTAGACATTTGTAAACTATAACAGATTGAAATGATTATAAAGCAACATAATAACTCTGTCACCACTTAAAATATTCACGTAGTTACCTACTCTATATCCTTTGTCTAGACATACCTACACTCATTCATACATAACTCTATAATGAGTTAGGTAGGTATAAACGTTATCTTAGACCAGTCACTAGTCATTTCAATGTCTAAATTAAAGATAAAATAAAAAGAATTGCTAGAAACATAAAACCTATCCTATAGAGGTATCCTATAGGTATCCTATCCTATATCCTATAGTCACAATCTACCTAAGTCACAATCAAATCAAATCAAAATATTTATCTATTTATCTATTGGGTTCTAAATTTAAATTTACCAGGGTTTCGGAAAAAAGGCCAAGATGAGGGGGATTCCAAACCTACTGCTGACCTTAATGAAGTAAGAATAAAGTGATAAGGTGATTAAATAGGATAGGCTAAATAGGCTTTGATATCCTCCTATACTTACTCATTCACTGAAAACAACAGTAGGTATAGTAGGTACCTACCTACGGTGGTTTTCTGGTTACTGTCGCCATACGGGTTGTCTAATTTAAGACTGCGAAACGCAATGTGCTCTGTCCTACAACATTACCTACTAGATAAATACCTACCTAACACCTACGAGTTTAGTTAGGTAAAACATTACCTACCTAATATCAAACTTTATCATTTATCATGAACAATATCACCTGATTTTTTTTGTTTTTGTTTTGACGTTTAATTAAAGTAGGATCTTCGACCTATAATAAGGTTGGTTTAGTTTTCGCATGGAAATTTGTGCATGAAGCCGCCTAAATTAAATCATCAACGGTCTTACTACAAAAACATTAAACACACTTTAATCAGACTTAAAACACGTGTTAAAAAAAAACTTTACTACAAAAGAGTGTCTAGGCATTGTTTAGGGTTTAACAATGCTTGAGCATTATTTAAATTTAACCACCGCCATATGCTAGTTTAACGAAGTGTCTATCTATTTAACGGCCTCTCTTCCTCTGACGTATTGTGTCAAATTTCGTTTTGCGTATACTTAATAGTTAATATTAAAGATTTCTTTTGATTTTATAAATGAGTATGGATATTTTAAATTTAATTGACATGGAGGATATGGATTACATGGATAATTTTTGAGATAGAATACATCGTGAGAGAATTAATCTATTCGAATATATAACTTTGGTAACAAGATTATTTATTTAATAAAGGATGATCTACCATGTGATGCTAGAGGTGGATCCTCAAATAAAAATTTTATTTAACAATTTTAACAAATCAAACTTTACATTTGACCACATTTGACAATTACGTCAGTGACGTTCCATTATGCTCAATATTTTTTGGTATTTCGAAATTTTATAAATAATCTAACGTATTTGTTGTAATTTATTACTTATTCCAATCTTATAATTTGCTGATATCATTAATATAGTCCGTAATAATAGCTTGTGAAAACCAAAATTCATCATTATACGCCTATCAGATCTGCGTAAAATGAAAACGACATGAATGCAGGGCGAGTGACTGAATGAATGTTTGCCAAGGTTGCCATAATTCAATAACATTCACGTACTTTAACACTGTCTACCGAAACTAGCGCTAAATAAGGTTTTGTGGTAGGGACATTTTAAACGCTCGCTGACCAATGCTTAAATGCTTAATGCTTGTCTAACTAAGCATGTGTTTGAACAGTGCTTACTGAATCTTTTGTAGTAAGACCGCAAAAGTTAACCAGAGGTAGGTATCTACAACCGTCAACCTACAAACCTAGTTATTATAAAAAAACCTTAGCTGTAGAAGATTCAATTGCGTGTGAGTAGGCATATACCTACCTATTAGAGAGTAGGTAGGTATGTGATATATATCGAAAATAAACTCGAAAATAAACCTAAGTTTAGCCGGCTAATCTTAAGTTTATGTTCACACCTATCTTTAGCCGTAACATCTATACCTACTTAATACATTTCTAAAATAATTTAGCTAACGGCTAAGTATGTTTCCAACTAGGTAAGTAGGTAATATATATTTCCGTAGCTAGGTACCTAAGTGAGTAGCTATATAGGTAGGCACCTATTATTATTTCTAATAAGGAGATAGGTACTAGGTAGCTAGTACCTACTACTTACACACATGTATAATAAGTGAATCAAGAAATATTTAGGTATTTACACTATATCGTATAGCCAATTAGCCTAGGTATATCTTATAAGCCAGAATCACGTAAGTAGGTACCTATTAGCCCATTCAAAATAATTTAAAGCAATCAGTATAAGGGCCTCTTTCACCAACTACAAGTAAAGTGTTGATTAGTTTTAGAATGTTGATCTTTTAGAAATAATTTTTTTTTTTTTTAAATTGCATCCTTCGATAGGCGATTTTTTTTTATTTTGGACCTTTATCGTATAAAGGTATATCAGCCAAATTATTCCCGGTGACAGGTGACTTTAAATGACCTACTTGGTTGGCGAAAAGTATACCTACATACCTACCTACCTAAGTAGGTTTCTTCTTAATATTAATACCTAATTATGTATTTCTCATTTTTGAAATACCTATAGGCCTATAGGCATCATAGGCATATTATATTACCTAACACATAGGAACTTTACTAGGTAGGTACGTAAACATAGCAAGATATTTCTTTCTAATTACTTAGGCATAGCCAAAACTCACTGTTATTTTTTGTTGTTGTTATAAAACGTAGGTACAGTCAAGGGCAATAATATCTGTACGTTTCCAAAGCGGCAAAAATATCTGTACAGTTGAGAGGCCAGAAATATCTGTTCGATAATTTGGTCAGAAATATGTGAGCATTTAAAGGGTCAAAAAGATCTAGACGTTCACGTGGCCATAAATATATGTACAATGTCAATCAAATATGTGTAGGCTGTAGGCAAATAGGAGGGCATAAATATCCATACATGAAACTATCAAAGAGCGTGTCAAGACTGTCAAGTCTAGTTATCAAATATTTTGATGTTTTGCATATTCTCTACTTTTTTTAAGTATTTTATGTGTAGTTTATGTATTTTTTATGAACAGAGCCAATAAATGCGCCTGTGTACTACCATAAAATTTACTTTCGGCACTTTCCTTCTTTCTCTTACAACTCGCTAAAACCTATTTTGTATGTATACTGTTTATGATGTTGACGCACAAAACTAATTCAAAAAACCTAAATTGATATTTAATAAAAATTCATATCGATAAATCTAGACGTGTGTCGCGCTTTGGGGGTTTTCCCTACGGCGACACTGACTAGAGTTAGATGGTACTATTAATTAATAAAATGTTGGGCGCCAGTGAAGCCTACAGAAAATGAAACAGCGTGATCTGAATATTAAAATAAGAGTAGGCAACACAAATTGTGTAGGTCGTGGGTGGTCGGCCTATCTGTCCTCTCAACGCAGGACAGGCACTCCCCTGTGTGATCCAGCCGACGAAGGTGGTAGATGCGGCGCGATGAGTGCGGTGGTGTGCGTCCTGCCGAAGCGCGTGGCAACGATGGTGAAGCGAGTAGGACCGGCAACTAGATCTAGTGCGACCCGAAGCCGGCCGATGAATGGCGATGGTGCATAGGGACGGCAACGAATCTAATGCGACCCGAAGCCGTCAGTTAAATGCCGGTTACCGGCTTGGCAGTCATTCTGCCCAGACGATGTTGTTCGGCCCGGAAGATGTTTGGCCCGAAGGATGCTCGGCCCGGAGAATGCTTGGCCCGTAGAATACCTGGCCCGTAGAATGCTCGACCCGAAGAATGCTTGGCCCGTAGAATACTTGGCCCGTAGAATGCTCGACCCGAAGAATGCTCGGTCCGGAGAATGCTTGGCCCGTAGAATACTTGGCCCGTAGAATGCTCCTGGAATCGACAGTTCGACACGATCACGCTCTGATACATCTACTCTCCAATCTGGATACCCCACGACGGCAACAGGAAGAAAATACCTGCTTAGCAGCAGTAGCATTGCCGCAGTGGTGCATAACCAGAACGGAGTTTACAAACAGCAATAAAGATTTAAAATGATCAAGCAAAAAAATGTAAAAATAAAAATATAATTTGAAATGAAAAAAATAATAATAATTAAGTAGGTAAAAAATAAAAATAAAAAATAAAATGTACGATGAAGCTATAATGAAAACAAGCTATTTTAAAATATGATTATAACGTAATAAAATTGTGTGCTATTCAAGACTTACCCTAACGCGGGAGATTCAAATACATAACTATATAATATTTAAATAAAGTTAATTAGACCGCACCACTCAACTAGGAGCGCTGAGTGGCGCGGACTGTCCAACTCTCAGCTTATTCGCCGACTGACTCGCAAAAAATAAAATTATTTCTCGACCACCCGTACATTGCAAATTTTTGCCATGTAGGTACCGCCGATCACCGGTGCAGTTGCACCTAATGCGTTCCGTTTGTGAATTACCCTATTATTTTATTTAAATTATGTAACGCTTCGTTACACGTGATAGAAAAAATCGGCCAACGGGAATAGATTCAAAGCATTAAAATCTTCATATTTTTTGAAGGAGGATTTCGTTGCAGACCAGTGATTAATTATTAAATGCTCTAAGTTAGTAAAAACCTAAGTGTTCTTTTTAACTGCAAAGAGACATTTATACATACACTAGCTGTGCTCGCGACTTCGTCCGCGTGGAATAGTTATTTTGGGAATCATTTGGGTATCTCGAACGGTTTTCGCAGCGCACGCAATGGAAGCCCTCAAAGATGAATAATTTTCCCCGTTTTTTTCGACTGTTTCTTCACTCCTATTAGTCGCAACGTGATGTTATATAGCCTAAAGCCTTCCACGATAAATGATCTATCCAACACAAAAAGAATTTTTCAATTCGAACCAGTAGTTCCTGAGATTAGTGCGTTCAAACAAACAAACAAACAAACTCTTCAGCTTTATAATATTAGTATAGATTAGCGTAATCGAAAGATTTTTGTACTAATATTGTATAATTACTTAAATTACGAATAAATATCTTCCGTTTCATCGCTACGTCTAGTATAAATATGTTACTGACATAAATTTAGCATTGAAAAAACGCTAATATAATATTCACAAGAAAAGCCATGTGAAAATCGTATATGATAGTTGTGAACGCTGTGAAGCAGAATCTAAAATAATAGAATGAAAGGTGAAAGAAAGATTACGTTAATGACGCCACAATCAAAATGAAAGGGACAAACAGATCATATGACAGAATGGTACTCTTTTCGATGATTGTCATAATTCAAAATACGAAAACTTGTTTGTTTGTACAGATATTTATGCACTCCTATTTGCCTAGATATATTTGACTGACATTGTACATATATTTATGGCCACGTGAACGTCTAGATCTTTTTGACCCTTTAAATGCTCACATATTTCTGACCGAATTATCGAACAGATATTTCTGGCCTCTCAATTGTACAGATATGTTTGCCGCTTGGAAACGTACATATATTTTTGCCCTTGACTGTACCTACCTACTTAACAATACCTACTTATGCTAATAATAAGAGGCTAACTTCACTGCGTTCCTGATATTCTTTGTTAACAATTTAAAAGTTATCGTTTAAACCAAATCATTTTTCTCGATGTCAACTGGCGACAGTGAAACGGTTAAATTTTGTGAATTTAAATCTACAACTGACTGTGCAAATGAATCTTACTGCTTGGAAATAAAGTTGAAAACAGGGTGCATTTTGTATTGGATATAAATTTATAATGGATACTATAATGAGGCTGGACGTGTTAATGTTCCAGACGAGACAGATAACGCGTTATGGGTGTAACAGATGATAGGACTAGTGATGCGCTGCAGCTGTATCGATACTAAGAAAATGGAAAAGGTATTTTGATGCGAAATCCATAACTAGGTAGGTAAGTATATAGTTTTTGGGCTTTGTCTGTGACCTCTCCTATAATATGCTATCCTATGCATTATTCTTGATATTATTAAAATTCTATATTAGGTACATATACCTACCTAATTATTATACATTATGATTTATTATAAAAATCTGTTTAGCTTTACCTTTTCATTCTTAGCAAACCTAATATTAAATATAGGTAAGATATTTATTATGCAATGATTGTTTCTTCAAAATTCAATACCTAGATAAATCATTGGTCTCGCTGCGCTCGACAAGATACAGCCGGCGTTCTTGTCAAATGCGGCAAAAAATACTACGCCGAATTCGGCGTACCCGAGCCAGTCACACTGAAAATTACTATCTGTGACGTGTAAGTGCCGAATGTTTTATTAAATTTTGGGTATGATAAAATGCCAGATTGCGTAGTGAAACTGTGTAAAATATAATGAAATTGTGTAAAAAGTGACGATCTCTTACACAAACTACAATAAAAAGTTGCCGCATTCACGGAGCTATTGTTTTTGTATAGCGCTCTATCTAGTGGAGCGTAGCGAGACCAATCAATCATCTATGTAGGTACACCGATACTTAATGATATCTAAGTATTACTTATTTATCTAATACATATCCTAACATTTGTTCTGCGTATGTCGATAATGGTAACTAAAAATATTATTCCAATTTTCCACTTGAATTTATAAACGTTTGAGAAATGGCATGGCACACTGCGTTTCTAAATAGCTATCTAAATAGCTGCCTAAATGTGTAACAATAATTTTAATTTGGTAGCAAGCGATACCATAAATATCGATGGTGGACATCCCTAGGAACGCTTGTTTTCAATTAAGTTGTCGAGTGCTATCCGTCGTCCTTGTCTCGTCTGCATTCCTCACTATGTGCGTCTCTCTCACTCTCGCCGTAACGGAAGCGGGTCCAGTTATGATCTAATGATTAATGGATAGGGGTGAGTACGTTGGTACAGCCAGAGTCACTCGCTGCAACTTCTCAAAAAAACATACATTTCTTTTCAGAAAACACTTACATTTAATATTGCGAATCTATTTAGGTAATTAAAATATTATACAGGGCGTCCCACGACTATGTCACATGGAGGGAAAGTACCTTGAATATTGTAGATGGAACATTTTACTGAAAGAAGACATTATTTTAATTTAAAAAACAATTTAAACTGCATTCATAGATTTTTAAATAATTACATGGTTGAACCGGGAATCGAACCCGCTACACGAGAAAAAAAAATACCCTGTAGCTTTATCATACCGATTGAAAGGCTTCATCATAAGGATTATTTTTTGCTAAATAACATAGTGTCAGAAATAAAAGGAAGACCATGAATTTTGACATTTTTAATACAAAATTAATCAATTTATCAAATGCTCAAACATCAAACATAAATAATTTAAATTAAGAAGAATTCATTATTAATTAACTTAGATCAAAATTAATCTAAATATTTAATAGTAAACAGTCTAAAGGCCTAACAGTTTAGTTGAACTATAAGTAGATTTAAATAATTCCACAGATAGTGTGTATTTGGCCAAGTCTTTTTCCGATTCAAATCCTTAAGATATTTTGTATATATTTTTTTAAATCTCTTTTCTACCGGACTGTACTCGTGAGCTTATCTCATTATTATAAGTAGGTACCTACGAATATGTGCAGTAGCATTGGTCGGATTAAGATTGTAAGTGTTGTGCATTTTTTTATTTCAATTCGAATGTGGCCAGTCAACATAGTTTTCAGTTTGAATTTTCTAATATAATTAAAAAAAACAGCTATAATTAAAAATCTTTTTTAGATACCTACTTAAATAAGTACCTATCTATCTCTAAAAAAGATACCTATTTACGAGTAGGTATCTATATTATTGTCATTAAAGTCACCGGTAAGAAAGCGTACCTACGAGTTTCGCCATCTTCGAGTAGCATTACCTATTGATACAAGATACTCGTAACATTTACTCGCCAATTAGCTTTACTTGAAAAGTAACTAATCAACACTTAACTTGTAGTTGGTGAAAGAGGCCCTTAGAATTATTAACTTAGAATCAGTAATTGGTTCTTTCACGCAATCCTTTGTTTATATTCACCTACAAAAATGAATTACAAAAGTCAGTCTGAAAGCGTTACATATTTCATCAGAGTAAAAACCAAAATGAACAAGCTCGCTCCATTATTAATCAAAGGCCACGTCATAACACTATCATATCGTTATTCAATAATAACCCGTTCGTTTGGGAATCGCAATCAAAAAGCAGACTTATGATTTTGAATTTAAAACCCGTTCTTATTATACGCATTCCATTCTTTTATGTCCTTTTAGTAATGGAGTCGTTTCTGAAGAGGTGTTTTAAAATAAACTCTATTCCTTGTAAGCTTTAAGGTTGACATTTGGTCTGAGTTAGGTTTAGTGAGTTTTAATAGCGTGTAAGCTGATAGGGGCTATTGTTTTTGTGTTGGTATAAAGACATCGGCTGTCAACCTGCTTTCATTGTCCAAAATGTGATAAAGATTGCCTTTAATGTTCTCGACTCGACTAATATTTTTTTTTGGGTTATGATAAAGCTAATTAAGGTGTGCTTTGTATAGAAAAAGAATAGGTGAATTTAACTGTAGGTAATTTATAGATATTTATTTATTTATTATAAAATACTAGCTGGTGCCCGCGACTTCGTCCGCGTTCTGGATGAAAGGCACCCTATATCCTTTCTGGTGTCCCAGTCAACGTGTATGCAAAATTTCATGGTGATCGGTTCAGTAGTTTTTGCGTGAAAGAGTTACAAACATCCATCCATACATCCATACAATACATACTTTCGCATTTATAATATTAAAAATAATAATAAGTAGGTACGGATAGATTAGTACCTAGTACTGACATATATAAACTTTAAAAAAATATATAGATCGTCAAGTGCTTAAAAATTAAATTAGGTATTCTACCTACTTAGGGCCTCTTTCACCAACTAGAAGTAAAGTGTTGATTAGTTACTTTTAGAAATAATTTTATGTTTTATTAAACACTCGGTTTAGTGCATCGTTCGATAGGCAATTTTTTTTAAATTATTTAATTTTTAATGTTTGGGACTTTTACCGTATAAACAAAGATATTATAAAAATACTTATAATATTACCTACTAGTTATACGTCATTACCTCAATGAACTTACATACTTACGTGCCAAGTAAGTTATTGGTTTATTACGAAAACGACTAACGATAACGACTGTGATGACGAAGTTAAGACGAGCTGTCATAGCAATTAGTCGCTCGTTAATTAATCACATGACACTCCATCACGAACGCCGACACCTGTCACTTTTGACAGCTGTCACGGGTGACAGCTCAAGGTCCTTGCTCATGTTTCAAGGGTACATGCCCATAAATAAGTAATGTTTAACAACTTCCTATTCGGTTAGCTCTATTTTTGAAACGGTTAGATTAAGTAAAATTTGAAATAACTTTACCTATTGTTTTAAACAAAAATTTATTTTCATTATATCTATCGCCATTTTACCGTCCTAATCCTTAGTAATCTTTTATTTATTAGAATGTACCTCTTGCTAAATAAAGGCTTTTTTGAATAAAAAATAAATTTAAATATAGGTACCTACCTACTTTTCGAAATAACTGAACATATAACTTACTTAATAAAATAAAAAGAAGTCACAAATGTTACCTTGAAAAATGTCAACAATAAAAAATTACAATAACATCGTATTATAATTGTGAATGTGAGTTTGTTTGTTTGTTTGTTACGCATTCACGCATTACAACTATTACGGTATTACAATTTATTACAAATTAGGTATTACAAATTTAGGTATACCTACTAGTTATATGTTAACCGCACCCAACTTCGGCCTATTTCAAGTACCTACCCTACCCCTACTTGAAATAGGCCGAAGTTGGGTGCGGTTCAAAAGTGACTAACGTGCAATCAGCTCCCACGACATTATAAATTAATTTTTACGATGTTATTTAATAGTTTTACTTAGAGATTAGACGATTTGCTTGACAGAGAATGCCGCTCAGACCACACACAGAGATAGCACGATAAGGAAGATCCGTGCAAGACAATATTTACATAATTCCACGCCTCGCTTAACTTCCTATGCATGGGTTGAAGTTAAGATGCATTTTGCCTACATTTTAACTTAACTACTTACCTAAGTACCATTTTTCTCAAGTTAAGAAGAGACCACTCAAGACAAAGTAGGTACTTGCAATTGCGAAAATGCCGCAATAGATTTTTAAATAATTTTCAAAACGGAAAATTAGGATAAAGCAGAGAATGAAACATGAACCTGGAATACTATTTATAATTTAACTTAAAATGGTCTGCCCATTGAATTTTTCGTCAGGTGAAAAATTATTTCTGTTTGCATGTTAGCGATTAATACAAAAGTGATCAGCTAATAATATCATATTGGGAGTTTAAAAATAGATTTCTTGGCTAATTAAATATATTATATCACCAGCATTATCTACCTATATATCTATACATTCGCTTCTGTTTCTCTGTTACCTTCTTCTAAACCACACGACTTATTTTGGGGTTCACTATCTGAAACAGCAATAAACAAGGGAGGTTAATGAATATTATAATTTCATTATGAATATTATAATATAATTATAAGACAAAGTCGCTATTTAGTTACAAAGAACTAAATCGTCAGAATTTGGCAACTGCGAAATTAATTTTGGTCAGATTTGTTTCTTCAGCATGAATTCTTTGCCACAACATAGGTATATTAATCGAGTTTAGGTTATCATACAGGCTGACAACAGGTGCAGACATACAGGTAACGACAGTATAGCACTAGTAATAACGACACAAGACCTTAGTAAGATTACCTAATGGATAAAAGGGGTAGGGAAGTGGGCTAGCCGTGCTACCCAATTACTAGGAGCAGTGTGCCCTCCTCCCGAAACTAAACATATTTCTGAGATAATAATAAACAGTTAAATAGTAAAACGTGGATGGATGTTATTTGTACATTTATAGAGGGCGATGTGTGGAGGCGCGATATATCGGCGGGATCCGTTGGAAGATGGATGGTCCCTGAGCTACGAGGCAGGAACACGTCCCGTGGGACGAGACAATCTCCTTTGTTGAGAAGTAAATTTCACGAATAGTTCGCGAGCTATCGAAGCGTAAAGTCACGGACGTTTATATACAACCAAAAAGATTGGGTAGATTTACAAAGTTTTTTAAATATTTATTTGTAACTAGCCTTTTCTTGCGGTTTTCTCGCGGCATAATGCCAAAAGCAGTCTACGTTTGATGACTAAGTACTGTCATTCATATTCTCATGGAAAAGCATATTACTGCGGTTTCTCAATTAATTTTAAATCTTCTCTGAAATAACCTTGTCATTCGAAATATGACCCTAATAAAATCCAAAAGGTTAGGTATTTAAAATATAATTATAATAAAGAAATTACATTTTAAACTTACTACTTGAGAGGTCCCGGGTAGATTCCTATTCAATGCACTTGCAAACTATTAATATATGCGATTTTTCGTATTTTTTAATAAGAGTAGTAGGTAAGTAACTTCCTCTCTTAGCTCGAATAACAGCCATCATCAAACATTATCTAAACTCAACAAAAATTTGAAATCATGGTTAAGATTGTGAAATGATTTCTAAATTCAAATTGTGATGACACATTACACTTAAAAGATAAAAATCGATAAGAATCTCTCATATTTTTCTCTCTTTATATGACTGTCAGTTCTACTACTATTACTAGTACTTATTGTAGTACCTACCTAGTCTAAATAAATCGGTACCTACTAATATTATAAATGCGAAAGTTTGTATGTATGTATGTATGTATATATGGATGTTGTAACTCTCACGCAAAAACTACTGAATGGATTTTAATGAAATTTTGCATACACGTTGTCTGGGACACCAGAAAGGACACAGGGTATATTTTATAAAGTTACGCGGACGAAGTCGCTGGCACCAGCTAGTCTTATAATAAATACTGAACGAGGAATTCTTGCATGGCACGATGATCTCGCAAACGGCTCTAACGATATTGACGATAATCTAGGGTTAGGGGTTTTTTAGGTCTAGAAATCGATCTGTCAGGGTCTTATCATGGAGAAAATTCGTTTTAGGTAGATTGTTAATGGAACGGTTACAAAAGTAATACCACTTTTGCTCGTTTTATAATAGGTATTTTTAATTATTAATTTAAGTACCTAGTCTTGATTTTTTTTCTATAATGTTTCATAGACTTTCTTTCTTAGATGTAAAAACTTTAAACCATTGGTATTATTATAGTTGTAGAAAATCTGAATGCTTTTTCGGATAAGAGAATTGTTTTCGCTGTGCGAACGCACGTGCAATGATTACCTTCGAGTAACTTCCGTCATGTTTCTTAACAGATAACCCTAATCTAAAAGATACCGTTTTACAAGTTTTCTTTTGGGAAAATCCACTTTTATCAGTTTAATTATAGATATGGACGTCTGAGTTAATTCTATACACTAATAAATCAAATTAGAATATTTTTTGAAATCTTATACCTGTGTTTTTTTAGTCGCCTGTACTTCATATACCAAAATAGCAAGCAACCCACTCAGGCTATGCTCGCATTATTTTCGGCGGCAGAACAATTTTCAGCGAAAATTTCCCGTTTATCCCTCTTTCCATAAGTGAAAACCGAATTAAAATCGGTCTAGCCATTTTTGAGTTTTTGCGAGACAACATCACGGCGATTAATATATCTATAGGTATATTTATAATTCTTTTTATATAGCTATATATAAAGAGAAGATTAGTATATTTTCAAATTATGTACATGAATAATCTCATAAAGAACAGTAGAGATTGATACCTATGAGTGCAATGTAGATACTGTACTTACTAATAATTTCTATCGAGTGCCAACACTTATCTGTTGCTCCCCATTCTAAAATCAAACTCAAACAAAATTTACACTCGCCGAGATAATCCCTTCAGCGACTGTCCAAATGTTTAGCGGTTTTCCAACCGCACTGTTAACTTTGTCTACGCATTACTTTACTAGCTACGTCGTAAATCAAACTTATCTATGGAACAGTTACCTACAGTAGCCGCCAATTATTTTAGATTCGGTCAATAATAGATATCAATTAAAAACAAGTGTGTAAATCAATACATTTGTTTGATACGTGAACAAATATTTTATTTATTTTGATAAAAAAATATGTAGGTAGGTATATTAAAGTGGATTTAATCAAAAGTTGTGTGCGACTATTATGTATACCTGCTTACTCACATTTATATGTCGCATGCCTTTACAATTTTATAAATTACAAGTATTAGGTATATGTATATTATTATCTAACTATGCAAACAGATGCAAATATACTTACACAAAGATCTAACAATGTTAACCTAGGTATACGAGAGCAATGCAGTACCTACCGCGTGTTTCCGTTTCCACGTTCAGTAGAAGGAAGCGCTGGGCCCTGATTCTGTATGCTAAAACTCTTGTCTTGACAAGGCAAGATACGTTAATGTCATTCCTTGTCTTGTCATGAAATTCTTATGTCTTATGCCCCCACCTGAGATAACATAATATTATCTGTGTTTTCAGTGGAATAGTCAAATAAATACAATAGTATACTGTAGTTTTTGTGAAATCATATCGTGCCATAGATAATTGTCTTGGGGCATAAGATATAAGAATTTCATGACAAGCCAAGGAATGACATTAACGTATCTTGCCTTGTCAAGACAAGAGTATTTGCCATACAGAATCAGGGCCCTGGACTGAAATCAGCAAGGGTTTGTGAAACGTATTATACGCGTTCGATGATTACATTTCCTAGTTGAATTCGCTCCTCAGTCCTCGAAATCAACAAGGTTTTGTTGAGAGAAATGTTATTACAAACCCTTGTTGATTTGAATCCAACGCTTCCTCCTACTGAACGTGGAAACGGAAACACGCCTACCGATAACAGGAAAAGATGAGTATACGCATAATATATATAAGATATCCATTATGGTGTATTTTTTTGCCTATATTCAGTACCTACCTATTTATGCCTATATAAAATACAGGAAAAATATTTATCTAAACTAGGTGGCAGAGTGAATAACCCATGGTCTGATAAACCCATCCATACCTACATCACTAAAAATATTATTATAATAATACCTATTATCAAGAGGGAGAGAAAGAGAGAAAGCGGTTTTTGTAAGTTTGCTTAGATGAGTTCCAAAGTTGAGAAGCTCAACATTTTTCTCGTTTTCAAGTGCAAATGTCTTGGAAAAAGGTTACCAGACCTGGTAGCAAGTTTAGCAGATTGTGAGTATCCTAATATTCTATAATACCAACAAAAGCCCCCTAATCGGTTTGGGATCTTGTAACATATACATTAAACTAGGTTTTGCTCGCGACTTCGTTCGTGACCGATCGCTACCTACCAATCTTCACAGTATTACCCGCTGGACTATTCAGAAGATTGTCTTAAATTTCACCAAAATCGGTTCAGCGGTTTTGGAGTCCATACAGGCACATACATATAGATTGATAAATAACCGACGGAATAAGGTAAAAGCAAGATTGAATATCTATATTTTTGTAAATATTGAACGCATCTTTTGATCAATTCAATATTGATCAATTCTGGTAACTACCGCTAACATTACTGCGATATAAGAACGATAATGCAACAATATTAAATCGTTCATAATTAAAGCTTTATCTTTAACTAGCTGGTGCCCGCGACTTCGTCCGCGTTCTGGATGAAAGGTACCCTATGTCCTTTTTGGAGTCCCAGACAACGTGTATGCAAAATTTACAACGCCATCTAGGGAATTCTGTTTGAAGCAATGTATGTAGTACTCTAATTCATCTAATCTCACTTCGAATAATGGAAAAAGTCTGTTAACAGATGGCACTACATGTTAGTTATAGTTTATAAAATTACGTGTTAATAAAATTAAAGCTGCTGCCCGCGACTTCGCCCGCGTAACTTAGTAAATTATGTACTTAAACCTTCCTCGAGAACCACTCTACCCATTAGTGAAAACCGCATTAAAATCCGTTGCGTAGTTTTAAAGATCTAAGCATACAAAGGGACATAGGGACAGAAAAAGCGACTTTGTTTTATACTATGTAGTGATGATGATTAGATAATAAATATAAAATTGAAACGCACATCGCAACCAAGTCAGCCAGTTATAAAAAAAGAGTGATTCACCATTTAAAAATGGCAGTGTCACCGAAAAACAATATTTCATAAGGAAAAAAAACAAAGCCTCAACAGCCACTATCGATTATTCACCCGATTGCAAACAGATATGGATTTTAATGGTATGGTTATAAAACTGTGATTCGCTCGGCAGCGTGCTCAGAGTCCAGTCAATTATTATGAAAAAACTGTCTTGTCTTTCTAATTACGTGGTGATGGAGCCTGTCGACAAGCTGGAGATAAACAAATAAGAAGAGGATACTTTCCGGTCGTCCAGAGAAAAAGAGAAAAACGTCCGATGTCACGGTCCCTTATCAAGATTGAGGTTATGAGCTTTTGGCCGGAGCCGGTACTATGATACTGAAGCTTTGGGCTTTCATTAATGGCACTCTAGTCGTGCCACAATCCCATTCGCGTATTCTAATATTCATAATTTCTTTGAATATAATTATAATAATAAAATAGGGGTGCCAAAGTCCAAATACTTATCCCACCCTAACCTTATTTTTTAAACCTAATTTACCGTAGGCACCGTAGGTAACCTTAGACTGTCTTGTCGTGGTGGGGGGGGCCTCACCCTTGGCCTTGGCCCGGCCTCGGGTGCTAAGAAGGCGTACAACCGAGCGATCCGAGCGGGCTCCCAAGCGGGAGCTTTTGCCCGCTCACAGGGCAAGGAGTCATCGGGGAGTTTTATTGGGAATTCCCAGTGCCGCTAACATCAGGTGCTGGGCGACCCCCACATATTCCTATCGTCTAGCCAGCGGTAGGAAATCTGTAAGTGGATTTCTCCTCGTCAAAACCTTAGACCTACCTTAGACTTACTTAGAGGTAACCTTAGACTGTGCCTTAGATAAGTAATATGAATAAAAATTCTTAAACATTTAATAGTAGCAGGGCACACTGAATTAGCAGCAATTCTGGCAGTAGTAAAGTAAACATTATAATGTTAGATATTTTGATAGTGTTTTGATGAGTGACTTATGATAAAACCTATTTCTTGTTCTATTTACGTGTTCCTAACTCTTTATTCTATCAGGTTGAAATCTGCCTAAGTATCATATCATAAAAATATCATATACTTAGGTCTTAAACAGACTGTAAGATGATTCCAAAGAATTGGAAGAAATAGGTGTATATTTTTGATTTATCTACATTTTCTAGTTCGAGATGTTAGTAAAAGGTAGTGGCGCCACTCGCTGTCGAGTCGCTTGTTGTGTGAAACCGATATCTCTCCGGTTGTGAGGAACATCATAAAAACATCACAACTATATGACGTTGGGACGAACTCACAATGTCAAACACTTCGTAGACGAACAATCATTATTTTATTTTTGATAAGTGTGAACATTGACACTTTTACTGTTTTCAAACCTCCTTTAATAAGTATCTCTAGATCGACTACATCTCAAAGATTTACTGAGAACTTATCTGGACTTGCAGAACTTTTGTTGTTATATATATTTATTGTTATTTCAATAAATAGGTCTCAGTTTAGTCTCATGTAATAAAAAATAGCGGTTTTTGGCGTGTATTATTATATTATATATACATCCTATAAAAAGTAATTTATCAAAAGGAAAAAAGAAAAAGAGAGACCTTAGGCGACGGTAACCGCCACCGGTAATCACCTACCATTAAGTGGACCGTCAGCTTGTCTGTCACACTTTATAATAAAAAAAACAAAAAACAGATATAAAAAATTAAACAGCTAGCTTTGCTATTAAGTACTTTTGAAGGTTGCACCTAATTGGAGCGGTGTGTGTAGTGGCTTGGTACACATGCAACGCAGCCGTGTGCAATTTCCCCAAGTGTCCGATGAGCGGACGCCTTTATCTCTATCGGATTACGAAAACACCAGTGCATCCGCTGCACATTTGCATATTGAAGGTATCATTAGTGAAAACGGAACTGCGCTTCGCACACCTCGAACGCAAATAGAAATACAGGTTCTTCGAAAGAATTATTCTAGTTAGACATTGGCTTTCAATTATTTGTTATAATAACAAAAAAGAATTCATTTGCCAAAAAGTTGTAGTTTTAAGAAGTAGTCGTTATCACCCTGAGAGCATTTGCTATTACGTTCTTGGTATTTGCATTTCATACTGATTGATATGTAAACTTTTCATTGAGTCATAGCTGAGGTCATTTGCAACGAGAAGCGGTCAGAGCATCAAAGAAACTTTTATAAGCGTGATGTAGGTATACCATATTAAAGAGTATGAAATAAGGAAATTTTTAACAAATTTAGAAAAACTAAATATCAATATATTTTTTTATAAAACTGTACTTTAAAGTTGAACTTTGAAAATTATTTGACTGAAAAATAACATAATATGTGTATGTAGAATGGTCTGCGGATTCTTTGAGAAGTTTTCTTTTACGCCCCTATCAAGAAAGAGCAGATTTTGTCTAATTATATTCCGTGCATATTAAAATTTTTAACTAAGTACAATTTGAGAAGTTATTAACGTTACCTGCCAGTGTTTGGCACCGATTCGATATTTAGTTACCTGACACGGATTGGCCTGACACTGGCGCGGGCGCACCGCTGACCATGTTTCTTAAAAAACCAACGTGCCATTCCGATTCATTGAACGATTGACGTCCTGCCGTACACGGCTTCTCAAACTGACAATTAATCTCTAACTTTTAAGCCATATACAAAATATACAAAGTACAGTTCTTTCATTTACTTTTTAGCATTTTTTTGTGAACTGATTTTCTTTCTTTTTATTTAGTAGCAATATCAATAAAAGTATTAGCAAGCAGTCTGATAGTAAGTGATTACCATCGTATATAGACAAGCGATTACATGGAAATGCAAAGGCGCTGCCGACCTTGATAAGTTATGAATTAAAACATAGTTAAGTAAGTTCCTACTGAAAGCTACAGGTATACCGGTTTTAGAGTTTTCTGCATTTACGCTTGCCTAAGATATATTTAATTTAAATTGCTTTAATTAAAATTAAAGCTATTTCCCTTAAATTAAAATTAAAATTTATTAATCAAAAGTTTAAAAGTTAAAGTTATTTCAGCCAAAATCAACATCAGGATTATTTATGACGTGTTCAATTAATTTACATAATTTATATTTTATTAGATATTTAATAAAAAGTGTATGGTTATTTTTTAAAATCTTTATTTGATAAAATGCATAAAGTCATAACAATGCTGGTTTATCTTGTAGAGATGGATTCCATTTTTTTTGCCTTATTCCAGTAGGACTTTGAAAATTTTATTTATGAAAATGTTTGAGAAGCGCTGTCACATCCGCCGGTGTGCGCGACACGCGACAGGTTGTGATGTTTTGACATCTCGCCGGGACGCCATTTTATAACAACAATATAATAATATCCAGCTTTTGTGTGTCTGTCCGTCACGGGCGAGCTTCGGAGAAGCAAACCAGTATTCCCACAGAGGATAACTTATACAATTGTTTAGATTAATAATCTTCAAAAATATTTGAGATATGACGGTTCTAAGCTTACATTATATTTTATCTATTGTAACTACTTACATTTTATTTTAGTACGAAATGAACTAGCTTTCATTTCTGGGTATCTCTGAGCTCTCGCTAGCTCTTACTCCAAGTAATCGCAAAGACAATGTTTAGTTGAATTTATTAGGAATAAATAACTTAAGAATCCTTATCAAAAAAATCATCAGATGAATAGTTTAAGTGACGTTATGAAATAAGTAACATAACCCAAGCAGTAGCATTGTTACCAAGACTATTAACAAAAATTAAGACTGGCTAAGTCACGAGGTACAGCTAAGTAGGTACTTAGTTACAAATATAAAATAAAGTTCTTTTGTAGATTCAAAATTTAAAAAAATTTGATAATTCGTATTTTTAACATAACCTAGGTATAAACAAACACACGTTTTGTTTAGGTAATTGTTATGTAGGTACAGATGATAAAGATAAATGATAATGTTAAATAGATAAATAAAATTGATTAATTGCTCATTAATAATGATAATGTGGACAGGTAACTCTGATAATTGGATTATAAAAGAAATAAATTTTGTACCAGATATTGATAATTTTGTCATGATTTTTACTGTGGGTAGGTATTTGTGTCACAGCGATTACGCAAAAGTTAAAGTCCAACTCTTGATTAGACTTATTCAGTTTCCTGTTTTTTATTTATTAAATGATTTTGATAATACCTAAGTAGTAGGGTATCGTTTGTATGGTCACTTAGGCCGTTTAGAAGCTAGATATCTATGAAATAGCTTTTACTGAACTAAAATACTTTTGTGGTTTAACATGAAATTTTAAATTAATGTAATAATAAGTTTAAAAAATATATTTAAAAATTTGATGTTCCTTTTTATAATCCGATCATTAGTTTTCTCTTAAGTATACAACTTTTCCATAAATTAAAAGTCTTTCTTCTTGGTTAGTCTCGCAAAAACTCAAAAATGTCTAGACATATTTTAATTCGGTTCTCACTTATGGAAAAAGGTATAAACCGGAAAAGTTTTAATCACTATTTTTTTTGAAAAAAGTCTTATTTTAATTGTCTAATCCAAAACGGCAAATTATATATAGACATAAGAATGTCTTGTAACAAATAGACTTCTTCCAGCTGCTTCCACTTGATTCTATGTTGAGCTTTTCTTGGCCAGGTTGCCCCACCAATCTTCTTAATATCATCAGTCCACCATTTTGTCTGTCTACCTCTTTTCCTCTTGCCGTCTTGTGGTTGCCATTCTGTTATGATTTTAGGAAATAACTCCTAATAATACATAGTTTCATCTTAATTAATTATACCTAAAACTAAAACTCAATATAAAAATGGACCCTGCGGCATTGTACCAAGGCATCCTCGTTGAATGATCAAACTAATACGTTGGCCGAGGAAAGCGCCAGCTCTTCGGTCTCCCGTCGGATCAATAAGCCTCTTCGAAAAGGCCTATTGCTGTATGTAGGGCCCCACGGACCGAGTGTCTCCATTTCGAATGGTACTCCTAATTAATTCAATACAAAATGATGAAACGTCGAGAATTTTATTGCAACATTTTTTTTGTAAGGCGTTTATATTAAAAGTTAACTAAAAGCAAACAGTTGAACTAGATACTTTTTGTAAAGTACTTTTACTTAGTCCTACTAATATTATTAATGAGAAAGCTTGTGATAACGGATGTATGAATGTTTAAAAAACTATATTTTATACATCATGCGTCATACGTAGGTAGGTATTTAGCATCTATTTTGTTTCCAGGTGACAATTTAAGACTCTTCTGTAGACTCAATACTGTACCTGCTAAGAAGAAAATATTTAGGCGAGAGGAGAGAGGAATTAACCCTGGATCGAAATGTGATTTGACAGACATTCTGTTGGGGTTCTTTTACAATAAATAGTTTCCCAACGATTTATATTAAAATCAATTATAAAATGTTTTTATTTCAAATAATAAATTATAGGCCGCTTTACTCTAAATAATTTCACAGGCAGTACTTACCCAGTATTGATAGCACATTGGATAAGTACTTACCTAGATAGTTCTTACTGCACCGCGTTATGTCATACTCCATGGGCTACCAATGGCCCTATTAAACTCACTCGCTCATCTCACTCGCTCACCCATCTCACTCGCTACTATTCTGGCTAAATTGCTGGATGGCTTGCTTAACCGGCAATTAAGGGGAAAGCTAAATATACATAAGGCTCAGTCTGGTTTTCAGCATAGATTTTTGTCAGTAGTAGATCACTCTGCATACTGCAGTTATATAAACTTAGCACCCCCTCACAGAAGAACTCTGCTCTGTAAAATGACTGTACCTACTCATCTTATAGCTTTTCGGGGGAGGGGGTAAGTAGTTAAGTAAAGGATGGCAGAGCCCATTCCCTTATATCTCCGAGTCCTTTATCCTTAAGAGTATTAAGGGTTTGCTAGCTCAATGGCGTTGCTATTGTTAATAGCCGGATCGTTAAAAATGTATTGGTATTTGGTGTCAAGATCCGCGGATACTTATACGGATATGGTGCCCGTGACCTTGAAAAGATAGTTGACGCCTGCCACTTGACGTTTGCATTATAGGTAAAGGCACAGACAAAATAAAACAAAAATGTATTTGAAAAGTACCTACAAGTAATTTTTGCATTTAATAAGTTGGTATTCGCCTAGGTTCCTTAAATTAGGTACTATATTTTAAACTATAATTAATTGATTGAAATTTAGTTATATTATACTTATATACCTTATATGTTTGTTCGTTAATTAATAACTACTTATATTATTAGCATTTTTGCAAACATTTACACGTCATTTACATTAACTTCAGCTAAAATAGTGTGTTGATTTACATAAACTTGAGCTATGTTGTTATATAAGAACCCAGGGTTATAAATTATGTAGATATTTACATTGTCTTTATTAAAACTAATAAGTACTTACATTAAATACAAAACAGTATAAAAGACATTAGCACAAATTAATGAATTTTATATAAGGAAATTAATATACCATGACATTATTAGTAAGTATGTGTAAAAATATGCGAATATTTACAATCTTAAAAATTAAAATGGTATTAGTTTTATGTTTCCCTGTAATAAATGAACAATTGCGTTAATTTAAGTTTTAGTATACTAATCGTAAGTAAAACGAGGTTTTTATGAATACACTTGAGAATATTTGCTATTTTTTTTCAAGTCAAACAATCACTGCTTGTTTTCGATGATTATAAATAAATAATAAATTTAAACGCTTATGTAAAAAATATATATTAAATAAGTAATAAGAAAACACTGAATTCACATTTTATTACAATTTTCAAAAGTAAAATAAACTTACAAAAAAGTTTTCGTATCAATACGGACAGAAATGAATAAGGAAGGCAATATAGCAACAGGAAATTATAGAGAAATGACTATGTACTTAAATTAAAATCACATTATTATGAAATTCATGACATAAATGTTTAGATGACAAAAAAAATTTAAATTTGTTATTTAACACATTTAATTTTATATAATTTGGAAATAAATATTACGTAAGTATACATTGTCTAATGTTTTGTCCAAATGTATGTAGAATAAATGACTTAGCTATTATTATTATATATTTAAACAGTTCTTATCTAAATACATAAAATTTAAACTATCAATATGAAATAATCGTATGAGGTAAGTATTTTCGGTAACAATTAATGGCTTGATCATGTTTGTATTAATAAAAATTTGCATTGGTAATATTCTTTTGGTGTTTATATAGATTTCTGTAAGTGATTGAAAGCTTATTTTTGTTTCAACAATTAAAATATTTTTGGGACTTTTATTATAACTTTGCATTGACTACGTTATCTAGTTAAGTTAAACGCTATGTCTGAGTAAGTTATTGTGAATTGGTCGGTGTTCTCTGTACGGTGGCCCTAAATCCTTGTTTATCGTCAGCCGTGTAGTGTACGGTGCGCTGTTTGCCATCGGCGTCCATAAAAGTGTAGTATCCGTGGACGACGCCTCCGTCCCTGGTCTCGTGGGCAGCCTTTGAATCACCAGTCTTCTTATCCTGAAACAAATCGTGGATATTATTCATTTCACTATTCTTATTCAGTTTATTTTCGGTCTTATTTATAGTTTTTTTTTTCGTTCGTCAATTCAGAAGTTGAAGTTGGTCTAGCTAGTGGCTATGGCTAGTCACCCTAAGCTGTTAACCAAACGGTCGCGGGTTCGATTTTGATAAAAATTTATCAAAATGGGTCCAGTAGTCTTAACATACAAATCTTCTCTCTTTATAATATTAGTAAGTATAGATAAATAAAATAATTAAGTATATAATAATAATGAAACAATAGAAAAATCCCTATGACCTATAAAATAAAGTAGGTACTTAATGTTTCAATATTCAATTCTCATGCATTAATTACATATGTATACCAAATATAATATATTAATTCGTTTATGTTAACGCATGTCATGCTTGACCTTCGACATAACAATGCAATACTTATACTTAATTTTAGCTTTTAGCTATCTATAAATTATATCAACTCTTTTTTTTAATTTAGACTTTTAGTTTAGTGAGATTTTGTCGAACAACTCCCTCTCGTGTGATTTTTTAAAAATTTTCTTTATAGATATTTTAATGAAATTGTGAAATTTTTCAGAAGCCAAAAGTGTACACAACCCGAGAAAAAAAAAAATTTTTTTAATTTTATTAAGTATCTGTACCTAAGTATAATCATGTATATTTTTTAAACTATTAAAATAATTTGACTTGTCCAACTTAACTTAAATTTAAATAAAATATCAGGATTTGCCCCATTTTTACATTATCTTAAAATTGCGTTATTATGAGTTTAAAAATTTTAAAATTAATAATCTCAATTAAGCAATCTTACCATCTTACGATGTACAAGTTATAAATTGTTTTGATATAAGTTATTCTGACAATAAACAATGTATAAGAAATTTTGACTTATGTATATCAAGGTTGAAATTGTGTTTTGATAGTTTATTGTTCTGTGGGAACTATGTTTGTAAACCTGAGATTTTGAATTAAAAATACAATTGTTCATTATAACGTTTAAATCAATTAAAACTTATGTGTTTTGTTCTATTTAATTTAGTGAGGATTTTAATTTAGTTACCCATGTCTAAAAGGTTCTTTCATTTCGACATTAATGTCTATTCCGCTCGAGAACAATATTTATACATCATACATGATTACAAATACAAAAATTACAATTTAATAAAAAAAACTTAATGTTTTAATACATAGGTAAATGGTTTAATTTTAATTTAATCGGATCTATGCTGACATAATAAATATGCATAGTATATTTTTTTGGTTGATTTAAACCATTCTATTTGCATTTAATAGTATTATTAACTAGCTCACCAGAGCAGTATCGGTCAGTAAAATCGGTATAGTAGTTTTTGAGTTTATTCATTACAAACATACAAATTTTCTCTCTTTATACTAGTAATATTTGTATAGTAAAAAACTACTTTTTTAACAGCATTCAACATTATTTAAAAATAAATAAGTTAAATAGTGTACAACAAATTATACGCCCTTGTAAATACACCTAAAACCTTAAAAGCAATTAGTCTCGGTGCGTAAACTTCAAGTTACTCAATCACAAGTTAGAAGTGCAGACTATAAATAGGTATCTAATGTACAATTACAATCGATAAGGCTTAATTGTTATAGCAAAAAATTGCAAGCTACATTTTGTGGTCCATAATTTTCCTCTCTGTCTGTCCTTGAATGGTCGAAGGAACATTCGAATAGGTGCCAGTCTGTGTTCTGGTATTAAGTTAAAGCTACATTGTTACGGAGGCTAAGTTAGACGGACAAGTTCATAGCAAGGCCGAGAGCGAACTTTGAGTGCGCGCGATCACGTAAGCTTCGTAACATTTATACCTATAACTGACTTTCTTATACGATACCACGTTTGCACATTACTTTTGTGTGAATGAAAAAATGACGATTTTTTTATGATAAGGTCGACAGACAAGCTGATGGTCACATAGTATTGACTGTAACAAATAAAAAGCAATGCGACAGATACTGATGCTGCAACAGATACGGCCGCCAGTCATAGTGGGTTTCTATTAAGAATTCTATTAAGAATTAGGATTAGGTTATCTATATTATTTATTATGTTATTAGATTGATTATCTTGATATTATATTGATAAGGGTTTAATTTTAATATCATTTATATTTATTCCCATGACAGATTTAAAAAATTTCGATAGGTATATAGCCTCTACAACTCTACACCATTGTAATGTGAATTAACTCGCTTAAAAAAAAACAAGAAATTTGGGTTTACCATGTATGTAATATAAATATAATTATAGTTATAGTGGGACTATCTAACATTTATTTAATTAACAAATAGTACCTAATACGTATGGCATTGATCAAAATTGTCACGATTAAAATGGAGACTCAATCCACAAAAATTTACAAAAAAACGTTTTGTAACAGAAAATCATAAAGGAATAATATTTCCATTAATTAAAACTATTATTCAACATTTAAATAGCAAATTGAAAGCTATTAAAAGCTACATAAGAATGTAGGTATTTCATTTATAGACGGATACGTTCCGATAAGGTCGTTCATTATAATAAAAAAAAATTGCTCGATTATATACGTCACGATGACAGTCAAGTATACACCCAGCAGTTACGCAATGAGTGACCACACCTCCGGTCACTAACTGGATTTTTTACGTTGCGTATACTTCCTACTCTGACAATGAATGAACATTCACTGCTTTAACCTTCTACACAAGAACCATTGCTGGTGTCTTTAAAGATATTTTTGACCGTCAGCAACATAACTGTTAATGAATGACGCGCACTGTGTTTGATTTCTTTAGATGGCATTGCCCTACATTTTTAGTATAGATTTGGGATGATAAAAAAATTAAGCATCTTATCTCCGCTGATATTATAAGTGAAAGTTATTTCATTACGTGCAGCATTAATTAATAGGAATTGGGATGAAACTTGCCTTACAGACAGTTACTTTAATAATAAATCGCTAAGAATAAATGCACCGATTGAATGGGCCCCAAAGGCAATCATCATCAAATGCCAAACATTTGGAGAGCCAACAGTTTGGCATTTATGTGGATGTAACTAAGTATAGGTAACAGAAAAAAATACTATAGATTCTCCTTTTTTAAAAAGCAGATTAAGTACACTAAGTAAGGCATCAAAAAATTAAAAACTAATTATTAAAAGGAAAATAAAGATAACCAAACAAAAAAACTATAAATTTTGCAAAACGAAGAAGCAGTATTTGTATTCTTATTGAAGTTATATTCTGCTCTAGTAAACTTTTATGAGTTAGTAGGTACCTTGACATGACATTCGCTAAAACTTAAACAGTTTTATGAGTAAATTTAGCCCTGGCACAATAATTATTTTACAAAGGAATGCTATTAAAATTCAATTCCGCCGTCCTTACATACGCTAGGCCTATAACAGGTGACCTCCTGATTGACAGATTGATCTGTTTGCCATCGCCCGAGGGTTTTAAAACGCATTCCGTTACTATAATTTTATATTTCGTTATTGAAACTTTCGTAACATCTATTTGCAATTTACTCACGATAGATTTTGCGAAGGCTTCTATTGCAGAATTTAATGTTAATAACATACTGACACTTAAAAGCTTGTTTTATTTAAGTGCTTTACAGTAATTTGATAAACTATGAAACATGCTGATTCAGCTTTCTTTGACTATGTGGTTCTTGACAGCGTAGGACGTTCACTTTGATTAAAGACTCAAAGTGACTCAAACGAGAAATGACTGTTAATTGCTCATAATCACTCTATTGTCGTTGTTAAGTTTGTTTAAGTTATTTCAAAATTGTGTAAAGGTATACTTGATTGGTTAAAGCAACAAGACATCAAGATAAACATTCCGAGATAGTTTCGGGTGCAAATCGTGGTGAACATAACGGATTGATTTTTACCGTATCGTGATCTTTCTCAATATTAAACAATAATCGATTGTTTATCGCAGCGTTTGGATTATTTCATTCATTACATTGTTACCATTGTTGGTAACATTTTGACGTGTTCATTTCTGTAGGCGGGTCATTACAGTCAAGGTGAGTTTCAATCATGACAGCGCGTTGATTGGTACCAGATCAAGAACAATATATAATTGTATATCAGTGCCATTAGTAGGTATTAATTTAGAAAAAAAAAAACAATTATCCATATTACAACAATATGCTATGTAATAATCAACATATCACCCTGAATAAGCAACATTATAGGTATTATATTAATACTGAACAAGATTTTTGGCATAAAATTTTTTTTTCAAAATCAGTTCAAATTTGGAGACGAGATTTTTTAAGTAAATTCGGCCTTAGATGTATTTGCCTCTTTCGCTCAGTATTAGGATTTAATACATCAAAATCAAAATCAGAATATTTATTTATAAATTGGGTTTCTACAAGAAATTCTTATGATCATCATTATAAATTTAAATTTACCAGGGTTTCGGAAAAAAGGCCAAGATGACGATCCTGAGAAGAAACCCCGAAAAAAACTCAGGATACTAAATCTACACAAATTAATATTGCTATAACAGGGAATTTAGTGCACCGTTGCTTCTTTAAATTTGAAGATTTTTAACACCTAGAAAATTACGAATGCGCGCAAGCAAGTGATAGTACTTTCACGTTACAAGCAGAGGTAATATTAAAAGTTAATATTCATTCACTTTCACCCTTTTGAAATGCGCAGCAAACTCTCGCACTGTCAAACATTCTGCATCGAAATTAGGTGATCGTGACATTGTAGTTATTTTATAAGTCGATCAAATACATTCAAGGCAATACCACAGACAGTTTATATCAATACTGGATATTGATATAAACTTATACCTAAAAAACTTAAAATATATATTTAATATGTGACAATGTTCTTTCACGCTAATCTTTGAAACATTTTACACAATTTTCGATCACCGATCACCATGAAATTTTGCATACACGTTGTCTGGGACACCAGAAAGGACATAGGGTACCTTTCAACCAGAAAAAAAGTACTGCTCCCGAGGGATTATCTAAAATTAAGGAAACTAACTTCTGGCTAAGTATAATAGCAATAACGATGTCAGGCGATATATTGCTTTTTCAACGCGGACGAAGTCGCGGGCACCACCTAGTCATTAATAAAGATACGAGAACGAAGTCGCGAACAAGAGCCAGTTTTTGAGTTTTGCTTCAACAAAACATTTTGTTTTTTCTATTGAATACAGCTAAAATTCGGTAACAAAGATTTTGAAAGTTAATCACACACGAACGTTACAGGCTGGAGGATTCCAATAAATAAAATTTGTGAACACAATTTAGGTAATTTCGTAGAAGTCTACCAATATTTTAAAGTGGGTGAAACAATACAGATATTATGAGTGTGTGTGTATGTAAAGGTACATACAGGGCGATATTATGCAAGATCATGTGCGGCCTTGCTTTCATAAATTTTTAATGCTTAAAACGTGACTGCCTTAACACTTCTACCATTTTCATACACGGATTTTACTTAAAGAAAGTACCTACCACTAAGTAAAAAATCATCAGTAAATGAATTCATGATAATACAATGATTCGGTTGCAAAGGTCTGGTCACCTAATATAATCTTTACTTTGATTATGTCAGTAATACGCTTGCATCTCCATTAGGGCCTCTCTCACCATCTGTCAAGTAGGCTAACCGTCATTTACAGTCACCTGTCACCGGGAATAATTTAGCTGATATACCTTGATACGGTTAAAGTCCCAAACATTAAAAATAATAATAATAAAAAATATTCGCCTATCGAATGATGCACTAAATCGAGTACACAATTTAATAAAACATAAAATTATTTCTAAAAGTAACTAATCAACATTTTACTTGTAGTTGGTGAAAGAGGTCCTTAGTATTATTAATTAAATTATAATCGATTGTATTATTAATTGGACCGCCAGCCTTTCTGCCAACTTCTCTAATAATAAAAAATGAGTAACTAAAGGAGTAATATTTTTTTATATGAATTTCTTTAGATTATTTTCTTGTGGATGTAAAATGTAACAGAATTTTTATTACGGATATCTTATCTGTAAAAAAATCTTTTATTGAATAAAAATTTACTTACATGAACGCCATATGAAAAGGAGTACTGAGGGTTAGGGTTGAATGGATCAATGGCCTCCGTGACATCATCTTGATTTCCCAAATAATGATCCAAATTTGTCGGTCTGAGGTCTAAACTTAGATGCTCGCTGTTTCCGGGCTTATATTTTAGAAATGATTTATATGGCTTCGTTACTGTCTCTCTTTCACGTTCCAATTCCTTAAGCAGTTCAACTCCATTGCTTTCTATGCCGAAATCTAGATGACTAATTTTAGGTTTTGAATAAAATGGATTCTTCTCTGTCTCGCTTTGTGATGTTGATTTTAAGCCAACATATTCCTCAACAGATTTCGGATAAAATCTTTGTATTTGAGAATGCTTTTGATTTGAAAGCAACGTATAGTCTTCACCTATTGGTTTAATTAGCAACTGTTGATAAGCTTTTTCCCTTTCGTGGTCTGGTAGCTTAGTGTCGGGGTCATCAAGGTAAGCAACTAAAGCATCTTCGAGGTTTTTAAACGTTTTGTAAGCGTACTCAGGTTCTTTAGATCCAGGGCCTGTGTCATCATATTTGTTTTCGATCGCGAATCTTATTTGAGCGTCGGACGCGGCAGAGTATAATGAATGTGGCGCATAACGTCTTACGTTAGCTTTCTTTCCTTCGGCAGCTATGGCCAAGAAAATAGGTATCTGCAAGTAAAATTATAAATTAATTTCGATTTTATTTTTGGTTACACAAAATATTTTTTAATTTATAGACCGCAAAGAAAAAGGGTCGGTTAGAGAATCTTCAATATCTTCAAAAGTTTTTATGAAATAAAGACTAAATTAAAGCTAAACTAAATAAATTTTATTTTTATTTAAGCACATTAAAATATTCTTTAATTTAGTCTTTATTTTATAAAAGCTAGGTCAGGTACTTTTGAAGATATTAAAGATTTTCTAATCGACCCCTTTTCTTTGCGGTCCAGTGTACAAAATAATTACAGAATAAGTATTTTATGTATTTTTTGTGACGTCATAGGTTGATCGCATCGTCATATAGACTCGACAGTTCGTCTATGGATAATTATTTAGTTTTCCAATAGAGAATGTCGGGCATTTTTTTTAGAGTAAACAAATACCTACTATACAGTGAAATCAAGGTCCGCATTGCGAATTGCTTCCAGCATTAGATGATCTCTAACAAATAAGTGTAAATAAAGCATTGAAGGGCCATTTTAAAATGGATATAATAGTTTGTTTGAACCATTTTTTCCGCTTATTAACTCGTTGCGCTAAAACCTGTTATTGGCTAATTTCAATATTTAATTAGTTAGGTATATATATATCCATTAATCAATCAACCATTTTGTAATATTTTACATAATAATGATGTTAATGGTATCTTCTTATAAGTAGCTAAGTTATTTACTGGGCACTTATTATTTTATTATTATTTCGTAACAGTCGTCATTATTTTATTGCACTTTGATTTCCATGCCGTAATAGTCGAGATTAACTCACTGTATCTTCCCATAGAAACTAGGTATTTGAAAGAAATTTCTTAAAAGAGCGAACAAACAGACAAACACACACACGTTTTTGAGTAGCTTATACTTCAGAAGGGACGTCAGAAGCCTATTCCTCAAACTACGATTTGTCCCTAACCCTTCATCTTGACAGAATCGAAAATATTTCTTGGTGTTAAAAATGTTTCAGGTTAAGGTAGTCATCTAACAACAAATTTTCGACAAACAAACATATTACCAACAAACTCATCGAGATCTTACCAATGGTAAGTCTGAACAGAAGGATTTAACTTCAATAACATTAGCTGTGACATTAGTTAAGAAATATGTAGTAAAATACTTTTGAAAGATGACTGTGATTAAAAGTGTGATTAATCTAACCAGTTACGAAAGATATATGGAAGCGTTGACGCCGAGTTGCCGACAGACAGAAGTGTTATATGGAAAGGAAGCCATATATACTTTGGATAATTATTAAGTCAATTTTAATATTAGGTAAGCAACGTAAAAATATATTTTTTAAATATAATAGCATTTAAAAAAAAGTTTGATGACTACTGTAAAAAAAAGGGTGTTTATTTGTAGCCAGGCAAAACCCATTAAATATTGTATGAGTCCAAACTAAGTAACTCAAAACATTCTTTGACTCAATATGACTTCTTGATTTCAAATGTTGACACTTGAAGGTAATAATAAAATATTATATTTTTAGAATTAAATAAAATTTTGTTCAAAAATTAGTTAGTGCGTTAGTCGTAAAATCGTACAAAGGAAGCTGTGAATACCGGAAGGAAGTATGTAGCTCAATCGCTGTTAGATTATAACTATTTTATTAAATATTTCCATTACAAAAGCTACAAAAAAAAGCAATATCGTTTCGCCTGTAATCGCTTCCGCGGTCACAAGTTCAACAAGTAAATCAGCACAGTAAAACAAGTAAAAAAAATTCATACATGACATTATAAGTAGCTATCACAATCACCGGTCAGTCTGTGTCTGTGCCTAGACGGCCAACAAAAAAAAAATTAGAAAAAATAATACCAACCGCAAACAATAACATTTCGCAAAATACTTAAAGAATGAAGTCCAAAACGAACACTATTAAAATAATTTATGATGTCCACATAGCAAACGCGATTGAGTTTTTGCAGGTTTTCTGTATGGAGTTACACACCTCGAATTTCGCGGTCAAGCGCGTTCGATTTTTTAAAATGAGAACACCGCGCCGCGTCGAGAGACCGCTTGTTACCGAATGGCGCGAAAACGCAACCAACGCCACCATTAAGCCGATAACCGAAAGCGGAGAATGCGTTTTTCGTATGCGTAAAACGGAATCATCATTCGCGTAATATGCTAATTAATTGCCTATGAAAATTGTTGCCAACTTAGCACTTTAAGCGATAAATTAGGCATTTCATTTATAGGTGTAGAACCAAGATTATATCTTTTATAATAATGCATAAAAAGCCGCAGCAATTCAGGCAATAATAGATTATAGAGCGCTTTCTCTTCATACGCAGCTACTATTGCAACAGTTATATTTTTTACTTATATTTTTATTGAATAACATTATACCTACAAAAATGTAAAATCTACTTAAAAATCTTCCACGGGATTTTCATTGCTAACATTACCACACACGAGTTTAGATAATGATTTTTTTTTAAAGTAAGATATTAATTTACTTAAACAATTTTTATTTAACTTTCTCTTTATTTGCTTTTTTCTTTCTTTCTTTTTTTCCCCGTTAATTTTTTCGATATTTTAGTGGTTATTCTGCTATTCGGGATGGAGACGAATTTAATAAAACAAAGATCATGAAAATCAGTCCAGCCGTTCTCGACTTATAAGTGGTGTAACTAACACCACTTTTAATTCTAATTACATAAAATAATTAGACTTAAAATTAAAAAAAATCTGGTTAAAATTTAATTATAAACCGTCGTCTTTAGAGTAGAGAGATCAAGGTTTTTAAAAAAGTTTATCAGAATTTAGCACCCACTCACGATCTTGAGTTGGCAACACTGTCTATGAAGAGTATCGATAGAAGAGTGTGCTTAGTTTCCGTAATAGTTGTGTAACGATAAACCATCAGAATATCTATGAGATTAAGTAATGGTTTGGTCTTAATGTTTAAAGAGTTCCCATCGCCGTGTAGTCTATGGTAATTTATTGAGTGGACGTAAGAAATAATCAATATACAAATACATTTAGTAGGTATTTGTCAATAGTGAAACTGGTATTCAAAGACTAATGTTGAAACTTGAAACCGAACTGTGGGTCTACAAAAGTAATTAAGTTCTAAATGAAGTTAAGCAAATATGTAATTTTCTAGACTTATTTCAAATCTAGTTCCGTGTTCGTGATATCAAATAATTATATGGTTTTGTATAGACCACCATACAAGTATATTATGGTCAGAACCAAACTATAATATTTTCCACAATCTTACTGTACGATACGAGCTTCGACGTTAGTAGGTACCTAGTGGATGGTAGAAGCGAGGTTGCAGTAACCGTTCTCCTTATAGAAGTACATACATACATCAAATATGCTGCCACAATTAATCAAAGATGTCAGAGCCCATTATAGCTCTTCTCATCCCTCATCCTTTATCCCACTAAGGTCCGCAGTACATTTAAAGCGTTGCCACTTAGGTACCTACCATCAAACATGCTTGTTGCAAGCATCGCAAGCATGCTTGTCAACCTTTACATAAAAAATTGAATTTATATAGTTATATATTATTTAAAACTATATTAATTGAAGATTGATTTTAAAAAAAAAAAACACCGAATTTTCTTGGCAGTTTCTTTTCCACAGGTTCCGCAGTTTTCCGAATTAGTGGTAGATTCATTATATTATATGACACACAGTCATATGATTATGTAAATTTAACATTTAAAATAACTTCTAAATTTATTTAAATAATAAAAGCCAGAGATTCCAAAATCAAATAGAATATATAATTATATAACATAATCTGCATCTAAGAACCAACACGGGTTGGTTGGATATGTATATTTCTTTGCTCTCGAATATACATATAACAATAAAAAATATGTCCAACGAATAATCTAAGAATAATGTGGTTATTATATGCAAGTGGCTATAGTGGATATAACGCGTTTACGCAACGTAATAAGTGGTAATAAGTGCATCGATTTAGACTCGTCGGCTTCAAGTGGTTTCACTTGATTTAGTACGCCCGATTATGACTGTTGAGGTGATTCGAGGCATGCTTGACTGCTGTTGCCGTTAAATTGGGTGTTATCATAAAATATACTAACCTTTGCACGCGACTTCGTCCGAACCTATTTTTCTTTGGTGTCAAAACTGTTATTCAATTTCATATATTTTTGTCAGATTGAATTTTTTATTTTTATTTTTAGATAAATAAATAAATAGATGATCCCTCGAAAACAGTTTTTTTTTTATACCAGTATGTCCTTTGCTGTAGGTACCCTTGACAAAATGTAGAATTACACGATGATCGGTTGAGTAGTTAGGACATGAAAGCGAAAAAGCGAACAAATTAACATTTGCATTTATATATATATTTATGGGTAATTCTCATTTCAAATATTGCGATTTTTTTAAGGGTTAAAATCAGCGATAGCGAATACATTTTTTAATTTCTACACGATAAGATTTTACTAATTCTAATAATAAACTACGTACTGTTTGTTTGCCAATAATATTATTTAGTGTTTAAAATAAGGTTCGACCCTATCTAAGGAGATAGTGGCATTCTTATTGATTCATAAGAATCTTCAGTGGACTTGCGCTTAGCAATAGAAGTAAATTACTACGTGAGTACCTAAGTAGATAAAAAAACTAGCCTTAAGTAGGTAAGTATGCCCAGTTTTTCGCAGGAATCACCTCTTTCAAAACAGTCAGACAAAGCCACTTTTAAGTTTTATCAACGCCTTTAAGTTTTAATAGTTATTTAAGCCTTACCTTACCTACAGGTATTTAATAAATGAACAATTCTTAATCACTAATCATTGTGATTAAATTGTGATGGAATGCAGTTGAACGGTATATAATATAAAGTAGGTACCTATATATAGTCAATTCAACTGGTATGAATGGTATAGGTATATAGGTAATATAATGGATCAATGGTACCTATCTAGACAATGCAACGCACATTTAAGCAATAACTTAGGTACAAAGAACCTGTTATAAGATTACATTGCAGTGAATGATGTAAGTAAGCATATAACAGCTCCAGGAATATTACAAAATATCTACTTAGTATAAAGACGTCAAAAAAGTTTATCAATTTATCATCTTGACATTTAATTTTAATGGTTAAAAATGAACATAAAACTATCTTGCATAAATTAAAAAAAACATAAAACTTAGAAAAAAAGCACGAACGTAGTTGCTAACTAGATAACGACATGCGAGGTATAAAATTTTATTCCATGGAATAAAATTATGAATGACAAGCTGTTGCACGCGACTTCGTCCGCGTTCAAAATGTTAATAGCCTAAAGCCTTCCTCGATAAATGGACTATTAAACACAAAAAGAATTTTTCAATTCGAAGCAATAGTTCTTGAAACAAACAAACAAACTTCAGCTATATAATAATAAAAAAAGGCCGGCAGGCTGACACTGTCCACTTGATGGTTGATACAGTCTTGAAAACAGTCTTTTTCCCAAACCATGATCGAAATTCGACTAGTGAGCGAAGACTATAAATAGTCCTAGGTTATGTTAGATATAAAGTTTGCGGTTTTAATTGTTTTTTGTTTTGAATTTTTTCTTGCACGACTTTACCTCAGGCTTAATAGTCATGACATATATTGAGTACACGATTGATATTTGTAAAGATCCGTTTATTGTTCCGGCAACAAAAGGTTTCATTGAATTCAATTCAATTGAAAATCTAAAACCACTACATTGTTTTATTGTTTAAAATTTGCAGTTACATGATATATCTATAGTAGGTATTTTTTATATTTTCATAAAATTATATACAAGTAATATTATACAGAGAAAAGATTTGTATTTTTGTATGTTTGTAATGAATAAACTCAAAAACTACTGGGGCGATTTTTAAAATTCTTTCACATATAGAAAGTTGTATTATCAGCAAGTAACATAGGCTATATTTTATAAAGTTACATGGACGAAGTTGAGTGCAACAGCTAGTATCGTTATATACATGATATCTATATGGAGTACATACATAGGCTGTGTGTAATGAATATATAGGACACAGCCAAAAATATCTCATTGCGACAAAAAATGTGGCAATTCTCCTTACGGAAGCTGCGGGGAGGTGCGTGTGTAAGCGGAGGAGAGGGTAGGGGCAGGGAGAGGTTCCGATCCATCACAGCCGCTGTCACTTGCCATTAGTGAGGCCTAGCTGGTACGGCTTGCCTGAAGTACTGCACCGGGTAAACATTCCTCTGGGTTCTTAGACCATTAGGACTCATTACACAGATTAAATAATAGTTATCTACTGTAACCTCCTGTGACGTCATCCTAAAATTTCAAAAGTGTATTGAAGCTTTCTTTCCGACAAGTTATTCTGATTGTTGTAGGGAGCGATAGGTGATAGTAATTAATTATTTACAATTTTATTATTTTATTCAAAACCAAGATAATTATGTTGTTTTAAGTGATCATTCATTTTAACAAATTGTTTGTAAAATTAAAAATAATAATATTTAATCCAAATTTAAACAATAAGAGTTGAATTACTTGAATTATAATCATGGTAGATATTTTAATTTCATGATTTGTAGAAAATATTTATTGACCTGCAGCACTTTCGTCGGTCCGTACCGCGTCGACGAATTTCTACAAATAATCGTGTAACAGCAAATATCTCCATCCACTGTAGGCATAATATTCCTTTATTGGTACCCACTGTTATTCATTCTGATGGTGCATTCAGTGAGTTTTGAAAAAAAAAAAAAACTTATAATTTTGGTAAATTTGGAGTAAGTAGGTAATAAGAGATTTGCAAATTTCAAAAGGCCTGAAATTTGCAAATAATTCGGACATTGTATTAGTTACAAAAATGTCTCAAAAAATTTCGCAGTTATGTCGAATAGGCCAAGGATAGTCATGTACCTAGATTAATGGCCTATTTGCTGAGGCGACAAAACTTAAATGAATTTTATATAATTAACAATTACTAGGTAGTAAAAATTTATTAACAATTACGCAGGTACTTACAGGCAGTTGAAACTTACTCATGATTATTGAAATTGGCATGCTTTAGCTCTTAAACGATAAATAAAGCATAAATGCTCCTGAGGTTCGTCGTAAAGTCGCACAGTTGTAAATTGTCTATATACTATGTATAACTAGATACAAGTAAAGTGTTGATTAGTTACTTTTAGAAATAATTTTATGTTTTATTAAATTAAGCACTCGATCGGCTTAGTGCATCTTTCGTTTGCGATTTTTTATTATCATTTTCTTTTTAATGCTTGGGACTTTTACCGTATAAAGAAAGGCATATCAGTTGACAGATGGTGAAAGAGCCCCTAAGAGGAATTGGTACTTACGGTTAAATTTCCTCAACCATAATTAAATAAATAAAATAAAAAAGGTTTTCAATAATTTGTCTAAAACTATTACTTTGAGCATTTTGCGTGTGATTACATCCCTTATCCTGTGCACGCTACCCCTCTGTTATTAAATTGACTGTTTAACCAGGGCTGTTGGCTTTAAAATCTGCGATAGATTCCGACATAGGTACCCTTCGTCTTTATACCCCATCACTTTGATTAATTGCTCCTAAAATGCCATTCTACATAATTCAATGGGACAGCCACGGTAAGTTAGCTTTTATTGAAACGACGTCTTTTTTAATAAATATACTATGAATACCATTCTAGATAATTGGGAGGAAATAAAACTAAATAGGAATAAATTAGTAGTAGCAGAGCACTAGGTACTTTTCGCAGTCATAAATGGGGCAGCCCGTGTGGTGGCAGTAGCCACCCCTTACAGGAGACTACTGTGAAATAACTTGTGCTAATCAGCTGTTACCTACGTTTCGTGTGAGCAAATAACCTATGCCAGAATTGATTGCTATGCTTAATGCCAAGGCACTTGCCTTAGGAAGGTACCGTGACTTTGTTAGGTATATACCTTTTAACTTATAAAACTGTTCATTAGTTAAAAATCGTAAGTTAAAACCTATGGTAACTATGTTATTTTATTGCCATGTTCATTTAGGTTGATAGATATTAGTAGGTACCTAACTAAAGGTATAAATTCAATACATCTGTTGCCATTTCTGTCCTGTAAAATGGACGAGTGTTTGTAAAATGTGCCATGAATATTTCTACCAAAATATTTAATGGAATATATTTCAATTTTCCAATGAATACTTACCTACGGCAGAAACCGTTGACACCTTGAAGGGTGTCGGAGCCAAAAAAATTCCCAGCCATCAGTGCGTGTCCTAACAAAAATGTCAATCTATATAGAAATAAAAATATAATTTCTGCTTATTCCTCCCCACAATGAGGGTAATTCGCGTGTAGGTGATCCATCACTGCCTGTAAAGACGTCCGCCGACAGATTTTTGGGAATAAACCTTCGATATTGCACGTGCTTTCATTCCAAATAAAAAAAGCTACGCTCTTCAAATGATTATACCTACATCCATAGAAAATTAACGCAGGAACGATAGAAAATATATTTTCAAAAGTGTTTTACAAGCTTTAGGTACACAAAATTAAACTAGAAAAATATCTGGTATAGGTACCTAATTTATGTATTATCATAGAGTAAATAGTACCTATTTAACTGGTTAAGTACAAGTCCTACTATTTGCTTTATGATAATGGTATTTTTCACAATTTATACATTAAGTATATGGTTTTTTTACTATTGGTCGAATAGCTGCGGAAAGCTCGGCACCAGGAAACGCCATCTTAACGTAACTACAGCAACCCCTAAAAAGAGTTTATTATGTATATACCTAGGTAAATACCTACATATGGCATTTCTAATTACATAGCCTTGCAGGTTACTGTTAAGTTACTGGTTGGGTCTGCTGGTAGCTAAGTAGCTATACCTACCTGTGAGTATCAGTAGGTATATTAAAACGAATTAAGAAAAAAAAAAGAAGTTTTCTTAATGTGCATAAGTACTAAAATTAGATATTATTGTCAAAAAAACTGACAGCGATGTCCACCGGTCTAAACAGTCTTCACATAGCAGAGTTAAAGCTTTTGTTGAGTTAAACACATATTTAGGTATATCTAAATTCATAAATAAATCTTTCAAACAAAGCTCTTACAGAGCCAATTTAATATAAACGTATGTAGGTATAATAATTAGAATTGATAGTCGATCCATTGTTGTCTATAGGTTTGGTATATATTGTGGTACCTACCTTTACCTAAGTATTAAAGTTGCGAAAGGCAACAAAGGCAGTTGAAACCTGATATCAACTCATAAATTATGGCGTTAGCTATTCTGTATTTGTGAACGGAACAACTTGTTCCGTTACAATATTAAGTTACCTACTAAGGTACTAATACCTACATATCCACTTCCCATTTTATTCCCGAAAAAAGCAATAAAAAATATTATGTAGGTACTAAGCAATTTTTGAATAGAATTTTATCGATGCTTGGTTACCATGAGCATCGTATTAAAATTTAGTAATTCTTTATTACTAAGCTAATTTACCTTTTTTTTCTACGCTTCCATTCATGTTTATTTCATAGCACGAGCACGAACATCAAAATTGGCACAAAGCTTATTGTCTTATTGCTTTTCGTTAATATTAATTTATGCATTATGAAAACAGTTATATTTTGAGAAAATAAATATGCTGTGAAATAAAGTAGTTTTTCTAATATCTAGATTCTAGACTGCTATAATGACTAGCGACATCTGGCCAAAATTCACAAAATCTTCATAGCAATGTCATCGTTCAATATCCCTTGGAGTAAACAAATGTACTCACAGATGGCGGTAACTTGTTATATCGCCATTGATCAGCTATAATATCAAACAACCAAAATTTTCTTTTATTCAGGTAATAACAATTCACTCACTTTGTGGTCAACTGAGCCCACAGCCCGTGGGCTCAGTTGACCACTTTCGGTATTTTTGTGGGTGACTCAGCCCGCGGGCTCAGTTAACCAGTTCCTACGGCTAAGAGGGTCTACTCAGCCCACGGGTACGCTTACTTTAAATCAATACAAACTAAAAATAAGCTTAAAGTTTGCTCTGATCTGGATTTGAAAAGTAGTTATACTGAGTTTCGTAATCAAATTGGCAGCCGATCTGGCGGCAGTGACCATCCCCTTACAGAAGACCACAGCTGAGTGAGGGATGCCAGAGCCCATTTCCTATCCCTCATCCTTACTCCTATGCTTGTGTTACAGGCGACGGTAACCACATACCATCAAAAGGACCGTCAGCCTGTCTGTCGATCTAACATAATAAAAGTTAATTCTTTAAAAAATAATTTATATTTAGTTTGACATAAACATACAATATGAAGTAATTAAATTAAATGATATAATTTATGATACTATACAAATTATGATTATGACTATCAAATTAGAGATATAGAGTTCTAAGTGTTAGAGGAAAAAAATAAAACAGCTTAATATTAAAATTCCTAATTTTTTTTAATATTTAACATGTAATCCCTCGCTTTATATTACATAATTCATACATATTACATAATTAGTGGTTGTCAATAACATCACATCGTTGGTATAAAGCCTTATGAAACATAAAAATAAAATAATCTATTTACAATTGAATGTCGTAATTTCCTAGAGATTCGCCTTTCCACTATTGGACCTGGACTTCGGCTATTCTGAAACAATTATACCACTATTAGTATTGAGATGGCTCCAGGATTTTGTTATTCTTAACTCTCACTCAAATCAAATTAGGGTCTGTTGCCAAGATGTTTCTGTATTTTTGACTTTATGTGTGTGTAGAATAAAATAATATTACTTTCTCTAAAAGTGTAAACATCATAACGAAATCTGATCTGTGTGGAGTATTGAAGATCTTTCAAATTGAACTAAAAAATTAAAGAATTTGAAACTTGTCATATTTTGAGTTGACTATTTTTGAAGGCGATTTTACACAAAAATAAAAATCATTTTTTAGTTTTTGAATAAATGTTTTAACATCTAAGAGATAATAAAAGTTAGTGTATAAATAAACAAAACGTATTTATGAAATTTATTGTATTTGCCAAACTAATAAATAATTCATTTTAGACAAAAAAGTACAGAATGTCGCCTTTGAAGCTAATCAACTCATTTGTTGAGAGTGCTACCAGTTAAACGTTTGTTAAATGAAATGCGACTGACTTGTTGGAGAGCACCGCAGTGACTGCGGCGACTACGTCCGGCGGACGCGGCAGAGCCAGCGCCTCGAGCGAGCGCGTGTACGGCATCGGCACGTCGGCGCCCGTGACGCGCCACGCGGGCGCGTCCAGCTCGAAGAAGGCGGGCGACTCCATGATGCGCGCGAGCACTTCGGCGCCGATGCCGTTCTGCGGCCAGCCCTGCTCCACGGTGACCAGGTGGTGCGTCTTGGCCACCGACTGCGCCACCGTCGCATAGTCGAGCGGACGCAGCGAGCGCAGGTTGATCACCTCGCACTCCACCCCGCGTCCGCTCAGCTCCGTGGCCGCCTGGAGCGCCGTGTCCGTCGCCCGGCCGGCGCACACCACAGTCACGTGTTGGCCCTCGCGCTCCACTTTCGCCTTGCCTGCAACCACACACAGACCGTTTCACTCTGGGTCTTTTTAGACTAATTCGACCCTGCTGAACACGATTCTGCCCGGTGTCAAAATGTATCAAAATAATGCATTATGTATGTACTAGCATAGCATAAAGACTATGTAGTACTTGTTTAACCTATTAGGTAGTATTAGTAAACATAATGTTACCTATGGGTAAAACAAAATCTGAAGAAAGAGCCTCGTCCGACATTGGGAATGAAACACCATAGAGAATTTCATCCTCTAATACCACTACTGGGTCGGGGTCCCTGATGGCTGCCTTCAGTAAACCTGGAAATTTAGAAGAAAATTAAGAATTTTGGAAAAAGTCATTGATTAATCTGGAGTAGTAAATTTCGTCTATAGAAATACAAAAAATATATTTAAGGGTTAAAACATGTTTAGAAAATGTTAGAATTTCTTGATGATTATGTCAGTTTGAATATTGAAATAATATTTTCAATATAATATCTTCTAAACTAATACCTATTATAAAAAGATAAAGGAACTAGTCATTCGGTTTAAAAAATCTAACACCAATAGTTAGAATAGAATTTCAGAATGCACATAGGCTACTTATATTATCTCGTAAAATGAAAAGGCTTTTTAGTAATCAAATTTACAAAGTAACTTTTCAACACTGCTTTATCAGTCTAAAGGCACAATGCTACAAAAACTACTTTTATGTATATAAAAAAAAATTAAAATCGTTAGGTAATTTTAATCGCTCATATTATTAACAAAATGATGAATTCTTATCAAATGAGCAAGTTTATCACAAGTATATTTTAATACACGTGATTTTTGCTTCTGACTGCATGTTCATTGTTTTGGATGGTAAAAGAGATAATATGATATTAAATGTAATGTGAGATTTAATAGCTACCTTTAGCGTCCTCTGAGGAATAAGGCATGACCACTTTGAGGCCCGGGCAGTGACTGTACCAAGCACCGAAGCACTGAGAGTGCTGTGCGGCGACTCCTGCCGCTGCACCATTGGGCCCACGGAACACTATCGGGACGGGGACAGCCCCGGCTGACATGTAATATGTCTTTGCAGCTGAGTTTATTATCTGTATAGACAGTGTAAGTTTGTTTGTAGAAGAAAGAATGACCATAGAGACTATTCTTCAACAACATAACAGATTCCTGTTATCTTCTTCTGTAAAATATCAATGTTCATATTATGTGTGTATCTTCAGATTCAATTAAATTAGTTTGAGTATCTCAAAGGAATTGATAGAAATATTTTTCACTTTGTCTGTAACAGAAAGTGAGAAATATTTCTATGAATTTCTTCTATCACACGCCAAAACACAAGTGTACATTGCATGCCAAGATTAGAGCTAAGCTAAAGCGCTTATTACACTATTCAATTTAAGGAATTTGATTTAGAGACCATGGTAGAGAGAGAGACGCAACTACACATATTTCAATTTGATTTCTAAATTGTGGTATTTAGAAATCAAATTTGAAGGACCTTCAATTTCTTCAAATCAAATCCGATCTGTTTCTAACTGCGATCACACTATTCGATTTCCTAAATTGAATCCCTTAAATTGAATAGTGTAATAGCTGCTTAAGAGATACACTTGTGCACAAGATACAAATGTTCATAGACGAGGTGCTAAAGCTTGCTTTTTTTTGGATTTTATGGCCTGGTAACTAGACTTTAGCTTGTTGATAGACAATTTACTTACACAGAAGAAATATGTCACTCTCTAAAATGTGACAGACTGCAGACTTTAAATACAATACTATTTTCAGATGTCCAATACAGCATAATAAACACTATTAGATTTGAAATTACTTAATTAGCAGAATGTTTTCTTAAACTTACATGGTCAATAGCTTGCATAGAGAAATTGTAAGTCATGAACTCGCAAATTGGTTTGAGTCCAGCGAATGCGGCACCGACAGCTATACCCGCAAAACCAATTTCTGTGATTGGTGTGTCTATTACTCTCTTGTTACCATATTTCTTCCAGAGACCCCTGAAATATTTACCATACAATATTTCAACAAATCAGATCTTTTATATTGTACTCTGTCTTATGATAATAATAACTTGATGGTATCATATCATACATATCAACTTAAATGCAAACTTTAGAACAAAAATGTCACCTATGCAAATGATACAAAGATAACAGATCTGTCAACAAACCTCTCAGTTATATAACAGTTATGACTGTAAAATTCGCAAATACCTTGAGTAAGGGCACTTTTATTTCGACTACTTTTTGACATAAGTATGTACCTAAACAAACTTTTCCACGACGAAAAGAGCACTAGTGCGGAAGCTGTAAAAAGAATAACCAATTAAATAATAACTCACCTTGTCACTTTATAGGCACCGTCATATTGAGCTACTTCCTCACCTAATACGAACACTTTGTCATCTCTCTCCATTTCCTCATCGATAGCCTGGTTCAAGGCATCGCGGACCGTAACAGGCTTCGAAGCTAAAGCCTTCGATGTTGAAAAGGTTCGTCGGGAAAGCCGTGTGAGCAACCCGAACACGACCGGTGATGATTTCAACGCCATTTTCGCACTTCTGTCCTAATTATTTACACACAATCTATCCTAAGTACGCGCACAAGCTTTAAAAAGCCTTTATAGTACGTATGTTATTTAAAAAAAGTTGAAAATGGTGTTAAAATCACTATAACAAAGTGAGGAAAGGATGAATGGAGGTCGTTTGATAGTGGTTTGATATGATTGACTTGACATTGACAAGACAATTGACAATTAATTAACTTGCCAATATGTTGCCAATTGACAAATACTTCTTCTTCTTCTTCTTATATTTAAATGGCAATGCGGCTCATTATAAAATGGCCATTTTCTGCCAGTGTCAAGTTTTAATTATTTTTACAATTGGAGCGCTCCGCTACGGACTCCCTCTAGGGAGCCCGCTCGGAACACTCTCGACAAATACTTCGACGACGACACTGCGTGTCACAAACTGTCAAAGTTTTGACATAGCCGCAAAGCAACTTGACGTTTATTATCATATATCCCAATTTAACTCATAATGCTTTTTACAAAATATTGAACACAATCGTTTATTTTAATTTCAATAGTTTTATATGGATGGTTTCACCATAGAATAAATACCTCCATAGTACTTGTTTTACTTATACCATGTAACACGTAGCGACATCTTACGGTCACAGTCGATTATCTCTAGACTGATTGTATATCTCACAATATACATTTAAAAAAAAAACGCAATTCTCAAAGATATCCATTATGTTCAACAGATGTCACTATTCAGTGGTGTCGCAAAATGTATGGAACTTAAAATTTAGTATTTAGTCGTTGCACATAAATTAATTTATAAAATGACTTTCATGCCAAAATTTAAATTTATTAGTATATATAAGTAAATTGTATGGAATAACTATAAATGAAAATAACTAAGTCTTTGATTGCTCAATATCTACTTATGATTATACACACCACTTTGTGGTTTATTATACCTACAGCCTAGCAGGATTAATTTAAATACAGCTCGTTGGATCTATATAATGGGTATTTACTTACTACTAACATTTTTTCATGTTACTTTTTTCAGTATCTCTCGGGTACCCTATGTCCTACCTATGCCTATGTCCTTTCCTGTATCCCTATAATGTTTACCTATGCAAAATTTTATGATTATCGGTTGAGTAAGTTTTAGTTAAGGCGTGAAAAGGTAATAGACAGACAGAAAGAAAGAAATTTATGTCAGAAATCTTTTCATAATTACAATTTCCTGTAACTACAGACCTATACCTAGGTATATTACACATGACTTTTCCTGTCCTATGGAGGAAGTAAACTACTTTCTACTATTTTATTACCTATGTATTATTAATAAAATATACTTAATACTTAATCATTGGTCATTGAAAGAGATTTTTTCTTGGTGTTGTACACTCTTCGACTTCATATAACTACAATCACAAGAACGCGTCATTGTCGCACCTAATTTAAAAATTTGATTAATTGAATAGAGTACTAAAACCACCAAGTTATAGACATTATAATAGCAACACCGTTATTATCAGAATTTTTATTACTCCATCCGGGATTTTATGTACGAATATGGCAAGGGCACTTCGTTACTCGTTCTGCCGACAAGGTCGAAGTTTACACTGCCTTTACGAAGATTCGGAGAAAATAATACAATAAAAATGTGATTGTGTAACCGATCATCCATAGATATTCAAGCTAATATTTTCGGGAAACAAAATCAAGATAAGGTAGGTACAACTCGTCCATAATAATGCAATTCAACGATTGGCTTAAAAGTCCAGAGGGATGACAATTATATAGGGATAAGGCGAAAGGGCTTTACTTAAGTGTTACTTGACTCGAACGCAGAAGTTGAAATCGCTTGCTCATTAATAACTTAATATGTAAAAACCTTGGCCTACTTTTAAATGAGACTACCGGTAGGTTTACATTCATTTTTTGTTTCTCATATCTAAATGTAGAATATTATTCTGTATATTATTTCGGTTATTTTTTCCATAAAAATCTATTTAATTATTATGTAACAAATATATTTAACTGTTTACATATTTGTTTTTAATTTTTACATAGAGTTTGTTGCGGATTTATTTTAACATACATTTCAAAATTTTGCCTGAAATATATTTTTATTATATAAGTATGTGTATAATAAAACACTAACTAAAATATCTCACCTTACACAATATATTATATATATTTGTGTATAAAACACTAACTAAAATATCTCAAAGCGGATTGTTCTGTAACATATTTATTTAATAACTACTGCGCTATAAGAACCGTATATCTAAATATAAAATTATCGGAACCCGATTTAGCTTCAATGCAAAAGGGGTCCTTCGCTGTAGAGTAAATAGTGTTTCAAGGTCTGCAGAGAATTTCCCTCGGAATAACAATATTTATTTTATGAACTTCAGAAACTACTTGGTTCAAGCGTTGAGTTGAGACCCTGTGCAACAAATATCTAACTATTTTTGGCATGTGTTGCAGCCAGATTAACATAAAATTAAGTACCTATATATAAAGTACCTTACACGTAGAGATTTCGATTGAGATTCGGAGACGCATTTGCTAAATCCAATTGAACAAGATTTGTACGGAGATATTTGCATAATTGTGTTTAAAGGTTAACGTACGGATTTGTATTGTAACCCCGTCGGTATTCTTCTTTAACAATATTTTTTATTTAGTGACATCGCTTGTCAATCCGTGTTTAAGTATGTAGGCATTGAGTAAACAATTTTCACAAAACGACTTAAATTTATTTATAGTATTTAAAGATGTTTTGTATCGTTCTGTAAGTTATTGTATACCTACTAATCTATACTAATATTATAAAGTTGAAGAGTTTGTTTGTTTGTTGTTGAACTACTGGTTCGAATTGAAAAATTCTTTTTGTGTTGGATAGATTATTTATCGAGGAAGGCTTTAGGCTATATAACATCACGTTGCGACTAATAGGAGCGAAGAAACAGACGACAATGTGGAAAAAACGGGGAAAATTATTCATCTTTGAGGGCTTCCGTTGCGTGCGCTGCGAAAACCGTTCGAGATACCCTAATGATTCCCAAAATAACTATTTCACGCGGACGAAGTCGCGAGCACCAGCTAGTATAAAATAATTTTTAAAGTCAGTTAAGTAGTTTTTAATTTTAATCACACATAATGTTTCAAATATTTTCAAAATATCTAATAATATTATGGAAAATGTATAATTACGAGGAGTGATCAAAAAGTAGTGAGAATGAAGCAGAAAAATATATATTTTATAAATAACAAAAATTTATTTTTCAACATAGTCTCCTTCTCTATCTACACACCGAGTCCAGCGTTTCTCCAACATTTCTAACCAACAAGAAATCTGTCCAACAAGCGCCTTGAAAGGTCGAACCTGAGTTTCTTTTGATTTTTCGTTAACATTCTGGGTACCCAACGCGCGGAGACTTTTCTCATATTTAAATTATCTTTTAATATTGACTGAACACTACCATATGAAATGCCGGTCTCCTGCACTAAATAACGCACTGTAGCTCGACGATCATCTAGAATAATTTTTTGGACTTTTTCGATGTTTTCTGACGTAACTGACGTCGATGGCCGACCTGAGCGGTGCTCGTCTTCTGTCGAAGTTCTCCCAGTCTTGAATTGAGCCGTCCACCTTGCCACAGTAGAATATGGTGGAGCAGACTCGCCTAAAGTCTCCACCAAATCGCGATGAATCTCCTGCGTCGTTAACTTTTTTAAACAGAGGTATTTAATAACGGCTCGCACTTCGTTTCTCTCCATAATGATGTTTTGAGTCAGAATGCGTCAAACAACTGGACACTGCTTCTAAGTTTCTTAAAGAAATGACTTAATTTTTCGTACCTACCCTCAAAATTAAATGATATTTTATTATTGGTATAAATGAATAAAATACGAGATAGGCAAGGGGGTCATTCTCACTACTTTTTGATCACTCCTAGTACCTAACAAAGTTTGATAAACTTATATTATATGTGGGGAGGGGACCGCAAATGGGGGAATATCTGTTAATACGGCACTCGAATAGGTACCGGTTGACTCAACTACTAAAACTGCCTCGTCCCTACACTTAACCTTTGGCTTTTCGAGCGTCATTTCAGCAGTTTTCAGTGCCCAAATACACTTTGTTCATTGGAGAGTTTCAGATTTCAGAAAAAACTAGTTAGTTAATTTATACAAAAAAATAATCTACCTAATATATAAAATTCTCGTGTTATACAGTGTTTGTTGCCAAACTCCTCTGAAACGGCTGGACCGATTTTGATGAAATTTTGTGTGCTTATCAGGTAGGTCTGAGAATCGGCCAACATCTATTTTTCATACCCCGAAATGTTAAGGGTGGGTCACCCCAAAAAAAAAAATTATATAGCAAAACAACATTTGCCACGTCAGCTAGTAAAAATATGAAGTTAATTTTAAAACAGCATTTCAAAATATAAAAAATATTCATAAGAAAACTATTCAATTTGGACTATAAAGAAACACAAGTTCTTATGACTATATTGTCAATAAATTTGTGCTAATAGGTAAAAGAATAAAGGCAATGTTGGAATGACATTAAAAGGTTTGAAATTCTCGTAAATCAACACAACATCAATGGCAGAAATGGTTTTTGCGGTTTCTAGAAAGCGTATAGCGCCCCGACAACGAATCATTTGCATTACATCGGAGGCTTTCACAGGCACACCCCTCTTACTTCTGTACAGAAACTGTAAATAAAACAAATTCGGATGTGCTATTACTATCTTTACTCACCTTATAATTTTGTTACATATATAACAAATGTAACATCCATGCAGTTAACATCAAGCTCATACCGCCTTCCCCTCTCTTCCGTATCAAGCTCGTATGGCTGGACTGTATTTCGGTTCTTACTCCTCATACATGCATATGAAGATTTTATTCTTATTAGGGGGTCCTAAATACCTCTTAATAAAAAACTACTAAATACTTAGATATGTATAAAACTTTACAGGGAGACTACATTTCGTTGGAGACTACAGGCCGTCGTTAGGTACGCCGTTACGGCCGAGGCTGTGGCCGAGGTTCCGACAGGGAGCGTAGCCCTCCGCGAGCTGGACAGCGGACTAGCCGTGGCGGGGCGCCGATGTGGTGTTATAACCTCGTGACCCTGCCCATCTATACTCAGTTTTTTTTACTGGTAAGAGTCCCACATAACCCTGCAGCATCCCCTACGTTGTCAGGCATCCAATGAAGATTTTTGTAACGTTAAAAAACGGCCTAGATATTTTATAATGGCGTTTGCTCGTTTCCTACATCGTGGTAAAAGCACACTCTATTTTCCACGCGACGCTCAAGACTAAATCGAATAATAACGCCGTGCACGGTCAACGACATTACGCGCTTCTAAGAAATCATCTTGTACACGGAATTATGCAAATGGAGGCTTACAACATCTCAGTTGTACATAGGATTTCATAGGATATAAAGGAGGGATAAGGTATAGTTTTGGAGTATTCGAGAAACCGATGCACAACTCAAATTTCTAAATAAAATAACTTAAAATTATATTTCAAATAAATTGTTGATATTTTGAAGCGATCGAAAATATTTTATTTTCTAATTTTTTGTAAAACGAATTTCTTTTTTAAGACAATCGGTAACTGTTGACGAATTTTAGTGGTATCAATAAAAAAAAAGTTTTTTTCACCAAGGTCGAATTTCACCCAGTGTAATAAATTTTGAAAAAAAAAAAGAAAAAAAAAATATGGATATTACTCATACAAGAGACTATTGGTATTTTATTTTTAGATTGAAACGTAATAAAATGTAAACGAACTCTTGACTCCCGCTGTAACTGCGATTCTTTTGTGACAGAAATAATTTCCGCGAATTCCATCGGAGTCGTGGCAAAGGCAAACGCACCCCAACACTTTATGATGTCTAGCCGTCACATTTGGAGGATTAAATTCTCCATATTAGCTGTACTGTGTCTTCTGACGAATAAATCGCATTCTCAAATATACCACCACGCCCACAATTTAATTCAATTCATACTTGAAGTTTATTGTTGACTGTAACTTACTTATTTTCTTTTAAAATCAACTGAGTATGATTGTATGTTCATAAAATAAATGTATAGTGCAAAATATTTTAAACTTTTATATTTTTATATTTATAAAAATACTATAAATATATTTTAGTATATTAAAATATTATTATATGTATTTTACTTTTTATATTTTTGCAGGCGACTTCGTCCGCTAAAATTTTATAAAATTTTTATAAATTCCCAACAGTGAAAGAATTTTTCAAATCGTTCAAGTAGTTTCGTTCAAATATTCAAATATTCAAATATTCAATTCAAATAAACAAACAAACAATCAAATCAAATCTCTTTACAATATTAGTATAGATTAACAAAAAATAATATTACTCGTACTTATATATTTTTTTCTATTTTTAAATGTGGTGTAACTATATAGTAGTTTTCTTCTTTATCGTAATTAACTATATGGCTGTTGTCTTGCACTCTGGTCTGGTCTTCCGTTAAGAGCCGATAGTCAGAATAAAAAATAAAAAAATCTAAGAAGCTCAAATTAACTACTAATAATTTCATTAAAGGCTGAGGCCATTAACCTGCATTGGTCTTCGCTAAACACTCCCAGGAAGTGGTGCCATGAACTCTAGTTACGAACTACGGGTGTTATAAATCTCAACTTCGTCACTCGCCTCGCCGTCGTCATCACCGCCTTGTACAAATGTAATGAAATGAACATGAAACACATAAAATAGCCGCTCCATAAAGACACAAACCATTACTTTTCGTGTGTAATAAAAAAATCATTTTTTCCATGAGTGAAGTTAACTAATTGGGACTTCTGTATTAATATGAAAAAAAATAATAATAATTTTACTATAAACTAGCGGCCTGCTCCGGACTTGTATTATTGTTTTTATTGGTATACTAGCTGCTGCCTGCGACTTCGCCCGCGTAACTTTGTAACGTTGTACTAGTAAGGTTAAATATAAAAATATCTCGCGTCAGAGACATCTGTTAATTTAAATTAATGACATTACGTAAGTAAGCCTCTTTAGTTTAGTGAAAACCGCATTAAAATCCGTTGCGTAGTTTTAAAGATCTAAGCATACATAGAGACAGACAGACAGACAGACAGACAGCGGGAAGCGACTTTGTTTTATACTATGTAGTTATTTAGTAGTAGCTGCTTTCACCACAGTCGTAAAATGGCAATTCCATCTTGCGTCAGAAACCACACACTTATAGAAGACCACTGTGAAATAAAAGCACATAGCATATGTGCTTTTATTTCACAGTGGTCTTGTGTTCAGTGAAAGAGTAAGGGACGCAAAAGCCCATTCGCTTCTTATCGTATATCTTATCAAGGTCGGCAGCATCCTATGGCTTTCCTAATAAAGGATGGTAGGCGTCTAACATCAGATAGAACTTAAAAATTGCCTGCCTGCTGACCTTAAAATGAATAAACTTTCTATCCACATAAATAAATGGGACTTGGATGGAACACATTCTTTTTCCTTTTGGCGATTAAGAAAGCTCTTGAAGTCTAAACAGCAAAAGTTCTAGACTAATTACGAAAAAAAAAACTTTCACCCGTTGCCGGCGAACTTTGAAGGCTTAAAAGAACTGTAGAAAGTCGCTCTTAAAGAAGGCATACGTCAAAAACTGAGTGTTAAAGTAAAGTCGGTTTTCTACACTCGCATAAAGCTCTTTAATTTAACAACTTTTTGAGAATATTAGAAGAAATATAAAAAAATATATTAATATCAAATATCAGACCGATTACATAACTGTGACATTTTTAGTACCTATAAATAGTTAGAAATGTTAAATTTTTAATATTATAAATAACAAAAAAAAATTTAAAAAAATAAAAATTATGTAAATAATATAGTTACATAATTTTTATTTTTTTTATTTTTTTTTAACCCTACCGGCGATCAAGGAAAAACGATTTTTTTAATAATATGATTTTTTTAATAATATATTATATTATTATTAATATATTATTAAAAATTATCGTTTTTCCTTGATCGCCGGTAGGGTTTGGCGCCTTACGTAGTACTAAACTTTTCAATAGGACCGGTCAGAAGCGGCCTAGATCCTCTGTCCACTCGTGGCCTTTATCAGGTTTGACGGGCTGTGGCCTCCACTCGAGAACCTTCCGGCCTCAGCGGCCTAAGGCTCTCCGTATACTAGTGGGCAGAAGCCCACTGCTACGAATTTACTCCGGATTATCTACGGATTTCCTCATTTCTTCTTCGATTTCGCAGTGTAATCCCGAGCATAGCCCTTTCCATAGCTCGTTGATGACTTTGAGCTTTCTTATGCGACCACGTTACAGCACATTTTTAAATACTATTTTTATTTATTTTATTATTTATAAAATTTTGGAATTTATTATAAGTAAGTATGATAACAAGATGTATCTTATTTATTTATAAGTCTGCGTTTGAACGCAGACTTATAGGAGTGTAGGTATAGTATCTTGTACACTCGCCTCTGCCATATTTTCCATTTGTAAGTTATTCACGGCTTACAATTGAAACGCTGTAATAAAAAGGGGACCAATTGAAATACAGCTCGTAATAGCTGTTGTCGGCGGTGCGGCGACCCCTTTTTATTGCATTTCAAGCTATCATTCAGCAAAAGACAATAAATTACAAATATAAAATTTTGTCGCTTTAATTTGTAACATGAATCAATGAATCCTTTGTTGCATATCGCTGTCCATTTCATTTCTAAATACAAATGCAAAAATTCAAAATAATTTGTCACAAAAACTTTCCAAGACGAGTACTAATACCATCATTTGGATCATTTACCTTAAAAAAGATTATAATTGTAAATAACAAAGCAGAACTTTTATCACCTCGCTCTGTTCCAGGATTTTCAGGTTCAATTCCCGTGTTACACTGTGTTTCACTTTAATTTGGGCAGCCCGTGTGGCGGTAGCACCTCCCTACAGAAGACCGCACCTTTGTGTGCTAATGTCAAAATCAAAATCAAAATATTTATTCATCAAATTGATTTTTAAGAAACTTTTTCCTTTGTCATTATAAATTTAAATTTCTTCAATAATAACTCGAACCAAAGAAAAATATTAATCCTAAAGAAAAGCCGTTACAAGTAAGGTGACTGTGGAGTCAAGAATAATTATAACGGTTAAAAGATTTTATGCTAGCTGCGAGCGGGTCCTGAGAGGCACTCACCGAGATTAGTCAGTGAGGCTCAAGGCTGCTCCGCTGACCTTTCGACTTCTCAATTAAGCGGCGACAGTTTTTACATTCACACCCTCTGCAGGAAAAACCTAATCACTTTGATTGCGCAATCACTTATCGGCTCAGTGGACCTTCGAACTACCTCATTAGTAGTTAAGTTTCAATTGTAATACATTTTCTTGGTTAGGTTATGTAGTCGTTAGTAGTTCGTACTAATCTTTAATATTATATTTTCTACATGTTCAGAGTTTCAGAGATAACGTTTCAGAGTATAACGTAAGTAATCAATACGTATTAACAAAAAAAAAAATTTTTTTCTGATTTTCCTTAAGATAATTAAATATATTGTATATTTTGAATGATTCTTTGTCATTTCATTACACTACCTACAGGAGGCATTAGAAAAAAAGAACGCATTTTTTAGTTTGTAGTATTACATAAGTATCTTATTATTTTCTTGTGTAATTAGAACGAATAACCTTAAATTTTTTCATCGTCCAATGCTATTTGCTTATAATAAATTAAAGTTATACATCCCTTGAAAAAGGCGATGAACTTTTGAATTCAAATTCATTAGGCACCGAACACATTGTCGGCGATCTAGCGTCGTCCGTTCAGAGTTGTACGTTCAGATTCGACATATGCACAAAGTGAGCGGTCTAAGGTATCTATTCTATAATATTTTCTACAAAGTCGTCACCAGACTGCTTTTGTTCAACCCCTAAATCATGAAGGTAACATTATTCGCACACAAATTCAATGAAATTTTGAATTTCAACTATCTGTCTGCGATTTGAACTCGGAATGCAGAACTCGGTATGCAGAACTCTAACCGCAGAACGCTATATCGCCGGTAGTGTGTTTAGCGCTTTACGGAGTACTAACAGTATTCAGGCTTAACGTTCTTAACAGTAATCTAATCCATGGTACGTCTGAGCATGATAACAATTAATTTATTTAGCCCACTGTACGCCCACGGGCGTGTTCAACGCTAATATTGCGGGGGATGTAACAATAATACTCAAATAGGGTGTATCAGCCTTTTAAAATTAACAAAGGAGTGAATTGTATTTATTATAAACATTGTTTTTATTAATCCACTGGATTTTTTCAAGGGTTCGCAATTTATAAGGTTAGATGTTATCTTTGACCCTTGACCTAATTAAAGTATTGAAAATGTTCTATGGTGGGAATAAATTAGATCGAATTTTTAATCAGGAATTGTAATTTTTTTTCTATGATTGTTTTTTTTATAATTATTTCTACAAAACATACAAAACATTTTGAGTTTATCCATTATATACAAACATACAAATAATAATTTCTCCTCTATATGTATAATTAGCGTAGACGATAAATAGAATGTTCAGTGTAGGTAATATAAAATTCCCATTTTCTCGAAACAAGCCACAAATCAATAATATCAGAAAAAGTTTTTTTTTTAATTGTACATGTTTTAAATAATCGTACGAACAAATCAATCAAGAATAATGAACCGTAAACGGTTTAATACAATTAAAATTCCTCACCGCACTGTTTTGCATGAGACTCGTGCCAAAAATTCGATTACGGGTCAGTACGATTAAAATGCATGAAACGCTAACTGCCTCTAACGGCCTCAGTGCATACAGTACGACCTTCCGTTTCGTAAAAGCTCCAATTTTCATTTGAGACAATGGATTATGAGACTTAAGTGTGAGTGAATAAGGGTCGAAATGCACGAATTATGTGAATATGCTGGTCGGTTTAAGCCGAAATGCACATGCGTCGATTTGTCGGGCCTACGTCGGCCCGCTGTCGTAGAAGGTCTACGGCGTTACAGCAGACGGCGCGCAACCGCCGCGCGTCACTACCGAACGTAGACCCGCTACGAGTCGCCCGCCCCACACTCGCGAAACTTTTCATAATCTAAATTTTTTATTTGGAAACTTTCAGAGCTTTCTTGTGAGTACTGTCGTTTACTTTGCTGACGTTTGGTGTTCCACTAGGCTAATGTAGAGGTGTGTGCATTAGAAAGTTAAATAAATAATTTATTTCAAACTTAACTTTTAAAAGTTCTGCGTGATGACTTAAAAATGGCTCCAATTAGAATACCAGGCGGAGATGTGACCGGTTACTACAATTACTCGACCCATCATCCGAGTCAAGAGACGCGCCATCACACGCGTCACAGAAATCACTCGCACAGGGAGAACCACAGGCATAACGTAGTCGATCTCTTCTCTAATTCAGTGATGGAAGTCCTGAGCACTAAATTTGTGCCTGATAACAGCGTACTGCCTGATTTGGAGCCTCTGTCGACGCACATAGAAGGCTCGTTGGAGCGTCAACTTCCGCTGCGTATGAACGATACCATGAACAGGTCAGATCTTGACTCCATCAGTGACGAATTCCTGTACAGACATGGTGGTGTAATGACAGCTGTGTATTGTGCCGCGTATCTACTCGTATTTGTTGTGGGTCTGGTCGGCAATTTTTTCGTCATAGCGGTCGTTTACCGTTCGCCGCGTATGAGAACTGTAACCAACTTCTTCATCGTCAATCTGGCGGTGGCGGATATATTGGTCATCGTGTTTTGTCTGCCTGCCACTCTCATGTCAAACATATTTGTCCGTGAGTAACATTTACCATTTGAACCGAGAACCAGAGACATCTATATCCGCTAGTATAAGAATAGCTGCCACAATGGAAGTTTAGTTGAATTTCTATAAAGTTGGATATAGCTGTCTTTGATTAATCTGTTGTCTTTATTGATTTTTTAAGTTTTAACTTACTAATTTTATTTCGTAAATATTTTATGTGTAATTATGTACTTTATGTATAAGCATTTATGAATAGACCAAAAATTGGGCCGATAAATAAAATTGCGACGTACCTTACATGTAACTCGATATAGAATTATTTTTAAATATTAATCAATCAAAAATTCGATTAATTAATAATATATTATAATTAAATCTAGTATCAGATTAGAGTTACACATTACACAGCAATTTAGTCATAGATTTTTAACTCTTAGCAAAGCAGTTAAGAAGAGAATTTATATTAATCAAAAACATTTCGAAAATTAATCTGTTAAGTTTTTGAAGCACATTATTAATAATCTCAAATTCCGAAAATATATGCAATGTCGTCAATCAGTGTCAGTCACAAGATATGTCCACTTCTAGACATGAACCTTTCCTATGGAGTGCTAGATGATGCGAATGTTACTAAGTGGTACTACGTTGCAGATATCATATTACACTTATATCATTCAAATACACTTTAGAGTTTATAATAATGATTAAATATGACAGTTTGTAGTAATATTAATAACATTTGACAGAAAATATGTTAAGCTCGGGAAATCATATCACTTGACTAAAGTCTAAAGTCATCATAGCCATCTTATACAATAACGAATAACTGCTTTTCGTAGTTATTAGAGCAGTCCGTTTGACGCCAGTGACTGACCCATTACAGAAGACAAATACAAATAGTACAAATAACTAAATTTATTTAAATATATTGCATTGCATTTAACTATACAATATTTAACTATAATATATATAATATAATATGTAACAAAATGTCCCATTTCATAAACGGTTATGGTAATAATAACATATATTAAAAAAATATGTATAATAATAATAAACTTTTGCAGGAAAAATATAATAAAAAAATTACGATGGATGTAAATTTTTATTGTAAGCACACCGGGTTATACGTTTTACATATTCTTATTGTTGTTTCTAAAAACTAAAAAAATCCCCATTAGAACAGATTAATAAAATGACGTCAGATTAAACGGCCATGTGACGCATTTAAGTTCTTAATGAGAAAGTCGTTGTAATTTGTCGCTTGAAAACAAACAAGGAAAATTGCAATAACTGTCAGACGAGACACGGTGAAGGGTTGATAGGATGCTGTGTCCATAATTCACTGCGTAGAATGTATACACATCAGTGGATACACACATAGGTATTATTTTTTTTAAGTAGTGATCATTTGGGCAGTTATTTGTGCAGTCATTTGGGCAGTCATTTGGCAGAAGACCACTGTGAAATAACAATGTGTGATGTCATTATTTCTTGTATTTTTTTATAATTAAAAGTAGACGCCAATAGCGATAACATATAATTATATTATGCTATTTTAAAATGGATTTATTAAACCTATTTATCATTTTTTTAAATATATTTCTTCAAATGAAAATCTACTGAAAAGTGTCGCACCTCGTTAAAAGGTATTATTTTTAAAATCTATCTGAACTTAACCATCTCTTTACATAGGTAAGTTATTTAAGGTTATATAGAGAACAAGAACCATGTAACAAATGACTTTTTTAATATTCACCAGCCATAAACATATATGAGGAAGAGGCATTAAATTAGATATGTAGATTTCTTTTAAAACACTAAGGCCTTCGAAACGAAGGTAATTATTTCTGTCCCACACGAGAGTTCTAAAGCACTTGGAGGTGCAGTCGAGTTCTGAAGAGAAGCACTATCAACGCGTTTGAGTTTCACTCGCACGAGTTAGACGAATGACCAAAGTAAAAACCTTAATTTTGTTAAGATAAATGTAAAAGTAATTCCATATATTCAATATTGTGAGACCGGAAAAATGAGTTATTTGTAACTTACCTCTTACTTCTATGCCTATATGTTTTAGACATGTAAAGTGCCTCTAACATGTTTAATAAAATATCTTATAATAGACTTCGGTATTGTGATTCAATATCATTTAGGATTTTCGTGAATATCAGTGCTGAATTCGTATAATATTTATAATGTATTAATTTTATTTTTCCTGTCTCATGATATTGAATATATGAAAGTTATTTTAGTATTTACACGATAAACATTTCTTTTGAAATAATATTTTCCCGTTTGAAATGTTATTTTTGAGAATATTTTAAAGAATTCTTATAAGAAACTCAATTTTTTGTCTTTTTTAATGAAATAAAATTATAACGAAAAAAGTATTAATTACTTCTTACTTATTTAAATTATATGACCTGAACCCGTCATTCCGGGGAGTGTCTGTTCCAATCACAGACCACATGCAACTCCTTGGTGTAGACCTTAATTCCGATCTGAACTTTGGTAGGCATATCGAGTCCATTGCCAAAACGGCTGCCCGAAAATTGGGCATCCTTTCCAAGGTTAGGCGGTACTTCACTGCGAGACAGCTCCTTAACTTATATAGAACACAAGTCCGATCCTGCATGGAGTACTGCTGCCACCTCTGGGATGGGTCTGCCCGATATCAGTTGGCTGCACTGGACTCGATTGAAAGGCGAGCTAAGAAACTCATTGGCGACGACTCCCTTGTGGAGTCTCAACTTCAAAGCCTACAGCATCGCCGAAAAGTAGCATGTCTATCAATTTTCTATCGTCTGCACCATGGAGAGTGTGCGTCCATTCTCTTCGATTTGATCCAACCGGAACCGTTCCACTTGCGAAACACGAGGCGCGGGCGGGGGTTTCATCCCTTCGTGGTTGAAGTTCCTCGGTCACGCACGAAGCGTTACAATTCCACCTTCCTTGTCCGAACTGCTAAGGAGTGGAACTCACTGCCTGCGTCTGTGTTTCCCCAAAATTACAATCTCGGGGTCTTCAAACGTAGGGTGAATGGGCATCTACTAGGTAAGCGTGGTCCACCTTCGGCCGCATCTGCACCTAACATCAAGTGAGATCGCGGCCAAGCGCTGCCTTGACTTATATAAAATATATATATATATATATATACTTTGGTGATAATTAAAAATACTAAAGTTATTTAAAGATACTAGACATAAAATTAAGCTAAGTGAAGAATTTAGCCTAAGCTGAAAAAATGTCTTAACGATTAAAAATTTACATTCTTTTTTTTATAAGAAGATCGTCAAACAATAAGAAGACCATGGATGCTGTGCTGTATGTTCGTTACCGATCTTAGTAGGAAAAGCATAAAGGACAAATGACAAAGGTGCAACGGAGAATGGGGTTTAAATTACTCACTCTTTTTATGGCAGTCTTCTGAGGGGATGTCTGCCCCAAACGCCTGCGAATTTGCCACTACAAAACTACATTCTGAACTAGTTCTAAACCGCCGGTTACAACGTGTAATTGTTTTGATGTGTACCCAAGCTCTAAGTAATCAGAAACAATTTGAACTTTGTTAGAGGTCGGCTCACAAGTTATCTGTCAATTAACTAAGAAGTTTGTAACCTAAATTCTGATGCGGATTAGTTAACAGTTTACTTCAAGTTTCCTTCATTCTGTCAATAAGTTAAATGTACCTACGCTTATTAATTCACTGCTTGAATTTAACACATGTTGACGAGACGGCAAGTGGTGAGGGCGTGTTGGAGCAGAAACCTCTTTAGTGGTCTGCTTTGGACTGTTATATAACCTATTTTAACATAACTGTAACAGTCTTGTGTTACAGTTCCGTGGTATTGTTGGTTTTTACAGAAAAAGTAACACGATAGGCAGCAACATCGATGCCTATACGAACTAAAATTAGTTAATATTCTTATGAAATAAATGGTACTTATTGCTAAGTGACAATGATCGCCCAAAACAGAAGCAACATCAAGGGGGATGCAAGTGAGCTGCCGTCATTGATAATAAAAATGACCTGTAAAAAGGTGGAAGTGGAATGGTGGTATCCATTACCCATGCATTGAAACGCTACAGCATAAGTGCTGTTACTGTTATTTCACTGTTATTTTACTGCAGAAAGCAGTGCTATAAACTAAAGTAGTAAGATAAGGACTCGTAAAAAAGTACAATGCCTTTTAAACAACCAAATGCCTTGGCATGGTATTTTAATATATTTAAGTAATGAAAAAAATATAAAGTCTTAATTAAAAACAACTGCAAACTAGCTTGATAGTTCAATAGAAAACTATGAAATTGAAATTTTACTAACGAAAATCTAAAACTTTATCCGCAAGCAGTGTAGTTGTTAGTCCGGAGTTAGCCGAGTGGCCGATAGAAACAATAATACCGAGTTTAGCGATGAAAATTTAGCAAAAATCTTTTTCTAGAATTATAGACATGAGTAAGAATTCATGAAGATAACATGATCCCCTAGAGAGTTTGAATGTTCAAATCTTTTTCAAACATAAAGAAAAAAAGTCAACCCTGAAAAGAACCGGGTATAATAGGATGGTAGAAGTATTATCCTTTTCTTATTGCATTTTATTTTGGCGAAGCCACGTTTAAATTGATCCACGTTGATATTTTTCTTCGCTCTTCATCAAGCGAAGTGTGTGCATATCTATCACAAAATAAACAAGAAATATGAAACAACAAAGCACCTTTAGCATTCCAAGACATGGCTTTGTTTAACAATCTGACAAATGCTTAAATTCACAATTTGTTATGTGAAGAATGCGCAATGCGTTGTGGTTGCAGACTGTCCAATGAAGCGTTTAAACAAACCAATTTCAACTTTATTGTACTGCAATAATGATGAGAGAATCTGCTAAATGAAATTTGTGTGGAATCATAAGTGGGACATTCGACATTCAAGCACGTACCCAGTAGCGCTACGGATAGCAAAACAAAATATTATTCTATTAATAATTTTTATTACTCCACTAGTTGAAGTGCTGACGGTCAAATTGATGGTAGATGGTTACCGTCTCTATTAAAACGCCACAGCGATCTTGGTAGGATACGGGGTAAGGAATTAGAGAGGATAGGGATATAGTCACTGAATTATTAAGAAGAGATAGGGAATAATGATCTGAAATTCCTCTCTCATCCCTCGAGACATTAGCACACAAGCTGTTATTTCAGTATGGTCTTTTAAAGGGCTGGTTACTGCCGCCAAACGGGCCGATGCATTTTTCGGGATTTTTTTACAATTTTTGTCTTCACAAGAACCTTCCTTAGGCTTCAACGAATAGAAAAATATATAAAAAAAATGTGCCGAATTGGTTCAGCCATTGCTTTTAGCAACAAATTTAGCATTTAATTTTTATTTATATAGAAAAAATATTCCTGTATTTTAATAATTAGATATGTTTTTTAAACATATAGGATAACATATAACTTATATAGGAAAAAAGTCTAGCCAACCAGGTGGACAGCCTGGTATGTCGGTTAGAAATAGACGAAATGTTTAACATAAAAAATACTTTAATGGCCATAAAATATCTCAAACAGAACAATTGGATTGTTAACCTGCTTGTCGTCTTTTAACCCTAAAAAAAATACAGTAGAAAGATGACAAATAAATGATTAGAATTCACAAATGAAAAGAAAGATTTTTGCTTTAACACCTACACAACTTACTTAGTAACCGGGCTCAATTCCTCGGGGAGCTGTGACTTTTGTGTAAACGGTACAATCTTGAAGATTAATTCAGCGCAACGTCTCGAGATTCACTTATCATCAAACAACAGATTACAGTTCAGCGATCGTGGTGCATTTCACGTTGAGTCGTTTGCTTCTTTTGATGCGAACCTCAACTTTGTGTTCATAATAAGAAAGCTCAGTAAATACTTGCTGTATTTGACGGTCATCTCTAAGAGTTCCATTTATTTTTGGCAAAACAACACTAATTACTATGAATATGTATTGCCAAAATAATAGTCGCATAGGGTTTTTTTTAAAATAATAATAACAATAAATATAATAAATTAACGTAAATTTAATAAGCCCTTGCTTATATATTAAATCCATGGAAGAAATTTGTATTACATAAGTGGATTCTTCTGCTTTATTTTTCCTATCGCGATTTCTGCAAAGTCTGTCTATGAATATCGTCCCAAGTTTGGACAGCCCACAACAGTAGATTACTGCAAATTGACAGGTCTACGACAATTGCTATAATATTATGCATGGATATTCGACGCCAGTAATTTTACCCTACGTAAACCTTAACTACGAAAACCAACGACGAAAATAACTGGAAAATAAAATCAATCTAGTTTTGCTGCGTTGGTTAACGTTGAAAGTTCAAAGACACTTTTTCCCTATTTTTCTTCCATTCAAAAAATCTGTCATATAAAGGTCAATATGCGTTGACACTTTAACAGACCCATTTGAATATCCTGTCTGTCGCTGACCTTTATTTTGTGCTCGCGATATTACCAACTTGATTCGCTCACATGCAGGGTTGTCAGCTAAATTTCTGCTGTACTTGTCAGTTTGTTAATCAGGAATTTAAAATGTGGTTATTTTTTTGTTATTGTTCCTAAATTACCTATGGCGCATACATATTGACTGTTTACATATTGAATTGAACTGAAGAGAACTGTATAGTACTGTTTTAGTTCTGAAATCTGTACTAATATAATAAATTTAAAATTTTATTTGCTTCATTTGAAAAATATTTTTATTTTTGATAACCTAAATTTTTAAGGGAGGCTATTCAATAAAGTAATAGCTCAAAAGGTTGAGTTTCACCGAGTACCTTACTACCTGCAGAGAATAGGATATACATTTTTTAAAATTAAACAACGGGTGAAATAGAAAGCTAGACTGTGAGCTCACATATAGGTAAAATTCAGGCACTTGAAATCTTGCAGTCAAATATTATATGTGGTTTCAAATATAATTTTCTAAGCATGCGACAACCCTATCTCACTTAGTACTAATGAAGAATGTCTGTCTGAATTCGGGTGTGTCCACTATTTCTAAGAAAATATATTTTTTTCATAACTCTGAACGGGTCAATAATCTCAAACAATGTGCGTATATGCGTTAACAAAGCGAATTCACGGTTAAATATTTTGTCTTCTAAAAAAATAATTCTATATTTATTTTCCTTAGGCGGTTTTTGTGTTTGAAATATAACATAACATTTATTAAAGAAATATCAAAGGTCAAGTACTTGCGGTTGTGCCCTGAATAATATTTTATTACACAGAAAAATATCTAAAAAATATTAGTTTATTGCTTTTATAAAGTAAAGATACGGGACAACTTTAGGATTCGCCCTCGGGATTCTAAAATTACTTTTAACATTATATTAATTCAATTTGAAATACAATTGAAATAATAAACAGTTATTCAAAAATAACTGTTTAATATTTCATCTTACTTATCTTAGTGCCTCTTTCACCACTATCAAGTAGGCTAACCGTCATTTAAAGTCACCTGTCACCGGGAATAATTTAGCTGATATAAGGGTGCGTGTGTGTGTGTGTGTGATTTGCATGATACACACTTTAACATGAGATTTATTTTAAAAGTTTAAAAGGTAATGTGCCTTTTAACTTTTTAATTTATATACCTATCGATGCTCATAGAGCACTGTGGGTGTAGGAAGTCTTATAAATTTAAATTCCATTTATTTATTTTTAGTACAAAAATGAACCCAATTACATTAGGTTTAGGTTCTAAATGCAACGGCCATACAAGAGGAAATAAAATAATACTATTTAGTATCCGTATACTCGAATTCCTTTCAGAGGCTACGAAGAGATTGTAGGCAACAAAATTTTATACTAAACCGAGGGTTTTATTACACATAAAGCATGTCCTTGCAAGCGTCGTAAACTCTAATAAATATATGTGAATGTACAAGACACTTTATTTTTATGTAAATAAAAATCGCACTCGAGCCCTTCATACAATAAGTCCCACTGATGGACGTCTCATAACTAACAGTTGACTAAAAGTAGCTTTGGCAGGACTTCACATGTACTCAAAAATTGCTAATATTTATACTATTATGCTATTATACTATTATACTATTATACTATTATACTATTATACTATTATACTATTATACTATTATACTATTATACTATTATACTATTATACTATTATACTATTATACTATTATACTATTATACTATTATACTATTATACTATTATACTATTATACTATTATACTATTATACTATTATACTATTATACTATTATACTATTATACTATTATATACTTTTATATTTCACTATTATAGTGCAGGTTAACTTCTAGTTTTTCTCACGTTTTCCCCTTTTCTCACTAGATGGTGCCCGGAGCCCGGTGTTTGCACTAGAGTAACAAACATCCATACATCCATTTTTACGAGTACAAAATTTTGCATTCATAATATTAAATAAATAAATAAATATATTCACATATTCCACACAGCACCATCTAGTTCCAAAGTAAGCAACTTAATGCTTGTATTATGGATACCAAACAGCTGATATATTACATACAATACTTTTTTTTTTGTAAATACATACATATTATAAATACAAAACATCCATGACTCAGGTGCAAAGGTAAAATGTTAACACATAAACATTTGCCTCTAGCGGGATTCGAACCCGCGACCGCTTGGTTAACAGCTAGGGTTACTAGCCAATAGACCAAACGTGTCGTCAAACGTGTCATATTAAGTAGTTAGTAGGACTTTATTTTTTAACTAGCTGTTGCCCGCGACTTCGTCGTTCAAAATGTTATATAGCCTAAACCCTTTTTCGATAAATGGACTATCCAACACAAAAAGAAATTTTCAATTCGAACCAGGAGTTCCTGAGATTAACGTGTTCAACCAAACAAACAAACAAACTATTCAGCTTTATAATATTAGTAAGTATTAGTAATAGACTATCTGGTTCAAGTTAGGTTCAAACGTAAAAATTGAATGACAACGTAAAAATGGGGAAATGTTCTCTGGCATACTTTTCTAAGTGACAATTAATAGCACACGTGCTTTTGAAGTTTACGAGTGCGGACTGTTCCCTATCACACTAACGCTTATCAGGTTTCTCGTATCTTTTATTAAGTCTTACATTAATTGTTTTTCGACCATCGGACCGCAAACGTGAGACGCCATTAGCGATGAATAGTCGTTAAAATCAATTACTATAAAAGTACAAAAGAGAATCGAGTTGAACGATCCCAAAAATAATTGTTCAAGTTTTGACAATTGTCTCCGTTCGGATGTTTGAGAAAACTTTAAGATTTTTAATTGGCTCTCTTTCGGGTTCAATGTTCTATTCGGGTTTACAATTAAGTTACGTGTTCATTACCTTTTCAATGCCATCGTTGGCACAGTATACATGGAAACAGTAGATGAACTCAAGTCAACGTTAGCAAAATTAGTATGATTTTAACGTTATATGAATAACTAGCTGGTCCCTGCAACTTCGTCCGCGTTGAAAAAGCAATATATCGCTTGAGATCGTTATTGCTATTACACTTAGCCAGGAGTTAGTTTCTTTAATTTTAGATGATCCCTCGGGAGCGGTACTTTTTTCTGGGTAAAAGGTACCCTATGTCCTTTCTGGTGTCCCAGACAACGTGTGTGGAAAATTTCATGGTGATCGGTTCAGTAGTTTTTGTGTGGATGTATCCATACAAACTTTTGCATTTATAATATTAGTAGGATATAAAGTAGACTAGTACGGATGTTAGTCTATAATAATATTATAGAGGAAAGAATTGTTTGTTTGTTTGTTTGTTTGCATTGAATAGGCTCTGAAACTATTATACTTGACCGATTTGAAAAGTTCTTTCACTGTTGAAAAGTTATATTATCAACGAGTAACTATTTTTCAAAAGTTACGCGGACGAAGTCGCGTGCAACAGCTGGTTTTGTAACATGTAGAGATGTGTATTCGAAAAGAGTAGAATTTTTTATGTTAACAAAAAACAATGTATTAAAGATTACATACCGTACAATTTTAATTTTAATTAAACAAGTATTTTTTGCGCGAACTTAACTGTACCTAATTACAACAGCGAAAGTATTTTTTTGTTTCGATCGTTTATCGGAAATTCAAATTTCCATTAAACGAAGTGGGTTATTTGGAAATAATTAGGTTTTGTGTATTCTAATTAGAAACCCCCGAAGAGAATTCTAATTAAAGTTGAATTTTGTTATAGACTCGTATATTGTTAGGATTTTGTTAATAATAATATTTAATCATAAATTTGTTATAAATTATTTTTAGTTTAACTTACTTTAACGTTTGTCTCATGAGCAGAATGCCATAATAATTTAATCTCTCTTTTTGTTTTTAAAATGATCTAAAGTTAAAAAAAAATATAGTTAATAAATTCCTAATCTCATTTTCATAGTATAATTACCTATAGTTATATTTACACTTATATTTTATTGTACTTTAATTATTTTTACACACAGAATTGTGATTGATACACATAATTTCTATACCTTTTACAGGTATGCTAATATATATATATATATATATGGTCGTGAGCCATAAAATAGAGATAAAATCCACGATAGTCGCACACAGGCAGGTGTGTGTGGTTTTATGTCGTAAATAGAAGCGATATTATGGGGACATTAAAATTAAGCACCATTTACTGCAGCCAATGACAATTGGACTATAAAAAAAGTTTTTTTTACTTTTTCATTTTATGATAAAGAAATTTATTATTTTTAAGTAATAAAAATAAATTCGCTTTGTTTTGTAATATAATTTTATAGTGTTTTCCACAGTTATTTAGAAAATTTTCCTTTGGAACATTTATTTTCTTTAATATTAGCTGACCCGGCAAACGTTGTTTTGAGAAAAAATATTTTTTTTTTTGGGGTGGTCCATCCTTAACATTTAGGGGTATAAAAATAGATGTTGGCCGATTCTCAGACCTACCCGATAAGCACACAAAATTTCATCAAAATCGGTCCAGCCGTTTCGGAGGAGTTTAGCAACAAACACCGCGACATGAGAATTTTATATATTAGAAGAATTTCTAAGCAATAAATATTACAAGTACTTGTACATGTATGACTTCACACGTACTAAAGTAGAGTTCACCTTGAAGAGAGTTTGGAGCAAGCAGGTACATAGTCAATGACTAAGAGACGAGAAAATTTATTTGTGTCTTTAGGAAGTTGTGAAAAAATATTCATCTTATTAAATACGTTGTGCAACTTCATTCTTTCCTACTATATTACAATGTGTTGCTAAGTCCATAAAATCTATGAGATTTATAGGTTGTTTCATTAATTTCGTATCTGTTCAAATTATCTTAATAAAAAATTTGAATGTGTTTGTTTCTAGATTAAAAGATAAGACATAATTTATAAAGATACTCGGGTGAAATCGCAAGAAATAGTTAGTGTATCTATAATATACAATAAATGTCAATATACAACTTGCACAATACGTAGCTGAGAAGAAAGGTTTTCGAGTGGCAGTTACCTACCGGTAGACACTGTAAAACAAAGGATGCTGACAAGTGGTTTCAGAACTTCAGATTCAGACCCATGTCAGCTGTGGCCTTCTTTAGGCTGCTAAAGATGATGATTTAAAAGCCAAAATTTATATGCTCCTATGAATAATGCTGGAGTTAACTTTGCGTACAGAAACGTACATAACATATAACATAGTTTGGCCTACTTTAGTTTATGAAGCTTGAAATTTAAACACAAGGGAATATATTTCGTTCGAATACGCAGCTGATTTTAAAATGTATACTGAACAATACGCTAACGAATAATAAATAAGAATTATTATTCACTGAAAAAAATGATACATAAGCCTCACAAAATTATATTAAGACAGAGCTACATTGTAGAAAAGTGAATAAATCTCATTTGATTTCTGGAAATACCTACTTTAATTGTACAATGTTGAAGATATTTGTTTTTGGAGATTACTCCTTATGGCACTTATGGGAGCCAAATCAAAATTGTCACACGATTGCGAGCCGAGCACGAATGCGTTATGTTACGTTAGGTTATGTTCTATTTTTTTGAATGTTTTAGAATATCTGAAGTTTTATAGCTATTGCGCCATCAACACAGTATTATTATTTTAATATTCGTATTCGTATGTATTATTAAAATATTATTTACTATACAAGGCCAAAGATATTCATTCAAACTATGGAAGTATTACATTGAGAGTATTTTAGTATATTCGTCTGTAATTAATTTGTTTGTTTTTATTTCATTCATGCACTCTTTAAAATGTCGCGTTTATAGTCCTTTTACAGTGCTGTGTGTTTTCGTAAGACGTCTTCTTCAGGGTGTCACCAACAGAAAGCGAAATTGGGTCGACTTTGTCTGAGCAAAGGACAAAATTAAATTAATTTAAAGACGTATGAATAAACATTTTTAGTGGAAATTAAAGTGATTTTTCCAATTTAATTTTTCTTTTGTATTTTTTTATTCATTTGTAAGACATTTTTAAAATGATTTTCACATGAACTAGAAACAATAAGATGAAAATGTGCATGTGACATAACGAATGTCACATTTATTAATTAATTAATTTATTATTTATATTAAATAGCATATAGCACACAGACAGAAAAAAAAATCCGTTTCAGTGAATAAGGTTTAGATATTACAATAACTTAGAAGTCTAAAAAATTATATTAGTAACATTAATAATGACAATATTAGTATAAAAAAAAGTAGAAATAGATATTTTTAAAATATCAAAATATTGGAATATTTAATGAATATTTACAAACATACTAAGAAGGAAATTTACTAACTAAAATTTAAATATAGTAAATTTATTAGACTGTCTAGCTAACGTGACATACATATTACATAATATGTCTAATCGAATGTAAGCCATCCAAATCGGGGTTAGTTTAAGGCGCTAAAATGAATATGCGGGTGATTCGCGATTTTTATTCATAGCCCGTTTTTCTGGGTCGCCAGTTCGATTCCCGGTCACCTACTTACACTTCCGGTTAATGCTAAATTTTCTATAGGCTTCATTTTATTCATTCCGCGTTTCTTATTTTTTTTAATTGATAATAATAATTTTTTCAGTTATCCTACACCGAGACATTTTTATTGTAGTATTTTCATATATTTTTGATCATAATATCAGGCTTTCGTGACTTGGTATGTTAACTTTTGTCGGTGTTGTGCCCGTGTAAAAGTATTATTTTTGGAAACTTGAAAGCTCTGTATTTCCAATTTTTAAATTTTGATATAGCAGAAAGTGAGAAATAACAATACTTAGTTGAACAATATTAAACGACCAAAAGAAAATATATTACAGCAATATATAAGAATAGAGAGATTTTTCCTTAGCTAAGTGCTACAATAAATTATTAGACATTAAGTGGATTGGATAAATGTTTAACAAAGTGTAAGAATTTTTATATTTCATGACCTACCTAATAGCGAAAGTTCTATTTATGAGATACTAGCTGGTGCCCGCGACTTCGTCCGCGTTGAAAAAGCAATATATCGCCTGACATCGTTATTGCTATTATACTTAGCCAGGAGTAGTTTCCGTAATTTTAGATAATCCCTCGGGAGCAGTACTTTTTTTCTAGATGAAAGAGGTACCCTATGTCCTTTCTGGTGTCCCAGACAACGTGTATGCAAAATTTTATGGAGATCGGTTTAGTAGTTTTTGCGTGAAAGAGTTACAAACACCCATACATACACCCATAGATCCATACAAACGTTCGCTTTTATAATATTATAAGTATGGATTTAATTTCCGTAGAGACATATGACATTCTTTAAAATAAAATACAGCCTATGAGCCCATGGTGGGAGAATTTTTAAAATCAGTTGAGTAGTTTTCGAGTGTAAACATTACAAACAAACATACAAAAAATTTAATCTTTTCTCTTTACAATATTAGTGTTGTCTAGAAGTTATATCTAAAAACTTCTAGACAAAGTTATGTCTAGAAAAATAGACATAACTTTGTTTATATTTTGTCTTAATAAGTTAAGGAAAATTCAATTTTAAGGAGACCACGGAAAAGCGGAGAGGGGACTAAAAGTTAGGTAACCTCTGACCTAGTATTTATAAGTGAGGCACGTTCAAGTAATATTCGAAAGAACAGAATGGCATTTATTATATAAAAAAAATAAAACGATAATTCGGCATGTTTTTTTATTTGTTATTGTTATCCCACTTGTCGCAATATGTTTATTATGTTATGTCGCATTTATGTTTATTATGCTATGTTATGTTATGAGTCCCGAAGAAGTCCACAGAAGTTCAAGAATCATAGATAATCATAGATGACACCAATATTCAAAATTCCAGTACAATTAATGTCCTATCCAATAGGACACACAAATAAAAGTAGGTATATAAGATTATTTTCGTTAGGTTTTTTAGCTTAAGGCATTCGATTAACCATTCGCATTTTTTTCTCCCATAGTATATTACATACATTGTATGAAATGAATCCAGTCGAGAGTGGCAACTTTAAGGTCGAGACGACATTTCAAACATACAGCATTTCGATATAATCTTTTAACGAATAAATATATAAGATAACACATACATTTATGTTCTTATAAGTAATTAATATTTCATAATATTCAGACACATTTTTTAACTATTCATTTACAATACAGAAACTAACCCTGAGACAGCGTTCATTATGCAGTAACGTTCAGAAAGCCGTTTTTAAATTCGTATTTAATTTTTTATTTATAATCTACCACATAATAATGACAATTTTGGTTATAGTAATAACATGTCATTGAGATGTTTAAATAATCCCACGTACGATTTACTTAACATATTTAGGTTAATTTGGCTTGAAGGTTTATCATTATCGAATCAATAATAACTGAGTGAAAATCTTTTGAACATTTATCAATAAAAGGAAATAATGGCACATTACTTGAAGCTGTTTACAAACAATGCTGCCCGTTATTGTCAGAACCACGCCTGATAATGCACACGCGGACACAGAGGGTCGTAGAGATGCATAGTAATATAGCTCACGGGCGCACCGCTGCGTCGGTATCGAGCGGTCGCTGGTCGATGACCCCTGCACTGCTGACTGTGCATGGCGGAATCGTACAGACGGGTGAAAAATGCATCCAAAATGTAGGTGACGCCTTACCATTTCTTTTAAAATCAGAGGCTTAGTGAAAAGCTTTATTCGCTGCATAATACCTCGTTCAAACATCCATCTTTTCACGCCGGTTGAGTAGTTAAGGTGTGAAAAGGTATATCATCATGAAATGTTGTTTACACGTTTTCAGAGATACAAGAAAGTACCTATCATTCAGAAAAAAGTACCGAGTGCCTAGTGCGAGTTTTACTCTATCAAACTCATCGAACGCGTAAACGTGAATTTGTATGGGACTGAAGCAGTGCTACACATTAGCCACCAGGTAGCGCTGCTTCATTCCCATACAAATTGACATTTACGCGTTCGACGAGTTTGATAGAGTAAAACTCGCACTAGGCAGTCTGTTCCAAAGGGATCATCTAAAATAAATTAAAAATCTAACGCCTGGCTATAGCAACAAGAGGTCAAGAGTATTGCTTATTTGTTTTTTTAATTTTGAACGCAAACGAAGTAGTGGACACCAGCTAGTGTTTCGCAGTCTTAGAATAATAACTTCGCAGTCATTTGGGCAGCCCGTTTGGCAGCAGTAACTACCCTCTGTTTCTAGAGTCAAAATTAGTTTCCAATTAAATTAGTTCCAATTAAAAAAATATTTAGAAAACCGTTTTTTATTCCAATGTACGTTTTCTTTCAGTCACCACTGTCCACAACTGTGAGGTGTGAAGTAGGCATACGACACCATACTCTATTCAAAATCTTAACCCGATGGCGTAAGGTTGAATTTTCATTGGACTGTAAACACTGTTATGAAAGATTGAAGTGTTAAACATTGCTGCTTAATTAAAGAGACTTTTTTTTTAAATATAAAAAGAAATTCCAATAGCTTTTTTTTATCGAAGCAGGTTTTTAATTGAAGCCGGAGCAAACTTTAAATCTCTGTTATGAGGATGCAAATGGCTTGTTATTTTCATCGGTATAGCATTTTGCTACTAATACAAAAATTAATCAATTGACTTGCCGTGAATTTAAATAGCAGATAGTCACAATAACTGTATTGTTATATTAAATAAATAATTTATGTTATTTGACTTATTTATACCTATTATTAGGTATAGGGCCTTGACCATAATTAGAATAGATGTTTACTACAAACCATATCTTAAATTTCTAAATTAAGAATGTAAGTTTTTAATTAATTAAGAATTAATTAAGATAATTTATAGCTCTATCTTAGATCACTATTGTTGGCGCTTACAACAATCAGGTTAGCTCATATTTATAATATTTCTATTGTATGTTTGATAATACCTAAATCTGACACATATTCTTATTAATGGCTGGATTCTTATTCATAGATTGAAAAGGTTATTAAAGGGTCACCTTATTAACCTTTTGTACGAAGATAGATAATAGAATGATATACCTCATAAATATAATATATCTATCTTGTCTGTGTTAATGTATTTCGCTGGCTTTATTTTTAGCCATAGGATCAAATAGGGCGTAGTACGTTTAAATATTGAAATTGCCTATCAATACTGAATGTTGTTTTCAATATTTTATTTACACAGCGAAAGTGTATTTTCTTTTTTCCACACGAGTGTATATTCACCCGAAAACTTTCAACGTATCAAAGGCTTTGATCTAAGAGCGGACAATTATATAAAAAATACACTTTTTCTCGGGATAGAGGATAGGGACGCGTCTAAGATGAAATATGTCCACGTAACGCGTAGGAAATGAAAGTGGAAGCGGAAAATAACAGTATAAAATGAACGTAACTGACAAAGATATAGATTTTCTGTGATCGTCTTCTAGAAATTCTTCTATTTTTGGATTTAGGTTGAAATTTTTTTTTTTACTAGCTCTTTCAGTAATTAAATATATATTCCCACATTCCACACAGCACCATCTAGTTCCAAAGTTGATATACTACATACATTTTTTTTTATAAATACATACATATTATAAATACAAAACATCCATGACTCAGGTACAAAGGTAAATGTTAACACATTTTTATACATTTGCCCCTAGCGGGATCCGAACCCACGACCGCTTGGTTAACAGCTAGGGTTACTAGCCTCTAGATCAAACGTTGCGCCACTAGTCAAAATAAGTTAATGAGCTGCACGTTCAAATAAAAATATCAAAAGAAGATTAGGTATCTTTGATAATAATAAATTAGTTTGACTGATTGTTTTAACATTTGGCTTTTTTAAATAATAATGTTTTATGGACATAATGGACACCGATTAATTTAATTATATTATTGTTCAAAAAAGAACCTACTCTCAGCATTGGACTACTTTTAGTCTTTTAAACTGACTTCAATACAATCCAAACAATTTATTTGCATGTATCATTTTATTTTAATGTGTATAACCAATTCTTACAATACCTAATAGCACCCCAGTATAATACCACATTTGACGTGTATATAATATATAATATTTTAATAATTTATTAGTCAATTACAATGTTTGTTATATTATGTAAAAAGTCTATATATGTTATAGACAATTTTAATAAAGGGAAACCGTGTATAAAAATAAATACTGGTATAAAAATACTTATATTAAATACTCCCATATAAAGTAAAATAAAATAAAATAGAAATTTCTATTTCTATTTCTATATTTTGCCGGCGACTATATTTCTCAGCTCACATAACCCAAATATTTTCAAAGCTCGAGTGAATAGGCATCTTCTGGGTGAGCTCGCTCCATCATAGGCCTCATCTTCACTGTACAGCTGGGTGTTAGAGCAAACCCATCTCTTTTGGGCCCATCCATTTGGGCGGGCGTCCGTGAGGCCAATTATGAGGTCCCCAGAGGAAGATCAGCGCTGTGTGTGTCTTGTAGCACACACAGCATATGCTGAGTTGGGTGCCTATTTGGGTCAGGGCACTGGTGCGTGCACTGGCAAATACGGTACTGTTGTCAATACCATATTGTTTGGATTAAACGTGTATTGCATGTGCCATTTGTGTTGACTTAATAAAATTTCTTTTCTTTCTTCTTTCTTTCTAATAAAAAAAAAATATCAAATGCCGTTTCCACGTTTGAAAACATTTATATCTGTGTGATAGGAGAGATCGCGCTCGGCTCACTGTGAAATATTGTAAGCGAATACATATTTTTATTTGAAACGCAAGGATGGAATCAGTTACCAGATATAACCTACGACATTTTTGCGCTATAAATATTTGAAGGGGTGAATGAACGATTTAACACCATTACAATCCGTTATAGAGATATGGATGGATAAAACGTGTGATCTCCCAATATTTACGCACATATTTTATTATAATATTAATGTATAAATACTGAGTTCGTTCACGTTACACGCAACTTTCAATTGCGCACAAAAACTTCATTTTGATAACAGTATTTCTAATATATATGGGAAGATTAATTCGTCTAGAAAATTTAAATATACATATAATATAGTGAGCAGTGCATGACAAATAAACAAGATGAAATACCGAATATCACACCTACGATATTTATTTCACACAAGATATTTTTCTTCTTTTATTTGTGTAATTTGTCAGAAGTTGTAAGGTCCACTCCTTATGCAATGGTGTCCGTATGTCCTATATTTGCCTATTAGTCCGTGGTAGCTAATAAAATTGTAAGCTAAGAACTTTGCATGGAAAAAAATCTCTATTTTTTTCTCTCCAATAGAAATCTCTATCCTCGGACTTTGACGAAAATAATTTGCGCTGCGTCGAGTTTTTCGCTTAGCTATTCATTTTATTTATTAAATAGAGTCTAAAAAACAAGGGTATTATAATATTAAAATAATTTGTTGCAGTACATGTTACACAAAAATGGAAGCGTATTTATATTTATTTTAATTGTGTAATTTAATAAAAAGATTGCAAGTAAGCATCTGAAATTAAAAAGTGTGCCTAAACACCTATGCACAGAATTTATGTAGTGGTATTTAATTTTAAAAACAGCTTTGTCTTACCCGTTCTGCTATAAAGAAACGTAAAAGAACAATTGGAGATTCAATCGAGAGTCGAGATAGACACGTTTTAGAATAAAATAAAAATAGAACGCAATAAAAGAAAAGGATGCTATTATCCAAGAAAAGTTGTAAGTTTTATACGATGTGTTTTCAATAATAATATTCCGTCATGAATCTGTTGAGTTATGTCTTCATTTTAGCTTCAGTAGTCAAAGTAACAATTTAAAATGATAACGAAACGATAACGAAGTTCGAAAACAATAAAATGTATGAGATTGACATTATGCCGTCGCTAAATCACGTGATACATAATATGAACCAATCACAATGTCAAAGCTAAATAAAAAAAACATAAAAGTATGAATGAAAATTTTTTTTATAAAAATTCAGCATACAATAATACACAAAATAACGTAAATTTATTATATAAAAAAATAATTAAGACTGCTGTGTGTCTGTAGGAGGCAAATAAAAGTTAAACCTAGGAGAATTAGAATTAGAATTCATCCTCTTGTGTTTATCTCACAGGTAATGATTGTAGGCTAAAATGTCTAAATAGCCTATTACGGGTACGTTTTTACAAATGATGAAGCTTTTTGTTTATTTCAAACGAGAAACTTTTCCTCGAATCCTCGAACTAAACCTTGAACGTCTCAACTGCTTAGTGCTTAGTGCGCACACCTCTTAACTAACTTTTAATTAGGTACACCAAATTTAAACAAATATTTAATTTGTTTACCACGGGGAACAGTTTATTCTCGAAAACCTTTTTTTAAACGTGTTTATTTATTTATTTATTTCACATGGCCCCCAACGAGGCAGGCATCAAATTAAAATAGGACATTACAACCAATTATCACTAGGCGGATGCCGCCGCAATTAAAGGAGGCTCAGCATGCGCCAATAAGAGCCACAAGTAACATCCCATGTATTAACTAAAACTACTTAATCTATCCCTAAATCTGCAACTAAAAAAAAAATTAAAAAAAAATTAAGATAAAATTAAAATGTCAGGTGTCGGAACCATGGACAAGAATGATTCTCTTAAGTTTCGACGGCGCGTCGGTGCAAGGGTATATCTATCGTTAATTGCGATAATTTTGTCAGATGAATGAATCAAGGTATATATTTTTAAGACTGTGTAATAAAGTATAGATAGGTACGATTCAAGAATTGTAATTGCGAAAGTTTGTAAAGATTAATTGTTACTCTTTCACGCGAAAACTACTGAACGAATTTTGATGAAACTTTACAGTAATATATTATATATTATTATATATTATAATATATTATAGTAGGTACCTATACTGCTGATGCCCGCGACTTTGTCCGCATTGAATTATATTTGAAAACATCCTTCGTTTAACGGTCTTTCTATTGAGTTTTTATCCGTTGTCTCTAACATACTAAGGCGGTAAGCGACTTTGCTTTTATGTTATGTAATAAAGATAATATACAAACCAAAATAATACCATACAAATAATTATATCAATAATAATATAATAAGCCATAAAACAATTATCTAGATCTAAAAAAAAAGATAGAACATAATTTTTAAATACACGATGTGATGTCCCATCCAGTATTGTATATCAATGTTTTTCATTTAGTTTGTCATGCATTTGTTCTTGTTCTACCCACTTTTTAAATGGTGTATTTAGTAAGTTGAAGGTGTTACGTGTTTTTTTTATATTTTGTTGTTAGCATTAGTGTTTGTAGGTGTTTGCTGTTATATGTTTTTTTTTTTTAAAGAAGGTATGCTTGCAACGTGATTTAATTTGTTTTATAAGTACTAGTTTTAAGTTTCTCACATAAGTGAACTTGTAATTCTTGTGAGAATAAATAAATTTCTAAACCTAAAAAAAAACCTAGATTATAGTATATTAACAAAGTACTTTCAAAACTGAAATGTATATAGCAACGGTACAGTATCCACAACACGTTGCTCAGACGTTATTTTAGATCAGTGCTAAAAATTATACTTATAATTAAGGAACAATAACATATACTTAGATTGTACGACATTTGACACGTCAAAATTTGCTTTCTTAACGTTTAAAAGTGTCCGTTTGTTTATTGATCGAGTATAATATTCAGAAATTCGATATAAACTTTATATTGAATCAGAACGCACAAAACTACTATTTTTTACTCACGAATGATCTCAACTTGTCACATGAAAAATATAATGAATATATTTTTTTATTTTTGTAATTTTACTTTATTTCAACCTTTTCATGTTTTGGTGAAGAAAGTATGCATTGGTTGCTAGTGTGATAGTATTTATGGGGCCTTACCACCACCTCTTATAGCATTATTATTTTAGTCTTACTTTCAAATTTCGTACTATGACCCCTTAAAAGTAAGCTTACTTTAATGTTGTTTCTATAAGCAGTTTTGTGACGTCATTCGCTATTTCGTTATGATATCTTGCTTTCGTAGCGCAGAAATAAAATGTTTCAGAACATACCAAATACGATATGGCTTCATACTCAGGACTCTGTGGCATTATTTAGCAGGGAATAGACAATCATGCAAATATCATTCGTTCACGGCAGGAATAAAACAATATTGTTTTGTGGACGTCATGGTACGAATTTGAGTAATGTTACTTTAAGCTTAAAACAAAACTTCCTTAAAACATGATAGTTTACTAAAAGATCATGGTACGGCCCCAGAAGTGAGCTATTGTACTAGAACAGTAGGTATTTGAACTATTTTAAGTGTCGTTGGCATGTGATAGCAGCTAGTAAAGGTACCTAGATCATAAAGTTGTGATTCGGTTTTACAGCATCAAACCTTTATTGTTAAACATAAAATTTTAACATTTACTTCTATTCTAAGCGTAACATGTTTTTATGTGTTTTAGCATAAAATTAACGAGCTGTAAACAATTTTGTTCAACAATATTGCCTTCATTAGATCATTTTTTCATTGTACAATTTGGCTTAATTAGACATTATTAATATAATCTTTATTGGGTACTATGTCTGTATACATTGTTAGTACTTTACAGAGATTTATAATCAAGGGAGCAAAACATAGCAAATCAAAACTAAGCAATTCCCAAAATATTCTTATTTTATTTTATAAGAATATTTTATTTTATTTTATAAGAATACGTTATCCATAGATAACGTTGCCAGGATTTGAACATGTTGACGGTGATTTCTTTAACCACATGATTAATGCAGGCTGGGAAAATTAGTAATTCAATGTTTTTTTTTTTCATGGGATCACTTGAATGTAGGTGTTTACCGGCGCATATTAAAACAAGCTACGCTATATATAGGTGCTGCAAGTCCGCCACTTATAAGGAGGTAGGTATAGAAGAAATGGTTGTAGCATATTTTACTCACTTATCGAAATACTACAGCACATGTGCTATTATTTCATGGTGGTAATTTTAAGGGAATAGTTACGTTTCACAGTAAACAACATATTCTTCTTGTCCATTTAAAATGTCTATTCTGCTAAATAGTGCTCATTGTTCGTTGATAAATATGAGAGAGAGGAAATATTATTATCTTTCAGGCTCCACCTGCAAAGCTCTTAGAATTATGTAAGTTTGCATTAATGTAAAAATCTATGCCGTCGCATCAAAGACAAGTGGATAGAGCTTAAATCATTTAGAGAGGACATTGTAAAATGTAATATACTTTTACACCAATAAAGGAGAAATGAGTAAATTATGTTATTAAATAACTGATGCAATTAAAACAACGAATATTATAACTTATAGCCCGAACTTAAATTATTTAACTTAGTATATAGAGCTTGACAAATAGTAGGTATAGTAGGTATATACATAGATCTGCGCAAAACACTCTAAATCTGTTTGGCACTTACGGTTCAACTAAACACTAGATAAATCTTTTTCTGACATCTTTAACCACGCAAATTCATTTTATTTTTTATTAATAGGTGATATTTCTAAACGCATTTTAGGTCTATATGCTCCGCATTTCCCTCGTTTAGGCGAGCCTCATAGAGACATCTAGCGTTGAAAAAAAATATCAAGTATTTTTTACCTTTTGAAATGCGGGCTTTTGACTTGAGAGCTTTATTCATGAAGCCACGTGTAAGGTGGAAGTAGGCTTTCAAGGTTACTGGTTCAAGGGTAAAGAGTGTTACGAAATAAGTGAAAAATATTGGAATTTATTATATTATGACTCAAGTTGTGGCGAAAATTTCTAGAAGCTTTTAAGCTTCTCATGACAACTTTTAAAAGCAAAAATATTAGTCAAGAGTCAACGTCTGTACGTGAAATATGTTTATTTAATCTTTTTCTTTGGTTATAAATTGATGTAGTATTTTTAAGATAATTTCATTACAATTCCAAATTATCCTTACATTACAATTTTCAAGAACATAAAGTATCTTTTTTAAGAAACTTGACTAGGTACAAGCCTTTGGTCCTAAATTAGTGATTGTTCTAGAAACAATATAATATATGACTTGGAAATTAATTTAGAAAAGTAGACAACCATTAAAATTATTACCTATCATCCTGACGATTTTGTAATTATAGTAAAAAGTTGTAAGAAAAATGTATGAATTTAAAAAATTTGCGAATACTAAGAGGGTGTATTGTACGTACGAGTCGTATCAAAGTGATATAGATGAAGACACAGAGCAATTTGTAATTTAATCAACAACACAGAGTATGTTCGACGGCAAACATTTGATGCGTCTGTGGTGATATTAGATCCAACGCGGTGCAACTGGCTGGGCGAGGTTACCCGGTGAACGCCCGGGTGACCCGGTTTCCTAGTATCGATCCTTAGCTGCAACCAGCTGCGATCGATTCTTTTACAGTAACCAGCGCCGTCCCTCAACAAATCCGACTTCAAATATTCATAGCATTCTAAATTTCAACCCGGCATATACCTACCTACCGATGATTATATTGCCAAAATAGATAAGTTACCTATGTACCTATTTACCTATGTGTTAACATGTGTTATAACAACAGTGTTCCTAATTGAAATTTTAAAGTAATTGCCAATAACCTATTTGATAAGGTGTGATCTCTTTAAGCTTGCGTCGCAAGCATCTCTCAACTGACGACCCGGTCACCGGGTCAAGCGTTACAGCAAATTAGCCTTCGATCTTCCGTTACTATGTTGACTTCTTTCTTTTTAAGTGGTCACTTACAACCTAGACTTAACTCAAGTCTTGCATGAGAATTCTTTAATCAAGTTTCATGTCGACACAAAATCTACTGTGTATTTGTCTACCTATTTAACTAGTCATGATATTATTTTGGCCTTTACCAAACGTTGAATCAACGAACGTTTGAGCTCGTAATAACGGTGTAGCGTCAGATTAATTAAATAGAATTAGGAGATGTAACAAAACCCTCCCGTGTGACCCGCGTCGTGTCATTCACGCCGGATTTGCATTAATTGCTCTCTACACAATATACCTCTTATCTTTTCGGATCCGTTCTATGTTTAGCTCTGGGGTTTTTATGTCTCTTTTCAGACTGTATCTTTAGAATACATACAAAAATGAACATACTCTATGAAACCGATCGAAAGGAACTTGATGTCTACGAAGATTAACGTTTCAGTCAATGTTTATTGTCATTTTGTGGCAGGATTTGCCACAAAATATTAAATAAATATTAATAAATAAATATTAGTCAATAAATATTAAATTTGTGGCACAAAAAAATTGATATTAACTTTTATAATATTATTGATATTATCTTTAATAGCAATACTAATTTATTTTTAGTTTGTTAACAGATTAGAAGGAAATGGTTGTAATTAAATTATTTCATAATGCTACGCAAAAGTTATTCGGGGAAGGGTTCTGGCATAGTTTACTAACGGTAATTAACGGTAACGGTGATTGAAGACGGATACATTGTCAATTAAATTACAAAAAAAATATAATTATACAAAAATGTTTTGCCTCGACATTGATTATAAAATTGTTAATTTTTTTTTAAAATACGCCATTGAATGTTAATCACGAAAGAATTGTAATGTAATGAAGGGTACGTCCGAATTATTGGTGAAAATCTTTTTACAAACTTATAAAAAGTATCGATAACGAAGAAAATTTTCTATGAAAATTTATAAGGCAAATATTAGTTCGGATTTTCCGGTGTCTAACTCGTGAAAAATTCGAGGGCAATAAACTTGTAGACGTTCAATCTTCGGTGAAATCATTTTCGATATACAGATTCAAAATTACTACCCATGCGAGAATATTGTGGTCATTTTTTTGACGTGTTTAGGGTTGGAGTTAAGGGAGAGAATGTCAAGATCATCACGCTTGGATTAATTTGTTACTATGCGTATTTTTTATATTCTATTTTACTATTTTAAATAAAAAAAATGGAACAGTTTTTCCAAAGCCATTAATGGGGTAAGATAGCACTTCCAGACAAACTTTTTCTTCTCCTTATTTAGTACCTTTTAAAAATTAACAATGAAAAGCGGATTGACGCAGGTTCAGGTTGCTTATGGCCAGTCCTACTTAAAAATTATAGGGAGGCCTATGTCCAGACGTGATATGATGGTTGTGTAGTAACAGATGTGATATCTATGGTTCATTTGATGATGACATGTCTTTTATGTGTGTTACGGCCTCTATATGAGGAGGTATAGGAGCTATTCTATCATAGTCCGCTGCAGATTCTTCTAATATCTAATGGTTTCCTTGTCATGTACATTTTCTATTACTATTTTCGTTATGTCATTAACATTTATATAACTCCACATGAATATAACTTTGAACATAACATTGAACATAACATTGAGTTAATGTGCACAGTATGAATTATTTTTCGAGTGAAGACATGTCGTACATTCGCGAACAAAGTGGAATAGTTAGTAGCCGCAAAACCATTCATTAAAGTGAACTTCTGAAACAACTTCAATCAAATAGTTTACTAGAATTCATTGACTAATTTAAACAAACTTTTCTTTTCAACATATTGTACCGACGACTTTCTTTGTACATACAGCAAGCAGTCTTTAAATAAATTGAAATTGAAAATAATTTTCGGCTTTTTATTGATGCAATGAAACATAGACAAATATTTCGTTTAAGAATTTTTCGGCGAAACTACGCCTCTCACAAACTTGAAAGAAAAAGAGTTAATATCATTGATTTTTAGTACTTTTTTGATCCACAGTACAATCAAAGAAGTAACTCCCACAATACATTACATGTTAGTTATGAGTTTTGAAGGTTAAGTCTTAAGATAAGTTAAATTGCTTTTGCTGATGTGTTCTCCTTAAATGACTAATGGAAGTCTGAAGATATGCGTATTATCACAATCGTATTTAGATCATATTTAAACCTTTAGATTATAAATTCCACATCCAAGTATTCCAGTAAATAGATAAATTTCTCATCTCATGTTGTCATGAGCGTATTCCAGATTAGAGCAGACATTAAAAGGCCAATATAGTTTTATGAGTAATGAGCGGTCTGCTTGAAACAGCAGACGTAAACTGGAACCGTGTTTCGCTTTAACGACACATATTAAGAACGCACTTATGTTATATGGACCGAATCGATCTTAAGACATTTGGATAAACCACACACACATCGGAAAGCTTTTTACAATATTGACCTATTACAATAACAGTGCTACCCCACATGTCTTCCAATGCCTTAAATATACTTTACCTTACCTTATTATAGTAATCTTTAACAGCTTGGCATCCCTATTTCCGGGCACTTTTACATAAGCAGAGGTAGTTTATCATATACAGAATATGTAATTCAAAAACTGTCAATAAGTGTACAAAAAAATACATTGCAGCAAAGAAAAATTGACTGGAAATTATAATAAAAATGATTTATAATAAAAATCAAGAAAAATCTACAGACTATCCCGAATTAATTACTACGGAAGTTTCACTCGTACGTACTATTATTTACATATACATAAAACTATATACATATACGTACAAGTGAAACTTCCATAGTAATTAATTCGGGATAGTCTGTAGATTTTTCTTGATTTTTATTATAAATCATTTTTATTATAATTTCCAGTCAATTTTTCTTTGCTGCAATGTATTTTTTTGTACACTTATTGACAGTTTTTGAATTACATAAAAAGTTTCACTTTTGACGCTGTTAGTTTTGGACTGACGCATACATTTTTTGTATCTTCATTGACAATAACTGAGAATAAAAACAATATTAAAAATTTTTTAATATGAAATAATTTAATAGACATATACATATATATATATATATATATATATATATATATATATATATATATATATATATATATATATATATATATATATATTACATATACATAAACATTCTACATTAAGAAAAGAACTATATAAGTAATTAATATGACTTATGTTAACGAGTTAACTCTCATGACAAAACGCTAGTGTCCCATAAAAAGTTTCACTTCAATAAACTCACCAATGTCATGATATCATTTGCCAAATCTCTTGCTAGATCATGAGATATGAAACAACTCAGTCCACTGAGTGCTAATCCTGCTTCATATTGATTCTGAGCATTTAAATCTTTCCTTATCATATTTGTAGTGAGCATAAGTAACTCTGAGTCTGCATGGAATGATTGACTAGCTGCTAAGTACCCGATTCTTTTGTAAGTGAATTTGTTTGAACTCATCACCTCAATAATATTGAATATAGCCCATGATATGTCATATCCTAACATTTGAAGCTAAAATAAATGTCAATTTAATTAATAATTACAACAGTTACACTTACAAATTCGATCTACTTAAGACCTAAGTACTTACGTATGTCAGCTTAGCGACAGCGTTAGCTTTCTTATGTTATGTTATCTTGTCGTAGTTCCACTTTAATTTCTTCCATACATTGTGCTATGTACTTGGCCTAAAATCGAATATTATATAAAAAAATATAACATTCAAAACTTATTTACATGTTTATTAAGTAAATAGTAACAATTTCTGATGTGTACCTACCTCGTTATCTTTATTATTCCTTATACCACGCACTAAATCGGTGAGATTTTTATCGAACATTCTTTCGAAGTTCCCCTTTACTTTCTTTAGTGCCATTTTATTGAATTATTTTCCATAAACATATAATTAAAAAATAAGGACGTTGAACACTTGAAGCATGACTGTATTATCTTAAAGAAGATAAGTTTTACACAACACTAAATTAAAAATAAAATTCAGGATTCGCCAGGCAGTCATAAAACCAAACTTTGTCATTTGTGATTTGTTAGTTAAACGTCAGACAGATGGATGACAGTAATGTCATCCATCTGTATATAGTATGATAAGATCATACTCTATAATCCGTAGCATATAGAGAATGAACTATGTCTGTGTAGTACTCATTTTTTCCATAATATTAATTAGTTGTTCTGTATTTATCCAATTTATCCGACACAGACTGTCAATGTCAACAGTGTCACTGTCAGTCAACATCAACAATTTTCTTTCCGCCTCTCTCACTCTGCTAGAGTGAGAGAGGCGGTAATAAGAAAGAGACAAGGAGTTTAACATCTGTGAGTTTAACAGTTTAAGGGATTCACAAAGGCGAATGACATTGACGATTTGACCTTCACCGATATGACCTTTAGAATGTTTATATATATCATACTAATTCCGCACGAAAAACACAAACGTAATCCACACCTCAACGCAGTCACTGAGACACTGTAGCTCCATATATTTAGAGTTCCGAGGCGGCGGAAACAATTCAACAGGCCTGATAAATGTGGTTTTTTGTACTTTTCATTAAAACTACATTAAAAAAAAATAAAAAAATCAATACATTTTTTTTAAATGATATTGACTTATTATTCGGTGTAGGAATCATTTGCGCGCAATAAACCGTTTTCGCAACAAATTTCAATATAAGTCAAATTCTTCTTATGTTCTAACTTTTATTGTGGGGTTTCTACAACTTCGATGGAAATTCAAAACAATACAATTTGTTCTTCACATGTTTAAGTATAACATATATTTTTTTCAAACCAATTGCATTGACAGTTTCTTCTAACATATTTTTTTAAAAATGCAAATTTTTAGGATTGGCGTGTGTTTACACCTTAACACTTAACAGTTTGTTAGCTCGACGAGTTCACTCTCATGACAAAAAGTTTCACTTCAATAGTGTCCCATAAAAAGTTTCACTTCAAAAAAAATAGCTTTAATCTACGTAGAAGGTCATTTTGTAACAAAGTTCCGACCAGGTGAGCAACGGCACCTATCACTTTTCAAGTTCTCTACGTGTATAGCTGTGTGGTGTGAAGTATAGTTTACTAGCTGGTTCGCGTTCTGGATCAAAGGTACCCTATGTCCTTTCTGGATTCCCAGACAACGTGTATACAAAATTTCACGGTGATCGGTTTAGTAGTTTTTGCGTGAAAATGTTACAAACATCCATACAATACCTCCATACCAGACTTTCGCATTTATAATATTAGTACGGACTTTGTTAACTAGTAAATATTTTTTCCCCTCATAGTCAATACTAACTAATTTAATTAAAAATATTACCGGGTACACAAAACATATTGCCCCTTTTATAATTTTACATAAAAAAATGTTTTTTATTGACTACTCGATTGGTACGCATTCTTGCGGCCTTATCTCGTACAATAAACTTTCCAAATACTTTAACAGTTTTGTTTTTTTACTCTAAATCAGATAACAAATGAGAAGAGAGAAGAAAGCATTGAAAGAGATAGTTGTTGATAAGGTCCATTGCTTTTCATTTAATTCTGCAGTGTAAGGCTTAAGGAAGGTCAGCGGTTGTCCGACAGGAGATTTATTTGTCTATTTCAAGTGTTTATTGGCTACATTTCAACGTATAAATTAAAAGGATCCTATTCTAACCTTGTTCTCAAATTACCTACTTACAACTTAAGTTCAATTTAAGTAGGTATTATCCTAAAACATAAACTCAATATTACTTTTAATATACCTACTTCTATACTAATATTATAAAGAGAGAAGCTTTGTATGTTTGTAATGAATAAACTCAAAAATTTAAAAAAATCTTTCACCTATAGAAAGCTATATTATCAGCGAGTAACGTAAACTATCTAATATATAAAATTCTCGTGTCGCAGTGTTTGTTGGCTAATTCCTCCGAAACGGCTGGACCGATTTTGATGAAATTTTGAGTGCTTATCGGATAGGTCTGAGAATCGGCCAACATCTATTTTTATACCCCTAAATGTTAAGGGTGGTCCACCCCATTTTTTTTTTGGCAAAACAACTTTTTCTGGGTCAGGTAGTATTTTATAAAGTTACGCGAACGAAGTCGCGTAACTTTAATATACATATACATTTAATATACAAACATTTTATATATTTGTATATACAATGTTTATACCTTAAAAAGAATAAATATTTGTATATCAGCGATATTAAATGACTTCTTGTTCGAACATCTTAAAATATTATTACACTAGCTGTTGCACGCGACTTCGTTCGCGTAACTTTATAAAATACTAGCTGACCCAGCAAACGTTGTTTTGCCAAAAAAAAAATGGGGTGGACCACTCTTAACATTTAGGGGTATAAAAATAGATGTTCTCAGAACTACCCAATAAGCACACAAAATTTCATCAAAATCGATCCAGCCGTTTCGGAGGAGTTTGGCAACAAACACCGCGACACGAGAATCCGTACTAATCCTACTAATATTATAAATGCGAAAGTTTGTTTGGATGCATGGATGTATGTATGGATGTTTGTAGCTCTTTCACGCAAAAACTACTGAACCGATCAGCATCAAATTTTGCATACACGTGGTCTGTGACGCCAGAAAGAACGTAGGGTACCTTTCATCCAGAAAAAAAGTTCTGCTCCCGAGGGATCATCTAAAAATAAGGAAACTAACTCCTGGCAAAGTGTAATAGCAATAACGATGTCAGGTGATATATTGATTTTTCAACGCGGACGAAGTCGCGAGCACCAGCTAGTTTTATATATTAAAAAGAAAGATTTTTACTATTTGGCGGTCGCTCTACTCAGTAGCAGTTCTTTTATTCGATATTTTTAACTCTATTCAGATCGTCTGAATATCCGACCTTAAACTGATGGTCACATTTACCTCAGGTGAGTTTGTAATTCACAATAAGGTTATACAGTAAATATTGGACACTATTTTTTGTTCTATATTATCATTACAACCCAAAGATAATAAAGTACTCTGTGTTACAATTGGTTCAAATTAAGGTTATGTCAAGTCATGTCTGCTTGATTCTTGGTACCTATTATTTAACATTCTACATATTCCTATCATAATATATTTGTTTATAGTATATAAAATAGTTATATTTGTTTAAATTTTCAAGTTTTTTACATGTTGTTTGAACTAAGTACATATAATGTTAGAATCTTATAATAAATACTTAGTAAATACTAGTAATCTTTATTATTGGAATCAAAAATACAGGGCTCCGTAATGCCTTATCCATTTGGTATGCCTTATCAATATGTAAAAAAGATAGTTGTCATAGAAATACTAAAGCAAATAAGAAGCAAATATAAGCGGAATCGTTTTTCTTGAATGTCTCCAGATACAATCACGTATCTTCGTCATACGTGATTTTGTGTCGAGGCCGGATGTATCTATCTATACACTTTATATCAGAATCGATTTTGTTTTGTAGCTATTGATTAGCTTTAGTGTAATCAATAAAAAATATACTTATACAATTTTTTTACTTAAAAAAGTGTGCGTAATAAAGTAGACGTGGTAAAAAATAATAAGCTTTACAGAAATAAAATACAAAATCATTATATAAAAAAAATACCATTAATATGTTTGATTTCTCAATATTTTTATCTTTAATTAGTTAAAAATTAAAATAGAAAAGGTTTTCACCTTTATAGAATAGGTATATTTTGATTTACCCTTTTAGTACTGCCAATGCACTCATCAGCCCTCATTTTGTATATTTACTAAAATCATTATTAAAATCTTTATCATTATCGTTACTATTTAAAATTTATTATATACTTATACATAAAATATTTGTGAATATATGTACAAAAACAAGTAACATAGTAGCTAATTGTAGTAGGCATTTTATTTATTCTTTGGCATGTTGGAGTTAGATTTATTGAATTTTCTAGTATCGTGGGAGCGATAGTTTTGAAGTAAGTCAGACACGTGTCGTCGGATTTGAGCAGAAACACGGTCAGTAAGTTAAAGTCGGAACGTTCACGTAACTCTAGAATTGTGACCGTAATAGAGGCCATCTGTTCAATAGTTTGGGGAGTGAGAAATCAAATATTTGGGCACGAGAATTCTATTAACTTATATTTCCTTTTTGACCCCCCCCCCCCCCCCCCGACGCCCGACGCAAAAACGGGGTGTTATAAAATTGACGTGTCTGTGTATCTGTCTAATTAAGGGACATTTTTTTTTTATATATTTGGATATGAACTGGTATATTTTATAATGACACAATTTTTAACAACTAAATCAACTCTAAAAAATAACTAAAAACAAAGACAGGTCTATTAATTCTAAAATAATCTGTGGTTTCTTTATTTGTAAATACTCGTATCTATCCGAAGATAAAACGAACAAATTTAATTACTGAGACAAATAAATAAGTATTCTCATGGATACGACAGATTCGATGCTAAGGACCGAAGCAATTTTACTTTGAAATTATTATTTATTTTAAAGTATTAAATTTTCGACTTTTTAAGCTTGGCTGGTTAAGTATCAAGATGAAATGTGTATATTTGAAAAATTAACTCGTAAGCCAAATGTGTCCTTATTACAAAAAGCCTAGCAAGGATACACTTACAGACAAAATGTCTAGTATTTAATAGAGTGGAGTCCGGATAAGAGCAAATAAGAATAGCATTTGTATCATGGCTTCTGGCCCATATATTGTATCCGAAAATACGACTAAGCACTGTCGCACAGATGCATCTACAGCGTGTTTATTTTTATTTGGTGTTTCTTTAGAAGTGTAAATACAAACTTTAGGTATTTTCTGTCTATTCCTAATATTATACAAAAAATAATTACTCTTCAAAAAAAGTTCTTAAGTGATCGTACTTAAAAAAGTTCAAGATTGATCTCTTGGGAGTATCCCGGGGCGGCAAGACACAGGTCGTCGTAGTTCATGGAAACTTTTTCTATAAAAAAACTATATAAAAAAACTTTAAAAATTAATTCTTAAGCTTTTTTTTTAATTTTTGTTTTTCGAAAGTTTGTCTGTCTACTTGAATATTATTTAAATAACACAAATCTTTCAAAGAAACAATGACCCCATTGGTCGAGTGTTTAAAGTATCCCGTGTTATGTTAAATTTTAAGCCCCTGTTTAAGTTTAGCTCCTAGTCTCTTAAACGGTTTCTGTAATTTAAATGAAGTGCTTTTAGTGTCTATTTATTTTGGAGCAATTTAATCAACTAACTGTTGATTGACTGAATTGATTACTAAGCTAAAGTCTTGTTATTATTCCACAAGAACACATTGAGACTAAATAATGCACGTTTTCAGATATAGTAAAATATAAAATTAACCTGTCCCATTATCTGTGCCGCTCATGCAGATATAACTGTTGACATACGTCACTTATCGCTATTTAAAAGGTCAATGGCTATGTTAGGTTGATAAAAAAGGGGGACGAAAGACGAGGGCGATACGGCACAAAGAAAGAAAATACGAATGTCTGTGAAGGGCAAGAAGATATTTCTTCGCAGAATGAAACTGGTCACTCAAAAGAAACAAAAAATTTTTAGTCAAAATGTGTATTAACCATGACACATTTAGTGTTTGAGTAACAAACACATGAATGTGAATTATAAATCTTTACATTTATAATATTAGTATTACATCGTAGGTATTACAATTTCCAAATACTATTTTCTATTTTAACATCAGCCTGTATATGTGAAGTTTCAATAGAAAGCCAATGCCGCGGCTCAATAGGGATTTGTCCCAGATCCGCCATTCCCGGATGCCGTGAGCACTCTTACTCTATCATTATTACACATCTTATATGTAACACGTCCGACCTTGAGACGTAACGCACAATATCTGATTTGACAATGGAAATACGTTATGTAATGTCAGCATGTCACTGATGTTCCTCAAGTGATACCTACAAGTAATATAAGTGAAAATGCGCGCTTTCAGCTCTAAAGCTTCATACAGATAAGTCTTCTTATTGTTTCCTCGTGACAATATATTCCATAATATTGGAGAGCAGAGTTGAACTGAAATTTGAACTGTTTGACTTAGGCTTGCTTGCGGCTTCGCTCGCGCGAAAACTTAAAAGGTAGACATATCATCAAATACAAATTATATTTTTTACAATTATTATAATATTACAAGAAATATTTTTATTTAATAATATTTAAACAACAAAATAAATCGGAACTTAATTTTTTTTTGTTAATGAATAAAGTTCAAGATCTTATAATTACGGCGGTAGGTAACTAATTTTAAAAATGAAATCGTATAAAATAAGAAACCTTGAAAGTCAACCTCGAAACGCGACAAGTCCCTAATCAAAAGTTATAAATGTTCCGGGATAAGAATTTCCGCATAAAATTATGGACACGGTATGGAAGTGGACGCAGTACACAATCTTCGCTTTTTATTTTCCCTACTATATTATATACTTTAAATATATTAATATGTTATGAACGGTGTTATTTTAATTAATTTATGTACATATTTCAAATTATAATATTACATTTTCTAATGCATATTACATTATACAAAAACACTAGCTGTCCCAGCAAACGCTGTTTTGTCAAATAAAAAAAATTGGATAGGCTACCCTTATCACTTACTGGTATAAATAATTCATAAAAAATTGTCAATTTTGGTTACAAACACTATACAATACAATATAGATTAGCTTTCTCCAGTCCTTCTTCAGTTTTAATTTTATTGTAAAAGTATCTTCTTTCTAAAAGTTCTTCTAAAGTTATAATAATAAATAAAATAATTTAGTTTGATCACCGTTTCGTATTTATACTGTGCACCATTAAAAACCATGAAAGGGTTTAACCCTGATACCGAACGTGGTCCTTGAATCACGGAAATTATAACTTATTGGTTGTTATAATTATTTATTGTTTTTTAATGCGGCCAAGCATTTGTTTATTTGCAAGTATACCAAAACACATTAAGCATATTTTTTCAACTGTTAAAAGATCAAAACAGTTCTTAACTAGGTTAGGATGCCTACAAGAGAACCTTACTTTAACTTAGTTTAAAGAAAAAGAAAAGGGTCTAAGTTAGTCAGGGCCAAAGGAACTCTTCTGTTATGTCACTCGGAGATGTTATCAGTAAAGTTTTTATTATTATCGTACCGTAATATTTAAATCTCCAACACTAAATGTTATAGGTAACTTGCTACAATACATAAGTAAGAACCGTATTTACTGTAGAGTAAATACTTTAACCGCCAGAAGAGCTGGACAAATGACTGCGCTTGTGGTATTTTTGGCTTATGGCGCTGATGGGTGCTAATTCTGTAGCTATCTTGTGTTAATTATAAAAAAAATGAGTAAAACACACTTTATATTTGAAGGTAATTTAAACGAAACTCCACTCGAATCGTTTTGAATAAATAAACGAGTAAAAAGTAGCCCTCGAACATGATGGAGCAACATTTTTCCATTTCGCCCTATCATAACACTTCACTTTTTGTCTTTCGCGAGCCCATTTGGTTTTCCATTAACCCCTACGCATTGCAGCCTCGGATATTAAATGCATTTCAATCTTTGCTGAGCGGAGGTCGGAAGGGTCGGCCACATATATTTTGTTTCAAGGACACAGTTTGATAATTTATCTTACCTCTTTCCTGTCAATGGAGAGAGTAACCTTCGGCTCGAGTGGTCCAGCGATTCAAGGCTGCCTGCGGACCACTTGATAAGATTAATATGAATCTGTTCCTAAACTTTTTAATGCTTTTATGCTCTCTAAAGCTGTCATTGCGATTATATTTCACTGAATATACATTATGGTCCGTTTTAACATCACAGTATAAGAAAGAGTAGTAATGGTAATGGGCTTTTAAATACCAAGTCATCTTGTATTAGGGTTCGCACCGAAATACAACAATAAAATTTTGTTGTAGACTTTAATGTAGGTTGTTTGTTTTGTTTTGTTGTAGATTAATTTTCATTTTTAATTCAATAATGGGCACCTGGTTTAAGTGTATTAATTAATGTATTAAGTATAATAATGAAGAAAAATTTCAAGGTGATCCGATGACTCTGAATTTCACTTGTCATCAAAATAACTTTGTTTATATTTTTAGTAGGTACTGTTGAAACTGCTAATATATAAAACACACAAGTTCAAAGAATGAAATGAGCCTGGCAACCGTTTGTACATACTTGGCTTCATTCACGGGACAATGTATAATGTATCCAGCTTTAATATTATTCCACTTAATGTTAAAGTAAAAACGTTGCTACATTTCTAGGGTGATTTATGAAGCGGTTACGTTAGCATACATATTTTTCTAAATTTCTTTATAGATAAAATTAGAGAAAAAAAGTATGTTACGATTAATTCAGCGGTGCCCTGTGGTTGGAATACAAATTTATCATTCCAACCAGATTAATACTCCCCCAACCAAGCCAAGATAAAATATTAAAACTTATAATGCTTTTGGAAAAGTGTCGTGGAGTTGAAACTGCGAGGGCTGAATAATTTTACTCAATTGAAACTTAGACTTAGGATAGGCGGTAAGAATTATTTGAAGCCAGGTATAATTTACCTTGTTAATTAATACTGCAAAATACTAAATTATATTGTAGTATTAGACCACATAAACATAGACTGGCTTTCTCTTGTTCCCAGAAGACTTTAGTTACAATTTATCAAGCGGACATTCAAACTAGCTATCACTTTTTTCTTGTGACCTTTGATATAGTATCAAGTAATTTTATAGTAATGATAAAATATAACTTTTTAAGCAACTCTTTCTTACATTATAAAATTTCTGTAATTCTAATTCATAGTACTTAGCAAATTACATGTAGATACATATCTAATTAATAAAAAAAAAAAAATATTTTTAAATAAGAATTTGTCAAAGTATAGCATATTAAAAAGGCTTATAATAATAATTAATTTATAATCACAAGTTTCACATCACTTTTAACTTGACAATGGTTTTTTCAGGATCATTTTGATGTCAAAATGACGAGAAATGTCTCTTCGTATTTCATGTACAATATACAAATAACACAATGTTATTTAAAAGTCTAATCTAAAATAATAATAATCAAATAAAAGTTTCGTCCACCGATGTGCGCTGGATTTGAGTTATTAAAAAAGTATCTGAATTTAATTTAAAAGTTACACACTGAACGGAATATAATTTAAGTTACTCAATCTTTTTAACTCCAAAAATATTTATTATTTTAGAAGTCGTCTACTTTCTTAGTTTGTTTAACCTTTTCTAGTGCTTATTCAAAGTTTACTCGCTAATTGGAAATAATTTTTCAAGTGAAATCTGTGAGCAGTTACTTAAGTAAATATGAAATAAGTATAAAATAAATATGAAATGAGATATGAAATATTGCTTGCTAGTATTTTTTTTGACATAATGACATTTTTTTATTAAAAATGTTAAAACAATATTAAAATGTATAACAAATAATACAAATAAATGATATGCTTTCATTCTGCCAAACCCCATTGACCCAAATGCAAATGATACGTATTCATATCTCATTAGACTCTTTACTCGATTTGTTCGATGGCTTATGTAATATTTTTATTGTGGTAAAATAAGTTGGCGCTCCAATGCTAGCGTTAGGATTTATTTGAATAAATCTATGTAATGATTGCCATGTACACGAGCAAACGAGTGTTAGAATAAAGCCTCCTTTGACAGTTATATTAGTGCAACTTATTATTTAGCCACATTTAATGTGTTTCTGGACAGTGTCGTTTATTGTTTCTTTACTGAAAAATTCATAACAAAACAAGATACTTTGCAGAAAAATGGTGAAATATTTTGAGGTATTACACAACTCCACTATTTTCATTCTTATGCACGTTTAAGAAATTTTATAAAATAAATAATTAATTAGCATTTAATAATTATAATTAGAAAAATGGTGTCTTATCTTGTCTTGTTACATATTTACTAATATAGTGCCTACAGTTACAGATAAATATATTATTTATAATAGTTTTAATAATTTATGCACTCATCAAACAGTTTGAACCCTATTTGCATGACAAAGTCAAGGAGTAGCTGGAAGCTATGCTGAAAATGTTGGTAATATTGCGCCGCTGTCAATGCGACCACACCCACGCCGACTTCTCCAAGGTCGAGCATCAAATTAATCTTGTGCAGCTATTTGATTGACAGCGAAGGTTGCACTTCCATATGCCGAGGATGCGGAACAGGAATGTAATTGAATTCATCCAGACAAATTGATATACGCATTTTATTTAAATTATTCAACGTCACTCGAGTTATTTGTTAGCTTCCGTTTTTAAGCTTTGTTATATAGGGGGGAATATTTCTTGAACGATAAAAGGAAATATTTCACTTTTTACTCGTATCGTTCTTTCTGCAGTTATAAAGCTTGTCTTTGCGGAGGGCGTCTAACTAAAGGGCGTCGTTTACAACAAATCACGAAATAACAAGTAGTATCTAAGCATTACAATTCACATTTTAGCATTATTGTAATTTCATATAAAAAACACAATTCTTATTATTGATAGGCTTTTATTAAAAAAACTGGCTTTTACCCGCGACTTTGTCAGCGCAACTTTATCTTAATTAATAATCTAAAATGCATTTGTTTTTATTAACTCAACAAAATAGTAAAAAGGTACAACCTTTCTTGAAACTATCCACAGATTGCCACGATTTAAGATTACTTCAGAGCGGCTAGATTGCACAGGTTATTTTTTTAATATGAAAATTTCACTATTTTTTCTGTATGGGTTTTTTTTAATGTGATACTTAATAACTTATTTTTTTGGATAGTGGTTTCAATATATTCGTATATCCATTTGACACAACAAACTAGAAAAATAAAACCTGATAAAAATATTGAGTGTCGCAGCTTCGTCGTAAATCTAGGATATACAATCTGCCAACGGCACATTATTGAGGCTAAAAATAGGCCAAAATATCAGATTACTTCACATACCTATCGATGTAGACATGGGTTCGCCTGTCGACTTTTGTTTTACAGTACTTAGAGCAGGGAAAAACCACAATAAAGCGAACATTTTACTTACAGGCAATGACGGATTGATTCGGCATAATTATTTTTGTTATTTCTTAATATTCATTTTAAGGAATCAAAAACTTATTTTAGATATTTAACAAAGTTCTAGTAAATAGACATCTTCTAGATGAGCTCGCTCCATCATAGGCCTCATCTTCGCTATACGGCTAGATGCTGGCCAATCTCTAAAAAAATAAAAAAATAAATTTTGAAATGTACATCGATCGTCTATACCTTTGTTCTTTTTGGTTTCAAATTGATAACCGATTGAGAGATTAAAACATTGCGATATTTTATATTAGCTTATTTTCTCTTTTTAGCTCCATTTGCTCTGAAAAGACTTTACTATTTGGTCTTTTAAAAAGCAATAAATAACACGCCGTACTTAGTCAAGTTATTAGAGCATAATTCTCCACATAATGATTTCAAGAGCACAGCTCAGCCCTGTTGACAATTTCGTTGGTATCCCTTTCGGTACATAAAGCGTCTGACAAGAGATTAATGCTTCCCTTCCGAACGCTTTGATGTTCGCGACTGTACCAGAGTGAAGTTAAGTATTATGGGTAAGGAAGGTGAGGTAAAGGCGCTATATGTGTGCCACTTCCCGCTAATGTACCCTCGGATCGGACGTGTGTTTGGTGTACACTCCAGTTTGTCATAAGTTATTCAATATTGTATAACAGCTGGTGCTATGACCCATTTTATGAACTCCACAACATTTCACGATGCCCTCAATTTCTTACAAGAATGTACAGGATTTATTGGCCATGAATTACTATCATGATTTTAATATAAAACATAGATTTAAATTGTTTAGATATCGAAATATAAATTAGAGTTATCACTTAGAGAATAAAAAATAGTTTACGGTCTATTCTCAGACCTACCGAATATACACAAAAATATTCATAAAAATCGGTCAAGCCGTTTCGGAGGAGTTTATTTACGAACACTGTGATACGAGAATTTTATATATATAGAAGACTAGCTGTTGCCAGCGACTTCGTCCGAGTTCTAGATAAAAGGTACCCTATGTCCTTTTTGGTGTCCCAGATAACGTGTATACAAAATTTCATGGTTATTGGTTCAGTAGTTTTTGCGTGAAAGAGTTACAAACATACATACATACAAACATTCGCATTTATAATATTAGTAATGATGTTATTTTAACATTGTCAATTAATTAGATAAATTACTCCTTTGTTTTCGGATATTTGGGTTACTGAAGAAGCTACGGGATATACTCGTAAATGTGTTCACCCACTCGTTGAATCCACACTCTTCGAGATGTGAATGTTTGCCTGTCGGAAGCCAGCGATGAAGATGGATCGACCATCTGATCTGGGCCTTACTGGCTTCCTATGAATCATATAATAAATTCAAACAGATTCATGGGAAATTAAGTGTCTTATCAGTTGGAAGTTTCATTTTAACAAATGATTTATTTACTTTTAAATTATAGGAAGCTGTATTTCCGAGCTCGTAGATATGCTGTTATATTTTATTTATTTATTTATTTATTAAACAAAGCATACAGACAGAATACAATCAAATTCGTGAAAACAAAGATAAATGTGTGTAATAATAAGCTAAATTGTATTCCTAAATTGAGTGCATAACATGATAAACTTAATTCTAATTAAACACTAATGATAACAACTAAGTACTTATGGGTAGTCTTCTGTAAGGGGTTGGTTACTGCTGCCGGACGGACTGCCCACATGACTGCGAAGCGCAGTGTGCCCTGTCATTACTTTAATTGCCAAATCTAGACCAGAGCCAACTTTTAAAAGTTCATTTCCAAAGTTGACGGGAATCGAATCTGGGGCCCCTGAGATGCTTAGGCAAGCATCTTACCACTCATCGAACGGGTGGTCAAAGTTCGTATGAATAGGCATCTTCTGGGTTAGCTCCTATTTATTCGAAGGTGAGCTCGCTCCATCATAGGCCTCATCTTCGTTACACGGCTAAATGCAGGCCAAGAGCAAACCTATCTCTAAAAAAAAAAAAAAAAACAAAAAAAAAACAGTGGCACTCCGGGAATGCCGACAGAAGTGAAAATTTCAACAATTACGTGTATACTTTTTGAATCGTCAGGAAAGTACAAACTTATATAGGTTTCGGTTACATTACGTTACCTAATAGGTCGCGAGTTCAATGGTTTTTCCCATCTCAAATTTTTTCTTTTTTAAATTATTTTATATTAATATCAGCTACATCAATGGTTACGTTACATTACTTTGCATTATATTACATGACAGTGTGGCGAGTTCAATGGTATTTTCCCATGTCAAAAATGCCCAACGCGTCTAAAGATTACTACTTATTAATTTTACTACTTATTATTACTTACTCCTACTACAAAATAAATATAAGTTTGTATAATAAATAAATATAATCCCTAAACAAAGGACGTCTTATGTAGCAACCGGTAAATTTGACCTACAAGTTGGTTACTCCATCAATGTAGCCTCATCCCAGCAAAGTAGGTAGCTGAAGTAGGCCACTATGTGTTGGCCAATATTTTAGTGCTTCCGTCCAATTTGTCAGTCGAATGAATCACTTAACAGTTTCCCACAAAAGCCTTCCCTCTCTTAATGTTTAAGTCTATCTATTTAATTACAAACCAAATTATATAACGTTCATTTTCATTTTCAATAATTGAATCTGTAAAGAGGATCCCATGATGTAATATGACAATACATAAATTGGAAAAAAAAAATAGATATAAATTTCTTGTTTTTTGTTTCTGTTTCTTTTTATTTTCTGTACAAATTTCTACTTACCTAAGTATGTACAACAAGCTAAAAAAGTAATATAGTTCAATTTGACTTTTATATATTTTGTATTATCATATTGTATGTAATGAGGGTGTAACTATAAAGATAACAATGACAGTCCAAACTAATTAAGGTGGGTAATGTTTATTGTCACAGCGACCTTATACTATGAAATTATGCAAATTAAAGGACCAACTTATCCCTTAACGAACCCACTTGCGTTTGTATAAAACGATAAGAGCTGTAGTGTTACACTTTAATATGTGTGCCACGCAATGTATATAAATGCTTCTGTCTGTGTGATATCTTATATCCTATTTAAATTGTACAAATCCTTAAAAAATAAAGAGTAATAATAAGTACTGTATTCACACATAAATAACAATAAGCGTAATATGCTCATACTTTATAGGTTAATTTTAAAGAATAATAATTTAAATTTACGTGAATTTCTGAAATGGATAAATAAGTAAAATATATGCGTCATTTTTGTCTTTACTTTCAAAAGGTCAGTTTTTAAAAAGGTCAGACATTCAAATGGTCTGTTTTTCAAACACCGTAAGCAGTGGAGTAATGAATTGTTTTGAAATTAATTTTTAAATAAATTATAAAATAGTAAATCAAAGTATCAAAGTAGTAATAATGGACAATATATTTTTATATTTATATTTTTATATTATTAAGGCTGACGGTTCACTTGATAGTAGGTATTTAATATATTGAATAAACATTCAATATTTGGGAATAAGCTAAGCTATTGATATTTGCAAATCTATTATTATATTTACCACTAGAGGACCACCATCCGCATTTTTGGAAGGGATTCTTTTGACATTCTTAAGACAGCAGTTGCGATCCTGGGTCGGAGAGGCAAGCGGGCAGGGCAGGGACGGGTGCTCGGAAGTAGGTCAGGCCGTTGAACTGGGGCACCGGGCTCTTAGGGACTTGTTGCCCAGGTAAAGTATTCAATTGCGATTGTTTCAGCGGCCAGTTCATATAAAAATTATGCCAACTTGAATGAAGGCGCTAAGAGCTCCGACCCAGTCAACACTGGCTTCTCAGATTGTGTTGTGCACACGAGGGCACTTCTGTTTCTAAATATAAAACTATAGTGAGATTTTAAACTTTATATACTATTTTTTTTAGACCATCCCTTATCTTAGCTTAGTTTGCAAGATTCAGAGCCAATCCAGATATGCACCCAATTTAGGACTACAATTTAGCTAATTATTACACACATATATCTTTGTTTTCAAGTATTTGATTGTATTCTGTCTATGTGCTTTGTCTAATAAATAAAGGGCTCGTCAAAAAAGAAGAAATCCAAAAATACTTTCATCTGACTCAATAAAGGGTACTGAGCTCCCCACTAGAAGTCAGTTTTTGTGTGAAGGTATGTAACCGACAAGGACAAGAATACAGACGTTTGCTATAGTTTGCTTCAGAACAAGAATACTATATAGGTAGTCGTCTAGCCAAACGTTTGCTATTGTTTTCTATAGTACAAGAATACTAAAGCAAACGTCTGGCTAGACGTTTACTATAGTATTCTTGTTGCTATAGGATTTTTAACATTCTTGTACGTTTGTACGAAGGCCGCTGGAACCAGTGCTGAATAATAAATGCGTCCATTTTCGTCCGGCATAGTTAAATTAGCACGCTTTCAGACACTCACAAATTGAAAACGAATTTGACCCAGTGGGATTATAAATTGGACTCTCATGGATTATTCAAAACCGTTACCAACAATATATTTTTACCACAAAATACCTTTCGTTTTTCCGTATGCAGAGTTTAATTTTACTAAGTACTTAGGTATATATCTGTTTTGTCCCATATACTCTAAAAAAATATTCTAATTCTCTATGGAACGCCTTTTAAGATTACAAATGATAGCACAAGTTTAAACCTCAGTGGTTTTTAGTGGATTTGACATGTATTATAAATTATAAACTATAATTTTTAATTTAACATAATTGTTTATAATGGATACATAATTATTATATTCAACAATTTGTCTTCCATAGATACCATAGATACGTTATTGGGAATATATATAATAACATAACATTATACCTATCTATATACAAATAAAACATTAAAAACAAACTTAACATTAAACCTAAAATATCAAACAATTTATAAAAAGAATACCCCGTCTAACAGGTCCTCCTGCGGCATGGACCCCATTATGCTGGCGACGTTACCCCTCTGTACTGCCAGAGCGATACGCTGACAGAAATACGTGCCAGCCCTGGGATCCCCTGTAGACTCGACCAGTCGTGACGACAGTGCCCTTACAAATTTTTTCATATCTGCTGACCAGGGGCCCAGTGTCTCTATTGCGAGCGCCGCAAACTCGTAGTCCTTGAGTAAGGATGAGTATTTGCGGAGCTTGAGAATTTGGGCCTGATCAGCAGCAGCGCCGGCCTGTGTGCAGGTCGCTTTGATGTGGGACTGTGCGAAGGTGTCTACGCATGTTGCGTCCCACACCAGAGCTTTTCCTAGATTCCATGGCACTAATGTGGCTCCGTCGGGACGTTTGCCATCGTCCCTCGCCATTCCCACGGGTTCAAGGATCGCAGGCACAGAGACGGTGGCTAGCGAGCGACGGACCAAATCATTAATAGTATTGTGTCGATACAAGCGGCCAGCGCTCCTCGCACAAGAAAGGCCATGTCGTCCGAGCTGGTCTACGTTTTTACCGCAGACACATGCGTGAGGGACACACATTTTGGACCCGAGCCTTAAACATATTGCTATCCTCAAGCTACCCGGGTCCAAAACCGTGCTCAACTGCCTCGACGGGAGTGCTCGCAGCCAATGACCTGATTCGGGCGCTGATACTGCAAGGATACGATGAATATATATTAATATCCAATGATTGTTTCATTCGTCCTATTTACATTAATTTAGGACTATTTATTTACTTTGAAATGCAAATGGAAATATCGACCTTTAGAATGTAAACATGAGTTACGGTTCGGGCAAACGTTCCAATCACGACTCTTGTAATCGGTACAATAATTCATTTCGATATCATTCATATTAAACTATAGCGTTAAATAATATTAACTATATAAAATTATTATTATATTATAACTATGCCCGCGAACTAATAGTAGAACCGTTAATGCAAAATTTTCTCTTCAGCCATGAAGTTTCTTCATTTAGAAATCATATTTATTAAATGGCCCGTCTATTTAAAAGTCCGCTCTGCTTCTCACATGAAATACAAAAAATCATAATATATAAAAGTAGTTCTGTATTTTTATTTTTCACCTCGCCTGTACATTCAAAAACCAAATACAACAGTAGCGAAATTCTAGATATTTTCGGTATTAGTCAATTTGTGTCATAGTAGATTTGAGTGCTCGACTCATTATGTAGTAGTCAATTTAAGCTCTAGGCAAAAATCAAATGTAGTCAGATTGTGTTCTAGACAGTCCAAGACCAACCCAAGAAAAATAATTTGCCTAAGTATATTATATAGGTATTTCATTAATAGCTTAAGGGATGTGCGTTTCATTTCCAAATGCAAGGCTAATCTTTCACATGAGCTTTGCCCTTCCCGATATATAGCTTTGTTTATACTCTAATAAATAAAATAATATTGTAATGGAATCAAAATGTAAGGGTCAAGGCGCAAAAAATATGGGTTATGAAAAATATGAGGCTGAGTATGTCCGAAGGCCTTCATTAAAATCAAATCAGTTCCCGTATTGTATAAACGTCTAAGTTATTAGATCGATACAGCCGAAACCGAATGCAACTCTTCAAGTTGCCCGTATCACGCGAATTGCGACTTTATAGCTGTCATTATACGATGCAGAGTTAATGGGATACCGCTTTGTGTCATTTCCGACTTTTGTATTGTAATGCGTTCAGTGCTGGGACAAGGCCACGGGGGAAAAGAATGGTGTTATGCCGCCTCGTGTGGGTGGGAGCGAGACAGCTATGTCGGAATGCAAGGCTACAGGGTCGCAGGTAGTACACTGACCTGACCCAGTTTCAGTTGCAGAGTGTAAATATTGATTTAGTACCTGTAACTTGTTGCTCTACCACACGTAGTCTTTCAAGATTCTCCCTTTTTTTCGGGTGATTTATGGAGGGCTCTGCGGAGGTTAAGGAAGGCTTTGGAGTCCTCTCAATTTACGACTAAAGTCTATATAGTATAAAGCCAACTGTGATATATTTCTAACAAAATAAAGTTAATGGCTAGTTGAATGAAATGCGATAAGTGGGCTGTAATATATTCTAATATGCTTATTAGGTTTATTAATGTGTAACACAATTATAATTCTTAGTACTTAATACAATCTGTCTTAATGTATTTATTGGATCGAAGTTTTATAATGCTGAATTATTTTGATACTAGCTGGCGCCTGCGACTTCGTCCGCGTGAAAAAAGCGTAGCCTATCCTGTTTCCCGTACTTCTAAATGCTTATCTACCAAGTTTCATGAAAATCAGTTAATTCGTTTAAGAGTTATGAAGGAACATACATACATACTTACATATATACATACAATACATACATACAATACCTACACTTACAATTTTTTTATTATTTTTGACAATCCAAAACACAGTGCTTATTTAACAATTATACCATGTGTTATATTATTTTTATTACTAACGACATTATTATTATTCTTAAACTACTACTACTACTAAACCAGAATGCCGAAATGGTCGATAGGTGAGAGGTCATCATAATTATGAACTTTTTAGACATTTTTTTTTTTTTTTTTTTTATATAAGTCAAGGCAGCGCTTGGCCGCGATCTCACTTGATGTTAGGTGCAGATGCGGCCGAAGGTGGACCACGCTTACCTAGTAGATGCCCATTCACCCTACGTTTGAAGACCCCGAGATTGTAATTTTGGGGAAACACAGACGCAGGCAGTGAGTTCCACTCCTTAGCAGTTCGGACAAGGAAGGTGGAACTGTAACGCTTCGTGCGTGACCGAGGAACTTCAACCACGAAGGGATGAAACCCCCGCCCGCGCCTCGTGTTTCGCAAGTGGAACGGTTCCGGTTGGATCAAATCGAAGAGAATGGACGCACACTCTCCATGGTGCAGACGATAGAAAATTGATAGACATGCTACTTTTCGGCGATGCTGTAGGCTTTGAAGTTGAGACTCCAAAGGGAGTCGTCGCCAATGAGTTTCTTAGCTCGCCTTTCAATCGAGTCCAGTGCAGCCAACTGATATCGGGCAGACCCATCCCAGAGGTGGCAGCAGTACTTTACTGTGGCTTTAAATATTACATACTATTCTAAATAAAATATGTTAAAAGACTACTCGTAAACAAGTAATAAAAGCATTTTTTTTTTCTTGCAGCTTGGGTGCTCGGTTGGTTGATGTGCAAAACTGTGCCCTATGTCCAAGGACTGTCAGTGGCTGCCTCCGTTTACAGCCTAGTTGCAGTCTCACTTGACAGGTAAGTAAATTTTTATAAAAAAATTCAATTTCATTAATTAATTACACATTAGCAGAGTGTATTTGTGTGTACATTTGTGTATAAAGAGCAGTAGACAGACAGTGAAAAAGAAAAAGAAAAAGTATATTTGAAAAAAAAAATGGCCAATATTTATAAATATAAGTATATAAGAATATTTGATTTGAAAATATATATGTATAAAAATATTGGATCTTGGAAGTTACTAAAAGGTAGCCAATCTCTAATGTTAATAAATGATATACTGGAACTTAGCAGGGACATTTTGTTTTTTCGAAAAACTGAACATTGTGCTGACTTGTGCTAGATTTGTGCTGCGTTGTGCCGTAAACCGCGAGTCTCGATCTCAAAAACCGGAGCGGTAATGACGAAAAATCGATTTTTGCCTCAGCATGGACACTTTGTTTTTTCGCAAATCTAATAAATGTGCTGCATTGTGCTAGGTTTGTGCTGAAGTGTGCTGCAAACCGTTTTCGATTATCTCAAAAAACAAAGCCGGTATAGGCAAAAAACGAAAAAAATATTTTGTATGGCAGCATGGACACTTTGTTTTTTCGAAAATCTAATGAATGTGCTGCATTGTGCTAGGCTTGTGCTGGAGTGTGCTGCAAACCGTTTTTGATTATCTCAAAAAACAGAGCCGCTAGAGGCAAAAACATTTTGTAGGCATCATGGAACTTGGCATGGACACTTTGTTTTTTCGAAAATCTAATGAATGTGCTGCATTGTGCTAGGTTTGTGCTGGAGTGTGCTGCAAACCGTTTTCGATTATCTCAAAAAACAGAGCTGCTGTCGGCAAAATTGTTTTCTAGGCAGCAAGGAACTTGGCAGGGACATTTTGTTTTTTCAAAAATCTAATGAATGTGCTGCATTGTGCTAGGTTTGTGCTGGAGTGTGCTGCAAACCGTTTTCGATTATCTCAAAAAACAGAGCTGCTGTCGGCAAAAATGTTTTCTAGGCAGCAAAGAACTTGGCATGGACATTTTGTTTTTTCGAAAATCTAATGAATGTGCTGCATTGTGCTAGGTTTGTGCTGGAGTGTGCTGCAAACCGTTTTCGATTATCTAAAAAAACAGAGCCGCTACAGGCGAAAATGTTTTCGGGAGCTTGTGCTTCTTAAAATTACTTATACTATCTTAGCCTAAGTCTTTGTGTATTTGGCCAGTACCAGGACTTGATTTTTGGTCGCCCAGATACCCCAGAAACAGTTTGGGGTAACCAAATAGGGGGAGGAAGGGTCTTAAAGGAAAGAAGACGGTTTAGGGACGAATTTCGAAAAAAAAATTAAGAAAATTAATAAATAACGCCAAAACTAAATTAATTTAAAATCTCAAGCAAAACTGGGTGTAGTAGTAGTGAAGCACGACAGGCCCCCGGACAGGTCTCGTCGAGGCCTATCCAACGACGTATCGCACACCTATCTGCTACAAAGGACAAAGGAGTTATGCGGATTTCAAATTTTTGCAGTTGAAGCCGAGTGAGGATAATAGTATACACGCCAAGTTGGGAAAAAAGATGGTAATTTTCCAAATCCAATTAAGCGTCTCACTGAATTTAAGCGCCTCTGGTTGCTGATAAATAGCGCTTAAATATCTTAAAATTGAATCCAGTGGACACGTCCGGGTGCAGGCGATAGTTTAGCCGCGGATCAACTTAGCGTGGTTTGGTGCTGTTGTTTTTCTGGGGTATGCTGACGTCCAGCCGAGTCCGATTCTGGAGTAGCTTGTGTTTTCTTATACAGTATTCCGAGAGGATTCCGTTGGTGCAGTTACTTTTCTTCTCCGACGCTCCTGGACCCCAGGACAGCCGTAGACACTTTTAGTATCACCAGTTCACAGGACCCCTATGTTCGGTGCCCTGTAACTCTGGACCATGATGTCTAAATTTTTCGATTCTTTCAGTTTTCTCACTTTTTTGGCAAGATCTTTCTAATGATGTCAATTTTATTGCTAAATTTTAAATTTTGAAGAAATTTGTTTTGATATTTATATTACGTAAACCCCACAATTCACGATTCACGAATGTTATGGTATGAATTTATAAGATGGTATTTTTGCTTGTATCTTCGTGAATATTGGGCCGATTTTAATGATTTTTACACTAAAAAATAGATATGGAGCTCTTTTTAACGACTTTTTTCCTTAGGGAAGCACACACATCATTTTCGCCTCTAGCGGCTCTGTTTTTTGAGATAATCGAAAACGGTTTGCAGCACACTCCAGCACAAACCTAGCACAATGCAGCACATTCATTAGATTTTCGAAAAAACAAAATGTCCCTGCCAAGTTCCTTGCTGCCTAGAAAACAATTTTGCCGACAGCAGCTCTGTTTTTTGAGATAATCGAAAACGGTTTGCAGCACACTCCAGCACAAACCTAGCACAATGCAGCACATTCATTAGATTTTCGAAAAAACAAAATGTCCCTGCCAGGTTCCTTGCTGCCTAGAAAACATTTTTGCCGACAGCAGCTCTGTTTTTTGAGATAATCGAAAACGGTTTACAGCACACTCCAGCACAAACCTAGCACAATGCAGCACATTCATTAGATTTTCGAAAAAACAAAGTGTCCATGCCAAGTTCCATGATGCCTACAAAATGTTTTTGCCTCTAGCGGCTCTGTTTTTTGAGATAATCAAAAACGGTTTGCAGCACACTCCAGCACAAGCCTAGCACAATGCAGCACATTCATTAGATTTTCGAAAAAACCAAGTGTCCATGCTGCCATACAAAATATTTTTTTCGTTTATTGCCTATACCGGCTTTTATTTTTTGAGATAATCGAAAACGGTTTGCAGCACACTCCAGCACAAACTTAGCACAATGCAGCACATTCATTAGATTTGCGAAAAAACAAAGTGTCCATGCTGAGGCAAAAATCGATTTTTCGTCATTACCGCTCCGGTTTTTGAGATCGAGACTCGCGGTTTACGGCACAACGCAGCACAAACCTAGCACAAGTCAGCACAATATTCAGTTTTTCGAAAAAACAAAATGTCCCTGCTAAGTTCCAGTACATTAATAAATGTTTAGCAAGTTTGATTTAGTTTCTAAATGTAAAATTCAAAAACAGATAAGATTTCGCCCTAATAAAGAGTCTTGTACCTAACATTAAATATAAACTTTCAGGAAAGTTCACTTTCCATACAAAACGTGCTTATGGAAAAAGCTTCCGTACCCGAAGCTCTCAGTAATCGAAGGTCATTTTTAACTGGTCAGAATTTCTTTACCTAAACCTTGACCTGGTCTCTAAAGTTGAGGTATCTTGATGACTGCACATCAACTTTCCCATTTTGAGGCATGGCGCGGTTCGTGCCGAAAATTTGTCAAGTTATGGGGGACCAACAAAATTTTATTAATGGCAAATATTTTCATGGGATCATAGGGGCGGAACGTTATAGTTCTTAGAGGTCGGAAGGGTCGCGCAGATGCTCCTTTAAGGTCACTAACAAAGGATGTGCTATTAGGAAGGGACCCATTGAAGGCATTATTATTAGGGTGGGTGTTAAGAAGTTTTCGGGTTCTAATTTAGGTGAGAATCGTGTGTGGCCAAAGAAGAGACTTAATTCGGAAAATTCATTGCCCACTAACTGTTATGTATATAGAGTATACTTCTATCTACATATACAGTAAAATCTTTCGTATTAAGTATACATATGTACAATTTACTTGCGAAAACGAGTGTTTTCATGATTATATCAAAAGACTAATTATCGATTTAACTACAAATATTATACTAGCTACACGCTAGGCTTCGCCTGGGTTCAAAATTAAAACTATCCTATCTTTTAAGTTAGACCAAATTACACATAGTTACGAAGTTTTATCAAAATCGGTTTAGTAGTTTAGGAGTTCATTGGCGTCAAACAATGTGACATGTAATTTTATATATATAAGGATGTAGGTAATCGTAGGTATATTAATTTACTAATAACGTACAACCTTTAGATACTATTATAACAAGAAGCTTTTTTGTAAATCTGTTTTTTTTCTAATCTAATGCATAATACTAAATAAAACTTATTCCCTACTATAACAATATTGATGTCAGTCAACTAAAATTCCTATTCTAGATGGAATATTATCTTTATGATAGATACTGATAGACAGTCTCAAAGTGCAATTGATGTACAGGCTACATTGTGTATAAAACGAGCAGTCAGGAGACATGCAAGTATGCATTCAGCCAGTCCTTAATCAGAACGTACTGGTACTAAGGTTATTGTTTCACGGTAAGGTTATTGTTTTACAGAAGTAAAGGATATGGTTCTCAAAGAAAGTCTATCCAGTTTAGGTAAAAAGCAGCAGTTCTTTTTGTGTTTTTTTTCAAACACCATTTTTAATTTAACTTTCAGAGCTACATTTTCAATTTTACTTTTGGCGAAGGAGTCTTTACGTTACGTACGTGACTTGAAATTAATGAGATCAACCAAATGTGCCGATTTCACTGAAGCTCCCAATACGCGATTATAATTGTCAGAAGTGAACAAGTTTGAGGAGATGTTTCACAGTGTGATTGAACTTGATCCGTGGATTGACCCATGATTTCGTTATTTCAGGTCCATTAACTTATATCAACTTTGTAAAATTTTAATGGAAATGTAAATAAAGTGTATTGACCCGGTGTTATGATAGAATGCGAAGATCCTCTTTGAACATTTTCAACGTTTATCCGTGTAACGAGCTTATTATCAAAATGCAAAATCATTGACTTTGTAATATTGAATCAGATATACAAATTTACACGGACGGAAAAACAAAAACATCAATTTAAAGTTGATACCTTTTTTTAACACGGGGAATCCATCATGGATACCCACCGGCCTGGGGACAGACCGATGGGTTATGTCGGACTCCTGCCCCGAGATGGTATAGTTATTATTATTGTTCTCTCTGATAACAATTTTTTTTTTTTGTAATTATCATATTATGGTTCTCATTATTGAAACTCCATGAAGTATAAGACCAGGGCCTAGCCAAGAGCAAACCAATGCAAACGCTCCCTTTGCGTAATTACGAAACGAAAGAAATAAAGCCCGGTGATTGGTTGTTGTAACGCCTACATAAAATTTTGACCAATCACAAAGCTTTCTCCCAAGCGTAGCGTAGCCTGAGCGTAGCGTTTACGACTGTACTTTTGCTCTTGGCTGAAGTCGGGAACAGGTGATTTGATTTGAAACAATTTGTTGAGTTTCAGTCCTTGTTGAAACTTCAAATGGTTTAAATCCTTTCATATTTTGTTTTAATTAATTTTCAGGAGCAGTTAATTATGAACTTAAGAAATTGGATTAGAGAAGTCGTATCAATAAACCGATTTCATTTGGCTCATGCCTACATATAGTCTTTAATCTATTTTAGGCTTCTAGGCTGCCTACGCTGATGTTAAAAATAAGTCTTACATAAAAATTAAGATAAAAAGGTGGAAAAACATAAAAGAAGTTCGAACATTAACCTCACTGAGGGATGTTTTTGAATTTTCAGGGTGCGTATTCAGTTTGAACAAGATCGAGGAAGTCAGTAAAATTTTTCGTGGTTAAACCTATTTTTACTACTAATGAATGTAATGCTTACTACTAACTAATGAAATTAATATATGTATACACTAATAGGTCTGCAAATAATCACAGCATTATACCCCTTGAAAATAGAAAAAAATATTTTGATATTTTGATATCTAATGATAGTTTTTATAAAATAAAGGTGAATATTTGTTTACCTTTTCATATAGGTATAGATAATATAATAAAAATTTAGATATAAAATTAGATATAATTTTTTTATTATATTATCTATACCTACTTCTATAATTCATAGACTAATTCTTAAGGAAGACTAAGTACTAAGTAACGACGCCTAAGTGCCAAGAAAATGTCAAGTGAAAATGTAGCAATGGTTGAAGAAAACCGTGCATTACCGAGGATATCCGAGGACAACAGTTGCAGGCCCAATCAAGATTTGAACTTGTTCACGAGTATTGACATTCTCCTGTGTTTTATGACTTTTCTCGCTGACAATCGCGCCATACCCTATTTTTTAATATTCAGTTCACATTTCAAATTGTCTACTGTTTGTATTGAGCCAATGGGGGGTCGATGGCGTTTGCTACATTCACGACACGAACGCACAATTTAATTATAAAATTTGGTATATATTAATAAAATAATATTAAAGAAATCCGAAAATGTCATTGCTCTTTGTCGTCGGTGAATAAATCTAAAAAATTTTTAACACTGTACGGCTTGATTCTCTGCGTCATCTTTTCTAATTATAAAATTGCTTTTCATGACTATAGCCAGCCAAAACCATAATCTAGAACAAAAATATAGTCTGGAAAGCTGAAATAGGTTTATAATGTCGGTTTATGATGCCAGAGACCATTCCTTCCTTATCTCACCTTATCTTTCCTTATCCCACCTTATCTTTCCTTATCCTACCTTATCTTTCCTTATCCCATGTTATCTTTCCTTATTTGTAATACTTCTATGGTCAATTACTTCTAGGTATAGCAAATTACAAGCAGCAGCATTAAAATAATGACGAACAAATACTGCATGTGTTAGTCTAGCAATCTTCCAAATTGGGATAGGCAAGATTTTTTTGCGCAGTTAAACTCATGTCAGCAAGTCCTACTGCTGACGCTCTCCTGCATTTCTTTTAAAGTTCTTTTACCATATAATTGCAAAGAAACAAAAAATAACATGGGTGCTATATGGCGCAAATATGTAAATGCGAAGATATAATGCGGTGGTAAGAAAGCGTGAAGGTGCCCTTGACTCAGACAAGACACATGGGGGTGCTGAGAGTCAGAAGCCTCGCTCGACATTATTTCCGTACCACAGTATTCAGAATAACAGTGAAAATCTTGATTTTTTTTATCTTAGAATGGTTTTCTTATGTCTATGTGAAACTAATTTAATTTTATAGCGATTATTAAATAGCGAAATATTGGTAAAATTACAAAACATTAATTTATTAGTGATAATATTAAGACGTTACCTCCGCAATATCAAAACCTAATAATTATAATATAAGTTTAATTATTAATTAACTTATAACATAAATTATAAATTCTATATAAAAAATATAACAGTTTTTTTTGGTAAAAAACTTATTGGATGTTTGATATGAAATACAGAACTTAGGCTTGACGAAATTAGTTCTATTGTCTAATTTTTTTAAATAAATTATTTAATAAGTAAAAATGTATAATATACGAAGTAAATCTTAAACTATTTCAACTAAACTCAAAAATATTATTGTAAAATTAATAGAAAAAGGTTAAATAAACCCTAGCAGAAATTCTACACTGAGGTAAAATAATCTAAATAATAAATAGTTTTTAATTTGAAGTGAAATTGTAGAGCCATGCTTTCCAATTTTTTTCTATTTTCATCATAACTACTGCTATATCGTTGTACTGTGATCAACTTGATGCCATGGGACGACTATAATTGTAAAGGTCGGTCCAAGTTCAGTTAAGGAAATGGCTGGAACTAAGCAATGGTGGGTAAGAGCCATGAGAAAATTCGGTGACTTGTAAAAGGACTTGTGTGTAGAGGTTGAAACCAAAATAACTGAGTGCGTAATGTTTTCATTTGTATTGCGAATTTAATTGAGAATGTTTTGTGATGTTATGGAATTTATGTCAGTTTGTTTTAAAATTATCAAAAGTTAAGTTAAACTGAATATAGAAGTGAATTTGAATAATTAAAATATCTAAAAATACAAGTATAAAATATACTTGTAAATGTATAAAAAAATAGCCACACAAGCCTACTGTATATTATTAAAACATTACCAGCCAAACTAATCAAAGAATTCAAACTTACCGTATCGGAACACGGCATAATTTCTGGATTATGTTGATTGCATGGCAGCGTTTTTAGCACTTGCGTTTGCAAAATTTAAGCCCGTGAGTTATAGGTATTAGCGGTTCGACATTAGTAACGATCACAGGGCCCTGATTCTGTATGGCAAATTATGATTTCACGCTTTTGTGACCTTGCCAAAACACATCAATGTCTTATTCTAGTCTTGTCATTGCTTTTATATATATGTAAAAGAATAACTTTTTAGGAGAATCTAGTAGATATCGTAACAATTTACGAAGTCGATTAGTAATCATATCGGTTTCGAAGTAAGGAATCGCCAAGTGGTGTTAGAGAATTAGGGCCTGGTCTCGATTAAATGCCAAAACTTTGCTAATGTGTGTAAGAAAATCTAAATACTTACTGTAGCATATTAAAGAATCTGTAAATATGTGTTTGACTCATTTAGGTCCAGCAAGTTTCACGTTTCACTATGGAGTATATAAACTACTATGGACTGAACTAAAAATTAAAATTTTCAAACATAAATTCCAGCACTTACCAAAGTTCCGCACTACCATACCACTGCAATTTTTTTAAATTTAATTTTTTTAGGGAAGAGTTAAAATAAACATCTTTAGTTATTGGTTGAATATTTAACTGCTGTTAAACGTTCCTATACAAACTTTCGCATTTATTTATAAGGATATAAGAGTTATTCTAAACCATAAAAGTTATTTTGATACGCTTTCCGCTATAGGAAAGGGCGATAAACGAATAGAAGGAAGATTTGTATATATAAAATTGTACACGTGCAAAGTCGGAGCGGATCGCTAGTGTTCAATAATCAGCAACTTTTTTGCTGATATTTTTATAGATTCTCTACGTCGTAGACATGAAACAAAGAGATTAAGGAGCCAAGGTCGAGGGGATGGTGTCATAACACATTACGCACTTTATCATTATGAGGGCGCTAATATTTTTTTTGTTCTGCAATACACTCTCCTTGGCAAATATTTTTCTTCAATAGCGTTTATTTTATTTTGGCTTATTATATTATCCCCTCAGATTCTATCGCTATTTCCTTTAAATTGGTCGCCCTTACAGCAATGACGTAGAAACTTAGGTAACTATTTACCTACATTTATTTATTTATCTACATCATTAATATCATAAAGAGAAAAGTTAAATTTTATATAAACTCAAAAATTATTTAACTGATACTAGAAATACTGCAATAAAATAATAATATCACTTAAAATGCTTTTTACAATATATTTTTTATTTTGGGATTTGTTACATACTTTTAAAAGAGTATTTTAGTAGAATTTTATTTACCATTTTATTCTTTTACAAAAAAATAAAAACAATATAAAGGGCTGACTGTCAACTTGATGGTAGGTGGCTACAGTCGCCTTAACACAAAGGACGCCACAGGTGCTGTAATTGATCTACCGACCAGAGTAGGACCATAGTAGGATTAGTAGGATAAGGGATTAGAAAGGGATAATGAAATGGCCCATAAAATTTTATGGGCAGTTTATTAATTAGACGGAGAATTAACTACTGTGAAGTTCTTTTACCACATTAATATAAAAAATTAACTAATTATTTTTCATTAAGTTTATTAGAATCACGCTGGAGTCAAAACTAATGATTTCAGTAGTTTCAGATGTTTAGTTTAGTTTGCATATAATATGTTAACATCAGATTATTTTTCTAGTTTTATAATCTAGTAAATGGCTGAAATTTTTTTTTAAAATATTGAGAGAATTTTCTCATTAGATCAAACAGCCCTATTTTTAAAACTAAAATAGCTGTCGACGGTCTACGCAGAAGGAAAATATTAGTAAAATTATATACGACAAAATAGAAATATTTATTGATTTTAAAAATTCATGTAATTTATTAGTAAATAGCTTATTTTCCATCGGAAATTATAAATTTTGTCTCCAGCGTTATTTTAATGGATAATTGCTCTTAATGATTTTTTGGTAATTTAATGTATTAACAAATTGTGTTTTAAAAATTATAAATTGAGAAAAACAAATACCTACTATATTTATATTTGAAATATGTTTGGCACAAGTCATTTACAGCAAAAACAGTAGCGAATTAGTGTGAGAACGCCGATTAAAGCGTATACAGCGGTCCCTCGATGCCTCTCCGGTTCGCCTCAAGTAATTATCCTTGAAGGGAAGCTTTATTAGGAACCCTTCGGTAAAAAGGCTCCTGCACAATGTACCTTCGCCAAGGCCACCCCTCGCTTGCCTCTTTGTCTCAGGATTATAAGGTGATCAGACGAATTTAAGTGCATTGTTCATTCGTCTTTGAGGTTTAATTACATTTTCATTAAATGAATAAAAACTAATTAGGAGGCATGGTTGGTTGTTTTTAAATTAAATTTTCATTGTTAGGCTGTAATATTTTTTTATACTTAAAATGATTAAATAAATATTATAAAAAAATCGTTTAAGCTTTCTACAATGTCGTTGAAGTATTTTCATTCAAATAGTTTCATTTAAATGTTCCACTATTGGATTGAATTAGAAAGCCTTTTGGATTTTCAATTTAAACATTTTACCTTGAAAAAATATATAATATGTGTATAATTAATAATTTAATTAATATTTATTGCTGTTATAGTTCTGTCAGGCGTTGGATTTTTATTATTATAATCCCTCGGGCACAGTACTTTTTCATGGCTGAAAGTTCATTGCGTCTGGATAGTGTCTCTGGTTGACTATTACAAATAAAATAAAACCACTTCGTTTTGAAAATACAGAGAAAAACAACGAAAATAATAATGTTCTAACAAGGTAAGCTTACAAATACATAAACGTCTAAGACATGAACCATGTCATTAGATAGGGGATAACAGTAATTTAGGGAAACCCAACCTTTGAAAGAATCTTGGGTCAGGAAAAATGACATCCATCCGAAGCGCTTTAGTTCTATTGAAAGACTGTAACAGACTACTTTCGGAAGTGAGGTCAGTGCGCCAAATGAAAGGAGTTTTATATTTAGACCACCTAGTCTTTTTATACCTTCTTAAGAATGAATCGGATATAATTTTTTTAATACATTTCGGGGATAGTATCTAAGTAAGTGAAGTATTTATAACTATGAATTTATTCACTTGAGTTTTTTAAGTCTTGAGTCACTAGTCCATTCATAAACCTCTTCGAATTTATTAAATTAGTCCTAATAAGGTCGAAAATACTCTTCCAGGAGTTATAGGTACATGGCGTTGCTTGAAGTGAAGGTAGCTACCTTCCATCAAGTGGAACATCAGCCTACCTGCCGAGATAAAATAATTTTGTTTAACAAAATACTTACTTAAGAAAATTGCAGACTGCTTAGTTTGCAATTTTCTTAAGTATAAGTATTTCGACGAAATTAGAGAAGAAAGAGACAGAGGCAGACAGCTACTTTATTTTATATAATTTATAAATAATATATATACCTACCTTCAGAAATTTCCCTTCACATTAATTACCAATATTTAGAATTTTGGTTAAAAAAGGTTGAAAATGAAATAAATTTGTTTTGAATAACTACATTTATTCAAAGAATTTATAAAAAAATCTATCATTTATCATCTCTTTTAAAAATTTATCCTTCACTTATCCAATCTAATGATGAACGGCAATGACAGGCGTGTGCTTGACGACTGGTACAATAGGTGCTGCGTGTACCAGTGGTGCGTGGACAACTGGTGCATGCACCAAGGGCGCGTGGAGCACTGGTCTGGTGTGGTGCACCACTGAGCTGGTGTGGGAAACGGCTACCGGATGAGCCACGGCCACGGGATGAGCCACCACGGGATGGGCCACTGGAACGACGGGGGCTATCACCCCAGCTCGGCTATACGCGACTAAGGCGAAAAAGAATACCTGCAATAAAGAAAAATATGATCAGTTTAGTCCAGTGACATAATGTCACGTAAATAGACCAATCACAGCCCTGGAATATCACAGGGCCCTTCTTTCGTTCACCACAGACTCGTAGTATCACTATACCACTGCGCGAATGCTGACAATATGCCAATCTTCTTGAATATGGATCCTAATGAACAGTTCCTCTCGATATTTTTAAAATAAGAATTAAATATTTTTTGTAAGTAGTTTCGATGTTTCGTTCTTTATTGTCGTTATTAGTTCCAATACGCAATTAATAAGTGTAATGAAAAATATGAACATACAAAAATGAGGAATTGAAATATTTTGTGAATTAATAATTTAATAAGATTTTTAAATCTACAAAGATATTACTGACTAATATTTTAAAGACAAAATATTTGTAGGTATATTTGTTTGTAATAAATAAACTCAAAACACTACTGGATCGATTTTAATTACGTAATAATATGTAATAATCTTGAAAAAATTGACTTTTTTAGTTTGCATTTTCTAATCAAATTAAATGAATAAATAATAACTTAAATATGCACTCAAACTTATGACTTAGAGAATTAACAATAAAGTACGAAAACTTTTTAATCAGATTTGAAACGATATATTGTTCCATTTCATTATTTTATTTATTTATGAAAACACACATTTTATGCCAAATAAAAAGACCTTGTTGACTTATTTAAGTCAAACATTTTAATGGAAATAAAACTGTTTTTATATCTCGAAAGAATTCTGCCATTTTTTGTCTTTGAAGTTTATCGCGTTATTGAGATAAAACGCTAGACGAATTTCTAAGAAAACCGTGTAGACTTTGGAAGTTGCCATTTACAATATAAAATTATGAGTCTACTTACTCTACTTACTCTTTGTTATTATAATAAAAAATATTTTTTATTTTTCTTATTATTAAAATACTTATTATTAAGACATTAAGATTTATTTAAGAACTATAGTGATCCGCTCCCGGCTTCAATCTTCAATTATCTTCCCATAAGAGAAAACCAAATTTAAATCGGCCATTGATTTTCTATACTAATATTATAAATAGGAAAGATTTGTGTGTTTGTTTAAATAGGCTCCGATACAATTGGACATAGGCTATATTTTATAAAGTTACGCGGACGAAGTCGCGTGCAACAGCTAGTGTATAAAAAAGAAGATATTTACTATTACTTCAATATTATTTTAAATTTCAATTTACATAGAGTTTCAGTTGGAAAAATAATAAGTTGATTTACATTAAAATAACTTGCATTAATGGGGAAAGATAAAGCCTAAATTCCTGCTACTTAAGGCGGTACTATTCTTAAACTATCTCTGCTGCTTAGATGCAACACCGACACTAATCAACTCAACGAATTATTTCGTTATTTTTTTAGTTTTAGAAAAAACTTGTTTTATTAATTAAGAATTAGTAATATAGTTTGAAAGTAGGTCTTTACGTTTTAAAATGCATTATTTAAAACAGTAGCCAATAGCAGAGATTATTAAGTAAAAATTATTATTATTAAATCCATGGGCAATAGGATCATTAATTCGCTAGTAAGTACAAGCTTAAATGCCAAAAGTAAATAGTTCATCTTAATAATTATTTTAGTAAAATTTCAAAGAAAATTATTTTACAATTTTTTCTTTACGGTGTATGGGTAAGTATGGTTTTGAAAACTCAGGTGAGTAATATAAATATGAATGCGTAAATAAATTATCAAGTGAATTCGCACGCAAAAACTAGTTTAATAGTTACATACCAGTTTAATCATATTGGTTGTGTTTCAAGTCTGCACAGTGTCGTCAAATGACTGCGACTACGCACAGAATAAGTGGGTTTAGTCCTTATATAGAGAGTACTAGGTTACCTAGGTAAACCCTACGGTCTAGGCTATGGATATGTAATAAATATCATCTGTTTGGCAATATGCAACCTAAGCGTACAAAATAGTACAGTCGAATACACAATTTACTTTAAAAAATTATGTAGTATTTGTTTTTGTATTTAATTTGTCATGGGTCATGGGCACCATGGGTCATGGGTCTTTCATGTATGTCATGTATATTAGTACTTTAAGGTAAAAAATGTTACTTATAGCATGTAACTAGCTGCCCGCCTTTGGCTTCAAACTGAGTTCAAATTTTGAAAAATTCTTTTTTAGTGAATATTTACGTTATTTTAAGTAAACCTATGTTCCAACTTTCAGCATTTTTTGAAAATTTCAACTATATGTGAAGCCAAGGGCGGATACTCTATGGCAGATCGCTAGTTGCATATAAATCAAAGGAAACCAGGATAAAATTTAATTAAAATGAAGACAATCCCAAACTTTATCAATATATTACAATGTTTATAAGGAAACTAGGCAATTCGCAATCAAAGTTTGTTTGTAAACATCCCCCCCTATAAAGGAGGCGAGTCAGATAAGTTGGCATTCTCATCGGCCTTGAAATGAGGGCTTAATAGAGCGACCGTGAAACAAAATGCCGCCACTAGGAGCAGATGTTGTCGGCGACGCACGTAACCAAGCCTCATTTTTCAATTGTTTAGCACAATTTAATGTCTCTCTAAGTACCTTCTTTAATGCCTACATTGTGACGAACAATTAAACATCATTGTGTCTTTAACGACGGAAAATATCCCCAGACCCTCTTTTATTTGTTGAAGCCCAAAATTTTCTGAATTTAATATTCAGTTCACAAATGATAAAAAGTATTATAAACGCCTTAACTACCATCAATTCACAGTCGTAAAAAAAGGAACATAAGGGTACCTTTCATCCAAAAATACCACTTCCGAGGGATCATCAAAAAATCATCAACAATAAAACTGAATAACAACACCCAAGAACACCGAGCACTTATTTTTATTATCATTAATTTTACGGAAAGGAACTAAATAATAATCTATGAAACATATGACATATTGCGTATGTTTTAGAAAAAATCATTCAGCTGTTTCCTCTCAAGAAGAGCCCAAACTTGGTGTGTTTTGATTTTTTTTTATAATTTTTTACGAAACAACTGGCTGAAATGTAATGGTGTGGTATATTTTTGGATGTAAGTAGCTCATGAAGCCCTTTTATTTTATACTGCACTCGATAGGTGTCTGAAGAACAAAAAAAAACTATACAAAAAATTTATGACGTCATAACCGGAAAATGTACCAGATGGTGGATATCAACCCTAGGCTTAAATACTTACCGAAACTCCTACAAAACTTTCCTGAAAAAAATTTCCATACGCGAACTTTCCCACAGGATGCAGTCAGGTAAAAGACTATTTATAGTTATATGAATATTGTCACGCGAAAAATATGAAAATAAATTTTGGCTGACTTTACTATACCGCAGTAGGTACGAGTGTGACTCAACCATAGCGAGTCGAGCCGCGTGATCTGATAGCTCCATTCAGTACATTACTTAATTAATTCTCTATTACTGTTACGCTAAAAGGTTATTTTTATTTAATAACTGGCTCACCTTAACTATTTATATTTTTGTATCAATGAGTGAATCTATAGAAGGCTCGCTCGTAGCCATGAATGAGTCAATGGTGGAAGTAGAATGGTTTTCTTTCTGGCCAGTTGTTTGACCTAATCATAATTTGCAGTACAATTGCTATATTTATTTGAAGTAGGCATTTGCACCTAAAATCTAGATATTGTTTGGAATATCTTCGCTAGGGATTAAAAACAAATTGCATGTACCATGAGAAAGGCTATAAACCTTATTATTTGTCTACTAGCAGATTCGGCAAACGTTGTTTTGCAAAAAAAAAAATATGGGGTGAGCTACGCTTATCACTTAGGGGTACAAAAAATAGTTTATAACCTATTCTCAGACCTACCGAATATACAAAAAAAAAATCATAAAAATCGGTCAAGTCGTTTCGGAAGAGTTTGGTTACAAATACAGTGACACGAGAATTTTATTTAAGTATTTTATAAAAGTGTTGGAAATTTTTCAGAAATTATAAATGTTGCCTTTTCTTGTTTTTTTAAGAAACGGAGAAAACTATAAAAAAAGGAAAACAAAGTCTTCAGCTTTATTACATTTGCATAGTTTTCATGACAACATGTCAGATTTTTTAATAAATAACTCTTCGTATTTTCTGATATATCTCTTACTAGTTTTGAGACACGTAATTTTTTTAATGAAATCCTGTCGCAAGATATGCTAATTTTAATTCAATATAAGCACAATGAACTGAGTAAGAAGATTTACTTAGTTAGTTTTAAGCAACGATTTGATTTACAGTTTCTGGGAACGCCTTCGGTATCTATCTGCAGTAAAGTTATCTAGGATTTGCGTAGTAATTTATTTAACTTCACCTTTAGACAAACTGATATTTCAAATGTGTTTATTAATAATTCTATTGGACGTGGGAAGTAGCTATGGTGAAGTAACACCTGTTCCAGTTTACTTGTAGGAGGGTACCTTACATTAGAACCATGTTGCTGGGCATGAGATTCGTTACTTTGGAATCTGATTTCAAGAATTATTTATTTATAAGGTTCTCAGATTTAGAGACCGAATAAACAGGTTCAAAATGTCATTATCTTCTCAATATAAAATTCTCATGTTTGTAAAAAAAACTTGACCGATTTTTATGAATGGGTCGTAAGTCGTAAACTAATTTTATACCCCTAAGTGATAAGGGTGGCCCACCCCAAAAAATCTGAACTAATATTATAAAGCTGAAGAGTTTGTTCAGCTGAGAAAGGCTTTAGGCTTTGTGACCACAAAAGAGATATATATATTAGATTCTTTTTTATTTATGAACTACATATTTCCTTTATATATCAGTGGCACTGACCTACAATAGTATGAGCCATTAATTGCTCGATAAGTCATTAACTTAGGTACGAGTTACTTACAGTTTAGCTACAGGGCATTGTTTTTTCTTTTGTATGAATACAATTGAATTGTCGAATATTTTTCGGTGTCTTATACGAGTGAGTCATCTACCGACAGATCCCAGTCAATTCGATATCCTTTAGTTTTTGCGATCCTTTTCTAAATGTGGATATTTTTGCAACCCTCTATCTGAACAGCGTTAACAATCATCTCTAAAGTGAGTAAGTCGAAACAGATATAAGGTTTCAAGGTTGTGTTTTTGTCAATATTATTATGGGCGAAACAAAGCGAAGAGTCGGATAATAAATTGTTGTTTTCAAATGATGAATGAACTGAAAATCTCTTGAGGATATTCAGAAGAAAAAGATTGAATCGTGACTAAGAGAAAAAAAGCGAGAAATGTTTTATAAGTATATGTAAATTACTTAATTTCGTTCCATTACTCGTATTTTAAGTTCAATATAAGATTAGGTATTTTTACTTTATCACTGTGTTAAGTAAGAAATCTCATGATACATTCAAATTAATTTAAATTTTATGTGTTGTGTTCATTTTGTTGCGATAAGATTCACGTTTTTAACGTTTTATTAACTACTATATAGTATTAGTAGCTGGTGCTCGCGACTTCGTCCGCGTGAAATAGTTATTTTGGGAATCATTAGGGTATCTCGAACGGTTTTCGCAGCGCACGCAACGGAAGCCCTCAAAGATGAATAATTTTCCCCGTTTTTTCCACATTTTTGACTGTTTCTTCGCTCCTATTAGTCGCAACGTGATGTTATATAGCCTAAAGCCTTCCTCGATAAATGATCTATCCAACACAAAAAGAATTTTTTAATTCGAACCAGTAGTTCACGAGATTAGCGCGTTCAAACAAACAAACAAACTCTTCAGCTTTATAATATTAGTATAGATATAATATCTCTATATAAAATATATAAAAATTACGTGTCACATTTTTGTGCGCGATAAACTCCTAAACTACCTAAATCGATTTTGATAAAATTTTGTAACTACGTGTAATTTGGTCCAATTTAAAAGAAAGGACAAAGTTTTTATTTTTAACCCGGGCGAAGCCGGGAGCGGGTCACTAGTACATTATATTATTACGTGTTTAATTTGTGTTCTGTAAACTTTGAATTGTAGGCAAAGGCCAATGGGTTCTGCAGTTGGAATACAACCCAATATCTGTTACCATCCAATTGAATCCTAACACTTCGTTAATGTCCCAGCCTGACCATCAAGACTGTTACACCACCTTTTATAAATTAGCATTTTTGTTGTTTTAAATTTTAAATTTTGTAGAAAACAATGTTCATTAATAAAATACATAAAAGAAAAAATAAACCAAAGAACAATAAAAGAAATATTTATTTAGCCAAATACATGATAATGAGTCTTCACTTTGTAATGTACCGGCGCATGTAGAACGGGATAGTGGTGTACAGAGTGCGCATATGGCGCGTGCACTGCATGTACGTAGGGCAAAGAGTGAACGGGCGCATGCAGTGCTATCGGGTGTACGCTGTGGACTGGGTGGTAGTATGATGAGTGGTAGACTGGCGCTGGTGCTGCAGATACCAGGATAACACTTGCTAGCAACTGGAAAATAAAATGAAATATTACTGTCAGTAAGACTAGCAAATTTGGAAGATAGGGTAGTGGACTGGACCTACCATACTTCTTTAAGCCCAGCAGTGGGACAATAGCAAATAACCACTGACGTGAAATTTGCTTCAATCCCCATACCACGATAATAGTAATAACAATAAGGACCTCTTTCACCAACCACAAGTAAAGTGTTGATTAGTTACTTTTAGAAATGATTTTATGTTTTATTAAATTATGTACTCGGTTTAGTGCATCCTTAGATAGGCGAATATTTTTTATGTTTGGAACTTTTACCGTACCTACAAACAAAGGTAAATCAGCTAAATATGACCGTTAGCCTACTTGACAGATGGCGAAAGAGGCCCTTAGTATAGTATTTGTTTATAAGAAATTCACTTATTCTTAACTGACGATGACGGTGGCCACCTATCATCAAGTGGACCGTCAGCCTGTCTGTCGACCTTAATATAAAAAAAAATATAAGTCATTCTCTCAATACTCTGTAGTATTATAACACTAACTACTTTCCCACACTAGCCTTGACGTGGCGAGCACAATTTTATTATAAGAGATAGCAAAAATAAAAGAATTATATAAACATAGTGTTAATTTTCAAACATTTAAAAAATATGCACTAAATAAAACTGTTTTTGATGAAAGTTAACTTCTCGATTTAGAAGCTTTTCTTTATATTTGCTTACACTGCACCACTAACATATCAAAGTTTAGATTAAAATTTAAAAAAAATAATTACTGAACATGATCTGAGGACCATGACTCCAAAGAGTTAATTCAAATTTAAATAATTGACTACAATTTGAGGAACAAATCTTAATTGATTACTATAAGAAAACTTTAAAATTTGAGGAACGAATCGTCCCCGCACCAGGCAAGCCTGCATCGTGGGGTCCTGTAAGTTGATATGATCATTATGTTATATGTATTATCCTATAAACTTACCAGAATTAAAAACCGCGCCATCGTGACTGCTGACAGTAATGATCTGCTTTGAGATCAATCTTGTGCACATTTTATAACTGTACAATTTTCCACATAGAGTTACAGAACAATAGAAGTGACGAAATATTCTCCTCTTATTATATTTTCTTTGAGTAATTCGTTGTTCAATACGAGTAGTGACTAATATCGTCGTCATTTTATAAGGAAGTTCGTGTAATTAATAATATTACCTGATTGCCATATTATTAGTTCCTACAATTAATTATTCTATAGAGCATCTTTTAGCAGAATAACTCCCTTTCGACAATTTTTTTTAGTTTATTTTGTTGAAAGACTGTGTGTTGCTTTCTAAAAGATATACCTATAATAATTTTTGCCTTAATTTATAATAATCTCTTGATTTTACTTTAATCTAAAATCAAGAGTCTATGAAATGGCTCTATGAAATTATTAATTCTTTAAATAAATTGTATACGGTTCTACAAAAAGTTAACTATGTATATCAAAATTGACTATCATGCTGACAAACATACATGGAAATTTAAATATAAACATACAAGAATAGCTTGCAGAAAATTGCTAATTTCATTATTTTAGACGTCATATTTTTTAAATACTTACTAAATTCATTTTAATAATATAAAATTGTGTTTCACTTATAAACTTGCTTGTAAAGGTTTACCTAGAAACAATAAAGGTTCTTGAGCTTTGACCTTTGTTCGTGTCCACCCACTCTTATCTTCAAAAGGCTTCAAGCCTCTCTACTAACTATTGTTGGTTAAATTTTGATTTAACAGTGTTCAAAGAAACAGGAACTCATCTTGAAGTGTAATATTTACATATCAAATTTTTTGTTTACTTATAAAACTGAGTCTAGAAAGCTGTTTCGAATATGCGTTTATTTTAAGCATCTGCAAAATGATATTTTTATGACCTAGTGCGCAGACATAGGATACCTGTACCCCAGGCGATACTTAAGAAATACCTTTCAGAAATAGATAATCATTTATTTTATATTGTTAATATAAATTGTTACGATTTATTGAAACAAGATCACCTCTGTCCGTTAAGTAGATTCTTATATGTATAATTCTGAGGAGCCCTATATGATAAAGTCAATGCCGTCCCATAAGGCTGCAGAATGTAAGTAACGCGGTCACCAGTTCAATTCTGTTTGCTTACCTAGTTTATTTAGTACCCAATGTAATATCGGGAACGAAAGTTATTCAAATAAAAATACAGAAACTGCTTAATTAGGATGCCTTATCATCAATTGATTGAACTGATCAATTGATCATGTTTATAATATTTATGTTTTGTTGTTTTGTTTATAACATCTATGTTTTATAATATTTATAAAATAGGATGTTGTTAAAATAAATATAAAGATTAAAAATAAATTCATATTTCTTCCATTTTTTTCGCTAATCGTATCGATTTAGCTGATGCAACCATTATTAATAATTGGTTAGCAACAAATCTATAAATATTGATATTATTGATACTGAGTAGACTCTTCGGTTGCATTTGGAATTTAATTTAAAATACAATAAATTCTTTCCCTTGTTCCCCAAAAAGATTCCCTAAAAAAATGTATTCCAAAAATTAACACCATAAAACCAAAACTTACAAGAACATTATTCAATTTAGCAACGAATGCTAACACTTTTGCGCGTGATATTACAATGTAAATCACACGCCCCTCAATTACATTCGCACGACATTCTGCGAGGTGCAATCACAATATCGAGGAGTGCATGCAGTAAGGATACTCGTTGCTTTCAATTTAAATTTAAACTTAAAATTCTTAAATTTGCTGTTCCTAAAGATTGCCTTGACTTAGAACTACCCCCTTTTACCTTATACCACTGTACCCTTAAAGCACCTACACACGGACCTAAAATCGGTAAAAGCCCCCTAGATCCCTCTCTAGATTGCTTTTAATTATGTTTACGATTTTGCCTACACATGGGACGATTAAGGGAGCGATCTAGGCGGCTCTTCACCACTGCCCCGATTTTTCCACAGATTTTAGGGCCGTGTGTAGGCGCTTTTATACAAGAACACTGTAAAGTCAAAGTTGTTCCGATGTGAGTGAGTAAGAGATGTCAAAGTCATCTTCTCTTTCCTCCTTATCCTTTACCCTTTATCCTATCAAGGTCGGTAACGCACTTCAACTGCTATAGCACTACTTGAGAACGTACTTTTGCTATATAAAAAAAAAAATATTAATAATTATAATTTATATTGATATTTATATTAGCAAAGTACACTATCATAATTATAACTACATTCTATTCCTATTATAAATCTTATTAGTGCATTCTACTTGAATACTAAGTAGCACCTAAGTAATAGATTTATACTAGATTTCTTATTATGTCATAGATTCGTACCATAATTAATTTCAATCGAGGTAAGTTAAGGTTGAGTTCACTCACTGTTTGTTTATACTATGTTAGAAGTGCACTGTAAGGGCGTGTTCACCCTTGACACCAGTTAATTGTTGCTATATGGTAATAAGAAACAATAAATTTTATCAATGGCCCTCATTAAGCTAACGGAATGCGAAATTAAATCTCGTATTTGTGATAAATATCGTTTTAATGGACATATTTAAGAGTTTAGCATATTAAAAATTTTGTCACCGTATATTTTTTCATGTGAAATAACTCAAATAACGAAAGTTCAAATAACTGTATTAGTTATTTAAAGTGTTATTGTAAATATGTTGCGATTGCTAATAAGGGCATTTTCTCAGACAGAATTTCGTTGAAACTATTATTTGTGTAAAGTATTTATGTAACCCCTTCAAACTGTTTATGTGCTTTAGATTTTGATAGATTTAGTTTTTTTTTTTTTTTTTGTGCCGAAGTTTTTTGTTTGACTATACTCAGCAGAATTTTTTTTTATTATAAATGCGGAGTCTACAGTGATTATGAGATTATTGCAGGTGTTAAACAATCGATTGTAATAATTGCAAGGATAAGTCCTGTAATGTAACCTACGTTAACGGAAATATATTTTTTTATACTACAGCACGCTATCATTGTTTAGCACTAATTATTTATAAAAACACATTTCATAGTGCGTTTTAAAACTAATTTCATATTTTATTTGTGCTGTCATTTGCTGTAATATAGAACAATATTGGTTTCAATATTATATACTAATTGTATTCGCAAAAAAAAATTGCAGTTCGCAATTACAAGTAATCTTTTCATAGCACACATTAGTTATTGCTAAATTTGGCGTTGGAACATAAAAATTAGAAAAAAAAAGTTTTTGGGAGTATATTTAATAAGATTTGTTGAAATTACAAAGTAAATAGATTTTCAATAAATATTTATACAATTAATGAGATACATGAAAAAAAAATATAAATCGAAAGGATACCAATAAAGATAAACTGCCATTTTTAATTAATGAAATAAAAGTTGCAGTAAATTATTTAATATACTTACTGCAATTCTATATTGTATGTATAATAATTATGTAGTACACAATAATATAACATGATTGTTTTATAACTTATTATATTATCTTGTCTTGACGGATCACACTTTAATGTTAAGTTAAAACGTGTTGCCATATTTAGAAGAAAGAAGAAGAAGAAAGAAAGAAAGAGTTTTATTCACCATTACAAAGACACAACATATTTAAAGTAGTTCCAGACGTGCAACGACAAAAGTTTAAAATTATTCATGGGACTTTTTAAAATAGTTCAGAACAATCAGAAACATTATTTGAAAAAATACTGTTGCGCGTTTTTTTAGTTAATATGACATACATTTTTGATTTAAAAATTGTCAAGAAATTCTCCAATATCGTCTTCTATTAACATAAGCAACGGGACAAGTGCAATGTCGAGCTAAGGACATTGGATTAAGAGGTGATAGAGAAATGAGCTCTGGCATTAGTTATTTTATGATAGTCTTATGAAAGCGTGTGGCGACTGCCGCCAGATGGACTGCTCAATTTGTAACTGCGAAATTCAGTGTCTTTGCTACTGCTACTACTGTAGTAATGTAAACGAAGAATATCCGTCGTAAATAGTTACATAATATAAGATTATATATATAAGAGAGTGCTATTGACACACAAGCGTTATTAAAACTCAGCGCTGAACTCGAGTTCGCTTTAATCTCTGCACGTCTGGGACTACCTTTAAGTCTATTTAATAAATGGTGTGCACGAGTGGCGCCGGAACAACGGTTCTATATGCAGACAATACGGGATGGTGATGGACAGCGCTGTAGTGTGACAAGGCCACGGGCGAATGGATCAGCGGTGCATGTGATATTACTGGTGCATGGTAGACAGATGGCAGCACATGTGGATGGTAAACTACCACCGGCTTTGGTGCAGCGCTGACAGCTGCTACTACAGCGAGAATGGTCATCTGAAATAATAAAATTAAAATATAAATCTACTTAACCATCTACTTAGGGTGTTTTACATACCTAAGTATAATAAGGAAGAAAAATACAAAAAGTTCGATAAATTACTTATATGATTAGCAATAAACATAAATAAAAATAAAAGTAGATAAGATAGATTTTTCAAACAATTAATATGGGGATTTGAACATCAGACTTACTTTTCACTAGTTTTAGTTACAGGGGAGAAGATAAAGGTGTCATTGTGGTATAATATACTCGCAATTAACAATTATTATGTGATCAAAATCTAGGTAACATTCTATATAATAAACCATCTAACTGTCCGACTCAGATCATTTAAAAAAAAATACACTGGATCGCAAAGAAAAAGGTGAAAATCTTCAATATCACCAAAAGTACCTTACTTAGCTTTATGAAATAAAGACTAAATTAAATGGTGTATTCCCTGTAGTTCGGTTAACAGTTCGGTCGACCGAACTAGTGAGACTTTTATTTTAATGGGCTTAAATAAAATTAAAATTTATTTAGTTTAGATAAAAGCTAGGCCAGGTACTTTTGAAGAAATTGAAGATTTTCTAACCAGATTTTCTTTTTGTTTACGGTCCAGTGTTATATTCTTCTGAAATTATTAAAAAAGTTTCGACGTTGGATCCAGACTGCTTTTAACTGGTACTACACTAAAAAAAATTTTTGGGAAGGCCTATGCCTAGTAGTGGACGTCCTATGGCTGAGATGATGATGATTCTATTCATGTTATATTAAAAATATTACTCACCAATCCGAAAATTTTCATTTCCACTAAAAATACTACAGAACTTCTGTTAATCCAAAATGTAATCAACTGTGACTGAGCGGTTTTAAAATGTTTTCGTCAATTTATAGCAATCGTTAGACATTATCATCGGTTCCTCCAACTTTGAGTATCAGTTTATGGTCATAAATGCATCCATATATCTAAAACAGCATGCCATAAGCAACCAGTAAGGTAAATTAGCAAATGGTTGACACCTTTCAACAGCTCCAAACCAAAGTATCTATTGCATTTTGTCTTATTAGTTAAACTAGTCTTCGCCCAATGCTTTAAATTCGAAAAGAAATTAAAAGAAAGAATTTCGAAAATGAAAAGAAACTTAAAGTTTTTTTTTCAATATTTTTATTTATGTTTTCAACAGTCAAAGTTTATCTGCAATTAAACATAATTATACCTACTTAAAAATTCATTTGTAGTTCATATAACCCAGTTGTTCCAACAGTAATTAAAAAATGTCACATACGAGTACATGCCTATTTAAAAGAAAACTATGCAAAACTTAATCGCAATGACAATAATCAATATATTTATGTATTAAATACTTAAATTTATTTATTTACTAAATAAATTTGCGACTTCGTCCGCGATGAAAAAGAAAAAAGTAGCCTATACATACATACATACATACATACATACATACATACATACATACATAAAAAAATTCTAAAAATATAGAATATGTATATTTATATAAATAATTGAATTTAAACAATTACTGTCAATTGGTGTCTATTTTACCCTAATCTCAAAGGGTAAATTAAAGTTATTCTTGAGCTCTTCAAATCTGATGCTACCAGACCGATTGGATAAGCTGTATAATTTGTACAGTGTAATTATTAATACAGAGACTACTTTAATTGTTACGACATTATTAACAGCTGATAGATTCTCATTACAGGACATACGTATTACAAAGTGTAAAAGGTTGTCGGTGTTTCGAGCAAATTTTTCTAACACTTCAGCTGGCTAAATATATATATATATATATATATATATATATATAGCTACTAGCTTTTCAGCCCGGCAAACGTTTTCTTTTTCAAAAAAATAAAATAAAATAGAGTTGCTACTTAGACCAGCTGCTTTTTTAGACGAGATGATACTAACCCACCCTTATTACTTAGGGGTATAACAATAGTATAAGATCTATTCTCAGACCAACCGAATATACACAAAAAATTATGGATCTTCACTCTAATTTGTTCATTACTCTCGAGCGCGCTTGTAAAAGTCACATTTAAATTGCAAAAAGACTCGTTGAGTGATGAGCCGTGACTTACAAACTTGGCGATGTTTCATTATAAAAAAAAGAACGATGAGCATACACGTCGAACACTATTTTTTCCCTGAATTACATATAGGGAATGTTGATAACAGAGTTGAGGTAATAACTTAAAATAAATTTATGTATTTTAGTCAAAAAAAATAATACAACTAGCCTAGGGATTCAATATGTAATAAGTTATTTTCATTGAGACTCTATTTGAAATTTAAATTATATAACTCAATCAAACTGGGAATTGTATAATATGGTCCCATAGTGAATATCTCTTTTGAGTTTATTTAATATAATATCTACGCAAATTAGGAAAAAATAATAATAATTAAGAACCATAATTAGATTTATATTTCATTGTTACAGCCATAGAACGTCCATTAAATTGTCAGAGACAGACCTACCTAATATTTCCCAATAGGACTTGTCTGAAAAGGCCTGGATTAATCCGCGGCACTTAGTAGATAATATTTCTTTAATCTCATTAAATAAAGTGTCATTGAATAAAGCACATTATTAATTGTTCAAAATAAAATATCATGCAACAAATTAAAATTGCTTTAAACAATTTGAAATAATACTTGAACTCCCCAGACGATTTATTTCTTAAATCTTAGGGTAAATTAGGGTCTAGGGTCTAATCTTAGGGTAATCTTACAAAAATGTATTATACTTCCACAAAATTAGAAATTTTTTGGCTTATATATGACTCGAACTTTTGGTGAAAGAAGATAAGATTTTATAGATTCAACTAGATTTTAGGTTAATAAGTTTATGTAGAGGTAATGTGTATCAGAGCTTAACTGAATCATAGTTCTAGGTTGCTTCTGGCTTAACCGTGAATTAACTTAAATATGTATTACGGATAGGAATCAAACCTTGATTTGAGTTAATGTCTGGTGATTTAAAAAAAATCAATTAATTATTATAAAATACATTACAGAAAATAAATATTATAAGTTAATTGAGTTTATTTCACAATCTACTTTCTGCTTTAGTTATTCATAATAATTACCTTTCATAGTTATTTGAACAATTCCGTATCAACTTACGAATAATTGTAATTGATTTCCTTTGTTTTCTACTAAATAATTGGACCCTTCATCCACTCTAATTAAGGATCTAACCCTTTTCACGACGCTTTTGTCTGTTTTATTCAATCATTCTTGAACTACAATGCCATTTTTATAAATAAAAGAACAAGCTTGGAAAGTACTTAAAATTTATTCTAGTATATCGAAAATTTAATGGTGGACGGCGACCAGGGGAATGGTTTTAACCAATGGGGCGTGGTGGACGACTGAGCTGCTGCTGTGGGCGATGGCGGCTGGGGCAGTCTTGACGACAACAGGGGCAGCGTGGACGGTAGCGACCACGGGGGCGGCGTGGACGGCGTGAACCACTGGGGCAGCGTGGACTACGGGGGCGGCGTGGAAAACTGGGGCAGTTTTGACTACAAGAGGAGCAGCGTGGACGACTGGGGCAGCATGGACGACCGGGGCAGCATGAACCGCGTGCACAACTGGGGAGCCATGGTTAACGACCTGGCTGCTCTTGGTGATGGTAGTCTTAGAGCCGACGGCAACTAAGGGCGCAGCGTGGACGGCAGCTACTACAGGAGTCTCGTGAGCTAGCAAAAGGCCAGGAGCGGCTGCGGCGCAGGCCAGGAGAGCAGTGAAAACCACCTGCAAGTATAACGATATGTGTTTTATATTATAATGTTTCTTAAAAAAGAATCAAACAACTTCAAAAGTTTAGAGAGCTATGTATAATAAGGCTGTTAATTTAGTACAGTGAAGAGCGGCAAATGAAACTATGTTAGTTTAACGAAGTAACGAGTTAGTATTAACGAAAGACCGCCTTAAAGAGTCATTCAGACTCTCTCATCCTATATTCCATTTACTCCCTTAGTATCGAATATGTCCTCAGACGGCATGCCGTCTAAAGGGCAAACCTTCACACAAAAAAATAATATATTATTAAGTACATTAATGAAAACAAGTGACAAAAAACAACAAAAATACTCATAAATCCCCTAATTACTAGTTGGTCAATATAACCCCCAAGTTTTCAATAAGTCCTTGAAGAACAATTTAAGCGACCCTTTTATGGTTAAATGGTGCTCCATTTTAAAAACTTAGCCTTGTTTTTAAAGGGAAATATTAATTTTGTTATTAAGGCAACCTTGAACGCTGTTTGATCACATGACGGTTCTAACGATAAAATTAATTTTGGTAGAATATTAAAAACGAGAGTTTGGAAGGATTTTTTTTTTGTAATTTAAATTTTAATAAAACTCCAATGTTAGCAATTGGTTATTATAAAACTAATTTATTGGATAAAAGTTATTAATATGATGAAATTTTTGAAATGTTTAAACTTACGAATCTCTGCATTGTGATGAGATTATGTTTGTTTGTGTGAGTTGTGTATAACACGAGAGTGACTCGATATCTAACTTTTGGTCGGTCCAGCAGAGTTTATATAGTGGGCCAAGCCGAAATTCGACAATGAATGCACGCAACATTGGCGTACTTGAATATTTTAAAAATTAGCCGATGTACGAAGAAAGAGCTTGATCGGAGGTGGCATTGACGTGCACACTTACATACATACCTATTGGAATTATTTTTCTGATATATATACCTACTTATTTACTAAAATATTTATAACTGAGTGCTAATATTTATATTTTTATTAGGTAATACTGTTTTATATATTTTATTCTTGATTGCTCATTCTTGATTCATTGTGGAAATACATCAACAGTTCGAAAGATATATCCAACTGACATCCCTTTTCCCATCATTCCCTTTCCACCATCGGACATACAGACATACGGCTGGTTACCATAGACATATTCTGGGTGAGCTGTGCAGCAAGGATGAGGCTCCATCATAGGCCTCCTTGCTACACAGCTGGTTGTTGGCCAAGAGCAAACCTATCTCTAATATAAAAAAAAAAAAGATAATACTAGCTTGAGATACATCGAGTATTCATAATTGCTATGATATTCAAAATACGAGTGAAAAATTAGAGTGAAAGCAGTCAATGTAATTTAATGCGACCACAATGCCACATCCATTTTAGCTTTCAATCTATTAGTAACGCATGTAATCAGTTCTTGTAATACTTGTTGTGGTTTATGAATACATAAATGAATAAAGCTCCATAACAAGATTTACTTACTTAACTGGGTATCTAGGTTGATGTCAAGTTCATTTAACTAAACTTTGATCTAATACATTTATTAGTATAATAAGAATGTTTATTGATTAATTCATTTTTTTATTATTAAGTATTAAAATCAAATCAAAATCAAAATATTTATTTATCAATTGCGTTTCTATAAGAAACTCTTATATCGTCATTATAAATTTAAATTTACCAGGGTTTCGGATAAAAGCCAAGATGATGATCCTGAGAAGAAACCCCGAAAGAAACTCAGCATACATTTTAAAATAATTATTGTACATTAAACACATATTATCGCATATTTACTTGGAAATAAAAACTTTGGAGTTTTATGAATAAAAATTTCGACTTTTCAACTTTCGCATTTATAATATTACTGAAGTACTGAAGTACTGATATAAACATTTGCTCCATATTTGCTATAGTTATACATAACAAATGACTGTTATAGTTATCGCTGCAAGCTTTCAAAAGAATCTAGCTGGTATTTGGGGCCTAATTTGGACCTTATAAAGAATTAGGTGCTACTTCGGCATGAAGTATCACTTCTCCCTGTTCAACACTTCTCCCTGTTCAACATTTCTTTTTCAAAGTCCAAGCCATGGATACAAATGCTCGGGATTACAATGACGGCAGCATGGCATTCATTGCGTAACATCTGAGGTCATTAGTTCAGTGATGTTGTGATGTAAGGTAGGTATCGTACCTCCTACATAACATTGTGATGTTTAACATGGCTTGAAAGACACAATGGCATAATGAAAAAAGAAATCAATGAATCTCTATAGCACATTGTGTAATATTTTAATTTTTAATATCCATTATGAATTCATTCACCTAAATTATTCCCGGTAACAGATGGCTTTAAATGACGGTTAGCCTACTTGACAGATGGTGAAAGAAGCCCTTACTGTATTATAAATTTGTATAATTGTATTATTTTATCTGTTTATTTATCTAACTTATTCTGATTAGTTTACTTTTAACAAGATATCGGCTTATCTGTTTAATGTATGTGATTAAGTATTTAAATAAAGTCAAATAAAAAATTTATATACTGTTATTAGCATAGATCAAATATATTTGATGTATTATTATTATTTTAACCTTGAGTAGTTATAGCGCTTGAAGTTGGGCAGTAATGTCTTCTTATGAACCGCAAAAACATTATATAAACCAATATCTAATATTAATATTAATCTAATAATAATGTAACAATGTCAGGCTTTCCCATTCAGAGTTTATCTCTAGTATGTTAATATTGTTCATAAAATACGCACAAAGAAGAAAGGTAAAATTTAACATGAGCCAACTTATCTCATTCTGATACTAACGTATTATACGTTACTTAAGTAAGCACGTATTAAGTAACATTGAACTTGACATTAAGTTGTATTGTACGTTCAGAAACCAATTACGTGAGATCGATTTCAAAACAATGATTAATGATTCCAATTAATTTTATTACTTAACTGTGTGACGGATTCTTACTTTAAAGCTTACAATATTCAACTTAACGTCTATAAATCACTTGTACAAAAAATAATACATATTTTTTGTTTTTGATTTTTGATATTGACTGAGAAAAGAAGGCATAATTTTGAAAATCCAAACATAATTTTGAAAATAAAAACATAATTTTGAGGGTGTTGGTAAAGTGGTTACTAGGTGTTTGCTTAGTAAAGTATTGTAAAGTATTCGATTCCTGGGAAACTGGTTTGTAAGTAAAATATTTTAAACTTAATTTAATTTAATTTACTTAAGTTTTTTTCCTTACAATGTTTTTTTTATCTTTTTTCAAGAATTTTTTTTTCAATATTTTGAAATATTGAAATATACATTTTAAAATAAAGTATTAATAAAATAAATTTGAAAAATAAACCTACCCATTAAATTTACAGACAAAATTTGTTAACTATAATATCAACGCAATTAAGTAAACGTAACACTATTATAATTGCACAATTAAATAATTTTGTATACTGGACAAAAACGACCTTGTTTGAATAATAGATAGGTATTATTAAAGATAGTTTCGGAAGCATTAAAATTGAATGGACATTCCAATGGAAAAAAAGTGGTTTATTCCCATCTCGTCACCTTCCCATAAGTAGTCGGAAATTGCGGAAGTACGTTATTTTTGAAAAAAATAATTATGAAGATGATAACATTTTTTTTTTCATTTGGAAAAACCACACATTTTAGATGGTTAAAAATTGTATAGTATATGTATATGGTTGCCGTCGCCTGAAAATACAAGCAAAACCAAAAAAGGACGTTGCTTATGCCCTGCAACACTATATTGGAAAGAGGATAAGGATGAAAAATTGACTCAAGTATCTGCTAAAAATCTACAGCATATGTGCTGTTATTTTACAACAGCTTTCTTTAAGAAGGTGCTGTTATTTTAATACAGTCCAGTTTATGTATGACTGCAGAAAATTAAAAAAATTGTATCTTTAACCGCGACTTCGTCGGTACCTCTTTTTTTGGTGTTACAACATTTATTCAATTTTAATTGCTCATATATGTTTTACAGGGCGTTGAAATTTTATTAGGAATATTACAGGAATGTTAGTTAGGAATATTACAATATTATTAGGAATATAAAACAAAAGTTATGTCCTTTGTATTTCTAAGTGACAGAAGTTTTGCGCTGATTCTGCGGAGTAGCAATAGTTGGATTGCAACAGAGAATCGTATGGAATTATCTCGTCTGGTCATCGGCAAGAAACACTACAACAAATGAGGCATTTGCCTTGTCTTGTCTTGTAGATAGAATGTGCAGATAGTATGACTATCTTTTATAATATAAATGTTAAGTTAAAATTAAGTTTGTTAAATTTTTAGGGTAACCAATAATTTATTTTTCTTTATTTTCGCTTTCAAAATTTCGCTTATGAAAAGTTATAACATACGGCAATTTTTTTTTTATAATTTTTTAATATATTTTTTACATTTCTCTTAACTTAATTATATAAGTTTTTATATGATATTTTTTAGACAATTTGTTATATAACCGTGCAACTCTCTATAAAGTATTAAATTTACAATATTTATTAATTTGATTTAATTGATTCTATTAATTTGATTACATTTATTAATATCATTTTTAAAAGACAACAAGTTTAAATACAAAACAATACTTAGTTAAAATCAGAAGCTTTTCAAGTTAAATCCTAACTGTGTGTGTAATAGTTAAGTAATGAGTGCAAATAAATGGATCCTCTCAGTTAAAAGGTTAACAATAAATTCGTTCCGGTCGAGTGGGCCATGCCATTATCGGCAACTTTATCATTTAACTACAATTTATTATAAGAGCCTAATGGAGTTAGGAAGCCCTTTCGGGGTAATTTCATTTACTGTCTGAGTGGAATGTAATTAAACTGAAAAATTTATGCACATAAATAATTGGGATGTTTTGGTTGCAAAATGTTCGATTTCAAAATTTTGGAAATGTTGAAATACATAAAATGAAAAATGAAAAAATTAAAATATATAACACACCAGAGAGGGAAAAAACGGCCACAAATTTTACCATTTTTAAAACAGGATCTAAAATTTACTACCAATAATAAAAAAGCAAATAATACAAATAAAACAGGAGAAACAAAAATAAAAAAGGAAATAAAGAAAAAAAATCACATTTATTTCAAACAACACACAAATAAAAATAATAATAATCAATAACTAATCGATAATAATTAATCGATCAACATCAAAGCCATTGTAGGAGAAAGAAACCTAATGATGAAGGTAATAAGGTAGCGAATGCACTACAGGCACTGTCTCATGGACAGTGGAACTGTGATGGGAAACAGCTGAATCACCAGTTTTGTAAGACGTCACAGGTGCATGAAGATGTACTGCATCATAGGCCAAGGCTGCGTGGTTAGAATGTGTCAGAACAAGAGGCTCGTGATCGATTACTTGACCGTAATGAATTGTATGTAGAGGCACATAAGCATGATCATGAGCTGAGGTGTAAATCGGATGATATCCATATTTATGGTCTATTGGGTTAGTTTCAACTTTTGGTACATGTACTTCAGCTGTATGGTATACTGGTACTTCTGCATGAAGTACAGCAGTTCCACCATGATTAACGATTTGGTTGCTTTTCGTAATAGTGGTTTTTTTGGGTGCATCGATATGAGATGCGTATACTATTGGAGCGTGTATAAGAGTGCTTCCATGGTTCACAATCTGGCTGCTTTTGGTGAGGGTCGACTTCGATGGAACATTCAGCAGTAGATGATCTCCATGATCAATATAGAGGCCCGAAGCAGCGGCTGCGCAGGACACGATTAAACTTACAATTACCTGTGAAAGCAGAAGTCAGTTTATCTCAAGAAGTCAGTATGTAATAAAAAAAATAAGAAAAGGGATCCTGTTGTGAAAATGGGCTATCTGTGTCATTATTTTAACTCTGTTTTTAATTGTCTAAGTAAAATATAAATTATTGAATTCCTGGAAAAACTTAAATTAAATAGGAATCCTACGTTTTACGAATTGAAAGCAAGTAAAAAATATTTTAATAAACTTAAGAGGTTTCTTTAATTTGTTTAAATTGACTTACGAATTTCATTTTGCTGACACGCTTGGTGTGTTACTGATAGGGATACAACTTTCCAAGAGCTTTTTATATACACAAAAATATTATTGATTGCTCCATATTGCGACAGTGTACTTGAGACGGTTATGGTAAAATCATTTCCAAGTGTAAAAATAAAATAAAAACTTGTTGTCTCTATTCTTAGTTAAAATATTATGTATTTTAATTAATTTGTCATCCATGAAGAGATTATTTGGATGTTTTAATGTGTTTAAATGTGTAAATTAAAAAAATAAATCCAATTTGATTAAAAAAAAAATCTCTTTTATGCTTGAAAAGATTAATATCTGCAGGACAAATAAAGTAAATATTTTTTTTGTTGTATCACATTATGTATTTCAATACGAATCTTCAAAAATTAAATATTTTATCTATGCAAGATAAAAGAAATTACTGCAAAGTAAGTAATATATAGAGTCTTATACTCAAACCTTTGCAAGGTTAATAAATATTTTAGTTATTACAACTTTAAAATTTATATCATAAACGATATTGTTACATGTTATTTGATTTCATACAACTTTAACTAATATTAATTTTGTATATCACTCAACAAAATTGCAATATAGCATATATTTGCTAAATTCAATATTAGCAAAGAACATTCATTAAAAATATGTTATACCTGCTGGATTTCTTTGATAAAAATATATTTAGGTATACTTACTGCCAATATTAAAATAATCATTTTAAACTAATTTTTGCCTGCGACTTCGTCCTCAAATTTTTGATTCAATCTCGGTAGGTAACAATACTTTTTTCGGTTCTGACCTTTAAGATACTCTATGTCGTTTTGTATGCAAAATTTTATAATAATCCTTTAAGGCGTTAAAGAGTAACAAACAAATAATACAAACTCACTTTTGCATTTATAATATTAGATAGGATAATGAGTAATGATGCGTTTGGTCTCTTTTTCTTTTGAAAGGCTTCCATTGTTAAGTGAACATGTACGAAGTAATACCATGACTGTGAACTAGATGGCGCCACTCCATAAAGTTAGAACGCGCTAACGCTTGGTTACATCTAGTTAATTGATTCTCACAAATTGGATTGATAAAGTCTTCTTTTTCTACTTACCACTTTGATCAGTGAAGTGTTTTATTTTATTTATTAGAAATCAGTGTGTAAGTATAATTTATTGTGTGGTATGATAGTGTTCCCCCTACATCCATCAAAATGATGTATCCTACAACATAACACATTCACAAATAAAAGATGGAATCCGAGCTAAAATAAACATATATTTTTTGTAACTCTATTTACAAACACTTGAAAATTTTGATGGAGCCCGGATTGGATGTTTTTCTGGAACGAAATATTTGCCCGAAGGGAAATCAGTACTGACATCAACCAAGCTTTTTAACTTAAGTGGTCTTTACACTGACTTAAAACAGTTTGAGGGAAGATTTAAGTAATTTTAAAACAATATGTTTTACAACTGTTTAGCTTTAACAAAGGCTAGTATTACTTATAAGAAATATATTTTATTTTATTCAAACAAAAAATCCTCAAGTGACTTAACTTGAAGTCACTACGATAGAGAAATGGGTTCTGGCTTCCTTACTCCTTACTTAATTTTCTGTAGGAGGGTGGTTACTGCCGCCAGACAGGTTTCCCGATTTATGACTACGAAACACAATGTATACTCTGCCACTACTAAGTATTTGTCAATATTATTTATGTGACCATAACGAACATTCCAATTCGAAGATTTGTGTGTTAATAATGATATCGCAAATATTTCCTTTATATTCCCATGTTATATTCTTATTACACTTAGAAATCTCATATGATCGTGTCACTTGGAATAATTGGCGTAATTAATAATGCTTTGCTTAGCGATATTACGGACAGAGCAAAACTAATATCGCCTAATGTTGAGGTGATCATTTAATCACAAAGAGTTATTGCAGCTCAATATAAAGATGTTTCATTAATCGGTCATTTTTATTTAATTATTTATTTATTTCCACTAAATAATAATTCATTGTCTATACTAATATTATAAAGCTGAAGAGTTTGTTTGTTTGGTTGGTTGAACCCGTTAATGTCAGGAACTGCTGGTTCGAATTGAAAAATTCTTTTTGTGTTGGATAGGACGAAGTCGCGGGTTATGTATCTATATACAAACATAAATTATATTTTGTATATACATATTCTATATCTATAAAGTTAGACGTAATTATTTATTATATATTGTATATAAAAATTACGTGTCACGTTGTTTGAGGCCAATGAACTCCTAAACTACTAAACCGATTTTTATAAAACTTCGTAACTATATGTAATTTGTTCCAACTTAAAAGATATGATTGTTTTTATTTTGAAGCCGGGCGAAGCCGGGAGCGTGTAGCTAATAGTATAAATATAAATTTCAATCTTAGTGTGAGACTAATGCCGGTGAAAATCTGTGTTATATCATAACACTACTAGTATAACGCTGAACGGTAGCATTCAGTGACACATAACAGCCAGTCGTCAAAACTACCATTACATGAGGCAGTGAGCATAAAGTTCAAAAATTGCCACTACAAGTGAGATATTAAAGGGATTCAAGAGATATTCAAAAATTGCTGAATCATCAGCCAATTTGCTTTCCTGCCTTTCTTTGTGTCCTTGTGCGATGGTAGACACATATCATCTAGTAAATTGTCAGTTTATCTACCATTATTTATTACAAAACAGTCAAGTCTAGAAAGAGACTTAATATGTGATCATGTGTAGAAGCTAATTAAAATGTCTATTTAAGTCAAATAAATTGTATTAATTGTTAGCTTACGTGTAATTGATAATTTGATCTTTATAAAAATCTCCTCTTGTGAGAGGTGAACCATCGTTTAGTTCTAATAAGGCTATCAAAAGAACTTAATCTTAGTTCACTTATATACAGTACGTTCTAATTTTGAAATTATATTTTGAATTGTCATGGTTCGGTGAGCGAGTAAGGGACGCCAGAACCCATTTCCTTTTCCCTTCCTAATACTTATCCTTTCCCTTATCCTTCATACTACTATTACCGCTAGCGTTTATTTTCTACTTTGCTTGTACTATATAGAAGACGGTAACCATCTTCTATAAAGGCGAAGTGAAAATTTTTACGTTGTCAAAATGTTTATAATAATAGGTCATAATATTGATCGGATAATATTTATGGGCAATGACCATGGGTATATATATAGTAAAAATATCAGATGACATTTTGGGCATTGCATCAATAATAATTTGAATCTTGGTAATTTAATTAGATGTTTGTTATAATTTCACTAGTATTAATAGTTAAATTTGGTTAATCATTTTAATAGAATACTAGACATTATGTATAGATAATACTAGTAATTATTATAATTTTTTTTTTGTTTTATACAATAGAGATTGGAATCATTGTAAGAAAAAAATTCTCATCAAAATAATAACAGCCTGTATCTGCAGCAAGTATGAAAAAAAATTAAGGATTACAATGTTAATGAATTATGTTTAATTCATCAAGCTTGTTTTACGATGCTATTGCCTTCGTATATCTTACCATTTGCTAAAGAAGGCATTTTAAAAGCTTTATGCATTACTAAATGATTCACATCACTATGTACTTACTTAAGGGCCTCTTTCACCATCTGTCAAGTAGGCTAATCGTTACTTAAAGTCATTTAAAATCTTTTGTTACGTAGATTTTTTAGGTTACAGTTAATCTCAAAAAAAATTTGGATAGTAAGTATGTTTGTACAATTTATGGGTATCAATTTAGTACCTAAAATAAAGCACTACGTTGCTACATTGTGGGATACCGATTGTTGATATCCTGCAATAAGGACACAAATAAATTTCATATCCATATTTGACCTTGCCAGGAATCGAACCAGAGACAACAATTAAACCTACTCTGCTGGCTCGTCATATAATTCGACCAACACATCCGAATCGAATAAGTATAAATTATTTACGCAATTATTATTCATGCCTTCGCAATTAATCACTGTGCTCGTTTCATCAGTTTTTATTATTAACTTAATTTGAACTCGTAAATCAAGTTGCATAAGTGACAAAATTTTTTGGTATAATTCCCATACAGATGTACGGCCTCCCTTTTCCAAAAAACCCTTTCATTTTTACTGGTAGCAATTCTTGTAAATTATGCAAACCTACCGCAACGTTAAATCTTAACATCCAATTTAAGGTGATATACTTGTACGTTTATTTTCCGACATTAACACCCTTAAACGTTTTAACATAAGTCACATTCTTTCCAAGCCAGACGGTAAATGTTTTTTGGTATTTTCCAGATTGTGGAGCGTCCGATAAAGATATGAGTTACTGTGGTAAATTGTAATTAATTTAACACACGCTTGTCTGGTATAATTAAAATTTGACAAACAACGTGTTGAAAATAATTTCTTGATCTTAAACAAATGTAAGTTCCCTATATATTTCTTATTATTCTATAATAATAATACGCAAGGGAAAATTTCTATAGGACTTGCATTTTAGACTTTTTTAAAGATTTCATTTTATTTTTATATAAGTAACTAGCTGGTACCCTATTTGAATATTTAGCCTATGTCAAACCTAAAATTCTATTCTAACTGTTAGAGCCTCTTTCAACAACTACAAGTAAAGTGTTGATTAGTTACTTTTAGAAATAATTTTATGTTTTATTAAATTATGCACTCGGTTTAGTGCATCCTTCAATAGGCGAATTTTTTTTATTGTTTTCTTTTTAATGTTTGGGACTTTTATCGTACAATGAAAGATATATCAGCTAAATTATTACCGGTGACAGGTGACTTTAAATGGCGGTTAGCTTACTTGACAGATGGTGAAAGAGGCCCTTAATGAAAGATTTTTTAAATCGGATGAGTAGTTCGAAGATTACCTTCTACATACAAACAAACATACAAACTTTACCTGTAAATATATAATATTATTATTGATTGTTTTCATCAATGTATGACAATATGGATTTCGCACCCCATACAAAACACTACGAACTTTATGGAACATTTAAAAGTGACATATGCGTAGAGCATGAACTGTCATTTTAAACCTACCAAACATATGCCATTTAAAGAAAATGTGACTTCAACACATTGGAGTTTAAAACGAATAGTAGAACTTGGTTGTTACTACCTTTTACTATTGACTCCGCCATGATTCCGTTTCAGGCGTACTTTTTATGTGCCGCTTTGGCATTTGTGACGCAAATAGTACAACCACAGGTTTGACATCTATGGAATTTGCGATTGAATGGAATTGCGTATTTCGATTATTGTTTTAGAAATGTTGAAAATAGGACCAACTTGGGTGTCAAGAATAACTAGAAATCTTTATACGAAGTTTTGCTTGTCCTCGATATTATGCTGGCGTAGTGGATTTTGAGGAGATTCTGTACACACAAATTTGAGTCTTAACATATTATGACGTCATCGCAAAGTAAACAACACTGAAACTATACCTTATTAAAATGTCCACTGCGACCTTCAAATTGAAGCCTGCGCAGATCAGCATCTAATTAATCATATGAATGTCGTTAATTGTAGCATTTAATGTGCAGTTGAATTTGAGCTTTATTTGTTACTGTTTAAAATAAAGAATTAATTGAGCAACCGTGAGAAAATGTGTCATTTTTGTTTTTTGATGTCAATGTCGTTTCACGCTGTCAGTTGTGAAAGTGGCGCCACTGGTGTTGTGACAAGCGAAATTGAGGAGAACGCAGCTGGTGAGAAATAATAATTGAAGGTTCCGTGCAATTATCTTGATTTATCCTAAATAGTGTAGCGGACAGTTAACATATTAATTCGATAACGAAAAGTTGAATGTTTGCTTTTTTTATAATTTTCTCTGACTGTAAATTGACACATAAGGTGTGTTTACGACATTGTAATTGCTATAGTAAATTATGTAAAGGTCGATGTGGGAATAAATTACTGTTAAATAAACTAATTAAAAAAAAAGGTCTTACATAAATCACTTAAGCTTTTGGGATTCCTTTACAATATCTTCCAAATCGGTGTAGACTTAAAAAGCAATGAAAGATAATATATTAAAAGAACCACAAGTAAAGGCTAGCAATCACAATTTAATCGGACAGAGAAATTAAAAAGCCATTGCATAAAAAGGATCGAGTGATAAAACGGACAAGTATCAAGCACTTAAGCTGCACTTATAAGAATTAAAAGCAAAAGATGACAGAGATATGGAATTTAAAACTGTTGGAATCTCGTTAACATTTCAACAATTCGAATTTTGGAAAAGGCCAAACGAATAATAAAATTAGCACATCTCATCTTTTACCGTACGATTTAATTTAAAGAAGTCAGTTAAAGGGCGAGTGATTCAGATGAACAACAGCTGGGCTTTCGTAAGTGGAATTATGAATTAACGAATTTAAAAGAAACGTACTCCTTTTAAATCACTTAATTTTTCAATATTGTTACTTATTGAATTAGCATAAGTATAAATAAATCAAAATAAGCCAAATATACTTAGCCTAACACTAATAGTAACACTACAAAGTAGTTTTTCAAACAATATAATGATTTAGAACAAAAATTTTGGACCTTTTTAAGCCATTACTTAACTTTCGATTACATTATTATTTTGTATGCTAAAGTGTGACAAACAAGCAGATAGCCCAAGGACAGGACTGTTACCTGTAGGATTGTTTGTATTTTACACATAAGTATGTATACATCTCCGGTATCTACAAGGTCGCAATGATCATATAAACATGCTGAAATCAAAAAGTCGTGGAAAAGAAAGAGGATATCTATGAAAAGGTTCGCTCCGATACAGCTCAAGTTTCAATAGTCATCTTCTATGAAGTGGCGGTAAGTGTGTCTTTTCAAGCTCACAATTATTGAGGTTAATTATTAAGTTTTAAGAAATTAAGGGTACTCCACTAAAATATGAAAAATTATCAGATATCTCGAGAAAGGTTGAATGATTACACTTATTGGAGGACAAGGCTATACTCTAGCTTAAAAAAAAATAGAGTTTCGAACAGGGCAAAAAGATAGGTGGCCATTAGGCCCTAAACATTACAAGAAAGTCTATGATCACATTTGATATTTGGTAAGTAACATATTTGTTGCATCATTTTTGTTATTATTTGTTTCAAATAATACGCATTTGGTACCAGACCGACCTTCCATTGACTGTGGCTTGTTAATCACTGTACCTCCTTGAGACGTCCGCTAGCTGATTCGCGTTGAGGTTGTGGAATAGAAAGACACCGAGCGCGAGCTATGGTGCCATAAATTATTTGCAAAGGTCGCATATAACCTTTAAGCATTTGAATATATTATGATAATTTCCTGAACCTACGCTTGACAAGGTCCCGCGCATCACGTGATTCCACAAATGCAATTTGTCGAAGACTAGCTGTGCCTCGCGGGCCTATAGTCTCAGTAGTTCAGTGTCGAAATTAATGAGCCTCTATTGATCTCAGTAGTTCCTTAGCAAGAATCAATCGAATTACTGAGCTGTCCGAAACGGTATTGCCTGCCACGGATTTGCCGTTATAAATCATGTCACTGTTTACCATCGGCTAACATTTCATATCGCCATCGCCAGGTACTTATTTGGAGGCTTTTTCTTGGTTACTAATTTCATATTTCTTAAACTATACCACCTAGCAACATACAGACAACGGCTCACTTTATCTCAATTTAATACTAAGTATAAGAAGTAAATAATTAATTTTTGTTAGGATTCTTAAATAATTGTTAATATCTTCTACTATAATTTTGATTATTAATTTTCGTATATTTTAGATATAATTGCATGTTTTCGAGGTACCTATATAATGTTGCTCAAGCAATAACTGTCCTTCTATTGATTAGGGTAACCCTCAGCTTCAAATAACTTCCTCTTTATTAACATTTGCCTTCTTCCGGCATTATGATCATTGCCATATTTGTTTTTTTATCAACACTGACGCTATGAACACCATTACAAAATATATATTTCAATGAAGAAAATCTTAAATAGAAAAATAGTTCAAATATTTTTTTTAAGATAATTATTTTAAAACTAGAAGCTAATATTACGATAACTAGTTATTTGTAAGAAATGGTTTATTTATATGTGATGAATTCCTATGTGCGTACCATAGTATATGTTATATAGTTTTCTACGACTACAAAATACCTAAAATCCTTCAAAATGTTTCTAAATATTAGTGCATTAGCATTAGTGCTTAATGCTTAACCATTAATTTATTAGCAAAATAATGAAGCAATAATAAAAAATCAATTAAGAATTCACAAGTGTGACGTTAGCTATCAATTCTCTCATCCTTATTCATTTATTCATTCAGCCGAACGAAGAGTGCCCGACACATTGCTAAGACACTAACGACCTCTTTGTAAAGATCCACAGTTTATTTATAGAGAGGGTAACGTCTTTGTTCTGAGACTTGCGATGTAACAAATGTAACATACGATTTCTTGTTAATCCGCTATCAGTGAATTCTAGCCTGATTGTTTGTAGGTGGCTATAGTCGCCTTAATAGGTACTAATCATACGCTAATACACAGCATGCCATAAGTAGGTCGCTTTAGGAAGGTTAAGAGTATATGGGCTATGGCTAGGCTATGGCTTCCTTTACTCACTGCTCAGAATATATATCACTTTATATCAGAATGTATGCTGCTCACAGCAGCATACATTCTGATATAATCAATCAATGGTGTAATTACTTTACGAAGATAAAAGGTAAAATTCTTAAATTAAAAGGTAAAAATTTTAATTATCTTAAGTTAAGGATAATATTATTCAAATATTTTTTTTAGTATTATAATAAATTTTTTATTAGGTAATATAATTAATTCTCAAACTATCTGTGCGACGAAGATACCTTCTATACACAAGAATACTTATAACTTAGCTTATAACGACATAACAAACGAATGTTACATTTCCGCTGACTATTACAACATCTATTCGTGGAGTTATTTGCATTTTCTCAAACATCGGAACCTTCATCTCCCCTTGTTTTTTACTTCCCTAACCAATTAATCCACCAGACTGGATAACTTCTTCACGCTCGGTTGAACTTTACATCTTCCCAATAATAATAAAGATCCCTCTTCTATGCAAAAAACCCAATTCAGCTTTTTCTAACGAAACTGTAAAGAAACTCTTTGATCTGCAGTTTAACTACTTGCTTTATGGCTAATTGAAAATATTGTTTTGTTTCAGATTTCTCGCCATCTGGTGGCCCCTCAAGTGTCAGATCACAAAACGCCGAGCTCGTCTGATGATCATTGTGATCTGGATATTCGCCATCGTCGTTACAACGCCGTGGGTGTTTTTCTTCGATCTAGTCGTCGTGTTTCAAGAGGAACCTCGTGTACGACTGTGCCTGGACGTGTGGCCCAATCCTTTGGCTGAAACCTTGTACTTCGTTATAGGAAACCTCATCTTCTGCTACATCCTCCCGATGCTCCTCATCACCATGTGTTACATACTCATATGGATCAAGGTATGGCGACGAGCGATACCCACCGACACCCAAGACGCTGCGATGGAGAACATGCAACAAAAATCCAAAGTTAAAGTTGTCAAAATGCTTGTCGCTGTTGTCATTCTGTTCGTCCTATCCTGGTTTCCTCTGTACCTTATTTTCGCGAGGATAAAACTCGGGGGACCCATTAAAGAATGGGAAGAGGATATTCTGCCAGTGGCCACGCCTCTCGCTCAGTGGCTCGGCGCGTCTAACTCCTGCATCAACCCAATTCTTTATGCGTTCTTCAATAAGAAGTACAGGAAGGGATTCGTGGCCATCATCAAGAGCAGGAAGTGTTGCGGCAGATTGCGATACTACGAGACTATTGCGTTGCAATCTTCGAGCACCTCGACCAGGAAGTCGTGGCATTATAACAATAATAACCATCCGTCTTTCACGCGTCGCTCTCCGCCAGTGGACAAAAACGCCGTGTCCTTCATATTCAATCATACGGGAGTTTAGATCGAAGTGAACACTCCAACTGGAATTGGTTTCGTTCTATCTACGGTCGCGTCTTGCCGGCTGACGACTTGTGGCAAGTTGAATGTTGGCAAGTGGCAGCGCCATCCACTGAGTACGATACGCCAAGTTACTTCATATCGACTAATGCATTGTATGCTTGTAATTTTATGTATTCTGGTTTGACAGTTTGATGTTGTCTCGTGTCGAACCAATTTTCAAATTCGTAACCGAAACGTTTGTAGTATTTAGATACATAAGTGAACATAATCAATGGATGTTTTTAAATTGTTGTATAAAGTGGTATAGTAACTTTTATACGTAACTCGGTTAGAATGTTGTAAGAGAATAATTTTATTTTTACACAGTTTTTGTAATAATAGTGAACAGAAGTGAAACGCACATTGAGCACAAATTTAGATGTTTCCTATTATTATGATTTTACAGTTACAAAAAAAATATCTTTGCAATTGATTTATTTATTTGCTAAATTTCAATAAATTGTTTAAATACATTGTTATAAATTATTCGGAATCATGGGTTGTCAATGATTATTTGAAATAAAAAAGATTATGCTTTTATCGAATTTTCTACTGACAATGAAAATTTTTAAACGAGATATAATATGTTGTATGTTTATATGAAGTGGATAATGATAAAGTACAAAGACGAGAACATTGATAGGGTAAGCTTTTTAAATTTTATTAACGCCTATATTTAAAAAAAATGAAATAACTAAGAGAGTTTGTCGAGTAAGTTGGTAAATAAATTAAATAATATTTACAAAATAATAACACTAATAATTTAATGTCCTAAATTATATAAGTAGGTAAATTATATAATATTGTAAATAATCATTCCACCTACAATTTCTATGTATTTTTTTGCAAACTTATCAACAAACTCCGTTATAAATTTTTTTTATGAAAAACAAAATTATAATAATTATTATAAATATTTATTAATTATGTAGGTGTACTTTCTCCATAAAACCCGTAAGTTTATTTTTAATTAAAATGAAAATTTAATTTGAAGCAAATCGAATCAAATAATGCCAATATTTAATAATAACTTCTGTATTTCGATAAATTAAAAATTTGTTTTAAAATCATGAAAATTTTCATAGGTATGTAATTTCATTCCTTTTGTTATAAAAGTTTCAAGTCCATATATATACTAAATAAATTTACAAAAATTTGATTTGTACAATGAAATCCCGTAAAAAATTTTTACCAACAAAATAATTTAAAGGTCAATACAATAGATTAAATTCCACGAAATACACCTTCAAATTAATCATAAATGAATTATTACATTTAAAATTTATTTTAATTCCGTAAAAAATATGAAATTTAAAAAACTTCATTTCGTAAAATTAAGAAAATAATAATAATAATAATAAGTAAGTAATAAAAACTATATTAATTATTTCATTAGATGGTTACCTGATTTTAATTTTTGTATTATATATCTATAATTGTTTATTTTAAGCCTCTATGCTAGAGGTAAAGCCGCTTAGAGTGCACAAATGTTGAATATTAGCGTTAAATGTTACGATAAGAATTAATTATGGACGATATAAGATAATTATTATAATGAAAATAAATAAATGTACGGTAACAATTGAAAAATTTTATATATAAAAAAGAAAACAATAATAAAACATAAATTATTACGTAAAGATAAGAAGATCGGAATAAACTCAAGTATAGGCTTGAAAACATTTAAGTAACTTTGGGAAACATAAAATTATTCAAATTCATGTAGAATGAAAATAATACATGAATAAAGAATGTTTCAACAAATCGAATCAAATCAAATGTTTATTTCTTAAAAAATAGGATAACAAGATGACTCTTTTGAAGTTTGAACATTTCAGTGTGACTGTAGATGAATTAAGGTAAAAGCACCTATTATCGCGGTATTTCGGGGAATTTTGACTTTAGAGTGAAATATTTTGTAATCAGGTCTATCCTCGGCAAGTGAGCATTTTTTTAAACATTTTAGGGACTCTTTATTATTGATTTCTCTCACTTCTTTTTATTTATTTTGAAGCGTAGTATTTATAATTATTTTTTTAAAACAGGAAGTCGACATCTCCTATAGGCATGCTCAAAGGTTTTTTCTATTACCGCGGTATGTGGCTCCTATTACCGAGTATAGAAGAAAAATAATACTTGTTGTCCTGATGGTTCCGTATAAAATAAAATATATTTAAAAAATACACAAAACATTGCGATCGACTTTATTATTATCATAATTAAGAAACTGAACAAATGTAGAAGACTATCACAGTTACCTTCCACCTATATTAACAACAATATTTATAATATTTTGCTTATTATAACTAATCTACAGTCTATACAGGGTTAAATTTTATTCACTTGTAGTACTTAATAAACTGCATTAAATCTATAGATATATTTATTTACGTAAGTTGGGTATAATGAGAAAAATAACAATAATAATTACACAAATAACTAAAATTGAATCAATAAAATCAATTTTTCGATTATTCTCGATTATAAACACGTATATAAACGCTACCTCTTTTTACTAAAACTTACTTATTCTTCGGACAAAAAAAAACTGTTTCATTGCAGTTAAATATGCGTCTTGGGCCCTAAGAAACTTGAAGCAAATCGTTACGTTCATAATACGAGTAAACTCTTCCAAACCACGCTCGTATTGAGTCTTTTCAAAAAACCCAATAACTTTTCCATAATTACTGCGAAATTTAAATTAATTACAGTTATTTCTTGTCGGGACTAGCCAACTTATACTTGTGGCAAAGTCTTTGACGTAGTGGAAAGCAGTGGGGTGAGAGCAGACCTGACATCAAAACTGAATGTCCTCGATTATGATGTCATGAATTAATGATCAATAAATCAAAATCACAGCAGAGTAACATGATAAAACCGTCTTTGTTATGAAACATTATTTGTAAATATTTTTATCAAGAATAATTCATTAACGGAACTCTAAATTTGGACACTGGTTACTACAACATGATACGAATACGAATACTGGTTGCCTTATCACTCGGTGATAGATTTTATATGAAAACTGTATTTCCGAGTACTCTGCACTCGTTAATAGATTCTCATATAATCTATTACCGAGGTATGCCGCGGTAATGGGAGTAGTATACAATATGTTTAAATATAATTCCGACCCTTAAAAAAAGAATACCAGAAAGATTTTTTGGTGTCACTTCGAAAAAATAGAGATAAATCTTCATGAAAAACAGTATTTTGAATGACAAGATATGCCGTATTATCATTCTTTTCTCAAATGAATATTGCATATATTTTATGACGTTTTTGACACCCAGTACAAAATTATACTTTAAGTGCTATGAGTTTTTATAAAAATAATGAGTTTTAATGGATTTTGCATACATCGAAAATAGATTTTTGGTTTATAGAATACATGAGGACTGGAAGATTGATCAATTTTTACTAATGAGATAATAAATAATTTAATTATAATAAGCAAAATAGGAACCTCAATATTTCCTATACCGAGTGTACCCTCGGTATTAGAAGCTGCCTCCAATTTTAGGCATCTATCACCGCGAGTTTTATTTCTTAATGTTATTATGTGTTTATTGAAAATTTTACCATGAAAAGTAAAAGATAATACTCCTAGAAATACGCAAAAACAAGTAAACATCATCCGTAGTCAATTATAAAGTATTTTACCTTAAAAATCACGAAACAAAAATATGAGTGCCCTTACATGAATTGCCCCTTGCTTGTATGGACACAACCTGATTCTGCGTTCCCGTCGCACAAATTGATCGTTTTTGATCTGTTCATCTTTGGTATGTCTACCAACGCCCATTAATTCGATGTAAAACACTCCAAGTTAGAACTTGTCCGAAATAGTATCGTGCTAAAGTTACTGTTATTAAATTTAAATACGAAAATATCGGATACCTCGGTAATTGATGCCGATTTTGCATACCGCGGTAATAGGTGCTTTTACCTTAATCTCATTTGATTTGCACAAATACATACTATTTCTTTAAAGTTGATAGTTTACAACTACAAACCAACTCAGTCCAATTTAACTGTGTCTTGGGTTCTAACCGACATTCAGGGATTTACAATAAAAGCAGTATGTTGAACTAAAAGTAATACATTAACATTTAGGCAGGCCGCACATTGGCTACTTGCTAATTGCTTAAGCGATGTGCAAGAGTTAAAACATTATTTTTAAAAAAGTCTTTTAGTACGCTGAAGCGCACACACACTGCCGTGTCGTAGGCAAACGATAGAGCTATTAAGCGACTATTCTGTCGCTAGAGCGATCAAACGGCACAAGCACATACAAGTTAAAAATCTTTTATCGTTAGTGTGGAAGGACGTACGTTCTGCATTGTATCATAAACACTGTTTGATTTCCCTCATGTTGGTTGCTGAATCGACAAGAACGATCACACTATATAAAAGCCGAACCAAGACGATTTGCTTTACCTGCACGATAGTAGCTACAAATGTGCGGACTCAGTACAAATTCGGCAAAGCAACTAGTTTCTTGCACGATAGTAACTAATGTGCGGCTTCAGTACAAATTCGACAAAGCAATTAGTTGCTTGCGCTATAGTAGCTAATGTGCGGCTTCAGTACAAAATCGGCAAAGCAACTAGTTGCTTGCGCGATAGTAGCCAATGTGCGGATTCAGTACAAAATCGGCAAAGCAACTAGTTGCTCGCGCAATAGTAGCTAATGTGCGGCTTCAGTATAAATTCGACGCAACAACTAGTTGCTTGCTCGCTACTAGAGTAGGCATTGTGCAGCCTCCCTTATATCTCGTATCTCGTCGCGTGTACTCAAGATTCGTGTCACACTATCGTTCGGATTGATTGCTGTACGTGACTGTACACTGGTTGAACATGAACAGAGTTGGATAGAATTATCACGATCGTCATTGAATTTGTAATACTTTTTCTGTTAGTGTAACTAAGAATATTATGTTAATGTTTTATTCTTTCAAAAGGTGTAGATTTGTGACCTAATATTTAAACCGCTTTTTAAAACTTATGGAAATATTAGAGTTGTATAAGGGTCGAATACTCTTCAATATATAATATTAAATATATATCTTATAAAGCATACGTTTATTTATCAATAAATAAATTTATGCGGAATGTAATTTAAGTATATGGTATAATAAATACTTAATTAAATTATGCGGCCTTATTGACCGTTGTTATAATAAACAATAATGATATTTAGTATAAATAATGAATAAAAAAAAAATTAGAATATTCGTATGCAATAAATGCACAATGTAACATGTATGAGGTTTAAACAAGAGCGTATTTTTCTACACTAAATAAAAAAAGTTATAATAATTATATACTTGTACAATATATATTTCTGTACCAACATCTCTACTTGTGCGTCCATATTAATTTGCCTTGTATAAAAAAACTAGATTATTGGTAAAAATTAAACATTAATGAAATCTTAATGACTTCATCTCATTCTCAGCACTCAATAATTACAAAAAAAAAAACTAAACAAATTCAAATTATTACAAGATAAGTTCTTGACTACCTAAAGTAGTCGCGAGTTTCCGCGCGATTAGTTGCTTGATAATTTTTATATTGCTCTTCCAAACAGAACGCGATAATCACGATTGCAATATTATGTTATTCTAATTAAAAAAAATAGATAACATAAATTTGCCTTGTTCTTTCGATTTGTTTATAAATTAAACGCAAAATAAGTATTAAATTATACTTACATCGTTTAAAATTATTGTAATATTTTTTCATCGTCAAAATAGTACGTTGCCTGATTGCAATCGGTGATGGATAGATTTGTGTATTAAAAAATTAAAAATAAAACACATTCCATCAGGTCTATTGATGAATGATGACTTTTTTGATGAATTCATTTTGATACAGCTTGATGAATTGGGTACGTTATTAATTCAAAAGTTCATTTTTTGTGATACAATTTTAATGAAGATTAAATATGAACAGCTATTTGAAGTAAGGTTTGTGTGGAGATATCAAGGACAAGTCGAAGCTTGCAAGACTGATGATGATTGGAACTCCTTCTAAAGGACGTACCTGACGTGTGATAATGAATCTAAATCGGCATATTTTTGTATAATTAAGGCTTACTATAAGTTTGAATGTGTCCATGTAAATGATTATTAATTTGCAGTGTTTCTATGATAATATATTGCTTAAATTATTGTAATAATATAATGCACTTGCGCTTATTTTTGTGTTATGAAATTTTTTACAACGAATTCTTTGTATATTTAGAAAATTAAAGCTATTTTTTTGATTTTTATGGACAAATGTACTATTTTTATTTATTTAAAAAAATTGTTAAAAAAATATTAAAAACAAGTTATGCACTTTTAATGTAGCAATACAAAAAAACTTTATTTTAATTTCAAAATACAAATCTTTTTTACAATACCCCTGATATGTGTAGTTCAGCCTATATCAGGGTCAACTGTATATATTTTTAATTCTTATTACTTAAAAATATACCCATTAGTTTTTTATATATATATATATATATATATATATATATATATATATATATATTTCATAATGTATTCAATATTATACCGAAATCTGTAAACTGTCTGTAAGTCGTACACATAATTCAATAAGCATATGAAATTTTATATATTCATAAAGTAAAAGTTTTATATTTCACAAAAGTATATGTATCTACTATATTATAATATTTAAGATAATCCTTTTAAAAATTAGTATAACGTAAAATACATGTTTATAGACATTTAGATACCATACACTTTATGAACAATAATGTAGATTAATGTTTTATTTATGTTTTTAGACGCATTTCTGTAAATAGCTGTGAATTTATTTGCGTGTTTGGTGTTAGATTAGTCAATGTCTAATGATGACAAATTTGTGAGACCTGATTTTAGAAATAATAAGTTCAATTTCGAAATTTTACGGGAAAAACATCGTAGACGAAGTTGGAAATATCCCATTCGCAATTTCAACCAAACAATAGTAGATATAGGCTGTGGCATAGGTAACAAGGTTATTATTATTATTGTTTTGACCCACAGTTTGTTAAATTTTCAAAATATAAATAGATTCCAATATGTAAAGGAACCTAAGCATCTATTTTTCAATAAAAAATAAATAGTAAAGTAAAATGTAGGTATACTTATATAGATTATTAATACTAATATTTCTTTTTTACTTAATTCAAGGGGTCTATATTTTGTTACATTTAATCTAGTTTGGGGTAGAATCAATAATAAACTTGAATTTATTAATGTTGTTACCCCTAACATAGACAAAATTACATTGATAATTTTAAATTGTAATAAATGTGCTTACGTAATACTTGAACGGCCCCTTAGATAACTAAAAACATTTTTTTTTATCGAATTTCAAAAATTTCTTTTGCGATGTCTTTCCTGTACAGACTTCATATTGTTTATACTGATTAAATGTATAAGGTAATGTGGAATAAATACTGAGATGTATTTATCACCTTAATATCTCGACGTTATAGAATGTAACGAAGTTATTTCCTACTAGCCATATTTAGTAGCTACAATTTCGTCTAGTAGTTATTAGTCTGTTGTTTGTTAGTGATTACTGTATAAATTGTAAAAAAAATATTAGCGACTTGATGTTTCAAGCAATGTTAGGTGAATTTATAGATATATTAAACTAAGCTTATTATTGAACTAACACCAACATCCGAGTCGATCAAACTTTTTTATTGAGTGTTGAGGTTATACTGTTATTGACTTGAGTCATCATTTCAAAAATATTTTTTTAAATATAAAAAATATAATTGCAATACAAACGCGATTTTGTATGAAACAACTTTAATTTTCCGATTACGTCTGTGGACGAGTAGATGTTAAATCTTGTATAAGCTTTATTTTATTTTTATTTTTTCATACATATCAAATTTACATATTTAAGTTTTTCGAGTGCTTACGACTTTTGACAAATAATTTTTTGCCCTATTTGTTACCTTTTCTATTTCCTATTGCAAATTTTGTGAATAAAAAGAAATTCAAAAAATTCTATTAAATTAAAAAAACAGATCCAATGATTTTTTTAAAATAATTTAAAACATTTTTAAAATTGACTCGGTCTAAGAAGTTCTTTGAATTCCGTAATTTTTAATCGTATTACGAACGCAAGTAATTTCTACAAATTTATAATACTAAAATGGATCACTTCTATCTATACAAAGGTATCAAATCAAAATCAAACATATCAAAAGCATTTACTGTTTCGGACATTAATGATTTTATGAATATCGAGCAGTCATTTAGTATTATGGAGTTTATTCTAAATATATTTTACAGATTCAAACTTTTGGGAATTCATTTTTTAAAATTTGGGCAACGTTTTACTTATTATAATTATGCTTTTTCTTGACAATTAGAACTATGCTGCCATCTGTTCTTGGTCATCCATAATAACACCGGCGGGCACTGAGTTCTAAACTATTCTGAACTCAAAAAAATGATGATTTACATAATGTACTCGTATCATATCAAAAATATTTTTATTACTAAGTATGGAAGGTCTGACTAATATGAGTATTAAAAAAATTTCATATTTAGCAGATGGTTAGGCTGGGCTAAGTCCATTCTGAAATTATTTCTGAATATAGAGGACAAGGACAGAATATAGAGACTACGTTACTCTGCTATACCTAGATATTTTAAAAAAAAATCAAAAACTTCAAGATGAGAAGAATATAGTAGTCTTATACGTTGAGCGAAAGCCTTTTATAAATAAAATTTTATTGATTTTAAAATTACGAATTAGAACAATCATTTTATCTAAGTACTGTCAATTAATTTAAAAAGTGAACATTCTTATGATACTTATGACATAATTACTTATTAATTATTATAAATTTCGTTCAGTAATTTTTTTTTTGTGTAAATTAAACAAATTATGTAAAATTTAAATATTTTTAACATAAAAGTAATGCCCATCTATATTGTGTAGGTAACTCCTATTTTTACTATACATATTGTCAATGTTTGAAAGTCGGTCCTTGAAAATTCAAAGGAAATGTAGCATTCGAAACGTCTTGTAATACCTACATAAAGTTTTTATAATTACAGCTTGGTATACCTTCATACATATTAATATAATAATAAACACGTAACAACGCAGAAACTATTGTATTATTAAATAAATTAATTAAATGTAAAATGTATGTGATATTTTATTTGCATGAGTAAATCTTGTATTTACCCTATTACTTACAGGCTTATTATTCATAATCGACAGTGCTTCGATCTGTACCATCATCATCCTGTAGTTTCCACTCGAAAATTCTCGAGTAGATGTTGCTAGTTACAAATAAGGGGTTTGTATGAGCAATATCGGCTGTGCTAACCAAATATTGGTGTTGCTGGGTCCATAGTTTGGCAATAAAGCTTATTATGGCACAGAAAAAATAATAGTATAAGCAGTCCGACGCAGTGGTCAATGGATTCAAGTGAAAAGCCAGAAAAGAAATAATGAGTTTAACTTTAATCTCACTTTTCGATATACTTACCTTTTCGGAGAGAAAAATAAATGTAAGTGATCGCATCATTGAGTCACAAGACTTTATTGAGACAGAAATGAATGTAACACATGCTGACTAGAGGGTTCGCTCGGTTTACTGTAATATGCCGCTTTTAAATAGCATTCTGTCAATCTACATTAACAGTTCTTGGGTGATACCTACCACTACCTGCTTGACAGTGCTTTCGTCCCAACAATCGTCTCGTGCAGGTGTTTGCAAATCGGTAGGATTCGCAAATGCAGCCTCTTTGTGAGGAAGTCCATCTAAATTACCATAATAATCTATTGACGATAGTCTGTACTACTAATATTATGGATTATGTTTTTTTATTTATTTTTAGGTTGGTGATTTTTTTTTTAAATATCCAATGTAAAAATGTTTACAAAACTCAATAGCTAATGGTCTATACCAATCTTCTGATAAGGAATGCAGGTGAAATTTCTATGCTCAAACGTATCTATAATATATTTTACAAATGAATACACCTACATAATGAGAAGTTTATGTAGCAGTGACATGAGGGGGTGTAGCTATGTGTGGCAACAACAGTAAACAGATCGTATTACAATGTCAAGGTCCTGATGAGCTATTGTACTAAGACGACAAAAGACTTCTGACCGCCAGACACTATTGAATTTCATTTATGAAATAAGAGAATATTTTTTTATTGAATAAGTGTTTTTCTTATGTCAGTGAGTGGGCGGCCCATTGATGGTTGTTGCTGACACTTGCAAGTGGATACAAGTTGCTGTAGACCGTAAAAGGACAAGGACTGGAGATTGGGAATCTGGCTTTCGCTAATCATGTTTGGACAGCACAAGGAATCTTGTTAAAGAAGTTTGCTAGCTGCATTACTTTACTGGATAGCAACAAGGTGCTTCGACAGTGGTAGGCAAACAGTGTTTCGTAAGACTGTAAAACTTAACAGAAGACCGTCGTGAAATAATCGACTAAATAAGCGAAATGTTAAGACTCTCCTAACGACCAAGGACTCTACGGCTCTACGGTACTGAAAATTTGTAATTTAAGTTTAGGTATATTTTGCAGGTTAACTTTAGGTGTTCCAGGAATAAAATTTAGGCTCAATCGCAAAATGCCAGATTTGATACCAACGCAGTTTTATATAATTACGTTCCCGGCTTCGCTCAGGTTCAAAATAAAAACTATCCTATCTTTTAAGTTGGACCAAATTACACATAGTCTGTTTATCAAAATCTGTTCAGTAGTTTAAGAATTCATAGGCGACAAACATGTGACACCTAATTTTTATATATAGAGAGATAAGGATGTTAACATTATAAACTTTTAATAAAAGCCTCGAAGCCAACAACGGCTAGTGCGAAATGTCTCTAAGTAACAGTGAAGAATAAGTACGAAGTAAAGAAGCACGTGTTCGGGAGTTAGAGGAGCAAACAAGTTAGGAAAACAATATTTATATTGTTATATCCTGTGACGGCCAATAACACAATTGATATAATACATAATAAAGTGAATTGCCTAAGCGATTCCTCGTCTTGTAGGGAAGGTCGCTGACCGTTTGTACGAATCGTCACGTCTTTCGGATCACTGGCTAATGTGTCAAAGAGTAGGAGATAACAGAAAGACAAAACCAAAAAGCCTTTTTAAACCTTTTTAACATTTTTATTTGTATATTAATAACATATCATTGAAATCGGTTGACTAGTTTTATAGGTTTTGGTTGACGAACATAATATAGGTAAAATGTGACTTATATTTAAGGGATTTCGCTTCGCTTTTTCGCTAGTTAGGCATAACTAGCGAAATTGTCAACCTTCCGAAACTGTCTAATGAGTAAACTGGTGAAATAGTGAAATTGACGAGTAAGGAAACTAGTGGTATTCTAACCGTTAGGGGCACACTGGGTTTAAGGTAACCCTTATTTTTTTTTTTATTAAAGCTGGTGAAAATAATAGTTAAATACCACTATATTAAGAATGCGATACCACAATCTTAGTATTTCTCACCAAGATTTAAAAGTTAAGCTTAAAACTGCATGACGTGCATGATGCCCGGATCTTAGACCAATTAAACATAATCTAATTAATGTTAGAAATGGATGACTAGAGGTGCATCGATGGATTAGGGACAGTCTGTTGAATATTCTTTGCGAATGACTTACATTATGAGTCGACTAGTCGAGCGACGGGTGCATCGACTCTAATCCGTCGCAATTAATGAAATGAATATGGAGCGATGTGTCGTTCTCCATTGGATTGTTTACTTGTTGAAGTATTGACTCCTACGGAACGCCCACGGCCATAAATCAAGCTACGTCCGCACTCTGAGGAATGCTATTAAGTCTTATTATAATTATCCTTACTAATATTATAAATGTGAAAGTTTGTATGGATGTATGGATGTTTGTAACTCTTTCACGCAAAAACTACTGAACCGATCACCATGAAATTTTGCATACACGTTGTCTGGGACATCAGAAAGGACATTAGGGTTCACCTTTTATCCAGAACGCGGACGACGTCGCGGGCACTAGCTAGTTGTATTATAAACAATATGTTGCCCGCGACTCTTTTTGCTATAACTCTTTGGCCAGGCGTTAGTTTTTTATTTTATTTCAGATGATCCCTCCGGAGCAGTACTTTTTCTGGATGAAAGGTAACCTATGCCCTTTCCTTTATAATATACTTACATATTACATATTAAATTATGTATTTATATTATACCTACATTATGGGACGTTCTTTTTACCGACAATTCTACTGGTAAATTTAAAGATTTACCTAAATCACCTCTGGAGTTTGGAGGTACATCCTTTTAGTCACAAAATCAATAAAATATGAAAAAAAAATATGATAATCATTAATTTTTCTCTATTATTATTAACTAGCTGGTGTCCCAGACAAAGTGTATGCAAAATTTCATGGTGATCGGTTCAGTAGTTTTTGCTTGAAAGAGTTACAAACATCCATACATCCATCCATACAAACTTTCGCATTTATAATATTAAGTGCGGATAGAGTAGGAAAAATTTTAATGTGCATGCATATACGATTCGAATTTGATAGATTTCAAAGAGATAACATGCAAGCCACGAGGTGAGTCAAAGATACATTTTGAGTAAAGCGATTATTAGCTGTTTTTAAGGTTCAAAGACACGATCGCACCCTCCCCCATCTGGTGCTCAAGTCAAAGTTCATTAACGAGCTGATATAACATTTTACTTGATTCACATTAAGTTCGGAGAGCGATGACGCGCACCTTATCCGCCATGTTTGTTTATCCTAACTAATGTTATAAATGCGAAAGTGAGTTTGTTTGTTTGTTACGCTTTACACTTTATGGAAGGTCTTGACGGATCATCATGAAAATATTACATATACGTTATCAAGGATACAGAAAAGGACACGGGGTACCTTTTACACGGAAAAAAGTAGATACTGTTTCCGAAAGATCATATAACATAGACATAGGCGAATCCTATATCTAGCAGTGGACGTCTTGCGGCTGAGATGATGATGATGATAATGATGATGATGATTATGATGAAATGTTTAAACACCTAAGAAAAAGTGACGCGAACGAAGCCGCGGGTGAAACTGGCTTTCATATACCTAATACACTTAATGAAAGCAGTTATTTTGACATTACAAACACTTCAATTTTATTTATATATCTACATTTTAATATCTAATAAATTAAAAATAGTAATCATTTGTTTTGAAAAAGTGACAAGGTCGTTGCTCTCCAAAATGCCATGTTATTACATTAGGAAAACCGCCGTAATTAAAAAATATCGCTTGGCGTTCGTAGGAGTAATTAATCCTCGTTTATCTAAACGTCACTTCCGCGGGGTGAACAACCCCCTGGATGTTGTCCACCCTTAGCTGTTTAAGATGTAATTCACGAAGAAACATTCACCATGTGATCTTTTGGTAAAAAGTTAACAAAACCTTCAACGTCATCCATCGCGAGACTAGAAAATGTGCTTGATTTTAACAATGATACACAAAATACTAGTTTTTCTGAGCTCTTTTGTATTAAAAAAGTATTTTCTACAGGCTTAAAGCTATCTTATGGAACACATAAATAAAATCTGTGCAGCAAACAAACAGAATAGGTAGCACATAGGACAAATTTTATTGTCAGTCGTCTTTGCCATTTACTAGCTATAAGCTTAAGATTAGTTTAAGCTTTTTAAATATCGAACCCGAAGTTAGTAATTGAGTTAACTTCGAAAGTTTGTCTTACAATAGTTGCAAAAGTCTGTAAGTTGGCAAACAGAATTAGTTCTTCAGCGTTCTTGATTAGAAAGATATCTAATGGAATTTACAGATTCTTCACTGATAAAAGAGCTTACATATTTGTAAATGAAACTATAGGCATTCTTTGAGAAATGAAATTAAACAAATTATGGCGCTGTGCCATATATTACATACATTTACGAAGCCAATATACGTTGATATAATTATTTTGAACTGTCAAGCTCCCATAAATATCTTATTGATTTAAGATCACAAAGGAATGAAGAATGTCATTCGGACGATCATAAATATTTGCAGTGGCTCATGGGTTCCTGAAATTCTCGATAAATATGTCGGGCGTCCTCACAGCGCTGCAGCCTTGCACCGCTGACCCAAAAACATCAGTTCACGGCCTCACTCACTCACTCACTCGTTCTGTGACCACAAGGATTGCATCGGCCTCGGTGCAATCATTCTTAGAATCACACCTCGGTAATGATCTTAGGGTAACTTTGTAGAATAAGGTCGTAGCTAATAGTAGCATTAAAAAAACACCCAAGAAAAGTCCAGTAATGAACAAATAGCACCAACATCAACCATAAAGGCTGTATCCAATAAAGTTGTCGGCGGGGATGGATGACATCCCGTCAATACGAACCTGTGGCCGATTGACCCATATATTTAAAGTTCAAGGTTGTTCTGAACTGCAAGCGACATATTGCCTCTACGAAAATGAGGACAATTGGATTTGGCGTATGAGGACTCCTAATTGTTTATCATTATAAGGGTTACGAATTTTTTTTTTTCTAATAAGTTATTAAAAATAGACATTTCTGCTATTAGTTTTATTTTATTATGATTTATTAAGCTAGAACATATTTTTTCCAGTAATATGCTAGAAAAATAGTCAAATAGAGCCAGTTAGGGGTCATAAAAATCATTATTGCATATATTTGCCTTATATATATTTTATGGATGTCAAAAATGTGTACAAATTTCAAAGTATGCAAGGAAGCAATCGAAAGAAGTATGTTTCGATATATCAATAAACAAACATATAAAACAAATGGGAAAACAGTAGAATTAGAAGTATTAAATACGTTAAAATAGTAACTAAGTAGTAACTAAAACGTCAATAATGAATAATTTTTTAATCGGTGAACATATTATCAACATATCAATGTCTATACTTACTGAAGTGGTTAGAGTAATTAAGAAAAATTTAAAAATATAATCCAAAAATATATAAAAACTATATTTGCGATAAGAAATTTAAAAAGTATTCGAGACAGCGAAATCTTAAAAGAGTTCTAAGTGGTTGAGAATAAAGAAACGCTTTATTAAATTTAACAAGCAGGTGGCTGGAGGTGTCGGTAGGTTTGTGCGGCCCGTTCCCTGTTCGGCCGTGGCCAGGTTTTGACCTAAAACCGGGAGTTCAAGGACATCACGCCCAGATGCACACCTCCCTGTTGCATTCCACTCGATATACTCTACTGTACATCCAAACACATCTCCGATGTAGGCCAATGTCATTTTTGGCTACAACTACAGCTCTCATACCAAAAAACGCTGTTGCTATCTGGTCTTTTCTTACCACAATCTTAACAGTAATTTGAGCTATCCGTATAAACTTATTGTTTATTTTCCTCTTAGAGTTTCGTCTTAAAATTTGGCTTCGGTTTTTCTAACACCTTATAGGAAAAACTAAATTTAAAATGTAATCTGAGAAGAAATAAATCCGCTGACTTGTGTATGTATCTATTTTGTTTGTTATGCATTTGATGAAACGTACGTCAGTGGATGAAACACAGTCATATACATGAAGATTGAAGCCAAATGCCAATGCCAAATGCCAAAATAAATGCCCAACGTATTAATACCAGGCCTCCTGTATTTTAACACCTTCATACTTTCACATTAATAATACTAGTAAAATAACGAAAAATATACTTTTATTTGCATTGTTGGTATTGAGGGTTTGTTTGTTTCTTTCTTGCTTACTTTTACTCCTAGTGAAAAGATTTCTTTTTGTCTAAGGTGTCCTCGCGGATAAGTTAAAAGTAAAAAAATATTATTATATTTAGTATCAAAATATAAGAAAATATATGATTTCCTTGAAGATTATTGGTAAGAAAATTGCATTTAGTGTATATGTGTATTAGATAGAAAATGTATCAGCTTTAAATTATTCCAGTTCAAGTCAAGACGCGAGTATATTTTAGTGGCATTCGTTTTATTTTTCAATGTCACGTGATTTATGAATAACGAGTTAGATTCTGACTCGTTATTCAGTATTCACTAGTATTTTATTGGTTTACTTATTTTGAAATACACATTGAAATAAAAATTAAAAATATTTTAAAATAAAAAAAAAATTAAGGGAAAATACTTGGGATCCTCACAAATATTAAGAATTTTTGTTACTCAATCAGACTGAAAATAATTTAGAAAATATCAATAGATGGTGTAGTTAAATGTAAATATATAAAACTTATTATATTAAATTATGTTATATTGTTAAAAAATAATATTTGTGATACCTTAAGTACTTTACCTTTTATTCCATCAGCCATGTAAAACGTATTAAAATGAAAATTGTCTTTAATCTAGATAATTTGGTGTCGTGACTAAAATAATTTCCATTAGATTGCGGCAGCAAAACAAAACAATGTATAATATAAATGATAAAACGACCCTCGTATTTTAAATAAATTTAACCTAGTTTCGCTGCAACCGGTAAGCAGTTCAAGGACAGTGCATTTGCTCCCAGCTGTGTTCACGTCTACAATCAATACCTCTTTTGGGCTTGTCCTCTCGACATCACATGCTCTTAAGTATAATACTTCTTATATCCTACTAATATTATAAATGCGAAAGTTTGTGTGGATGTATGGATGTATGTATGGATATTTGTAACTCTCTCACGCAAAAACTATCACCATGAAATTTTGCATGACACGTTATCTGGGACACCAGAAAGGACATAGGGCGTACCTTTCATCCAGAACGCGGACGAAGTCGCGGGCACCAGCTAGTTTTCTCAATATTTTTAGAATTAGAATAACCAATATCTCATTAAAGTTTGTGAGTTAAAATACCTAGCCACGGTTTGAAAGTCTTTTAAGTGCATCTTTTCTTCTTCTTTACATAGTATAAAACAAAGTCGCTTTTTCTGTCCCTATGTCCCTTTGTATGCTTAGATCTTTAAAACTACGCAACGGATTTTAATGCGGTTTTCACTAATGGGTAGAGTGGTTCTCGAGGAAGGTTTATAAGTACCTAAGTTACGCGGGCGAAGTCGCGGGCAGCAGCTAGTAAGTAAATAAATTAAATCAAATACTTAGATTAAAATTGAAATTACTTTCATTTTAAATCTAAGGCGGATTAAGATTATGACAGAAATTCAGAGATAACTTTTCAATTTCATAAGAAGAAAGATAATAAGATAATGACGAAGGAAAATGATGTAAAGAAATTTCCATTTCTCACCAAAGCATTTTACTAAGACTGAGTAGGCTAGTATGGTGGAAGGTGAAACAGATTAGATAACTGCAGAGTAACGTTTTAGTGTTGAGCACTTAAGACTGTGGTTTTTAAAAAAATATTTATGTAAAGAATATCTTCGCCTGTGCATTTCCGACAGTGGGATAAGGGTAAGGGATAGGGAAATTGGCTCTCGCATTCCTGACAGTCTTTCACAGTGGTACCCAACTTGTGACTGCAAAACGCACTTAATGATTATGATTTATGACTGCCAATGTCAATTTTATGACTGCCACTATTATATGTAGTGATGTAATATTACATAATGTCTGTATGTTTACATACATATATACATAAGAATGTATATGCTCATAAATTTACACATAGCTTTGATAGTTTCGAAGTTATATTCCTTACAAATTTCAAATGAATGATTACGTCAAAAAGAAATCTGTGTTAAAGTTTTATTGAAAATTTAAGTGGAACAAATGTTCTATTACGTAAGAGAGCGTCTGTTCGATGTTTCCAAATGTATCCCCAGTGCTCCTAAAACATCGGATGTGTGCATTATTAAGCTCTACCCACAGAGAGGATTTTCTGGCAAATACTTAGATTGAAAATGAAACTGTCGTTTAAAGGCGAGAGCTATCGGTTCTCGGCAGTTTGTGTGGTCCAAGTTAAAAGCGATCGCTTAGAATTAGTCAGAAATTACTTCATGATAATTCACGATTATCTTCTTTCGATTTCAAATACGCTGTTACCATATTGATTTGTCAAAATTTATAAGTTAATCTAATCTAATTAATTAATTAAAATGCTACAACTACTTACACGAGAACTTATTAATAAAATTAAAAACTAAATTTGTGCTTTTAGAATGTGCGTCTTCAAATTATTTATTAAATTAAATTATCAAAATTATCAATTTATCAAATCATACTTTATTAAATTAAACTATTAAATTTTAACTATTAATATTAAAATTCAATTGAAATATTAAATTTAAAATAAGTATGTATTGAAGTCACATATATTTATAATTAATTTAATTACAAATTTTTAAACTATTAAAATATTATTACTAAATTTATCAGACAATTACAGTAATTTAAATTTTGTAATAAAACTGCCTTTATCAACTTTAGCGATAATATTCAAGAAGTGCTTCTTATAAATATTTTCAGATAACTGGAGGCTTCTTTTTCTTTTCAAATTTAAATTCAAATTTTTAATAGTAAAATAAAGATGAAATTCGCCAACGCTTCTAACTTTTTCCATTGGGGCGAAGTTAACCTTGCATTACTCTTGATGCGCGCTTTATTAAAATAGCAAACGCTGCCTGTACAATTTTCTACGAATGGTGTAGCCATTATTTATACACATTAAAAAACACAATAATACAGGAAAGTTACTATGAAATTTATTTATTATGTTAAAATAGTAACGATGACTTTTATGGGCGTGTACGTAGCCCATTATTTCCCCAGAATTAAACTTAAAACTTAAAATTTAAAAAAAGAACTATGTTGTTCTTTCGGCGTTTTCGAATTGTGAAAATTTAAAATTTATAAACATTCGTAAGGAGTACACAACCAATTTTTTTGTTTGTTTTTGACACTCCAAGAATGCGTCTTCAAGAGTAATTCAGTAAATAATTAAAACAATCTCCCTAATACTTGCACGATTAGGCTAACAACAAGACAACTCATTTTCTTATTATAACAAGACACCGTATATCCTCTTAATGTATTGGTTTATTACAATGAGCAGGTAGCTCTAGAATGGCTCATTATAAAAACCTGTGTCTCGTTGCGACGCGCACTTGACCCAAATGGCCGACATTCATATTTTTATAATAGCTTCTAATGTCTAAACGGTAATCATATCCAAAATATAGATTTGGTGTGGGCTTAATTAAAACGTTCTCCATAAAAAATCTACATTTAAATTATGTAGCACATAGAACAATATTGTTATCACAATACATCTAATCTAAATATATATTTAATTTGGACAAGCCCTTTGCACGCAGAACCTTCATCTTCCATAAGACCGTGTTGAGTTTTGGGGCGAGACTAAAAGATGCCTTTGCACATTCATTTCTCTCTTGGCCTTCTATCAAAGCTAGCAGTGCATTTGCCACCCACCAGCATTGCTTGTGTTCTGAAGCGACAGTAGCTGTCACCGAGGTCTTGTTTGTCAATCTGTCTGCCGAATATTAAATATAAATGCCCACTTACGGGCATGTCTACATGCATAATATAGCACATTACTCTAACTGTTTTTGTGGATAGATTTAGCAGTATTTTTTGTTACCAGTGGAATAGAAAGCAATAAAGCGGCCCCTCTAGGAGAAACGGCATTAAATTTGAATAGTGCAAGTAAATAGTTGGGCCGCAGGATGTGCAAGGTCGCCGCGACCCACTGGGTAATCAGGTCAGTCAGACCTACGGCCGTGCGAACGGACCACAGTATAGTCACTACCGAGAGTATATTTTTATTCACTTTTATTAGGGACACGGGCTTTGGCTTTCTTTATTCACTCACTGACACACAACATCAGACGTGCTATTATTTCATGGTGAACCACTGTAAGAAGTAGTTGCTGCCGCCAAATGTGCTGCCAATTTATGTCTGTGAATCTTTGTGTGCCCTGCCACTACTAAAAATGTTCTAAGTTGTTAAAGTTTGTTTTGAAATATATAAATTCCGTGGGAACTTATAAAGAATATGAAGAGAAGCAAGGCGACAGCTATTGCACATCACAGGAGATCATATTAAAAAAATATAATACTAGTAATAGGCACACTGTGTGTAAATGAGCAGGCACAAACTTGATATTGCGAGCTGGCTTACTTTACATTATTTTTATTATGTTTAAGATTGCACAGTTATGTGTTTTTGTAATAAACACTTTTATTTTTGGTTTCGACCTTATATTATTATGTTCATAACCCTTCTGTGTAACGTGGAAGCAACTATGAAGCGTTTTTGAAGAAAAGCTCTAAGTATTTTATTTAATAATTATGTAATATATTTATATCACACTCATAGTATTTATTATAGTATTATTATTATATAATTATTATATATATTTATTTATTATTATAGTATTTTTTATAGTATTGTATTTATTTATTTAATTAGTCTTTCTTGCTTTTGTGGTTCTTTCTTACTCATGCTTTGTGCAATCTGCGGAGTGAGACCTGGTGACCTGTAACACAGGTATTTTCAATACCTACCACGGGCACTAGGCTCTCATACAGTTACGACCATTGTCTGTGTAACAATTAAGTTAGTATTGTCTGTATTCTGTGGTTTGTGATTGTGTGGAGCTAATAAATGCATTATTATTATTATTATTATTATTATAGTTTCTCCACCGCGATTTAGTGTTACTATGTCATTGTATTGCTATTTCCGTGTTGGTCGACCCTCGCACACTATGCACGTTGGATTGTTTTGGGATAACACTGTTTGAGGTAAATCGATGCCAACTTTAATTTATTTAACACATCTAGAACTTCATGCCATCCTCTAGTACGGTTACATGGCCAATTTTGCCTGAGCAGTTAAAATTGTATAGTTAATTTACAAAAAGAAACAAGAAGGTATACGTAAGCTACCGCAAACTTAACTGTATACTAATTTCATATTGTTTTAGGAGCCTATGACGATGTAAAAAACGCAAGAAATCAATGAAATCATTTCATTCGTGATCATTTTGAATATTCACAGCCATAATTCCAACATCCATCAATTCATATAAAGGCCGCACTTTCGAACTTCAGGGAACTTCGTGCTTCATGTTGCCATTTACATGTAATTTATTTTAGTTATGTGACTTTATAACGCATATACAGTCAATCTATTACATACCTGTACTAAATTAGTTTGTTGAAGAAGTAGTATAGAGCGTCTTTTACCTTCATCTTACTTATTCACAAGATAAAAGTGAGGTCCGGGTTCTTGCATCCCATACTCATGGACAGAAATACAGTAGCACGTTGCTGTCATTTCACGGTGGTCATTTATCATGTAAAGGAGGTCATTTTTCCATCCTCTAATATTGTGACAATTTTAGGTATATACAAGTCTTATGACAACAGCTCTCAGTGCTGAATATTTGTTAAAGATAAAGAGATAGATAGGGAGAAGGAACGAATACCAAAATAAGAAAAATGCTAATTTTTTTCAGATGAGTTTTCAAAAAATATTACATTTTTAGAGAATAGAATTTCCATAAAATAAAAGTGTATGTGTTATGGTTATTTGAGCTTTCAACCATGTATATCTAAAATTTATATTTCATGTATACCTATGTATCTTTTTAAGTTAATTTTAATTATTTTAAATATTATTGAAATCACCAATTGTTTTTCTAAGGACTTCATCAATATATTATTATAATAAAAGGCAAGGTCCATGTGTCCATTAATCTTAGTCACATACGAGGACTTGAGTTTTGCAAACCTGTCCGACACAAATCGGCCAACTTTTTCGAGAGCCCTTTTCTTCTTTTACGAATCACCTTCAACACAACTTTTACCAATTTATCAATTTGTTTAATCACTGTAATTTTATTTATGTTAAATAAAATACATCGCAATAAAATTTTCATAGAAAAACTAAAATAAAAAACATAATAGGTAAGTATAAGTACTAATACTTATTCGAAAAAAATGTAAAATGTGTTACCGTTTTGTATTAGAATATACTTTAGATGTTAAAACATTTATTCAACCTGTAGGTTCAAAATTAAAAAAAAGTTATTCAAAATTTATTTATTCATTTATTCAAAAAATATATGAGGTAGGTATTGCTCATATTTTTTTTTCAGGCGTTGATTTTTTCCTCAAAGATGATTTCTGTGGATGAAAGGTACCCTATATTATGTTCTTTTCTATACCACTGAGTACATAATTATGATTTTTCCTTTTGAGAATTTAAAGTTCAATATTTAGAAATAATTATATCTTCAAAATGGATAGGTTAAATTTCACTTTAACTTTTTACAGTGAAGTTACTCGTCGCGTTAAAAATTGAATCGATTGTGAGCAACCTTGCAAGTTTGCTTAAGAACCGTTTAGAAAACGTTGCAAGTTGAAGTAAACCTATAAATCACATCGAAGTGCCATTCGTAGGAATGAGGGACACTTGTGTGACCTTCACGGTGTTCAGCATGAGAATCTATTGTCATTATTTACGAAGAGAAAAACATCTACTTCAATTTAATTATTTTTAAAATGACTTCCTTTCGACAAAAGGTGGCTGACGGTTCACCTTGTAAACACCAGGATTGTTGCAATTATTGCAAGCGATGACTCTGATAGGGTATTAGATTTAAGAATGACAAGATACAAGTAACAGAAACTTAACTCATCCTTAACTTGTCTCTTTACTTGATAAAAATTCATGTTTAAAGCATTTTACACACGAAAATTTAACACAGGTCTTAATTAACAACCAGATGTATGATAACTGTATCATCCTAAAAAATAAGTAGGTACAAATGAAGATACAGTTGATAGATTGATGTTGGAAGTAGGCCTCGCGTCCGGCCCGGCTTCAGCCCGATCCACCGAAGCGACGGCCACCGGAAGTTGATTTGCGAGCGAATAGCGCCTCCGTCCTACATACGAGTTGTTATCGTGCGACAATTTCCTACCGCAGAGGCCTTCGGTACCTACTGTCTCTATACATATAGTACCTCTTTGCTATTCCCTTAACAGAAAACTAATTAAGCTTATGGAGTTAACTTTCATAAAAACAACAGTCACTCTTTTATTTTGTGTGCTTTAATTAAAATAAATTACGTGGCAGCCTACGTTATGTGAGCCCAAATAGAGTTCCGAGACAAATTAGTAAGCAAAATTAATTTCAAATGCCATAACAAAGCGTTTTAGTGCTCGTAATATTTTAAAATACCCTCGAGTTGTCGGTGCCCGGACAGTTCAAATTTCGGCGAGTTTAATACCTGGAAAGCAGTTTGAAGAGTTGCGAACAAGTTTAGAAGCTTTTGAGTCAGTGAAAACATACGTGAAGGTAATTTAGCCTTGCCAACGAAGCGATTGTTCTTATATGTAGTTTTTTAATTAATTGCTTGCACGCGAAACTTTAGCCAAATATGTAAGTTATGTAACGCAAAATATTGGCTCATTGTATCCTTCTGTTTCTGTCTTTATTTCTGTCTTTAGTACTTAACTTCTTCTAGAAGACCATTACGATATAGGTATTATCGCGTATGATATTGTATTACTCTGCCTGAATAAAGGATGTCAGAGTCCATTTATCGCCATCATGATTATTATCCTACAAGCGTTCATTGTTGGACAGAGGCCTTGTTTGAACGCGACCGCTAAATGACCAGTATGTTCTCTTGACGTCATCGGTCCAGAGAGCTCGTACCATATCAGAATCTCATTATCTTATTCTAATCGCCTAGGCGCTATAGGCGATATCTCATCTATTGAGCTACTTCTCTGTCTCACAACATACAAAAATTACATATTTTTTTTATTTCTATATAATATCACTAACTTGACTTAATCTTGACGGGTTTTCATTTTCATATATTTTATTATTTATCAATAACTTAATAAATAGGAATTCTATTTTTTTTTTAAATTTCTATTACAATAACAGAACATGCTTAAATAGCGGATGTAGACACAATTGAAAACCGCGTGTTTACATTACTCATGTATGTGGGGGTGGGGGGGAATGTGATTGATGTAAAGTTACACCGCTATTACAATGTGACCGTGAATACATGCCATCTTAACTATTCTGTAATATCTTTTGGTACATAAACATCTAATATAAACACCGAATGTCCTTCAAATTCCATGTCATTATTGGGTATTTGGCTGAAAAGTCTTGGATTTGCCTTACTTTTGCCATACATTTATCAATATATTATAATTTTTTGTATAACTATCTCTACCAGGCGGCGTCTTCCGTTTAAAAATTAGAGAGCATAAAATGTTTCAAGTCGGTTAATGATATCATTTCGATTAATGATGTCGTCAAAATCCCTCAGTGTCTCAAAACAAAAATTTTCGACCAATGTGTGTAGACAGTGATGACATATGACGCTGAAAATGGTCTGTAAAAAGGCTCAACGTCGTTCAACGAGCTATGGAGAGGGTTAAGCTCGGGGTCACAACAAGAGATCGAATCAGAAATGAGGAGATCCATAGAGGTACGAAAGTTACCGACAAGTTCAACCGAAGTTAGTGTTTGTGGGCAGGACACACAGTACGGAAGTTCTTGAGTGAAGGCCACGGACCGGCAAGCGCAAAGTGGGACGTCCACCCACATTGTGAAGGGCCTTTAGTCGACGGTGGGTCCAGGCTGTTTCAGACCGGTCCTATTAGAAAATTATGGGTAAGGCTTATGTCCAGCAGTGGACATAGACAATGATGTCCCCTGAACAATGATGTCATATTATATTTATATTGCGGACGAAATCGCGGGCACCAGCTCTGCGTATAAAAGTAATAAAAAAAATTATAAGTTTGTTCTGAATAAATACTAAAATAAAAATTTAATATCACGGTTTTGGTTCTTTCGAAATAATTTATTTATTGCGAAAACTTTTTATTCGGGTCTCTGTAATTTATTACAATTCAGAAGTAGTTATTAATTCAATGAGAAAACAACAGGATTTATGTTCTATTTGCTCGGTCGATGACACATAGGCATTGTAATAAAATGTTAAAAAAACCTGTTGTCATGATTTTATATATAAAAAAATTATATATTTTACATAATTATTGCAAAACAAAGTCGCTGACCGCTTCTGTCTATTTCTTCTAAACCAACAGATTTTAATAAAGTTTTCTATAATGGAAAAATTATAAACCATTAATCTTTTTGCATATATTTGCAGAAAAAATTGCATTTCCGCGAAGAAGTCGGGAGAAGGTCGCTAATAAACTTATATATAACTTACATACATTAGGTATACATATCTACTTTATATGTTTAAAAAACTTTATATATAACTAGCTATGTAACATATCGCTACAAAGGAAAAGTTGGTTGCTCCGGTACAAACAACAGTTTACCACATATCGTCTGTCCATTGACGAGTCTTGTCTACCCAGGTAGTCAAAATTGGTATGTAAATAAAAAATTGTCGGCGAAATTAGTTTTATTTCAATAAGTACCTTAATTTGGTGCCAAATGCGTCCCTCCATTCCAGTTTACAATGGGAAGCGTAAATGAGTCTTTGTCCATCAATCATAGCCCCGGAGTCAGTATTGAATTAGAGGTCGTTGACATGGGACAATCGAAAGTATACGTTTCATTAGCTTACAGATGATTGTCGAGAAACTTGTCTATTTGTATTTTAAATTTTATTAGGTATATACTAGCATAGTGTAATGGATTTTTTTATGTGATGAATATCGTCCTAGGAACTAATCTGGTTTGGCATTAACGCATTGAAAATAACAGAATATTGAAAAAGGGTGATCTTCTTTAAATAATTGTAAATAGGAAAAAATAATTTAATTTCTACTATAATTCTCTTACAAAAAAATGGATTATAACAATTTGTATGTAAACGTATTAATATTTACCAAATATCGGGTTGTCAAACTTACCGCAAGCACTTAAGCAATACCCATGTAATCGTCCCTTTAACAAACATTTGCGGAAACTACAAATAGGCAATAATTCTGTGACAACACGGTGCCAATGTTTTGATATTATAATAGACATGTTGACATTATCGTCGGTTCAAAGACCCATCAGTATAATCTCCCATTGAAATGCATAGCCCTGTCACGAGAGTGTGAGAAAATTGGCTCCGCCTTTTTAAGAACATTTCACACTTACTTTTAGAGGAACAGGGGCGTTTTCTATATTAATAACTTATAAAATTATAAATGCGAATATATCCTAATTTGATTTTTATTAAATTTAGAATTTAGGACCTTGGATATACTTAGGTAGTCTATTTTTAAACTATCCATAAAAATTTATATTATTTTTACTTAAATTTTTATTACTTTACTAATTTTAAAATATTTTTCTTTAAAAATTGTTTACATATATTCAAAGATTTATTGGCCTACGCCACTGATCAAATAACTCAACAGACATTGAGATATCAAACCAAAAACATGTTGTTGTCAAAGTAAAATTTAGCTTTTTCATTCGGAGGTAGTGCAGTTATCTATTTGTTGGTGAAACAACAAGTTCCAGTGACTAACCCTCACATATAAACTAACAAACAACTTCATTATTTTTCTACAACTATTTAAAGGAGGATGAAAAGGTAAATATTATCCTAATAGAACTTTGAAATCAATTTCATTTTATATTTTTTAATTTATTTATTATATATATTTTTGTTTTCTGATATGAAATAATAATATATTATATGTATATAAATGAACGTAAAATTACAACCTGATTTATAAATTTACAAAAGTTACATTTTATAAAGATAATTATGCAGATTAAAATGCGAAGGAAAAATAACTTTTTATTTTCTTTGTTTATTATTGTTGGTTTTATAGGCGACGGTAGCCACCATCAAGGCTGACCGTCCATTTGATGGTGGTAACCGTCGCCTTAACATAAAAGAACCTCATTAAATCCAGTGAACATTAGCAAGTGTGAAGTACATTTATAATGAAGGACGTTGACTTTATCATTTTCAGACGATCGAATTTTAAGATTGCACTTTCTTTACCGATCCCGTGTCAATATTGGTGTTCCGGAGCACAGGCCCGGTATGGGTACACTCCGAAACTAAAACGATCATATTTTTATACTTTTAAAGTTCACTTATAAAATGCTAGAATAAATGAGAGTAAGTATAACATACTTCTAAAGCCTTACCAATTATTTAGTTTTTAATAAAAAAAAATTAATATAATATTTTAAGTCAACATAAATGCGTTAATTTTTAAAATTTCATAAAATCAAAAAATCAAAATCAAAATATTTATTAATCAATTGGGTTTGTCATTATAAATTTAAATTTACATTTACCAGGGTTTCGGAAATATAATTTTGTATTACATATGATCAAAATTTATTTTTATACAATATTTTATCATTTATAAAATAACTTAAAATGTTAGACATATTATAAAAGGCTAAAAACGATTGGGTGCGCGACAGTACACAGTACACAGCATGCAAGTTAAGTTTGATGAAAATAGAAAACGGGCACCGGAATGCATATTTAACAATTCGTCATCTATTTTTACAGACATTTGTATTTAAACGGTTAAGTGCAGTTTGTACAAACTGCAAACGGATGCTTGTTGACTTTATTTTAATTAAATTATACAGAAATAACATTTTAAATACGTCTTTAAACTTGGTTACAAAGTGGGAGGCAATTCAGAAAATGATTGAATTTAATGTTGTAGTTAATATCCATCCACTACGTAGTCCACTATATTTAAAATTTAATTACACCACTCGATAGCTTAAGGATAACTGATTTTGATGAAAAGTAACCGTAATAAGGTGTATATAGGTTGTATATATATCAGAATTTTATCATCATCAATACTAATAATAAATCTGATACTAATAATTAAATGAATTATGTAACTGATTTTCATGTAAGTAACTTTAGACTTTAGATGATAAACATTTAGACGTACAGGACAGAGGATAAGCTACTTTTTTCACGCGGACGAAGTCGCGTGCGCCAGCTAGTATATAATATAAAAATTTTAAGTTGCTTTGTGTACGCTACCAAAAATCGGGAATAGGTAGGCATAGGTATGTACCTAAGTATGCCTACCTATTTATAAAGTTGAATGAATGTCACTGGCAAAAGGTATTGCGTAATAAACTTTACTGACGGTTCGACTTACTAAATATTTAATAAAATAACTTTCTTCTTTTGTTGTTTGATTTTTATTCACAAATATCAAAGCATTTTCTCGATCGTATCGTCCACGGGAATATAAATAACAATAAACAGTCATAAAATTCACAGCACAAAAGGAAACAATAAGAAAAGTCGCATTCGAATAAAGGAACGTATTGTTTCCCTTTAGGAGTCGAGATTTCGTACGACGACGAATTTTACGACGTAAAAGAAAATCTTTTGTACTCCTACACTCGTACGTCATACGAGCACAGAACAAATAAATATGGAAGGAAACTTTAACACATGAACCAGTCGTGGAAGAAATCTAAAGGAATTTTGTTGCTCTATTGCCGAGGTTATACATGGGAACTTACTTTTACGATAATTGAGACTTGCTTTTATTTATGTGTAATACAAACATTCGATTCACGATTTCGTTTCAATAATCAGTTTCAATATATTATTTTTATGTCTTGTATTGGTATAACTGATTTAGTACTAACGTATTTTGTTAGGTCTTTGTTATACAGCATCTTTTTAACCCCCGACGCCTGATGAAAAAAACATTTTTTTTAAGATTGAGCTGTGTGTATATGTGAAAATGTATGTCTGTCTGTGACATCGGAGCTCTCAAACGGATAGACCGATTTTGATACGGTTTCTTCGTTTGAAATCTGACGTATTAGATACAAATCTTAGCTATAGTTTGTGAAGATCTCTTCAGGCGTCTGAAGACCATCAGCCCATTTTATAGTTAATATAGGGACTTCACCAACTTCCTCAGGTTCGATTTAATATTTATATTTACTGGTCGCAAGTATTAATGTAACACAATGATTCAGTGCGTATTTTCCGTCTCATTTCCCGTGCTTTATAGTCCGTACGAAGTCAAAGCAAATACGGCCATTTTTTATTAGGGCCACTAAATCGCCCCAACGTTGGTGGGCAGTACGTGAATGTGGCACACTTTAAAATTATAAGTTACGCTCTTTTTATTAGGTGATAAATTATTTATGCATTCTCATGACTGAAACATTAAGACAGTTGTTCCTCTTTCTTCCGTCGGACATACAAACGTACGGCTGGTTACCATCCTCGTCCTGTCTAAATCCCTCTTTTTCGGACCAAGTGCTTTAAAACATCCTTGCGCTAATGCGCACTGCCAAAGTTTGGAACTCCCTGCCGGTGTCTGTATTTCCGAGCTCATATAACCCAAATATTTTCAAAGTTCGAGTGAATAGGCATCTTCTGGGTGAGCTCGCACGGTCATAGGCCTCATCCTTGCTACACAGCTGGTTGTTGGCCAAGAGCAAACCCATCTCTAATAATAAGAAAAAAAAGTTGTCAGAACAATTTTACCATTTTTAACTACAAACGTAAAGAAATGATTACCTAATCCTTAAAATTAACAAAAAATATATTAATCTATACTAATATTATAAAGCTGAAGAGTTTGTTTGTTTGTTTGTTTGTTTGTTTGAACGCGCTAATCTCAGGAACTACGTACTGGTTCGAAATGAAAAAATCTTTTTGTTTTGGATAGATCATTTATCCAAAACAAAAAGAGGAAGGCTTTAGGCTATATAACATTACGTTGCGACTAATAGGAGCGAAGAAACCGTCGAAAATGTGGAAAAAGCCGGGAAAATTATTCATCTTTGAGGGCTTCCGTTGCATGCTCTGCGAAAACCGTTCGAGATACCCAAATGATTCCCAAAATAACTATTCCACGCGGACGAAGTCGCGAGCATCAGCTAGTAAAATATAAGACTACAAAGAGCGTTTAAAAATTTGAAATTTCACAACTGACCACTTACGTGTGACGTGTGTGTGTGTGTGTGTGTGTGTGTATGTGTGTAGTGTAGTTGTTTCCGTGACGTCACACCTCTTCCAGGGGCGGGTCGATGTCCGCTCCACTCGGTTATACGGCCCTCAGTCCGTTTGTCACGTTCCTTCTAACTTTAGGCTGTCTAACGTCCTATTGGCAAATGTTTTTTTCATTGAACCCTTCAGATACTGAAGTGCTCCAACTGCTCTTATCTCGGCTTTTATTTTGTTATAAATGAGGTAGAGGTGGGAGTTCGACCTTCAGATCTAATCTAAAAGCCTGTAGACCACTAAACTAGACAGCTTTGTAGTTTTCAGGCTTTGTTATGTGATGCATGTGACACCTTTGAATTTTTTAATTGAAATATTTATTTATGTCTAGTGTTCTAAAGTTATTTAAAACACATGTTATTTTAATTAAACGAAAACCCACATCAGCGTATCCTAACAGCGGATAAGGCGTAGATACACTGTTTATATTATTTTATTAATATTTAAAACCTTCTCTTTTCTTTCTTAACTTTTGTTTAAATTCAAATTTGCCTGAATTACCGGTACTGCCCCAAGACAGGGTGCCCATGTGTATCCTCCACTACCCACTTGCCAGATGCAGACCAGAGCCAACTATGAAAAGTTCATTTACAAAGTTAACCCTGCCGGGAATCGAACCCGGTATCCTTGAGTCAGAATGTTAAAGCAAGTGTCTTAACCACTGGACAAAGTGGCTCGTCTTGAGAAATTTTAAATCTCTCGTTTCCTAAATCCTCTAAATCGGTACCGATTATTTTAGCAACTCTTTTAAAGGAGTATGTGTGTATTTTGTGTTTTTCTTTTTATTCTAAATAACAGAACAACATTGTTCTTTCGACATATTGTGTAGATGGCGCAATATCTATGAATATTCAAAAAAATAGAACGTAACTATAACGCATTCGTGCTCGCAATTCGTGTGACAATTTTGATTTTACTTCCATATTTCTTTAACGGGCTTTTTTTGAAACTATTTATAAAAGTAAACGTTCGTGTTGTTCAACAAGCGATTTCGTCAGACCCGTCAGACCCAATTCATTGAAGTAATTGATGGAATAACCCGCACGTGATTAGGTGTCCCTTGTTTTAGGGTGAAGTGGCCTATCATAACACTGACCGCAAAAGCTGCCCTCGAACGGCCTGTAATAAAGATCAATGGACGTCTATCCCACTTCCACTCTATTCACTTCCCAGTTCACGGTTTATTGCGTGTACGTCACACTTTCAATACCATCTACTCGCTTAAGAATTTTTTTTTAATTAAAACCAATTTGCTCATTGTCATAACACACCTAAAATACCAACTAACTTTAGACTTTGAAATTTTTAAAAAATATACCGATATGCTGAAATACTATCATAGATCATCATAGGCATCATCCTTGTTACACAGCTGGTTGTTGGCCAAGAGCAAACCCATCTCTTATAAAAAAAAATACTGATTTATATTTATAAGATATTATAATAAATACCAAATTTTAATTATGTTAATCACAAGTTGTATCATCCTAAAAATAATTGTTAAAAAATAATATATTATATTTTAAATAATTGTTCTTTTTATTTATTTTTTATTTCATTGTGGACTTAAATTTATTAATCGGCATTTTTTTTTAATAATTCCTTGGGATTCTGTTGTAGATATATATAATTATAAAATATTTACACGTCAAGCCTTGTTCAGTGCACAGATTATTACAGATTTTTCATTTTTAAATCATGACAACCTTCCGTTGAACCATATCATAATGTTTTATTATTCAAGAATTAATATCTCACTAAATCATTCATGAGTCTTACAACTGAAGTCACTTTCAATAAAATTACTTGGTAATGGTGAAGGCGAGGCGTCTTAAAAGCTTTCAATAGTTAATTATCATTTTAAATAAATAATTTGGATCTTTAATATTTCTTATAAAATGATTTTTTTTTTCATGACATAAAGAGCGGAATGCAGGCCACGTGAAGATATACGTATATATATGTTATTAAGTTTCTTAGGTATAAGTATAGACTCTATAGTTGTAAGGAGAACCTTTTTGAAACTGTTGTTGGTACACAAAATAAGGTTTTAGTCATTATAATATTTCTATTTAAGGCTTTCAACTACGTTTCAACTACACGAATTACTTAATTGTAATAATTTTCAAAAGACATTTGTAAAATTGTTAACGTAAATTCAGAAAAGTTTAATAGAAACGGTCAATAAAAAGGAATTCATTGGTCATAATTGTCAGTAAACGCGACAGAGTTAAAAATTAATAAAAGTTAGGAGTATTTACGGTTGTCGAGGGTCGTCGACCTCGGTTGAGACGAGATAACAAACTTTCACGAGAACGTATTGAGAAGTGTTTTGCAGATAACGGAGTTCGGTGTCGTTTCGTTAAACACTTTATAAAGTTGATAAAGTTTGATAAATTGAATAAAAGTTTTAAGGAACATAAAGCTACTTACTCTCCTCATAAACTCATTACTTTTCCAAAAATAAAAAGTTAACATCCTAACATTTAGGAGACACAATATATTAATTATTATGCAGACCAATATTTTTGAAAATTTAACAAAGATTGCAATATTAAATAGAAAGTCTATGTAAATGTTAAATAAAATTTGGTTTTATGTCGTGCATTTATAAATTTATCATTTTTTTACGAGTTTATTTTATTTTATTTTATTTTATTTATGAAAATAAACAATTACGCAATATATAGTAAATATAAAGAAAGACAGACATATATAAGTAGAATTAATCGTGCAATCAACAACATTTACTGTCTTAAGTATAATTCCTACCCTCTATGGTTATAATTTTATGGTTAGTTTACTGTCTTAAGTATGATTTCTACCCACTATGGTTTACTGAAACTGTACGTGTAGGTACTGGTTTGGTTATACGTAGCTACGGCGTAGCTCTCTACGCTTCGTAGCATTTCCTGTCTGAAATCTATTACAGATAAAATACTCTGTGATGAAAACCTAAAACTATAATGTAGATGTAATACTAACATCGATTTAAAACTATCAGGTGTAGGATTTCAAGTTTTTTTTTAACGGAAAATGACAAATTTGAAATAACAACTTGTTATAATTTCATAAGAAAACACGAAACATTTTTCTAACTGTCTCGAATTCTTATTAAGTACATAAAAAAAATATACAACAAACATATTAATCACAGTGTTTTCAATATAGTTAACGTAAAACGCGGGTTGAATGACCCATTTTGATGGTAGTGCCATATACCGTCTCTTGGAGAGCAGATTGACCGCTCCGTAGGGTTACCACATTAAAATATTGCTAAAACAATTCAGTTGGAATTCTAAAAGTAACGAATGCTGTCAGGGACTTTACACGTTCTTATCATACTAGTCATTTATTTTGAAAAACACGTATGGATTAACTGATATGAAACAATTACTTTAAGAGAATATACTCACATTTATTATGTTAATATTAATAATAGTCATGTTAATATTTATTAACTATTAATTAATAATAGTTAATAAAACTGGACAGTTGTTATTTGTTTGAACGCGCTTATCTCTGAAACTACCGGTCTGAATTGAATATTTCTTTCTTGAGTTTCATAGTTTCATTTCTTGAGTTGAAGGTTATATAAGGTTAAGCGGTAAAAAACGGGGCAAGGCTACTTTGTCATAAGGAAAACACGATAAGTTAAACATGTCAAATACATTCCCACACAACTTATGCGTCTAATACATTTCAATAAGTCGAGTATGACTGGATATCCGCAATCTGGCCCACAATTAAAAGGAATAGTCCACTGTGTGATAGTCGGCTAGAATCATCGACTGAATTCTGAAACACGAGCACTAAGATTCTGCTAACATAAAGATTATCAAATTACGGTTGGAATGGGCTTTGGTATACCTCACTGGTAAACCACAACAATTCTAGTAGGTGTAAGATCTTCATAAGGCGGTAGTTACTGGCGTCAAAAGGGCTAGAAAATGGTTTAGCTGTGAATAAGTAACATATTTTCGTTTTTATAGTATTAGTAACAATGTAATCATAAAATAATAATATTTTTAAAAATAAATAAATACGCCTATGTCCAAAAAATTCTAAAACACTCATGTTGAATTTGTTGGAGTATCAACAATGTAGGATCTTTGTAGAGAATTCTTCATAGGGGCAACCCTAACGTGACTCTAGAGACATGTCCGACCATGTTCCAATTGTGGTACAGCTCGGATGCTAGCCGGATTAATTATGGACTCAGATTAATGGGATACAGTTTGAACCTATTTGTAATTTAAACTAACAGTATTTAGTTCCGCCACACCAGTGTCGAGTATTATGTATTTACGAACCAACTTCAATGTTTTATTTATATTAACATTGATAAATTATATAATAATTGATTTTTGTGTTAACTCAATGACAATGTGGTACTGTACCACCCTCTTAAGGCCACTGTAAAATAAATCTATGTCTGACTCCAAGTATAAGAAAGACTCCTAAGCTTAAATTTATTGCCCATTTAGACTTTTTGTCGATTTAAAAAAATCTCTATTGGCATATTTTATGAAGTAAAATAGGTAAGGAACCTCATACTATCATATTGCTATTTTTTTAAATTATTTTTTAACGAAAACCTACCATTTAGTTTTGAAATATAGGTAACTATGTCACATTTAACGGGACATATCACAAAAATACCCTTAATTATCGCTTTCTATGTTGCTCAAGTGAATAATAAGTAATTATAATAATAGACAAAAAATATGTAACAATAATATTAAAAAAAAACATATTGAATGCGTGGACACCGCAACGGTATTATATATTCTCAACGGCCGAGCAAACATTCATATTCTTTTGTTTTCTTGTATTATTAATGGGGCATATCCTTCATCCGCCTTCTGCGCATCCAATCTATAACCACAAATGTTGTTCTTATGTGGAAACTTATCACAAGTGTCCAGAGGTTTTGATGAGACACGCCCATGCAAAAGATATACTAGCTATGCTTCGTGGCTTCGCCCGCCTTGAAATTTGACTACACAAAATGTTTTTAGTATTTCAATGATGCCAAAATTTGGTTCATGTATTTTGAGGTGCTTGCACGCGTTACCATTTCTATGATTGATCGGTTGAGTGGTTCGAAACAAACTCACTTTCATATTTTTAATTAAATTAAATTAAATTACAACTTTAGTATTTTTTTTAATTTATCAACGTTACCATTTTAATGTGAGAGATTACACTACGCAAATGGATTTAACTGAAAACGTCGGTCTGTTGGTCGTGAATAATAAAATATCATTTTTTATAACTATATATTTTTAAATGTATTTATGTTTAAATTTTTATTTAAATTTTTTATGTATTTTTAAATACTAAGAAAACCAAAAAATTTATTTTTAACTTTTTACTGAAAGATTCCAGAAATAAAAAGCCTCTGTATTTTTTGTAAAAAAAGGGTACCTATAATAAATACGCAATAAATTTCAACTTTATTGTTTATTAAATTATAACAAATATTTACATACATACACAATTACACAATCTTAAAGCGTACGCAATCTTAAAGTTTAATTTAACAAATATTTAAGTAAAATTTTCAAGGTGGTAAGAAATTAACACAGGCCTTCATTTTTATTTGAAGACAATCCCAAATGGCACACTTCATAATTTATTGGCGGATCACTTAATACAACATCAGTACCTTTACTTCAAAAAACAATAAAAAATCCTTGTACTCACACAGCAAACAGATAACAAATGAAAGTATGCATTTGATTTTAATTCTAATTTGGAATAAAATTAAAGATTTCACTTAGAAATAGTAAAATATACAAAGATATACAAATATACAAACACTATACATTGTCTAATTAGGTACAGTTAACAGTAAAAATCAGACTTTAATTTAACTCGTTTTGTTATCAACATTATCAACATTAATTGTAAAAGCTGTTTGTTAAAAAAATACAAGTTTTTTGAATATTGACGGAGAATTTTTACAATTTGTGTTGTGTTTAGTGTTAAAATTATAATTATAGACATGTTGGTAAGACTAAAATAAATAAAATAAAATAAAGACTTGAAAGAAATATAACTCAGTTTTTGAGTCATATGTTTTCTTTTTATTTGTACTATATAGTTGCAAAATAGACATTTAACAGTAACCAAGCGATTAAATTAAAAACGAATTTTTACTGTAACTTGACTTGAGTATTTTGGGAATTAATTTGGGTACATCGAGGAACATCGGGAACTATAAGGGTCTTGAGAACATGAGTCTATCGCTTCCTTGTCGTCTCATGATTTCCGCTGCTGCGGGCGTCGCCACAAACACCGCTGCCTGTCCACCCAACTCCAAGAACTTCCTCTTGTGGTTCCCACTCAGCCTCCTCTCTATTCTATCCTCAAATGTATCCTCTCCGTCGCTCTGGTCATAGTCCACCATTGGTTCGTTGAGGGGTTCTGGTCTTCTGCCCTTCAGCTTACCGTTGACGAAGTAAGACTGTTGTGGGTTCGAAACGTTCGGAGTCGATATCTGTCGAGTGATGCGTCCTCCTGAACCGATCCTCTCGAAATGGGGATACCTCATCTGGTTTTCTGAGAAGGATTGTCTGCCGTAGTTGTAACGGCGCGAGCCGAGGGGCGGATGGCCGACGGAGGCGCGACGCGAAGGTCGATGAGTGCTCTCTGATCGAGGATAAGGCTTCGTGCACACTTCTTCATTATGATTTGATTTTAGAGAGTCCTCATAGCTGCATCTGTGGAGAGCCAAAGCATACTTATGAATATTATTTATGCAATTGAGTGGAGCAGGCGAAAGGGCGCTTTGCGTACCGCAGCTGTTATTGCTGACAAATAACAGCACGAGTGCTAACGCGTTACAGTGTCTGAGTTAAGGTGGAAGAGAAAAATAAACTATTCTCATCTTGTCCAAAATTAACTTTATATATACGCCTTTTTTACGCGATAAACCACTCACGGTAATCCCAGAAACCCATGTTCAACACCCACACAAAAATATATCGGTCTCGTGTTGTTTTTGTTCAAGAAGCTCCCACAAATAAACATATTAAATACGTGACAAAAATTGGTGTATCAAGAGAATATCTATAAGTTTTCTTGACTTTGAGTACAATGTATGAAAACAATAGTTGTTCGTAGAGGGAGTAGCCTCGTGAGAGACTCACCCGCTGCTTTCCTCGGAGGTGTGCATGGCTGAGTGTCCGCAGGGACATCTGGCCACCTCCGCGATGCCGCTATCCTGTCCGCTCGAGTTCACTGATGTTATCGACGTGTCCTGGCCTTTCCTGAAGCCAAAGACGATGACGGTAAATAAGCCTTTATCTATTTGATAAATATTATATTGAATATTGCACAAGTCGAAACTTAAATTCTGTATGTTACTAGAATTTTAACAATGTTATAAGAAATACCGAAAATTTCTATATTACGGCTTACGGCTCTATTAATTATGCAAAATGCCACTCCATCATCAAAAACTTTTTAAATAAAACTAATTTTAGTGCGAGAACATTATGTAGTAACTTAAAAGCAACGCGAGCCCTGATCACTTTTTAGCAAGGAAAATTCTCCACCTTAAATAGGTTGAATGGGTTAAACCCGCATAAATAATCCAAGACAATCAAATTAGAAACCTGATGTCAATCTAGAATACATCTAGCATCTAGAATACCTCAAGTGTTGCAATAAGGAAGAAACTCACCTCTTCTGTAATGGCCGCTGATTGAATTTGATGCAAACTTTCTCGTGTTTCTGACCGAACACGTCCGCCTTGTGAACGTCGGTGAACTGAGTCTTGATGCACTTCTGATGAGCCTTCCCGAACTCCTCGACAGAGTTCCCGTGCGGACATTGCTTCTTGCCGGAGTGGTTGATGACGTCGATGTACGAATCGGCTTCGCTGTACGACTGGTTGAGCTCCTGGCACTGGTTGCCGCCGGAAGGGAACAGTCCTCCGAATTTAGAGAGGTGCTCAGTGGAAAAAGCGTTAAGACGTTGCTGGGAATATGATTTGTGGTGGTTTCTGTTAGGGCAAAAGACGGAAGAAGAGTTAATTGTTAGACTAACGAAAGGTTTGCCCTCTGTCACGTTTATCTTGCCACAATATAAACAGTCATTCGAGCTGTTCTTTTAATAATGATCGCCTATTATCCAATATTATCAATGTTCGCCTATTGGTTCGACAAAATAATTTGGTACTTAGATAAAAAAACCATACTTTAAAAAAAGAAAATTGTTAAATCGAAGAAATCGGCTGACAAAGAAGAGTGATAATAGTACTGAAGTGTTTTGTTAATATATTACCTAACGTTTGGTTGGAGTAGCTACTACTAGTTGGAGTTTGGAGGTATAGCTTTCATTAAAATTGAAATAAGATTTTTAATTCGAAATCAGAGTGACTTCCAGTAAACACATGTTTTAAAGGAAATAATTTGTTATAATGAAATTGAATGTGATGATGAAAAAATTGCAAGCGATAAGAATATATATATTATGACGTAACAGAGAGCACAAAGCAGTTACACATATCGTAATACAAATAAAACTAAATGTGAATAAGTGACCATTTAATATTAAAAAAATACTATACATTCACTAATAATTAACAGGAATAAGCGTACATTATAACTATTATAAATAAAAAAAAGTAACATAAATAAATTCATAGTAAAAGAGAGTTTTGTCTACGCAAGATAATGAGTGACATGCTTTCGTTTGTGATGATGATGATGATGATGGTGTCTGAAACGCAACAGGGAAAACATAATTCTACCTTCCGTAGAAGCTTCAATGAAATTTAATTACATTAATGTGACCTACATAGAGAAACAGGTAGCAACGGTACGTCTAGCATAAAAACATACACATGCAGTTACGAGTATGAGTGCAAAATCTAGTTGTCATGGATGAAAAATGAAGAAGTAAAAAAGGGTGAAATTAAATCTGTACTAATATTATAAAGAGAGAAGATTTGTATGTTTGTTAATTAATAAACTCAAAAACTACTAGACCGATTTTGAAAATTCTTTCACCTATAAAAAGCTATATTATCAACGAGTAAAATAAGCTATATTTTATAAAGTTACGCGGACGAAGTCGCGTGCAACAGCTAGTAATGAATAAACTCAAAAGCTACTGGACTGATCTTATAAATTATTTCCCCTAATTATAACCAGCCCTGAGGTTAAAAATTAAACTAACCTATTCTTAAACAAAAACACTTCAAGTCACTAATTTAAACAAAAGACTGTGGACTAATTAAACTAAAGACAAAAAATGGTCATAAAGGATTATAGTCAATCAATTAATAAAATTAATATGATTTTCAGATCATACGAGTAAAGGCTAGTAACATTGACACTCATGAAGGCTCCAAAAGAAAATGTATATGCAGAACTCTTTACATAGTTTTGTGATCAGAGAAAAAAGATATAAAATAAAAAAAATTATGATAGCAATAAAAATGAGAGGCCTAATCAATTATACATACATTGTGAGTAAAAATGAAAGTTACTCGTATGTTATCAAAGGAAGAGCTAAGAATACAAAGTTGTATTCTACTTGTCTAATAAAAAATGTTGTAAAACTACTTTTGCGGCATTAAACTAAGAACAGTCGTTATTTATAATTGAAGTGGATAGAATTTTCAAGTCATAGTAGTACTAAAAAAATATATAGAATTGTAATTATAACGTGATATTAGACCTCAAAGTTATTTAGTGCAGTTTAAAAGTAAAATAGTCGTTCTATGGTGATAATTTGATTGGTAAAAGAAAGTATAATACTTAGTAAAATATTTCTTGTTAAAATAGCTTTTTGCCACGACTTCGTTTGTGCCTTTTTAACGTTAAAAAAAATTTCAGATATTTTTTTCTGAAAGGGCCTTTTGTCCTTTTCTGAATCCTTGTTAATGTGTATGCAAAATACTTTTGGTTGAGTAGTTAAGGCGTGAAAAGGTAACAAACAAACTCACTTTCGCATTTATAATATTCATTAACTAAGTTACCTATGTAAAATTTAATCGAAATCAGTTAAGTAGTTTTTGCTTGAAATGTCAACAAACATCCATACATCTATCCTCACAAACTCGCATTTGTAATATTAGCAGTAGTTCCTCATAAAGATAATATTTAATTAGACACTAAGCAGCAGAGGTAGGTTCGACTGACCTTCTGTTTCTCCTGAGACAGAGGATGCAGAGGGCAGTAGTGCAGGCTCCGAGGAACACCAGACAGCCCAGCGCCACCACACTGAGCTCGGCCGTGGACAGCCTGCGCCCACCTCGGGCCGCTGCGCGCCTCCCTGCGCCCACCTCCAGTACGGGCATGCCCAACAAACCGTGGCGCAGGTCCATCTCACGCTTCAGTAACGACCTGCACATTGCTCTTATTAGAATCACATCTAATAAGTTCCAATGATCAATTTTTTATATAATTTCGCCTATCTTGGAAATGGCTCTAACGATTTGGTTGAAACAGATAAGGTTTTGCCTTAATAAGTCTACCTGTGTAGTTGTATTTCTTGTAAAAACGCAATTTTACACCAAAAATAAGGTGTTTTATGACTACTTATTGAAGCGCCATCTCGTAAAGTAAAGTGGCACTTGTATTGTTGCCGATGGATTAGATGCCGCTATGGGAATTTATAAAGACTAAAATAAAATAAGTAGGTACCTTTGTAGTACTTCCATATCTATGATGGCGTTGGATAACGGATCCACTGCATAAATGTACATGTCAGTTCTGGAAAGAAAATTAACAGGATAATAAAAATTTGAACGCAGGCTGAAGTTAGCTGCGAGCGCAGTATGTGTGCGCAGGTACAGTCATTATTGCGTACCCACGGGTATGTAAAATTACATTCTGCGCACATGCATAGCCTCGTCGCTCTACTATTAATTTTTGTACAGGCGCTTAGTTTAGTTTTTTCGTTGAACCGTCAACGGACACGAATATATAGTAGGTAGTCTATAAAGAAATCAGTTGAGTCGTATCAGAATTGTAATAGTGGATTGGAGAAGTTTTCGAGTAATACGTGAGCGGTCGACGTGAAATTAATAAATTGGTTTTTGAATCGAAAAAGGAAACGGGACACGCGCGGCGTGAGTTTGAACCCGAGATTTGGTTAATTCCTTGTACCTATTTAGACAATCTGTGAGAGCGTAGTGACGGGAAGTTTTGCATCGGGAACCCAGGAGGTGCCAAGGAGGATCACGGTATTTCCCAAACTGTATTCCCGACTCCCAACCTATATATATATATTGCTTCCCTGCCGTGGGCCGTCTGTGCGACGGACGAGGTTCGAGGAACGAGGTCCCGACGACTAGGTAAGTAATTTTACTTATATCCTGGACTCTTGGCTGTTGGCCCGGGCTGATAGTTGAGTGTCCCCCCCCCCCTGATCCCGCGTAACGCGGACTTTGTCGTGGCCGCTGTTCTCCAAGAGAGAATTCCACTGCATTCCTGCTGGGAGGCCATCGGTTACGTACACACATATACAACGTATACACACATACACACATACCCACATATTGTATTACACTATGTTCAGAACCGCCAATAAAAATAATTATGCAAGAAATGAACTCACGCGAGTCCATCGCTAGCCGCTTTCATGTTGGTCTCTATCTTCCTAACCCTGACGTCGAAGCTAGTCAGGTTGGACAAACAGCGAGTCATGTTCTCCATCTCTCGCTCCACGTCCATCGGCTTCGCTCCCACGACCAGCACCAGTTGTTTGTTGTCGTCCAAAACGTATACCTGAACAACATTTTGGGTTTGCTTAATCGTTTCCTTCGACGCTCTTTTAAAAATTCGGATAAAGGCGTTAATTTATGATACAAGGTTCTGTGTCTTTAAAAGCCAATTCCTCTTGTTTCTTAAAAAATACATTTAATTTAAAAAAAAAACATCCGAACGTAGACTAAAATTATATAATAGAAATACCTTACTACAGTAGGGTTAAGAATAAGGGGAAAGGGATAGGAAAATGAGCTTTGGCATCCCTTACTTAATAATAATATTTGTTATAGTGTCATGTCAGTGTAGAACTTACGAAGACGTTGGCGATGGCGGACTTGCCGTCGTCGGCGCCTCTCTTGTCGGTGGCCTTCACGTCGAATCCAAACACGCGGCCCCCGTCACCTACCATCGACGCCACCACCCGCACACGGCCCGACTCCGCGTCGATGGCGAACCGCGATGACTGCTCGTTTATTATTTGGTAGCGGATATCCGCATTTATCCCCAAGTCTGCGTCCGTCGCCTGCCAACAAACGTTGTTGTCATTAAACGTAAAATGACGCCATTCACTCAATAGATCAACAAGTAGAATCTGTTGTGAAAGAAAACATACCTGCATGGTTCGAATTAAAACAAAGAAAATTGACTTGCCAATGTGTAGTGGGCTAGTGTGATAACCATATATTATTATGCCTAGCAATAGAACTGTACTGTTATCGATAGAGTATTGTCCATACATCCTCTATATATTGCCTAGCAGTGGATTGTACTATAAATAGATATTTATTAAATGTTTTCATTTTTTCATTATGATTCAGATTTCATCCGGATTCTCTTAAAATGTCTACGATATTTTCTATGGGTGGCGTCTACCAGAGGTCCTAGTTAAGTTCGATTAAATAAGTAAAATTTATTTAGTTTAGCTTTGTGAATTCATTTGGAGATTACAAAATGTTACCTGTAGCTGTAAAACTTGAAATCCGAATGGAGCTGTGGTCGGTATGGCTGTGACGAGCGGACGACCGACGGTGGGGAACCGCGGTGCGTTATCGTTGAGGTCTCGCACGCGGACGACGACTTTAACGTCAAACTTAGTCAGACCTTCGAGCGCATCTTCGCCCACTGGGAAAACCATGTGCGGTAGCTGCCTACTCGACTTCTGGCGCTCAGCTCGCACGATCAATTCGTACTGCGCTCGCATCTCGCGGTCTGGACTTCGTATCAAGTACAATGTACCGTTCCGAGGATCGACCACGAAAGTCCTCCTCGCGTCCGAGTCGTTGTTGTTCAGAATAGAGTATTTCATTTTAAAGTTCTCGTAGTATTCCGTCAAATTGAGGGTGACAAGTTCGACGGGCGTGTGCGCATTTTCATCGATCTCCAACTCGTAGTAACGAGATATGAATACAGGTTTATCGGAGACCTCTGCCTCGTCGGGAACATCGGTGACTGTCAGCATCAGTACGGCCGTGGAGCTGAGGCTTGGCGACCCCAAATCGGACGCCACAACAGTCACGTTATAGGCCGATTGTCGTTCGTAATCGAGCCGACCCGTAGTCGTGATGATTCCTTCCTTGGAGTCTATCGTGAAAAGGTTCAGCTGGTTTTTGCGCTGCGGCATACTATACAGTATGAGACCGTTTCCATTGCCGATGAAATCCGAATCGTTGGCGTACACCCTAGTGACTGTGGTCCCAACGGGCGCGTTCTCTTCCAGAGTCGCCCTATAAACTGGTATCATCATGACAGATTCGAAATTATGATTAGACAATTCGCCAGCCTCCGGATGTTTCCACTCCAACGTTTCATCATAAGCGAAAAATTTCGGAGCATTGTCGTTCACGTCCAAAACCTGAATCTCGACGCTGACCGACGACGACAGCTTCTTCTCGTTGCCATTATCTTTCGCCACCACCGTTATAATGTATTTGTCTTCTTTTTCTCTATCCAATTCACCGTTAACACTGAAAACACCGCTCAAGGGAGATATTTCAAACGGAATGTCTCTACTGGTAGGTTCGATTCGGTATGTGAGATTCGCATTTTGACCAAAGTCGTCATCGGTAGCGTCCACCTTACCCAGCACTCTTCTCGTATATTGGGCTTCCTCCACGTTGAATGTGTACCATGACTTTTTAAACACAGGATAATGATCGTTAATATCTTTGATGAAGAATCTAATCGAAATGTTATCGCTCAATCCCTCTCCGTCTAAAGCTGATATATTCAGTCTAAATTCCGATTCTGGTGGCAAAGTCCTCGCAACGATGAGATGACCGTGCCTCTCGTTGATTACGAAGTACCTTTTGATGTGCATTTTATCCGCTGACACTGCATAGGGTGGCATAAAAACCTCAGAAATGAACTCGTATCGTATCTGTCCATTTGAGCCACTGTCCATATCGACAGCGTTCAATTTTAAAATTGTCGAACCGATTGCAACATTTTCTGCCACTGAAAATAACGGTCCTAAAGTTTTTGACAAAATAGCAAACTTGTTTTTTGGTTTCATTTCCACTTTGTTTACGGCATTGGTTAAATTATTTTTTGTCTCACAATATATTTTCGTATATTTGTCCCCATCAACTTCCAGTAAATCTACATTTTCCCCAAACGGTATAATGATCTGGTTAAATTTGGGCTCATTATCATTTTCATCGAGAACATTTACTGTAAACTTAGCTTCCGATTTTAAACCTCCCGTATCTCTTGCAACAATTTTCAATAAGTAGATATTTCTATCCTCTCTATCCAGTTCGCTACCCACAAAATTCACCACACCAGTGTTTTCATCGACATTAAATAATTCATGTCCATCACCAAAGAGCGTATACGTAAAGATAGAATTTTGCCCTGCGTCGGCATCTTTGGCCTTTATTTTATTCGTCATTTTAACTTCCGTTCCTTTTTTGGAATTTTCAGCAATAAATCCTTCGTACATCGGTAGTTCGAATACAGGCGGATTGTCGTTTTCGTCACCTACGTGTATTGTGACTTGATAAATTCCAGCACCAGATATCATGCCTTTATTAAATTCTGCGATAACCGTCATCCTATAAATATCTCGCTTTTCTCTGTCTAATGGTTTCTGAGTATAAATCGTCCCATCTCGCCCTGTAATAAAAGAACCATTACATTTATTTACTTATTGAGGACATACTTTTTTATATGATTTTTATGTCAATTTTCTTACCGATCGCTATATCGTCAGTCACATCTTGCTGATTAGCGATTAAGAAGCGAATATTTTCGGTTACATTTGAAGCCAAAGTGCTGATATTTAGATGAAATATTTGTCCAATATTTGCTCCGGCGACGTTTTCCTTGACTCGAAACACAAGCGGCGAATGAGCCCCCCTAAAAGTAAAAATAATGTTACCGTGAATTGAAACTTTCAGACGAACGTTGTGAAGTGAAAAAAGTATTACTTCAATAGTACACCTCTCTCGTCGTTAACGTCCACCACGTGGACGGCCGTGTTCGTTGTGATGGTTACATTGACACGTTCGTCAGAAGCGACCGCTTCAAACTCGTAAAGTGGCCGATTGTACTTCGAAAGCTCATCTATCACTGTGATCACACCCGACCTTTCTTCCACCGCGAACGGGACTGCAACACAATGACGCCAACGCTTCTTTAATAAACGCGAGCATCTTAACTCATAATTATAGTTAGTTGTTATAGTACTTAAAAAAGCTATCTTTAAAAACGTCTCACTACGAGTATTTTATCTTTGTAACACACACAGATCCTTTAAGTATGGGATGCCAGTGCCCATTTCCCTAATCATCCATTAATCCTGCTTTGGTCGACAGAGCAGTTGCAAGCACTTGTGGCGTTACTTATGTTATAAGCGACAGTAGTCACCTACCATCAAGTGGACCATCAGCCTGTCTGGCTATCTTGACATTAAAAGTACCAATTTTCTTTAAAGTGAAAGAACTAAATGCAATCATGGTTAAAATTTAAAACAAATTAGCCATAAGTTGGTGACTAAAAATTAGCATCCAAACTGTTTTTGTTGTAATGTTTGAAATCATACCCCCTTCTTCATAGCCGTGCAGTAAATCATAGACAACGTCGCTTTTCTCCATAGCATCGTTGATTCTAATTTGTCCAATACTCGTACCTATACCAACGTTTGATCCAACCCAAAACTCGTACGGAGACCCAATAAAATCAGGCTTGTCTGATTTGGCGCCTGGAAATAAAACTTTATAATGTTTTAACGTCATTTTTTTCTGACCTATAGTCAATTTTTTATGTATATCGGTAGATATTTATTTCTGCAAAATATGATTAAAGTACATATTAGGTATATTTCGTTTTTAATTGTTCTGTACTTTGGAAGAAGTAATATGCATGCCAATTAATATCAATGAAAACCTTTTATGGATCCAGAGACGTCTATGGAAATGACGGCCAACGAGAATCGCCTTTCGCTGGGGTTGGTCGGTTGGTCGGAGGCCTCGATGAAGAGGGCGTGCCGCCCTTCTACCAGAGGCGACTCCGCGAGACTGATCGTCCCGGTCTTTGCGTCCACTTGGAACGGTGACGTTATGGTCAGATTACTCGTCCGCTGGACGTCATACAACACCATTCCATTCCTTCCCAAATCCGGATCTACCGCTTTCACCTTCCCAATGAAACTTCCCACTTTCGCGTTGGATTTTATTGTGAATTCGTAAAGATTACTCGGAATAAAAACTGGATTGTTATCGTTGGCATCGAGTAGTGTCACTTCAACGTTGACGTAAGACATCAACTGATGCAAGTCTTCGATGTACTCGATATTATCGCTCTTAGTCCCTATTTTATCCGGAAACACGTAAGTGGTCTTGTCGTTGATAGATTGGTTCTTCGTTGTCGTTGGGTTTCTGCGCCATTTCGCCAGCCGTTGTTTATCGAGAAACGTGCCGACGACACTAGGATTCTTCTCCTTGGCGTAAACTTTCATTTTCAAAGAAGAATGTTGTTCTCTATCCAGAACGGTCTGAAAATTGACGAGATTTCACTATTAGGCACGATGCAGTCATTCATAAATGTTTTAAAAGTCATTTTTATTCACAAGTCGACAGGGAGGCTAATGGTCCACTTGACGGTAGGTGGCTACTGTCGCCTATTAAACAACTCCACACATACTGTAAGTGCGCTGCCGACTTTAGTAGGTTTAGAGAAAATTAGCTCCATAGCTCACTAAGCGACCTTGAACATTTCGGCACAAATTAAGGTAATCAAAAGTATGATTCCAAACCCATAGATACATAAGTACAACTATGACCCCAATGTCCGAATATATGAGAGTCAGTCGCTAGAATCTAACAACAAACGGAAGACTTTCTGCGAGTTAGATTCCTCATATGAACGGATGATCATAATTAAACGTATGAAGGAACCGACCAAATCATAATTTATTTATTTTTCAATTATGAGTATAATTAAATCTATACTGTACTATCTTAATACAGTATTTTCCCTCTGAAAGTATCTAAAGTTCTTAACTATTTAAGAATTCATAATGATGACTTATCAATACCTGGTTTCGCACAGTGAGCCATCCGGTCCGAAGGTCTATGGAGAAAGCTCCCTTAGGGTCGTTGAGTTGATACGTGAATTCTCCGTTGTCTCCTTGGTCTTTATCTGTCGCCATTACTTGTAACACACTGAATCCTGAAAACACAATTCAGCTCACATCAATACTGATTAACAGTCATTTCAAACCTAAGTGTACATTAATGAGATTAGCCTTATTTTATTATTAACTTTAAATATACAGGGTGTGGCCTGTAATAGGAGCAAAAAATTAAAATGTAGACCCTTTAACTAACCGGTAATTAATTCCGAATGCTCTAAATTAATTAAAATGAAAAACTAATTTACCGTTATTTCCTAACAAAATTAATAGAGCCAGCAATGTACTGCAGACATCATGTGTCTAGCCGGCGTACTTGACAGTGACATTTACTATCGTTTTCACGTATTAGAAAATCTAGTAGGTAAATACATCAATATTGCTTATTTAACGTATGCACTTATTAATTAAATAGTCACTTCTTTTAACATTACGTAACAGGTTACAACTTTAATAATGGGCGTGAACTAGCGAAAAATCGAAATGAGTAAAACGCTATAAAGCAACTTCAAACTATTTATTAAACAGTTCCAACAAAAACAGTGCACTAATCATTAATAATAATTATTTTTATCTCACGGGTAACCTCTTAAACACTCAACTTGCACTTTAAACAATTTGTATGGATGTTTGTTTAGCAAGAACACGACTACGATCGTACGACTTGTTCCTTGTTTGACACCACTCCGACACAACACGTACTGAGGACAGTCTTGTCGAAACGAACGAAGAATTTAGGTGTTACTCTGACTGAACACCCACACTCCACAATCAGAACCGCATTGGTGACACCACATTCGTTGTTTTAAGATGACAACAACGGGGCTATTTACCTGCCCGGAAGATAGGTACTCGTTGTTAGTAGTTAACTTAACACAAAGCTCGGTTTACTTTTGCTCTTGTTGTATCATGTACATATTTAACTAATATTAATATTGTAACTTGTTTAATTATTGCAAATTGGAAAATTTTGGTTTACAATATTAACGTAAATTGTCATTACATTGTTATAATAGAGTAGGTACACTATTACTAAAAAGTTTGCATTTACATGGTTTATGGTTTGTAAGATACATAATATGTAGACAATAAATAATTGACTTTGTGCGGAATAAAAACCGACTTGAAATGAAATGAAATGCTCTATTCGCGTTACCTCTAGCTTCTCCATAAAGTAATATCATATCGCATAATGCGGGAGCGTCGTAGGGAATTCGTGCCATTTTAAATCAGTGACGGCCATTGATTGTCAAGTCACATTATTGCCAAAGACAAAGTCAAAATAAAATAACAAGATCAGATCAATAAAAAGAGGTTAGAAAGCGTGAATTGTAAATATCTTGACTTTTGCTGTCAAAATCAAATAAATTTGCTGTCAAAAGCAAACGTGCTAACAAAGAAACACGGAATACCGCTCTCATGATATTTGTAGTTTCTAATGCGTGAGGTTAAGAACTAGTTTCGATTGATGGATTGTTAAGTAGATACTATCTTATTAAGAAACATCGTCCCCCGTACCAAGCAATGTCCAGTACCAAGATAACTAAGGATCGATAACCGACAATTAAGCGATCATGAAATTCATTGATTATGTATTGTAACTTTGAAAGGCCATATCTCTGAGTTTAAAAACTTTATAGCATTAAGATAAGGTCAAGGTAACTACGTATACTCTGTATAATCAGCGTTTAAATTTATTGCCCCTATTACAGGCCACACCCTGTATATTAAAGTTTACGTTTAGTAGTTATTAATTAATGTGTATACAAACCGTTAGGCAAATTCTCCACAATACTGATGTTGTAGAAGTCGACCTCAAACTCAGGCAGGTTGTCATTTAGGTCCAAGATTTCCACTTCCACCCGAGCCTGGGCAGTCTTCAGAGGGTTGTCGAGCTGTGAAGCTTGAATCTGCAGCATGAAGGTGTTACCGGACAACGCTGCTTCAGCGTCGAGATCAATCTCCTGCTCCAGGAAGAGAGTCCCGTTTTGGGGATGGAGAGAGAAAAGTTTGCGGTCGTTCCCCGCTATGAGGTCGTACCGCAGCAAGGCGTTGACTCCCGTGTCTTGGTCAACGGCGGATATCGCTTCAGGAAAAGCGAGCGCTTGGTGAATGCGTTTTCCCTGTAACATTATTAATAGGTTTATTGTTAGGAATTAGATTGAAGCGAACCTGTATGCTGCTCGTGATTGTTTAGGTGTCAAGAGAACTTCAGAATCGTGGAAATATTGTCTTTACTGACGTAGCAAATGGCATGCCAGAGAGAAGTTTTACAATGAAAGACCAAGATACATCAAGGAAACTGCTTAGATTAATTTAATATAAAAGTAAGTTATTAGATTTCAGCCACTTTGATGTAGATCCGAAGTATGATAAATATTATTATATTATTATTATTATAAAAATTATGTGCATTATTACTGCATGCCTTCAGAGTCAGCCGCAATCTCTCAATATTAACATCTTACCTTTGAGTTTCTTACTATCCTAAGAAAATATTCAAGTCAATGCCGATATGATATTTCCTACTTATATTGCCACATTATTCTAAAAGATATGTTCTCACGAAAGAAACAAGAACATGTTTCTCACGAAGTGTGCAAAATACTACAAAGAATAAAATAATGCAAACACTTACGAGTAATGGATAGAACTCTGATATCTGAGTCTTGTAGACGGCGAGGCTGAATTTCGGCGGGAGGTCATCGTTGTCCTGTACCGTGATGTGAACACTCGCGTTGGTACTGCGAGGAGGAGAGCCTCGATCCTGTCCAAAAAGGAAATCGAAATTTAAATTTAATTATGTACTTAATATAGAATTTGACTATCAAATTTTTTCAATTCGGTAAAAATTTTATTCAAGAAAACATTACAATTGATTAAATGCATAATATATTATCTGATAGTGATACAGTGCTTAGTTTGCTTTACCACAATTATAATTATGTAAAACACAAATATCCAAGATCAACATAGGGATATAAGTCGCATTTAAAGTTAAGATACTTAAGACTAAAACTTACAGAAGCAGTAATAACTAGTGTAAATTCCTTATCCCCTTTGTCGTAGTCCAAAGGTTTTTTCAAAACGAGAGCCGGCTTGTGGGAGCTCTCAAGCGCGAAGTGCCCTTCGCTGTCTCCTGCGCTAATCGTGTACTGCACATCGGAATTGGGAGTGTTGGGCTTGTCGCGATCAAACGCATGGATGCCTTTAAATATTGTCAGACCTGAAACCAAAAGGCTGTGAGGTTACAACTTTTCTTGGGCACCAATTCGTCGAGACTTTGTATCTTTAATTATTTATGTTGATCAATAGTAAATTATTAATTAATACAATTTTATTGTTATTAATGCTAATTTTAATTTTATCTCTGTGAAATCTACATCATCACATCAGTCATTACATTCGGGACTCCTAAAGTTTATGATTTTTTGGTGTTAACATGTTCTATGCGTTCTGATTCTGATGCGAAACATCTGCTTTTTAATATTCCTATGCGCCGTTGACCATATGATATTTGCTCGGTACTATTAATAAATGTTGCCTTCTAAGAAAACGTACCTGTCGGCGTCAACTCGTCCACAGAGACGTGATAGGGAGTATTCTGGAACACCGGCGCATTATCGTTCACATCTTCCACATAAACTGTTACCGACAAATATGCTGATATCTGTAAAGGATAAACCATAAAAAAGTATTATACCTAGTATACTAGCACGAGAGGATTATTAAAGAGGATTACGAGAGGTTTTATTGAAGAAGAAACTTCAGTAAAAACATTTCCTTATACTCTTTTGACTATGATGACTATGGGATTTGAGCGTGGTATCTACTTTAATGTAAAAAAACGAACGTGCTATAAACTTACTACCTGTAAGAAAAGCAAACTAAAGAAAGTGCCAAGTACACATTACGATAGTGATTTCTTTCAATATCTTCAATGGGAAAAGCTAACAAATAGTTTAGGGGCAAGGCCAACGATGAATAGCCAGCAATTCAAGGTCACATGACACTCCAGAAAGGGGCAACCCGGAAAAGCCCGGAATGTTTTTTATTACAATATCATATAATGATATTATATATACTAAAATCATTGTTTGTCTGTGTGTTTGTGGTAATCTTAGAAACGGCTTAACCGATTTGAATGTGATTTGTTGTCCCGTCTTTCAAGTCGCGGGCACTAGCTTATTGCAATAAGTATAATTATTAAAGCTATTTACCATCAAGTAGACAAGTACCAAGTAGGGGGGGTTCTGCCTCCCCCCCTCCCCCTTTTCTAATAAAATAAATTATCATTTTGAGAAATTTTTCCTGTCTAGTTTTGGGGTATAAAATAGCAGGTTTGTAAAGTAAAAAAATATATAAATATTTGGTATTAATATAACGATGAAGTTCAATGACTGCCACAAAAGGTGTAATTTCACTTTAACAGCTGCGATCGTAAAAAGCAGATCTCTTTTTATGTTTCTCCAACTGAGGATAAAAACCTTTAAATGTGTACCGCGTATCTTTGGGCTTATATTATTCGATCGTGGCAATGAATCACTGGAAAGGACAATGATTTCGTTGCTTTTCGATTGAAACTGTTGCTAATTTTTATATCTATTTTTGACGTCACTCACCAAGTCATCTCCGGTGTCGAAGTCGCAGCCGAGCCTAAACTTGACGACATTCTGTGGCGTGTCACTGTCGACCAACGCATCGACACTCTGCGCCAGCACTACCGACACGTGGGTCCTGTTCAAGTCTCTGTATGTGAATAGGTGAGCGTCCTCTTCTTTGTCCACCGGTTGGAGACTCAGGTTTTTTCTGAAACATAATAATTATTATGCCTATAGTAGGATGGTAGGGTAAAGCAGGGAACTAACTAGGACCTAGGAAGGTATATGCAAGATTTTGTAAAAAAAACAAAAAGTGATTTTAGCCAGTGACGTTATACTCGTTGACCAAAATGTTATCTATTTTATGTATTTTATCAATAATATTTAACTCTTTGATTATTTTCTTGAACTTCACACTTTTATTTTATTTTCTTTAAACACATGAATAAGCTAATTCCTCGATCAATATTGCTTTTTAATGTTGATTAATAATAATTTTAAAATCTAATCTTAATAGTTACCTATATAATATAATTATCTACACATAATCACTACATATTATTATAAAATTTGTTTTATAAAATATGCCCTCCGCCGCGTCTGTCTGTCTGTCTGTTCGCGATAAACTCAAAAACTACTGCACCGATTTTCATGCTGTTTTTACCAATGGATAGAGTGGTTCTCGAGGGAGGTTTTAGTATATTAATTTACAAAGTTACGCGGGCGAAGTCGCGGGCAGATAGTATAATATAAAGCATAAGTCCCTTTGGCAGGGTCCCAAGCATGCTGGCTGCATTACCTCGTTGTATGGCAATACTAATCTGTTGACCGAGGTGTCGACCAAACGTTTTGTTTGATAAGATGATAATGTATTTATATGTGTGAACAGCGCCATCTTTAGCAATTTCTAGAAACTGATTCGACCTTAGAAGCTTAGGAGCTTAGACTTTAATGTGATGACCAAGTGAGTGAATTAGTTTATGAAAGTGACTCTAGATGTCACCAGCTAACTTCATAAGCAGAAAATTAAGAAAAATTAATGGTTTCCGTTATCTGTATGGCTTTTTCATCGTTTTCATTCTATTAATTCTAAAGACTGATACATAGACTAAAAATTGGTCTCGCTTCACTCTACAAGACAAAGCAGTCGTAATTGTCAAACGCGAAAAAAATTATACGCCAAAGTTGGCGTACCGGAGCTAGTCACCACCCAGTCACACTGCAAGCTGTCTGTCATGTGTACATGCCGAATGTTTTATTAAATTTTGGGCATAATTCAAACTAAAATGCCGGGGTGCGTAGTGAAACTGTGTAAAAAAATACCACAAAAAATAAGAAGAACACTGGGATCACATACCATCAGTAAGTATCGTATAATTTCGAAATTTCAACATAAAATAATATGAACCCAAAACGCCATTCAGTGTTGCCGCGTATACAAGAATCAATTTCCCCATGGTTGAGATTTTTATAATGTGAATTTATTGTTTTTATTTTATTTTATTATATAACATATTTCATTTATCTAACCTAGTTATTGGGAATTATTTAGAATCGTGTGGGAAGATTTTAGGGTATTTAAAGGTTAAATTAGTTAGAAATGGATGTTAATTTTATAAAAATATAGTTTTTATTGAAAGGAAATGAGTCTACAATTAATTTAATAATATTTTAGAACATAACCTAAAAGTGTTTACAATACAAATAAATATGCAGGTTTGTTGCAACTATCAGCATCAGCATCACTTAAAAACATTATTACAACACACATATTCAGTACAACACATAAATTTTCACTGTTTAAAACTGTTTTCATTTATTTAATTTTGTTGTATCTACTTTTTACATACGTGTTTACTTCAAGTTTAATCTTCAACCACAGAGCCAATGAGCCACAGAGTCATAAACATTACGGAACCTAACCTATTTGTTTTCATCCAGTACAAATGTCTTGTACCTACAACATGTATGTAAATATTGATGTACTATACAAACAATTTGAGGTCATGTTTTAAAATCTATATAAAATTAATTGTCAATGAATTTCCTCCATAAAAACAATATTTTTATAAAACTAACATCTATTGTTAAATAATCTCACTTCCAAACACTTTATAAGCCTTCTATATTACTGGTATGTACATATTTCTTTGTATTGTAAACAATTTTAGGTTATGTTCTAAAATCTTATTAAATAGGCCAGTGAATATAGACATTTAACTTTGCACTATCCTACCGATTCAATTTTTTTTTCTATATGGTTTAGGATCACTTACTGAATATAAAATCACAAAATGCTGACAGATTCCGGTGACAGCACAGGCGCCATCTTGAAAAAACGTTTCTGGCCGATATCTCGGAAACTATGCACTTTAGGGCAAAAGTGATAGAGACCATTATTGTAGAGAATACTATTTCGCATCTTTTATTTGTTACGCATTTTTTTGTAAAACTCACCGCTTACGTTTTATGGCTCATTTAATTAACACATTTTTCTATCTCTGCCGATAACTCTTATAATATTGGATTAATCAATAAAATGCATTAATCCATTTTTAAAGATCAATCTATTCCCCACAACTTTTATTTAAAACTTTTTTTTTTAATGTCCATAGTTTTCGAGCTATAGGACGTTAAATGTATCTTTAAAAATGGATTGATGCATTTTATTGATTAATCCAATATTATAAGAGTTATCGGCCGAGGTAGAAAAATGTGTTAATTAAATGAGCCATAAAACGTAAGCGGTGAGTTTTACAAAAAAATGCGTAACAAATAAAAGATGCGAAATAGTATTCTCTACAATAATGGTCTCTATCACTTTTGCCCTAAAGTGCATAGTTTCCGAGATATCGGCCAGAAACGTTTTTTCAAGATGGCCCTATGCTGTCACCGGAATCTGTCAGCATTTTGTGATTTTACACTCAGTACGTGATCCTAAACCTTATAGAAAAAAAAATTGGATCGGTAGGATAGTGCAAAGTTGACCAAAAAAAACGACTATATTCACTGTACTATAAATTAATTGTAGACTGATTTCCTTTCCATAAAAACTATATTTTTATGAAATTAACATCCATTTCTAACTAATTTAACCTTCAAATACCCTAAAATCTTCCCACACGATTCTAAAGCCAACCCTTATTAACCCTTATTTTTAATAATAACTTGTAAATATTACATGTAAATAAAAAAAAACTATTAAAAATGAGGCCTAATCATTGATATAATACATATTTTCCATTTTTCTATATATAAATATATTTATACATTCCGTTTTAATTTATTGTTCATTTTTAAGTATTTTCTGAGCTATATTTATAACTTAATTAACTAATAGACCACAGCATAAAATATTTTTCCCATTAACTCGGGTAACAGTTAGCAGCTGGTAACACAATTCTTCACGCACACTAGTTCACAATGTCAACTGACAAATGTTGCTTATTCACACTAGAATAAAAAACGGCCGCATTTACGGAGCTGTCGTTGTTGTATAGTCCTCTATCTAGTCTAGCGTAGCGAGCGAGACCAATACAAAATCATTGGACTGATATTTGTATTTGAAAACTATGGAGCTTATCCTCATTACAAATCGAAGTAGGTATCCTACTTTGTTTGTGCTGGGAATGGAATTTATGCGGTCGCCTCATACATTTTTAAATAGTTGAGAGGAAAAACATAATAATTGTGAAAAAATAAAAAAATAAAATAAAATGTCAAAAGGTTGAAATAAATACTTATGATAACCAGGAAATTATTTAAACAATTTTTTTTACACTTTTTATTTAGATTAGATATAAAAGTATCTTCCTAGTTCAGAATAATTTTATAGTGTATCATAACTAAGGTATTTACCAAGACTTGACAGACATGTAAATTACCGTTACAATGATTTGCGGTTTCTCATTCTAAAGTCGATAACTTGACTATAATAATAATATAATATAATAATGATCATACCAGATTTGTTAGTTCCTGTCACCGCGTTACATAATCAAGTAAGTAGGTAATGAGATACACAGATACACAGACACAAAACCTATTACATTCTAAAATGTCATCGATGTCAAGCGGCGTTTGATGACACCTAATACTCCAAAGACATCCTTTCTAATTTGCGTAGGAAATCATAATATGTATCTATAGAATTTTTAATATATACCTACATACCTACATTTATTTATTAAAACGTGTGAAAAATAAAATTAGTACGTAACTCTTGGCCACGTACTATTTTACTATTACTAACGTAGGTATTAACGTACTAATTAGTGCTTTTTTTAAAGTTTAATAATATGGCGTAGTTCTCTTACTAGCGCTTTGTCGCTTGTTAGTTGCTACCTTACCTTACAAAAATTAAACATGGTACATTTTGGGAATAGTAAATATTTAAATCAAAATGTCCACAAATATAAAATTAAAGTGGGACTTTTTGGGAACTATAAATATATTTAATTTTTAAATTCTTAAAATGTCACAATTGTGATATTTGTTGTTAATAGTAAAGAATACTCCGTTTCAAATTTTTTTTCTGCAAATTATAAATGTACACAAACCTTCCTCTTCGATGTTTCCATTAGTGAAAACCGTATCGGAATCTGTTGTGTATTTTACAAGAAGTTAGCGAAGATAAAGACAGATGCGGACTTATGTAAAGACTAGCTGACCCGGCAAACGTTGGTTTGCGAAAAAAATAAAAAATAAATTTTTGGGGTGGACCACTCTTAACATTTAGGGGTATAAAAAATATATGTTGGCCGATTCTAAGACCTACCCGATAAGCACACAAAATTTCATCAAAATCGTTCCAGCCGTTTCGGAGGAGTTTGGCAACAAACACCGCGACACGAGAATTTTATATATTAGAAGATAGAAATAGATATGTTTCTATCGCCACGACCTGCAATAAATCATCCCCAAACAAGTAGAGCAACATTTGAGAGTGCATTTTATGTAAGCAAAAGCATTTTACATAATGAATTTAATGTCTGACGCCTAGTTCCGGTGTTACGAGCATGGGAATAGCGAATTCACATAATTACAACAATAATTATGATTAGTTATTATGCAATTATAACACTTCTTCGTCACATTTCACACTTAATTGTCACTTATGAATTTTTAATGTTAAAATTAAAACAAAATTAGGTTTATTGGTTAAGTAATATATGTTTAAAGTTTAGCGTGTGAAATCGTAAGCAGTAACATAAATTAATGTAATATAGGCGACACGTTTGGTCTAGTGGCTAGTAACCCTAGCTGTTAACCAAGCGGTCGCGGGTTCGAATCCCGCTAGGGGCAAATGTTTAGAATGTGTTAACATTTACCTTTGTACCTGAGTCATGAATATTTTGTATTTATAATATGTATGTATTTACAAAAAAAAAGTAATGTAGGTATTTAGTATATCAACTGTCTGGTATCCGTAATACAAGCATTAAGTTGCTTACTTTGGAGCTAGATGACACTGTGTGGAATGTGTGAATATAAAAAAAAAATAACTTTATAATATTACTAGCTTCTGCTGCCGACTTCATCCGACTATCTTTATAAATATTATTCTTTATTTCAAGGTGGAACCAAATTCAAACAAAACCAAAACTTCGGTTGCGGTAGCGCGAACGAACATCGTGACATGTGATTTTTATGTATTAAGAAACTTTAAGACTGACCTTGTAAATTTGGGACATGTGAAAAATTTCAATACAATTGAGGAAAAACAAAATTAAAACAATACTTAAACATTAAAACCTTAAGATTTAGGATGATACAGAAACTATACAAATTACTAGCTGTTACACGTGACTTCGTCCGCGTAACTTTATAAAATATAGCCTATGTTACTCCGTGATAACGTAGCTTTTTATAGGTAAAAGAATTTTTTTAATCGGTCCAGTAGTTTCGGAGCCTATTCAATTCAAACAAACAAACAATCAAATCTTTCCTCTTTATAATAGTAGTATAGAATATAGATAAATACTAATTAATATAGATGTCCTATCACAAAAAGAAAACAATATGAAACTTTAATCCCTGCACCGTTCCCACGCAGTTGCGACATCTGAATCCTAACTGGACTAACGCTCGGACAGTTCACAAGATAATCAAGATAAAACAGACATTATTTTAAATGAAATAAGATCAGCGCGGATGGCAGATATATATTTGTTCTTGAAAGTAGGACACAGTTTTGTAATGGACTCATTGTTAGTTCGTGACACGAAGGAATTGTGTCCAGAATTATCTGCGGCCTTCGTATTGTCTTTGCTTTTTAATCCTTGCTTAGAAATGTTAACGCTTAAGTATTTGGTTGTCATTATTCCATCGTAACTGTCTTCATCATTTTTTTGGAGTTCACTCCTTAAGAGTTGATTTGCATATAATATACCTATACATATAAGCCCATATGTCGGAGCTGATCAATGTTCAATCATGTTATAATAAGGTCGACAGATAGGCTAACAATCCACTTTAATGCACTTGACGGTCGCCTGTAACACTTAACTGCCTATAATTAGCGTGAACTGACGACTAATAGTAGGATTAAGGATAGGGCTTAAGTGGGATGAGGAACTGCGAAAAGCACTAATGCGCTGCTTCTACTAAAAATAACTATCAAAGCAAATTAATTTTCTAAAAACATGAACCGAATTCAATGATATTAATTTTGTACATAGTTTAAATCCTAAAAGGGTATGCCATTTTTAAATGTTCACATCGACAACTAAATAAGTTAATAAACATAGACAGCTTATAATTAATAAATACACACCTCGGATGAACTTCAACTTTTAGGACCTCGTCTCCAACTTTTAGATTTTCTGGAATCCTTACGAACTTGAGGTATTCTCCAACAGGGTAGAAATTACAACCTGTAACAAAAACACCAAGTATATAATAGAAAAATAGATAGAAAAATATTTCTTACCGAGATCTTAAAAGATGGAAAGATGAAACACAATCAATCATTTTTATCTGATAAAGTCGTTGATCTGAAGCAATATTATGGCCAATAATAAATTGCGCGCTCGCGATACAATAAACTCTCTAACACTCCATAAATACCTATAATAATGCACCAGCAAAAAGCTTTACATGCGTCCAAGACAATGAAGCAAAAATTCTCCCATCTCGATACAATCCAGTACATAATAGGGCCAAATTATTCACTGTTTCGAAATGTCGAATTCTCACAAAATAGAGCCCATTCAATAAAAGGTGCTATTCTCTTGTCAGATCAACGAGAAAATATCGGTTTAGATGTTTGAATAGCTTGAGAAAAACCATTAAGCGTCGTAATTGATATCATTATACACGTAAGGCTACGGTTTTCGCACTACGATGCGTTATCAACACGATAATATTGTAAATTGCTGCTTGTGTGGTCCCGTATACAAATTGCGTTTTTTTGCTATTACATATTTTGATAATACCTACATTTTCACAGGTAGACTCATGGTCCACTTGATGGTATTGTCTAGAGACGCCTATAAATAGAAGCAACATTAGAGGAAAAGAAAGTGCACAGCAAATCCTGCTGAGATGAGTTCGATAGAGTAAAATTCGCACTAGGCCCTCTGATGTTATTTCATAAGAAGTTGGTAATTGTCACCAGTCGATAGTTTATGTAGGATACTCAACCACTGACCACTGACTGAGGCTCATTTCTTTGACGATTGATTCTTGACTGAGCTCTCTTCTTTGACGATGTAAAGGACTAGGTATAACTTTTTTGTCGGGCGTTTTCATTGTATCGTGGATGGCCAAAAAATGTACCAATGGTAAGTAACCGCTTGTATCAACACTGCTAAAGATATTTGCTTATGACTAAAACTTATCAATAGATGGCGCCAGTACAGAAGTGACCAATGGCTATATTTACTGCATATAGTTCCACAGCGAATCTGCGTCAAATTAGAATTAGTGACAGCCGTTTTTCACAGCATCGCCAATTAAATCTACTACTAAAGAATCGATTGTAGTAAGTGCTCATAATACGAAAAATCAAAGATTTACTTTCTAGATTTACGTGGAATAATTGGAATAATCTAGAAAGTTAATTTACTTACTTTTACTTGTTTATTTATAACCACTGATTAACAAACCTAATGTCAATAGTGATTCATTTAGTTTAATGGCGTTACACGTAGGTAGTAAATGCATTAGCAAATGTAATGGAGTAAGAATCAATGAAGTATTGGTTCTAGTTTTTATATGCTACTCTCATTAAACGCGAGAAAACGGTTAGAACCCTTTAGTTTAAGAAGGGATGTAGCCTCTCTTTGTGTGTTCTACCCTAGTTCTACCGGCTGTACAATGGTGAGTACTCTGATGAGTTATTCCAACTAATGCCTACCCCAAGTTTTTACCACCGTACTGTGCGTCATAGATGCGGAGTTTATCCGCATTACTTGGCATTCCCCAATATGAAAACCTGGCTAAGAAGAAAAAAAGATTCAGATCAAATGAAGATGTTATCGCGTAAACAGAAGCGTATTTTGCAAAGTTTGAAATATCTTATTTTGAAATATGAAATCTTGGCATAATCTTGAATTTACAGATTAGTTTGTTACCCAATAAACAAATATGGCTTTAACTTCCTCGTTGATTTCCATCACTCCCCTTGACGAATCGTCAGCTAATGTCAACATCGGTTATGGTAAATTTTCCCATCGGCAACCATCTGGCGATTTCTCAACGTCAACGCTTGAGTGGAAACTGATGGCTAGATGACGAATTTGAACCATGAAATCGGCAATTTCTAGCAAAATATGTGAAATTTTGTTTGTAATAAAGTCTATTGCAAGCACCGTTTCTGCATAACACTAGTTTTGTAGGTACATAACTTTAACGTGGGTATTTTTAAGTTATCACAAACATATTACATGAGAAACTTTAAATTAGAAAACGTAGTCGAATTAAATTGAAAGTGGGAATATTAAGGGATAACAATAGCAGATTCGTATGCCAAAATTATATAACTAACAGTGGAGTCAAAGCTAAACAAACTCAGAGAACTAATCGTAATATGAAGTCGTAGACAAAAGGAAGGTGAAAGAAGGAAAACACGCAAAAAATAATCAGACCAATCTATTTAGGCAGTCTGCAAACTTAAAAGTTTAGAACATATTGTATTAAAAATACTCAGTTCACTCCAAACTTTTCACAAGTAAATCCAAAAAAGTAAATAATGCATCTATATTCATTATCTTCAGAAATGTAAACGCTATTATATTGGTATAGACATGGTCATTGTCCGCATAAAATTCAGATCTAAGCCCGATCTAGACACTGATGTGATTTTGATAAATAAGTTCAATAGAAGTCAACCAAATCTTAAATAGTAGAAAAGCACTATTTATTTCAGACATCAAAGAGACAGTGGATTTTAACACAGGAATAAAATCATCCTATGGTTCAATTCAGAAGGTAATCCGAAGTTCCTTTAAAAACCAGAGGTTTCCGTGTTACTGACAGTAAATATTAATATTATCCTATAGGATGGGATTACGTTAAAGTTTAATTGACATGGGAAAATATTTGTAAATTTTCAAAATAAGAAAAAAAGTGGTTTATATTGAGTGTACCAAAGTGGGTGAATTTTCGTGTGTAACAAGCCTAAAGAAAGGCCCGTTCTCATAACCCGACATAATACGCCGATCGCAAATAGATAAAACACCGTTGCATTGTAGTAGTGGTGGTAGTGGTCCACAATTAGTCGCAGATAATGTCGCAGGTGCATGTTCACCTTATCTTTTATGGAGTTTGTTCAATTTATTGCCAAACCAATCATCAAATTTCAATCCACACATTAATTCATTCATTCATATCTGGGTACATATTACAGATACTGACATGAGAATATATAACTACTAGTTTTTTTGCGCGACTTCGTCCGCGACCCTTTTACTTAGTTGTTAAAGCATTTATTTAATATTTATTGCTCATATACTTTTGTCAGGTGTTGATTTTTTTCTAGTTGATACGTTTTCTTTATCCCTGACAACACGGTATGCAAAATGTAAGGAGGATCGTATGAGTAGCGTATCAAACAAACAAACAAATTCACTCTCGCATTTGTAATCCATAAGACATTGGTCAGCGGGGTTTGGGGTTTGTTTCCCAACTGGGCCAATTTTGGGAATGAACTATTCGAAGAAGCTTATGTTCTGGAATGCAGGGTTTCGTCTCTGTCCGGTGTATGGATATCTCCACGGGCGACATAAAACTGATAGATGTAGTATTGGCGATTTATTATTTATTAAAATATTCACAATTTTTTTTATGTGAAAACCAAACTTTGCATGTACGAAGTCGCGGTCCATCGGTAGTAAAGCACAAAATGTAAAGGTATTCATTACAAACATATAATTTACATCGTCTAACGTAAACTTTAAACAGTCTGTGGGAATAAAGATGGAAAAATGATGATAAATGTATAGGAACTTTGTGAATCAGTTAAATCTCCAACTTCCTTTACATTGTTGCTGTTATTATAATTTTACATCTTTAAAATTTTAAAATACTTGTTATAATTTTTATAGTGTAAATTGACAAACCTATAAAAAAAGACCACCCTACCAGATTATACCTAGAATAGTATAATATACTAGCTGGTGCTCGCGACTTCGTCCGCGTGGAATAGTTATTTTGGGAATCATTTGGGTATCTCGAACGGGGCTTCAAGATTCTTCAACAAAGATGAACAATTTTCCCCGTTTTTTTCACATTTTCGACTGTTTCTTCGCTCCTATTAGTCGCAACGCGATGTTATATAGCCTAAAGCCTTCATCGATAAATGATCTATCCAACACAAAAAGAATTTTTCACTTAGAACCAGTAGTTCCTGAGATTAGCGCGTTCAAACAAACAAACAAACACACAAACTCTTCAGCTTTATAATATTACTATAGATAGTATAATATATTCGAAGATATTCCCGAGCAAAGAAAGTTTTATGATAGTTCAATCTGAACCGATCAGATTATAATGATTTAAGGTATCGTTACAATTTCATACTTTAAATCGATATAAAGTTGGTTATCGATAATAAATTGTTACTTATAGATAATATTTCACAATGAGCAGTTTGCACTTTATTATAGTTCTAGCTTTTGGGTCAAAGTAACGGTTACTTTCAAGGGCTTTCTCCGATTATTGATAAACTATCATTGCACTTTTAACATTCATTTTTATTTTTTATAATTTACTAGCTAGTGCCAGCGACTTCGTCCGCGTTGAATAAAGAAAAATATAACACCTTAGAAGTACCTGACATAATCTTTATCTTTGTAACGATAAAAAAATTACATGCTTAATTGATTTGTAACATTTTTAACGGTTCTTTGTTAAACTATAATTGAAACAAGTTAATAGAAATAAGAAATGATGGGTCAAAAAGAAAAGGCAAGGTCGAGATTCCGATTGCAGACCGGTCGTGAACATCGCTCGCCAAACGCCGAGCGCGGTAGATTAAATAAGAGTGGCGCGGTGGAGGCCTGACCTACGATTAACATTTCGATTTCTACCGACAACCCGTTATACAATACTGCATCTCAATTTAAAATAGCAATTTTTTTAAAATATTTTTTTAAGTCCGAGGAAGGTTCTTATGACGACAGCCGTTGGGAAAAATGCCAGGAAAAACGTAAAAACACAATTTTTTACTTTTCCATCCAAATTCCCTAGTTGACAACTCAAACATTTTCGTGATGAAATATTGGCGTCAAACACATAATTAAATTACACATCAGATACCACAGTCCAATAGGTTCTGTCTGACGGAGATTCGACAATAATATGACATAAAATCAGTATGTACATATTGTTCAATTATTTTAAATATTTATTTGCATATAGAATAGAATAGAATAATATTTATTTGAGGTAAAGGACATTTAAGAATACGCATAGGTAACATATAAAGACAAACACAAACGTCCGCCGCCACAAACCGACTCTTACTCAGCATAATAAATATAAAAATTTATATAAAAATATAGGCTATATAAAAATTTAATCTATTTTATATATTTGTTAAATGTTACATGCTGTAAGGTTAGCTATTAAATAAATAAATAAAAAATAAATAAAAATAATGCAGGTTTTAAAAACCTGCGCTGGTCTTCCATATGAAGACACACGACATAGTAAGGTAGCATGGCAGTGGGATGCCGCCTCTGATAGTATAAAGAGGTTAGGGATAAGGTGATTCAAGCTGCTTCTGATTGTTCAGCCTGGAAAATTATTGTCGATTACTATGTCCAGCAGTGGACGTCCTACGGCTGAGATTTTATACGAGATTCCATGGAGATCTTCAGTTAGATTCTGTTCTGAACACCAGTTTCTTTCACTTTCTGTTTCTTTTTTTTTGTTCTATTTATAAAGATCTAAAATGATTCTGTTCATCTCCATCGACAGGTATGTGAAATCACTTTCGTTTTTTAAAAAGCGTTTTAGGCTCGACAATCATTTTGTATCGCATTATACACCGATACGCTCATTCGATAACTTACGTAAGCTAAATACATTCAATATTCATGAATCGACACAAACCTGTAGCAGCTAACTTATTTATAAGTTGTGGGAATAATTAAAAAGTGAAATTTTTCAAACCAGTATTCGTTAGCGTAGCGTAGCGTTACAATTTATTATTATACTTTAATAATGTGGAAAAACTGTTTTGTTTTGTTTGTTTGAGATAAGTTTCTTTTTGTGTAAAAGTGTGCAGACAGGCTGACGGTCCATGTTAGGTTGTTACTGTCACCTATTCAAGGTGTGCCCTGGGTGCTACAAATTATCTGTGTTCTCTGCCGACCTTTAGGATAAAAAATAGGAATACAAAAATGAGTTCTAAAAACTCCTCTACCAGAGGAGACAATGGTAGAGATAAGTGAATTCTGCGTAAATTTCTTTTGAATTCAGTACTGTTTGTTTCTTTATTTAAAGCGGCCAGGCTTATATTACTTAACTATGAATTGACTATTACAAATTAGACAAGTTTAGCTCACTCTGGCGAAATTAATGAAACAGGTGGACAGTGAAACAGAATAATCGAACGCATTAAAATGTTGGCGTGGCATTTTCCAGACAATCTTTACCGGAGACTTTCTACGCCGTAACTAATATAGGCTTACCGCTGTATCTCTCGGCCGGGGTCAACGCCACGGGCAAAAACTCAGGAAGCGCGAGCGCCAAGCCAACGAGCGCACATACACCTTGCACATTGCACATTGCTCATTGTGGGAACAGATTCCATATGAAAAAAATCGACACAGGTATCCCACTACCGTTCTCTTTCCGCGTTCTTTACTGGCTTCTTACTTTTTGTACAGTTTATAAGGTGTAATTAGCTAAATTATATTTTCCGAAGCTTTATTTAAAAAGTTGTAAGTTACTTTTATATAGTGATTTCGGGAAAAGTAAAAAAAAAATTTATTTTTTCAAAAAATTTATTGAATTTGAAATGTGCATTTTGTTTTTAATTATTAAAAAAATATTATTCTGCATACGATGTTTGTGCCGCAACAAAAACATAAAATATATTTTAAAATAAAATCAATAAAAATCAGAAATATCCCAGTAGAACCAGTATATTGGAAATTTATTTTCTCACAAACGCGCTCTGTTGGACGCCAATTTGTAATAGAGTTGACTATAACATGTCCTAAAAAGACAGCAACATTATACATTAATTAAATCAACCAGTTTCAGCAACTAGCATAAATAGTTGCAAGTTGCAAGTTCCAGTCTAGCAGGAGGCGAAAACCACTCAAACTTGGACTACAACTTGTTCATAATAAGGTTTATTTCTGTTGAAACTCCGTCTTGGTACAGAGGTCGACTGAATTGTAAGATTGATTGATAAGATTTTTTGTTAAAGAATATAAATGACATATCCGTCCTTTTTTCGACACAGCCAGGGAGCCTGCTAATTTTTTATGTTAAGGTCGACAGACACGCTGCCGGTCCACTTGAACAGAACTTAGGAAATTTGCAATATCAGGATAAGACAGGATATAATTAAAAATATATTTCAGGGCGATCATGCTTGCAGAATATTTCTATTTGCAGGGTTAAGGATAAGCAATGTACTAAGTATATTTGTTTTATTTACCCTTAAAAATAGATTTCATTAGTGTTGTTAAGAGTTGTTGATGAATCACAAATTGCCTAAATAACTTCGTGACACAACACTGCAGGCGGTTGCACAATGCGAAGGGCTTCTGTCATCATTTGTTTGCCGTCTAATGATGAACTTAATTTCATTAGCGCCACAAAAAAGGTCTTGACAAGCATTCAAATATTTCGTCTCGTAGACCTTGGCGAATGTTGCGCCATAAAAAATGCTACTCCCATAGATTTCTCTCGCGAATTAATTATCCGAGGAGAAGAATCGGCGTGTCATCGCGTCATTATAGAATAAACAGAGCAAAAGTGGGCTAGTGGTAAACAAAATTATATCAACAACAATACAATGAAAATAGACCCTTAGCACATTACAATAAGAGTATCATTGAGTGCATGATATGATTTCATATAGTGCATTTCGAACCCGGTCGTGGGACGCGGCTTACTTAGCGCTGTGAACAATAAAGAAACGCTTACGGCTAATTCAGCTCTTTGTGCAATTTCTTCATCATTGTCGATGGCTTCCTATAGGAAATGCGTTACGGACTTCCCATTGACTGCATCGACATTGCATCAGAACGCTGGCTCATTTAAATTTTGTTTGAATCGCATTCATTTAGGTACTCACTGATGTCACTTGATGATGTTATTAATAAATACTAAATTGAATTTTGTTGGCAAAAATATCCACAGGCTATGTTTACCCTAAAAGCTTCCACTGTAAACATAGCCACACTGAAGCTCCATATTATAAAAAGGTCAATTTTTGGTTTTCCAACGTATTTGGGACGTATCCTTTAGGATATCCATCTACGATATTTTACATTGCTCGCTGAGTGACTTAGGATTTGTGGACTACAAATTATCAGCATTGCGTACTGCTATAGATTTTTATAATAAGGCGTTTGCAAATATTTCTGTTTGTCTCTTACAGGATTTGAAGGTACATCTTCACGCTCTAGAAATTTCAGTAGGCGCGTTACTTGTGCACGAATTTTCACGGTAGTGAAAGTTTACCTCCTGCAGTATTATTTGCATGCATTATTTTATTTATTTCATCTAATATAAAAACATTAGAAGTTAAAGTTTTTCTTCTAAGTGCTTGAGTGTCATATGGAGTTGTAATTTTTTTAATAGCCGTTTCCAGTTAGGCTTATGTATATTGTGATTTGTATAATCGTGGAGGCGTGAGCCACGACAACATCATTTTTTGAAACACGAATATATCAAGTAAAACGATTTGTAATTCATATAGGTATTTCTAAAAAGATTGAAAGCGAAGCATAAGGTGCAAACAAAAAAGGTTCTTGCTTTTCAAAGTTTGGTGAGCTGGAGACGAGTCTGTGCTAAGCATGTCTATTTGCTGGTCCGATCTTGTTTAAATTAAAGTCTATAGCAGTGAATCGGTATAATCGGTGAGTTAAGCCCTGCTGCTCCAATTTATGACATATTTATGGTCGACGTATCTAAATTACTATAACAAAATATAATATGTTAAACAATTAAAAACTTTTTTTAATATTCCCTTTTATAAATTTCAAATTAGGAACCAATAGTTAATATACACTACTAAAGTGTAAAAATAAAGTTTCGACGAATGTTTTTTTTATTTTTCCTTTATTATTCGAGGTAAAATATCTAGGTAATCTATATTTACCTACTTATATTACAATTCCAAAACACTTCTTTCTTTTTTCGTCCACAGTGCCAGCTCCTATAATTTTCAAAGTTTGCCTACGACACTATGAACGAACTTGTTCACGTCTCGGCTATTAGTGGAGATCTAATCTCAGCTTCGCTCTACATAATAAAGACCTCAGCGTAATTGCGTCGCTTCATAACTGCACTCGGCACGCCCGCCCTGGTTTGTTTGACTTTCCGCCAACGTTTAACAGTTACTGTGTAACCTTTATTCTTTATTTATTAAGTAATGAGTTTATTATCTCCCTCATTACATGCGGAGTCTACTAAACGCGGTACTTGATGTTAATTAATCAAATGTACCTACTATATTATAATATCATTGCCTACTACTGAATTTTTGAACTGTCTGAGTTGAATTTTTGAACCTTTCTTCCATCGGACATACAGACGTATGGTCAGTTATCATCCTTATCTTATCGATATCCCTTTTTTTACGGACCAAGCCATTGATAAAGGATACACTTCAGGGTCTCAAACAAAATCACTGCGAAAAAGTGTCCACTGGATTTTTTAATACATGCTATCACTTTCTGTAGTTAATTTCTGATAAAAAGACGAATAATGTGAATGTTGCATGACTGATTTGAACCTTAACATTTAGTAATAATGGTTCAAGTCGTGACACGTGTCAACTTTGTGCACCCCAAGCTGTGAGTGCGGTGAATACGTTATTACAGTGGTCTTCTGTAAGAGACCTCTGTCTCTCATATATACCTCTCTGTCAGGCCAAATGCCACCTGATGCCTGATGCCCAAATGACTGCGAAATGCAACTGAGTTCTCCGACTATTTACATGTAATTTAAAGTGTAATATGAAACTTAAAAATATTATCTAAGTATTCTAATTATTATGAAAATTAATGAAAATTAATGAAAATTTAATTTTCATAATAATGCTTTAACTTCAATATTAAAGATTACGAAGAGTAGGTACTTTCACAAAGTGTACCTACTCGTAGTGCAAGTGAAGACTCGAGAAGGCCGAGACCGACTTGTCAGATTCAGACTTTTCATAACCAAACCACGACTGCTCAGTCAGGAGTGTACGATTGAAGAGAAGAGATTACAAAATTAAAGTTATTCTCTAATTTTTGCAAAATTAAATTTAATGTTGTTTTATAAGTAAAAAAAAAATTTTAAAAAAAATTGGTTACATAAGAAATGTTAGGTATACTACCAAGTAGTACAATTGCACGCATGTTGTACAATAAAAAGGTAACGAATCTTTTTTTCACGTTTTATTTCATAGTTAAATCCAATTAAGGCATATCAAATAAACAAAGGGATCCGCCGATTATCGCGGTAAAATCTTACTCTATAAAAACTTAACTACGAAGTGAAAGTTAAAAAGGTTGTAGGTAGACTTGTTGCCCATAAATTAGACAAACGCATAGCTGTAATGTACGTGTTCTGCTCTTACATGATTATGTAAAGACATACATAATAAAATATTATTGGAATGAGGATTGAAAGGCTTTCATTTGTGAGCCCCATTCAATACATGAGGCAAATGCCAATATTATCTTTTTTATAGTCGATATTTCATTTGTATATCTTGATTTAATAATAAGATTTATAATCTGTTTTCAAATCAATTGGAGTATTTGGAGTACTGCTCTCACCTCTAGACTGGCGCGCCAAAATTCTAAGAGATCCATTCGACACCTTTCAGCGTCGCATTGTTCGAATTGTTGGCGAAGATATGTGGCCTTCCTATGTAAGTTCTACCGGCTGTACTTACAATAGTCTCCATTGGAACATTATTTAGTGTGGCAGAAATATTCTTACATACATTTATTACCTCTTCCCTCCGGACTGTGATTGTGAACAGACGTGTCTCTTTAACCTTTATTTTATTTTATGTTTTAATCCAAAAAATTTAAAAAAGTAATAACACGAAATTAGGAGTGCATAAGCTAAGAGGAGTCTATCAATAAACGGCGCCTGGTAACTGTGCGATTGGCTGCTATTGTTGTGAGTCATCAATAGGTATAATTGTTTGATCGTGGACTGAAGGAAGACTGCACGCGTGACCACAAATAATCGGGTTGTTTTATACCTGCCTTTGGGTTTATGCTGCCCTGGTGCTTCTCATATCAACGATTACTATACGAACAAACTTGTCCACTTTTTTGCCATTTTACCTCCCAATAAAAAGGAAATTAAGAAATTCTGAAAAGAAATTTATGCTGCCCTGGTACTTCTCATGTCAACGATAGAAATACGAAATATTTTGTGTTTCACTTCAACTTACCTCAATTTTGAATTGAATTCAAGATTAACTGGTAAACAAAAGGAGCTATTTCGATTTACCTCCAAAAATAAAAGGAAATTATGTTATACCCCAACTTTAAATAAAATTTTCAAGAGTAATTGGTACAGACCTGCCACAAGTTTATTTTATTTTATTTTATTATAATAAAAACACACGCTTCTCTTAGAAAACTCTGACTGAGCATCTGGGAGCTTTTCTTGCTGCTGCTAAAGATGGCCGATTCTCCGAACAGAAATTATACTGTAGATGAGCTAGATATGTCGATTGTCTTTGAGCAATCGCAGCCTGATTATGTAACACAGCGTGCTAAGCCGAAACCTAAATCTGGCGACATGTTTGAAGATTTTAAAATGGAGATGAGACAATTACTGACTTATTTCAATGAACGACAACAGGAGCAGTTTATTACTGTCAATGATACCCTAAGAGAAATAAAGGAAACTAATCGAAATATTCAGAATTCATTGGAATTTGTTTTGGGACGAAATGAAGAACTCGAAAAACGGGTCAAAGAATTAGAAACGGAGGTAAAACTAAAACTTGACACCATTTATATCTTAGAAAATAAAATTGAATTAGAAGCGAAACAAGATTTGATAGAAATGGTGATACACCTTTCAAACAACATAAACTGTCCCATAGCTAAGTCTGATATAAAAGACGTATACCGGGTTAAGGGGAGAAATAAGGAAAAGAAAAATACTCCGATCATAGTTGAGACCAACTCTGCAATATTGAAGGCAAATTTTCTTAGAATGGCCAAGACATTTAATTTGAAAAGTCAAGGTAAGTTGAGCGCAAAGCACCTTGGTTATAAAACACAAGAGGATACGCCAATCTTCTTATCGGAACACCTCACTGCTAGAGGATCTCGTCTCCACTTCCTGGCCCGTGAACTTACCAGATCTAGGGGATACAAGTATTGCTGGACGGCTTATGGCAAAGTATACCTACGGAAGAACGAAACCTCGCCGATCATATACATCGTTATTAAATTGTGATGACCCTACTGTTATAATTGATTGCTTGGTGCATGAAATTAGTAAATCCTTAGAATTAAATACTGTATTAGTTTCAGTACCGAAAGCTAAAAGGACTATTAAACCATGGATTACTCCTGGGATATTAAAGTGTATAAGAAACCGAAATAAGTTACAGAAAAGGGCAAAAACGAACCCTCATAATGAAATAGACAGAATTACTTATATTCGATACAGGAACTATTGCAACAATCTTATAAAAAAACTTAAACGGAATCACGAACGCGACTTATTAAATAAATCTCTAAAAAATAACAAAATCTTGTGGAAAAATATCAAAAGAATAACATACACCAGCAAACAAAATAGTCAATGCTCTGAATTATTAAACATCAAATCTTCTAATGAAGCTTCAGTAGATTTTATAAACAGTTACTTTGCGGGTATTGGGCGGGAGCTTGCTTTGCAAATCTCGGCTAAACAAAACTGTGATCTTAATTCATTTTTAAGAAATATTCCAACTAACCCTTCTACTTTTGTACTGCTTCCAACTGATGGTCACGAGGTTGAAGCAGTTTTAATGGGTCTTAAATCTGACAGTGCTGCAGGATGGGACAATATCCCTACAGCATTTATTAAACTTGCAAAAACTGAAATAATTCCAATTTTAACGCACCTTATTAACCTCTGTTTCATAAAGGGTGTTTTCCCTGCTCCTTTGAAGCGCTCTCTTATAACTCCTGTTTACAAGAGTGGGGACAGGAGCGATGTAAGTAATTACAGACCAATCTCAGTCTTGCCGGCAATTTCCAAGATTGTGGAAAAGCTATTGAATTCTAGACTTACCACCTTTTTGGACAAGTTTGGCTTGCTTTCATCTGCACAGTTTGGATTCAGACGAGGGAAATCGACTGAAGACGCAGTTATTGCCTTAAGTTCCTTGGTTGCCGAATACTTAGATGGAGGTAAAAAATGTTTAGCGGTTTTCCTGGACTTAAAAAAAGCGTTCGACACTGTGTCTCACTCAATACTTTTACACAAATTAGACCGTATGGGTATTCGTGGAGTGGCTCTGGACTTGTTTCGGGACTACTTAAGTAACCGAGAACAGTATGTGAAAGTGGAGCAGTGTATCAGTGGGGGTGCGGATGTGTCATATGGCGTGCCCCAAGGTAGTGTCCTTGGCCCTACACTATTTTTAATCTATATAAACGACCTCTGCAATATAACCATTCCTAGAGCTAAAATTCTGTCTTACGCCGATGACACTGCTATTGTTCTCACTGGTGACTCTTGGGTTGATGTTAAAGCGAACACCGAGAAAGCTTTGGCTCATATAGCCAAGTGGTTAAATGGCAATCTCCTTACACTTAACACCTCAAAATCAAACTTCGTGTGCTTCAGCATTGATTCGCGTACCCAGCCTGATGTGAACTACTCCATAAAAATACACTCTTGCTGCCATTGTTCTCACGATCCGAGATGTAGCTGTCCTACGATTGACAGAGTCACTTGCGTTAGATATCTGGGTGTAATGGTAGATCAAAGACTTTCATGGTACCCTCACCTGGATCATGTTAGTAATAGAATTAGGAAATTATCCTGGATCTTTAAGCAATTACGACATTTAACACCTAAACAAACAAACAATCAGACCTCTGACAATCTACTAAATTAAATATATATCTCTTTGGCTCAGTCTGTAATAATTTATTGTATTGCGGTTTGGGGTGGAGCAGCAAAGACCCGTTTTCTTGATCTAGAAAGAGCACAACGTTCATTGATTAAAGTAATGTATTTTAAGAAGAGGGTGTTTCCCACTGATACACTTTATGAACTGTCTAATATCCTATCAGTCAGAAAATTATACATTCTAAACTGTTTACTGAAAAAACATAAGACGGTCATATTTGATAGTAGTAGGGTTTCACGAAGAAGAAGGGATAGGGTGGTTGATATGGTAAAAGTAAAGACAAAATTTGCCCAAATGCAGTATTTTATTAGGTCGGCATTTTTATATAACAAAATTAATAAAGAAATTTATATATATGACAAACTATACTTCAAATGTAAAAGGCTTATCACGGACTGGCTTAAAACCAAAAACTACGACGAAGTGGAAAACCTATTATTAATGCAAATCTAATAAATACACACAAATACTCGCACGCACGTACACACACACACACACACACACACACACACACTAACACACAATCGTTCTATTTAAAAATAAAAAACTTTTTTTCTTGTTTAAAAATAAATAAATTAAATAGGTATTATTAGGAATATTATTACTAGCTTTTATGGAAGAGCGAAGGCTCCTGGCACAGGCTTCCGCTTAAAAGGAGTCTTCAATCATTGATATTGTAAATACGATTTTTCTAACTGTTAATAAACATTTTTTTTTTTTTTTTTTTATTTATAGCGCATGTTAATATTACTAATATTATAAAGCTGAAGAGTTTGTTTGTTTGAACGCGCTAATCTCAGGAACTACTGGTTAGAATAGAAAAATTCTTTTTGTTTTGTATAGATCATTTATCCAAAACAAATAGAGGAAGGCTTTAGGCTATATAACATTACGTTGCGACTAATAGGAGCGAAGAAACAGTTGAAAATGTGGAAAAAACGGGGAAAATTATTCATCTTTGAGGGCTACCGTTGCGTGCGCTGCGAAAACCGTTCGAGATACCCAAATGATTCCCTAAAAAACTATTCCACGCGGACGAAGTCGCGAGCACCAGCTAGTTAGACATAAAGTTAATAATAATAGTTAGTAATAATTATTACTAAATACTCACAAGTAACGTTCCGGATCGAACAGACGACGCAGAAAACTAATAAGAGTGTCCCCGTCCACATTTTGCCACAACGGGGTGTATTGCCACTGTATAGTGATACACTCCCTTCATGGCTCCGACACCTCATTTGCTCACAGTACCTGAAAATATATAAAAAAATGTTTGTTTATACCTATATTAAGAAACATAGATAGATTACTATATGCCTAACCTAGCCTAGATAAGAATATATTGTTAAACTGTTACCTAATTAGAGATTGTAAGAAGAAAAGGGAGAGAGAAGAGCGCTTGGGCGGAGCTGTTACGGTCTCTGATATAATAATATGGGATTGTTTCACATAACATATAGATGCCCCAGGGAACCACTTGTACCGGTACATTGAAATGCCCCAGCGTGTGGCCGCAGTGCGAGCGGTTGCACTTCAAGAACTTTAACTAGCAATAGAAGACTAGCAAGCCAATATCAAACGTCAAATTGATTCAAATGGAGAGTAAAATAGAGGTCAAAGTAATAAATATTTTACCATTAAAAAAAAACTACGAAAGAAATTAAACGGGCGCAATATACTCGTAATATATATTGGTGTATAATTTTAGTGCCAAAATAAACAAATTATGTTTGTAGTTAAGAATAAATAAGCATTTTTTTCAAAACTAATAAATAAAAGTAAAATAATGTTGTAGTAATAAAATTTCAATTTTTCTAACTAAATACGAAAATTAACAACATTTTTCAAAACTTTCAAAAAGTTATGATATTTCATTAGCTCAATATTTAAATATGGGAATAGATTGATAAACCGCGGTCAGTGAGACCACACGTAAAGCGGTACAGTCGCCGTTACACAGTAACGATGCGACACGGTTCATCGGAGTTTATAATTGCTTTATATCGGAATATTTCGCGTTCACGCCGTGTGTGGTACATAGTATCAGACGATATTTTCATAAGTTAATATATTTCCTTCGATTGTTTTAAATTGAAAGAAATTTTCACTCTTAACCGTAATATAAATTTCATATAAATAACAAAGTACAACACTTGGAATTTTCACAATTTAAATTATTCAAGTTTAAATGTAAGTGTGTCAAAAACGTGTTTATTACAAGAAGTTAGTAGCAGAGGGCCTAGTGCGAGTTTTACTCTATCAAACTCATCGAACGCGTACGTCAATTTGTATGGGACTGAAGCAGTGCTACACATTAGACACCAGATAGCGCTGCTTCATTTCCATAAAAATTGACATTTACGCGTTCGACGCGTTTGATAGAGTAAAACTCGCACTATGCCCTCAGGTACACTGCGTTTCGCAGTCACCGGGAAATATTAGCATGTGTTACTGTTAGCAGATTGGAAGTGTAGTTGCAGCACCTATGGCGATGCTTGTGTTAATAGCGACGGTAACCACCTAAGTATCACCAAGGCTGTCAAGCTTTAGATACACAAGAAAAAGACTATTAACACGATTTTACTGAATATTATTCGATAATCACTTTTTGTGCCTTTAATTGGATACTTACTTATGAGCTTGTTTCAAATTGAAACAAGAAAATTCTATTCCATCAGAATTTAGAAATATCCTATATCACCGAGAAAAACAATGCAAAATCGAAATTACATACAGTATAAAATATAAATATAAAGTTATTATAAGATAAAAAGTCATATTTTCCCATAGTTTATTAAAATATTTTAAGTATTTTTGTAAATAGGAAAGAACTATAAAACAATAAATGTTAACAAATAACAATAAAAAGAGTTCTTAAAAAGCTTATTATTCACACTTATCGGTATATTTAATTTGTAAGTGTGCAAGTGGCGGAAATGATTGTTCATTCATTTGCACATGTATGAATATTTTATAGAAATGCTTAGTAATTTTGTAACAATTAGTTTGTAATCTTGAAACTAGGATTCCTTGATAAAATAATATTATATAATCATATAAAATAACATATAAAATATAAAATAACATTCATTTATATTGACTGAAACTTTTCTGCAATTTCTTATTGTGCTCATTATTATACATAAACCCTTATTTAAATCCTTTCCTTTATTTTTTGATTATTATATCTTTTGACAACTTACAAAAGTAAGTAAAAACACTTAGGCACCTATCTGAGCATACTTAACTACTTCAAGTCAGTCTTAAAAATTTAGAACGTGAAATCTACCACTTCTATATCGGTTTACCAAGTTCGTTGCCTTATTAAGTTAGAAATGATCGGGATGGGACGATTCGTCGCCGCCAATTCGCCGCCGCCGATTCGCCGCGGCCGATTCAGCGCCAAGCCAATTCAGCGCGGGCCGATTCGACGCGGGCCATTTCATCGCCATTAGTTGTGGTCTTTTGTTTATTATGCGCAGATTGTAGAAAGCAAAACAATTACATACTACCAAAATAGTTGTTTGTCTCAAAATAATCGTTATTTAAGGGTTCATTGCTTTTTAAGCTATCGAATACTTGTTAAAAGGAAAAAGCAAAATATATAGGTTTAAGTTAAATTGAAGATACTAAGGACTTTTTTAATTTTTACACCTTGACTGTCAGTTATTAATGTTTTTTTACATATTGACAAGTCTTATCTATCGAGTAGATAAATGGAGACAAACCCCAGAGACGTGGTATTGCGTTCAATGCTACACCTTGTTGGACTTAAAATAATATAGGAATTAAGTAACATTATATTCTCTATTTTCCTTCATATAAATCTATACTTACTAATATTATAAAGCTGAAGAGTTTGTTTGTTTGTTTGTTTGAACGCGCTAATCTCAGAAACTACGGGTTAGAATTGAAAAATTCTTTTTGTGTTGGATAGATCATTTATCGAGGAAGGCTTTAGGCTATATAACATCACGTTGCGACTAGTAGGAGAGAAGAAACAGTCGAAAATGTGGAAAAAACGAGGAAAATTATTCATCTTTGAGGGCTTCCGTTGCGTTCGCTGCGAAAACCGTTCGAGATACCCAAATGATTCCCAAAATAACTATTCCACGCGGACGAAGTCGCGAGCACCAGCTAGTTAAAAATAAAGTTTTGTGATGTTGTTGTTGATACAAAAACGTGACAGGAAAATGTAAATGATTGGTCTCACTACGCTCGAATAGATACCGCCGTCGTACTTGTAAAATGCGGCATAAAATAGTACGCCGATTTCGGCGTACACGAGCCAGTCACACTGCAAACTGTCTGTGTACGTGCCGAATGTTTTATTAAATTTTAGGCATAATAAAATACCATTTTGCGTAGTAAAACTGTGTAATAATATAATAAAACTGGATAAAAAGTGATAAAAACTGACGATTTTTTACACACACTACAATAAAAAGTTGTATAGCGCTCTATCTAGTCGAGCGCAGCGAGACCAATCAATTATCTTTGGTGACAGGTTTAAGAGCCTAAATTTAGTAGGGATAGTTCCCTACTAATATAATAAATTTGTAAGTGTGTTTGTGAGTTTGTCTAGCCCACACGGACGGAGAAAAAAAAACAACATATTAAAATAATATATTAGATATGGTTGTATTTAAAAGTAATAAAAAAATGCTTATACTCAGATGGGAATAAACAAATTATAAAATATAATAATTCTTAAGGAATTGAAGGACATGTAGGTATAGTATGTGACACAAAATAAGTGACAAAACAACAGGGTGCTAAACAAACAAAAGGTTGGGTTATTTTCTACCTGAATGCCTGCCCTTTTTTCCTACTAAACTAACTATTATTGTGCTTTGTGAGAAATAATACTTACAAGTTCACTTCTGACACGTGTTGGACCATAAATCATTGCATAATAACAATGATAAAAAGGGTCCTTTTTGCACCGACAACACTTCTTTTGTCTATAAATTTAAATTTGCAACCGAATTTTTAATTTTTTTTATGACGCGCAGCTATAGAAGAAATACGTTTTTCTTAGCAATATTTTCAACTTCACATACTAAACTGTATAGCAAGAATTCGAGATCGACGAAACCATCAAAGAAGCAAATTAAACTTGCTGTGTCTTTATTGAGCGAAGAATCAGAAAGGCTTAAAAGAAATAATAAGCGTTCTATAAGTATGGCTATAAAACCTGACATAACAATAATTTTTTGACTACAGTAAAACATACTATCTGGTGCCCGCGACTTCGTCCGCTTTCTGGATGAAAGGTATCTTTCATCCATTTTGCGTGAAAGCGTAACAAACAAACAAACTCACATTCACATTTATAATTAATAGTAAGGATAAGAGTGATTTAGTTAACAATAAAATTATTTTTATACTAGTTATGCTCGCGACTTCGTCCGCGTGGAATAGTTATTTTGGGAATCATTTGGGTATCTCGAACGGTTTTCGCAGCGCACGCAACGGAAGCAATTTTCCCCGTTTTTTTTCACATTTTCGACTGTTTCTTCGCTCCTATTAGTCACAACGTGATGTTATATTGCCTAAAGCCTTCCTCGATAAATGATCTATCAAAAACAAAAAGAATTTTTCAATTCGAACCAGTAGTTCCTGAGATTAGCGCGTTCAAACAAACAAATAAACAAACTCTTCAGCTTTATAATATTAGTATAGATTAAATCAACTTATCAATCCATAATATTACATCAATGTGTATCGATACCTTTGAGTTCAATTGGTGTATAAACCAAAACCTAACTTTTCAGGAGAATATAAACCATTTACAATTAACGACGATTTTTTACGCCTTGAGTTGATAATAAATTATGGTCGTTACATCATAACAAAACTACAAAAAACATTCGGCTTTTACATTGATCTAAAACTCTATGACCAAAAATTTCTGGGATTGTATAAACATTTGTAGGCAAATTTCTGTATATATATCGTATATAGAGATCGATAGAGAAAATTTTTTCTGAGAAAAATGGCATATATAACTCAATTTGGCCAAAATGGTTTATATTTACTTACTTCGACATTTCAATTACTTCGATTGTTTAGACAAAATGCATTAAAAAATGTACATAAATATGACGAACTAGGGTACATGTAGTTGGTATATGGAATTATACCAACTCGGATATTGCACGAATGCGGCCCGTATTCGCTCTATTTATGTTCAGAATAGGTGGATAAATGAAACTAAATTAAATGGCGATTAAATGGCGATGAAATGGCCGGCGTCGAATCGGCCGGCGGCGAAACGGCCCGCGGCGAAATGGCGGCGGCGAAAGGGCGGCGACGAATTGGCGGCGGCGAATTGTCCTAGACCCAGAAATGATGTATAAAATTCAATTTATTTACACGGAACCCATAAAAGAGCCGGTTGCACTTTTTTTTTCATATTGATCCCGTTTCTTTACAAGTTACGCAAGCTAAGTTTTGATGAATAATTCAATGTGTTCAAGTAAGCGCAACTGCCCTTGAATGGCTACAGGTTTAGCCACTCAGTACGTTGCTATCATTTGGCGACCATCGACGAAGGAATCTGGAGTTAATACTTTATTTTTTACGGTTTAAAGTTCTCATAAAATGAACTTAAGTAAATATTATAGATTTAAAATATTTTATAATAAGTTGTGCACCTAATTGGTGAATTGTTAATTATTAGTGCCAGAATACACGCGCCAGGGGGCGCTCACAAACTGACAACTGACAGAAGATAACCACTGGTTATACTATTATGCCGTCAAAAGAAGAAATTTTAAGGGCCTCTTTCACCATCTGTCAAGTAGGCTAACCGTCATTTAAAGTCACCTGTCAGCGGGAATAATTTAGCTGATATACCTACCTTTGTTTGTACGGTAAAAGTCCCAAACATTAAAAAGAAAATAATAAAGAAAATTCGCCTATTCGCCTATCGAAGGATGCACTAAACCGAGTGCATAATTTAATAAAACATAAAATTATTTCTAAAAGTAACTAATCAACACTTTAATTGTAGTTTGTGAAAGAGGCCCTTAGCCAAATAGGCTTACGAGTAATAATAGACAATATAGTAAAATTATTGTTATTATTGTACTTTACTTAATTTAAAAAAAAAACTACTTTTTTTTGTTTTAATTGGCTACTATTTTTGAGGACTCTGTGTAGATTTCTTTTTATGTCAGGCCGACAGTCCACTTGATGGTATGTGGTTACCGTCGTCCTATAACACAAGCAATTTCACAGATGCTGTAAGTGCGCTACCGACCATAGTACGATTATGGATAAGGGATAAGACACACAACACTAAACATGCAGTTAGTGGTTTTCTGGACTTCTTCTGGTCTTTTGCTGACAGGTTTTCGGCTGTCCAAAAGACTGCGAAACACAATATGCCCTCTGTCACTACTAAAATACTAAAAATACTTAAACACATTTTTATCTAATAATTTGGTTTAAGGTACAAAAACTTAAATACATATTGATTACAAAAACAATACATTACAAAAAATACATACCACATTCTGAAAATAATACCTAGGTATACTTAAGACAATCTTAAATGCGGTATTGCAACGGACACTGCTCATAAAACAACAAGTAACTTTATTAAATTAATTGACATATAATATTCAAACCTTTTACTTTCATCCATAAATTATCATTTTCTTTTCAAAGTACACGTTATTTGTATGCGGTCAGCTTTCCCTTTGATTATTATACAGCTTCTCGCAAATCATTGCAATAATTATATGCCCATAGACAGTGATTTTAATAATATGAATTTATAACACTGTCACTTACATAATATAATCTCTATAAATATAAAAATCAATTGTATATTCTAAAACCACTCAACCTTTTAATTCGATTTTCAATTATGGAAAAAAAAATTGCAACCTGGGCGAAGCCAGGATACCAATTACCAAGTTATACTGTAAAGTAGGTATATTATCTATATCTATACCTAAATATTAATATATCTGGTATATATCAAATATTAAATAATGCAACTTACCATACATAATGTAGACAAATAATCCAGAACTGTTTATTGTAATTTAACAAATCAGGTGCACAAACAAAACTGTCACATTTGACATTTAATTTCCCCGTTCAGAAATCGTCAAATTTTTCAAAATTTCGTTTCATATATTTTATATAAATATTTATATTATGTAAGAAAAAAAGTTCGCGAACGAAGAGACGCGGACGATTTATTTGGAGCCGAGATCGAGTGTGCTCCCACTCAACACAACGAATCGCGAGAGACTGACTTGACTGGCAAGTGGCAAATAGCAGAGTGCCCCACTGCATATTACCTACACTGGGTGGTTATGGTTAGTGGTTACATTATTTTAAAAAGTGCTTGATTGCACCCAGTGACGCTTTCGCAGACCAAAAGCGTCAAGCAAATTCAATGAAGGTTGTATAAGAAGGTTGCAAGGTTGTATATGGGCTTTATCATCCACATAGACTTGCCTGGATGCATGCTTGCTGCATGGGGTAATTTTTGCAAAATATTCCTCCTTGTTAAAAAAAAAAGCTGGATTGCATTGAATTTGCAAAAATTGTGCCAACAACAATCCATTGTAAAAATATTTTATTTTTTATAAAAAATCACACAACCTTCCTCGTTTGTGTGATTAAAAAAAAGTTCGCAAGCACCTGTTTATATTTTTATTTACTTTTCTTCTGCTTTTAGTTTTTTTTCTTATCTTATCTTACCATTGGGAAAAGAAAACACAATATAATTTACATGATTCGAAAGAAAAACTTACAAATGGCTGATTCACTCGTATTATACATTAAATTGGAAAGCACATAAATCCGCACGAGTGGAAGCTCACACTATCGTCAAATCACCGACCGCCACGCTCTGTTTCCTTCTATCGAAATAACATAATAGTAATTTACTTGCGTTTTACACCTTTTTTTACTTATGCGCTTTGCTGCTCATATGTGTCTACTTCAACCACTGCTAAATGTAGCTCAATTAACAATTTCCCTTTCAACATAAATAACTTTTTCTTACAATACTAAAATTGTAGTAAATTGTAGAGATATCGAGTTATCCTTTCAACTGTGGATAGATAAAAGATATATCCACGAAAATTAAAATAGGTAGGTTTTAATGCCACCAACCTGATGAAAAAATCATTAAGATAAATTCAAAAGATCATTTCAAAAGACAACAACGAAAGTGAATATATTTTCCATAGCATTCTTTTGTTATGTAAAGATCGTCAGGCAGGCTGACGGGTCCACTTGATGATAGGTGGTTGTCGTGGTTGAATCATGGCCTATAAGACAAGCAAACGACGGGTGCTGCAAATGTGCTGACTACAGTAGGATTAAGGATAAGGGGAGCGGATAGCAGAATGGTTTCTGGCCACAGTTTACTGTTACGTTTTAACTCTGACATCTCTCACTCATCTTACCGTTCTGTTATTTCCCGTAAGCGGCATGTTTCTGACGTTAGACTGGCTGCCCAAATGACTACGAAACGCAATCTGCCCAGCCACTACTAAAAAGAGCACTTTGACGCTTTAAAGATACGAATTCAAAGTAAAATTAAGTACTTAAACGGAATGTTCAAGATTCTGGATTTATCCTGGAATAGGCGTTTCTCATCAATAGGCAACAATAGGCGTTCTCTCATCAGTCCATCAGGTTGCGTTTCGCAGTCATAAACCTGTTAGCCCGTCTGGCGACAGCAACCATCCCCTCACAGAAGATAAATATTGTGAAGTAACAGCATTATATTGTGCTGTCGAATCTCATCCAGTGAGTAACAGACTATATCGTGGGTCGGAGTGTAGCATATCCAAGCACTCATGAGCTAATACGGCCTGTCACCTTGCTATCTTAAGACCTGCACCGGTGATTTTATTTATCCTTTGGATAATGTAAGCTAACAGTTATATTTCACGAAATAAAATTGGGCACGTTAAGTAGTCGAAGTATTACTTGTTTAGAAGTAAGTATTCTAAGTGATGTAATGCAACGTCCTGAATTTAACAACCTGACTTGTAACAAATCAATCATTATACTTTAATTAGGAAATTGGGCGAACATCGAAATGCTATTAGTGTTTTTAATTACGTATCTATTCCAGTAATTTTTTTCTTGTTTCATTGTTTCGTGTTAGATTTATAAATATGTATGTACGTAGAGTATGCATTTCGATACCCTGAGTCAAAGTGCTGAAATAACATCCCGAGGCCCTCTGATCAAAACAGTGCGTGATTTTCGAGATTAGGTCAATCAAAGACACGTGTGTCGAGGTGGCTTATGCTCCGTTGCCACGAGTTATTTATTCCCTTATGACACTACATAATTAGTATGCTCTAATGTCGCCAATTTTTTTTTTATAATTTACCGTTTGGTTTACTATAATAGGTATTTTTTGTATAGTTAAACAAAAATTGGTTTAAATTATGCAGTAGAAATGCAGTTATTTTATATTAAAAAATGGCATAAATGATAGGTGTAATCATAAACAAGAATTTGTTATGCTCAGATCGAAATACAGCTAGAATCAAAGTTTCTGATAAAATGACTGCAAATGGTCATTCACTGTACAGATCAACAGGTTTGCAACGAGTTTTTCGAGTTATGAGGTCCGTTGTCCGTTGCATTGATGCATTGGACAGATGTGATAGACTTGGCAATAATTTTTGTAACGGTAAAAGCCTTTCATTTTTAATTGAATAATAAAACAAAGGTTTTCAGATCTATTACCATTTACTATTATATAAAAAAGTCGAAAAGATTAATAATCATAATTTTAAAAGTATGAAATTTTTCATTTTCTTCAAAAATTTGTACAATAACTATTTTTATTTTATTTTAGTCGTAAAATATTTTAGTCATAATTTTGTATTTTGTAAAACAATAAACTTTTTGTTATTATCTGGCAAAAAATCAAAAGTGCCTTTAGAAATGTCTAACTTTATTTGAAACCAAACTTAAAACTACTTTAAGAGAAATCTATTTTTTATTTTCTTTAATAATTATAAGAGTTGCAGACTGTCTAAAACACGTTATTGGCCGCACTAAATTGAAATACGCGAGTTAGTAAGATATTTCACCTCTAGGATTTCGAATCTAGTATGTATAGGCACAGATTAAATAATAGTTTGGTATAGGTACTTAAGTACTTATATATTTTCTTGATTGAATAAACAGACTGGAACTACTGACTTGTAACTTCCTAATTAATTTATTAAAATATTTTTCCGCTCGTTATATAACGTAGCAGTTATATTAAAATGCCCAAAACTATGAATTTCTTTTCTACAATATCTAATCGATTAGTGAAATTGTCATTCTCGCATTTTAATTTTTATATGTATTTCGAAACCTCGTTGTGTAACTTTGCAAAATTATTCCGAGATAATTAATAGATTTAATAGTTTTAATATGATTTAATAGTTTGGATATTTTCATTATATAATACGTAGATCGTTTAGATCGTTTAGAAAAGGTACATCATGTAATAGACCATTAAGTAGACCTGACGGTCCACTTGATCAGTAGAGCTGAAGTATTGTTCAAAAAAGTACCTACTGTTCCCAGGGGAGAAACTAAAAATTAAATAAATGTTTTAAAATCTATTATTTTTAAAGAAAGACGCACCAAGTCGAGAGCAAAAGTTAAAAAAGCAGCTGAAGGCAGGTTGTTTACATGCGTAATGAGAAGTCAGTGACCCGACGCACGGCCTGACGTCTGACGCCTGACTAATGATATTTCCGCGACACCAGCTACAACTCGTTTTGTATGTCGCTTTTACTTTCATGTACTAACTTATGGTTTTACCCTAGGGCTAATGCGACACGGCGCGATTTCCATACAAATCAAAAGATCCCGTACGTGTGCGACGCGCCCATAAACATAGAGAATACCCGCATTTATTGTTAAATTAATTTGAAAGTATGTTTGTTGTTTTATTAGTTTTTTTTTCTATATACACATTTTCTATTTCCAATATACCGATGTGGTGTAGTTAACTTACAATCTCTGCGTTAGATAATTCACATTAACGTCACTATAACTTCGCCCGAGACGTCGCTATGAATTATGACAATTTTTAGATTTATATATTCTTAACCACATGCAAATATAATAAAATAAATGGTTGGACTGAGTGTTTGCAATCACATGACCGCTACCGTCTCTCGCGCTTTCCCGCGGCGTGATAACTGCTGTAGTCGCTCCGGAAAACATTCGCTTCCATTCCGGATCCGGAACGCTTACCGCCCAATGTGTTGCAAATTTCCCAATTAATTTGAGCGGATTGCCGTTACTCATATTATCGTACACGTACGTATGTACGTTATTTGTTACCTAATGATATTTACACGTTTTAAGACTGCATTCCACTTAACTTTCTACGGTGGGCTTATTATTGTAAATTGAAATTGAAATTAATTTATACGAATATTGTATAATATGAATATGATATAGATAGGTATATACAGGGTATATACAATTGTTGTAGATTTAATATATAGGTAGGTATAAAAGCGCAGTACTAGTTTAATTTATTATCATCTAAGTATAGCCTTTGATAGTTTAGCTTCGTGTGTAATAATGACTTTAATATGATGATTTAAAATTATACAAGACATCAAGTGAGCGTGCAAAACTGGAGCTGAATGTAAATGGAATTTTAATCAAATATATTGCACATGTCTCGTTATTGCCAAAGAAGGCTAGTCTAACTTAGGCTTAGGTAAGCTCGTTTACTCGGTTAAGATATTTCCACTTTAATTATAACTAGTATATAGACTGGGTTAAACCCATGAATATTCGCATTTTAGTAATGAATTTTCATTTTAGAATTACAGATTAAATAATAGTTACTATCGCAAACGATACTGTTTTCTTTAGAAATAAACAATTTTATTTCTTACTATTATTATAAGAGATTTCTCAGATTGTTATTTTTTTTCCGTTATTTGATTTGTGTAAAGCACGTACCAACAATTTAAGGAAAGTGTTTTGTGGTTCGCCACTCAAATGATGGATCTCGAATTATAAATTTATAACGGATTTTTTTACTGTTTTAAACAATCTGCTCTTTACAAAACGTTAACAGCTAGGTTTACTAGCCACTGGACCAAACTTGTCGTCACTATTTATCAATCAACCAAATTATTTAACAATCAATACTAATAGTGTAGGTATTGTATGTATGTATGTATGTTCCTCCATAACTCTTAAACGAATTAACTGATTTTCATGAAACTTGGTAGATAAACATTTAGACGTACGGGACACAGGTAGGCTACTTAGCGGGCGAAGTCGCGGGCGCCAGCTAGTTACAAATAAAAATACAATAATATTTAGTATGTAGATAAGAATGAGCAAATCTCTGAATGTTTCGTTAGAAAGCTATAAAAACAGCGCAACAATTTCGTGGAAGAAAAGGAAAGCATTAAATTGTGGCGACATAAGTCATCTCGCAGCAAAATGCAATACTGAAGCATATGTTACGCTGCACGGCTCGCGCATAATGCACTCTTGTTTACCATTGATGCAACTTTATGATTGTTTCAATCGCTCCATCTACATAGACATGTTATCACCGCTCTGACATTACATCAGCCCACAAGCGTTTATTGGTCATAAGTCTACCACAAAGTCCGAAGAAGGTTCTTATGAAGAAAAAATATTGTATCCATTGCTAAGAAAAGACAAATAATCATGAGCTTTTGTTAATATCAGACTATTTTCTACGAACTACGTGAATAAGTCGGCAAGTTATTCATAAATAATATAAATGTCGATTACTATAAAATATTACAATAGAAGTAGATCTACTTGAAACAACTCAAAAATGCATATTTCTTTTTTTGCCTTGAACACACTGCTATGATTATTGTCACAACAGCTTACAACTCTGTATAAATATTTATGGATGTATAAACTACTATGACTAAAATGATATCGTTAAGAACATGTCGTAAGCCATTTCAGGTACTGTTGGACACGATTTACGACACTTTTCTTCTCATTTCATATTACCATAACAATTGTAAGAGGTATTTGTAAAGCCCCAACAACATAATTGTCCATTTTCATAATGAAAGAAATTGCTCGAAACTCCATCATGGTGAGGAAAAAATACGAAATTATTCCAATACTAAATATATTAAAGCTTATCATTAGCTACAAAACAGCAGTTCACAAACAGACTAGAAAAATATTACTGCTCCCGAGGGATTATCTAAAATTAAGCAAACTAACTCCTGGCTAAGTATAATAGCAATAACGATGTTAGGCGATATATTGCTTTTTCAACGCGGACGAAGTCGCGGGCACTAGCTAGTAGGGTTAATAAAATTTTTAGTGAAGCAATAAGCCGCCGTTTATAATCGCCTAAAGTTTGGAAACGATCGTTGTCACCTTTTGCATTGTCTGTCAATCGGTCACGGTGCGGTTAAATGGGTAAATAAATAAAACATATGTTGGAATGTACGTATGCGCACGCAACAGCGGCGTACAGACATACATAACATAAATAAACCATGCACGAATTGACCAATGCTAACAAATATGGTCATTTATTGTTGGACATTGGTCTTCACTATTACGAGTTGTCGTAACATATGCACACAGTACACTGCATCTAAACATCTAAACAAGGAAAAGAGCGTTAAATGAAGAATCACTACATATTATAAAACAAAGTCGCTTCCCGCTGTCTGTCTGTCTGTCCCTATGTATGTTTAGATCTTTAAAACTATGCAACGGATTTAATGCGGTTTTCACTAATGGATAGATTGGTTCTCGAGGAAGGTTTTAGTATATAATGTACAAAGTTATGCGGGCGAAGTCTCGGGCAGCAGCTAGTGTTATTATATATATATATATACTTACATTTCAAAAAAATCTAATATTTTCATTTTTTTTACATGTGTGTTGTTGAGTAAGGGATGCTTTGGCCCCCACTCAACAACATTTTTTTTCTAAGATCGACAGCATCTTGCAGCATCACGAGTTTCCACATACCATCAATTGTCAGCCTGCCTGCCGACTCTCAAATACGTACTAATATTATAAATGCGAAAGTTTGTATGGATGTATATATGGATGTTTACTAACTCTTTCACGCAAAAACTAGTGAACCGATCACCATGAAATTTTGCATACACGTTGTCTGAGACACCAGAAAGGAAATAGGATACCTTTCATCCAGAACGCGGACGAAGTCGCGGGCACCAGCCAGTACTTAAAAAAACAAAAAAAAACATTTTTTATCTTAACATTCGACCACCATAGATCATCAAATATTTCAAAATTTGCTATCAAATTCCGATCACAATTTAACACTCACCGTAACAAATGACCTCACAATACTACGCCGCGCTACACCTCTATCGCAGATTACAATTTGCCATTGCAATATTGTACTCTATTGCAATACGCATAGATGAGAGACTAGCATGATTGTCTCGTTTAGAGTAGAGGTGATTACGATTTTCAAGCAATAATTGTAGTTCCTGTGATGTATCTTATCACAGATAATATCCCGGATGCTTAATATTTAAAATTTCCATTATTTCATAACGCCTCCAACTCCATGTTATACCTAATATTCTTGGCAGTAATAGCACAGATTAAATAATAGTTACTAAGTAATAGGTATTAGTAGTGACTGTGTAAGTAATCCATCGTGCCTTTTAACCTTTTTAAATCAAAATTAGAGCCAACTTGAAAAATTTCAAATTTAACCCTGCAGGGAATCAAACATTCTCCAAATAACGCAAGTCGAATGTCGGAAGCTTTTTACTTTCACTCTTATTTTTAACCCAAATTCAATATTTGGATGGATAATTGGATCTGGAGCTACAGATAATAATTTTAACTTATAGTTAGGTATCTTAAAACCTACAATCAAATAGAATTATGTAAGCAATCCTTTCACACTACATTCTCCAACATTTTTAAAACTAATTTCAGCCCGCGACTTCGTCCGCCGTGTATCTTTAAAAATTATTATAGCCTTACAATGCAAAAATTGGAAACAGTTTTTCCACTTTTATTATTTATACCTACTGCGCGTTAAATAAAAAGCTAGCAGGTCTGTACTATTAATGACTTACCTAATAAATTACTTACCCAAATAAAGATAAAAAAAAATGTAATTAATTAATTAATTAAGCCATCAACCAAAAAAAATTAAGTTACTCTACATATATACTTGCATACGTCAACGTGTAATAGCATAATTATTATTTAATCTGAGCCAATAATTATTGTAATAGGTATTACGCGATTTTTAGTTTCACCAAATTAATGTCCAATAGCGCCCTATTTGAGTTCCCATACCAATAAATGAAATTTGATAAGCTGCATAAAAGTACCACAAAAATGGTTTCAATAGTGGCACTATCATAATGAATGTTTTCAAAATACATTAATAACAATCATAGCCGCTACTGGTCTCTGCATTTGTTTTACATACGTGGACATCTATTGGAATATTGTTTCATTGCGACGTCAAAAAAAGTTAAAAAGGGTTCTAAAATTAACCCATAGATGGCGCTGTATGAGAATGCAAGTTGTAGTAAAATTGCATTTATTTTTCAAATAGAAACAGTGATAAGCTAAATACATGTACGTTTTATTTGGTCAACCGATTAATAACTTTATAAATCGATTATCAATTATAGAAAATCAATTAAAATAGAGTTAGGCCATGCCATAGTATAGTTAACCAATAGGCCATCTGACGGTATCTAGTTCAAAACTACTTGAAAGTTGTGACCATTATTTCTAAAAAGTACGTTAGTTGCTCTATAGATGTCGCACTTTTGACAGCTTAAAACGTGGTATTGTTTTGTTTAAAATCTAAGTTGTAATTAGGGAACTTACATCTCGCCGTACCCAGGGGCCATATCAAGATTAGACTAACTGCACATACAGAAGTGCCAATGGATTTAATTATGAATTCATTTGGTTCGCATTCGTGTTCTTGTTTCCGGGAAATTGGTATTGGTAAATTAATTGATGAAAGTCAAAGAAGGTAAATATTAAATTTAAAGTAATAATTTTATTTGGTCATCATTCACGTTATTAACTAGCTTAGCTTCTGAGCTGACTGAATCAACTTTAGTCCTTACCTCAAGTTTCAATTCATTAAATGCGCGCGCGCGGATTCATTCGATTTTTAAATGTGACAGAATAAACGATGTAGGTAAATGATGTAACTTGCTGTTTCTGTCATGTCGTCGTGAGTTGTTCTTCTTTCATTTTCATAGTTTTCACACCTACCGCATCAGTTAAGTAATTCAGGCTACTGCGATTGCATAATATTGCACTAAGTATTTCAGTAAGTTTTTTTACAGATTACGTTCTTGTCCTTCGTCCGAAATCTACAAGACAATTGAATCATCTTCACAACTTCACAATATCAAAGATTCTTCAAATGGTGGTTCTTCTACACCACCGTGTTGTGGTTACATTAAACCAAGGCGATTCATAACATTAGAAAAGTGGAGAGAAAAGCGCAACATAAAAGACAATGTTTAAACAAGCAACATTTGATAAATAAAATATAATAAATAAACAATAAAATAAAAAGTCCATTTATTCCTTCAGCAAAATTTTATACAAAAATCTCATATTGAAGTTAATATAAAATATTTAAAAAGTATAATTAATGATTGGATATTTGAAAATAAAATTATATGATTAAAGATAATGCACGATTACATGAGAGTTATTTAGTTTATTAGTCCTAGAGTTTAGTCCTATCCTTCCCCCCCATGCTGCGATTTTAAAATTATTTGCTCATGACAAACACTTATTATAGTGAAATATATAAATTTATGTATCTTGTCCGCCTGTATGAATAAATAGCTAAGTATGAATGAATAATTTTATAACATGTAAATAGCAAAGATTTAAATCTTTGGTAAATAGTATAAATGAATTTAATATACTTAGTATTTTTGATCAGTAAACCACATTTATCGCGGCTAAGCTGTCAAGAAGCAATACATAATTAAGTATTAAGTACATTTAAAAACAACACACACACACAACTCTGCTGTCGTAGCAATACAAATAATAAATTGAACATTTTCTTGCGTCGTGTTGCGATGTAGAATAAGATATATTAATAATAAAGGTGTTTGTTCGTATGTTTATTCGCAATGCAACGGCTGCAGGCGTCGTGCCATCTCACGATTTGTCTAATTAACAACCATTAAAGCTCTCCTCTAGCCCCCAATTACGCTCTCTTTGAAAATTTCTTCCGAATATACTTTGAAATGTTGCAAATGATGCTCTTACATTCGGTAACGAGGCGGTTTACAGATCTTCATTCCTGTTTAGCGATGTAGATACCTACTACATTATTCGTTATTTATTTATAAAACAAATGTGTACAGGATCTTAATTCATATTTATAGATACAGCAGTTACAATACAAAGTACCTATGTTATTTCTGCCAAATATTTAACGCAAATTTATAATTAACTAGCTACACGCTCCCGGCTTAGCCCGGGCTCAAAATAAAAACTATTCTATCTTTTAAGTTGGACCAAATTACACATAGTTACGAAGTTTTATCAAAAATAGGTTCAGTCGTTTAGGATTCCATCGCGGACAAACAATGGAGATTTTAATTTTTTTTCTAATAACTAATTTATTTTAATGTAAGAAATAAATAAATTTGTTTCATTGTAAAATTCTTTGAACTTGTAATTTAGAATGTGGCAATTTCCTTTCCTACATATTGGTCTTTGCAATAAATTTTGGATTATTTTAGTTATTTTTGATATAATAAAATAATTTAAAAATATGCTAAGAACTATAATGTCTTCATATACAAACAATTTAAGGGAAGTGCTTATATGCCTAGTAAGTAACTTTTTAAATATCACTAAAATCCCAATAAAACTTTTGCGCAAGAGCCACCCATTAATCTAAAAACAATATTCTTTTGGAGAGAATTGGTGTGGCAAAAGAAAAGCCATAACAATAAGTCAGTAGGAACAATGAGCACCGAATTCAGGTAAACAGTGTATCGTTGTGAATTGTTGAAAGCAATCTCGTGTCTGACAGAGAGTGGCTCACTAGAAGCAATTAAGACATTGAGAGCTCGCTATTTAGCTTTCCTGCATTCGCCTTTAACCTGCAAACACATTGCTCTTCTACCACTCAACATTTTCTGCTTTTTTACTCAGTTATAGGATGAATTATAAGAAGCGTCATGTGATCGTTACACTAAAACGTCACACAACAACTAAGGCTCTTAGTAAGTTGCCATTTTTGGACCTAACAGGAAGTTGTCGTTGTCACCCTGAGGGGTTAAAATTTTACTCTCACCTCACCTCACAAGTTTCACTTCAAAAGATGAAAATATAACAGTTCAGTATTTTTTTTTCTGTCTCGTTTTAGCACCGATTGACATGCTCTTGTGTTGGCAAAAGAGAATTTTTTGAGCATTGTACAACATAACCTTTGAAATTCTGATGGTCAAATTTAAACAAGTAGGCGCACACTAAATATGCCTACTATTAGCGTCTGCTATTATGAAATTGATTGATTAAGACAGATAGTATAGTAAAATCTGCTCATTCATTCAGATTCATTCGGTGACATGATATAAAAAGGTATCAGACAGTTGAACCTCGTCATAAGTTGGCACATCTCATAGTTGGAATTGTAGTTCTGATATATTAGAGGGTTTTCACAATAATGTTTCACAATAATAAGTTTAAAAAGCCATATCCGTGCATTTGCCATTATTGAAGCACTAGTTTTAATGGTCGTGAATTTTCTTCCAATGTGTCCTTGTTTGTTCCAAAAAGAAGTCCACAAAGACAAACTTTTAATATTGGTTGATCATTTTGGCTCCAATGTAACACAGCCTTAATTCGCCGATGTTTAGTTGTGCAGCGACCCGTGTCACGACATTTACCACTCAAGGAGTCTCATTTCACCTCCGAGTGGCAGTGGCCGCACTTGTCGCGATGGGGGGCAACGTGTGGACTCTTGTGTTTCTATTTTCATTGTCATTCGTGAGTAATGGTTTTCATTAACCGAAAAACAACCCTTACTGCTAACATTATGTTTGGGAAAAAGAAATTTCTTTCCTGTTCCTTTAGGATACTAAAAACAAATATTTATATCAGAAATATATTAAGCTAATATATTTGTTTCAAATTTATTTTGACACTACTTCGTGCAAACCAAAAATCAGTCCAATCATTCCTTTTTATTTCATCACTATTAACACAATGAGTGTTTTTCCAGGAATAGATTTTTGTGTATTTAATTTAAAAATTATATAAAATGATAAATTATTGTTTATTTAAAAAAAAAAATTTCAGATTAACGGCTCCACTTCTAAACCGTCCACTAAAGAAAATTATGATATTGATCCAGGATGGAGACCAATATCTAGGGAAGAAGTTTTTAATAAAATAGAAAGAAGACTTAGCTACGGACCATTGGAGGAAAATCTTTCATTTGAACCCTCAAGAGAATCAAATAAGACTGCTTTGGTATTAGTGAACCTCAATAACAAATATGATGAAAAGTTGACAAAGGAAAATGTATCTAATAAACACAAACATGGCATTACATTTACAAATTCAGATTCAGATATGGAATATAAGCTGAAAGGTAAGTATAATAAATAATATAACAAAATCCTAATAAATTAGAATTACACTTGATAAAACCGCAAGGAAAATTCTTTTTCAGAAAAATCAAAATATTTGAGTGTTAACGACAGTAATTTGAAAAAAATGAATAATACAGTGTGTACTAAAAGTGAAAGAAAACCAAAGAAAATTCTTGATGAAATTATGAATGAACCAACAAATAATATTCTGTATAAACAAGGTCCAATAGATTCTCAAAAAATATTAAGAGGTGAGGATAAGGATTTGCAAAATAAATACGAAGTTACAGAAGCATTAGAAAGTACACCCGAACTGAAATACGGCTATGTTTATAACCCTCCCTTGTCGACAACAAATAATAATTTGACGAGTCACCTTCTTAATATTCTATCAAAATACAATATCAAAGCCGATGACGATTTGCCAAATTACGCTTTGTCTACCAAAAAGATCCGATTGTTTAGTCCCGGTCCCGGTTTTATCGACGCAAGACTACCACTGAGACATTCTCGAAAGTGCAATAGTTTAAATCACGTATCTGTCGATCCAATGCTGGCTGTGTTTCTGTCTAACTACGGTTATTACTTACCGGGCGTTTATGGGTTTACAAACAACTACAGAAATCTCTACGGCAATTTGGCATCTAACAACTTGCACAATAATAAACCTTTTGGGTTTTATAAAATTTTCTCTGACACTGATTCGTATATTTGATCAATTTAGAATTTTTTGTTTTACTGGTTGTTAGTTAATACATTTTTTTAATATTACTCAATGTATTCTTTATAATATTTTATAAGTTAAATACTATCATGCACATTTTTTACTATATTAGGCTCTTGTGTTGAAAGTAAATTATCATCAAACCAATACCTTTTCTGTTGTTTCTGTTATTTCTATACTTTCATTATCCTATTATTACGTCCGACTGCAGGACATATGCCTCTGCTTTAAGACAGAAGGCAAGGGCTTAAATCTACCAAACTATGCCACTGTGGAATTAGCAAGTTCTCACATATCTTTTACTTCAGTATTGAAACAATCGAGTTACCGAATTTTTTAAGAAAAGAACAGAGTGATCACAGGTGCGCTTGCAAGAATCCGTTTATAGCAAGCTTGAAGAGGCTTTCGTTGTAGCTAGGCTGGAAAACCACAGAAAGCTGTTTATTCCAAAGTTTGGCCGTTCAGAGAATAAAAGTAGTGTCCATCCGAATCGTGTGCAGCGGTGCCTGCAATAAAGTTGTAGACCCAACCACGATCGCCCACTGCTAAGTTAAATACTAAAAATGAACTTTCAATTCATTACTAACTTAATAAACAATAATAAAAGTACCTTATTAGTGGCAACCTTATTAGTGAAGGTTTGGAACTCCCTGCCGGCATCTGTGTTTCTGAGTAGGATTTGTCTATGTAATTACATTACAGGTAGGTATATAGCCAAATCCTATTCTGGTTTCAGATGAATCGAAGTAATCAACGAGTTAACTAACATGAGTCACACAGCTTTTTAAAAAGCTAACGAAATTATGAAATAATTTTAAATGCATGGTTAAACTCCGAGTACAAGTCATAAATCTCCCGCCATGCGCTGACTCGTAAATACTTTAAAAGGTTTTTTCCTGTTTTACGGAACCGTGTGCGTTTGCCAATGTCCACTGTATAAACTCAACTTGTTAATTCGCTGTCTCCCGCCGAAATGGTCCTTATTACGAAGTGATTAGTTTTAAATTTGATTCTCTTCGCGGAAACAAAAGCTCTGTTTTAAGAGTGGGAACGCGTTGGAGGCATTCCAAACAGCCGCAGCCTCAACTGTTTCATGTGAAAAGTTGTCTCTAATATGCAGATATACTAGATAAAGGAGTCTCTTTTCGTTTTATTCCTGTGTGCAGACAATGGCTCTGTATTATTTTAATAAAATATCATAGCAAAACTTTCTAGGCGTGAATTTTTCTGTTAATTTACTCGAATCTTACTGGCGTTGCTTGGATATATGGACAACAGTAGTCACCTGCTACAGTATTAGTAGCATACAGGTTATTAGGTAAATATTAGAATTGGCATATATATCTAACGTTTTATAGGGATAATATAGGCTATAAACTTGCGCACTGTCACGCAAATCGAAGTCATATGATAAAGGACAAAAGTAGAAATTAAAAAAAACCACTTAAGTTGCATCCTGGAAAATATTATAACCATTATAAAGTATATTATATTGGAACGGCTGTAATGTAAAAAGCGATTGCCAGTTAGGCTCGAAGAGCACCATAACCGTGACTCAGCATTTTTACTTTATTAAATCGTTCACCAAAACGGAAATTATTGCAGTTTATGTCGGAATTTTCCTTTATGTTACGACTTTTTTTTTTATATTAGCGTTTATTCCTTCCCACTTGTTACGTAGCTGCTGAAAATATCTAAAGGGTTCGGCACATATCCGACGTGGCGACTACGAGCAGACATTAAATTATTAAGAATATTCTTTGCTATGAAAGAATGCACAAAATACAATTTACAAAGTTGTTCCCTAAGTTTAATATAAAAACTTACTAAATTAAAATGAAAGTTGAAACATAAATTAGCTCTTTGGGGCTTCAACGTTTCCAGAGCGAACAAAGATGATGGCTATCATCGGCCGATGAACTTGTCAACTTCACTCAAATAAGTAGTGAAAACTTACACAATTTCGCTTTTATGTTAAGATTTTCGCTTTCTGCTTTTATTATCATGAATATTGTCCAAAACTTAACTTGAATTGTACATTCAAATAATATATTGTATTATTAAGTATAGGAACAGTTTTGCTCATATCTTAAGTAAGGCGCCGACCCACAGACATTCATCCCTCAGATGATCCCTCGGGAGCAGTACTTTTTTTCTGGATGAAAGGTAACCTATGTCCTTTCTGGTGTCCCAGACATCGTGTATGCAAAATTTCATGGTGATCGGTTCAGTAGTTATTGCGTGAAAGAGTTACAAACATCCATACCTACATCCATACAAACTTTCGCATTTATAATATTAGTACGGGTACATACACAATCCAGTAATAACAGTGTACTACTGTTCATTTTTATGTAATAGCTTAAAAATACAATTTATATTTAGAACTAACTCAGAAGATAGCATATCAATCTTCAATTATACTTGAGCAACAAAGTAATATACAAGGGATAGAATTTTTAATTTAAGTTGAAAGGGAAGTTTAAACGTAATAAATGAAAAACAAATTTCACTTTAAAGAGGGCTGAAGATCTGATCCGGTGTTGTATCAAGGGGCCGACGCTGTCCGGAAACTGGCGTCTTAATAATAAACCAGCATAATGACGAAAAATAAAAATGTTATTACGAATACAGTCGACAACAAACAATGCTTTCATAACAGAAGAGGCTTAACTCATGTTAAAGTTAATCTAAATAGGTATAACATACAAAAATAGGTCTTAAGTGGTACGAATTTAGGTGTTATCACAACTAATATGGGATTTATCGTGGATAATGTAATTTATTTCAACTTTAAATTATTATCCTACTAGCAGGTGCCCGCACCTTCGTCCGCGTTGTAAAAGCAATATTATATCGCCTGACATCGTTATTGCTATAACACCTTAGTCAGGAGTTAGTTTCCTTAATTTTAGATGATCCCTCGGGAGCAGTACTTTTTTTCTGGATGAAAGGTACGCTATGTCCTTTCTGGTTTCCCAGACAACGTGTATGCAAAATTTCATGGTGATCGGTTCAGTAGTTTTTGCGTGAAAGTATTACAAACATCCATACATACACATCCATACAAACTTTCGCATTTATAATATTAGTATTAGTACTGATGATATTATGCCACGCGTGCATACAATAAACTCTTTGATAATATAATTTAAGTTCTTAGTCTATTTTGAAGTGAAATATTTGAATGACCAGATATTTCGTGTGATTATTGTTTTAACATATTCTTGTTACAATATTAAGTGTATACTTAATAAAGTAAGCATAAACGTACACTCTGACAGAGTACATCAAAGATCGTACTTTGTAATATTAATATGCACATGCAAGTAAAGTCTCATTTCATTTATTTAGATAATAAAATACAGATAATAAAATAAACACTAACAGCATAATGAAAGAAAAATTACATCATAGAATCGCACTTGCTAGTGAAGTGCAGTGAAAAACAAGAAAAATATGTTATTTTAAAACTATATAATAATAAAATTATATAATAATAACTCAAATAATAATACTGTTACATTATTATTTTCCTGAATATTCGCCTGAATTCGCCGTTCGAACAACACAATTTCCTCTTCTAGTTAACTGTACCTACAGTAAATCCTTTTGAATATTCATAAAAGTTAATTAATTTGAGATTTTAATATTTAAAAGCAAATATTTCAGGCACTTTTTGGTCAGTTTCAGAGATGTTTTCTATCTCATTATACAATGTTACCGAATAATAGGGCATTTACATGATGGAAATTTTCATCTAAGCCAACGAAATTTTACACAAATAGCTTTAAATTTTTGCAACTATTTATTAAAGCGCCATCTCGTAAATTTTTGCTGTATCTACTTGTATTGTGGCCAATTGATGAAAAATCTAATATTACCTTATTTTTTTTAATATTGCCCTATATTATGTTCGGCTTAAGTATATCCAATAGTACCTAACAATGCAACTATTTTGTTAAGCGGCGTCAGTTGCAAATTGTGCAATATCTTAAGTCCTAATAGTCTGCATAAAAAAATATCGAGCTCGGGTACTAATATCTAAATGAGACATCAATCTTCTGCAGACTCCACGAAAATAATCAATGTTAAACTTGCAAAATTTCGTTTGCTTCTATCAAACTACTAATCGTGGAATCCGCGTGCCATATATCTAAAATATTACGAACTTTATGTAACATTTAAAAGTGACATATATATGCGTAAAGTGATTCTGTCATCTGTCATTTAAAACCAACCATATTATGACCATACCATACCATTTAAAAAAAATGTGAATACTTTACATATTTATTTTATTTTATTTTATTTTACATCAACACATTGGAATTTAAAATGAATAGTAGATAGTAGAAGTTGGTCCTTACTACCATTCATCATTGACGCTCGAAGGCAAGAGTTCGCCATGATTCTGTCAAAGGCGTTCTTTTTATGTGCCGCTTTGGTATTTGTAGTATTTCGATGGCAGACTCCATGAAAATAATATCAATGTTAAACTTGCAACATTTCGTTTGCATCTAAAACAAATGTAAAAGTTGAACTGTGTCAAAAGAAGGAGGATGTCGGAATAGACAATTTAGTTGCATCCGTATCATACTCGTAGTACGTCGATGCTGTGATTTTAAGTTGGCCTCACGCCACATTTCGAATGAACTTGTTATATTCTTTGCTTCTCTGAGTGTTCTTTCATTTCATGTGCCGATTAGAAATACAGACTAAGGGCCTCTTTCACCATCTCTGAGTAAAGTGTCAAGTAGGCTAACCGCCATTTAAAGTCACCGGTAAGAAAGCGTACGAGTTTACTCAATAGGTAATTTCAATGAAATTGGAACGAGATAGTCGTAACATTTACTCGCCAATTAGCGTTACTTGAAAAGTAACTAATCAACACTTTACTTGTAGTTGGTGAAAGAGGTCCTTAAGAAATTAGTCGGTTTAGAGAATTAGGGTAGGAAATATTGGATTAAAATTGCACTAACCAAAAATAATTGTAAAAAGTCATTGTCAAGAAAATCATTGTAAAAAAATAAGTATTTACAATAAGAAATCCGATATAACTATTAACTACTTACATATAATTTATTTTACTTAGATCTGTTACGCAATTGTAGCACATGTTGTTGGTGTTAATTGCAACTTAACAGCAAGTAGCTCGTTAGTTTGTCTGCCGAACTTTACGCATACTCAAGTTTTTGACAATAAAATAAAATTCATTTAAAATAAGATATTGTTCTTCTAAAACACGTAAGAAGATCAAAAATGAGAGTTTATTAAACAAATTAAGTTCTCCCAACATAGTAGTAGTTCATTGTTAATAATGTACAGTGTACAGTGTTCTTGAAGCGAATTGCATCACATTGTCAAACTTGTATAATTCCGACAACAATGTGGCCGCCATTTCGTTGCTAACGTGCGCAACAAACTGGACTGATTCTTCAGAGGAAATGAAACACATTTCCTGCACACTTCACTGGCTGAAAACTTGCGTAAACATTTCCACTTTTCTAACTTTAAGCTAGCTTTAAGCAGTTAATAGCGCAACCATTCAACCCATTCAAGTATATTATCATAATTTAAATATTTTGAAATCATCCAATTATAACCTCGAATTATAAAGAGATTAAAATGTGACTAAAAATTGTAGGAGCGTTATGAGTATGAGTACAATATGAGTAAGTGAGGGACGATATGAGTAAAGGTCATATTTCTCATACACTAAAACGTAACTGAACACATTACATGGTGTAATTTCACCGTAGCATTATGTAATGGTATTGTTACTGCAGCCTGACGGGTTTCTCAGTTAATGACTGCCACATGACTGCGCATCGCAATCTGATGGTCGGTGGAAAAATATTTCGAGATAATTTAAAATTAGACGCCAACTTCCTATACATAATGTTTTTAGTAAACGTTCTATAACATTTGTTTAAGTGTCTACTTACATACAATTTCTTATCTAAAAATGAAATCCACGAGATCTACGTCTCAGGCACCAGCTAGTCTATACTACTAATATTATAAAGAAGAAACATTTGATTGTTTGTTTGTTTGCATTGAATAGGCTCCGAAACTACTGGACCGATTTGAAAAATTCTTTCACTGTTGGGAAGCTATATTATCAGCGAGTAACATAGGCTATATTTTATAAAGTTACGCGGATGAAGTCGCGTGCTAGAACAGCTAGTATAACATAAACATAATAAAACCCTTTCCTAGGCAAGATGATGTTCCATGCGCCAAAGCGACACGGAGCTTCGAGAGCAAAGTAAACGCCTCTACATTTATTAACGGAATATTAGCTTATTGAATTACCACTCATAGTCGCTTGCCCCACCATTATAGGCTCTGACGTAAGGCTACATAGACTACATTGGCATGAAATTTGACAGGTCCGCTTTAACGCGTGTCCTGACCACAGTATACTGAAGAAATTGAGTAGAGGTAGTCTGAACTATAGTTATGTTGATACTCGCCTGAACAGGATTTGTGTTTTTTATTTTTTTATTTAATAGCTAACCTTACATACAGCGTGTAACATTTCACAATTACATAAACAAACATAACTTATGAGATAATTTTTATTAGGAGTACTTTTTTTCCCACGTTAAAACGATTAGTTTTAGGGAACAGGCTCGCACTTTTAGATCTACTAGGATTTTTATCTAATTTTTGCTAAAGCTAATTTTAATTTGTATTTTTTAAGAACTCATTGGTCAAGTGGTTAAGGTACCTACTTAGGGTTAGCGTTTTGACTTAGGCATTACGGGTTCGGTTCCCAGCATGGGACGTTAAATGTGGGACGTTAAATTAACTTTCAAAGTTTGCTATGGTTTGGATTTGGCAAGTAGTGACAGGGCACTCTAACTCTAGGCCGATTGCCAACCCATCTGGCAGCAGTAACCCTGGCGCTTAGAGAAAATCCCCGTGAGAAAAGCCTTTTAGGGGTAGTTAAAGCCCCAAGGCCGTTTTAGCGTCTTCCATGCGGTTGCCCAGCCAGAGCCTTGTCTGTTGTCTAGCAGGGAGCACCACGGAGCAGTAACATGCCACTCCGCCGCCATCCGGCGTGTGCAGGTGAGGTTGTCAGATTAGGATAAGATCTTAGTTCCTTTCTCCCCAACTCCCTAAATAAAGCATTATTTTATACTAAAAACTTAAAGTGATGAGCTACTATGTAGAAGAGACTGTGTTGCAGGTTCAGGGCTTCCGAATAATCTGGAGGCACTCCGGTAAATGGATCTCATTTGCTTGCGACTTGCGAGGAGCTCGCCGACAGCACCTAATTACCGTCACTCGACCAATTAATTTACTAATTAGTCGATTGAGAACAGCAGCCGGGGGCTAAAAGCATTATGGAGAGCGTCATGATTACATTTCATGGTGTTATTGTTCGCTATCATCTTCACTTTGGCTCTGCGAATATTCCTCATTTAATTTTCAACATTTGCATAGTATTTATTGAGATTGCTCATCCTATAAGTCGGAGTAGGGCTCATTGCGTTTCGCAGTCATAAATTCGGCAGCCAGTCTGCTGGCAGTTGCTGACACCAGCTTTAATTAGAAATCTCACCTAAGACCAATGTAATCCCATAGGAAGTAAGCAAAGCATGGAGTAGTGAAAATCCTATGTAAATTGACGGCCAACACATATCGATGGCAGGTTAACTCTCCGAATATACGAAGCTTTGCTGGCGTATCCACCAGACCGGGTAATGCCGATTAAGCTCTCTCCTCTTTTTTCTAGAGATCCCTATCTAAATCAATATAGGTACTTTAAAATACCGTATTACAATACAGTAATTTTTTAAGTATTTCCAATTTTATGGCTTAAATAGAATGAAATCTAAATTAAATAAAACAGTTACAGGGAACATAATTATTCAGTAAAACCAAGAAATAAAAAATATCGAGTGAATAGGCATCTTCCAAACTTATTATAAATAAAAAATAAATAAAGAAAAACCTATTTTGATTTTACATTAAACGTGCAAACTGTCGACTGCAGCTTTAAAACAAAATGGTCATTATTATATTAAACTAGCTGGTTGCTCGCGACTTCGTCCGCGTTCAAAATGTTATATAGTCTAAAGCCTTTAGCGATAAATGGACTATCCAACACAAAAAGAATTTTTCAATTCGAACCAGCAGTTCCTGAGATTAGCTTTCAACCAAACAAACAAACTCTTTAGCTTTATAATATTAGTATAGATGATCACATCAGTGCAAATGTAATACTAGCGCTATACATTGCATGCACTGAACTTAATAAAACTACAGACAAACTAATACTTGGAAGTGTAGTTGGCCATTTTCATCACTCGAGAAGAAACTTCACTTTTAAAGTAATGAACAAAAAACCGCTCACCCAACTAGACTATCTTGTGCGGCGAATGTTCCTTTCCTCTTCTTATTGAGTAACATTGATTTTTAAAATATCGTCTGAAATATTCTTAACGCTTGAAGAATTTTAGTGAAAGCGTTCTTATTCACTCATACTATTCAAGATAATGTTTCATACTGTAGTATATGTTAAGGATTACGGCTTAAGATACAACCAACGTCAGTGATAAAGGGCCAAAGTGAGGACATGTTGATAGGTTCATCTCATTGTGGTCTCAGACGGCAGAAGAGCTGTGTTTGAGTAAGGGATATTATAGCCTATTTCCCGATTTCTTAGCCTTAATCCTACCTTGGCCGGCAGGGTACTTGTAGCATTTGTGGCGACAGTAACCACATACCATACAGTGAACTATCAGCCTGTCTGTCAAGCTTAACATGAAAAAATTACCGCTAAATATTCAAATGGAATTTTAAAATATAGTCTCAATTATTCTATGAAACTTTTTTAGGATAAAATTTGTTATGGTAGTAGACTGGTATGAGGATGAGGCTTAAGACCTAATTTCCAAACAACATCAGTGTGATGCAGCAGGTAAAGACCTAAAACCCTATACCTATAGAGGGACAGGTTCTAGCATATCATACTCGTGGTGAAACCAGCTCATGATGGCAGGCAGAACATATTGTATACTGACTTATAGCATTATCATATCCGTTATTCAAAATGAAATTCAAGAAAACTTTTGAAAAAGCTAGAAAAGTCCATACTTGGAAATTAAAATATAAATTCCTCTTCATAACCCATTAACCTTTGTGCTTTCGTTTGAAATTAATGAAATTTTGTAGGGAACCCATTAGCAAAAGGGCCTGGTTTGTTTTTATCGGATTACGAGTGGTAGGTGGTGCTCCCCGATGTTTGTTACTCATTTACCTACTGTCTCGCTCGGTCGCTTTTTTGCTCCTAATTCAATTTGCACTCTGAATTTTGATTGGATTTTGTGTGAACGATACCGTTTACTCGTTTTCAAACTCTCCCGTTTGTCTCTCGTTTATGTAAACGGACCTCAACTTGCCCGTGTTAAAACACTTCAAAATGAACTTATTAAGCATCAATATTCTTGCTTCAATTTTTTACACAATACTACAGAAATTTTAAATTAAAATTTCTTCTTCATTGTTATTTATAAGAACGTTTCGTGAAACTTAAAATCCACTCTCGAGAGACCCACATTAATTAACAACGCGTTTAATTATGAGGGTAAACCTTGCGAGATGTTTTGGAAATTAAACAAGTATGTAATAAAATCTTGTTTCCTTCCGCGTCCCAGGTATCCCATAAATTACTGCACCCCTGTATTGCCATCGCAGACATTTTCGCACATTTGCCGCTACGTTACAGGTTTTGTTTTAACTAAGCACTTCCATTTGCTTGGTTTTTCGCTCAAGCAATGTATATTGCTCAATAGTGTCAAAAAATATCTTTATACTTTGTTGTATTGTTTTTCTCAGGACATAATTTTCAGTTTGGATGATAAATTTTAGAATTGGATTTTACGGTTGTATTTAGTAAATTCTACATACATTGTGAGGAACGATGGACGCTTGTGACTGAACTCATGGTAAGTGGGTGAAGTGACTCAGCTCAAATTCAACTTTCTGAAGCTGAACGAACCCATAAAATATGCTGTTTTCTATGGACAAAAGCTGAATTGAGCTGAATAAATGTAGTTACTCCCTAAGGGCAACCCTAAGGTAGGAATTTTAATTTACCCCTTGTTAAGGACGGAGACGCCGTGGCCCGAGTCGTGTTACCTGGCAAATAACGGCGACATTAACGTGGGACTAACTCTTTAAACACTTTGCTTTTACAAGAAATATTACTTATTTTTTTCGGCTAGTGTTTTGTATACTTTAAATCTTTTCTCATATTCTTGCCAACACGTTAAAATTATAACTTTTTTGACTTGACTTTTGTGTTAATGTTAAATTGTGCACTTTTTTATATGCTCGCATGCTCGTATTAAAAATATCCCATGCAGTTTATTAGTCTATACTTTAGTATCTATACCAGTGAGGTGATATTACTACGTATAGAGAAGCTATCACCTTTATCACTAGTGATCCGTTCAACTGAAGCTGGCAAGCTACACTTGATTTAGTCGCTTTCTAGCTCTTGAGTTGCTTGTTGCCCTAAAAACCCTTGTTTGTTTTATAGCGAAATAACGTTAAAACTCATCAAATATTTTTATATGAATGTGTTACTGAATTGTAGGAACTTTGCTAGGTACGATAACATCTATAGACTTGTGACACATCAGAGATCAATGTTACTATTACCACCTTGAAAACACTGTTTAGGGATGACACATAAGATATCATATTAAGACATGTAATGTTACCATCAACAAATTTCTATTAGCCCATTCGAATTTTGAATTTACTACTTTTCTTCTTTGAATAGAAATGTTGGAAATTTCAAAAAGCAACGGTTTAGAGGCGAAAACATTCATCACTTCTGGTTTAAGGCCTCCAGCGCTATCGCTCCGAGATAAATCCTCACAGCGTTTTAGAATTCTAATGTGATTTATTCTACTGTAGGGGAGATGAAAAACTTCGTGTCCCTTAACTGTTTTGCAAAGGTTAACTTGGAAATTTGCATTTTTATCTGTAACATCCCCTCGGACATTAGATTTGATGTTCAAACAAGAGGAGTCGGTGAATACCCTTAATTGCTAGCACTGCGATTGAGGCACAATTTATATTGCAATATACATGCAAATGAACCCCACTTATTGTCATGGTAATGCACTTCAAGATAGAGTATTTAGTTCGCGGTGGTAGAGATCATGGCCGGCTTCTAATGGCATTCATTAATGGTAAGCTCTGCGGGACATATTAATTTCATTTTTTCCGTTTAATATAGCAAAAAACTTAAAAAGTTAACGTCAGCACTGTTGTGTAGTATCATTGAAACGTTAAGAAAGTTACAAATATTTCTTAACAAGTTAAGTTTTTCCTTTGGTTGTTAATGTGGATTTAAACATTATATTTGTGGTGCAAAAACGAAGTATCGTGTATTTATAAGCTCGTTGTCAGCTGAAAGATAATATGTAAGACAAATATAATTAATAATCTTCAATTGATCTTCAACAAGAGAAGTGATCTTTCACGTAATAAGCACATGTTACAAGTAATAAGCTTCACAAAATTTGCGACATTTCATTGGCCAAGAGTATACCTAAGTGTTTTACTACATTTTTTCTGTTAATAACCAAACGTTGAATGTACTTACGTTGTAATTTTAAAAAATTTGATCTAAAAACGATTTTAAGAATCTAAAAATGATCTGCATCAAGTGGGAGAGGTAAACAAATAGGCAATGAAGTCTCCGCCATCGTTGTAACCTTCGATTAAGCAACACATCCGGAACCAGCATCCGTCAATATAACACGTCTATCAAAGTTCTAAAGGGTGCTCGAGCTGTAATCGACACAACTAGAAGGGCAGTTAACGTTGGACAGGCGACTTCCTTTCCCGCGGGATCGCATCACAGCCGCGGCCCCAGTTACTCACTACTGCCTAAACGGAACACACGAACCCATAGTCGACCGGGTCACGTGGTCACTCCGAGAAGGTCAAAAGTCGTGAAAAGTGAAAAGTATAATGGCACACTCAATGGACACTTGATTGAAATGGATTGTGGTTCATGATGGCTAACCGGTGCTGTAAGAAGTTCGAGCGTGTGTGGGATATGAGTGCTCTGAACCATGCAGTGTTGTGGAGTTGTTGTGTGGTCACATTCGTTTTAGTTTCGTACGGTTTGTACCGACAGCACTGTTTGGAGCAGCGAGTGTTCGTGTTGGAGGAACAGCAGTATATATTGCAGAAGAGGATTCAGGAGCACGAAACCAAACAGCCGCAGAAACTGCTCAGGCGCGATACCAGGGACGCCGATTGCATCTGTCCACCAGGTTAGAGAATGGATATTATTTTCTGCGCCACTTTTATTTATGAAGAATTTATGATTGTATTATGTCGTGAATTAACCATAGACATTAATTGACATTATGGGATATAGGAAGAGACAATTGCGAAGTTAGGTTACAGCGAAATATGTTTTACGTATATATTGAAGCATAATTACAGATATTTAATAATCAAAACCTTTTAAATAGAAATTGTTTGAATATAATACTTACATGAGACGATTAAAATGCAATTTATAGTTTAATTTGTTAGGAATTACACAAGATCTTTGGAATAACATGAGAAAAAAAAATCTTATAAAGAAAAGAAATATTTGTTAGATCTATTAAAATATTGTTCTTAAATATTTTCACACTTTCTATTAGGCGTTTTTTTTTCCTAATACTCATACATAAAGTATATGTAACATTTTGTTGCATATGCCCGGCATATACCTTATTTACATGTGTTACATATTTTGGGATCGCTGTAATTAATCTAATAATGAATAGAATAGTTGGGATAACTACGTCCAAAACGGGCGCAGCCCACATTGCTGCCATTGCCACAAGGTTCACACAGTCACATCGATGCCTACCATCAGCTACCGACACATTGTGTAGCGTAACTGCGACCACTTTACAATATCCGGCGGTAAACTCAATTGGGACAACGACCGAACACATCCAAAATACAACCTTCCTACGTTAAGTATAAGACATATATTGTTTCCAGCCGCGACAGATTCCCTTAGGCTATTATCGTCTCATAAAGACTACGAGACAAATTGTAATGCTCTATTGTTACAGCCATTAGACGTAATGGTTCAATAGAGAGTATTGAAAACGCTCTTTCAGATCCTGGCCAGGCCTACAAATCAGCTTTTATTCAATCATCGAGAACAGTGCCGTGCGAAGGGAAGGATGTCGATCTCGAACGGATACATGAAATGGCCCTTTCAAATTGATCCAAACGAATACAACTACTGAATACAATCGCCTAATAAAATGTCGATGTCGGTATATACGGTACTTAATATACACAATCCAGTGGAATCCAATAATTAGCTGGATTTTTGTAAATTACCCAAATAAAATGTGCACCACGTTAAGAGATTTGGCTGAAATGACAGGTTCGGTATACATTTGACGGAACCACATTGCATCACCTAATGGAAGATGAACAGTAGTAGGTACCTACTTCAATGCAACGTACTGCCAAAGACCTGTTAAGGCAGGCGCGTCTGATATGTGTAGGACCCTTAGACTTGAAATTCTGAAACCATTAGCGAAAAACGATAAAACGGCTCTTCATTTTGATGTTAATAAGTTTCGTCGAGGGTCATCCCCGGAATTAAGTTTGATGAAAATTCACTGTGAACAATGAGAAGGGATTTCTCGAAGTTTCCATTCAAAAAATCACCAGATGTCAGAGTCCACTAATTACTTCTCATTGTGAAGGCGCGAAATAAAGGCTTAATTGTTTGAAGTTCGCGCACTGGAAAAGTTACTTTTATCCGGCCCTTATCTGACGCGCCACTAACATTCAACAAGCTACCGTCGACTCGTAAATCAGGGTACAATATTCCTCCAATACTCTCTTTCTCTTACTCGTAGGTTAACTTAAATTTTCTCAATCAAGTGTTGGTCATCTTTTCTTTTAAAAATGCAGAAAATTATAAAATAAATAACTACGAAGATTCGTCTCAAACCTTTAAAAACTTTCAACATTACATTTTTAGCTAAAAAATCAACGGTTCGACTATGCCACCTTCTTAACAGAAATTAAGAAGTCTCGGGTTCATTTTCATTTCATTCATTTCATTTCCTTGGGATTATAATTTGAGACATAATAGAGTGAAATTGTTTATATTATCTTTATTTTTGAGCTTTTGACTCGCATACAACACCAATGGGAGCGATATATCGCATGTAATTGTTTCGTCGGTCGTTTCGACTCCGATGTTATTGCCTTACTTCCCAGAAACTAAATTATAACTTTCTTTCCCTGTTGTTATTTGCTATGACGACGCTGCCAATCTATTACAACGATCCCAAGCTACCAACTGTTGAAGAGGTTCTAGAGTAAATTGAATTTTACTGCTAAATGTTCTTCTGTTAAACAAACGTCATACAAAAGTACAAATTTAAATATGAAAACATAATATACGTGTTCAGATTATCAAGGGATTGTCCAAAAGCTACTACTTATAAAAAAAGCTTAGACTTTTTTCAATTGGATGCAATGTACAGCAAAGTTAATCAAATGACTTAATTTACAGGATAGAAAGTAACCTATGTGTAACATCTAGGTGATAAAACTATCTGTGTGAAAAAAAAAATCCAAATTCTTTAGCTGTTTTTGAGTAACAAACATACAAACTTTCTCATTTATAATATTACTAGCGACCCGCTCTCGCCTTCGCCAAAAAGCGACTTCAAATTATTAGGATTAGGGTTGAAATTGGCAAACATGAACCTAACGCAAAGATAATTTATATATGGGTACACAATTTTCGTGTGTTTCGTTAATTAATCATAATATTTGCTTTTGAAAAAACATTCGACCTTAAAAAAATACTTAAACTGATAATATTGTTGTAGGATAAAGGATTTAAAGGGTTCCGAGCGAGGAGGATAAATATTTGTTTTGAGAGTAACGGTGCTTACATTAAATTCTATCTTGAATTTATTTTTCATTAAATTCTTTTGATCGCATCATCAAACGGAAAATTAGCTCGAGGGATCCCACCCAAAAAAATTGCTTGTAAAATTGGAATGGATCCAAATTTGTTTGAGGATTTACACCTTTCTGTAATTGATCACAAATAAGTTAATTTCTCTTTTTGTTAATTTATTCATCATAGAACTTACTTTTTTTATTATTATTTTTATTTAATAAGTTCCATTTGTGGACACAGTTATCTCGTCAATATTAAGATATTATCTAGTCTTTCACGCTAGGTCATTGTGGGTATGAAGACTTCACAAGTCTTTAAAAATCAATGATCTAGGATTTCATTTTCGAAAAAACTTATGATGCAGCTCCACCCGGGATTAGAACCTGCATCTGATGTTTTGGTTGCCAAACATTGAGTTGACACTGTTGTTTTCATGCAAATCTGATATCTATAAATTTATCTGATAGCAACCCTGACTTCCGCATTATTGTTGGTAGCAGATGCATACTTTGAGTCAGAAATCGTTTAGGTCGCGAATTTATACAGGCTTTGATGGAAAAATATCTACTTAGGCATATGAACACTTATTCTCAAAAACAAAAATACACAACCACATACACGCAAACACACACGAAAACACATCGTACATACCAATACGCAGTGATATGTTAAAAAGTCTTTTTAACATATCACTGCCAATACGCAATATTTTTGTGAAGTAAGAATAACATTGTAAACTCTATATTTTTTTGTAAGTTTCTTTTGTAAGTAAATATATTATTCAAAAATAATTTAAAAAAAATATCAAAATTTGTATGTATGTTTGTCCAAATTACCTGAATCTCTCTCCCTTGAGACCTTTTTGGGACTCCTTTAACTTACTCCAAGACACTCTCTCTCTCTCTCTTTTACCTTTACAGGAGTTAAATACTAAAGACATCAGATGCGTAATCGGTCTATCAAATTCTATTATTGCACGCTTTTATATCTCGACAACGAAGTTAGCGGTTGCATTCGCTGGAATGATCATTAGCAGGAAAAAAATTTGAATTGAGATTTGAACAGAGGCCAGTAATCGCTCCCCTCGCTCATTATTTCTCGCTTGACAGATGAATTTATAAGATCCTCTGCATCATTTCGGGCACATCTCATTTGTCAAGTGCGCGCGGAGTACCAATCGTAAATCCTTCGACTATAACGCGTTTGCAGTTCTGATGGCTGGCTTAATGCCAAATTTATTGCTGTTTCATTTTAAAACTGTATTTTATTTTATGTTACTCCCTTTCATTGTGTAGTCCTTTATTCTATGAGTTACATGGCAAATATTAGGATATTGATCTAACGTAACCTGATCAGATAAGGAGTTGAAAACTATAATGCAGAACGAAGTTAGTCTTCAATTGGATAAAGTATGCCTGGTAAATAAATTAAAAAATAAACGCATGGTTCTCAAAGCTTTTAAAATGGCTTACAACCAACCGAGTTTAAATTATCAACATAATTTAATCTTAGTAAAGTTATTATTATCAATTCGAATTTTCTGCAAGTGTCCCAACAATTTATTCTATCGACTTTGCAACTGTTTGCTGTACATTCAACAAAATAAAATGTAATTTGATACATACGCACCTGACTGTACCCATTTCTAATATCTCACTTGGTAAGACACTGAAATAACTAGATACCAGATTCAAGAGAACAATATGTCGAACAGATTCAAGAGAACACATGGGCTACAAAGTCTTGCGTGCTTGTTGCTTTTGAAGAAATGAACTTTATGCGAATTGTGATAAGAGCTATAATGGAGGCAGTCCCGAATGTGTTTTTCTATACAAGTGTGACAGCGAAATGCAATATTTCATCTGGCGCTGTATGCGATTCCAAGTGCATTAACAGCTCGCGCACTTTTTATTATGCGGGAATGAAGTTGCGGATGTTTGCAGTTATGCTTCTTCTATCTTTTTCATCATCTTTCTTTCTAGAATTCCGACACAAAGTTATGGCATAAGAATAATAAATATATTTACTTTTGTTATTATAGGGTGGAATAAAATTCGTTATTATAGATAAATAAATAAAAATAGCCACATTTTGTTTTGTAAATAAGTACACACTTCAGTAATATATATTTCTTTTCTGTTAAAGTAGTAGTAGCATTTAGAAATAATTCTTTGACTACAAAATCTGGTCCAAGCAAAGGACCGCAGTAGAATCAGAGTCAAATAAAGAGTGAGTGCCGGTAAATCGTACATATAAGAGTAAAGTGAAGAGATCCCGGCGCGCACCTCTTTTGTCCTTATGCAAATTCAAAACTTGTAGAAAAGCAATCCAATTTGAGGCTAAATCCCCCGAGATATAAGTGCACACCAGTTTTAAATTAAATTTCTGCGGTATGAACAAAAGCGCACCTTAAAGCGAGACGTCTAAAGTCCACATTATGTTTGTCTGTGGTTCTAAGAGCTAGCTTAGTCCGGCGTTATTCTGACTTTTGGGTATAAGCATGGTGCAAGAATTGTAAAAAAATAAGTTTTGTAACTTGTGAGATTTAGTTCGTTTAAGTGGTCGCCAATAAGGATTCGGTGTAGTTTATATGAAACCGTAAAAGTTTTTTCGTTGTTTCACAGAAACAAGTTCAAGTTAACTTAAAAGTTTAGCTCAAGTTATTATAAGATTATTATTCGAGATATATTACGACTTGGTTAGGAGCGGAATTACTTTGTCTGCAATATATACAGTTCCGATTTAAAATTTGGAATATTTTTAAATATATATGACTTTTAAAAAGGTTTATGACATACAAAACATACAATTTATATGACTAAAAAATTGGCATTTTTTAGCACCGATTTTCCTCAGTTTTTAAAATTTATTAGACAATTCAACGATATACGTAGTACATATAGTTGATGATAGGCATATGATATGAGCTAGAATTATTAAAAAGGCAACTCTATAGTGCTATAGAAATAATACTATCCATTTGTGTACGCTAACCTTATTACACGTGTAAGTCACACTACAAACAGAGCCAGGTAATTATACTAGTCATTGTATTGCGCGGGGCGCTTTGTTCTCGGTATCTGCTCAGAATTCAAACACTACATACAACCTAAGTTATATTATAAGTTAAGCAATTCTAAACAGCAATTTATATTTCCATTATAAGTTGCAAAACAGAAAATGCAAGCTATGAAATTTAAACGGCAAAATATATAAAATTTGTTTCAGACACTTCTCTTGTAAATTGTAATGATATCAGAATTAATACAGTATTGTTACATTCCATATAAGATAGTATTCTGTCTAAGAAATTGTATTCTTTTGGTAAAATATTTTTTAAATCGAATGATTAGTTTCGAAAATTATAGTAGAAATCTGCTGTCTAGGCAAAATATACCGCAAAATTCGAGCTGAAAAAAGACGGTTCTGAAGTCCAAATCGTAATCTTCAGTTCTATCAATAAGGTTTGATCTTGGTCTATTGGTTAGTAACCCTAGCTGTTAACCAAATGGTCGCGGGTTCAAATCCCGCTAGGGACAAATGTTTATGTGTTAACATTTACCTTTGAACCTGAATCATGGATGTTTGTCTCTATAATATGTCTGGTATCCATAATACAAGCCTATAGTTGCTTACTGTGGAACTAGATGGTGCAGATAAATTTATTTATTATTTATCAATTCATGGTAACTCAATTGCTTATTGTGTGATGTGAGATAACATTTTGTCTGTTATACCGCAATAGAGTACTTATTCATTATGCATTATTCCTTGAGTCTGTCTGTTGTTGCATGCGTCCCTCTGTTTCTCTTTCCCATGGAATTGCCGCGTTCATGTTGAATTAATTACCGACTGCTGCGAACTGTACTCACGGGTACTGGGATCAACATACAATTCTATTTCAATCATATTTATATTACCAGCTGAACCTGTGCGCGCAGTACTGGACATTGCTTATATAATAATAAATTTTAATTTTTCAAATGTCACTCCTTATAACATCAGCTATCTGCCAGTGAAAGTCCCGTAAAAATAGGTCTAGCCGTTTCGGAGATTAGCCGCAAAAAACAGACAGACAAAAATTTTAAAAATTGTTTTTTTTTTTGTTATAAATTAAAAAGCAGCTATTTTGACACAAACAGACACTTCCATTTTATTTATTTGTATCTATAGACGAAGAGTGACAAGATGGTGACCTTTCACTTGGTGGTATGTTGCCACTCTCGTCTTATACAAGCAACCTTTGATTAAACCCTGGGCCGCACTTAGTGATGAGCTGTTTTAAAATGAGAACATTAGAAGTCCGATTAAGGCCCTAAAGTTAGTCGTAGAAGATTTTAATACCACTGTGCGTCGTAACCGTTACGGGTATATTAATTAGAAAGTTCCTTTGTACACGGCACGGATAAAGGCAGTGCTCAGTGTTATTCAAAATAACACAACACATCACAAACCTATATTTTGTGGTACACATTGAGCAAAATTCGAACGGATTACCCTTACTAATATTATAAATGTGAATGTGAGTTTGTTTGTTACGCTTTCACGCAAAAACTACTGAACCGATCACCATGAAATTTTGCATACACGTTGTCTGGGACACCAGAAAGAACATAGGGTACCTTTCATCCAAAACGCGGACGAAGTCGCGGGCACCAGCTAGTAATTTCATAAAAATCGGTCAAGCTATTTCAGAGGAGTTTGGTTACAAACATTGTGACACGAGAATTTTATATATTACTATAGCTGACCAGGCAAATGTTGTTTTGCCATAAATTTTTTTTGCGGTGGACCACCTTTAACATTTACGGGTATAAAAAATGTTGGCATGTTGCATGTTGGCAGATTCTCAGACCTAACCGATAAGCACACAGAATTTCATCAAAATCGGTCCTGCCACTTCGGAGGAGTTTGGCAACAAACACTGCAACACGAGAATTTTATATATTAGAAGACATATATTAAAAGATTAAAGAAACATTAGAACACTTTTCTGTCGCAGCTACTAATTTTCAAAACTTTTTTGACAAATTTAATAAAACAATAGGATTTTAAAAAGGGCCGATTGTTTTTTTTAAATTATTAAGAATATTCTAATTTGAAATAATACCTACTTTAACTTTCCACCTTTTTCAGGATTCATAGATTGGCTACAAGTTTTTCCTTCGTCATTTCACGTTTGATTCGCTACGCCGCGCCGTAGCTGTCGTAGCGTCGTAGTTTGCGCCTACATAGTTTTATATCAAAATTCTTCTTACAAATATAATAATAATAATTGCGAATTTTGAGTACCGGTGTTGGTTACTCTTTAACGTAAAAATTAGTGAATGAGTTTTGATGAAACTTTACAGTAACATTGTTCATAAACGCCGATCTGTTATTATGAAGAGACGGTTTTTTTCTTACGATTTTATCGTATTTTTGGCCTATCAAAAACGGGCAACTTTTATTAATGGATTATGGATTTAGTGAAAAATAAAGTACATTTCCAATAATCAATTTTTAACAAGCATGAAAATTTTTTAAATTTTGCGAAAACAAAGACCCCATAGATCGCTATTTTCAAAATAAACCAGCACGAATATTTATTTTAAATTATTTTATTAAAACAACAATGACACTCCCGTATACTCGTATTCCTGTGTCTCGTGTAAACCGCAAATGCTAAGGGTCCGTCTATCCTAACGATTATGACCGGATCTAACCGGTTTAAAATTTCTCTCACGGGCGCTCCATGTGTTGCCAGTACGACGGTGGCCATAAGGAATTTTTATTAGTACATTTCGTTTCGTTGTTTACTATTGGAAGCCTTGTAAAATTTAACCATGCTGCTTCTTTTAAGTATTTCGCAATACTAAGCATTTTCTCGCTTACTTTCATGTGGTTAAGTTATCTAAATTATATTTATAAGACTTTCTAGTAAGAGTTTATTTATTAAAATAAATATATAGGTAAGTAAATATATTTTTATAAATATTAAAAAACTGGTCTGGCGCATTTTGTAATATAACTTTAATAGTAAGTGGATCCTATAACTAAATTATTAATTACTAGCTGTTGCACGCGACTTCGTTCGCGTAACTTTATAAAATATAGCCTATGTTACTCGCTGACAATGTAGCTTTATATAGCTTACAAATCTTCTCTCTTTATAATATTAGATTAATGTCCCTGACACAATACATAGGTCTTTCCAACTACTGATCGTGACTGTAAGGATATATTGCATAGTATATTAATGTTAGGGCCGACTGTACAGATAGAAAGCAGTATAACTTCACCGTAAATTGAACCTGTCCTATACAATCCATTTTGGTAATCGCATTAAACTATAAAAGTGTTGGGTTCCCAATAAATCAGCGATGCTGGCCATTACGTCAATCTATGTATAGCGGAGCCTATCTCATGAAGCTTATTTAGCCATGAAACTATTTTTCTTGGGGTTCCTTTTCTGTATTTATTTTGTAAAGTTGAGTATTAACATTATTATTTTTTAATCTCAGTGACTAGACTGACGCACCCCGGCTTCGCCCGACATTTATTAGTATACATAATTTAATATCCATCTGGAATAATGTAAAAGAATTTTTTAAATAATAGTAGTGCTAGAGATAGTCTACTCTCCACATATAAACAAACATACAAAATCCGCCTTCTCTCTTTATTGTAGTATTAATATAGACTACAAACAAAATGTCGTCACTATCCTACAATATAATGGAAAATTTCAAGTGCAAAGTGTAATAAAGCAATCGTCAGGATGCAATAATGTCAGTTTCCTGAAAAAAAAATATACGGGACCATTTATCTGTCGGGTGATATCGCGCGAGTTTTTTATATATGGGGTAAAAATCAGCGAGTGTGCGGGGCACCGGCAAGGGGAGACGGGGGTGGGCAAGAAGGGGGTTCCCAGGATATATTGTCCAATAAAGCAGGCCCCCGCCATAAATGTCCGTTCACACTTGCCCGGACCGAGTTGACTCTAAATTGCTATAGGGGAATCTGATTTTACCCTCTCGTAAGTAAATAGATGTGCGCATGGGACGATAGAGGTCGTGTAACCGCTTAACCGGTTCCTGAATAAGGAAATTTACAATTCAATATAAAATTACACACAGCCTAATAGCAACCTGGGAATAAAAAATAAATATGTACGCGATGATTTTCCCTTCAAGCTTTCTGTCAGCAACCGTGCGTCTGAAAGCTTCAACATTGCTCTAATTTTACACACTAGCATTTATCCACTGCTTAGTCTGCGTAGACTTAAGTTTACAATGTTTTTATCAGCGCTATTCCATAATATAATCCTAGATCTTTTAAGATAAAAATTTTCTTTGTTTAAAATAATATAAACTAGTTAAAATATATAATTTAGCTATATAATATCAAAATCTATCTATCTATCTACTCGTATAATACATAAAATAAAGTCGTGTTAGTTACACCATTTATTACTCGAGAACGGCTGGACCTATTTTCATGATCTTTGTTTTTTTGGATTCGTCTCCGTCCCGAATAGCAAAATAAAAAAAAAATAAAAAAAATACTATAGAAATAAATTGTACTTTCAAATCGACAGAAACTGTCAAATCGAATAGTCTCATGTTGTTGTGATGTGCGCATGTTAGGTACGAAGTTCGCCGGGTCAGCTCGTTTAAAAAACAAAAAATAGACATAAAAAACAAATAATGTTTTTTTATGTCTTATGTAAGTTTGTCCATCAAAGGAAACATCGCGCGATAAAATTCGCACAGTGAAATAAAAATATATTGATTGCCAGTGATGACGTCACGGAATGCAGCCTCCGCGACGCAATAACAAAGCACGCCACAATGCACTCGCTGCTCGCTGGTAACGAACAAAGAGTAAAACGGGCCAAAAGATACAAAGGACGCAGGAATTATTGTATCTTAACAAAATAAATGGGGCAAGTAGTGAATGGGATATTGCAAGCCCTCACCCTCCTTGTTTTCCAACAAAACTTACTCACATGAAATAATAGTCCAAGAGCCAACAGCTTTTCTGCAATCGAAAATTAATTTTATTGTCCTTATTTTGTAACAATAAAATACTTTGTTTCGTGCAATTGGATTTATGGTAAAATTACTTTTAGGTGAATTGAATATTAACAATCAATTAAAAGTTAATAAGGACCTTATCCTGATAAAACTGTCTTTCTTCACATATTATTATAAGAATTATAATAGAATTATATAAGCAGACTCAGCTCTGCAAAATACGTAGTTAAATAGATACGTAATTTTACGGACTATAATACTGCTTCCTTAGTTTATTCTACTTAATTTCTACTTAATTTCTACTACAGAAGCGAGCTATTCGTAATATCTTCAAAACTATTCATTTCAAACTACATAATAATATATTATAAACTTAATGTACGTTTATATAAGAATATTGACCAATTAAAAACAATTTACCATTTAAACCAATTTCAAAGCACCAGTGCTTTTCCTTGTCTTGTTCAATTCATTAACTAGTTACGATTGATTCTATACATATTGCATTATCCTATGTAAATTAAAAACATAAAATAATGAGCGTGGTCTCCTGGAGTAGAACGTCACAGTCAGCGGGATCGCTCGTAGAAGGTATCTCTCGATCGCGGCAACTTTATCGCCCATTTTCCCTCCTATATCCGATATTATTTTATACACGGGCGTAGCTGCACCCCATTTTTCAGCTAAATGATGAGAAGCTTGTTCCGTGAAAAGATTGGATACAGGGAGCGTCTATTTTTCAAGTGGAAATTTTGCATTCGCTTAGCTCACAGCTCACAGGCGCCGAGACGCCGGGACAATACCTCCTTACTTTATAACTCTATCCGGAGGGATGTGCGACATTCGCTCTATACTTAATTTACTTAAACAATAGGTATACTTACTGACAACGTGATCATCAGGTCCGTATGTTTCATCGATTATCTGTATATCCATTAATTATAAATTATGTCTACATAATTAACTAGCAACTAGCAATATCAGATATCAGATTACACTGACAGAAAATTTTTGACTATTTTTTACATTTTTAAAATCGACATGAAAATTGTAAAATTTTATATAAATTCTGTGTTTTCAAACATTTTTAAAACGTAAACTGCATTTTTGACAGATATTGTTTAGCTGTTATCAATTATCAATTATGGATTATAGATTAATATAAAAATATCTATTTTAAGTACTTATGTATTAAATGCGTTTTAAAATTTTTTTTTTTCTCTAAAGGCGTGTAATTTTTTTCTTTAGATTATTTATAGTAGGCGAATTCTACTATTTCTATGAAAAAGGAAAGTTATTATAATATTACATTTTACCTTGCCAACTATGTGAAAGTGATGTGAAAGAAAGAAAGAAAGACAGAAAGATCTTTCACCAAAACTTTAATATTAATATTGACCTCGAGGCACCTTGAATTAAGAATCCCCAATAAAACCGTCAGTTTTTTTTAAACAATTGAGTTTCGTCCAAAACTAGTCTTCTTATTGCAAACAGTGAGTATGAGCTGTTCAGATACTTAAATTGTAACACAAATAAACGTCGCTCCGTTGAAACTTAATAAAGGCTAGGACGCTACACTGACGACTGCACTTTTCGTAATTTAATTTGGTCCCAACCCCCCACAGAGCGGAGTCGTCGGTCGCAATGACCCCATCAGGTCCCGGGTCCCATCAAACACGGTTTGGGCGTACCGTGGATCGCTTGTCTGATACTGTCACTTATTGGACACGCTGTCACGGATTTCAATGCTTATACACGCCGGATTGAATTAAAACCATAGGGATCGATAACGTGTTTTATTTTTTTTAAACTTATTTTTGTACAATCTTGTAAAGGTAAATATAAAGTAATATAATCTCTTCAAATTATAAACAAAAGTTGCTATTTTTCCTGTGTCTTTCTCCGCTAACATTTGAACCACTCAACAACTTTATACGGTTTTCACCTACGAAGAAATTATACTTTTTCACTGATGGAATGAGCGATAAACGAAGGAAACCGGGGACGGATCGCTAGTGTAGTAAAAAATCTACAGCAGCAAAGCAAGCAATAAATACCTACATGTATACCTATATATGGCTATACCTATACATAGAAAACAAATTATGAAAACAATAAAACACCTTTATATAATAAGAGCATTTAAATTTGAAATAAGACGGGACGCAAATATGTACGAGTATGTACGTATACAATTCTTGGAACACATAGAGACAAACGCGACCGCTTATAACGCTAAAAGCATTGTCTTCCAGCCCTACTCGTATAAAACTAAGTCAGCATACAATCCAATCTTTTTAGTAGCGAAAATGTCGAGTTCGCCATTTCAATGTTTTCATTCTAAACAGAGAGCGCGAGCCAACATTCTGAATATCAGCTTGAATTTTCACAAGGCATCTGTTACACGCAGCGATAAATTCCTACTCTCATGTTATTCTACATCGACGAATAATAATACGTTCACTTTCCATTGATTATAAAAAAATATTCTAGGATAATGTCAATGAATATTTGATTTAATTGAGAAGATAAAAGAAATATATCATATGGTGGCAAATTATTAAATTTTATCCTAGTTCCTAGACAAGAGTAAAACTACTACCTAAACATGTATCAGCCTGTCAGCTGCACTTTATCACAAAAAAATCTAAGAAACCCTCGCAGCATAGCATCGCAGCACGTTTCTTCTCTAAATGGTTTTGCTAATAAATGTTTTGCGACAAAACTGTCAACTCTTTGTTTTCTAGCGTATTATTGTTTTTTTTTTTTTAATTGGTTTATGAACTAAATATGTTTTTCTTTAGTAACTTTAACGACCTTTGGGTAACAATAAAAATGATCGAATTTTGACCAATGTACTAACACTAGTTGTGCGGTATAAATATTAGAAGAAAATATGATATAATTTGTCTAAGTGTTAGAATGCAACAATAAACAGGGAGCGTAATGCGGTAGTAATTCTCGCCACTATCTGCGATATTGTCCCGGAGACAAATTGTCGCAACATGTGTCGGACTAACTTGCCCCGAGCCACCCGAGCCTCAACACTCACTCCTTGTACACACAGCGCATTCTATCTAACCTCTCATTTGTTCAAATAAATGTAAACTGACGGCCCTCTTGATAGTAGGCGGCCACAGTCGTCTGACTACAGCATTATCTCTTGAATGCTTCCAGCACAGACCAGATAACTGTTCGGATAACAGATATGTGTAAAAAATATTGTGATTGTATTTACTGAACGAATTTGTTTGTATTTACGATCTTTAGTTAATTATTTAATGCAAACATTAACTGCAACGTTATAATATGAGGAACAAGGAAAGACATCGAGTGTTATGGCACTCTATATTAAAAAGGCTTATATAAAATATGTTCAACATTAGACGCTAAAAAAAAAGCGATTCTTTTTGTTTCATGGAATTTTTAATTTATTGTTGTCTGTTTTTTTAATTTAAATGAAAAATATCGTATCATAAAACAAACAAACACTGGATACAATTCAGCCACATTACCGCGAGTAACGATACAAACATTATGCGACTGGCAGCCAACGTTTAGGGAAAAAACTTGGCTCATATGAAAGTTGCTAACTCGCCGATGAGACGGCAGGTGCGGTTTATGGTCACGAAGAGACCGTCATTTTTTCGTCGAGTGTCCGCTCCAACGATAGACGAGAGTTGGACGAGAGGGCCGAGGGCCCCTCGAATAGCTGACTCGGACAAACTTCCGTAACGCACATTTGGATTGCAATACTTTTTAGTGGTACCAACTACATCTATAGTTTAATGCATTATAGCAATCTCTATATCACTGCGATACACAAAGACCATTCTTATGCTTCACTCAGAGTTCCAAAATATGTTACCAAAAGTGAAGTTTTGGTCTGCGCCGTTAATATTATATTTCCATCTACCGTACAGTCGACTACATAATATTGGCCAGGCATACACAAAATTTGTTAATTTATTATTCAAAATTCTTGTACATTTCACCGTATTTAATAAATATTATTATTTGACGTTGTTAAAGTAGCGTTCTTGCACTTTAGCAAAGCGATAGACGATAGTAACTTATTATTAATCTGTGGAGATAGTTTGTTTTGAGGAAATCAAAGTTATTATTAGCAAGATATGCAAACTTTAAACATTTTGCCAAATGCAGGTGTAAGTACCAGAAAATATGAAAAATAGTAGAAGTGAAAATTAATATTTTTAATCTCAACGAAAAACACAGTTATTTTAAAAATGGTTTTTATTTGAAACTGGATAAGTATAAAAATATAATTATATTGAGAAAACGGTTCGTATTAATTTCTTAAAAATAAAAGTTTGTTAGCCCCAATAAATAAATGTGTACAGGCCCTGACACCAACAGAGATTTCTCCAACTTCTCACTCCATACAAACTTCGTCCATACCTATTAAAGTTTTTTTTCTCTCGCAAAGTATACACGTGTCCCGTACAAGTTTGCTGATGACACTTTAATGGATTTTTGAACTGGGTTTTTGTTTAGAATAGTAATAGGTTCGCGAATACTGTTGCCATGTGTCGAATGCTACTTTTCCTAACGACGCCGGGCGCTCGCAAATTTCTATTTTATTAACTTTTTAACATTATTTTGAAATTTCAGTTTCTTCTCTCCCAAACAATTTGAAATATTGATTTATTGTAGTAACTCGGTTTGGGTTGGGATTGCCATATGCATTTTCTGAGGCAGTGATTCTGAGGGAGCACTTTGCAAAAATGCCATGTAAGTAAAGAAAATTATTATTTTTAGAGATGTGGCAAGACTCTGCCTTTCTGATATTTGCTACGAAATTACAAATGCATTTTTTTTTAAGTGTGTTGAAAGTATGTCACTATTTATTTTAGTATTTACTTAATCAATTTAATCACTAACTTGACCAACGCAAGAGCATTGCTATCCGATATAAAGCACGAATATCCTAATGATCTTCTATAAAAGGTTGTGCTAAAATTGCTGTTCAGTTTATACAAATAGGATAGTCTGTCTAACTTTTTGCTTTTCGGTGCTAATCTTCCAAACACTACACCAATTTTGACACAACTTTCTAGTAGATAGAGATAACTAGCATATATATAATAGTAGAGAGAGAAGACATACATTGAGAGAAAACCTATAAACGCAGGGAGCCATTACTAGCACCAACATTAGATTATGTTTCACCTCTGTGTTCGTGTATGAGTTCAATAAACCAAGACAGCTGAATACGGATATCAAACGATATATTTCTACATCAAAATATGAAGTAGAGGTACCTAATGAGAATAAGCTGTCCTTTGTCCCGGGAAACATGAGAGGGGAAATTGAATGGGACGTTCTGTCTGCATATTATCGGTTTCAAGTTACGCATCGTACATTTTCTCACTTACAATTAGCTTTAGTCTTTTTAAGTAGATTGATCTAATTCTATGAAATATTTATTTTAATAAACCAATATATTGATTTTGTGAATGTATTTTAATTTTAATGTAAGTATATGTGTATTATAATCAGTTTCGAAGAATAAATGAGTATTTGACATTCGAACGCCTTTATAAGTTAAAGTAATGATTGTTAAACACGAAAGTGACCTACAAGCGAATGTGCTCGTATGGAATATGATATGGTCAGTGGGCGGACCTTTACAACACAATAAAGTCAGATTTACGCTCGCTTGGTTTATTATTATTGAACAAATTATTTTCTTATTGTCCGTTAATGGATGAGATCATATTGCAAGTAGATAAAACAGCCTTTTGAGAACAGCTTGAATGTCATTTTTACTTCGTGTCTTGTTCAACAAAAGGTCTTGTTACTCTTTCAATGTCCTTTGTTTTGTATTTTATTTTTTTATGCAGACAAAGAGTGCTATAAAATATGAAATGCAAAAAAAATAAAAAAATAAAATAAAAATAAAGTGATTAATATTATTTATAACAATAGTATAATAATCTAAGATAAAAATTTAAGATAATCATTTATTTCAATAACGATAAATAGGATCTAATATAATCTAATATAATATAATCTATAATCTAATCTTTGGCAGGGTCCCAAGCATGCTGGCTGCATTACGTCGTCAATGCTAATCTGTTGCCCGAGGTAATAGCCAGCTCTATAATCGCCGTTTTTTTTAATTATTTACTTATTTAATTACAGGAACATTATAATTATGTCGACCAAACGTTTTGACAAGATGTTAAAAAAATTAAGAGCGTTGGGACCCCACGGACCCAGAGATTCGACACCGAAGGGAATGAATATGTAGCCGGTGCCGATATCTCTGTATTTGTGAATTTTACGTTTCTCGGCCGCCTTAGCAGCAGCACCAGCTGTGGCAAGTGTTCCATGAAAATGTGTCAAAATAATAGTAATTAAATTAAATTAAAATAATAATTATTATTATAAGTACATTAAAATTAAGTGGGTAATTGAAATTTTTTTTATTAAAACTAAACAAGTTTTAATACTAGTAATTAATTGTAATATTGTAATTAACAACAAAAAAGAAGAAAGAAACATTCTTATTGCATGAGTTTTTAAAGAAATACTTTAGATAATTTGATTGCTTTTCTAATGTTTCTCCAAAATATTAATATTGAAGATTTTTTTGTCATTATATTTTAATGATTCTAAGCATTAGTTCAATAACAGCTGTATAAAGGTACCGGCGATTGTATGAAAATTATTAGGGCTTTCTATTTGTCAATAATGTTGGGCTTTTCACCCCTTCACTCTCAGTGGATACCGATATATGTAAATAGATTAAGGAAATTAATCGCTCTTTACATATTAATGTAACACATACACACATACACATTGCTCGAATACACGAAGTAGACACAAACAGTTAATAGGTTACTCCGACTAAGTTGGAGGTTGGCGCTTCGTAAAATTTTAATGTCTTTGGTGAAGTCTAACTTACAACTTTTTGTTGATATTCTTATATAGACAATTGATTCAGTTTTTGTCACATGGGAATCTGAGAAGTTTTTATTCGTTAGTAGTAATGAGATGTCTGTTGTGGGTGTTAAAGGAATGCAATAGCTATTTCTTGTATTGTTAAGTGTTGTTGTTGTAATTAAATGTAATTGTTGTAATTTTATATTTTAAAGATGACAAAAAGAATAGTATCCTGAGTTTTTTTCGGGGTTTCTTCTCAGGATCGTCATCTTGGCTTTTGTTCCGAAACCGTGAAATGTAAATTTATAATGACGATCATAAGAGTTTCTTGGAGAAACCTTATTGATAAATAATTATTTTTAATTTAATTTTTGATGTTGTTTTTCAACATTTTATCAATTATGATCAAGGCGTTGTTGTAGGCGTTGGAAAATACCTACTGAGCGAACTTTGAGCAGTCCAAGAAACAGGAAGTAAGCAGTCTAGCTAGCAGAGCTGAAATGACCTATTTAAGGAAAGCCTTCCTCTCTTTAATGAGGTACTGATTTGCATCTCGGTTTTTTTTTCAATTTCTTACGTGGTTCTGATATAGTTAGAATGATCATTTTTAAATAATAGTTTAGGCTTATTAGGCCTTTAAATTGTGGAAATGAAATGTTGCCTTTAAAGATCCTAAGAAAAAGGTGACATGCAGTTAACAATAGCATGAATGTGTGTCATATTTGCAGACGATTCATTAGATCAGTTTAGATAAAAGTCAGGGACAGATATAATAACGTCGTGTAGGGACGAAGTAAGATAAAACTTTTTTTTTTTTTTTTTTTTTTAAAGTTTTCTTAATATAATGGTTGGCAGACAAGCTGATGGTTTTTTTTTTTAATTTAAAGAAAATATAATAACATAACATTATACCTATCTATATACAAATAAAACATTAAAAACAAACTTAACATTAAACCTAAAATATCAAACAATTTATAAAAAGAATACCCCGTCTAACAGGTCCTCCTGCGGCATGGACCCCATTATGCTGGCGACGTTACCCCTCTGTACTGCCAGAGCGATACGCTGACAGAAATACGTGCCAGCCCTGGGATCCCCTGTAGACTCGACCAGTCGTGACGACAGTGCCCTTACAAATTTTTTCATATCTGCTGACCAGGGGCCCAGTGTCTCTATTGCGAGCGCCGCAAACTCGTAGTCCTTGAGTAAGGATGAGTATTTGCGGAGCTTGAGAATTTGGGCCTGATCAGCAGCAGCGCCGGCCTGTGTGCAGGTCGCTTTGATGTGGGACTGTGCGAAGGTATGCCAAGAAAGCAGGTAGAGCCGAACTGACCGAAGTGCGAAAACCCAGTCCACCAAGCCTAATGGGGAGAACCGCTTGGGTCCATGGTCTAATTTCGAAATCAATGTTGAGAATTTTTGAAAGGGTTAACTGAAGGGAGGAGTCAATGGAAGACAAGATAGATGGAAATTTCCAAATTGGGCAACTGCGGAGTAAATATATGAATTTGGGTGTAAACAAGCAGAAACGGATAATGAACAGAGCCATATGAGGGTTTATTTTAAATAGGAGATCTGAAGTATCTTTGAATAAATTTAATTTGTGGTTGATGACAGGTGTTACTGATTCGTCGAAAATTGGTGATCCTAAAAGGGTGAGGGATGATTTGGAATGAATAGAAATATTAGGTAAAATGGCTTCAAAATTTGTTAAAATATCTATTTTGGTATTCGATGGGACGTGGTCTGGTATAAAAATTTCGCATTTAGCAAAATTTAATGAAAGACCGATTGTCGAAAATTTATCAATGATAGATTGTACATCTTGTAAGACGGTTATGGCATCTCCGCCAAGTGATCCGTCGTCCAGATACCACACATTGAATTTTGAATTTAGACTAGTGATTATGGGATGAATGACTAGTCCGAAAATTGCGGGCCCAAGCGGGTCTCCTTGTTGGCAGCCCATACTTGATAAAATAGATTTATTACCAAAGAATAATTTAGATGGTGCTCCGTAGCATTGCCATAAGTAATTGAAAAGTTCCGGGAGTTCTTTTTTGACTTCTGCTAACAGAGCACCACGGTCGACCGAATTAAAGGCATTTTTGACATCTATTTTTAAAAATACTTGATAGTCAGGACGCTCCAAAAATGTACGCGCAGCGTGCACTGCTGCCTCACAACCGCCCTTGATGCCAAATCCCAGCTGCCGAGGCTTGAAGATCTTAGTTAGCCTTTGGTTAAATTTCCTGCAGGAGAGCTTTGAAGCTAATCGTCTGAATGTGCACCCTACTGCTATCGGGCGGACACCGCCATCCTTCTTGGCTAGGGCCACTAAGTTAGCGCCGTATAAAAGTGGGACGATGTCCTTGTGTACGCGACCCGATAGCATTAAGTTGATCAACGCCGTTATTTCTTTTACTAAAGATGATCTCGTCTCGCCCAGTGACTTTGAGGTCAGGTCTTTGAGATGCTGAGGGGACAATCCGTCTATCCCGCCGGCGGAACCGTTGGGAAACGAAGCAATAGCTTGAATAACGGCATCTTCAGAAACAGTAAAAGAGGGATCTTTAGAGTCGGGAGGATCTAGCAGTATTGAAGAAGCGGAAGGAACTGGGTGTTTTTCTTTCAAGGCGGCGTAGGTCTCGTCCGAGTGTGCAGCCAAGTCGTCGCGAGAAAATAAAAGCCGGGCAGCTCCACTCACGTTCCCCTCTGAGAGTTTATTTTCGATTGATTTTATTTTCATATGAAGTGAATTATTAGGCATACGAGTACTTATGTCAGGATTTTGGGGGAGGACTGGTAGACTGGTTACTTTTAATTTGAGAGGTAAGCGATGCTTTAATGGTTTTTTCTGCGTGTAAAACAGTGAATGAAAACGTGAGCAAGCGCTCCCATGCTTTGAAAGTGTTTTCCGCGACGGCCTTGGCCACGCACTCGGTGAGACAACGTGCGACGGTGATACGCGCACCACGAGGTATTCTCTTTACTATTGGTATACTTATTTTGAACAATCCAAGTCTATCTGCAAGCGACGCTGGCGGTGGTGGTGGTTGTGTAGAGCCCCCTGCCGAAGAAGATGCTGCAGGTTGAGAAGCGCTAGGTCGTATAGGGTCGATAGCCTCGCCACGGGTGCCATGCCGGTACGACGTATGGATAGCGAGTCCTCGGCGACCTTTATATTGTTTATTGTCTCCGCAAGTAGGGCAATACAGCAGCTCCGGTGGGTTCAAGCAGGTTTGCGTAGGCATAAACACTCGACTGCGAACCCCGCAGCAGGATCATAACATTTGCTGGCACGAGTCAGAATCTGTTGTCATGTGATGCAGCTGGTTCTGGACGGCTGCATGCTTCCAGCTTGAGCGTTAATGATGCCGATGAATTCGATTCAGAATACGAGAGAGATCACTCAGTAAGTTATAACTTTTTTTCCTCAGATTTCGTACATGAATTCAAATGTCAATTCAGCAGGAGAGAGTCCATTTATTGCGTTTCTATACAGCTTTTTCAATATTTATATTTAAAACACCACACAATATATACAATTTAAAATGTTATATATATATACATAATCAATTTTATTTAATTTTAAAATTTATTTGTTTACGGAGTTTAATTTTGACATCCGTTAAGAAAACTGGTATAGACGAATATAACGCCGTCTATTCTTTCTAGCACACCAGAACGAAGGAGAAACCTTAAATATAACTTTTATGGGTTTAAGGCAGAGATTAAATGAATCCAAAGTTTACAACTGACATTACCCAACTGAGATTACCCAGTGGTCTACAATTTAATCTCAGAACGTCCAACATTTCAATACGTCCAGAATCTGTGTCAATAATGTTCAGATGTTCTACTTGTTCGATAGTGTAATGTAACAATAGTTGAACCAGTACTGTTTGTAGTGTTGGTTTTATTGTCACATAAAGGGAACAGATCGCTCCAATGTCGACCCAGTTCACTCCACTCCGTTCCTTGTTAATGTTCCCGCAGAGATTTGCATTTTTAATTAAATGAACGTTGACCATGCGACGTTTACACCGACCACTGCTGTGTGGGACTAATGGATTTATACTAGTTCCCGAACAGATTCAAAATGGTCCATTATAACCTGAAATAAATCAACATATTTTATTGCGGGGAAAGTTAACCTACACGACAGGAATGTTCTCAATTTCGGCTTCTTCGTTTGTATCAAATTCTGTAATCGACAAGAAGACGAACATGAACGAATACCATGTAACAATGGTTATATGAACGAATCTTTGTACGTAGTTCTAACTAGGTTTTAATGATATCTTATGCTTACTTTAAAACCGTCAGAGTTTACCTCAGATAATTACAAACTTTCTTGGTCTAAGCAATGTGCGAATTTTTGCCATAGGAGAAATAATGAATAATTTATTTTTAAACTATTTAAAAGAACTATTGACTATTGATGAATTTAAACTATGCAAAACTATTACATTGATATGGTTATGAATATATGTAAATGAATTGTAATGCATTTAACTATAACTAGACAAATATGATAATTAACTTGTGAGAAAAAAAAATCATGTAATTTACTATAAGAAAATAACATATTATCTCGGATTTCGATCATATTGATAGCGCTAAGACATTTTATCAATTCGAAAACTAAGTCCTGTATTGGGGTCCTTTGTGAGCAATGCGAAGGTGGGTTTGTGAGGAGAGGGAGTGAAGAGGGGAGGGGTTAGTTTAAAGGCCACACACACGTATTTTTAATTCACTCAGCCAGGCCGCAATTAAATATTTAAATGACTGCGGAGGAATGAGTTTTAATTAGACACAGTGCGCGCTGCGGCCTGCGAAAGTTATTTAGGCCGGGAGCACAATCAGCATTCTGTCGATAATATTACCTATGCACTTTCATTGGCCTATCTATACTAATATTATAAAGCTGAAGAGTTTGTTTGTTTGCTTGTTTGTTTGAACGCGCTAATCTCAGGAACTACTGGTTCGAATTGAAAAAATCTTTTTGTGTTGGTAGATCATTTATCGAGGAATGCTTTAGGCTATATAACATCACGTTGCGACTAATAGGAGCAAAGAAACAGTCGAAAATGTGAAAAAAAAACGGGGAAAATTATTCATCTTTGAGGGCTGTTGCGTGCGCTGACGAAGTCTATAACTATTCCACGCGGACGAAATTGCGAGCACAGCTAGTATAAAATAAAATCTTCATTAGCGCGAACACATGCTTTTATGTTTACAAGATTTTAATTTATACATTCATTCACATACAGTAAATAGAATAGAATAACGTTTTATTTGCTACAAAGGACATACATAAACATAGGTAGGTACATAAAAAAAAACTTAAAAGACACACACAAACGTCCCCTGCAACAAACCAAATAGTATGTTCTACCAGACTTTCAATTTATTATAACTTTTCCAATTTTTATTATAATAAATAATGTTTACTTGGATCCCTTAGACAGGGTTTCAAGCACTTCATCTGCAATTTTTCGTTGTATAGGAAGATTGACATTGAGTGCGTTGGGACTCTGCAGACTCAGAAATTCTATAGGTACCGAAGGCAATGAAAATTTAGTCGATATGTAATGTACAGATAGATCTCTGTATAACATTTATATTCAATTATATAGCTTCACAAGCGAAATAATATATTATTTAACTTCAGAGCACATTCGTATTCCGTATTACCGGGATTAAAAGCACACCGTCACATATGACACGAATTATTTTATTGCTAGTTTCATGAAAATCATTTTAACGTCCAAAAATATTTCCATTTAAAATGTACATTGAAAGTTCACTGTAGTATAGTGCTATCTGAAAAATATGCCTCTTTAAAAATTGATGTAAAAATGATAATAATAATTTATGAAAAAGCTCAGTGTGTCGAGGAAGGCGAGTGCGCTCGTTAGGCTGAGTGCAGCGGTCATTCGATTAATTACAAAGCTTCAAACGGCTCCTGAACTACACAAGAACAAACTGATTCACAAGCACAAACCATGCCCATAAATCCTCTTCATGATACCCATGTATGACTGTATGTATGTTCATGATACTTTCGATAACTGACATTTCATTTTACAAGTTCTCATTGCTGATCAAATTGAAATAATCTACCTACATATACTCATTTGGAAAGTTGTAATCTCTGTCTTTGAAACGAAATATTAATTTAAGAAAAAATATAATAATTACTAATAAAATTTCTTGCTTGTAAATTACATATAAAATTGTATAAAAGCCTAGAAATGTAGAAAGCTAGAATTTTTAATATAGATTTATTTTATAAAGTAAGAAGTAAGCATCAATTTTGGAAAATTAGTAATATAATATTTTCAATATCAATCTGAATTTTTATCGGTAATGTCTACGAATAGGGTAAGGTAGTATTCTACACTATAAATAGTAGGCCTTAGTAATCTTTTTTTTTGGTAAATCTTTTAAATTTAGTTATTGAAGTACCCTATAGATACAATTGATCTTTAGAAGAATATTTTATTTCGTGGAGCCTGATACTTCAGGAACATTACATTTATATATATTATATCTCATTTTATGGTATAAAATTTACGTTTGCTGATTTAATGTTAAGACTGAGAATATAGCTGTTTATTTAAACAAAGGAAATAATTCATTCTTGTGTTATAAATGACTACCTGAAGAGTCACCTTCTGAATTCGTTCCTTGAATTCGCTAAGCTTCACAAGATTTTCATCAAAAGGAATTTATGATTTAATTTTGATGCTATTTGTTTAATACATAATCATATATAAAGCAGATTTAACAAGATTTCTTGCGTAGTTTGCTTTTAAAACTACGCAAGCAGACATCTTATTATTTACATATTTGATAATAGAGATTTGCTATTGCGAAAAAGTTGATAAAATTAGCAAATCTCTATAGTAAAAAGTCACATTTGAAAATAACTTAGCAAAAGCTGTTTTTTTTTTAAATCTGGTCGACTATCCTCGGGTTTAACGTGTGACTCGAATAAGGTCTATGTTTGAATAAAATTATTATGTCCCATTTGGCCCCGTTTCACTAAAGTAACACTCTAACAAATATTCCCAAGTATTGACCCAGGGTTCGGACAGTCGGGTTTGAATGGGAGCCGGTGGAACAAATTTCCGCGGAGGCCTAACGACAGCCGACGGTCGTTTAATCAGACTCAAGTGTTGATGTGATGGCCACAGCCGTAGACAACCGCCACTCGTTGAGCCCTTCGTACACATATCCAAATCTATCATGAGAACAAACTATCTCTTTCACACCACGCCGCTTCTTTATAGAAATTCACGTCCGTTTGAAATGATTGGATGTGGTCTGAATTAACTAAATTGCTTCTAAATATTGAAGAATTTTTTAAGTATTGTATGCTTTTTGGTATTACAAATAGATATAATACCATCGCGTTCCAGGAAGATAAGGGTTCGTTAATGTTTATCCTATCTGGGCCTGCTGCGTACTAGCATCCTCTGGTACATACTTTTGTTTAAGTAAGCTACGATTGTCACTTAAGATCAAGTTGACCGTCAGTCTCTCTTGCGTCTGTTTGAATCTCAACATTTGAATATCAACATTGAACTTTATTCATAATTTATTAGTTAGGACCGTTCATTATTTTTATATTGGTCACTACTGAGTGCGATCGGGTGGCCGGCTGTAATCTAAAGATAGGAAATAACCAGCTCTAACCGGCTCTCGGCGGACATATCCGGATTTTCCGGGTTTTTGGCCGGGCGTTCGCCGCGTAATGTAGGGAGGGAAATCTCGGATTTTTTCGCAAGATAGTAAGTGGTGCCATTTGAAGGCAATGCAATAGCAAAGAAGGCGGAGGAGTCTTTATTTATATTAGTAAGTTTCGTAGAATCCCCATCAGACCGACAAAGTAAATATATTTTCGTCTGAGACTTTAGGTAATTTACTTACAGATAGGTCATTACTCTCGTAAGAAAATATTAATAACGTAAAGCCCATTCCCTATATCCTTTTATGTGTTCACGTATTTTTTGTTTATTAAATCCTACAATAGAAGTACAATATCTTGGAGCTCAATAACAAATTTATCCCCACGTTACTTTTCGCCCTACCGCTGAGTTACTTATCCTTTATCCTACCAGAGTCGGTTGTGTACTTAATAGCTTGTCTGGTTTAAATTAACGACAATTATTTTATGCTGTGATGTCATATTTTTGTATCAATTTACTACTTACTTAATTATTAGAAAATCGGCATCGTACGAATACTGTTATCTACTGCTTTAAGTTCCTGTTCTGAGGTTTACAAATTTCTTTCTTGCACTAAATTAGTCTCTAGCACTACAAACAAATTAGAAGCTAGATTAGTTTCGGATTGGTTGGAGAGTCAACATGTGATTACTTGAAAAATTACCGCATATTCAACTTTCCAATTGAAACGCAGTATAAAACGAAGATGATGTGAATATTAGCACCGAAGTTAAGACATTCTAGTCAGGTTTTTTTTCTAATAATAAAAACGTGAAATAACTCTCCAAAAATTTGAATTAAGCACATTAAATAAAAGACATTCCTATTTAATTAAACCAAGAATTCCATTTTATAAAAAAAAATATTCACCTTTAATTAAGTTACAAGAATTTCAAATGTAAAATTACTGTCATGTCATAATGTCTTTCCCATTTCTTCGCCTAACTTAATTGATTTTTACCATACATAAGTTGAATCACTACATATTTTCAATCTGGCTATTTCGGACGCCACTCAAGTTTATCTGTAACGACTTATTTAATGTTACTATAACCATAAAACGAGAATTAACCACGGTCAGCCATAAGACAATCGCCTTCCTATCATTTTTTATTACACCATCTTAGGAGCTTATTGCTCCTTCAATTACACTCGTGTGCTTTAATAAATTAAGTGAGACATCAAAAACAGATAGCTCTTTATGTTTACGAGCTTTCGTGTAGCTTTTAGTGGAATATATGTCCCTTATCTTTATCTAGAGGAGAAGTGCTCGCTAGTGTGGATCTTAGGTGGTTCATTTACCTCATTTCTTTTCATTATCAACCATGAGGAGTCTGTTTCATACACAAAGTGTAAATAATGCCAAAAATAAATTTGTATTTACGTATTCACTGAAAATATAACCCAGTGCAACCAAATCGTAATCAGCATATCAGGAATTACTGTGTTTTGTCAAACGCACTAAATTGAATTGGTTCGAAATTGGAAATTAATAATCGAATAAAAAATTTACTATTTGTAAAATATTTAAGTGGGTATTTAATTAAAATATTAAATAAAATTAAGTTAAAAAAAATCACCAAATCATGCATAAAAATATAAAAATTCGCTTTCGCTCCAAAAGCAATACGCTTCATCAGCATTGTCTTGTTAGCTTATTTTTAACAAATAAGTTTTACAACTTCAACTTATTCTTGTAGAGGGATAGATGCAAGTACTTTGCTGACTCTAATAGGATACAGACAAGGCAAGGTAATAGGTTCAATAATCCCTCACCCACAAATCGAAACGCTACAGTACATGTCCAGATTATTTCAAGATGATATTCTGTTTGAGGGTGGTCTTTACCATCATATAGATTATAATTTGAAATTAATACCTACGAATATTCGTTTGGTACTCTCTCTCATTATCTACCGAAAAATCTAAACCCAACAACCAATATGGCTTCCGCAAACAAACCAATTACAAACAATGGTGACAAATGCGAGAGCCGCAATATTTTTATGATTTACGATAATGTAATAATTAAAGCGGGCAATATATGTCGCTAGTCGCGATAAATAATGTCGCAGGCGGCACGTGCGCGGGTCGTATGGAAATTTTGACCATTCATTTGTAAATCCCGCAGTAGGTATTTGAAAAACAACAACAAACATGAATGAAATATACCTAACCGCGAAAGAAAACATTACGAGGAACCGTGTCGCAAAATATTAAGAAATGTGAATATAGCTCATGTCTTCTCAAAAAGAGGGGAAGGCCGATTCCAGGAGTAGTATGTTATTAAAACACTTTATTATATAATATTCGTTACAGTAAAGGTAAAAAAAGTCAGCAAAATTATAATAAGTATGATACACAAAAGTTACAATTCCAAAGAAGCAACAACGCCTTTAAAATTTCATCTTCTCTCATGCAGCAGAGAGAATTAAGGACATCAAAAATGTCTTAATACTTTTGGCAAATATTTTGATTATTTGTTAATTTTTTTATGTGTCTTTTTACTTTATTTATCCTAAACAAGACCGCAATTAATAAGTAAACCTGTTCTTCAAAAAGCTCACTTTTACGGTTTAGGTAAAATTACTTCTACAAGTTCCATTTTAGAAGCGTACATTAATTGATATTACAAAACTTTTAACAACAGATTCTTAATGAACGGGAGACAGAATCCAAATTTAAGAAAGTCTGTATTTTATTATTGAAATTATTGTACCTACATTTTGCATTCATAGCGATAGATATACAAATACTTTACACTCTAAAAATTTGTAAAGATATATATATCGAAAGACTACATTATTTAGACATTGTCCGTGCGAGGCAAACCGCAGACTAAAGCTGGTAGTGAATAATTACAAAACACGGAAAATATTTAACGACTAAAAAGGAAATAAAAAATACAATAAAGAAGATTTCATAAATGTTATCCCTGTTGGAATAACAAGTGAGCTATCAGTGGATTTACGAGACCGCGGAGTCGTTTCAGAGGCGGCGTCAACTCATCCGCTTCTGAAACCAGATTAAATGGAGGCCCGTTTAAAAATATAATTCACCCGGATTTACGAGACAGGAGACCCCCCGCCAATTGTCCGGAGACGGATTTCATTTTGCCATTTTACTACCAATTTTTATTATAATACTTTATGCCAAAACTTTTATATTTAAGATAATACAACAACTAAACACTCGTCTGGTTCTAAGCTATTCACATTAGGTTCAAATTTCAAAATTCAAAACATTTTATTCGAAATATTTATTCGAAAACAAATATTATTTCCTCTTTATAATATTAGCATAGATTTATTAGGTTAGCTACCAGTCTGTGTTACATTACTAATAGAAAGCTTAGTAATAGAAAGAATTGAATGAAACCATGAACTTTCCTTTTGGTTATTTCAGCTCCATTCAAGACAGCCAAAAATACACAGTATCTTGAAGTTCAATTTAAATATTGAATAATAAGTTCGTAAAAAAAATATTTGTTTAATTTTTTTCCAAATTATTCATTGAAAATATCTAGACTTAGCTTAATTCTGTTATTTCATCGTTAGGATTGAAAACCCATTGTTTGCTTCGTATTGATTGGAATATAGATTTTCATGAAAGAAACGAGAAAACTGAATGTGCCTTGCAAAAATGTTGGTCACTTTACAAAATTGTGTATCGAAGGAAAATTAATTCGCGAGGGAGGATCTATCAGGAATCAATCTAATGAAGCAAATACATGTTTCATATTTTCCAACGAGGATCGATAAAGTTGATGTAATTGTCTACGTCATACCTTACCATGTCATTCACGTTGTTTGAGGTCAATTGACTCCTAAACTACTGAACCGATTTTGATAAAACTATGTGTAATTTGGTCCCAGTCATCTACGAATAGTCATGTAATTTGGTCCCAGACAACGTGTATGCAAAATTTCACGGTGATCGGTTCAGTAGTTTTTGCGTGAAAGCGTAACAAACAAACAAACTCACATTCACATTTATGATATTAGTAAGATTACGTGTAGTATTTTTTATGAACGTTTGTAATTTAAAAGGCTCATTTCGGTGCATATTACCACATGACATCGTATAAGTAGGCATAACATTAAAACGACAAATCTCTCGCGAATTCGCAGTGAATCCGGTGGGGTTCGGGTTGAAAATGTAATATTTCCGCATTATGAAACCCTCGTAATCACAATACACACGAGGACTCTGAGCAAGAGTGCCAAAGGACAGGATACACAAATCATTTCGAAACTCTACCTTAAGCAACTGAAAAAGAAAACATTTCAATCATCTTTTAAAATATTATTATTCAAATTACTAGTTATATAATTAAAGCAAGAGTCGTAGAGTAACTTTGTATAATATCTATTTGCTGTTATGTTCACAGTTAATCTCTAAACGGATTTAGCTACCGGCAAAAACCTTCTGAGCAATGGTAAAAAGTATTTAATTTAGTAAAAAAAGTTTTGTAAAATGCAGAGCACAAAATAATTTTGGCACTCAAAAATTTGTTAAGGAAAGCCTAAATACAAAGTTTGGTCTCTTAATTTTTATCGGAATTATACTTGCATCCAATCAGCAGTAAGTTCATGAAATACGTAGACAAAAGAGAATACTGTGATCGGCTTCCGTCTAGACTAAGGTTTATACTGGTATATGTGTCTTCTAAATCCTTGACAATTAATTATCTTGGTGTCTTGATTCTGTTAAGGATTAACTCAATAAGTGGTCAGCGGAGGTTTAATTAATTAGAAATGGTTAGTTTCAGAGATGCAATACCAATCATGGCTCATTGGCGAGCAGGATGCTTCTATTAACTGTATTCAAGTACATCTAAATCTTAGACCTTACTTACCTACTTGCCTTAAAATATCGAGTTTGTTATTTAATACACTGGTTAACTTCAAAAGGATTGCTCTGAAAACCAAGGTTGAAGAAACCTAACCTTCAAAATACTAAGTATGAGACCATATTAGAGACCACGGTAGATTATAATTATGATGTATATCTGTTACATAAATGACTAGCTTTAAAGAAAATCTTTGACTAGCTGTTGCAAAGGACTTCGTCCACGCAAATTTATAAAATAGCTTTATTAGCTGATAAATGGCTGATAATGTAACTTTATATATGAAAGAATTTTTAAAATAAATTTCCAGTAGTTTAAGGTCAAATTAAGAAATCTATAGAAAAGAATAACCCTCATCTTAGAACACGAAACATTGTTATTTTTAAAATTCCCCACACATTATTACACGCAACATGTAAGGTTCCCTCGGGGGAGTAAAGACCACTTTATTTGATTGACTGTAATGACCGGCTGAATACGAACCACTAATGGAGGATCTAAAATATAATGACAGACAAATGATTTATTTTCATATTTTAACCCTTAGACATGGGAATCACGACAACCCCTCCGAAGTCTAAGATTTAGAATGCCCTTTCCCGTGAATTTGATTCTTTGTTAAACACGTTTCAATATCAGTGGTTAGTTTGGTCGAAGAATTATTCTGGATCCTTAAAATAGTTAAAGATGCCCACAAAGACGCACTACGAAGCAGATATTAATAAACTTGATTATGCATGGAGACAACAATTTGTACTGAGAGGTCAGAGACAACTAGACAAATTAGGATCTATTTAAGAGTCCATTCATCATGACAATAACAATTCTAACTAATATCCGTACTAATATTATAAATGCTAAAGTTTGTATAGATGTATGGATGATTGTAACTCTTTCACGCAAAAACTACTGAACTGATTACCATGAAATTTTGCATACACGTTGTCTGGGACACCAGACATAGAGTACCTTTCATTCAGAACGCGTACGAAGTCGCGGGCACCAGCTAGTAATATTATAAATGCGAAAGTGAGTGTGTTTGTTTGTTACGCCTTCACGCCTTAGCTACACGACCAACAACCATTAAATTTTGCATATACGTTGTCAGGGATACAGAAAAGGACATGGGTGCCTTTTATCCAGAAAAATGTATTGCTCCTGAGGAAACATCAAAAAATAACACTTAGATCTAGAGTAACTTGACAACAGGTGTCCAAAAATCATGTCCGGATTTTTCCTTTCTAAAAACAACCGTGACCATCGTAAAAGCTCCTTACGATTGGTTAAACTCATTAAGTTGGTGTTACACAAACACCAATTTAATGGCTGACTGGCATCACAAATCTAATAAAAATTAATGTATGCATACGTAATTGTGGCCTCTTTGATTATATGTAAGCCGTTGCATAAAACACGTTGACGCGGTGTGGCTTGTTTCTGCATAACTGTGTCCAATTAAAATGTAAAGTAAAGTAACGACCGATAACAAACCGACAGACAGACACTCGTGTATATTGTGTCCGAACACGCACTTTAAAGGAGAATTGCTTTTAGATTTATACTATCATATTTCATTGCGCTTATAAAACGGAATTGAACAAAGCGGCTTAACCATTGTTTCGGCACATTGTTAGCTATCGTTTACTGAATACCATCGAAAATCGTCCCCGCTTTACAAAACGACAAATTCTCTATATATTATGTATAATACGAAAGAACTCAAGATATCAAAACACGTTGTCTGCACGTTGAAAATCTCTTTCACCATCTCTGAGTCAAGTGTCAAGTAGGCTATCCGCCATTTAAAGTAACCTGTAAGAAACCATACGAGCTTCACCATCTTCGAGTAGCATTACTCAATGGGTAATTTCTATGAAATTGAAACAAGATGCTCGTAACATTTACTCGCCAATTAGTGTTACTTGAAATGTAACTAATCAACACTTTACTTGTAGTTGGTTAAGATAAAATTTAACAAATGGTTGTGGTCATAACTATAGGACTGTTATCGTGGAAATATAGTGCGACTGGGTTCAATAAATTGAAATATTATATTGAATGAATTTCAGAGATCTGGAACGGGAACTCTTCGACTAATTATTATTCAAATGTCACTAGTGATAATATTCATTGCATTGATAAATTGATCGCAATAAAGATAATGAGAACCAAAGTAATGGAAGTTGCTGCAAGCGATAAAGTTGTGAGACAAAGTTAAATGACTCATTTCAAAGGAATACGGGTATTATATTGTATGTGTGTACTTCGTTAACTAATGTGACATGTCCAAAGTTACATTACTTGTATCTTTTAACTATTGGAAAGTACATAAGTAGGTTCTTTAAGGCATTGCTCTGCCCATTTCAGCACCTACACTAAAATGTATATAATTTCTTAATCAAAGATAATTGATTGGTCTCGCTGCGCTCGACTAGATAGAGCGCTATACAAAAGCGATAGCTCCGTAAATGCGGCAACTTTTTATTAAAACATCGTTTCTTTTTATCACTTTTTACACAGTTTAATTGTATTTTTACACAGTTTCACTACGCAAACTGGCATTTTATTATGCTCAAAATTTAATAAAACTTTCGGCACGTACACATCACAGACAGTTTGCAGTGTGACTGGCTTGGGTACGCCGAATTCGGCGTAGTATTTTTTGCCGCATTTTACAAGTACAACGGCAGTATCTAGTCGAGCGCAGCGAGATCAATCATTCATCTATGTTCTTAATTATATATTTTTATACGTTGTAAGTTGGTTTATATACTTAAATTTATATAAATTTTAAGTTGGTTTGTGTACGTTTCAAAAATTCGAAAAGTTCTGCACAGATGTTAATTATGTTTTCACTTATGAAAAGAGGCATAGACTAGGCACAGGGAAGGTTTGCAAATATAAAAATTGCAGCCAGTTACTAGTAGTTAATAGACAGCCCATTATTACTTAGTAAGTTCTTGTATTTATTTATTAATGGAAAGCTGTTGGAAAATATAGCCCATACTACTCGCTGATAATGTAGCTTTCTCTATAGATTTTTTTTTTTAAATCGGCCCGGTAGTATTAGATTTATTTGAAACTCTAAAATTTGTTTACCCCATCACATCATAATTGTACTTGGCTTTATTTATGTGTCTTTTGTATAAGCCAGTCAATTTCGTCATTACATTAATATTAATATCAGTTAAGGCTGTACCCATTAAAATTCACAAGACATCGCCGAAATCATGTTTCTAGATCAAATACATTAATAATGTAACATCCTCATCCATGTCACCACCTCATATATCATTCAGATGACGTTAAATGATTTCTCCAACCACTCACCACTCCCGAGATGCGAAATTACGTTACCGCCGGTTACCCCCCTTCAATATTACTACGGTTAGTGGTTCTCACTCGTTCCTGCGGCGTATTTACAAACGTCTGCCGCGACCTATTTTGTCACTGGAACAAAGTAACGAACACATGAAGAAATTATCATTTTTCTTGCTCTATTATAAAATAAATTTAAACTGAATACAAAATTATAATAAATAACTGTGAATATTTCTTTTCTTGAAGATCAGAGTTTTCGGACTATTATAAGACAATTTGAATTACCTAATCTTATACATAAAAAAATATAGACATGAATAAAATTATTGTACTTATTTAGAAAATTCAGAGATTCAGAGAAGAATGTAGACTATATTTTATCTATTCAATTGGTATTTAGGTTCCCTAAGTCACTGGTGATGACTAGGTAATGAACAAGTCGCTATGCACTTCTTCTTTTAAAGTCATTTGTCCAACTTATGTAGTACTTAGATTTTTTTTAAAGAAGTCTTCAAATGGCTTACTTGCACCCGTGTGAAGCTAGATCGAGTCTCGGCAATACGTTAAGTATTATTTAAAATCCTCTCGGATTTATTAAAAAAGTCTAAGAAGTTTTTATTTAGTAACTGATCGCAAATTAAACTACTTTATACTTCTAAATACCGGTTGCTAACCTACGCGTGAGTCATTAGCATCGAGTATATTTTTTATTGAATGTGTGACGGATATTTTGATTATGGTACTTAGAATAATCTTAAAGGGTTGTTTATTGAGAATTGAGAGGCGTTCATAAGAAGGCAGGCCACGTGAAAAAAGTCGAGACGCTGAATCTGTGGCTGAATACATTCGTCGGGTTGTGGTTGTGGGGTTGGAGGGGTTGGAGGGGTTGGAGGGGTTGGAGGGGTTGTTTAGCATTTTTACATGCTGGGACTCACGCGTTACGCTTGCTCGCCGACTCGTCCCACTACTTGAATTATGCATAAGGCAATTACCCTCAAGCTTCCGAGGGACTCGCTATTAAATACTAAATCATATATCTTAACCGATGCTGTCCTTGTACATTTGTATTAAGTTAACCCTAAAAATCAGATATAACAAGTTTTTGATTCCATCCTTAACATAGACAATTCTTAAATCTTTATAAAATACTAGCTGTTACAACTTCGTAATTTTATTAAATACTAGCTGCGTATTAATACTTTATTAAATACAGCGACTTCGTCCACGTGGAATAGTTATTTTGGGAATCATATGGGTATCTCGAACGGTTTTCGTAGCGCACGCAACGGAAGCCCTCAAAGACGAATAATTTTCCCCGTTTTTTTTTCACTTTTTTGACTGTTTCTTCGCTCCTATTAGTCGCAACGTGATGTTATATAGCCTAAAGCCTTCCTCGATAAATGATCTATCCAACACAATTTTTCAATTCGAACCAGTAGTTCTTGAGATTAGCGCGTTCAAACAAACAAACAAACTCTTCAGCTTTATAATATTAGTATAGATAGCCTATGTTACTCGCTGAATATAGCTTTCCAACAGTGAAAGAATTTTTCAAATCGGTCCAGTAGCTTCGGAGCCTATTCAATGCAAACAAACAAACAAATCTTTCATTACAATTTCAGATACAATATTATATTAATTTAAAGACATCTGTGTTTGCTGGGAGTGATAATTTTTTTAAATAGTGATTTAATTCATGATAATACTTGATGGATGAATATCAACCTCATTTTATTGATTGTAGGTTGTGAACACTCAATCATTTATAAAAATACACCTTAGTAAAAAAGTAATAACGAAAGGAGGTTGCATCCATGGCAGAATCCATGGTTCAGAAAAAAAAATTGGAAAACTGAATAGTCTTGCAAACTTTAAAATACTAATACAAAAAAAAAAATATTTCTTGAAAATTACAAACATAATAATATTTCTAAATTCATTCGTAGATAAAGTCTGCAAATTAAATTGTATTTTGAAATGTAGTTCACATTAACATATTTGTATAATCAAGACAAGCACGGAAACAGCGATAAACTCTTGATTGATACTTCACCTTCAACTAATCAAATATCTTACAAAATAAATATTTATGTGTAAGATAAATAGATTTATTAAAAGATTGTTTAAAAGTCAGTTTTAGCAAGTAGCTAGAACTGAGTAGCTACGCCTATACGATTAGGTATCTTGTACATAAAATTAATATGAAATATTATAATTAAAGGCAAGATCAGATGTTGTAATTTAGACTGGAGAATCAAAATGGAAAAGTTTTTTTTATTAATTTCCTTGATAGTTTTTAAAGAAAAGTAAGGCGATTTATCTTTAGACATACGTGGAGAGGCTTATATTACTTTTTTTTTATTAAAGTAGAAAAAGTCATCAATGAGAATTTTAAATGGTTTAATTACACCCTCATTGCTACTGGTCTTTTGTAAATAAAAGAACTAAGTAAGAACTAAGTCTTGTAGGGAAAGTTGTGGATTGGGTGGATTAAATTTGAAAACGGTCAGCGAATGTAATGTAAATGTCCCGTGCAATATACGAGTCGCACATAATACGGTAGACAAAAGCCAGCAGACTGATAAATGATGGCATCCTTACTCGGGAATAGGATAATATTCCACCGGAGTCCGTCTGCTGAAAGAGAATGATAAATGTATGTACTACCACTTGTCATTTTCTAGTGCACGCCTTTTCCTAATTTCATTATAGTTCCTTTCAAGCCACGAAATCTATACAAAATCACCATATCTTATTTCTTCCCCTTTGCAAAATAGTAACTGGATTGTTTAAAGTGGTTAACATCATCATAAGTAGGCACTTCTCAAGTTTATTATTAAGAAAGTAATCAGAATTTATTTGCATGCATATTGTAAATGAAATAGTAAATCAGTAATAATAGCCAAAAAGTTCAAAAAGTCTTTAAAAAATTGCACTAAGGTCCTCTTTCACCAACTACAAGTGTTGATTAGTTACTTTTAGAAATAATTTTATGTTTGATATGCGATTTTTTTTTATTATTTTCTTTTTAATGTATACCGTACAAACAAAGGTATATCAGCTAAATTATTCCCGGTGACAGGTGACTTTAAATGACGATTAGCCTAAAAGAAATTAAGTATTGAAATTATTATTAAAAAAATAGCGACTTCCTTGATGACATTTTTCTGTTGATGATTCATTATAAGGATATGTGTTTAGGCAAATGTAGTTTTTTTTTCTGAAAAAATTATATATTTTTTAATAACTAAATAATGATCGCTCATGAGTGAGGAATATGCATTTTAAATTAGTATGACCAAGGCAGTATTTCAGGTCTAACGATAGATGTTGTTAAAGGCTAAAAAGGGCGGAAGAAGGATAAAGATAATTTAAAGTAAATCCGAATGTATTTACAGTAATATGTCTAACAAGCTATTAACAAAATATAAAAATATATGAAAACTGACAAATTATAAAAAAGAACTCTAATTTAAATAAAAATACAAAATGGCCAGTGGTCTTGCAAAAGGTCGTCAACAGATAATAATAATAATAATAATGCATTTATTAGCTCCACACAATCACAAACCACAGAATACAGACAATACTAACTTAATTGTTACACAAACAATGGTCGTAACTGTATGGAACTGGTGCCCGTGGTAGGTATTAAAAATACCTGTGTTACAGGTCACCAGGTCTCACTCCGCAGATTGCTCAAAGTATGAGCAAGAAAGACCCACAAAAAGCAAGAAAGACTAATTAAATAAATAAATACAATTAAATACAATTTAAATACTTAATATAAAAGACTAATAGAACTAACTTAATACAAAAATCAAATACTAAAAGACAATACTAAAAGATGTAATTCCCATAGCGATAAATAAGTAAATAACGGATAACGGCGATATTTCGTGGCCCCGCTGTGAGAGGGCTTCATCTTCATGCGTTATGTATCGCGTAACAAAACATGTCACTCCCAGAGACTATCATTTAATATAATGCTGAGGTTTTTGTTTCGCCAACAGTGACATCAACAAGTATGAATCCTTCGACTTTGCACTTTAAAGGCTTTATTTTAAAATGTGAGCATAGAATAGTATGCATAATACTACTCTCAATTGTCACAAATTATCTGTAAGTATATATTATTGTATACATCAAATTGCTTATACAGACTCCACTGTGCTCGGAATATTTATTACATATTCCGAAAGGTGTATTACAAACATTATATCAGAATATTTATCCCTATCTGCGTTTCATTATTTTATCTATTATTATGATTGCTTTATCTATTAGTATGAATACACGCCGGACACTGAATGCTGAAACATATAAAATATTCATTAAAAAATATGGTAATTAACACAAAGAAATCGTCAATCAGGTGAAGAACTCGGCGAAAGTGCTAACGACGGTAATTAGCTACTATCTAGTGCAGGTGTTGGATTATAAATCTGAAGATAAATCCAGAGATAATGTGTACCTGAGCTTTGCCGGTTGGAGGAAGTTTAAAATTTAGTTAAAATTTAAAATGAGATTAATTGTCCTTAAAACAACACATTGTGTTTTTATTGTTTAAACGTTTTAGAAATTAATGGATTTTACCTCTCTTTCTCTCACTCACACACCCACCAACACACACACACACGCACACGCAGGCGCGAAGTTATTATGTTTTATCAAATAGTACATCTATGTGTAGTATTTTAAATATTACCTTTGCCCGGCGGTTTTATCTACCCTTTAAATAAATAGTATTTTTGATTAACAAAATAAAATGAAATAAAATAAAACATTTGCCTGTTGCTTTTCAGTAATAATAATTGTATTTACACAGAAACACGTCTGTTCTTACTTTTCGTGCTGATACTTAAATACTGAAGCTTGTTAAATTCCAAGTGAATATATTTTAGTTAACTCGGCAAAAAGTTGTAAATTGTTTTTGGTCCGCATAGTTCGGTAGGCATTAGCGGCACCTGAAGCAGATAAACGGCTTTAATTAGCTCTATCTCTGTCTGCAGGGAAGCCTCCTCGCATCGCACCTTGCCTCTTCGTTAGACCTGTTTACGACAAGATTGCATTACTCTTTGCAAAGACTAAAGACTAACAGTAAGACTATGATCATTCTTAATTCTCATCACTTATATGTTTTCATGAGTCATATGCATAACACTACTTGAGTTTTATTTAACGTATGTGATATGATAACATTTTATAATTATATATATAGAAATTTCACATTTTCAAATATGAATTCTGAATTGTAATAAATAAATAGATTAGGCTATTTGAAAATATTTTAGATTTTAATAATATTTCCAATTAATACAAATTATTAAGCATTGGATCTTATGCATCTTCTTATTCATCTCTAAAAATTTTTTTTTAAGTATACAACCTATACAACATATACAACCTAAACACTACGCATCGCCTGACTTCTTTGGAGTTAAAGACCTCGCAGCGGCTAGTCTTTGACCCAGCGACGGATAGCAGGCAATCTAACGCTTTTTTTCTTTCGAATTTTTTATCAATTTTTCTTTGTAAAATAGGTTCAATTGATACTCAAAGCCTTCTAAAATTTTAATAGTGATTGCACACTTTATTTATACATTGTATACCTAAATAAATATTTAAGTGCCTCAGTGAAGCAATTATTCTCATCATTGGAGGTTAGGATACAATACTCACCTACTTACGTGTCTGCAATCATCTACCTGATCACGATTCTACTCGAGATATCCGATAATTAGTAGGAACGCTTGAACACCACACACAAGATTATCTTTAAATTCTAGCAACAGTAACGTGAGCTTTTCTTGTTAAGCTAATTGCACTTACTTGGAGATCAAATAAGAGTGGCGGTGAAAATGTTAAGATAAGATTGTTAATAACCCACGGGTCATGTTAAAACTGCATAGAAAAGGTCAATGCAAAGAGGTATTCGCAAATGAACATTTTCAACTATGCTGATTTATATGGCTATTAAAAGATTAAAAAATGTCTATAACATTTTACCTTATGCAGTTAAATGGCTATACAAATATCTAAAATTACAGCAATAGCACTCGTAGTGTATTGCATCAGCGATACAACGTCTCCAAGATTTGTAAGATTTGTTATATTTTTACTTTTTCTAGAAGTTAAGTTTCGATTTAACTGAACCAGAAAGCGCGTTATTATTTTCCTAAAAAGAGAATTAATTTTCTCATAATTACCGGCATTCGCGAGTTGATCTTTCAGACACGACATGACTTCCGTTCTAATTTCGCATTTGCCTGAAGCGCAAAGGGAAACAACGTCATTATTATGTACACAAATACATTGTATATATCAAACGAAATCCTGGCATCGTACAAAAAGTCGTAATTACGACGTGTTGCCTTATTTTTTCTTATTCCCCGTCTCAGTGTTCCCGCTTATTTTCATATAACGTGAAAACATTTCGGGAATGTGTGCTGTACACAACCATACATGACCACACGCGAGAAAAATACCCCTTGAAAATATACTCTTGAGTTTGTATACTGGAAGAATCAGTTTAAAGTTTTCCCCAGCTTCTTGCTCTGTGACTTGTTTTGTAAGCACAGTTTGTATCGTAGCAGGTTTATGGCTGAAACATGGTATACTATCTCGTTGTTTTCACCCCATTGGCGCTTTGATGTTCGACCTTACACGTATTGCTTCATCGGCTGGAATATATTTTGTTTCTCACTGTAACAAAATACTCTATAATGCTAAGACTTTTACTAAAAAAGCCACGAATTTACTCTTTATAGAGCGAATTCGCACTTCTACACTACCTTTTTTCATTAATTGAAACCAACACACATTTCTGTGTTAGGAATACTCTACACACGCGATATTTCAGATATCTGCAGCAAATCCGAGGAAACCCTTCTCACGCGCGAGAATTCTTTGACCCATCGCATTTAAGAGCAAAAATTTAATTTTCTCTGTGTAGCGTCGGAATTTTCCTCAATACATGCTCCGGCTTAACTTTGACGCTGTCGGGCTACACTCTCCATTCATAATTCTATAAAAGGTCCCGTTTATCAAACGCGGGGCGGCGGAACCTTTGGGAATATTTCGTTAGTTTGCGATTCGATTTTCATTTTATGCAAAAGACGATCCAATTTCGCGCCGGGCGCGGGCAGCGAGGACGCAAGAAAGACCTTCCAATCGGGATAATGCTATAGAAGAATGATCCAAATTGAATTCGTCTCGCGACGAACCCCGCCCCTTGGCTTAGCGCCGACGATCCGACAAATACCTCGCTTTCGTCTTAGAGGGTGCGATTCAGCGAAATTCGTCTGCACCACTTTTATTAAACTTTAAAGTCATGCAGCATACGCTTACAGACACAACGCATTGAACAATACCACAGATGTGGGATAAGCATACTTTTCGATGTTCAAAATGTAAGTTGTTCATTCACACATTGTATTACCAGAAAGCCATCTCGGTACCGGGTTGAATGACTACTTTTCTGAATATGGCGACCCTTGAGAGTGACACTAAACTCGTAATCCCATTACTAATAATTGGGACGGAGTCGATCGCGCGGGAATTAGCAGCGATAAGCCTCTTACTGCCAATTTGTGCTCGTGTGTGATGTGAGCACCTCCGCCGAGATCGCGTTTCGAGAGGATTTTCTTGCTAAAGATAAGCTCCATTGTCGACCACTGTATTCAATAACTAAATTAATGTCAAAAATATTCAACTGTAAAACTTTGAAAGCAAATATAATCCGTACTATTATATTATAATTATAATATAATTACCTATTATAAATGCGAATGTTTGTAACTCTTTCACGCAAAAACTACTGAACCGATCACCATGAAATTTTGCATACACGTTGTCTGGGACACCAGAAAGGACATAGTCCGACTTAGTCCGTGTTCTGGATGAAAGGTACCATACCTTTCATCCAGAACACGGACTAAGTCGCGGGCACCAGCTAGTAATTCAATATTTTTAAGAGCCTCCAATACACAAACAATAAGAGTTAGTCAGTGTTATGTCACCCGTATGGCGACAGTCACCACTCCCTTACAAAAGACCACTGTGAAGTAACACAGCATGTGTGTTCAGTGAGTGAGTAAGGGATGCCAGAGACCATTTGACTATCCCTTTTGTAAACCCTTATCATTAATGCTGCAGCACCTATGGCGTTGCCTATCTTATAGTTGTGTAATAGGTGACCGTAGCCAGTCCGTCAGCCTGTCTGACGGCTTTTACATAAAAATATAATTTAATGTACATTTTTATATATATATACATACGTGTAATTTTTAAAATCGATTGAAGTTTTGGCTGGTTTATATTTGAAAATATTTTGTTGGCCATAACATTCCAAAGATTGTCGATTATTTCACCCCATCAGAGGAGGCTGTGGAGGGTGGGTTTCAAACGGAAATTGGATTGGACGTGGTTGGACCTATAACTGACTGTATACACCTATAACATCTTATCTTTATCTATCTTTCTGGTTTCTAGAGTTGTGTGAACACATGAAAATGGTTTCAATTTAACATATCTTTTCTTTTGTTACAGGTAAGCGATGCTGTGTGGGCGACTTTGTGTGTATTTTTGTACGTCCTATACCTTATTAGACTTCAGTCAACGTGCTTTTTTTAAAATAACCAAGATACTTCTAAGATACTTTTTTTCATTGTCTCCCGGGAACAAATTAAATGTTATTTTATTGAAATGATTTTTACACTTATATTATAGTTTTCAGGTAACAGGTAAAGTCGTAACTAGAATGAAGTTTCATTTTTAGAACAAACATTACTTTTAATATAATTTTTAATTGTAAATTTATTGTAAATAATGATGTTTTTAGATGACTCCCGTTCCATCGGCCTCGCCCTCCCACTCTCCAATACAAAAGTCAAATTGATCATGTTTTATTTAAATTACTTTCAAATTGGTTTGGAGCGTTCATCCCTTGTTCGGAAAAAATTTTATTTGCGATTTATATTACGTCTCGTCTCATTGACTCGACTCCGGACACACCGTCGTCAAGGTCGTCACACCAAATCAAAACGCCTTGTCACTCATATTTTAAGTGTAAATCGCACATAAAATATATATAGATAATAATTATTTAAAATTTTGACCCAAGTAGTTAACAATTTGATTTCTCGTCCTAAATTCCTGAGTGTCTCAAGACAAAAAATTTCGATCAATGTGTGTTGCCAGTGATGACATATGACGCTGAGACGTGATCTCTAAGTATGGGCCTCGTAAGGAATCTCAATGTGGCTCAACGAGCTATGACGGGGGGTTACACTGCGAGATCGAATCAGAAATGAGGAGATCCGTTGACGTACGAAAGTTACCGACATAAGCCGGCGGATTAGTAAGTTGAAGTGGCAGTGGGCAGGGCATATAGTACGGAGAGCCGACGGCCGCTGGGGCCGGAAGGTTCTCGAGTGGAGGCCACGGACCAGCAAGCGCAGCGTAGGACGTCCACCCACAAGGTGGACAGATGATCTAATAAAGGCCGCGGGTCAGCGATGGATCCAGGCTGCCTCTGACCGGTCCCATTGGAAAATTATGGAGGAGGCCTATCTCCAGCAGTGGACGTCCTGCGGCTGAGATGATGATGATGACCCATGGCTTAATTTATAAAAAGCTCGAATAGCTATAAAAATTTTAGACTTCTCTTTTGTATAGCCTCTCTTCTTTTTAAAATGTTGGTCAACTTTTTTTTTTTTTTTTTTAATATAAAATTTAAGCATTATTTCTCGTGAAAATTTAAATACAAACTTAATTATGTACACTAAGATCCACATAAAAAGTTATTCAATATATGTGTAAGTATACGCCCAGATCGCATAAAGGAAAATATTATTGGTGAATTCCGTTTAACGTACAATTTCACTTGCGTTTGATGTGAGTTTACGCATGAGAACTCGTTGCGGAGCTGATGGTGCAAGAAATAAGAAAAATATTGCTCCCGAGTCCGGCTCCATCTACTTTATGGCGGCTTCAACCACTGCGCAGTGTTTTCACACGTTATTAACTTAAAATATTGTGTTAGGTGGATAAATATAAATCTTAGATTAACGATTGGTCTCGCTGCGCTTGACTAGATAGAGCTCTATCTAGTCTATATAGAAACTTTTTAATGTAGTGTGTCTTTTATCACGTCACTTTTTATCACTTTTTACACAGTTTCATTATATTTTTACACAGTTTCACTACGCAAACTGGCATTTTATTATGCCCAAAATTTAATAAAACATTCGGCACGTACACATCACAGACAGCTTGCCGTGTCAGTGCACAGACTGGCTCGGGTACGCCGAATTTGGCGTAGTATTTGATGCCGCATTTGGCAAGTAGGTACGACGGCGGTATCTAGATCGCAGCGAGACCAATTATTAATCTAAGACTATAACCTAATTTTGACGGAACGTAACTTGTCTAGTTTTGAGGTTAATGTATTTATGTAATAAATTTATTACATAAATAAATTAAATTTATATGTAATAAATTAAAAATTACATTTATGTATCAAATCATAATTTCATTACAGTGTCATCTACTACAAAATCTGGAAAGGAATTACCGACATACCTAAGTACACGAAATGTATATTTATGTATCTCCAATGCAGCGAATATTATAAGTTAGTAATTGTCACATTCGATTTTTCGATTGTTGTATGACGCGAGTCGTGGAACGTTCGTGTAATATCCGCTCCCCATGTAAATATTGTTTAAGTAATATCCGCCGATTCATAAACGAACCTTGACACAAACATTATCATAGCATAGGTAATAATCTAAATACCTATATGTTAAGCTAGGTGTCAAGTAAAATCAGAGAGCTCATAATCATTGTCTAAAATTAACAGCAATACTCAAGGAGTCGCGTCGCTCAGACGGTGTGAAGAGCACTCGTGCTTACTTTAAAGCAGTTTTCTGTAAGCTGGTGGTAACTGTCACCAGAGAGGCTGCCTAGTTCATGCCACTGCAAATAATGCAAATTGATCCAATCTTGAAAATGTTGAAATGACTTGTCAAACATAGATGAATGATTGGTCTCGCTGCGCTGGACTAGATACCGCCGTTGTACTTGTAAAATGCGGCAAAAAATACTACGCCGAATTCGACGTACCCGAGCCAGTTACACTGCAAACTGTCTGTGATATGTACGTGCCGAATGTTTTATTAAATTTTGAGCATAATAAAATGCCAGTTTAGTGAAACTGTGTAAAAATATAATAAAACTGTGTAAAAAGTGATAAAAAGTGACGATGATTTACACACACTACAATAAAAAGTTGCCGCATTCACGGAGCTATCGCTTTTGTATAGCGCTCTATCTAATCGAGCGCAGCGGGACGAATCAATTATCTTGCCTTGTCTAAATTAAAATTAAAATTTATTTTAATTTAATGATTAAAAATTGAATTTATTAATAACTTTAATATATTCAATTTTCTTATATATATTTTAAATTTGGCTTGAATCGACTATCTTAAATTTGTTCTAAATACATTTAACCATTGTTACTTTGAATGCGTTTCAATCATGCGAGTTGTGCAAGACAAGTTCACGTTCATAAGAATGGAAGTTGAAATGAATGGATGTGAAGTAGCCAAAAAGGGCTCTATTGTCAAGTAAAGTAAAGAAGCCTTAAGCCGGCTTATAAATAAATCACGGGTCAGATAGTCCGAGGCATGTCCATTGTATCCGCCATTTAATACGTAACTTGGTGGAATATCGTATAATTTATTACTTGTTACATTATGATATACTTCCAAGTGTATTTAAGAAGAGCGAGGACTTTTCGTTGGCTATATCAGCTTATTTTAACTGTGCTTTCTAGATTTTATGATATGGAATTCTAATCGAGAATGCATTCTAAATAGATGAATGATTGGTCTCGCTGCGCTCTTGTACTTGTAAAATGCAGCAAAAAATACTACGCCAAATTCGGCGTACCCGGACAGGTCACAGTGCAAACTGTCTGTGATGTGTACGTGCCGAATGTTTTATTAAATTCTGAGCATAAGAAAATGCCAGTTTGCGTAGTGAAACTGTGTAAAAATATAATAAAACTGGGTAAAAAGTGATAAAAATTGACGATTGTTTTACACACACTACAATAAAAAGTTACCGCATTCACGGAGCTATCGCTTTTCTATAGTGCTCTATCTAGTCGAGCGCAGCGAGACCAATCAATTATCTTAGGCATAATAGTTTGACCAAAAGATACAAAAGAGCATTATAGTAGTAACACACAATCTTGTTACAAAAGCATGGTTTAGCCTTATACATTTACAAATGCAATAAAAGTAATAATTTTCTATACCCGAAGAACATGATAGTGTAATAATGGCTGGTGAGTATAATAGTAAGGGAGGCACAAGAGTGGTTTTTGAAATAAATAATGGAATGGATTTTGATGGGAAGTATCTCTTAGTAATGGTTTCTGTGGAAAATTGTTATGGTGGAATGAAGCTGCCTAAACATTTTTAGAAAACGTGTAAAACTGACTTAACGGTCTATTTTATATTGTAGGATTTTTTTTAAATCTTCTATCTATCTCCTAATATATAAAATTCTCGTGTCGCAATCTTTGTTGCCAAACCTCCTCCGAAACTGCTGGACCGATTATGATGAAATTTTGTGTGCTTATCGGGTAGGTCTATGGATCGGCCAACATTTATTTTTTATACCACTAAATGTTAAACACTAATGTATTTAACATTTAGTGTTTTTTTATGACATTACATTTATTTTTTATTTATTACATTACATGTTTTTATACACTAATGTAAAAGGGGGGGGGGGGGGGGGGGGGGGGTCCATCCCATAAAAATATTTTTTTATTTTTGAAAAACAACGTTGCCGGGTCAGCTAGTACCTATACTATGAAAAACCACTTCGAATATTAATTTCTCTTATATTTCTGAGCTATTCTCTTTGAACGAGCTGAGCTCTCTTGAAACATGGGGATAAAAAAAAGAAAATAATGTGTATAAAAATGAAGGATAAATTTAAAAGCAAGATGCGATTGCATTTCAACGTGGAAAGAAGCTTCCGACTTCCAAGAAATCTCTTTATCGTAAATATTTTATATCAATAGTGAATAGAAGTTAGTTCGTCGTTGAAATATTCATAAATCCATCGGAAAATGCATTAAGTGGTGCTTTTACGACGCGGGAACAAATAGTGGACTCGCTGCCAATTTAATTACCTTTCTTAATACTCATATATTATTTCTTACAACTTTTTTCTATTAGAAATTGATGCATTATTTTGTCTTATGACACGAAATATGACTTTATTAATTTCCAATAGTTACTTGCCTAAGTAACTATTTAAGTAAGCTAACTTAAGTAACAGAAAGATTATACATTCAAAGTAAATTTCATAACTTGTAATAAATTAATTTGTAATATTAAGGCCACGAGTTCTGTACCGCGTCGTACTCGCGGTATGTATAGGAATATTTAAGCGAACGGAACCAAATCAAATATGCATAGCGTTCGGCAAATGCATTAGCGGGGGATGCACATGCATGCACATTACGCGTTGCATCACGAGATTTATACTTGATATCTTACAACTATTAGTGCAGCTGTCATGCGAACGTGTATTTGGTAAATTTTAACGGTATCATATTTACTAAAAAAAAGGTAGCTGCGTCTCTTCCCTTTGCGTGTAAGTATCTATAAGTATCTAGACTTCGTCCGCATACCTTTACGTTTTTTTATGATATAGTTAAGTTCATTAAAATCCGTTTAGTAGTTTAATTGAAAAATAATAATACATAATTGTGAAACTTACCTAACTCTGGAAAAATATTTCAAATTTTTTTGTGGTCCTTGCTTGAACCTACTGCCGGATATTTTTGCCGATAATATCTTTGTGTGAACAAGGCATCATTTAAATAGGTTAGCTATATTTACATATGATATTCTAAAAAAAGAAATCACTACTGCATAATATCAAGTTCCGCCTTTTCTCTGTTATTCTATTAGATACGCTGATTTCGTAAATCTGTGAACAGATTTTTGTTCCGGCTTGCATCCATAGAATGAATATTATTTAGATTTGCCTACTTATTACGGTAATTTTTAAAGAACTCGGTTAAATAAAGATAAAAAACGTAGATCTAGAAAAAGGTCCGTGAAAGTATATGCCGATCTTCTTCTAAGGATAACAGTAACTATTTTATCCCAAACAGTATCCATGAGACCACATATTTGATACTTTAAATTGATATCTTAGGAGTTACGGTAATTAAAAAAAATCTATTGATACTTGACTAATTTTGTCTTCACTGGATCGTCAAAACAAAAAAATTTAGTTAGGTGAAAGGCAAATTAACGTTTTTATATATTACTAGCTGTTGCACGCGACTTCGTCCGAGTAACTTTACAAAAAATTTAGCCTATGTTACTCGCTGATAATATAGCTTCCCAACAGTGAAAGAATTTTTCAAATCGGTTCAGTAGTTTCGAAGCCATTCAAACAAACAAACAAACAAAGAAACAACTATAACGAAAAAATATTAAAAAAAAAAATGAGACATAATTTGGGAATCAATTTCAAAATTGGAGGGCGAGTGAAGCCACGTGGCTCGGTTAGTGTAAATATGAATGGGTATTATATAAATGGTGGCGTGGCGCGTTCCCAAACAGTATAGGTTCCGCTGGCGCACAATTTATTCATTGCGTTGCGCAATAGAATCGCGTAGATTTATGATCGCAGATATCGCTTCCGCCGCTAGTTGTATGAGAAGCATCGAATCGATTTCTCGAGACATCGCCGGTGATGGTACATTTAAGGCGATTTAATAAGAACGCATCATCCTTTATAAGCAAGTCTGAGTAGCAAGTTGGCAAGGTTTGAAACTCTTCAAACTAAACGGAAAGATCTTCCAGTTGACTTACAAGTCAAAGCCGAGAAGGATTCAAACTCGAGTTTGTAGTATCATAATAATATGCATCAAAGCATGCATATATAGAATTTACAGTCATTCACATTTACACAAAAAATAAACAGTCACAAATGTTTTCATAATCTATCTAATATATAAAATTCTCGTGTCGCGGTGTTTGTTACTACACTCCTCCGAAACGGCTGGACCGATTTTGATGAAATTTTGTAACTATGTGTAATTTGGTCCAACTTGAAAGATAGGATATATAAATTGCACTCCGGGCAAAGCCGGGAGCGAGTCACTAGTAGTTTATAATTTTAAAAATATTGAAAATATATATGCCATAATAAATAAATATATTAGTTTGCTAAAATGTATTTCGAAAGTAATAAAAAGAGCTTTAACCAATTGAACGGACAGAGTCACAGGCGAAACATAGTCAAGTAGAAAATGCATGTAGTATGAACGGGTGTTAGATAGGCGTTACCTAACCGATTTATGGTGTCAGTATGGCTCCCCAAGGGCCTCCTTGTTACAACCACCATTGTTTTCTATACGTTGCACATCACTTATATTCACTGGTCACTTTTGTGTGCTCGATAAGAAAGGCATTAAGCCATTGCGGAAGACATAGACTACAATAGAATGAGTAGGGATGGCTGAGCTCATTCCTCTAACCTCACTTTGTCCTTATTGTTTATCCTCTATCAGTATTGGAAAGTCAGCCTTCCAGATACCAAGTAAAATTAAATTTATACAAACATGTCAAAATTTACAGTAACTGAATAATTTTTTTCATGTTAAGCTCGACTTACAGGCTAACGGTCCACTTGATGGTAAGTGGTCACCGTCGCCTATAACACAAACAATGCCACAGGTGCTACCCACATAGTGGGGTTAAGGTCAAGTCTAACCAAAGGCTAAAGTTCAAATGGATCCGGAAATAGGCAGACCTCTTTATAACTAACTTTATAAGCTGCTGCAATACCTAATAGGTATATAGATAGGGAATAAAAAATATATAATTAATCTTTAATATCAAAAATAAATATTTTAATAATAAACACTATTTATCATTTATATAAATTACACAAATAAAATCGAATAAATACTCGACTGAAAACTGCAAAAAAAAGTTTTTTCGTATAGCGTATTCGTATCGCGGACAATGCGTCTTACATTATCTCTGTCGGCATTAAATATGCAGATGTACAATAAAGTCGAAAACAAGCAACACAAGTGTCCTTTATTATTTTCATGTTGCGCTTAATTGCCTGTTGGACCGCCATTAATCAGAGAACGCGCTGCTTGGTCCAAGTGACAAGCGAATTCTCGTATATTAGTTGTCTAATTTCATTGTATAAAAAATGGCTTCCGGCTCATTATAACCTAATACCAAACTGGCTGTTTCCCATTTTGACTGAAACTTTTCCTAAATCGAGCAAATATTAAAATGTCTTAGTCCCAGAAATTGACAAAATGGTAGTCCTAAAATATTTTTCCTTTGTTCAATAGACTGGTTTATCTTTTACAATTTTAATTTTGCAATAGAGGTAATGTAAATGTTGTAAGTTAATAATTTTATTTTTTATTTCAAATAATAGATGTTTTTTTCAAGAGAGAATAGGTTGATCAACTTAAATACAATATAAAAACTTTATTATTAATTTCATTGATACAAATTAGGTAATCGAAACTATCACAAATCATTTATACTATAGATCTACACATTTCTTACGAATATTAGATAATTAGCAAATCGCGTCTGTTTTTACCTTGCGCCACATTGTTGTATGCGAGCACAGAAGTACAAATCACAAACCAATTGCTTGAATATTAAGTATGATTGCTGTTTTGTTTATTATTTATATTATTTTGTTAATTATGCAATCATTTAATCTAATATAATATAATATAAAACATAAGTCTGACATAGAACAACTTAGTATAGGTACGTATAAAGTGTCATAATTATTTATATTTGTTATTCAAAGTAAATTACTTTTTTATTGGTGTCCTTAGAATCTTTCTTGTAAAGCAAAACGACGTGGAAGATCAGTAGGAAAATAAAGACAACTTTTCTAATGTTTTTAAATATGTTACTAAAACGCACTAAGAGTTTTAGATAAGACGTAAGAAATAGTTGAAGAAAGTGGAATTGTTTTATTTATTATTATATTGTCACTATTATTATATGTAAAATATAGGCCGTCTTAGGAAGATAATTTCTTCCGATCAGACAAAGAATAGTAATTAAAAAAATCAGCAATCAGATATTTCAATCTACTTACTATATAGAGATGTGACAGAAAAGCCATCAATTCTCTAGAATGACTAGAGGTTGATCAATACTGGACTCGCATACATGTGGTTTATTTTCAGACTGTTCACTTCAAATATTTACTTACCGCGAGAAACTTCCCTGTTGTGTAAACGGGCCGCTAAACACGCGATTTCAGTTCCTATGAGCTTGGAACTCACTATTATCTAAAATTCCTAATACAGGGAGTATTAGGCATTTTAGATATAGATTATACGAAATTTTGACAGCTTTTCAAATAGTCTAGGAAAATTTACTACCAAGTCAAAATTTGAAATCCTTAGGAAATTTTTGGGTAGATATATAAGTTTCTATAACATATGTACTTAATATAGATGGGTGAAAAAAAATTTCGAATCATCGAACATGAAGGGGTGGAAATTATTTTTTTAAATTCTCAAATTATACAAAAATGGTAAGAGTTACAAAAAAAAAAAGTTACAGACAAATATTGTAGAGGATGTAGTTTTACATAAAAATGTTTATATCACTTTTTTGTTAAAATTAAAATTAACTGAGTTAGGGAGGTTATATTTGCTTATCCTGAGTTTTGATGGAGGATTATCTGCTTCATAATATTTGAACAACGATATACGACGATCGATAAACGAAGCGTTAGCGCGTGTTAACGCATATTAGTAGTGCCATCTATCGAAAATAGCGTAAATCTCCTGAACAGTGGCTTACTTTTATTGTATTTGTATTGAATATTGTATAATCGCTGTAAACGTGAATCGGAATATTGAAGTAACATAGTGTTTAATTTCTTAAATTATTAATCATTTTAATAAATTATAAGAAGGATTACTATTTACTTTGACGTAACGTTCATTTAGTGGCCCAACTGAAGTGAGGCTTAAGTTTACTTGTTACTCGGTTGCGTGAATATAAGTAGTCAACTAATAGGGGACCGCTCATCGTTAGTGCCTACGGCTACGGCCTACCTACGGTTATCGACTTTGAGTACTGTTTGTGATGCTCTGTAATTACAAGGATTACATATTTAAGCGATGTCTACCGCGTACCGATTATAACAGTCTGTGCGTTTAGGGGCGAACCGAGACATTTTACATCAACAGCTATACACAAACATTGTTCAATAACCTGATTCATTTTATTTTAGTAAACTAAGCGTGATTGGAATAGAATCATATAATAAAAAATATAATAATATTTTATGGAAAGTTACTATTAATACTAATTTCAAATGTAATTCTAATATGTTTTTACTTGAAAAGTTGGAAATACATAATATAAACATTTTTACAAGGAATTTATAACAATTATGTAAAATGTGTTTTTCGGTAACATTTTAAAAGAAAATGACAATAATTACGAGGCCAGATACTTAGGACATACATTCTCTACCTGAAATAAATTAGTTACAAGAGCGATAATATTTATATCAAAAATATAAATCATATCAAATTACATTTAAAATAGTATTAGGGATTTAAATAGTTTTAATCTGAGAAGTATTTAAGTATATTTAAGAATTTCACTGTACATTTTCCAAATAAAAAATAGATAAATATTACGGTCGGCGTGGATTTCGTAATGTAGAGTAAATGCAAAAGTTCCCATGATAGAAAAGTAAGCATCTGCATGAAATATGATTCGTGTATTCACGAAGGCTGTCGAGTGATTGTTATTTATTTCCGTCCATATTTGAGTCGTCGGTGTTTCAGTAATTAGATTGAGCGTGGGCAATGTGGGCAATGCGTTATGTGGGCGATGAATTGTGACCATGTATCCCTATTGTACTCCTTGCGAGATTGACTCATGAAATTTCTTACGTACTAACATAACATAACCCACATCTTTTCAAAGTTCGAGTGAATAGGCATCTTCTGGGTGAGCTCGCTCCATCATAGGCCTCATCCTTGCTACGCAGCTGGTTGTTGGCCAAGAGCAAACCCACACGAGAAATTTCCTGTATTCGTTTTCTATACACACTGTTGAGGGTAATAAAGAAATACTTAAATGAAGATAAATGAAGCGACCTATTCAAAAACAGAACAAAATAATTTAAAATTACTAATAAAACAATCACAAAGGAATCTCCAAGTGGAGGTACGAAATAAATGAAAGCACCACACAAGGAGTTAGGTAAATTTACACTGCACTCTACTCGCAACACTGACTATTTCACTTATATAACTCCACTAAAACAAACATGCCGCTCGAAAACAAAACTCACAGAATAATCACCGACTTATCTCATAAAGCTTAAAGTCCAAATTCAAATTGAACACACTTTAGAGCTGAGCAAAGCGATTTGTTTTCGAATACCTCTTCAACAAGTTTATTTATCTAACGTGTTTTGGAATAATAGCTTTTGTGTTCATTATTATAACAACCTATTTATCCGCATCCAAGGATCGAGCGTGGGCTTCGAGGTGAAGGCAAAGGAGAAATTTATGAAGTGTCCGTATGTAAATGCAAAGTTTTTCATTTTTTTTTTTCAATGCCTGCACAAAAGGCCGCTGCTTCAAAAAGGTAAGTAATTGTATACGCAAAGATGGCCGCTCAAAGAAGCTCTGAATGCAAGTATGCACGTTTACTTTTCAAGTGTGTTACTCTCATTTTTATAATCAAGACAATGTCAGATGCTGATTCAAATCCTCCTCGGGTCTGAATTGAGTCCTGAAGCCTAAATTTTGCGTGGACGCGAAGATTGGTAATCTTAAGAGACACTTTAACTTCTGTAAGTCTTTAGTGACTTGTGTGGTTGGTTTAAACTTCTTAGAGTATACGGATTTAAGGATGTATAGGCTAATAGTGGCTAATGCTTATCAGAAAAGATTTATCGTAGCAGTCATAATAATATGCATACCCATATGTACCTGGTAAGGAAAGGGCAAATCCGTAAAGCGAGCGTATAGAACACGTTCAAATTGCCACGTAATTGCTACAAATGGTAAGCCTAAGTTAAAGCAACGCCAGAGTAAACCCAGTTAAAGAACCAATAAAACTATCTCACGGAATGGTTTAACAGCGATTCAGCGCGATTGTAACTTCGTTCAACATTGCGTTCAAGTGACTAAAAAGTAGCGTTTTTAACACTTTTTCAAATTTTCCTGAATGTACTCAAATTGTAATTTTAACCTTATTATATTATTATAAAGTTTCATTAAAATCCGTATAGTATTTTCCTAGCGTCCTCACCAACTTTATATTTTTTTCGCGCGACTTCGTGAACGAATTGGCTTTTATGTGTTGTTCTAATTCAAATTCAAATTCAAATTCAAATTCAAATTCATTTATTTTCAGGTAACTAGACCCATATTTTACATTTTTATACATAGTTATAATATTTACATATTAAGATATAATCAAAATTAAGAAAAGAAATAATAATAATAAGTATATAAATAGCTAAAAACCACTAAAAACTAACACCAACATGTCTATCACTACAATGTCGGATATATATACAATCTAGCCTATCAGCGATCATTGCAATAACTTTGTTAGAGCTGCTCCGCACCCGTCTAACAAGTGACGCAGATTTTTTACGCATGTTTGTATAAAAACAATCAGTGCTCATCATAGCGAACATTCCTGAAGCACTACAGAAGCGGGGTAGCCCTAACATCGCCCTAAACGCGTTGTTAAATTGGATACGAAGGGCTTTGTAACATTTTTGTGTATAATTTGCCCATAGAGCACAAGTATACAACGATGTGCAATATGCTTTAAATAATGTTAGTTTTACATTTTTTGAACATCTTGCAAATCTGCGCGCTAGCATATTTGTCCTTATGGACAGAGCCCTTCGTTCCCTATCAATATCGGCATTGTCTTTTAAGTCGGCCGTGACTATGTGCCCTAAATATTTAAAATGGTCCACCTTTTCAAGGGAAGTGCCATTCATACACACAGGTGGTACTTTATTAGGGCTTTTAACAGTTGCCGTCTCAAAGATCATGAACTGACTTTTGGTGACATTATATTTCAGCCCATGCCTACACGCATACTTCTCACAGATGTTCAGAAGTTTACGTAAACCACAGACAGAAGCGCTCAACAACACCATGTCGTCTGCATAACTAAGGTTATTGACACTTACCCCATCAATGTGACAACCAAGACGCTGGTTGCTGAGCTCTTCGATCAGTGCGTTTACGTATATATTGAATAATGTGGGTGAGGTGATACCGCCCTGTCTCACTCCGCATTCTAATCTGTATGTTTCTGACATTGTTCCTGCCCATGCCACACTATTAACCTGGTGCCTATACCAATATTTAAAGATACTAACAATTTCAAATGGTAAGTTGATATTTTCCAATTTTTCCCACATAATATCGTATGCAACCAGATCAAACGCCTTGGATAAGTCGAGGAAACACGCATATACTGGAGTTTTGCGACAAATATAGTATTGGACAGTATGCTTAAGACAAAGTATGGCACTTTCAGTTGATAATTGCGGTCTAAATCCAAATTGATTATCATGCAAAGACACATATTTTTCCAACTGTGTATTAAGCATACTATCAAAAACTTTTGCCACAACCGTAGCCAGAGAAATAGGTCTATAGTTGTTTTTATCAGACAAATCACCAGTTTTATTCTTAACTATCGGTACTACTACAGTTTTCATCATATCAGATGGCAGGTAACAATGGCCCACGCACAGTGAATAGAACATAGCTAATATTCCAGCCACATGTGGGCCGGCGTATCGAAGATGCTCTATAGCTAGACCATCATGACCTGGAGATTTTCCTCCTGTCATTTTTTTAATAGTTTTTCTCACATCTTAGGCACTAAATATGTGTAAACTATTTTTTTTTCTAAATCCGTAATAATCATCTATAATCACTCACATTTTAATTTATAATGTTAATGAAATATGGTTTCAAGTTGATTTCGCGTTTATTTGAATTCGCTTCTATCGAACCGTTTGCACCACAGTGTGAAGTAAGTAATAATGTAATGTTAACAGGTAGTATTGCGTGTTAAAGTGTCGCTGTCCTGCGCCGGCGCATTCTACTGATATATTTAATGTTTCAAACGTTTCATTAGCCTCCAGTTACGTAATCTTGTTACAATTTATTTCAAGGCAAACACATATCAGCCAGCGGATTAGTATACCCAATACGGAAGAGGCGCGATTCGATATCTCCTCTACATCTCCATTTGAACTTAAGTTACAAGTTGTATACTTATAAAGTAGGAACAAACACTGTTTTGAGTCTTAATTTTTTAAGTGTACTAGAAAATTTAAAGTGCTAAGATTATTTCTATCTAAAAGAGATAGAGATGACTGACAATTGTATCTATAGATTACCTAACATGGCGTCTGTAGCTTGACAATTGCTCGAAACAAGTAAGTTGTAGGTAGAAAAAAGTAACGACACGTTTCCGTTATTATTAATTCGGTTTCTGGAGTAAGATATCTGATAGACTTGATATCGAAACGAAGGTAACTCGATAACCCTTTATTATAGGGCGTGGCATTGTTACGGAGGGTGGCACCGGTGCATACTATATATCTTTTTTATTCCAGGTGTATTTGTGTCATTGAAGAAACAAATATAATTATCGTTATACACAACAATGAACATTAGATATGTCTAGTACTAATATTAATGATAATTATTATCACTTATCTTATCACAATCGTATAAGTAAGGTTGATTCCAATTTACATGATATAACAAAATGTCTTACTAGCTGGTGCCCGTGATTTCGTCCGCTTTCTGGATGAAAGGTACCCTATGTCCTATGAAACGTGTATGCAAAATTTCATGGTGATCGGTTCAGTAGTTTTTGCGTGAAAGAGTTACAAACATCCATACATCCATACAAACTTTCGCATTTATAATATTAGTACGGACAGTACGGATTGTAAATTTTCCCACTTTTTTATATTCCATACATTGATAGTAAACTCGCCACAAGTCTCTTTTTAATACTGATATTGCAAAAAGTAGTGTCAAGAAATAACATTCCATTTTTTAACGTGCAAGTGGTAAAAAATCACCCTCGAACTCATCGAAATAATATATCTCGAACTATTATATATAATACTAGCTGGTGCCCACCTCTTCGTCCGCGTTCTGGATGAAAGTTGCCCTATGTTCTTTCTGGTGTCCCAGACAACGTGTATGCAAAATTTCATGGTGATCGGTTCAGTAGTTTTTGCGTGAAAGAGTTACAAACATCCATACATCCATACAAACTTTCGCATTTATAATATTAGTACGGACAGTACGGATTGTAAATTTTCCCACTTTTTTTATATTCCATACATTGATAGTAAACTCGCCACAAGTCTCTTTTTAATATTGATATTGCAAAAAGTAGTGTCAAGAAATAACAACAAACAAACTCACATTCGCATTTATAATTATAATTTACCACATACCTCAATTCTTACGATAGTTTTCTTTCCCATGTAGGTACAATAGGAAGTGTGCGTGTACCCACAAAATTAAGTGATCCCAATCTACGCCTACTATCATTAGATGAACGTTAATGACGGCATCAACTTCTCGTGTCATCTGGACAGAACAAAGACCTTTATGTTATATCATTACGAGTACCTTACTTTATTACTGTCACATATCTATATTGCTTACAAAATCTTAAATTGTTACACGTAATATGTAATTAGCGACAGAAAAATATGACAAAACTAATCAAGAAGAAACAGGCTTTTTTTAGATTCATATATAAATAAAGAGAAGAAAATATTTTTGATCTTACTATATCTAATATAATAACATAGCTTTACTCTGATGTAACTTGTTCTGGGAACTGTTGTTTATTAAAGTAGTGAACTAATTTCCTCCCATTTACCTCATTAGTTAAATGGCTCCCACACAACAGTAACTGCAGTTCAACATATCGTGTGTGTAATAGTTGCCGGTCTATTAGTGCAGTCTTGTGAACAGACGCGGCCGTCCGGATTCCCGGAAAACTGTCGGATATCCCGGATAGTCTCGCTTCCCCATTTTTGTAATGGATTCCGTCCATTAGCAATAAATTGTTGTGCGTCTACAGACGTCACTAAGTCAGGCCCTTTGTCCGACCTAGTGGCAAGTTGCCGTAAACACTTTTTCCGGTGACCAGAACATTGTTGGGGATTTCGTGTAAACATGGGAGTTGACTTAACTTTATTGGAGTTATATTGTTATTCAGAACAATATAATATCCGTGTTCATTTGGTAATTGCTTGTAATGTACATAAAAATATTTACTTAAAGCAACTTAAAGTTCAAATCAATTCTGATATGACTTAGATACCAGCCAGAACCAAGATTTTTTATTTTTATTTTTAGTTTTATTTACGAGTAAAATCTAAACTACTTTTTATTTAAATTGTGAATTATTTATGGCTGAAACATTGTTCTCGAAATTTATCTAATTAGAAGATAATTTTATAAAAAAAAATTAATATTAGTAAAAATTACAAAAAATAATCAACAATGTGCTATCACAAAATTAATTATAATATTCTTTATTTGCATAATAGGGGTTGGAATTTTTTTTACAGTGTCACTCAAATTGTAACGCGATTTTTCTTACAACAAATGATCTTATCTCTTAACTACTTACATACATATTATTTTTATTTTTAAATTTAATTTTCAGTCGTTAGAAACTACTTAGGCATGATTCATTTAATGTAGGTCTTTCAGAGAGCTAAGTTTCTCAAAGCCAGTTTTCCTAAGCAAACAAGGAATTAGATCGCTCATGGTAATCACGAGGAATGTTTTGAAGAACTATTTAAATATTGCTTAATGGCCCATCATTGCTACGCATTGCAATTGCACTTCGCTGACAGACGAGCTCAATGCAGTGTTTGGTATTCAAGACAGCTTGTATTGTACAGCCAACCAGACCGCAACATGTAAAATTTTATTCCCAAGAAAGTTTTCACTGCGCTACGTAAGGTATTGCTTCTTCGTGCTTAACGTGAATGTTACCACCCCTTACTGTTTGTAATAATAATAATAATAAAAAAGTTATTTAATCAGGTTACTTGGACCAAAAGTGTTAGTATGTGTATTTACCTATTGTAAATAAATTTCCTTCACGTGAAACCGTCTGGTTTTCTGTCACACTTTCCTAACATTTGAATATTCGTCAAACTTCAAATTAAGTGTGGTAATTCTTTTTTTATAACAACGTTCAAGAGTTTAGAAATTTGATGTAGCTTTAAAATATTTATTACAATATAGGAACATGTGCCTCCTTATAAGAAAGTGCTTTTAGTATGTGCCTTAAATATATTGAGCTTAGATAAAGAATAAATTATGTACATCGGTGCTTCATTTTATCTTTTAATATAAAGTGAAGCAATAATAATAACATAATAATATGCTTTTAAGCCTATTATTGTATTTAAAAGAAGAAGGATTCGATATTTTATTATTCTATGTAAAATAACTTATCTACTTTTCATATATCATTGATGAAGAGATGGTTCCGCATCCACGATGTATCCGGCTCGGCAACAGGATTCCGGGGTCCGGACGTAACCTATGGAGAGCTCGTTATACTTACTTCCACTGTCTATTGTTATTAAGTATCTACCTACTCTACACTTTTTTTTTAAAATCTGACCTTATTTAGTTTTATACATTCGTAAAGCAAAAAATATAATAAAAGCAGGACAGATCGCATTTGTTACGCAAATCGACAAGAGCTTTTGCATGGTAGCCCATGGAAAATATCACCTCCAGAAATGCAAGAGATCCCTTTGATTACCTTTGATTAACCCTTCTTCTTCCCCTAGTAGGTACCTACAGATATCCTTCTGTGTAGACAACGTTAGCCTACTAGCAAGAGACTTGCCGGTGCCTTTTTTATCGTAGCTCATAGTTTACAAAAAGGTATTTCGAATTTCCTATAAGCGTATGAATTGTGTCTCCAAGCCACACCTTGGCTTGTACAAAACATAAAACACGGTTCGGCCGAAACTGTGGCGTCAAAAAACAACATCAAAGTATTACTATATTTAAAAAAAAGTCAAAGATTAAATGTTTCGTTGGAACATTTCCATCAATCTTGTTAATCTTTCCGTATAACTAATGACAAATCTTTGTTAGTTTGTCGTCTCTTGAAATAGAGGGTCTCACCGAGTCCCGGAATAGTTGCGACGATACTGGATTTGGACAGGCGCTGTTTCATTTACATTATTCGGGATTATTTCGGGTTCGGCTTTTATGCAGCTTTTGCTTTTGTACCCTCTATCTTCTGCTTTTCCAATTTACAAAATATTCGCTACAGAATTACTGATTTCTCGCATATAAATATTGTAGCATTTGAAAGTTTTCACACGTGTTTTATGGTCGTTGACAAATAATTATATTGTGTAAATTATATTAATGCCTAGTGCATTATTGCATATTGCATATAATGCCTATAATTGCTGGTGCCCGCAACCACGTACGCACTGTAGTTTTTTTTTTATTTTATCATCAACACCAACATTTTTTTTCCAATTTGGAAATGTTTTAATAAAAGTTTTAATAACTCACCAAGTAAGTGTGAAGTTGATGACATTGAAGGGTTTTATAAATGATGTAACAGCAAGCAATATGAAGTTCCCTAATGAGAATCGTGCGCACATAATAGCCCCCATGCCATAGACATAGGCCTACGCCATAGGCAGCGGGTGATGCATGAAGTCTATTGACATTGTAAATTAATGCACTCTGTATACGTGATTTATGTTCGGGTTAATTAAGGGTCGACTGCAACTTCTACACTAATACCTAATCAACGTTTCTAGGCACTGTGTATAAAATTAGGGTAAGTCTGAGTAAGAGAAAACACCTAAAATTAATTAATTAAAAAAAGTATATAATAAATAGGTATTAGATTAGATAGCATATGGATCAACAACCCGAACAAACACTAAGAAATTAAATACTGAGTATAAAATAAATAAATAAAATAGTAATATTTTTAACCTTTTGTAGTGTTTGTAGAAGTTCTAGTGCCCCTAACGACTGACCCCTAATTTTTTTATTTTATTTTTTTAAGAGAAAGCAACTCAACTATTTAAAAATAAACATTATACAAATAGAGAAATTTGTCGTATAAATCCGACTCTGGCAATTGTTTAATATTTCTGTCCAATTAAAACGAGTGGTATCAGTTGGAGTCAAGAAAATGTTACATTTATTAGGAACTAAATGAATCCAAAGACGAAGAACTTTTCCAGATAATGACTACAAAATAGTATTATCGCTAAACGGATTCAACTAGAGATTGTGGGTTCAAATGCCATCTAACCCAAAATAACAAACAATATTAAATTATCCACATTAGATATTTCTGTAATAGGGTAGGACAACTCATTCAAGGTTCACATAAACATTAATTTTGTTTGATATTGGTCAGTAGATAGTTTGAATGTGATGTTAATTTATTATATTTATTGTCTTCCCTTTCCTTCTTAGGAGTTGGTTCTGCTAAAATTATTTATTACGAACAACTTCTGAACTAAACGTAGTGGGACATTATTATTTATAGAAACACGAAGCCTTACGGAGAATTTCTCCTCGTTGCCTGCCTCGTTGGAGGGCCTTATATAATAAATAAATAAATAAAAAAAAATGTCAGTCCATTCTTGACAAAAAAATACAATAAAAAAGCAGTTTCAAAATAGGCTGTTTTTTTTTTAATTTAAAGGATTTTTTTAAATACCTCAGATACTTACACTTTCTAGGAGTGACGAAATACAGTTAGCCACGACATAAAAGAGAAAAATGCCAACATCCGGCAACTACGATAAATCTTCACATTTAAGCGCGACACGAATCAAGCCCTATTTAACGTATAAAATTTGACACCAAAATTCAGTTAATCACCAGCCTTATGTGGTCTTGGATGGAGGCAGCCTATGGTGCGCCCGTAGGCCAGAGTTCATTGGTTACATTTTAAGTGTCGTGATCCGGGAAGTGAATTCATGGAGCCCCTTCCACCGGTTCACTTCCTACAACATAGTAGTTTTTATTTTAACTATTTCCTACTATAAATATTTTGGATATATAACATGATGACGATCTACTTGGTAGGTGGCAACCGACGCCTATTCAGTAACAAACCCCATGGGGGTGTTAAACTAGATCCCGTCTTAGTGGGATAAAGGATAAGGGAATAGGAGGGACTGGAAAAGTGGACTCTGGAATTATCGAAATAACTTTGAAATAAGTAACTGCACTGCTAATAGCATGATTTCTCTATCTCAGCCATTTTTTAACTTAGTCCGAACTAAGTTTATAATCAAATTTCAATACATAGTGTGCGTTAACGAAGGTGTAATAAAACTTAAAATTGCTTAAGTTGTCTTAAATATATTAATATTCCTAACAAAACTCTAATCTTATACTTTTATCTATAAAATGGTTTGTCCTGACTTACTATCAATGCACAACCAAAAACACTAACTATAGAAAGCTAAAATTTGGAAGTAGGAATTTTTGAAAATTTCAACTCCATGCTAAGCCGGGGGATCGCTTTCATTATGTAATAATATTATGATCAAGATTACAATATTTTTGTAAACTTTATACGAAAAACATTAACAAATTTTATTGCTGACTGCACTTACCTGTTTTAGTGGTTGTACTTGAAGAACAAAAGAAGTCAATTCAGACTCAGTAGTACCAATTTGGAGAGGTTGCCGGCGAAGCTTAGCGGTTTCTTAGTGGTAGCTTAGCTTACGCCACAATCGTCAAATATAGTAGTAGCCAGAAAGCAGATTTTTCCTTTCTGGCTATACTGCCACATTTCTCTAAGATACGTATGTCAATAAACTCTCATCTTACAGTGTATTCAGCGCCATCTATTCTTAACTTTCAATAACGCAAGTAATCTCAAGTTGAAGAATCTGTTTTTTAGAGAATTTTTGGAGAAACCTTCCAAGTTGTTTTACTTCTACTTCTACCGTGGTTCATTTTTCTTGCTTTTTGAATTAAAAAGTGTATCATGTTTGTTACTCTCACATTTGTATCAAGTTATGGTTTAATTATGCGCCCGAACAAAACACTTAAATGGAAATTCTAGATTAAACAAGTTGTTAAATATGTTCAAAAAGCCTAGATAAGGACGATTTATGCAAGAGGAAGCCATTAAAATAATATTAATTCGTTCCTACCGCGTCTCGGTCGCGCCTCGCGCGTCCCCGGGGTACACTTTCGGCCACGATTATATCGCTCGTCCAACTAGCTTCATAAAACGACCCGACGCTATAATATCACGAAAATTACAATGCTGACCCGTTTTTAAGGCTCAGACATTGCTGTTGTCATAAGGCAGACGAACCAAGCCTGAAAAATATGAATATAGTCTTTGCACGGTGAGTCATTCTAAATACACTTGGGCTTCAGAGACACTACCAATATAAGCGCGCTGGTGTCCGACGTGATTAGATATATAATCTATGTAATAGTAGACATGTCGATTTATTGTATATTCCATCAACATAATCCCGATTGTGGCATAATACCGAATATTCATTATAAATTTAAATTCTTACATACACCCTAGAAAATGATCACCTTCTATGTAACACATAAAAAATAATAAATAATTTACAATGCTATAGAATTGTGTATAATAAAATAAATAAAAGAGATCTCATTGTTTCGCAAACCACAGACGTTGAAGCAATTCGAAGTAAATCGCCGGATTAGAAGTAAACTTTTCACATTTTCAAAGATCCGGCGCCTTGTAAAGTTTCTAGATGCTACATTGTTAGTTTGCTCTTTAAAGATAGAGCGGTTTGTGACTCAACAATCGTGAGTACAGACAGCATAAACAGCATAGACAGCATAGGGTTCAAAGAATGGGCGCAGGCGACAGCGTTTTCTCTGTGTTTTGTAGAGATATTATAGAAAATACATAAGTATTCGTTTGCTTTCTGCGTTTGTTCAGCAATCTGCATTTTAGTTGAAGTATAGAAAACTATAAATGGGTGAAAACTTCTATTGAATTAGAAATATTTCAATTCTTAAGAGTGATTAAGAATTGGTATTATCAACACTTTTCGCTTGGTTATTCCTTCATAACACAGCTCAGCGTTCTTTTATTGTATCTTTGTCATAGAAAACTGGTGTAAATATAATACATTAAAACACATAATATTTTCTCTTGTACATTAAATACTGCGTCAAACTATTCTGGTTATCCAAAGAGCCCTGGAATTCGCAATTAAAATTAGAAGATGCTTGGAATGTTTACTTGTACAATTTGGAATGTCTTTTTTAATCAGAGTTGATTGTCGAAATTGCTAAAGACCTTCCTGGCTTAGTGTAAGAGCCAATATTTATTCTGCCAATGCAAAGGCTAGGAGGTTGCAGCCGGCAGTAGGAGGCAATAAATTCTAAAGACAAGATTAAACTTGTCAAGGGACCCCATTTACTTAACGCAAATTTATGTAAATTCCACTCCTCTGTTAATGCCGTGGCAAATCGCGAGGATGTTTTGTTTCTATACAAACCTCTTATAGTTTCGAGATTGGCGATCAATCAATGTAAAACCAACGTCGTCAATAACCCTGTCACTGCTAACAAATTACAAAGCGGCTATACTTTGTCGGTTGCTGACCACTTAACCGTTTCTAGAGGAGTTTTATCTAGGCCGCTTATAAAACATGTCATCCTTATAGAATTACTTGTCGCGAGTTATAATCGTTTAGCGCAATAAAAAGCAGACATCTATCAAGCAACGTCCATACAATTGACACGTGCATGCGCTTTCAGTAATTGCTACATAGCATTTCACCATTAGCCAAGTCCACTCTGAAGATCAAATTCAGCAAGTTACTTTTATTCTGGATCCTTTTATCATACTTATTTATTTAATAAATTTTCATTGTTATTATCTGATTATTCACAAAACTGAAAAACCACTTTTTATGTTAAGGTCGTTAGAGAGACTGACGGTCCACTTGATGGCAAATTGCTAACTATCCGTACTAGTCCGTACTTAATATTATAAATGCGAAAGTTTGTATGGATATATGGATGTTTGTAACTCTTTCACGCAAAAACTACCGAACCATGAAATTTTGCATACACGTTGTCTGGGCCACCATCATCCAGACCGCGGACGAAGTCGCGGGCACCAGCTAGTATCCTATAAAACAAGCAACGTCACAGGTGCTCCAAGTGCATTGCCGACCATAATAGAATTAAGGATAAGGAAATAAACTCTGGCATTCCTTACCCATTCATCGAAACAAAACAGTACATATGCTATCATTTCGTGGTGACAGCCGCCAGACAGACTGCTCAAATGACTGCGAAACTAAGTGTACCTGGCCATTACTAAATAAAAACTATATAGAAAATAAATAAGATTAAGATATTTAGTCCTGTGACTCAGTGTCCCGGGTTGGAATCCGCCTATAGAAGTTTCCAAAGGGTAAGTACTTAGTTTTGGTCCATTATATATTTGTTAATAATGAGTTCAAGCTTCACAAAACTAAAGCTTACCTGTAAACTTCACAAAGCAAAAAATTCCACAGTAGCCAACACCTGTAAAGGCTGTGGTCGTTTTTGTCCCTATTGTTGGCAACGCTATTATTTCTCCTAATACATCAATGTACTGATTAGACACTTCCCCGTGTAAGGCTCGATCTCTTTCATTAATCACGTCACTCTGAAAACTTAATGTGCGATTCGGTTCAAGAGAAACCTCAACTGTATTCATATACGTGTAAGGTTCATTTTTATAAACAATTCGTGCGATGAAAGATTAGAATGCGGTGTTTAAGAGGATCAAGTAGATTGATTGGCGTCGGCGAGGTCAGAGATCATCGCGCCTCGCACTAATTCGTTTGTACCGATTATTATGATATATCGTGATACCTTCTTGCCTTCACTTCCTTATTTTATCTCAATGATGTTCTTAACATTAAAATTCCTCACCACGAACCAGAAATAAATTAAAATTCAACTTTCACATGGACATTGATTGAAAAAATTATGATTTATAAAGATAATTTAAACATACTTATCGCAAATACCACTGAAATTTTGTCGCACTTGAAATACGGGAACATCTCAATATCATATTATGGAGCAATCCAGAGCTTAAAGAAAGGAGTTAAGGTTGAAATTTGTAAAATTCGTCAGCAAAATGAAGTTTGCGAAGGTGTAATTTGCAAATGGATTCGTGTCGTAGGCTCTGCAATTTGGCTTAAGCGAAAACTCTTAGCACGTTGTTTACGGAAGCGTAATTTAGTTATGAGAAAAAAGCAATTTCAATATTTGGAGGGTTAAAACCCGGCTTTCTAGAAATGTCATAAAAGTAGTGCTAAAGTTTTTTCTGCCATTTTGGATTTTAATAAAACACCCAAACACGATAATAGAAGTGTAAACATTTATAATCAACTAGTGTTTGCCCGCCGGTATGTAGACCATGATATAAAAAAAACCTTATTGATAGGTAATATTAAAACGTGTTATAGCTATAAACAAAAAAAAAATCACTTCACAAACAAATTAGAAAAAGGGGTCCAAAGTTTTCAATTTCACGTAGGTATCAATGTTCTTAATTTATTGAGTCTATATATTTCTAGTTTTATAGATAACAGCATAAGTACTAAAATGTTGGTAAATTGTTTGCATACAGCGTCAGTAACAGTTGCCAAATAGGTATATGCTCACATGCCAAATGGTTAAATTGATGGTTAAACAAATGAAAACTACTCCGCTTTAACCAAAATTATGGCGGAGTTTGTTTCGATATTTTATGCCAAATATAATTACGAGGTAATGTTTGTTTATTGGATAATTTATTGATAATGTGGGATAAATGAAGACCTTTAGTTGATATTCAAAGCAATATTGAAATTACACAGCAAACAACGTGTCTTGTTTTTTATTGTGTTATATTATATACAATATTTCAAAAGATTTTATAAATGAATTTGAATAGCTTTATTTAATAGCTACTCGCATTTCTGAATTCATGATATCTTTAACTCTTTTTCAATATGGAAAACTGATTTCTTCCTTATCTCATTCATTGGTTTATATTGTTTTTTTTTTGTATAAAATCTAATATAATTGAAATAGCAAACTATATGTGTGCAAACATATAAGTAGAGCAATTGATATGAACCGAAAGCACACAAGATTGAAATTACATCATCATACACGTATTACGCGAGACGCGGTTCACAAAACCAATTACTTCCCCCCAAAGTAAACGCGGATAATCTAAATGTAATATATATTATATGGGAGCCGGTGGCTCGGTCATATATTAGACGCTATAATTCGACTCGATAAGAGAATCCTCGAGGGATGAGTGCGGAAATAAATCGTGCGAGTCGCCGCCCTGTGCCCTGCGGCCTACGATCCGCCCAAGCGGCAGCTTTTATATTTTTTTGCTAAGCAACGTAAGCAAATAATTTTGTAGGATAAATCATTTACTGTCTATCTGCCAGGACAGCCTGTGATAGAGAATGATCATCATTATCTCAGCAGTATGTCGATACCTTCCGTCTGTCTACGGATTCACTCACTCACCAAGACCAAGACCACCAAACTGTCTGTCAAGACTAACCAAGACTGTCTGTCTTCACTCTTGGTTAGATCTCGAAGAATAAACTGTCCTCTCCATTTCTCATTGCCCCACAGTTTAACTCCACTTTTCAACGCTATACGTGATTACTGGCAACGCATACTGGTCATATTTACAACTATATTATAGTTTCTAATCCGGTATCATAGTCATAGGTAGGTAGTTGAAATATCCTCAACCCTATTTAGTATTTAATTCTCAATATAACAATCGTCTAAGTAAGAATAATGTTTAGCCTGGTAAATTCTGTTTTTAAATTGACCCGAATCTTATGGCGGTTTGTGGTTCTCCATCATGTCTATACATGAACCCTAAGCATGTCCATTAGTTTTATTGTAGGTGTACAAAACTTTTCATCTTAACTATAAAGAGATTGATAAGGGACAGGGTAGGCTGTTGGTCCTCTTGAAGATAAAAGACTACCTATGTGTATGCAAGAACACATTAACGCATTAACGCCGGGATGGATGCTAGTGTGAAGTGGTTGCAACTATAAACTTTTTTTCTGATATCATTGAAAAGCGGTTAGACAAACTAAAAGTGAGAACTAAGTGTCCGATATAACTAGTTGAAGTAGTTAACATAAGGTGCAATAGTTATAAATCGACCGTCGTACTGTTTCCACTAAATCAACCAATTCTCTAGACCGTCTCGGACAAGAGGCTTGCGTCCCTACAGGCCCATTGATCCTTACCACTGATCATAAAAACCATCTTATCCTTTCAACAGCACTAAATTACTGGACTAACCCATTTATATTTTCAGTAAGCGAAAGACCCTACGCTGTAACCTGCTTTTTTTTCTAATATTCACGTCGCTATCATCATAATATCATAACATCAGTTGTGTAACTAATGAATGCTAAACTAGGTCCTTTCTTTATGTGGTAAAATAATTGGACGCCCTATATTATGGCCTGTGACCCTATTGAGTATCTAGTTTTTTTTTCTTCCTATAAAGAATGAAATGAAAACAACACACTTATGTAATCCATGCACCACAACGATATGATACAACTAATGTGGTCTCCACTCAGCATAATGTCAAAACACATATACGAGTGTAAAAATATATCGTAGTATGTCAAAAACCGGCGATTTTTAAAAGTAGTTAACCTGGCATCCCGTCCATTCATTTTTATATGTGTTACGCTGTTGATATTCCGCTATGATTAATGTTCATTCTGACACCTCCCGAATCTGAAGATAGGTTTACACTGAATATAACGAAAATGTAATATTTATACAATAGATTGGGAAATATTTTATCACGAAAATCGGCCTCTAAAAAGACCGTTCACGCGTCTGACTAAATCATGTTCCGACAAAGTATGCATAATGAATCTATTACTACATTTTACACGTGTAAGCTATTAAAATGTTACACTTAAATTATTATGACACATTGAAATGAAAATATTATATGTAATTACAATATAATATATATTCGTAATCAGCATCGGTCCCAACTAAGTGAAATCGTTGAGTCGGTATCTCGTTTATCTTGTAATAAAAATGGTTTCAATTTATTTCCATATTATGGTAATGCTTTATTATGAAATTTTAATGTTTACGACTTAAGGCTACATCTTCCTGGAAAATATAACGGAAAATTCGTTTTTGTACAGAAAAGCTTTTATCAATAATAATTATTGTTCTTTATTGTTTGAAGAATATGACTATATATAAATAAATTGACGACACGTTTGGTGTGTTAGTAAGTAGTGGTTAGTAAACCTAGCTGTTAACCAAACGGTCGCGGGTTCGAATCCCGCTAAGGGCATATATTTATGTGTTAACATTTACCTTTGTACATGAGTCATGTTTTGTATTTATAATGTGTATGTATTTACGAAAAAAAGTAATCTATGTAGTATATCAACTGTCTGGTATTCATAATACAAGCATTAGTTGTTTAGTGTGAAACTAGATAGTGCTGTGTGGAATGTGTGTAGATATTTATTTATTTATTTATGAAAAAAAAAATCTGTATGTATCTTATTTGTTACGTGTAAAACCTTAGAAACAGTATTTGTTTGTCGGTGTCGAAAGTCCTGGGCTCGTGGTATAACTTTTGAACATTTTGGCACAACACTGGTCGACATCACTGGCGACCCCTTACCAAGTTATTACATCGGTAAGCAAATTAGCCATGCTACACAACTAAGTAATGCGGCCATCATGCTCGGAACCATGCCTAACAGGCTTAATTTCATAAAAGCATAAACTAATTTGAACAAATCGACAATCTATTTAGTTAATCTATGATCTTACAACTTCATGTAACAAACTAACTATTACTATAAACTACTTATATGTGGTACAAATTTTTACTAATATAATTAGAAATAAAAAAAAAATAAAAAAAAAATTTATAGACAAATTTTGACAAATTAATCCATTTTTGAGTTTATTATTTATATCTTCACTTCAAAAGGTACAAAATATTGTCCTCTAATAGGCTATGTTTTTTAACAAGAAATTAAAAAAACAAAAATAAAATAGTTAACTAGCTGCATTCTTTGTCTCCGGGTTCCTCTTTTGAAACTGACAGACTAATAAAAAGTCCCATTATTAGTTTAAAAAGTTTAATGTCATTGTTTGTGGGGACGTTTAGTATTTCCTTTTGTATTAGAGGCAAGTCTCCCCTTAAGCGAGATCACATTAGTTGCTCCGGGCGAGGTAAATTAAAAGTATACAGTTAGATAAGCATAACTAATGAAGACATAAAACTGGGAACATCCCACCGCTTGTAATGAGCACAGATAAACGTGTTAACGCCACAGTACAAACAAAACTTTTTAGTATTCAATCTTTACACATAAGTAAATCAAGAAATTAACAATCGCTTGTAAATTTTTAAGCAGAAACTGAAATATTTGTGTACTAAATACCTAGTGGTAGTCTGAGTAATTCTCTACTTACAAATTAGCCTATAAATTGTCTTCCAGAAGTTTTTAAATGTCCACGTCACTATAAAATAACCTATGTATAGCTTTCTATAGGTGAAAGAATTTTTAAAATCGACCGAGTAATTTTTGAGTTTATTCATTACAAACATACAAAAATGGAAATCTTATCTCTTTGTAATATTAATATAGAAAATATAAAAGAACTTTGTCCAATAGTGGACGCTTATAGGCTGATGATTATGATAAATAGCAACTTACTATCAGAAGAAAGAGTAAGTAACCAATTTTTTTTATCCAGAACGTGATCCATATAGGCACAGGCCAAGTTTCATTTAAACCCATTTAGCGATTTCTGAAATTTTTTGGCGATTGACTAAAAATATTCATGCATAAAAACAGTCATTTTCACAAGTTAAATGACATTGTATTCTGATTATTCATAGACCGTGACAAATAACTGTCTTTGAAAATTTACATGATCACGAGTGAAGCTGTATCGTATAATAATATTAAAAATATTTATGTTTTATAGGTGTTAAAAGCATTTGATGTTATTATATTAAAATAATCTCCCTATTAAATATTGTACATAATTAATTCTCCCCAATTTTAACATAGATGAAAAAATTTAAAAATATCTAAATTCTTTAGCTATTTCGATTGAATTATAAAAGTTATATAATTCGCAATTTTATTACGTTCCTTACGATTGTCCACGTCCTTACGATAGATTATAGCCGAAAGGGATATTTGATAATAAAGGGCTGTAGCCAGGCTGACAGTTTACTTGTTAGTGTGTTGGTAGGCGACTACTATGTAAAGAGTTCGGACATATACGGTAAGTCATAACCAAAACATATATTATGTTGCACAGTAATAAATACTACGAGACTTACAAAGTTCCTAACATAATAAAGGCTTAAAGTTATCGTTCGTATTACACATTGATATGTTCTATTCTATTCTATTCGGAGCGTTATTATTCTATCCACCATTAAATGGCTACCTATGATCTCACTAAATCTCAAAAAAACCAAGTCGTGGGCGAAAGCTAGTCTTGTGATATTTATATTTATAAGTCAGTCTTTCATTGAGCATATCGTCTCATAGAAAAGTCGTAAACAAGTTTTTACAATCTTAGGAGACATGAAAAGCATTCGCCTTTGTTATAGCTTTTCTTTTATGAGGTTTCTTGTCGACACGTCTCTTTTGGGCGAATGATTTGTGAACACCGCGAAACCTACCTGCTTACAAATTTTGCTTATTCCCTAAAAGAAAATCTCTCATTCAAAGTGAAAAGAATAAAATGTTTCCGGTCACATTGAGAATTATTTAGAGAGTTTCAAGTTAAATCTGGAAAGAAATTATTGTGAAAGAAATTACGGTTTAGAAGAAATTTGAATTTCAAGATATATAAAATGAACTTATGTTATATCTTACACAGATTTTTATGTAAATGTCGAAATACAAAGATTTAAATATTTGTCGAAATATATATTTGTATGTTAATGTTTGTTTTAATTTTACTTGTTATGTAGTAAATCACTTAGGTAGAATTGTTTTGATATTAATAATGTTGATAGTTACTTCGTGAATTGTCTATGTACATTAAGCAAACGATAACTTTTTTATTCCAAATGTTCTATCTAATAATAATAATATAATGTAGAGAGAGAAATATTGAATTTCCTTAAACTTGTGGAAATAAACAATAGAGATCTTCAAAACCCGATTGGAAGTTTGTAAAGTCGGCTACATTTGTAACGAATCGTGAGCCATCCAAAAGTATCCAATTTGGACTTTAGAGTCGAAAAGTTCGTTCGTAACACGCGAATAAAGCAATAGAGGATATCCAACCACCCACCACCGGAAAGTTTAGCGATGGAGATCCCGATAGAGTCGCTCGGAGACGATTGTATTGATAAAGTGATTTATATCTTAACAATTCCCATTTCAACAAATATTATACCCACTTCTAAACTTAAAACGACACATTCAGAAACATTATAAATGTTGAAGGATATTTGTTTTCAGCGTCATTTTCACGTCTCTCATTGAAATCGTATTAACTAGACTTCGAACACTTATTTAAATATCGTGTACCTAAAAGGCAAATTTTCGGTTGTAAGTTCCTGCGGACTTAAATAGTTGGCTATCGGAAGTCAATAATTGTTAAAGAATGTCTGAAGAACGCAGACGAAGTTGATAAGTAAGAACGCTCCACTTTAATGAGCTTAATTTGCAAAAGTCACGACAAAAAGATAAAGTCTTTACGCTAATAGAACTTTGTCAAAGGACAGTTTGGTTGAAATAAGACAAAGCAACGGGTTCCGCTCGTGATAACCCTAATGGCGTTTTACCTTTTGTCTCTAATGTTGTTAATTGTATTATGACGGGTCAGACCCGTCCCTCGTTACAAACTTTCAAAATCAAATGAGAAGGCACCGACTACGTAACCAGCTTCTATTATATAGCCTCCATATTGTGGACTCATATTTGTACCACTAAATCGATTTGTACACTAAGTCGAATAAAATTTTATTATTTTATTCGACGATGTTTTATAAGAAGGCCTTATAAAAAGGCTCCAATTTAGTTCTTGTAAGACCGCTTGCATTACCTTAGTTTAGCTTATTTCTTCGCCATAAGCTTAGATATCACTGGCCAACGAAATTAATAGGCCAGCTACTCTTAGTCCGTTTCTACTGGATAAAACTTATGATCATTGTGGAATCTTTATTGGTCTTTCAGTGTAATCAATATGAAACAATGAGATTGAATAATTCAACAATTTTAATAACCTTCTTGAATGACTCAATTCCCCCATACGACGTAAATGCATTCGTTGCGAGCCAAACATTCCACGTGGGGTTAACGAAGCTTTGGCACGCCGCATCTCGTGCACACAAATTACTTACAATTACACTATTACTATATGTTAAAACCAATTTGACAAAGCCCGCACCCCCGTCTTAATTATAATGTGAAGCGGGTTCGAAAGGGGAGCACTAAAACAATGTTATGGATCAAGTTATAATAGTTATTCTCGTTCCCCATCCACCGGTTTATTGTGACTTTAGACGGCTATCACAAAGTTACATGAGCCAAATTTAGCTCTAAGCGATGCAGTTACGGTCGTAATTTGTTTGATTGAGAGCTGTTTGGAGGTTTTAGATGGAAAGCTGTACAAATTGATCCCATCGCCGACGTCGGATCTTGGGAATACGGTGTTTAAACATAGCCCAAACACCACTGAACTGTAATAGTGTTTCGAATCGTACTATTTGTTATAGAATTAGTTCGCTTCAGCGTTCTTCGTTTCGTGCTGAACGAAGCTGAAACATTCCGGTCTTCATTTCTTCCGCGGCTTTAACTGAACCGCCTTTTCAGTCGTATACCTTTCCACCTAGTAAAATTGCTGTAAGTTTTTACAAATTGTACCTAAATATAAAACCTATGCAGTAAAATGATAACCGCTTGAGAATCGGTTATATTTGACAGCAACCTTTTATATCCAACGGCTACAAGTGTCAAACAATCATCTCCTCAGTCCATTGAGTAAGTAAGTGTATAAATGAATATCTCTGCTTTGTATTTAAGTATAAAAAGCTAACAAGAAGAAACAAGAATAATCTATATTATTTATTATATATGTATATGTACTTCCCACTCTTTATGAATTCGTATACAAATTCCATTAGTCGAAAACACATAAATATTTCTGTATTAGTATTACCACATTGTATTAAATGGAAATCTATTCATGTGTCCATATTTATTCTGCGGCCGAACCGCTAGATTAAAATTATAGCCATAACTCTATTGTATTCGAGTCGAGTTGTCAGTTGACATGGAACAATCAAGAGATAGAATCGATTTGTGATCGTGATGATCCGATCACAAGTCTGGTCGGATGCGGGTGTCAGCCGCGCGACAATACAACTTATCTGGTGTCCCATAAATTATTTACAATTGGTTGATCGCAGATAAGCCGCTTGTCTCGTTAGTGGTCGACAATTTGTCGCATTGTATATACTGGCACTGGTGCTTTTAAATTAAATTATTTTATTCCTGAACACTATAAAAAAATTAAGTCGCGTTTTAAGTGCCGATGGCCCTTGACATTAATAGCTTTCCAAATATTTTGATTACTCTCCTGTTTTTATTTTTTATTTTCGGAGTTTACTCCTTATACAGGTAGTCCCAAGACTATGCGACATGAAGGCAAAGCACCTTAAATATCGTAGATAGGATATTTTGCTGAAAGAAGACTACCTATAAATTTCATTCTCATAAATTTTCATGAGGTATGAATACAGGAGGTATGAAAATTTATGAGAGTAAAATCAGAATTGTCACACGAATGCGTTATGTTATGCGTTATAGTTACGTTCTATTTTGTTGAAGATTTTAGAATATCTCTAAGTTTCAGAGATATTGCGCGAACAATTTTGTTCTTTCGGCGTGTTCGAATTGTGAAAATTTAAATTTTATAATCGTTCGTAAGGAGTTTCCACTCGTGTGTCGGAACTGACTCAAACAATTTTTATTTTCTGATCAATTAGTGTTGAATTCAACTTAACGGCGATTGAATGTTTTTCAATAAAGCAATAATTCACATTATCAACTCGTTGATCTCACTCGGCTTGAGCGTGGATGAGTCTCGAGCTAGGAAACATTCTCAAAATGCGTGCCTTATCGTTCTTTAGCATCGTTTGTTGAACAGTCACCGTGGTCTTATCCACGAGTACCAGACTTTTGGAACTTGACATTCTACTTCTGTTTAAAAGTTTCTCAAGTGCTGTAAATAAGTACAAAGGAAAAATATGCGTTTGGTAAATCGACAATAGATATTTATGTTATTTTCTATAGGATTTTTTTTTTATTGCAAGTTTGGGTCAATTTATCAAGACTTAACAAACACGTTAACTTAAATTTTAAAACACCTTAAAAATATCGAAATCATCTTTAAAGCAACAACCAGACATTTTATTTTTTGTAAAATTTACTCTTTAAACATGAATAAACACTTTAAACCTTAATCGAGAAAATACTAATAACATAACTTCAAACAATATATAAACAAAAAGATAAGAAATTTCATGTTTTATATCAAAAATGAATTTAACAGCCCTAATGTACAAGCAACAATCCAATGGTGCTTAAGAGCCTCGACAGGATCGATGTTAAATTATTGAAACAGTTCCACAGGGACCGGACTCTCCATTTGTTCAACTAACGGATTTACACTTCCCTTTAGAGCTGTGTTCTACATTCAATAACATTTTATTAAGGGACATTTCATAGATGCGTCAAATACCACGCAGATCCCAAAGCATTACAAATGTATAACAGATTCCATATGAACGAGCTCCCCTTTCCTTCTTCAAACATAAGTCAAAATAAGAGGATCTCCCTTTGCTTAACCAAACACTCGAACGAAAGGGAAATTGAGACGTTTGTCTACGGATCGAGGCAGTTAAGTTACAGTCACCGCCACTATACTCCATCGGTTCGTGGTTAAACTCATTTCAAACTCAGTTTTCTTTTCATTTCGTCAACATAAGCAGGGGCTTGTGTTTGTTTAGAAAACATATGTTTTCCTCTTCAGTGAGCTGTAATACTAGCTAAATATATATTGTTATATTGTTTATGTATTATATATTGTTGTTTATTGTTCAAATAAGCCAAACTCCTAACGTATTTAATAATAAAAGATAATAATTTAATCAAACGATAATATAACTAGGCTTGTCTTTATGTTAATCACACAACGGACTTAGGATCAAAATTAAGTGCACGTATTCCAGTACATACCCAATATCAAGCATCACTTTGATATATAAAGGGTAAGGAAGGACTACTAGGCGATGACAGGTAACGATCTCTTACTCACGCAACTCTTACTTATGTAGGTGGAGTATAAATTAGCATAACAACGAATTTGTATACAAACAAAAAAGTAAAGCAATTTCGGTTAAGGTTACAAATAAAATATTCATGGAAACATGTTATTATAAATTTCGTAATCCAAACAAGGATCCCGTAAATACCGAGGCTTTAATAACTGAAACAGTCGAGTTCATGGAATTCACCGGGAATATCCCGAAGAGAACCCTAATATCAACAAAAGGGTACCTAATGTGTTGAAGGAAGTTAAGTCCGGCGTGAGACGCGGCGCTCGGCGTAATCCTACTGTTTTCGAATGATATACAGCACACACATTACGCTTGAGTTACGTCACAGAATAACATTCCGCTGAGGATTTAATACGGGATGCTGCGAGTCGCATCGTCCACTTGTAATTATTTACCTCCTCTGTGGCAGTTGGATCGCAAGAGTCGCGCAGTTTGAACACCTAAATAATTCTCTCCCTATGTCCAGGGGTGTAAGGGATGCGAAAGGGGAGATCATACGCAAATGTTTGCCCAAACATTACCTCTCTACGACACATGCTAAAGACCCCTCAGCAGTGAATTATTGAGACATATCCCGGTTGTTTTAACACCAGATGCTATTTAGATGTTCCCAAGTTTATTAGTTTGTCCCGTGTCCGTGTAATTTGTCACAGAGGCGGCGATGGCCCTAATTTAGTAAGGGACGTTGTCCGTGTTCACTGCTGACGGGTTTATGATACACAAGTATTTTGTTTGTCATCTGGTAATAATTATTCTGTGGTACTAATGTGACGCGTGATAGATTCCACGTTATGTCTCCGACACCAACAGTCAACACATATCGAGTAATGTGAATTTTATAAAATATTCAGCTTATATAACATTATATTCTACGGGCCATGAAATTTTACCCCGTCAGACCTTTGCAGATTACTAGCCTTCATCATTAGAGACAATGATAGTCTTTACTAAAATTTTCTACTCCCATATTATGTAGGCACTACCATAAATATTCAACTGCTTTAGTATTAATCTACCTTGATCCTTCTACTGAGCATAACCATAGACACACATTTACATATTTGCTTTTTTAGAAAATAAAAGCAGGGATTTGTTGTGTATAATTTATACTTTTTTAAAATTCTCTAACTAAGTACTTTTTTGTCAAAGATGTATCTCCCAACAAACATTTTAGTGCTTACGGCAGCCTTTTTTAGAGCTCTTAGTATTATAAATGGTATATAAGAACTTCGATAGCAACATTCGACTCTACAGTGGGGTTAGTTATAAATAATTAAACCTACCAGAGGAATAACAGTCATAAAGGAAAGAAATATAAGTTAAGACAGTAGCATGGAGTTTATCGAAACCATTGTATAACTTATTCTTATAGCTTTAAGAGGTACAAACCAATAAAAGTAATTGTAAGGTGTCTACTAACACTTACTAACGGCTGATATTCTACTACTGAGGTAGTAAAATGTCTTGTAACACCTAGAGCATTACCCTAATAGCTTCAAGAAGTATTAAACGCTGTAAGTGATTGTCAGGTGTGTACTAACACTTACTATCTACTGGTATTGTTAAAAAGAGTTAGATAAATACTTTGTACCACCTAACAGCTTTTGTCGAGCTTTAAGAGTTAGTAAGAAAGCTATAAGCATCTAAGAAGTGTTGATTATAAGTCCTATAGAGCTAGATTCTGCAAGAGTTAGAATCCACCTTTAAATCATTGCAAGCTACATAGTGGAGCTTATCGGTCAACCAAAAGTTATATTGTGGTTTTTATAAAACCTTGTATATAGCAGCAAACAATATGTGCAAATTTTATAACTCTTCATTATCACTTTAAGTTGAGTAATAGGATTTAAGTCACTTAACCTAACCTATATATAAAGGGTTTTCTTCAAACGATAACAGAACCCTAAAAATTATCAGCTCACAGCTCCGCGTAGAACTATTAAACAAGTTAAACCTATAAACTCTTTGTTTTTTCACTTATATAAACATGTTTTAGAACTTCTAGTGCCATGAAAGTGCTTACTTTTAGTATTTAATCACTATGGGAGAAATAACAGAGTTATCAGGATCCTTAAGTAATTAGAACTAAGACGCCATTTAATAGTTACTTAACCTATAAAAAATAGTGAAAGAAAAAATTTATTTAAATGTTACTGGTTCACTTATTTACTTACATTGTTCATAATTTTCAATTAAAATGTCTAAATGTGGTAAATAAAGAAAAAAAATTAAAGGAAAAAAATTCGGGCAGTATTTTTTACATAATTTTATCATCAAAAGTAGTTTATTTTTAAGGCGTTTTAAAAATGAGATGAAAACTAGTATATATTGTTACCGTAAACTAACCTCCGCATGAGATTTAATACCTATAAGACCCAGTAATCTTAAACACTTTACTATTACCTTAATTATTTTATTAAAATACAACACGTGTTACCACCTGCATGAAATGAATATTACGCGAACTGAAAAATATTATCACTATTGACTTTAACAAGAACGTAAAAATGTATGAAAACAGTTTAAATATTAAGCGCTTTCGGTGATATTTATTGCTACTAAATAAGTCCGATAAATCCTTAAGTTATATATTGGTTACAAGAAGTAACCATGTGTAACCAAAAAAGTCATTAAAGTGGTTTCCATAACTTGTTTACTACTTTAGCTTGCAGTTATAACCTGTGTAAAGCTTATAAAACACTTGAAGTGGTAAACACTGCTGCAATAGCACTGTTCTAACTCTTCTTAATCACTCATTTATCACTACTCTATAACCATTAAGTCACTTCAAGCTCTAACATGAACAAGCCCAAACCGGGGTTATAAGAGAGATACAGAACGCTTTATCACCCAATTGTTAGTGCCTTTACAGAACCTTTGGTTCTTAAAATTCTCTTAAGCAGCTCATGTAGCACTTATTCTTATAACCAAAATGTTAGTTGGGCTACTATTCTAACAGAATATATCCATCCACTTTTAACATATACAAATACTTTCAACTACTTACAGAGTTTTATTGAAGTCCTTGTAAAATGAAAGCAGTCATGTTTCTTCCTGTATTCAATATGAATTATATTTTGAAATTTACAATATAATTCATATTTTAGACTTGAAGTTATATTCTAATTACATATTTCTTGATAAATATTACTTGTTTAATAGTTTTTAAGGTTCTCGTTGAGGTAACAGATGAAGCGCGGAAACTTATTTTAAAAATGAGAAAGTGCTACAAAAGCAGACACGAACGAAAGCGCTAACTCCCGACGAGCTTCGCCATCAATAAAACTGTTTGAATCATCTTTTTTCCCATTCAGTTTAAAACTTGATAATAAATTGCTTAGCGGGCGAACCTGCGTAAAGAATAGCGGAGAAGCTCCAGGCTCACATGAATGAGGGAACCTGATAAAAGAAAATTCCTCTAGAGATCAAACCGGGAAATAAATGGTCTGTGGCGCCTCCCCCTCAGCGAATGCCGAGGAATCGTTCGCTAAATCGGATCTGCCACTAGCCACCCCGGATTTGCCATCTTCCTATCACATTTGTTCTCCACCTACGACTTTATCTATCATTGTCATACCTTTGTTTCCAGATTGCTTCCCCGTCATATTTTTGATTTAGCGATATATTTCACACGTACACGCGCCATATTGCTACCGATTATTTAACTGTTGCTTCCGGCTTCGCTTGTATCTATATTATTATAAAGCTGAAGAGTTTGTTTAATTGGTTGAACGCGTTATTCTCTTTGTGTTGGATAGTCCATTTATCGAGAAAGGCTTTAGGCTATATAACATTTTGAACATTAATAATAACATTATTTGATATTTATTAGAGCGTTGTCTTTACTTAGTGCCACAATTTTGAGTTGTAATTTTTCTTTATCTAAGTTGAACGGTGTAATTATCGTCCGAATAGATCAAGGCGAAATGAGAATTACTCACGAAATGAAACCAATTTCCAAAACGATGCCCGAGGACGTAAGGCAACATAAACAGGCGAATATAAATGGAATAGGGGAGCTGTATCTCTTTACACAGCTGAATAGTCGCGAACAAAGTGCGGCTGCGATATGCATCCTCGCTGGACACGCGTCGCACCCAATGCGCCCTGAATAGCCCGTCTTCTCACAGTTACCAAATGGTGCGAAATGTCTTCGCTCCATATAAAATCCTCACACCAAGAACCTCTGCTACTTATATTATTAATTAACACCTTGACGTCAATAAATACAAGAAATCTTATAAAGTTGCAATTTTTTAAAAAAAAATTTTATTATTCAAAAAAAAATTTTTTTAATATATTATGTAAAAAATTATGAAGGCAATGATTATTTAACATGTAAAGCTGCTTAAGTGTGAAATTTAATGTGTAATAACTGATTATATTAAAAACAACTAATGCCATTAAAGTAGGTAAGCATTAGTTACAAAATATAATTAAGAAGTTAATTATTTATTCCCTTCTTCAAGATATTCCGTAATATTAATTTACGGATAAATAATATTGCCAAATAAACCACAATTCGGTTAATTTGGTTTTGATTAATTGTAATAGTACTAATAAACAACCGCTAATCCTCAGTACAGCGAAATTAATTATTGCATTGTCACGATATCCATTGAGATAGTATTGGCTGTTTCAATAAACCTAATGTTGGAAACGATACAATAATAAAGTTTCATAAATTTAAGACGCCTTTTCATGACTAACGAGTAGGGGAATACTAATAACAGATTAACATTACTAATATTATAAATGTAAAAATTTGTTCGTTATGTTTTCAACCGATAATAATGAATTGTCCTTTTCTGTATCCCTGAACAGCGTGTATGAACTGTTCAGGGATACAGAAAAGGACATAAGGTCATAAGGACCTTTCGTCCAGAAAAAAGTACTGATCCTAAAGGATCATCTAAAAATTAAAATAAAAAATTTAACGTCTAACAAAAATACACTTTAAAAAGGAATGCGGAAAAGTCACGGGCAAACATTTCAGCTTTACTTACATAATTACTTTAAAAGCTGATACGAGGATCTACCAGATCAATAAAAATCGTATAGGTATATTATTGACAACAGTAAGACATCATCCACCTCTTAGTATCTCTCGGCTTGTTATTCAATTATATGCTCTGTGTGCTAACCTTGACAAAAGAACTCATCTTTAAACAGATATCGTAAGACCTAACACTGATTAAGTACTAGCCCCTCTTTTCTGCCAAGAGATATAACAGGTTATTTTCAATTATTTCTACTTATCCAAGCACTATGCGTCATATCCAACGCTAGTCTGTTCATCTCGGAGAAGGATGGTTCCTGAAACACAATCCATATTCAATGTTAACGGTGATAAATATCATATGTAATAGTTTTGTATTGCGTGCGATAAATAAATTTGGCCCACAACCGCAACACTTTCACAGTCTCGCAAACTATTCTACTCACATAATAACAGAAACACATTACCTAGTTTCAAAGTCCCAAAGTTACCCTTTTAAACTCTCAAAGTAAGTTTGTTTAATTGCTCCGAACGATAACAACTACGGGGGAAAATTAAAGCCGTCCGCAAACGTCGCGGAACTATTGACACCGCCATTCTACACTGACCTCCCACCATTCAATGTTCAGCACGTGAGCGGAGCACAAAGTGTGTTGGTCGGTACTAAATTTTCTTAGTCGTCAAGTCGCCGCAGACTCGTCCTAAACACACGTTCAACTGTGGACAAACAATTTGTTGTAAGTCCAACGTGTTTTACCCGTAAATTACTTTTGTTGTTTTTAAACTCATGTTTTTTTAAGCTTAATCGAAGAAAGTATGAAAATACATCAAGCGCTAACCCAGGATTTCAACATAAGCCAGAATCGCCATTCGATGCGCAACATTGCTCAAGTCTGCTCCGTTTTCTCTTGTGAAAACCAGATGTGACTTTATTTAATTATAACATTAATTTTTATCATTTAAGAACACCTACAGTTGGGGACAGTTTTATCTAATTGCTCGGCGACTTTTTACGCTTATCTTTATAAATTTTAAGGTATGTGTTAAGTCTAATGTACTACTGCTATTTCATGAAAATCCGTCCAGTAGTGCCCGAAAAACAAACACCCCTTACTACTTTTACTTTAGCATTCATAATTATAACCAGTATTTACCAGTATACCTACTTATTATTAGTACGTATTCATATTTCAATGTTTTATATAACCTTATTTAACTTACAATACCACAGTTCCAGTTTAACAACAAAGTTTGGTGGTTCCATAAATTATTATCTAGGAAAACTAACAACCAAAACTTACAACTTAGAATTTGTACCAAAAAACTAATGCCAATTAATGCCAATAAGTGTTAACTATTTATTACAAATATAAATGAACTCTTCTTAAGTATATCTACTATAATATAAAATGCCTTTTTTACTGTCTTTAAAAAATATAATTAACAGTTTTAATTTTTTAATTGAGCGCGACCATACTTGTTACCATAGTTTATTGTCCGCTCTCTGCAACCTTCTGATTCACCAGTCTTTCTTCCTTAATGTCTGCCTGTCAAGTGGTCTTCAATCTTGATTTTTACTCCACGGTTCATCTATGACTCGCCTTTTAAACCACTTCATTGACTTAATCTTTGGCCTATGTCGACTATCTTATCCTGAATGGATTTCCCGTATTTCACATCATATCCTTCAGAGATACTCGTATATCAATTATTAGTCTAGACTTTTGGTCAGTAGATACTATTATATATTTCACGTTTATGACAGCTGTGAGAAGATGTGAAAAAATGTTTATGTAAAAATATTTATAAATATGAAGTTATTAAAGAGAAAGCAAAAGCATAACTGCCGGTCGCATATCACGATTCAAGCATTAGGATGGCAGTGTCCATCCGTAGCTCTATAAAGAGGGTAATAAACACTTCTATAACGCTCACTATCACCATGCTCCCCGGGGTTCCGAGCAACTCGGTCACGATTCGAGCGCAGTTCACTGGCAATTTAACTAGAGGTTACTCCGGAGGTTACTCCCCTACACTTGGTGTCGTGGTTATGATTTATGACCCGTAAAACACGTTAATGCAAAACCTGCTGCGACTCAGACTCAGCACAAATAACGCGAAGATACTTGTTCATTTCATGAATATAAATAAACTTTTTAAATTTACTGAGAAAACTGAAGTATATTTTATTCATTTTTGTAAGACCAGTTTTAAACTAAACTTATTATGACTTTTGATAGTTAATGTCATAAATCGAAATAAATATACAAATAAAAGCGTATATAATATAGTTTGTAAAATCTGTAAAACCTGCAGTCTGTCCCTCTATATGTACGCTGAAATCTTTTAAATAACGCAACTGATTTTAATGTAGTTTTCAATAGATGAAAGATCGAACAAGGAAGATTTTTTTGCAAAAAAAAAATGTACAGGTGCGAAGCCTAACGAGTCGCTAATACATCATATATGGGCGCACTATTGTAGAACTGACAGTCTCTGGAATAGTCTTTTGACACAAATTATTAACATATAGGTAAGCTAGAAGAGATATAAATGAGATATACTTTTTTTTAACAATGGAACATTGTTTATGAAACTACACCACTGCGTGATAGTGTGAAGGTGCTCAGTTTTCTGCTCTTTCCAATCCTCATAACTATTAGTTCGAGTCAAAATGTTTTTATCACATAATTTCACTTGTGAAATATTAAATTTGAAATTGGATTATTTAGTTTAAATAAATAGTGTCAGATAATCCACACCATAGCATACGTGGAACGTAACGTTGACAGCTACATTTTGATTCCCCTGAACGCATACGTTGGAACATTTGGGAAAGCAAGTTAAGGAACAGTGATTATAAGATGAGGCGTGAGCGTTGCGTTTAATTTGAAGGGACCCGTTCCTATTTGAAATGCAGATAGAAACAATAATCTGTCCTAATTGCTATCTCTTGGCCTCTTCGCATACTAATGTGGATTTATTAAATTATGCCGGCTGATCGGGGAATGTGACATGGAATTTCTTTTGTGTCTACCGTATAGCTAGCTTATGCTTTTATCGAATTATCACGACTTTTATTAGAAATTTCTCAGCCAAAGATCCTCTGAGGTACTTTAATTAAATTTACCCCATAAATATGAGCTTTATAAAAATGTAATTTTGGCTAGACATGGCTCAAGCTTGATCTTAGAGATTTAACAAGTTATCAATGCAATCAATCAAACCGCCAATATCAAAGGGAAACCTTGAAATTTTGAAGTAAATGAAAGCCCAGAGTGCAAACACTTTAAAATTTATTAGGTCCATAAAACACTCGAAGCTAATATCGGCCCAATACTCGCCAAGAGACCGACGACAATTCATAAAACACGGGAAGCGGGAAGTGGCTCAATTTACACCCCCGCAACTCCCGCAACTCTCCCTACTTCCACCAACAGTAAACAACGTTCATGTTGCGATAACGAAAATGTCCCGAATTTCGGATTTCGACTGCAATTTCACTTTCGTAACGCCATTTCGCAACAAGGTGCTACAATTAATGTCGATATAACACTTCCAATCTAGAAAAACGTTCTGTCAATAGTCAATCAATAGTTTATCATCGAAGTTCTATGAGTAAAAATATATGTTTTGGTGTTTTATTGTATAGTTATATATATATATATTATTAAGATTTTTCTTTTCTTGTACTACACAAAAAGATAATTTTTTTTACTTGATACTTTGAATCAGTTTTGGATACTTAAAAAGCTTCTTAGCTACTATGAAATGCGAAAAGATTAAAATTATCATTGCGAACACACCAGATGTTACATTTAAAGTTATCCAGTCGTTGAAGTAAAATTCAGTCACGAACAAAGTACAAGTATAAGCAAATAATTGTGATTCCGTTGCGCAGATTTCCCTCGGCACTCGTCGGGAGCCATCATTAGCCAAAGTTTCGCTCCAAGAATGTTCTCCGAACGCGACTCCGCAACTTTCGGCGGATGTGCTGCTTAATTATTTAAAAGAGTGCACTGGATTAGAAAAAAGTTAGCAACGGGGAGTCCCCGGCCGTGCATCTGACGAAGTGGGGAAAGTTTTAAATTAAATTTAAAAGAAGCAGGATCGTGATGGATCGCAGCGCAAGTATACACCTCCTCGCCCGTCTCTGCTAAATGACAACAATCTAGTTTTAATTGCGACCATTTGTCTGCAGTCGGATGCTGCAGATTGTGTCGCCAATGAGCCATTAGCGAGGGTTTAACATATTAATGAGGGCAATCGCTTCCGTACGAAGGGTTAATTGAGAACTTCATTGTCTAATACTAACCGTACAGTTTTTAATTTTTAATTTTAAGATAGCAAAAAAAGCTTTTGTTTCGGATCACTGCCGTTTACAAGATATCTATTAATATTATCAGGAATTATTAAGAGTCATGATGCGAACAGTCACGGTACAGTTTGAAGCGATTCTTGGTAAATATTAGTTTTGTTAAGTATAAATCCGGAAGAGGCCCTTTGCTCTTTCACCATCTCTGAGTAAAGTGTCAAGCAGGCTAACCGCCATTTAAAGTCACCGGTAAGAAAGCATACGAGTTTCACCACCTTCGAGTAGCATTACTCAAAGGTAATTTCAATGAAATTGAAACAAGATACTCGTAACATTTACTCGCCAATTAGCGTTACTTGAAAAGTAATATAACTTCATTAACTACAACACTTTACTTGTAGTTAATGAAAGAGGCCCTAATAAGTAAGTATTTACAACTAATTGAACATTTCAAGAATAGGGTAATGATTTTGTAGTTGCAGGGTTGTCCCAGCACGTTCCGCCTGGTGCAGGTGCTCTCGGGGCATGGTTGCCTCGGGCGTTATCTTCACCGGGTGGCCGTGAGAGAGCCCACAGAGGAATGCCACCATTGTGGCTGCGCGGTTGACACTGCGCAGCACACTTTGGCTGAATGCCCCGAATGGGCAGAGCAACGCGCCGCTCTGTCTCTCGTCGTGGGCGCCGATCTCTCGCTGCCGGCCGTCGTGAAATCGATGGTTGGCAGTGACCTCGCGTGGCAGGCGATGCTCACGTTCTGTGAGCACGTTATGTCGCGCAAGGAAGCGGCGGAAAGGCAGCGGGAAGAGGATCCCCTCTCCCAGCCAATCCGCCGGAGAAGGCTCGGGCGCAGGCGGGTGGCCTATATCCGCCGCCTTCCACCCTAAACGGGACCCGGGCGGTGGTCTTGGGGGAGACTGCCGCCCATATTAAGGTCCCCCGAGAAGGCCGGCGTACCTCCACTTTCGGGAACGCCGAGGTTCTGAGAGGGAGCACAGGTCTCCCCGTGCTGGATAGCTGTGTGGCGGGGCACCGAAGTCGTGTACCAACGTCCCCGTGACCCCGCCCACTAATGGCCGCGTTGATAGAAAGTCGTTGGGTTTTAGCCGGTAGAAATCCGGCATAACTCGGCAGTACCCTCTACACTGCCGGGTATCCAAGAGGATTTCCCAACGTAAAAAAAAAAAAAAAAAGGGTTGTCCCAGCACCTGGCTAATTAAACCTCAAAAAAAAAGTTTCGCCTCTAAATGTCAATCAATTTTGAACATTTATTTAGGAAATGAAAAATTTTATATTTTGTTCTATGTTTTGCTTTTTTAAATAATAATAATAGTGTTGTATTCACGGAACACCTTAATTTAAGCGCTAAAAGTATTTTGCATGTTCTTAAAGTAGTTAATTTTAATGATTTTTCGAGTGTCCTTATTATTATAGGAAGAGATAATATACTAATAGCTAATAGTATCTTCTTATAGGATTCTTAAGGAAACAATTGACTACATTTCTATGGACAGAACGGCCGAACGCTTTCCTTGTAAATAAATTATATAATAACTTTTTGGTATCAATAAAAGTTATATTTTGTACGAATTTAAAATTATCTTAAATGCCGTAAGATTGTATAATACCTCTTTGACAATGTTAAGTTGCTCATTAAATCCGCTGTCACTGAGTCCGCGCCCTTCGGTTGGAGCATCGCGGAGTCAAGTGGTGAGGTTTTTATAGTGAGCGGCGCTTGCGGCTGCCTCTCCGTTTTAATGACTCTATTAAAGTGATTAATAGGGTCTATCGTATAAAAAACATCTTCGCTTTTTCCATTTTGTACAAATTTAATTAATGTCGATACAGATCTTAGAGCGTTTGGGCGTTTGGGCCAACGCAACTTACATTAGTACCTACTTCGCTGCTCGCTCTTATGGGAATTGTGATTATATTTTAATTTGTACATGTCAGAAGTATTATCATGATCATTTATTTGTGTCACTGTATTTTACTGATTTGTAATGCTATTTGGTATACATTTGGCCGTCTTATATAATTTTTATATATCTAAAATCTTTATTACATGTAATTTTCTACTGTACATATTTGTCTATGTCACTGAACTCCTACTAAAATAGTTCCTACTTAAGATTATATATGATTTTAATAAAATATTTTATATGGTATTTAATTAGTTCAGATTCACAAATGAATTTCGTGGGTAACAGTTTTTTTTTTCTGCTGGATCCGCTAGCTTATGGTCTAACTTTTCTCATTCAAGAATTATATATTAGCATACTCAACACTTTAAAAAATATATAATTTTATATTTGTTTAAAAAAACAATTAACTTTAGATTAAAATTAAATAGAAGTCTCCGGAATTTCATCAATTGTTATCTCTCCCGTTACTTCCCTTGTTTGATGTGATTTGAAGGGGATAACCCCCTTGTGTTAGTCTTCGTATCAACTAATATATTTGTTACGGTCAAATGGACAAACTTATTATGTACTCTTAAAAACTTTCTGTGTCTGACTATATAATTATTCTGACATATTCTGACATACAGAAATATTTTATACTTTTCTTTACTCATGCGCCAGCTAAGCTTATTGAAATGGTTATTTTTTTATCTGCACAATTATACCAATACACAAACATTTGACGACACGTTTGATCTAGTGGCTAGTAATGTCGCGGGTTCGAAACCCGCTAGGGACAAATGTTTACGTGGTAACATTTACCTTTGTACCTGAGTCATGGATGTTTTGTATTTATAGTATGTATGTATTTACAAAAAAAAGTAATCTATGTAGTATATAAACTGTATGGCATCCATAATACAAGCTTACTTTGAAACAAGATGGTGCTGTGTGGAATGTTTGAATATTTATATTTATATATTTTATTTATATTTATTTAACTCTGATATTTAGATATACTTATATGTAACGTACCGATCGCTTGCATTTCTACTGGCGAATGAGCTCATCTCATCTCCCGAACGATTGTAACTGGATCGGTTGGACCCCCGTCGGTTCTTCCGCGTGAACTGTCGCCCAATTTGGCTTGCTTCAGCCCCGCTTTTTCCACGCATACTTGCATACCTACCCTTCGCCGGAGATAACGTATAAATCCTGATATTAAATATTACCAGTACTTACAACCACTGAAGTTCTAATATTTTTATATTAATAATATAATAATTTATTTGAAATGTTTACCATATGAATATTGCCATATAATATACTAGCTGGTGCCAGCGACTTCGTCCGCGTTGAAAAAGCAATATATCGCTTGACATCGTTATTGATATTACACTTAGCCAGTAGTTATTAGTTACCTTTAGATGATCCCTCGGGAGCAGTACTTTTTTCTGGATGAAAGGTACCTTATATCTTTTCTGGTGTCCCTGACAACGTGTATGCAAAATTTCATTGAAATCCATTTAGCAGTTTTTGCGTGAAAGAGTTACAAACATCCATACATACATCCATACATCCAAACAAACTTTCGCATTTATAAATCTGTTTATAAAATATCCAAAAATATATTTTATTATTATAGTCTAAGTGGTAAAATGTCTAAAAAAATTATATAAAACTAATAAGTAATTATTTAACCTAAACTTCTAATTAAATATATCTAATGTCAAGAATGTCTAAGTCGAAATACCACTGACCACTGATTGTATAAGATTTGCATATAAGTCGTTCATCTCTACTTAAAACCTCAAGGAATTATGAAAATTTCAGTGTGTAACCAGTAACCCGGCTCTGGTTTCTCAAGAATGCGTTTTTTTTTTCTGCAAATTGTGTACACAAACCTTTATTGGTCGCTCTTTCACTATTGAAAACCGTATAAAAATGTTTAGAATAAGTTATCGCAGAAACATACGGACGCTATAGAGTCTAAAGTTTTAATGAAAGAACGTACGCAAAAAGAGATAATATTATACGTATACCATTCCGGAATTTTTCAAAGAAAATTGTAAAGAATTCTAAGATTTTCTACAATTCTCTAGTACATGATTTTTATCTATTATAAATTTAGCTACTCGATTATAAAATATTGTTTTTTTTCTTCTATTTATATAAAAACTTAATTAGGTTTAATTACACACATAAACCTTCCCTGAAATTTTATCTAAATGATGGAGTCAAAATCCTTTGGATCGTTTAGTAGTAGTCCAAATTATACTATGTAAAGAGGATTCCCTAGATGCATTAAAAATTTCAATTTGTAATTGGTGGAAGTATAGTACAGCAGATGAAGTTCACTTTGGAACATCGCAGCGCACGCCTAGTTGTCTCTTGTCTTTGCACTACCCGCCCGTACCAAATCCATTGTGAAACGAACCAATGTTCAGTCAGTGGCGTCCTGCCTGCCGAAGCGAGAGTGTGTCTCTACGCGACTCGACCGCGTATTCCACGAAATCAAATACGATCACAGCCACTACATACACTCAGTTGCATCCGTCGCTTTATTTTTCCGTGTTGCATTCCAATATATTTTTATTTTATTTTATTTTGTGTATCTCAGTGATTTTTGTGTTTGATAAATTGCGATTTTTGTTAGATTCGAACGCGATCGTCGACGTGAAAAGCTTTCGAACCGGACGCTCAATTGTAGCCACAATGTATCGGTTCGTTCGTTTGCGATGAGTATAGCACAACATTAACCCATGGGAAACGAGGACATGTCGGTCCGGGGGAGGGAATTTTCATGAGGATTCCGGTAAGATGTTTCTCAAGTTTGGAGGCAAAACGCCTCCGGAGAAACCGGTGGCTAAATCGCCACCCGAGAAGGACATAAAGAAAGAAGTTAAAAAGACGAAATGGGAGAAATGCGAAGACCGCTGTCCGGGGGACCCCTGGGTGTATTGTGTGGTGTTGTGGTGTGCGTGCGCTATGAGCTTGATCTCGAGCGGGTACAGTTTATACAAGCAGCAAGGTCTGCAGGACAGACTCTCTCTCTTGGAGGAGCAGCACCTGGCGTTGCGAAGTGCCGTCTTGGAGCCCCAACAGCCGCTGGTCGAGAGGCTCCGAAGAGAGGTTCTGTCTCGACCGCCGAGTTACTGGCGTCCGAGAAGAAGCATCCGAGACTATGGTGACTGCGTTTGCCCACCAGGTAACCGTTAAATCTAATTAATTTTATATTTAACTACCTGTCCTAGACAAGGTTAAATAATACAAACAAAAATTAATTGTAATCAAATATCGACTTGTATAATTTATCAACTGCGTTTTGATTTTTTAATCAAATTCGTTATGGAAATTTAAAACAAAAAACAACATATATAATAATTGTGAACTCAAATAAATAAACCAAAAGTATTGCCAGTCAATAATCAAGTTTTTAACATTTTACAGTAAAATTATATCAAATGTTTTTATACTAAAGTTAAGGGGGTTGGTCTTGGACTGTCTAGAATCTGGAACACCATCTGACTACATTTGATTTTTGGCTAGAGCTTAAATTGACTACGAGGTATACATTTAAAAAATCAACTAGTAATATTATTTACTCTTAGTAGCTTATGTACATAACATACATAGTAAAAAACTTAATCATTAGATTTATGTAACTACTTGTAAATTACCTATGTAGAAACTTGAAATAGATTTTTTGTCACGACAGATTGTCACGAAGACATTTGGTAAATATTCCAAAATAGCCGAAGAAAGTTAACATATTATTATAAATATACCCTACAATATATACTACTATGCAAAAAAGTGTTATTTTTTATCATAATTTTAAAGTTAAAATCGGTTACGGTTAAGCGGAAAAGCTTATTATTATTAAGCTTATTAGCGTTAAGCTTTTTAAAATACATACAGTATTTAAAAAAGGTAAAAGCACATTTAGCTAAATTGCCTTCCATACGACATCCGTTTCGTTCCCAACAACACTGACTTGGTTAATTTCAACTTCTTCCTGTGCTCGTTTATAACGAGCTTTCATTCAATCAGTCATTCTGTCAATCTCCTCACTTGTCACTTTTGTGTATATGGCAACATTCCTTCTTATTTTTGTTTCAAATAGAACAGTTATATCAAATCATTTTGAAAGAAGACAAGCCGCAGGGTTACGATTGCGTCAATGAGCACTGTACCAACCAATAATATTAATTACTGGGGCCTAATTCACTAACGCCACTTAGCGATTTCTTACTTCAAAACCACGTCAATTCCTCAAATGGTTACGATATCTGCTAAAAAATTTATTCTCTTACATATATAAATGCCATAACAAGACATTTTGACAAGGTAAGACAAAAGCGTGAAATCATAATTGTCATACAGAATCAGGACCCTGACTTTTGCACGCGACTTTGTCCGCAAAACTTTATTTTTATAAGATATAGCCTATGTTACTCGCTGATTTAAAAAAATTAAAAATCGGTCCAGTAGTTTTTGAATTCATTCATTACAAACAAAAATATATATTATATTGTCTTTTTATAACTAATATTAGTCAGTATAGATTTGTCTATCTGTTGTTTGGATATCTCCTTTTAAGAGGAAGAAACCGACAACAAACCTTGGTATGTAGTTTTTTAAATATATATTCCATTAACCTGAAGACCTGTTATTATTGTAATAAATTAAACTGCAGATAATAATAGCTATAAATGCGGAAAGGACACAATAAATGGGATAAAATGAAAAAGATTTAAATTTGTGTCAACAGAATGAGAGCATTATCAATATTTGTACAAATGCGACATGCGAAAACCGAATACCAACTTTGTTTGAGATTCGTTTCGAAATGAATCGAATTTGTCTTGTCATCGACAAACTTAATTCATACGCGTATGTATGGGAGTGTATTATTTTGATGCAATTTCGTATTCATCGTTAATTCGTTTGTTTGTACAGCAATTTGGATTTTAATGAGGGAATCGGAATTGTTTCGTTCGTATGTGGTTCGCGTTATAAATAATGTATTAAGTGTTAATGCATGGTCATCTACATACTTGCATTGTAGCTCGTCTACTTTATGGTGTCCGTGTCGAAAATGATGAGAATCCGAAATATCCTATACTAGCTGGTGCCCGCGACTTCGTCCGCGTTCTGGATGAAAGGTACCCTATGTTATTTCCGGTGTCCCAGACAACGTGTATGCAAAATTTCATGGTGATCGGTTCAGTAGTTTTTGCGTGAAAGCGTAACAAACAAACAAACTCGCATTCACATGTATAATATTAGTAAGAATTCTGTAAACGTTTGATACAGCTACTTTTAAATATAAGTTCCAACAAAAGAGTGCTTTGTATATATATAAACTCTTAAATGGGTCTCAGCGGCCAATCTCTACAGAAAGCTATTAAATTTTTTCTCGCTCCACGGCCGCAATACGAAGTTAATCCCGAGTTGAAAGCTGTCAACTAACCCCATGGTTATCTGGCTGGGCCCTGCAGGCCTCGCTGATCGAAAAAATGATAAAAGGCCGCACGGCGCGAACACACGCCGCTGAGGGAGACACTTTTATTTAAGGCTCCCCGCAGACACAACTTCTCGCGATATTCACTGCCGAGAAAGCTCACTCTAGACGATTCATTCAAAATCACTGCAGCGAAGGGATTTTCTCAAATTATTATGCGAATTAGCTGCACCCATAAAAACTTTAGCCTATTTTATAAGCCTACCTATTCGTTGCATTAAATACCCTAATAAGTAGTGTGATCTCATATAATTATACAATACTAATTTTAAAGATATTGATGCAATTACTGGGAATAAAAAATCGTTTAGTTAAAGTCAAAATCAAATTTTAGTCACTCGTATCACATTGTGTATTCATTGTATTCATTGTTCTCGCGACACTGTAATGTAATGTAATGTAACCGAAACCTCTGTATTTTTTTAAAATAATTTTAAAAACAACAATTTTCGAGATAGGAAAAAACCATTGAACTAACGACACTGTCATGTAATTAATGTAATGTAATTTTGTGAACCTTAGTTTTCACTTCTGACGTGCAGACATGTTTTTTCTTTTGTAACTGTTATTCTAATAGTTAGTGACACTTATTGTTGGGAGATCCATTAAGTAGGTTGTTAGCAAATAGAATAATGTGGGAAAATAAATGCTGTATTGGAAAGCGATAAAAATGACGCGTGCACGTGACATGCGCCACCCTCCTGTTTATTTGGATTTTGGATCATGGAAGTGTTGTCGACCGATTTCGACTGGTTCGGATTAATGGCGTCACCTCCGACAAGTCGTTTCATTTTCAACAATTCTAAAACTAAAGCCAAATGTAGTAGTTACCAACCGTTATAGATAATTTGGCAGAAATACCGCACAGTTATAGAATTAGAACCTCTTAGCTATGAAATTACGCAGTTAAGCAATCTTATAGAAGTTTGAATGAAAACACATCTATCTATAAAGTTAATAAATTACACAAATATAATTTACTTTAAATTTATTTAATCTTTTTTTGGTTTTTAAACTTTATTATTTTACTAGTTATGTCCTGCCATATTCCTAAGAATATGGCGTAAAGTTCCAGAGTTCAAGGCGTTTAACCAAATAAACTAAACTCTTCAACTTATACAATATTCAAATATTAAGTAGAGGTATAAATTATATTATCTAGCTCTTGTTTAGTCTTTCTGCTCAATTTCTCTAATGCCTAGATCTAGTCCATAACGACAACTATGGGATATACCTCATTTTAAACTATTCCTTTTATATTTCTGTTTGCAATCCAATTAATCCAAATATAATAAATGAAATTGCATTTAATACTTAAACCTTTCTCGAGATTAGTTTATGTAAAAGGCTCTAACTCGTATTGCTCATAAGTTTCGCCCTAATCACTGTTTTTGTTCCGAAAACTAGCTTAAAGTTATATATAATAGTACTGAAGTAAGTCGTTTAGCACTTAGTCTATTGTTTAAAGTTCGTCTGGATCCGTCCCCGTCCTACGACTTTGTAAGCCTTTTGTATGTCTCATTCAATTTATAATACAATTTCGTGTCACTTATTTAAATAGACTTACTTCTAGTATAAACAATCTACCACTTAGAAGCAGAGGGTTTTAAGTGATAAAAAAATATATTAGATACCTACATTAATACTTAATCTAGACTTTAAATTTATCACACAATTTTGATATTTAATAAGTTCATAAGATTTTGATAATAATTTTAATTTTGATTTAAAATTTTCCATAAAAAAGCCATAATATTCCTAACGGTGGGATAATCTCTAGTAAGTACACCTACGAGATATCTATACTAATATTATAAATAGAGAAGATTTGTATGTTTGTAATGAATAAACTCAAAAACCACTGGGCCGATTTCAAAAATTCTTTCACCTATAGAAAGCTATATTATCAGCAAGTAACATAGGGTATATTTTGTAAAGTTAGGCGGACGAAGTCGCGTGCAACAGCTAGTTATAAAACAAAGTCGCTGTCTATTTCACCGCTAATTTTTCTAAACCAAAAGTATTAACGAACAAGGTTTGTATAATATGTAATTTGCTGAAAAAAATGGCATCCGAACAAAGCCGGGGCGGATTGCTAGATATGTAATATAATATTCAACTCATCTCAACTCATTGCGCATTTACCATAACAAGAGCGACTTTAATTGTCTCCAATTAAGAACGTAAAAATAAAATCAACTAAAAGAGATCTAACTATCTCAGATATATTATATTACTTAGATCCAGGTCTTACTTACTGTCTTTATTTTTTAGTAATGTTAAGCTTAAGTGAGCTTTTGCTTTTTCCACAAGACCAGTTAACTGTCTGTGCATTTGTAAAATTTTTAGGGAAAGGACTTTATATTTACCTTCTGAAGGTTGGAATTGCCTTGGAAAGGTTCTGTTATTCCGGTGATGTTTGAATATGAAGTTATTGATAAACTCGTCTGTTTTTTTTTCTCTAAATCTCACGTTCCTAATAAATATTTGCTCATCCACATCCATTGAACATGATTGCGTTGTTTGTCTGACGATCTGTGTGCACTTTTAAAAGCTTTCAAAGGTGGCAGGTCAAACGTTCGTCTAATTGAATGTTTGCCCGCCCCCACCGATGGAGTCGTCATGGCCCTACGATTTATATGCAAATTATTTGCAATCCTACGAAATTAGCTCCTATTCAAAAAGAAATACGGAGCGAAATCGATCGAGACCGTCGAAAAGAATTCGTTTAAGTATAGGGAGACGCAAATTGAGTAAATTGTGTGACGCTTTTTTGGAACCTTTATTTGGATTTTAATTGGTGAGCCTGAATCAAGAATGGTTGTGTTTCAAATTGATTTTTTTTTTGCAATCAACCGAAACGTAATTACAAGGAGGTACATGATTACTTCACTTTAGATGTTATTAAGTTATCATTACCATTTATGCTTTCTAGCACATGATATTCTGCACTGCTGGCGTGATATGATTTTAAATCATACTCGCATATTATTTATAATTAGGTCTACAATTAAGGATTAAGGAGCCTCGTGACGGCTGACAATGTTAATAATTACAGCTCAATATTATTGTTAGATAAATTCAATATAATTTTCAGAATTTTAATCCAGCCGTTACAAGAAATTCTCTATTTCTTACATGATACCAGATTGTAATGGCGCTAGTCTGATGTTTCTTTTTTTAAAAGTGTATTGTGTGTGTGTTTTAATGTTTACACCAAATATATTTAAAATTGGTAAAAGGCTAACCGATCGTTCACATTTTCTTGTAAGTTAGAGGTGAAAAACTTATTTTTCTCTTATTGAAGCTATAAATTAAACCACTTGTCAGTGATATCAATAACACCTATAAAATTATCAGCAAGCACTTAAGTCTTATGTTTTATTTATTAACACTCGGACAAGTTGACACTCCGCGGATACATTACAAGCGAATCGGCCGGTGCTAGTGGGCCCACAAGTGTTATTGCTCAATCTTAAGATTTATGCTTGACGCAAAATAAATTTGTGGCTAATTTTATGTTGCACTGATACTTTAACTAATATTTCAATAGGTAAACATGTTATTGTTAGTCAAATAGGACAATCTTGTTTGGGAGTGGCCATAAAAAAACCTTTTGGCCTATGATTAATTTACTTAGCGAGTTACATACATTGTTCCCATGTGGTCTGTTGACTCAATCTAGAAGGTGTGCCACGTGGGTTGATAGTGTATGTAATTATTGAGTGTTGTACTCGGATGAGAATGTTGTTAATTAATTCTGAACATACAGCGTGTACTCAAAGTATTATTAAGTACTTTATAGCAATATAATTATACACTTGTTTAACGAAAGCAATAAGTTTAGCATTCAGTTAGCATTCAGTACTAATGTAATCAAATCATCAAAATGTTGGTTTTGAAGGGATTGTCTTTAATTATTCAAAAAACTTTTTTTGATGATAGGTGCACTAATTAGTAGAAAAGGTAGACATGGCTTTATAAGCTACAAACTAAGCAAATGCAAATAACAAGAAATCAGGATGAGATATCCGGGAAGAGTTGGTAGAAGCTGAATGCTAAGATAGAGTCAAGAAAAGATTGCAGTCTTTCTAATTTTTCGTTAGTCTTTATAAAAAAAGAAGACACGCTGTAGGCTTAGCTTGCGCGATGTAATATGTACACAAATCTCGTTAGTTTAGTGAAGCTCGATAGAGTCATTAGCTCGTTCCACTGTTGATATTTTCAATTTAAATTCGTTGCCGTTAACTCGAGTGGTTTTAACTGGAAAGTTGTTGACACTAAACGCGTGGAGACTGGAAGCACGCGTTGTTTATTGCCTCCTATTACATTGTTACTGTTCGCTTCAGTTTACACATTAATTTAACTGCGTTCCTCGACTTCTATCACATTGGGGAAGATGCAGTTTCTAAAATTACCTCATCTTTTTTGAGTTCGTATGAATGTTCTTTTTTGCTGAAGTTTAGTTTCATTTATATTTTGCAGTTGAGAAATATATGTCAATTTAAAAAAAGTTGCAGAAAACAAGGCCTAAAATAACATAGTCATAATAATACACAGTTCGGCTACTATTTATAATTTGACCATAGTGAAGAAAATAATAACTTTTTTATTGATAACACTAAACTAAAAAGAGAATTTACTTGACAGTCAACATGGAGTATGATCTGTTAGATGAGTTGTGTCTAATGGCGACAGGTATCCGTTAAAATTGGTATTTCGGGGAGCACGTTGTAAACAGCGTTTTATTGGGCTAACGAAAGGCAAACACACAATCAACGGTTGTTAGGTAGCGAGCAAAGAGCAAACAAAAAGGAACGTGTGTTGAGTTAGCCGCGTCACGCCTATCAATCTAATGTTACCTCAGCCACGGCGACGCACTACCTCGGCCACGCAGTAGCACAAGTACTTCGCTGCTCCTGTTTTTCCACAGCTGGACCTGGATTTATTATGAAATGTGTGGGATAACATGTTGAATTATACCAGCATTATAATTACAAAGTACTTTGTAGTTTGCTTCCAGTAAAATTTGCTTTTTTTTTTCATTGCTTGCAGTGCATTAGGAGGAGACGGTTATAGAGATAGATCTTATCAGGTCATCCGCATAACTTATGAAAATTCTCCTGTAAGGTTAATTTGGTCGTAGGTGACTACAGTTGTCATTTGCTTGATCATATTGTTATGTGTTAAATTTGGTCAGAATTAACCGTAGTATTGTAAAACGTTAGATAGGTCGATCACTCAAGAGAAGGGAGAAACTAGAGATAACGAGAATATAATGGCTCTGGCGTCCTTTACTCATAAAAACATAAAAGCACATCTGCTGTTATTAGCCACTGTGTGACGCCGCGGTTTGACACGAGTTCGGCTACTGGCGTTCGCCTCTACCACAATCCGACTCTTCCCCAACTTTAATACCAGCCGGCTTTTATTTTTATTACTCACTTTATGACCGTTCAATAGAGTTAAAAACTTTTCGGCTATGATTGTTTTCAACTTGCGTTGTTACGGGTTAGCTAATTAAAACTTTTATAAACTTACTTCGAAACAATGTCTTGAATATTTGATTAAAATTCTTTTTACTAAAAAACAACTCTTTACAACGTAAACTTATAATTTTCATAAAATTAAACATATGTTGGGCTCCCGTCTCCGTATTATTTATTTATTGTAGGTACTTCCAGTTTATTTTTGTGATCACTTTTAAGTATTTGTTATTGCCTATTTTTAACATAAGTTAATGTGCTTAGAAGTCGATAAAAAAAAATATTAAAAATTATTACGTAAATACATATTGTGTATCATATAAGTTTAGACAAAATTCAACAATACACCTGAATGTGACAGAATGAAATAAATGATTTAAATATTATAAAAAAAAAATAGTGTTTAAAGCAAATACGGGATGTCTATCATTCCGTATGCAACAGCAAAAACGTGCAAATGCAAATGAATGCGAAGCCCGTTTTCAACTCTTGCGCCATTTATTGTATGTTCTGTTTGGCTGGGATCAACGCGACGCAATAATGGGACACCCTCATATCCAGACCCCATTGTGTGGAGACAATGACCTCGTGAATCACGCCTCTGATAAAAAAAAATGCTTTGGGGTGCGTTCGGTCAGTGCAGTGTGTGGAGTTACCCCTTTTTGTTAGTATAGCCACACAGCCTGTTTGCATTCGATTATTGTATCATTTTTATTGACACTTGCGCTGCTTAATATCCATGTCACAATTTGATACGAATTAATATGGAGACGCACATTTTTAGCATATCTAGTGGTCATAAATATTTTCTATATTAATACAGTTAGAGCTTCTCTCATGGTTATATAAATTATTCTATTCTAATTGATGCATGTATATAATAAATACCAAAGTGTTTGTTTATTTGTTAAGCCTTATCTACTCAACCAATCATTATGAAATTTTGCATACAGAACCATTTCTGTATGCATAGATTACCTTACATCCAAAAAAGGACCTACTATGAAATGCAATCATCTAAAAATAAAAATAAAAAAAATCAACGTCAATTAAAACAATAAATATTTACAATAAAAAAAAGGCGCAGACGAACTCGCGTGCAATACAGGTAGCGTCATTAGCTACTTTTGTTACCGGTTCCGCTCAATGCGATGCGTTCCATCTGCCTAATAGTAATGGAACTTTTCAACCGTCACGGGAACTTTTATTGTTATAATATTTAATCGATTGTGGTCACAAAAAACTATACTTTATGGAACAATTATTGAAGTAACAAGTTGGTCGCATGTCGCATTCGCTATCCCATCATACCACCCGAGATAACCTGCGTCGCTAAATGAACTTCAGCCTTGACTCACTCCGAACATTCATTTCTTATTAGATCACTCGATCTATCTTATTGCGCAGAACACGATGAAACTATAACGTCATTATTCCATTTTTTTTAATTTATTAAAATTATTATTAAAATCAATGTTAATGTTGATGTCTTCATTCGTCTCATTTGAAATAAAAATCGTTGACTTCAAATCTTGCGTATATTAATATAATAAAAAAAAAACGTTACATATTCAAATATTCGTTTAGAAGACAATAAAATCGTATGTATGAGATCGTATGTAATTCGTAAGTGATAATGACAAATATGACGGTGGAAGATAATCTTCATTTTTGAATGTTTTGGCGGGTAAGCTATGCGACGTTTGGTTATTGCGTGAACATAGCCCCCGACCTTGGATGCACCATGCTCCAACATAAATTCGATGAGTTCCATCTTTAGAAGCCCGCTCTAGTCTCTCCTCTCCTCCGGTTGCAAAGGCAGCGGACAAATCTTTGAAAAAGCCCGCCTCACTATGCCACTGGTGGTGCGAATGTCCGCTACTCTGACGACGCCATCCGTGCCCGGGAAAGTACGCTCGATACGACCCAATCTCCACTTGAGCGGTGGTGAATTGTCGTCCTTTATTAATACGAGGCTGTTCGGTGCGATGTCAGTCTTGTGCGCCTTCCACTTCGTCCGAACTTGCATTTCAGAGACGTACTCCTTCGACCATCGCCGCCAGATGTGTTGCCGCAGAAGCTCGACTCGGTCATAGCGTGCCAGTGAAATAGGATTCCGAGTTGTGAGGTCTTCGCCTGCCGGCGCCGTTAACGATCGGCCAATAAGGAAATGAGCCGGTGTTAGAGGAGAGCAGTCGTTGGGATTTGTGGATAAAGGGGATATTGGACGGGAGTTTAGGACAGCTTCGATTTGTGTAAGCACCGTGCTGAGCTCCTCGTATGTCAATTTAGCGTTACCCAATATGCGTCTAAGATGGTGCTTACATGACTTAACTCCCGCCTCCCACAAGCCTCCAAAATGACTAGCGTATGGCGGAGAAAATTTAAATGATATGCCATCAGAGGCAGCGTAATCGATTATTTTTCGCGGAATCGTATTTTAAAATTGACAAAATTTCTCTTTCTGCACCCACGAAGTTCTTGCCGTTATCAGAAAATATAGTGGATGGTTTCCCACGACGAGAAATAAAACGTTTTAAAGCTAATAAATAATCATTAGTAGAAAGACTGCTGACAAGCCCCAAATGTATAGCTCGAGTTGCAAAACAAATAAACAAGCAAATGTAGCCCTTGACCAGTGTGCTTCCACGTCCCCTACGATTCAACATGAATACTGGGCACTGGGCCGGCATAGTCTACGCCAGTACGCATAAAAGGAAAGATGCACTATCCTTCTGGCCAGACTTCGTGCGCACAGAGCCCACCAACACTCACGCAAGGACGAGACGAGCAGCTGGGGACCAGCATGTAGCAGCTTTATATGTTCGTGTTTAAATAATAAAGTTGTAAATATGTGTTTACTACATAATAAGATCGGATGTTTCTTATTATAATCGAAAGTAGTCGAATTACACAATCTACCACCAACTCGAATTAATTTATTTTCGTCTAAAAATACGTTTAAACCTTGAATTGAGCTTATAGATTTATTATTTTTGTAAGTAATAGGTAAGTCGTTTACTAATTTTTTGTAAATAATCGGAAAAGACTGCCTTTGAACTATGCGCGCCAGCATGAGCCTTGACTCTTCTAACTCGTTTGCCGATAAGGTACCGATTTGGCGATCAGTTGTATTAAAACAACGCGTGTTTCTAATGAATCTAAGTAAATATGCTCCCGTTCGTACTAGCCTGTAAAATGACGAAAAACGCTCAAAGTTTATAAATTCGTTTACTTCGCCGCACACCATAGCAGTGGTTTTATTTAATCTTAATTCTGGCAAATCGGTGCACTCAATAGACGTATCAGCCCTGTGAAGTTCAAACTCACGTTTATGAAGAAAGGAACCACCATAAACTACAATTTTTTCAGTGCGTTAAAGTGAAGACCACGTGATACTAAGTCGGCTGGATTTTCCTTGCCGTTGACGTGAAGCCACATTGTATCGCCAGTTAGTTCGTTAATTTCTGTCACTCGATTTTGAACAAACGTTTTAAGTAAATGCGCTGACATACGTAACCACCCTATGACTATAGTGGAATCCGTCCAAAAATATACCATATCGAATTTTAAGCTAAGAGATTCCGTAATCTTTTTATATAGTTTAGCCCCTAATAACGCCCCACAGAGTTCGAGTCGAGGTATACTAATGGTTTTCAGTGGCGATACTTTGCTTTTCGCACACAACAGTCTGACCGTTATGGCTGAGTCTTTGTTATAAGTACGAATATATGCGCAAGTTCCGTATGCATCTTGAGATGCGTCTGTAAATATATGAAGTTCCGTGTGACCGTTATGCTCGCCCCTTACGCAACGCGGAATACTTAAATTATGTAAATGCTGTAATGTATTTAGCCAATAATTCCATGTCGTGACGATTTCATTAGGTACGGTTTCGTCCCAATCGATCTTGTTTAGCCACAGTTTCTGTAACAATATTTTTGATATGATCACTGTCGGAGCAAGAAGACCTAAAGGATCGTATATTTGTGAAATAACTGATAACATCACACGCTTAGTCAAAATAGTCGGCCGTTGTATCTTTGTAGTGAAATGTAACTCGTCACTTTTACAATTATCATTGTTACAGTTCATCATTCGACAATTCCTTATACCGACTTGTAGGGACGTTACCGTTGAAAGTCCACTTACGCAAAGGAAAGCAAGCAGATCGTAAAATTTGTGATGTCTTTTGACACATTTGAAACAATTTAGAACTGTCATCGCAACCGGTAATTAAATCGTCTACGAAAAAATCGTTATTTATAATTTGAGATATGATATCATCATCACACTCTTGGGCGAGTTGTTTCAAGCAACGCATGCTGAGATACGGAGCTGAAGCCGTGCCGTAAGTTACCGTATTCAGTCTGTACGCGTGAAGAGCTTCGTCCGCGTTCTCTCGCCAAAGAATGAGTTGAAGATTTCTCTGATCTGGCTGCACGAGAATTTGTCGGTACATTTTTTCGATATCGGCACACGCAACGTACTTGTGCTGCCTGAATCGAAGCAAAATCGAAAATATATCGTTTTGTAATGGTGGCCCGATTAACTGAATATCGTTTAAAGACTTATTTGACGAAGTTGCTGCACTCGCGTCAAACACTACCCTTAATTTCGTGGTGCTACTTGACTCACGAAACACTCCGTGATGCGGAAGAAAGCAATAAGGCCATTCGTATTTATCTATACGTGACATATGACCTAAATCTATATATTCACGCATAAAATCTACATATAACTTTTTATAATTTGGTAATCTCGCTAATTTACGTTCTGTAGATTCAAAACGTTTCTTCGCCGACGTGTAAGAATCGCCTAAGGAATTAATCGATTCCTTAAACGGAATACGAACCGAGAATCTGCCATTCTCTTCCCGTTTTGTGGTTTTCACAAATAACTCCTCACATTCGCGTTCGTCTTTGGTGAGAATGTTATCAGTTTTCGTAATATCTTCTAATTCCCAAAACTTTCGAAGCTGGGAATCGATATTTTGAACAAAATTGCATTGAGTATGATTGCTATGTAAGCCTTCCGGATGAACCGGTCCGGAAATTAACCATCCTAATTTTGAACTTTGTAAATATGGCCCATTAGGTAATCGAATTTTATCCGCATTTAATAAGTCCCAAAATATATCGGCACCTATCAATAAATCGATTTCGGACGGTATGTTAAACGTGGGATCCGCTAGCTGAATGCCTTCCGGAATTCGCAACGTATCCATAGAAATGCCATTCGCCGGTAGTTTAGAAGTAATGCATGGTAAAACTAAACATGTAATATTCGTATAATATTCGCTTGACTTAGAACGTATAATAATTTCGCATGATTGATTCGACTGTGTGACTGATTGTCCCACACCCGAAATTCGTATAGTGGACTGTATAAGTGGAATGTTAAATCGTTTACAAAATTTCGTAGAAATAAAACAATGTTGGCTTCCATTGTCTATAAGCGCACGCGCAGTACAATATCGATTCTCCCCCTTCACCGCTACTTCAATTAAAGCTGTACATAGCAAAACCGACGTAAGACCTAACGAATTAGATGCATTTTTATTCGGAATGCAATGAGATGTGTGCAACGCTGTCGACCCAATAGCAGCCAGTGCGCTCCGATCAGTCGGCTCGTGACGAGCACCTGTCGAGACGCATGCGCCGTTGCCGCTGTCAACAGTGTTTAGATGCAATAATGAGTTATGTTTATGTTGACAATATTTACATGTACCGAATAAACAATTAGTAACCGTGTGCCCCTTACGTAAACAATTAGTGCAAAGTTTCTTATCGTCAACTAATTTTAAACGATCACTTATAGGCAAATTTAAAAACGTAGTGCACATATAAAGCGCATGATTTGCTTTGCATAGAACACAAGGTGTAATTTTACGTGAGCGCTTATCGTATAATCTGTCGTTGCGCGTACACACATAACTATGCATCTGCTGTTCGCGAGCCACATGCTTCTTAGAATAGAATTTATTAATTTTATCGTGACTCATTTTATAACTAGACCCCGTATTTTTACTATAACTTGCGCTTACCATCTCTAACATATCAGCTCGATTTTTTAGGAATGTCAACAAGTCATTCAATTTTGTTGTAATATTTGAATCGCCCTGCACACCTGAAGTGATAGATCCCTTATAAATTTCCCACTCTCGCTCAGTAGATGGGTCAAGTTTTGAAACGATTAAATAAATAATTAACGTGTCCCATGCGTCTGTGGGTTCATTTAAAGTTTTTAAAGCGCGTAAATTTCTTAAAACGTTATCTATCAGTTTTCTTATCTGTACAGGAGATTCTTTATTAATGTATGACAATGTAAACAAAGCCTTAACGTGATTATGAACTAAAAGTCTAGAATTATTAAACCTATTTTCGAGCAAATCCCATGCGTGAGTGTAGTTGGGAGCCGTAAATTCCAATGCAGCTATAACTTGAGAAGCACTACCGGTGTGAGCTGACCTAAGATAATGAAATTTCTGTATATTGTTTAGGTCTGTGCGTGTATGTATCATAGTGATGTATGAGTTTTTAAATTCAAGCCATAAATCGTAGGAGCCGTCGAAGACTGGTAATTTAATTTCAGGCAATTTAATCGTGGATGCGCTTACCGAACTCGAATGCGTATACCCTGAGCTGTGTGAGCAGTCTTCCACCAACAACTTAGCTGTAGCCATAATGTTGAAGTATTGCGTTTCGAAAGATTCTCTGTAATCCAACTGATTTGCGAGCTCAATATCCTCACTGGAATTTTCAATGTTAGTTTGTATTAAATTAAAATTTTGAAACATCTCTTTGGCTGATTGAATTCGAAGTTGAAGTTCTGCTTTTTGAACATTCGTTAATGGAGAATATTTATTGAATTTAGAAATACTCTTTTCGAATATCGTTAATCTACCTTTGATAGTTCCTCTTTGTTTCTTGAGATCGGAAAGAGGATCATTGGAATTTGACCAAAGTGGTAAATTACCTTTCGGGTCTAATTTTGTAGCAATTTCAGTCATTTCGAAGACTTGAGGGGATGACATCAATAAAGCACCAAATTAATATGTAGTAAAATATAGTACCCCCCTAAATTCAACTAATGAAATAATATACGTTTAATTCGTTTAACACAATTAAATGAAATTGACAACACGGTGTCAACACTAGTCGAATATAGGTAGGAAAAGATAAATGGATAGCCTGACCGTAACTCGATGCGCTGATGATGAAGCTTCAGTTTTCGATGACGCTGATTTTGCTTCTTTATTCGTATAATCGCCTCGGCTGGATCAATGTTTTTCGTCTATTTGGCTCTGAAGGACCAATGTTAATGTTGATGTCTTCATTCGTCTCATTTGAAATAAAAATCGTTGACTTCAAATCTTGCGTATATTAATATAATAAAAAAAAAACGTTACATATTCAAATATTCGTTTAGAAAACAATAAAATCGTATGTATGAGATCGTATGTAATTCGTAAGTGATAATGACAAATATGACGGTGGAAGATAATCTTCATTTTTGAATGTTTTGGCGGGTAAGCTATGCGACGTTTGGTTATTGCGTGAACAATCAAAATATCTACTTTTTGTACTTTGAAAATTCTCATAGTAGGTAACTCTCACAATTTAGCCACATATATAGATATTTTAGTGTTGAAGTCTATGAAATTAGGTTTAGGAAAAAATAACATTTATAATAAATACATTTTATAATAAAGTGATTATAATGATTTTAAAATATCCCTTAGCTCCACTCCTGAATAAGCGGTAGTGTTAAAATGTCATTAGATCTCTATAAAAGGGGTCTCGCTCAATATGAATTGGTGATAGCGTTTGTTCGTAATTTCGGCCGACACTCGTTTTCCGCGACAGATGTTGCTCTCGTGTTCCCTCGGCTATTGTTTATTTGTTGCCCATTTGTCGCCTGTGAAATTCATCAAAAACCAAACAGACTCTCTCGCTGTGAGAAACGAACGATTTGATTAAAGTAAAAAAAAAAAGTTATTACAAGGAATACGGTTTAAGCTTTCGTAAAGTTAATTTCAAGTTGGAGGTGCTTCGAGGCTAATGATAAAAAATAGCTGTCTTCAAAGCTGACAATCTACGCCTGAGTATTCAGGCGTAGATTGTCCACAAGTGGACATAAGCGTCATAATGGTTTTGACCTAATGGACATAGGCCATAGCTTAAGTGTAGCTGAAACAATGCTGAAACTTATATAAAATCAAATTTATTTCATTTACATAGTTTTATGTTTATTTCATTTAGGTAGTTACCTTAAATAAATTATTTTCACTTTTATATTTATAATAATATATAGGTACTTTTTTTCTTTTTTATAGTTCGAGAATTACTTAATTCACAGACTTTATATTGCGCAAAAAATAAAAATAGTTTGCTAATAAAAAAAGAAAGTAACGAAAATTGTTAGTTCCAAATAACTAATTTTGTTTTTAATAAACTAATGTGATTATTAAAAAAAAATGAATTTCTCCTAACGCCTAAAGCTATCTTCAATTGGGTAGGTAGTAGCCTATGCTTCTACTAATATAGTAAGTAGTAGAAGCGATTACTGTGTTAAAGGATGTCTTGAAGCGAAAATATATAAAAAGGGATTTTTTAAAAGAGTTGTTATTTGAAAATATATAGCAAGCTGAGTTACATAAAGGTAGTTTATGTTGCGTACAAAGTAGGTTTAATTCGCTAGGGGTTGTAAAGGGAGCGACTTGTTTACGGGTTCTGTATTTCTTTGCTCCAAGTTTATTACCTCGAGAACCCTAATACTCCTCCGATACCTCTGGAAGATAACAGCTCGTCCTAGACTCCTGCTTTTATAATATAATACTCCCACGGTGCTGTGATTTATCTAATTATAAACTTAACCTGTCAACAATAAACAGAGTGGGCGCCAAAAATAAAGCGTTGAAAGGGATCATAAAATTTGAATATCCGTTTCGAAGGCATCGCCTTTAATCTTAAGTAAATTTGTCTCCCGACTCCCCTTATTGAATTAGGGCGCCATCTTAGCACACTCGGCCACAATTCAACGCATTTCAAGCGTTCAAGCATTCAAGCTTTAAAGCGTAATCGTAACTAAAATCTACAATAAGAAAAAACAGGCAAAACAATAACAGTTATTACATCTAGATTTCCAGTTATCATTTTGCGCAAAATATTAATTTTAAGATATTTCCAATGTCAAATTTACAAGAAACTTTGTAGTCTTTTAACTTTATCTATATTTCAGATATATGCATAATAATATTTTTTTAATTATACAAAAAGATCTCTTTTACAATATAAAATATAAACTATTTGACAATTTAATGTCAGAGATAACGCGTTAAGGCTTAATCGCTGCTGTATTAAGTTATTGATAGCTTATCTATATGTTTTTGTTGTTGAATCATTATAAATAAATAAACATCTTCATTTTTTACATTTAAATATGTACTTTATATTGTTATTATATTTAACAATATAAACATTATTTTTAGTTAGTTTAACATAAAAAAATATTTAAAAATATATAACGAGAAATCTGTATTACTATTTTTAGTCTTATATTTAAAGTACATCTTTAAATATAAGACTAAAAATAGTAATACAGAAATGAATACAGAATAAAGCACATATATTTTCCCCATTCCCTCGCAGTCGCTCATCCAACATTCCACTCCTGTAGCGGCATTTTAATACGATTGATATTAGCATTTTATGCCATTACTCCAAAGCAATAAGCTTCTATCTCAGACGAAGGTGTGCACGAGGAAAAGAAAATCAAATAGTATAATATTTTGCCTCAAATGTATCTCGGAAATGAGTATGAATTTCGCGTAACACTTGGACGGACGCCAAGCGGTATTGTCGTCGGCCGCCAGGTGAGGTGCAGCGGAAATTAAGGGCCTTATCATCGGACCCCAAATTAACCACTTCCAACAGGAAATAGAACCCCCGACCTGCCGCCCGCCGCTAACAATTCATTATTGAACCACTCGCACACCTGTCACATTAAATTAAATTTGCAGTGTAATATGGTTAACTAAAACATAGTCGTAGTAATTGTATTTGTTTAATTTAGTTGAGGGTCAGCCTTCCTGGCAGTTATAGTTAAGGTTTAACAACAGATAAATATCCACCTGACTTTATTTACAAATATAGTGTGTTAAAATAATTTTAATTTCAAATGTAAACTGGAAATACAAAATTTATTATTATTGACATTTAAAAAAAATTGCTACAAATTACATAACAAATAACATAATAAAGTTAAACAAAATGAAGTTTGGATGTACAAACAGACGAACAGTGCGGTGGTAGATGTATACAGTATCTATATACACCTGTTCGAGTGGAATATTCACGTGAACAAGCGCGGTGGATGTTCAGAGCGGAGTCGAGACGTAGCTATCGGAGCGGGAACAGCATCTGTTCTCTGCTCCTGTTCGATCGCCGAACTTTCCTGCTTCGTGAGAATAAATTTCAACTCGCAGATCGCAGTACGGCTTCCAAGCGGTGATTACTCTACTAAAAATGTAATAAGAAATTATCTCCATTGCCACTACTAACTACCACTAGGTTCTATCGTGTTTAGTGTTTTGCCTAGCTCATATAACCCAAATATTTCAAACTTCGAGTGAATAGGCATCTTCTGGCCTCATCTTCGCTACACGGCTGGATGCTGGTCAAGAGAAAACCCATCTATAACAATAAAAAAAAAACTTTAGTTACATAAGCTGTATAATTTGACGTCTATAGATCGATTCAATATTTTAAAACAATATAATTAAAATGCCTCTTTTAGTAGATAAAACATATCTAACTGTAATAAAATATGAACTAAAATGTTGAACAATAATAAAATAAATATAAATGTGTTAAATCTTTGATTAGTTCAAGAAAATGAATATAAAAAGATCGTATTAGTTTCTATAGCAACAGACAAGCTTCTTTACGATCCGAGCTGGATTGACCTTCAGCTCGGATCCGACCCATGAATCTATTGTTATCTATCTACTATCTAATTGAACTGCAACTATTAATGGTGTATCAATTGCTTCGTTTGTTACTGTTAATGGCCTGTAATGTTTTTGCCTCCTCGCTGCCACTTGCCAGAGTTTGAAAGACGCCACGGGCGCAAACGCTGATCACCGACCGATACCTGCAACTTAGACAGACTTTCATTATGAACTTATTCCAAAAGAAAGCGGCACCACAACACTATCTAAGTAAGTTTCTTGTCGACGTAGGTTTTACTTGTTGTATTAAGGTTGTGTTCCATCAGATTGACCTGTGGGAAACTGCTGACTCTCACTAATTTGTTCTCTATTGCGAGGTAAATACAAATTCATCGAGCACAAATTAACAGAAACACGTTTTCATTTTCGCCTTATAAACATTACGCATTTTTTTTTATTTGAATGTTAAAATAAAATGGATAAGAGCGTCAAAAGTCAAGTACTTTTTGATAAATGACCGATGAATGCTTTTCAAAGTTTACATAAAACAGCACTAATGCGTACTTTAAAATTTGTTTTCAATTTAATCAGGCCAGGAAGGGGAACATGATTTTTAAATTCATATAACATTACTCTATCATGTAGTCCTACCTGTACTTATATTGGTATATGGGACATTTGACATGGTTGACGGGAATCAATTATGTTGTCTCTTTTAGAACTGTCAGGCTTAATTAAAAGATCAAACCTTTTTAAAATGGTTCCTCCGAGAGGAGGGCAGCGCACTTTCCCACTTACCATTCACGACAATTCTCCATTGAAGAGGGAATTCCGTAAGTACTTCAAATGGAGAATGTCAGAGGCGCGTTGGCGTGCCGTGACACTTCTTAGTCACGATTTGGTTTGTAACAACAAGCTACATAACACACTATCATGAATGGATCAAAAGTTATATTTTACTTATGTTTTATTTAAATTATCATTTCATTTCATTTATAATATTTAAATTTATTATTATTGAACTAACTAGATGACGATTTTAGTGTTTTAAATCCAGCTTTAAGTATAGTGTCGTTTCGGTAATTTATTCAAAAGCGTTTTATATTTAATACCTACTTTATTATTCAAATATTTTTTGAACATGAGAACAGACATACTTAGTTTCTTATTGTTATAGACAAAATTACAAACAAATATTTAAAAAAAAATCTTTTGAAAAAAGTATAATAGTTTAATACAGTCGTAAAACGAATGGCTCTACCTAGGCTCTACTGCACATCCAATTATGATTCTCTTTAAATGTGAAGTCGTAAAGGAAATCCTTCCTAATTAACATTTGGCGTACTCTTTTGTGTAAAGTGCAGTAGTGCTACAAGCACTTTTTAAATTCCGGACGCCGCGATAATGACAATGCAAGAGATGTGTTCGCGTCGCGTCGGCTGGCTCGTATTGGCCGCTAGCCAACAGATGCCGCCTCTCCAGACTAACAGCCAGACGCCCGAACAGCCGCGACTATTACCTAACCCGTGACGTCACCTGCACTCTATCAGACATGCTATGGATGGACGACCCTTGCCTAGTTCCTATATGATTCCTTATAAAATACTCCTGCAGAGGAAAATACAAGGTAGACGCAAGCCGGGCAGACGACGTACGAGTTACCTAAAAATAGATATTTTACATATTTTTTAAGGAAATCTCGCGGAAGGAGGATTGTTAAATGTACCTACACTTAATGTTTATATAGAGACGGACTGGAGAAAGCTAATATTTTTATATAATACTAGCGAACCACACCCGGCTTCACATGGGTGGAATACTTTTCAAAAATCTTCACTTGCTTGACTTACTTGAACGCCCCGTAAATATCGTTTATTTATTTATTTTTTCATGTCGATTACATGGATATCCAAAATGTAGATAATCCGTTATTTATTCTAAAGTTTTGAAAACGTGTCATTTTTATCCTACAGCTTATTTTAACGACATTTAGAACTGTTACAGAACTGTCTGTCTGACAATGTGTAATAAATCTGACGCCACAACACATTCTTAAAAATGTACTCGAGGGAAAATAAACAGAAACAGATTTTCCACAGAAAAAGGTACGCCGAAAATTTGGCTAGCAAAAGGCACATATTTCGTGTAACCTTATTACGAATGAATGCGCGTCTTCTCATAAAGGTTGCGCTACGATTTGAGGACTTCCGTAATTTTAAGGAGACGTTCTGATTACTCTGCAAACTTCGTCATGTTTTCTCTTACACACGCCCAAATAAGTAATTTCAGTCAACTCGATAACATAATTACTTCTGACTCGATACACTCTATCGAGTGTTTAATTAGATTAAGCGTTAACTTACCGAAAACGTTATCTATTCGACCTACGTAAAAGAAAAGTGCCTACGGCCGATAGGTAAGTAACTTTAGTAACTTTTATGCTCTTATATGGTAATAATTAAAAATCACAAAAAAAACACGTGAATTATTGCAGACACCATCGATAATTTATTATGACTCCAGAACGTAATGTGTAACTTTTTTAAATATTATTTGTCACTATTTTTTTCCCGCGACTTTAAAACATTTATTCAATCTTTAATACATTTTTAAAAGATCGCTTGGAAACAAAACTTTTTTTCTGTATTTCCCAATTAAGTAACTAAATACTTTTACACTTAATACATATAGGGCATCTTTCATCAACTACAAGTAAAGTGTTGATTAGTTACTTTTAGAAATAATTTTATGTTTTATTAAATTTTGCACTCGGTTTAGTGCATCCTTCGGATAGGCTAATTTTTTTTTTTACTTTTTTTTAACCTACTTGACAGATGGTGAAAGAGGCCCATAGAGTAATATTTAATTTCGCGATGATCGGTTGAATAATTAAGGCTTCAGGGCTTTATTAAATACAGCGTAACAAACAAATTGCATTTATAAATAACATCAGTTAGGATTTCCGGAAAGGGTCAGTCTCTAAACAATGACTCCGCTTTTTGTATAATTCTGGCTTTAAAGTTATTTATTTAGCTTCAATCGGGAATGTATTGCACAATGTTTCATCCAGTTTTTCATAATATAAAACTGAACTTTTCTAACTGATAATGCGGATAATTAAAATGTTAATAGTTTTGAATGGGCTTTGAGATTACCGCGCCGTGGCGGCGAGGCGAGCGTTTACCGCGGCGCGCGCCTTCATGAATAATTTAATATTAACTCGCTTCCAACTTTAATTATTGAACGATACACCCACTTATTTAATTACCTACAACCTGTGATCACACCGAGTCTTAATCGTACTCTCACTACACGTGGGTTGTGGAGTCTCACAACATAAAGACAGTCTTGTAACGGCGCGCGCCAAGATGTCCAAATTTAGACGAGGATCTCGGCCAGACAGTTTTCTGTTTGACCTCTTGCCACACCATAGGATTAAGTCTCAATTACTCTATATTTAATTGCTCTATCTATTTCTTATTATTTATTATGAAACTAGCTGTGCACAGCGGTTTCACACGATGTTTTAATTTAATTAATTTATAGTATTATTTCGATTTCGTTTAGCATATTTCTTTTTGGTCAGCTCTTATGGGTAGTAAGGTTTCTGTAAGAGCTATCAAATCTGACTGCCATTTCCAGAAATTAGCGCTTTGGAATGGAATAACTAAAAGAACAAAATTTCCAGCTTTATTATAGAGAGTTACGTGTGAAAAGTAAAATACACACTTGGAAAATATAAAAGGATCGATCGACGTTTCATGACCGCTAACGACCTTGCCTTTAGTTTTCGCTAAACATTTTGCGGTTAACATTTCAGCGCACCTAACTATTTTCTAACTAATTACAAATTCATCAAGTTCGATCCACTTACAGCCAAGTATAAGTACGTGGCTACTTCTGACATTTTTCTCATATTTACTTAAAAGTTGATACTTGAAAACGTTTTTTTTTTATGTAACTATTGAAATGAACATTCAACTTATCTGTCCGTGCAACGTTGATTAACAATAACGCATTAACATATGTATCTGTACATGTACAAGTATTAGTTCCAATGTATTTGTAATGCGTTCCGGTCTTGTAGTTTTGTCAATGAATGATTTACGTTGTGAGCTGTTTGTTGTGTAGCATATAAATCTCACTTTAACAGTTAGGGTTGTCAAAATTGTTTAAACTGGTTATATAATTTTTGGCAGATTGTTTTAAAGAGTGGAAATAAAAAAAAAATTGTGCCGCACATAGAACTATACAGCTAAATCTGACGACACGTTTAGTCTAGTGACTAGTAACACTAGCTGTTAACCAAACTGTCGCGGGTTGGAATCCCGCTAGGGGCTATATTAAAATATGTATGTATTTACAAAAAAAAAGTAATCTATGTAGTATATCAACTGTCTTGGTATCCATAATACAAGCATCAGTTTTTTAGTGTGAAACTACAGTGCTGGTACTGTGTGGAATGTGTGAAGATATTAACAAAAAAAATATGATTGTCATGTCAGCTACAGGGCATAGGACCTGTCAGAGGCAGCCTGCATTTAGCATCATCCTATAATTATCATGGTGTTAACTAATAAAAGCACTCATTACTTAAGTGCCTACGTAAAATTCAATGTGAAATGACGTCACCCTGTACGACGTATTAGTTGAACTGTAGGCGAAATATAAATTATGATTAATCACTAAAAACATTACGCGTGGAGTTAGGTACGAGTACGTATCTCGAACGAGATCGCGACTGTAATTAACTATAACGTAATTTCATAGAAGGCAGGTCGATAGCTGCCTTCGCGAGGCGAAACAGATTTCTCCACGAGAATACAATTACCCCTAATACCAAAATGTATGAAATAAAATTTAGCCCCAAAGGAAACGGGCGGGTTATTAATAAAAAATAAAGTTGCCAATAAAAATATGGGGAAAGAGGACGAGGCTGCGGTACAAATGTAAATAAAAACCGAGCGAGCTCTTCATCAGACTCACAAATCACTTGGGTTTTTGTTGCATCCTTTTCTCTCTTATCGAACATTGTCGATAAACACTGTTTTGCTTTTCAATCGGAGATACCGATCTTATTATCGCTCGACAGAACTATTCAAATCAGACAAAATAAATATTATCTATCTTTTATACCTTTTTTTTATACTTAACAGACATATAAATAAATTCGACCACACACAAATACCGAATGGCGGCTGTGACAGCTTACGGAACATCACCAGGAAATTAACAACAAGGAAGCTGTATCGTCTTCTTAAACGCATATTAAATACTCTTTTTTTTTCACCTTTTAATTGATTCCTGTAACCCAGATTTTCATCTAGGTCTCTGTGTCTATCTCTATATATATAAAAATTACGTGTCACATGTTTGAGGCCGATGAACTCCCTAAACTACTGAACAGCTTTTGATAAAACTTATTAACTATTTGGTCCAACTTAAAAGATAGAATAGTTTTTATTTTGAACCCGGGCGAAGCCAGGAGCGTGTATCTAGTAAGTTTATAAGTACATTTACATAGAAACTGCCTGGAATTAAATTATACTAATAATGTACTGTAACACAGCAATTTTCCTTTTAACTGTCTAACTATCGCAAGAAGAAATACTTATGTATTGATATTTTTTCAGAAATATCTCAACCATTGTAATCGCAACGTGTGTCAACATGTGACCCATTTTTTCACGCATCATCCTTGTCACAACAATATCAATTGTATAAACGAGAATCGGCTGCCGGAATTGTCAAACAAAACATTATAAATCACACTTCTTGCACCATTCGTACGGTTCTCGGAACATTTTTTCATTTGATTTTTTGTGGTCGCGAGTCGCACGGACTCGTGGGGCACATCTTGCTTGAGGTTTCGAATGCTATCGGATTGGTCGATCAATGAAGACAATATGTGCTTCATAATGGTGGAATGCATTACCAAGCACCATTGGATCTTACATATCTTCGTACACTTATTGAATTTCTTTTTCATATTATTAAATATTTATGTGTATAGTTTCGTAATAAAAATGTCAAGATATTTTTATACCACAAACTCTAACCCACTATATTTAGTAGAAGTTCAGAACTAAAGTTTTTTTCTCACAGAGACGCAATTCACAAAGGATAAAAAAATAAACAAAATTACAAGGATTAAATTATGTGTGCCAAAGATCATTTCAAAAGGTGAAAATGAAAATGTGCCTTAATTTAGGATTATTATGTTATTTTTTTTTTAAATTAAATTGTAATTGAAAAATATTTCCTATTTCAAAAGAAAAAGTTTTTTCTATAATAACTTATTATTGCGTTGGCAAATAATATTTGAATATTAAGACATTCGATCTATGACACAGACATCGATGGACACAGTCCACGACAAACGCACTCACATAAATCACAATTTAGTTCTGAACTGAAATATGTTTGAACATTCAATAACTGTCAATCACTTTTTAGATTCAGACTGATCTGACACAGACATTTCAGTGAATCAAACAACCTATTCCGTTGAGTAAACACTTTTGTTAATAATGTCTTTGTTATTGCTCTATCGCTTTTCTCTATTCGACGTTTGCTTGTTGTTATTAACGACTCACTTTATTTGGTAAATATGTTGCGTTGTGGAAGGAACGGCAGTTGGTTCCTTGACGCAGCGAGCGGTCGATGTAGGTGGTCCATCGACGGGGGGTCTCCAAGCAAACACATATATCACGATGGCAGACATATCCACTCTACATTACCTACTGCGATATTCAAACGCGATGAAGGCATTAGCGCGAATACGTCGGGAAACCATTCCGACTCCATAAAACTTAGTGCACACGCGACGCGCCTGAGAACATCTATTCATAATTTTCTTCTTTTCAACTATCAACTTACAGCCGGTACAATAATTATTGTAACTTTAGAGGAATGGTTTTTTTTTGTGTTTTTAGCTCGACAGACAGACACTGTCTGTCCACTGACTGACAAGATTAAGGTTCAAGGGATTAGGAACGGATAGTCTTAAGGCCTTAAATTTCCATAAGGTGAGTTCCTACAAAATCAAAAAACATAAATAAGAAAATTGCAAATATAACATTATATATTTTTCAATATTTTGAAAAATCATTGTGAAATAAAAATATTTTAAAAAAAAATAGGTATAATAATTGAATGTTGTAGTCTTACTTAAATGAATTTTCATAACAATTGATAATAAATAAATTATTTATATTGTAAATCTCCTCGTGTTCACTTAATCAGTCAATTACCACACAACAAGATAATTTGTTTAATTCAATGCTGAAATTGAACATCGAATTGATTAATGGGGAATGCGACTTCATTAAAAGCTGATTCACTCAATTATAAATTATTGTCTTTGATCAATAAAGTTCTGTTACTCAATATTAAATTAAACGTTTCATTTAAGTTTTGTCTATGGACAGGCGTAAGTATTATTGTGTCCCATTTTATTAAAAAACTAGTTGTTGCACGCGACTTCGTCCGCATAACTTTATAAAATATAACCTACTAGCTGGTGCCCGCGAATTCGTCCGCGTTCTGGATGAAAGGTACCCTATGTCCTTTCTGGTGTCCCAGACAACGTGTATGGAAAATTTCATGGTGATCGGTTCAGTAGTTTTTGCGTGAAAGTTACAAACATCCATACATACATCCATACAAACTTTCGCATTTATAATATTAGTACAGATGTCTGTTATGACTGATGTCATAACTGATATAAGTCATAAATTCGCCTGGCACTAGAAATCTACCCTCACAGAAAATCCTAACTTTACAATCCGGAAGCACGGTATGTGGTCGTTCATTGGTTTAAAAACTATACTTTTCCTTTCCAAGGGTTCAAACTTTCTACATATATCAAATGCATAAAAATCGCTTCAGTGATTTAGCCATGAAAACGTAAACAGACTCATGTAACGTAGACAGAGAAACTTTCGCATTAATAATTAATAATATTAGTAAGGAGTAATCAAGTTAATACGGTAACTTAATAACCGGAGTATTAAATTAACGTGAGTATATTAAATGTACTCACGTTTTGTCTCCAAGTTATTTTAATATTCTCTAACAGCAACTACAATAGTTTATACTGCAAAGATAAATTTCAGACAAGACTTAATTGAAATACCTAATACTGTGAGCTTGAGTATTTTCTTTGACTTCAATATTTCAAGTGGATTTTCAAGTTAGACGCATTCATGTAGGGATAGGTAACTATCCATTTACCTATCCCTACCCAATTTCTTATCCTCAATTCTACTATAGTACTATACTACAGCGCACTGCGACGGTAGCCACATACCATCAAGTGGACATTCAGCCTGTATAGCATTTTAGCATTAAAAAAAACTAGTTCCAAATTGACACTGTAGATCCCAAATGTACTCGAATGAAGTAAATATCAGTAAAATACTGGCTGACTGATATAACAAACAAAAGTTCTTAAATTAAAATTAAAATTGATTGAATATCTTGGAATGCCAAGAGAAGATTAACTAAAAATGTTGGGCCATTAATTGTTAATTGTTAAAATTCAACGTGAGATGTTGTCCCATTCGTTGTGGGGCCATTGCTACCGGTCACGGGTCAATTTAGCCTCTGACTGGGACCCACAGCCGAAGCAGTAATGTCGAGTGCAATTAGCGAGGCACACGCAGCAATAAGTCGGTCACAAATAGATACAATTAGTTAATTGACCGCCACCATCCCACAGGAGACGGTGGGAGAGGTCGCGCTGTGCGTGACGTTGCCACGTAACTCCGTTTGCCTCGGCTATCGTCTTATATCAAACTGATATGTGGTTCCGCCGCTACTCGAACGCTCCCCGTCTTATCTCATTACTAAAGCTGATCGTTCGATACTATTGAACTGCGATTGGAAAGCACCAAATCGAGAACACCTAAACAGCTTTGCCTACGGTTTAAAAAGATTAAGAGTAGGAGCAACTCGTCAATCAACCTTACTAACTCATCATAGTTATATGATTATCATCAGTTTTGAGATATGACATCACTGTTTTTAGACAATTTAGTTTATCTTGAGTTTATCCTAAAATTGTGTTTAGATCTCAAAAGAAACGCATTTTTCTCCATTTTTGAACTTGACTCGTTCTCTGAAACTAGCTGTCAGGATTATCGAATTCTTATTTTAGATTTATTTTTGTTTAGAAAAACTAACACACAAATATTGACAAATACTTATACAAAAATGTCAAAAGGGGAAATAGATCTGGCTACACATTTTTATTTTAGTTGTAAATATCTTTATTTTGAAAATGATCAATTTAGATTCCTTAGTCGTGTCCATATGATTTTTTTTGATGAATCACTTTACTCGATGAATTAAAAATTATAAGATCCTCTTTTTGTTAATGATTTTAACTTTTTTATGATCATTAAAATGATGACTTCATTAGAGATAAATAAAAATGAAGTAGGTATTAAAAACAGATAACATTTTTGGTTGACCTTATTGGAGTTCTATACAAGCTGTTGAAACAAGTGTTTTAACAGCTAACTCTAGAGCACAGAGAGTGTTTAGATTTGGACCCCTGTGCTAGAAGTACTTAGTAACGAGTGAAGTGAGTGTCGGATGGTGGCTGGTGCCGACGAGTGCTTTCGTGCGATACATCAATCAAGTGGGATCATCCACCGAATCCACTCCGTATTTATTTATTTCGTCGAGAGGTTCTTAACAATAGGGTGCTACATCGGAGTGCTCATTTAAATATTTTTGACACACACGCTCAAAATATTTTTATATGAATAAAATTCATCAGTGTTGCCACAATATCAATTTTGCTGAATTAACTAAGTTTTTCCATGCCCAGGTAGTGTTACCATACAATTTAATTGTATATTTAGATTCGATAAATAATATTAGCTCACTCTATTTGTGCATAAATCGTAAAACTGTTCCAATATTTCATGTCTTATTCTATGATCTTCAATATTATTACAACAAATAAAATTTCACACTGGAATTTTTTTCTACACATTACAATAAAAAATTTTCTACACTTTCTCATTTTTTTTAATCATTTTAATTCCGTAGTATTTGCCATATAACTATTACGTATATTCTCAACATACCGGGATTAAACGCATCAGAAAAATGTTAAAAAATACCCCGTGTGTGAAGTCGTGTATCAATTCAATCGTGCTAAACTAACTTTGAGTGAACTTGTTTCTTCTATATCAGTACAAGAAATAATTTCGTCTGTGATTTAGAAAAAGTGTGGGGATGATGAGATAGATTGTGTCGCCGCGGCATGAATAATTCTGTGAGCGACAACGAGCGACGCATCAATCTTGCGTCACCGGATCATGGGCTCTTTTAGAACCGTTATTTATTGGATTAGTGCTCGCTGGTGGCTGGAGGATTATCATGGGTTCAAGCGAAAACATTTATCACACCAATATTTCTTGCCACCGGTAGAAGAAATGTAGATATGCATCTGCTTTTTTGTCACTCGTATCGTGGCAATCTGAAGAAACTTCCGAAATTACAGGCATAGATTCAAAATACCTATCGAGCTGGCAACTAGTGTAGACTGGTTGCACAAGTATAATTTAAGGTTAAACAAAGACGAAAATCGAGACATATTTAGCCTTCAGGGCTAAGAACTTTAAGTATATGTAAAGGGTAAGCATACGTAATGTAAAACAATAACATTTCGGTGCGATTGAATGGAATTCGTTTGTTTTAAGCCCGAGGAGAAATCCTCATAATTTGTCACGATCACCTGTCGCGAGTGCCGAGGCTCAGTATCGCTCTGATGGAAGTGGTTTATTCACTGTCGGCGTGTCACTCGCCAGATAAAACCTTATTGCGTGAATTATTCACGAGTCTGTTATTCTCCTCTCGAGATAGTGGACCGAAAGATTTGTCAACGTGTTTCACTGACAGAATATTGCGAAACAGATTGATTATTTATTTCAATCAATACAAACAGGAGACAGCATAACCGGACAGGAGAAAAGGTCTGCTCTTCGTTTTCTGGATCTAAGGGTTGCCCAATAATCAGGTTCCCTTCTACCCTTTAGGACAAGCCAGTGTTTTGCCTACCTAAAATGAAAATTAATAGAAAAATTAATTGCCATAAGTAAATTCTTCAAAGATATACGAATATGTTACAAACGATCCCAATAGACGCTGATGCGTACTTTTTAAATTAAACATACCTACCTAATATATTTGTTTATTACAAAGAGAGTAATAATATTTACTTATTTGTTTTCAGGTACTGACTTATTGGAATTCAGAACTTCTGTGAAGATAAGTGGAAACTTTATTAATGTACTGTTTACCTTTTTTTATATTTTATCAATGTATAAGTTGCTATTTTATTGTACTCGTAGCTTACAAAGAGAGACATCGAATAATGCCATGCTAGTCGTGCGTTGCAATGCCTGTACTGCAATATTTGTCAGTCGAGAGGACACATCTCATATAAGTTTATTGTGGGCTGTTGGCGCACCGAACCTTGTAACCAGTGCCACAATCTCGTATACCTCTTTCATATAATATCGCCTATCGTATCTGTATCCGTATCAGATTTTACTATGTCCAATACTGTACTTATAACGATGGCTAGATAACGATTGCGGAATGGCAGAACTTTGAAGCCGCGTTTGCGATTCAGCATCCAAACGTTCGTACTCTATGATATAGCAAATGTTAAAATTATCTTACAAAGAGCGTATTATGCTGACATCGACAGCCTGAAGATGTGAGCATGGAATCGTGCCAAGCCGCAGACTCGAAACATGTTGTGCCAGAGAGCTTCTCCCACTCTATAATGTCTCAACTATGTTCAAAACATTGTCTCCAAGTTTACTAACGTTTTATATTGTTTAGCCGGTATAATGGCATTCAAGACTATCATTTATTTGCTTGGACGGATGCTTTGCCTGATTTTTAATACAAATCATAAACGAGGCTTATTTCACTGATGACACTGCTTTGAACTACTGAATCTCATGTTTGATTACAACTGACTGAAATTTGACAATAGGTATGCATACAATACTATGACCTTGACTTCGAAGTTAACTAACTATAGCCAATTTCGTTTATATCGTTGCTAACGCAGTAAGGCAATAACCCCACCCATTTAATAACAGGTTTAAGAATCCAATTCAAGGAACTCATAATAATGGCATCGCCGATGACCTTGCGGCCCATTATTTGATAACAAGAAACATTTGACCTTTACAAAGGTTCCCAAGAATTAATTTGTGAACCAAAGGCACGTTCCTAACTTTATTTACTTGCTAATTATAAATTTCCTACGATATAATTTTCGTGATGAATTTATGTAACATAAAAAAACAGTAAACATCCTAACAATACAAGTAATAAAGAAAGGTACAGCTATTTTTTAATGACATAAAAGACACAGTGCCTGCTTAAATTTTTAATGAAGTAACAATAGCTACAAACGCATTTGTTTTTTGAGAACCGGCTCTTAAAGGTGTGTGTCGGTCATCAAAATATACTGTTATGTCTATGTTAAACCCATTGTTAGTTACGGAGATGCGCGAGGCTGATAAATCTTGAGTTTTACGCGTTTTTCCTTTCGTCGTAAATGCGGACAAAGCAACATCAACCCAACAGCCCGTTGTAAAAACTTTACTCCCCTTAAAATGTTACTACACTGTCCGCAAACCCTGCACCCGTCTCTCGGCGTTGTATCCTCGACCTTATCTTCTTCGCAGAGAGTTGCATTTTAAATATCAATCGTGGAGTGTGTTTATAAAGTTATTCGTACCGGATTGGAATTTTCTTTCTGCCTCCTTTTAGATGGAGAAAACATGATACTTTTTAATATAACTGATGACCGAACGGATATCCCAATGAGAGCAGAATGTCGCGTTCAACCTTCAACGTTGTCTTCAATTGCTTAGTAAACAGCCTTCATTGGTTCTAACTATTTTTGTGTTCAGTAGAAATATACATTGAAGGGTAAAACAAATATTGGGAGATACACTTGTTTCTACTGTACGTATTTAGTTTGAACATGTTTGCTTATCTTATGACCGCATTTATAACTATGCATGCCATACCTAAACAAGAAAAAAATTACAAACTTTCTACATATTACATGGTCGCTGAGATATAGTTATATGATCCACTATCACACCTAAACCCTATTTAATAATATGGAGTTAAAAAACTTTTATAAATTTTATAAATTTTATATGTATATTTTTAATATTTTTTGAATTAGTAATTATAACTAATAAAAAGTGGTTTCAGGCCATATGAACAATGCAATATGGCATCAATATTCTTTTAAAATTCTGAAGTTTAACCAGTAAGTTCAGTTAGTTAACTTATCATTGAACCCACGGTTAAAAAGATTCGTCGTGTTTGGTGGCACCATTACCTCATTTTTTTATTTGATTCACACATTGTCGCCTTTTGTGTATTTCTATTATTAACATGGTATTGACTTTCGAAATCACATTGATTACGACTGGTAATATGCCATGACTTTCTACCGTTCAGCAAGGAGTCATACGGGATCAAAAAGCATGGTCGTATCCGTAACATTTCCCAACATCGTCTTTTTCTTCCATATTTTCATATTCACTATAATTTCATATTTTCTATAAATTACTAGTTGATGCCCGCGACTTCGTCTGCTCTGATGATCTGATGACTGATCTCATGATGATCGGTTGAGTAAAAAGGTAACAGACACACAGACAGAGTTACTTTCACATTACAATATTAGTATGGACTATACTGACTCAAGTATATTTTACAATTTCACATAAAAATTCAATAATAATAAAATAAATATGAAATATATAAGTAATTATATATTTACCGTTTTTTATTAACGAACAATGAATGCCCAGATAATTGGCTCCATTTCACATTCCCTCATTAAATATTTTACAACACCCGACGGAATTTAATATGTTTTTATTGACTGTAAACTTTTATTTGAGTGCATCGGAACCGTGTTCATGAGACACTTTATTATTATGTCTGATTTTATCATGTCCACATACAATTTTAACAGCTCAAAATCAATGGACGGTTCTTACTCATGCGTTGTCTTCACTGGTCGATAAAAAGCTTTATTAGAAATGAAATGAGATGATAGATGGCCGTTTAAGCACTCGTGCGTCGCGTTTATTCGTTTATTGCATTTATAAACGTTGGACAAAACTCTTTGGCCGCTTTTAATCAGAAAGTTTATTACCTCGTACAGTTTTATGCCACACTTAAATTATAGACACGTCAGGAATGTGATTGTAAGCCAGCGAAACGAACCATTGAAAATATTTTACGAGTGAGGTTAGGTAAAAATGTTAATGTTAAGAATAGGTTAAAATTTTAATGTTTAGTATACCAATTTTGAAATCTGAAAGTTCTTCGGCAAATACTTAAAGTGGTTCCTTGCGGTCCGTACAAACTGCAGCGCGGATAGATTTTTTTAATTTATATATTTCTTAATGAAAATGGGCATATAATTTAATAGAAATAGGGTAGGCGCCATAGGTGTAATATTAGTAATGCATTATAGTATATTTCAAGTGTTTATTAGTTTTGAATTACTTTTAATTGGTCAGGACAATATCGCAATATCACAAAGAAGACGTGTGTGGCGCCAGGTATAGAAATCGCTGTGTCGATCGATCGATCGGGCGACGCGTCGGGCGTAGCGTCGTTGGTCGGGGGTGGTTCGGCGGCGGCCGCAAGCGGTTGTGATTTGTTTGGGTTGTCTAATTAACGCTTATTTGGTTTCGGTCACGCTCATTTGTAAGGGTACGCATGGGGTACGCAGTTACGCACACGGAGATTGCATTCGGCACCAGGTATGCGGAAACGCATCAAATCCATTTAACGGAACGTTTGCTAACTCTTTTTTTAGTGATAAACACTCAAAAGCTTTTCAATATAAACAAAAAAATTAATCGGTTCATAAACAAATTAAAAAAAAAATGTAATTAAAATCTACAAGACAAAATGTCTTAAGTATTTGTCTAATAAGTTTAAATTCAAGGATCATTGGAAGTTAATTTTCTTTGTTCAGCATTAATTCAGCAATAAGTCTAATTATACAACCATACTAGAGTTTTTTATTCTGTAGCGATTATGATGAACTTAATACCTGAATATTTATGATTAAGTATAACGGTTTTTATTTTGAGACGGTGGTAATAATAAAATTTAACATTTCCCAATTATTGAACCTATCTAAGTGACAATAAGAAGGTTTTGTGTGTGCTGAAAGTTGTGACACTAGAAAGTCTCTGTTGAAGTAGTAATGCAACACCTTCGCTAGACGTATCATTATCACGTAACCGCTCCATTTAAATTTCAAATCCGATTCGGATAATCATCGACTGTGACAAACAAAGGCTCGCGTTTAATAAACTATTTAAGAATTCAAATTGCTGCGTAAATTCGCAACATTTAGTTAATCGCGCAAAGTTTATTAATCTGTTATATTAAACATAGTAATATTATATTACTATGTTTTTTTGCCATTAGAACAACAGATTCACATTTCTATTGCAAAATATAAAAAAAAAACATGCGTGTTTACAGAGTATTAGGTACGCGCATTAGAAGTGAAAATTCTTTTGCGAACAAATGTAGGTATTATAGTAAGCGGTAGATGTCATGCAGTTACAAGAAGCGTCATGTGATCGTTACACTGAAGCGTCACACAAAATTTCATCTAAATTTTACTCTGATCGCAAGCAAACAAAATTCACTTCATAAACTCAGAAGCCTGACTGAAATTCTAACTAGATTGATTTACGGGGCACCTATGGGTACCTAATCAGTACAGTAAACACAAATATCACTCGTAAATAAAACTATTACAATGGCATAGATTTCGTCACTTGTATATTTTCTTAGTATGTGTTTATGAAGTAACAAAAGAAACGATTTCATTGAAAAAGGCGGATTTTACGGCAGCCGTAATAGCGTTTCGTGCAGACACTAAAATTGCCGTAACCCTTCCATCCAATCCATCCCATCCGCCATCAATATTGTACACTCGTTAATGTCACGACAAGACACACCGCAAATAGACACTTTTAACTGGCCTCGATTCATTTACCTATGAAAACAACTAACAATATGTCCGGTGATATTTCCAACAATTTATTTATTTACTAGCTCTTGAATGCGGCTTCACGCACATGAATAAATAAAAAGCAGTTGGTCCTTCCATGGGCTTCAAGAGAAATTAGGTAATTGTTATTAGCCAGCTCGTCCTGATATCGAAAAACAAAAAATAAATTATATTATACTACCTAGCTGTGCCCCGCGACTTCGTCTGTCTTGATATTTGTTTGATATTTGTCCTTTCGTACGGCCACTGATTTGCACGCGTTACTAATTTGATATTATTTCTAAGCCACTTACCATCTTCCAATAATTTTATTAACAGATTTATGAAACAACACACTTTGTTCTGACTGAATTTACAAAATATCATTATAAAATATAACCTATAGTACCTACCTACTCGTAGTTAAACTTAATGTAGCTTTTCATTGGTAAAATAATTTTTAAAACTGGATTATTAGCTCCTATATACAAAATCCCAATCAGTAGGTACTTGTTACAACATCATTTGTTGTGAACATTATAAAAATTATAATTGTAATATTGAACAATTTTGAAACCTATCTCTAGATGAATAGCTTTTAAGTTTCCGCATCACACGAGACGACTCTGACCTTCCCGTGACATAAACTGAAGCCAAGACAGTGAAACGCTCTCTCATAACATTTTACATCGGCTCCGGAAGGAATTTAAAATGTGCATAAAGGAAACCATTTTAATGTCACGGTACCCGCGACCACTTTTAGAGCAGCGGTAAGATATAATAATTTAAGATTTACAACCGACTCTTACGGTTGGCGGCAGTAAAAGGATTCTCTTTTACTTAACTCCCATATATATGCTTATGCACATTACTCAGACGAGCGATAAATTATACGCGTCAGAAGGAACTAGTTTAGTGAAATAGGAATGTTTAGTTCCATGTGTAACGGGTAACATTTAAGCCATTAAATGTCCCATAGATGTTAAGCGAACTGGGAGTTGTAAAATTTTGGTCACGATCGAGGCGAAGCTCTATTCGTCCCTAGGGACGCGTCGGGAGTACCGTCGGCTCGCTTGTGCCAACACCGCGCTATATCACTTCAATCTCTGATACTAGATGTGATTTTAGCAATCTTTGAACACTTGTCTACAGGCTATAGATATAGCACACACGACACAGATACAAGTGGAAGAGAGGCACGAACTTGGTAATGAGCTTGTTCCGAATGAGTGCATCCATTATTTAAAGAGGCTGTACAATATTATTATGCACATGAAACATTCAACAGCGTCGCTGCTTTTATTGTTATGCATTTATTATAACGCATAACGCTACCAGAAGCGTTCCCCATTCAACAAAGCAATGCATTCCATGTTCTATTTTAAGTGCAGTAATGAATCTTATAGGTAACCTTTAACGCTCCCAACTAAAGTTGTTCTTTATTCATAACTAGCTGGTGCTCGCGACTTCGTCCGCGTGGAATAGTTATTTTGGGAATCATTTGGGTATCTCGAACGGTTTTCGCAGCGCACGCAACGGAAGCCCTCAAAGATGAAAAATTTTCCCCGTTTTTTTTTCCACATTTTCGACTGTTTCTTCGCTCCTAGAAGTCGCAACGTGATGTTATATAGCCTAAAGCTTTCCTCGATAAATGACCTATCCAACACAAAAATATTTTTTCAATTCGAACCAGTAGTTCCTGAGATTAGCGCGTTCAAACAAACAAACAAACAAACTCTTCAGCTTTATAGTATTAGTATAGATAGATAATCGGTTGACTATGAAAGCCTTAACTACTGAACCGATCATCTTGAAATTTTGCATACAGTCAGGTATTAGCACAATTTTTTTACCCTTACGAGCTGAGCAAAAAGTAAAAATTCAGATAACGTCAGATAGGTCGAAAATTTTTTTGTTCATCGTTTCTTTATATTCTCGCGTTCATTGCAAACGCAATGTTAAAAAGTGGATGTATTAGTATTTAGCAACATTGAAATGACCTAGTAGGTTGCATTCGATTGAAACAGAGCAAAGGTGGAATCGTGTAACAGGTAGCCGCGTGCAAATTGCAGACTTCGTTAAACCCAACTTACGCCTTTTCATTCACTAAACGTAAACCCGCTTCAAAGGGAACTTCATTTTTAACGGGAATTCAACGCGGCCCGTGCTCACCTCATTTCAGAATAACTTATAATTATTCGCGTCAAGATGTTTACTTCCTACTTATGTGCAAGTACAGAAATTTTGAATTTTAAAAATATTATGACAAAATGAAAAAAGGATTTAATTAAATTTGGTTTCCCAATATATGCAAACGATGAAGCTGTAATAACAATAAACAGCGCGGTGATAATATTTTTAAGTAATGTTACAATAAAAAGGATTACAACAGTAGGTGAACTGGAGTCGTTGTGGGATGGGATAAAGTCGTTACACAAGTTACGGTCGTCGGCGAGCGTTTCGCTGGCGCATCGTACATTGCCGCATTCATATCACACATTTTATTATTATCTCTGTACACGACAGTTATAGTGCACAACTCGGGGCAAACTTAAGCGTGAATATGCAAATACGTTCCAATACTATGAAAATTAGGTTCCACTTTATGGAGAGCAGTTTTGCGGAACGTGCGACTTTGTTAAACTGCATGTTATTTTCACCGTTTAAAATGACTACTACCGATGACATTGTACAAGTTACTGAAGATATTAGATAAACATTAGTCATGCACATAATAAACTCTCATTCGATACTAACTCCACACAACTAAACATATTAAAAATACACTCTAGTTTTTTAAACCTTAACCTTTTTTTAGCCTAATAATAATAATTAGAGTTGTTTTATTTAAAAGAAAAAAACAATTCTAATCATTATTTAGGTAACATATTTTTGAAAATCTAGTCGTAATCTTATCTTAGCTATTCATTATGCTAAATTTGTTAGTTTTTTTTTTTTTTCAATCTTCGTCAAAGTAAGAGGAATGTTCTTATGGAATGAAAAATTGAAAAAAATCGGTACGAAACCGTAGACGGGTTGCTAGTACATAACATTTAATGCCAACATAGATATGCTTATTGAAGTTTTGATGAAAAAGTTGATTTTCGCTGGCATTACCAATAAATCGTCAGTCAATTCTGCAGTTAGCCGCTCCTAAGTCCTACCAAAGTGAAACGGCAGCGATTATTATAAGTGGATAGTGCGCCAACTCTCGAACGGAACGCTGTCTTTGCAGATTTACAGCTGATACTATGGATTCAATTACTTGTCATTCATGTTAAGGAAGGAAGTGTTTGTATTATCTTTTCATTGGATCTCAACTTCCCTAAAAAAACACGTCACACACAACACGATAACATCTGATAACATCCCCCTAAAACATAAGTCTTTCAAGTCGTGAGCTGTGTGACGCAAGGTGACTCAAACACTTACTTTTTGTGCGGAACTCGATATTACATACGTCAACGCTTTCAATGGGGCGTTTAAAAGCATTTCTGTTTGCGATCTCGCACCCCACGTGTGAAAACAGTCCTCGCCGCTTCTACCAACCTTTGCTCCTCCATTTACTTGTATTTTAATTCCCACTTTGTTCGACCGGCTGTACCTAATGCAGGATTGCGTTTATTTAAGGACACCCGACAGATGTACGTTCTAAAATGCGTATGTTTATGCAAAAAACAAATTCTAAATTCAAATTGAATGTACTTTTACCCTAACTTAGTCTTGTCATGTAGGTATAATTATAATTGTCTCGTCTCTGTCTTTATAATAGTTATTTAGTATCTTTTCACTGTCGTTTAATAGCTAACTTTCCTAAAGCTACTGAACAAAAAAAAACCAGAACAACTGAACAAAACAGAAAATCAGTCTTCTTCACTTGTGAAATTAATAAGTAAGCAAAGTAATAAGCGGTAATCTAAGTTATGTAATTTTACTATTTGGCTCTTGTATGTAATGCTACAGAATGGAAGCGAGAAGTCATCATGACAATTGACCGTTTGACAGAGAAACAACTTATTGACACGACGACTCAGTGACACATCACTCAGAGACGTCTCGTGTCACAAGACGTGTTTATTTTAGGAGTTTCCGATAGCTCCCGATCGGACGCTATCTCTGGAATGTAAAATAAAAGCTTAACACAAACATATAAGTAGCTCACTGATCCAGTGCGAAAAGTTAATAAAATAATTATCACAAAAGCGTTATTTTTGTCGCTTAACTTGACTTAGTAAGTTAAATAAATGTATTATTGAACTGAAGTACCTACTGTACTAAAGTTTTATTTCAGTTTTCATATTTTTCACAATATTTAAATGTGATTGTTCGGTTATCGGTTATCTCTGAATCTCGTCAGAAGCTACAAGAATTTTTTGTGAAAATTTATTAGGTTGCGCTGATTTTAATAAAAAGTGTCTTCGGTCTGAGGTTAGTCATGTTCAATTCGAATCAATCAAATAAATAAAAAATAAATGCCGTAAAAGTGCTTCTAGGCGCCACCGGGCCCTGACAAAACTCGCGTTACTCAATTTTATTCAAATGTAATCGAAGCTCGATCGTGTAGTGTATTACAGTAATAACTATGACATGTTTATTAAACAACTCTTGGCATTTAACTACATTGATTTTAACTTAATTAATTATCATTGCCTAAATTACAACTACTGGTTCAGCTGTAATAACAGGTGCCGATTATGTATTTACAATGCAATATATTGAACTCCTAAGTAGCTGTATGAATAAATGTAATATTTATGCAAGCAAATGCAAACCTAATCGCACTCATTATTTCACACACACACACACACACACACACACACATTTGTTAACCAACGTTTTTATTTTTTAACTTTACATTATATTATTATTATATTGTCAAAGTCAAAGATAACCTATACTAATATTATAAAGCTGAAGAGTTTGTTTGTTTGTTTGAACGCGCTAATCTCAGGAACTAATGGTTCGAATTGAAAAATTCTTTTTGTGTTGGATAGATCATTTATCGAGGAAGGCTTTAGGCTATATAACATCACGTTGCGACTAATAGGAGCGAAGAAACAGTCGAAAATGTGGAAAAAAAACGGGGAAAATTGCTTCCGTTGCGTGCGCTGCGAAATCCGTTCGAGATACCAAAATGATTCCCAAAATAACTATTCCACGCGGACGAAGTCGCGAGCACAGTTAGTATGTAATAAGCATTAATATGAATGTGCACATGTTCACACACACGTCGTGCAAGGAAAAGATCTCGTCGATAAAGTTTTGCTAAAAAAATGAAGCGAGGGAGGCAGAAAAAGTGTTGCTTATCCGCTAGACGATCCTTTGGCACTCGACGAGATTCGACTCACACCTGCTGCCACAACCTCTCCATTTTAAAACAGCACTTTCATACAAATTTATCGGACTCTTCAATTATTCATTGCTTGCTCTTTCATTTTAAATTATACAACAAAATTCATTTCATCAGTTGATACATTAATAACCATTGATAGATATAAATAAACATGATTTATTACACTTTCATGACATTCAATAACTGCCTAGCAATAAATATGGCTCATTAGTTTTAAAGAATCGTTTCTGAAACACCAATCTTTATATAGACTTCTTTTGATGTTAAATTTGTTTGTACCGTTAAATGAATCCATGAGTAATATATCGGAATAAAAATACAAAAAAGAAAGTAACCATTCGTTTAAAATAATTGAATAGTTTTAGGCTGTTGCTAACTGCTAAGTAACCGTTGGACTAGTCCTTGATTTTCACTGAATTTCTATTATTATTATCTGAACTGATAATTTTTCACTGAATTTTCTAAATAATAAAACCTTATGAAGTTTTTTCCTGGACGAAGCCGGGTGCGGGTCGCTAGTCCTAACCTACATAACATACATATATCATTATCAAAGTTGCACATTCGCTTTTTATAAGTTAATAAAAAAAAAAAAAATGAAAACTAAAATGTCTCGGTATTATAGATAATTCCCGACAATTGGCAGACGTAATCCGCGCCGGGGCCAGACACGAGACAGCAAAAATAAGTGACAGGAGACGTGAGCAGACAATAAATTTTAAAGAGAGCTGCGTAAGCTCCGTAAAGAAAAGCTCACTTGTCATTTGTATTTTACTACTCGCGGTTTTTTTATTATTATTATTGTAATAAACGCACAAGCAACTTACAAGATTTAAGAAGGCAAACGTCCATTTAGTGTCGCTATATTAATTAATGTACAAAATGGGATGAAAACTGCATGACTTATTTAATACCAGCTGCCCCAGCTGGTGCCCGCAACTACGTACGGGCTATAAGTAGTTCGTATCCCACAGCAGAAACTTAATATTTTTCAGTTTTTTTTTATTAAATTAAAATTATATCAAATTAAATTAAAATTTTGAAATTATTAGTTTTACATGATAACAATAAGAAAAAAAGATATATTGTTTTTTCTCTATAAACAGTACATCACATTCACACGTTTCATAATTGTAAATGAATTAGACAAAAATAAGATTAGAAACATAGATTCTTGAGACTCTTGACACGCATTATCTTTAAAGGCCTTTGAACAGCTTGAAAGTCAGCAGCCATATCCCTGGAGAGTATCGTTAAATTTTATCGCAGCTCCTTCGCGCACATCTGCGGAGGTCGTTACTTTGATCGCGTCCGATTTGTTGCCAATAACACGCCGATTTTGTTTGCCAATGTCCGAACCGTGTCGGCAGCTAATTCAACATTACATTAGATAACAATCGCCTCAAAGTTGTCTGTCTATTCGTAACCGTCCCATCAACCAGGTGTAGCGACTCATTAGATGTGGGATATCGCGTATATAGATGCAAAACTGGCAAAACGTCAACCATACGGAGAAAAATAAAGAATAAAGGACAAACACAGAAATGGGCTCTCTAAACATAGAAACATATTTGAATAGAAAAGCACAGAAACAAATACAATTTAAGAAAAAGTGATGAAATGAAAGCAATCCAATACCAGCAGCCATTATACTGCGGCGGCCATAAACCGTGAAATGTATACCATCTATAAATGTTATAGGCACCGCGTTAACTCGACCACACTATAAAAGTGTCGAGTATTTGATAAGTAAACATATCAAGCAGGAATGTAAACGAGTGTCGGATTCGTGAAGTGACAGTAGCGAGTGGCGACAGACTCTGTCAATACGAGAACACGTCTAACAAAGAATGGCACAGGTATAGCACTTGTTTACTTTCTTATGATATATGTCACATTCACTCCGAAAGAGACTATCCTTTACAAGCACTGCTGCCTTTTGTCGCCGTGTTTGGCCAGCTCAATAAAGTTTGTTGTTTATTTTTACAATCAAAATACGTAAGGATATATAAACTAAACAAAACATGTCTTTGACTAATTGACAGAATTCCGTTCCCCTATTTATCTATCACCTAGTATTTTACATTATAGTCTATCAGGATTGAGCACATTTGCACTCGAGTAGGCGACCGTGACCACCAATCATCAAACCGTCAGCCCGTTTGATGGTGGTAGTTAGTCTGTATGTAAACTCGACAAATAAAGTGCTCTATCATCCTAAGATTGAACATTCTTTGTATGTTGTAGAATGATAAGGCCTGTTTTCCTTGTTTTCCTTCCTTGAATTCAAAGTGACAATTTCTATTGCTATCTTTGGTTTATTCCCATCTCGGCCCCCTCGATTTATTAGCGATGACAAATTTATGTCAATCAGTAATCAATACCTATTACAAATCTAAGCCTTAGCGAATTTTGAAATGAATGGAATTTCTAATCGAAACTGGTAAAGCACTTTTCTTGTCTGCTTTACATACATAGTAGTACCTAGTACATAGTAAACCTTAACTTCTAATTAATTCCATCCATATAATCTAAGCTAACTAACTTTAAATGAAATAATTTAATTTAAAACTTTAAATGGAATACCAATATTGACAGTATTAAAGTTATATTAGCATATAAGTTAGAAGGTAGAGGCAATGCACACGGAAGAAGATGAGGCCGTATCAAACATCCCTCTATTTGATTTATTATTAACCGACGCAAAGACGTAGGAAGTGAAATTAAAGTTGTCTATCTCAAATTCACTTTGATGATCGTACAGATTGTATCCGCAACGATTCATTTAGCGGAATCCCCCTGGATGATGTTTTAACGCATTAATCCCTGTTAAATGTGATATATAATTCAGAGTACTTCAGTTCGTCGGTTAGTCTTTTGGGAATGAACAAGCCAAGTTTGCCTTCTGAATTAATTATTAACATGCTCAACTCGCTGAGCCCTCCACTCAACAGTTTACAAGAATTCAGCGATACATTGTCTTCTTTTTGCTCTGTACACTAGCACATTACTACTAATACTAACTTTGTTTAATTTATTTAATAAGTTTGACTTTAATTGCAAAATTTAAAGAATAATACCAATTTGGTCTGTTCGTATTAGGTATGCACATTTTCTTGTTCTAACCGCACAGAAAACTCGATAATTTCATATGAAGTCCTGAAAATTAAAGCTGTTATTCGAAGCGAGAAGTTGAACCGTGAAATGTGTCGCTCGGCCGGAAGTAGCTCTGCTGGCTTCGACAGGTGACGTTATCATAGTTCCGGTATGGAGTGGTTCCAATGACGCGACTCCACGTCTAGCACCAACTTCGAATTCCGACGCGGAAATAGCGTAGCGAATATCAACTGCGTCTCTCTTTTTTTCATTGATTTATCAATTAGTATTATTTGGAAGCAATAATTTTTGGACAGATAATACCATTATTATTGCCACCACATAGTAATCCACTAACAATAGATGATGTGCAAATGCAAGTTGCACATGTTAGGATGATGACCGGCTGCGGCTCTCACATCCGAAACCTACATATTCAGCCGACCGCACTCTGCTACACGAAATATATGCAACCCGACACCTACTCCATATATTACCCTTATATTAGACAAACTGGTCCCCGCGACTTCGTCCGCATTGGAAATTATAACGCCTGACAAAATAAGTAAAGCAATATAACGCTTGACATACATTGACGACGACGACGTAGACGACGGTGACCCTGTCTAACAAACTTATTAATAATTTCAATACGCCAAGTGATACCAGAACAGAAGAGTATGCCATCCGGCCGACAAAAACTCACGCACACTCGGTATGTATACACAAGTTTGCAATCTCACTAATGGAGTGCGGAGGAGTGAATAACAGAATTACACGCTCCATGTAATCTCAACCGCGGTCAGGTGTGTTATGAAAGGCAGATGTTACTAATGCAGGAACAGTTCGGAGTTTGGAATAGTAGAGAATGCAGTTTCATTTTGCGATCATTTTGCTAAAAAGGGAACAGTAAAAGAGGGCTTCGACTTTACTTTTATTATGTCATGTTATGGGAAATTCGCCTGACAAACGCACCTGTTAAAACTTTCTTGAAATCAATTCAATGGACTCATTTTATGTGGAATCAATTGAAACTTTATCAAAGTGTTTATCATAAGTATCATTCAAATGTATATTATAACTAGCTGGTGCCCGCGACTTCGTCTGCGCGTTATTGCTATAATACTTAGGCAGGAGTTAGTTTCCTTAATTTTAGATAATCTTTCTGGATGAAAGGTACCCTATGTCCTTTCTGGTGTCCCAGACAACGTGTATGCAAAATTTCATGGTGATCGGTTCAGTAGTTTTTGCGTGAAAGAGTTACAAACATCCATACATGCATCCATACATACAAACTTTCACATTTATAATATTAGTACGGATATTATAATTCATGATTGTGAAATTGTCTCATAGTGGCAGAAATTGGATAAATTGGACAGCTTCTCTGGCACTCCCTTATAGAAATAAAAGCATGTATGCTTTTTGTGTTTCGGTAAGCTGTCTTTTACTTTTTATCCTACAGCGCATTCGTAGCACCGATTGCGTTGCTACTTACGATCAAGATCGATAACGCTCTATCCTGTTTTTAATAATAATGGGAATTGTTTGATGTTTCAATGAAGTTAAAGGGACTTGAATAATTATAAGAAATGAATGAAGCGGTTAACATTATCCTAACACAATTAGAAGTGAGCAAGCAACTCTGCCCGTCGACCGACATGATGAATATCTTAGCATATTGCAACTGCAGACTTGCTAATCAACTTACGAAACATTCTGATCTCCAAGCTCTCTCTGCTGTTGCCGCTTTTGTTTTAATTTCATCGTGGCTGTGTTTCATTATCGACCCGTGAACATTACTATAGTCCTCCAATCAAAAAGATAACCAGTGCTCACCTCATTCATCCTTAACTAAGCCGCGAATGGTGATGGCACTGACCAGCAGTTTAACTCTGTCCTATCTCTGCCATTAGATGACGGAAACTATATAAAATTATTTTTCTTAATTATATTGCGTAGAATCAACACGAATGAAATATTTATATTAAAATATAACACCGTCGAGTTCAAACACCTTTTAATTCTGAACTAACACCTTCGCAAATTCTAAAGTCATTATAACTTAACACTTCTCAACTCCTTTCATCCACACCTACAGCCTTCTAAACCCTCAGTGAAAACACTAAATACCTCTTAAACTAACCTATTATAAATTCAATTAAGGGCTTGAGATGTAGACAATGCGTAACTCGGTGGAGGCACGGGGGAGGGGGGTAGCTAAACATATTGGGGCCACTTGGGTCTAAGACGGGGTAATCCGACTCGACTAGCCCTTTATAGTTGGGTTATGAGACGACCAATGTGACTTTAGACATTGGAACATTTACAAATAATCAGTTCGGGTAGTCGAATTAGTTTGAAATTAAGAGTACCCTCGCTCTAAATTTCAGGGTAGACTATTTATCTAAACTAACTAAATGTTTGGCTTCAAACACTAGGTATCATAATGAAGAACTATCTAATGATTGGGTAGCAGAAGGGAGGGAATGTAGCATTCCACTGTGTCAGCTGTTTGCTAATGAAAAATCCAATTTAAAAAGAATAAAAGAAATAATAGTTAGATATATTATTTCATTTCAGCCCACCTTAGCGACATAGAATCAACATTACATAGAAAATATTCAAAGATTTCATAGATTCAGATGATTTTATTTTTATATAGTGATAACGTAGTCATATCGCGCGAAGTGATAGGAAGAGTTAAAGTAAGCTAAATAGTGAAAAAAATAATTAATAATATCAGCCAAAGTCGCAAGTTTTTGTATTCAAACACGTCATCTTAGATTCGGGGCTCCTTTGTTGTAGCTGATAAAGGCGTGAGCCTAACATCGCTGTGAGTGCGAGTATCCTGTTGTTCTAACTTCACACGAGATACCACCACTGGAGGCGTGACGCTTGATTTCCTTCAATTTCTATTTGCCACTTGATTATCGAGGTTAAAATTCCTCCGAAAGAATGCATAAACAGTTTCATAGATTTCAATAAAATTGATGCGAGTACTATTTGAAAACAGTCACGTAGACAAAGTTGCGGCGAAGTCGGTTCGCGACTCCATAATGGCGGATAACGATACACTTTTTGCAGTAATCCGACCTTCTTCTTGTAATTTGAAAGTTTGCAAAAGTTCCCGGCAGTCCGCAACAATGATAAAGTCGTAACAATGACGGAGTGAATGTTACACGTGATTGGGATACAGGATTAGTGGCGTAATCTCCTCGATACACGAATACGGGAATGCCTTTATGCTTTTAACTGTGTGCTGAGTCTGCATTGTTTAGTTTTACTAAAAGCTCTTACTTAGTTGAGTAGATAATAAAAATATAACAACTGTTATAGGCTCGATCCTTTGGCACTTACAGACTTAATATTTTCATCTGATTTTGTTATGTGAAGTGAGAAGTATCGTATTTGACGGCTACTTATAGTAGGCCCAAGTGCGAAAGCTAATTTTTCTCGAAGAAGAATATCACCAAAAATTTCAAAGAGGATAAAATTGATTGTTTAATTATGTTGTTATAATGCTTAATTAATTATGCTTCTTGGGATAAGAAATGGATAAGAGAAAAGCTGGCAGGGTTGTTAATTCGGCTCTGTATGTACAATGTAGTTGGTAGGTGTAATGGCAATTCGCGATACACCTGGTAATAATATCAGATCAGGCCGACGTATAAATAACGAGCAGAGCGCTCGTATTCCGCAGAGAATTGCATCAGTAACAAAAATTCCCGTCGAATTATCGGAACCGATTACTCGCTCGAGTATTACTCACAGACATCAATAATTCACGAATATTGTGTGCTCTCGGTAAAATGTAAAATGCATGACTCCCACTCCTTGTATTTCCATAGTTGTAACTGTTAATATTTTGTTTTATATTTTGAGGAGCAAACAGAAGGCCCTTTACTGCAAATATCATATATCTACATTGTTTCGAAATTAGAAATCCTATGGAACAAAGAATGTTGAATAAAGTAGTATGTATAAAATAAAATAAAATAATATAATATAAAATATATATTATTTTATGTATAATATAAAATGTCGACTGATCGTTTTATTAAAATTTTAAAAGAAAATATTTATGTATTCGAAAAGATAAATCAAAAACGTTTCAAAATGATTTAATGGTTATAACAACGATAAATCGCCTGAATTGCTCTGTAGTTGTTGGTTAGGTTAGGTCAAGAACAATAAAGTAATAAATTGAGCATAATTTATCGAGTACCAAACCGACTTTCCCATCATCGACTCGCTTCAACTCGATCGCGATATTTATTTTTCATCGAACACCTATAATTATATTGGTTGAAGGCGGTTATTAGTGTGGAGTGCGGTTATTAATTGTACGCTCCCTATCTGCCAACTGGTAATGATATCGTCCACGTGAACACATTCCGATCTTTCCGACACGCCTTCGCGTAGTGTTGCAAGTTGCAGGAACTTCAATGCCCAACTAACGATGTAGTGATACAATTTTTAACAATATCAAACTTTAAAAGTATGCTTTATGCTTTCTGAAGCTACACTTCTATCGCATTGTGCATCTAAATATCTACTTCAATCAGAATATTTCAATCCTTTTGTTTGTCGCATTTGATTTATGTCGCATCAGATAACACGTTGTTTACTTATTTCAAAATTATTTTCATTTACATCCTTCTTTCTTTCTATACATATATTGATCTATTACATCTGCAGCCATATTTACTCACATATGAATTCTGCACTAAATAGACTTACCAGTTTAAAAAAATAATTTAAAATTTCAAAATTAAATTGGTATATTTCAGAGAACAAGAATTCCTCAAAATGTTTTGAACAGGAATAATCCCATAATGAATTAGATAGCTACTCGCGATCTCTATCGTCGAATGAATCCCAATTGAAAATAATGATATCATGGTTTGGTGTCCGGTGATCATCGTGACAGGTGAATTAGTCTTTGATGAATGGGTCTGGATTAGCATCGCGTTTATGGCGTGCGTAACATGATACTGCATTAGGTGCGTTAGGGGTTGCGAGTTTGTGACATACCGCCACCATGTCCCCTTACTCATGGTTTATTAATTAATTGCACATTTTACGCTTGAGATGGATCGATGGCACCTGCAACTCGAAATAATACATTTATTGATTTTTTTCACTCAGGGCGCAACTGTTATCAATTCTATTTTAAATGTTATATTTCTATATGAAGTATATTAAATGAATTAGGTAATATGAAATTTAACGGTTTGCCACAGTAGTATCTAAGACTAAATTTATGTAGCTGTGAGTAAGTTACGCCAAAATGACCATTCGCTTATCTTACCAGGAAAGGCAAGGTATACTTGTCTCTTCACTGGCAATACCAGGTGTATTATAATACAACTTCTTTTTATAAAAAGTAGTATAAAAACAATGTCCCGTGGCTACTCACTCCTGTCTTAAATTTAGTTTGCGGCTAATCCGTTAAATTTTGCAGCTAACCCGTTAAAAACAGTTTAAAAAACTTAACCCTTCTTCACTTCTTAGTTTGGAACACACTGTTCATACTAAGTCACTCAAACTAGTGGAGTCCGTCGTCTCACCATTTAGGAATTCACTATAATCATAATTTAATAGCAGTAACTCCGTTGCTCCAATAATTTATGAAGTAGACTGCGCAGGAAGGGATACCTGCAAACGGTATTCAGCGAATTGTGCCTAATCCAATCTAATCTCAACGTTGTCATGGCGTGTGATCAGCAACTTTTAGTTAGAAGAGCAAGCAAATGTATGTGCTATTGTGTTTCGTACTTAATTACTTATCCTTATCCATCTGTTGGTATATAATGGGAGACGGGAGCGAGCCATCATCAAGTGGACTATTAACAGCCAAAATCTTACAAAATCTTCATGGAAGTATAAAATAATAAATATCTTTCCTTCGGAGGTAAAGATCGACAGCTGCGGAGAGGAGTATGGGCAGAAGACGGTCGGAACAAACAATCGAGACGAAGTGGAGTGATGCAGTTTGCTTAGCTGAAACTTTGCTACATTATGTGGGAGTGCTATGTACATTGCTAATTGAATTGTCTGCCAAATATTTGGCATGCGTTGACAGCCGCTCAACTTCCCGCAAAGAAAGCCATCGCTGTCTGGGAACCTATTTGCTTATCACACGCCAATTGGCGTATGGTTGTTTTAACTAATCATAACAACTTTTTCTTTTTCGGCGTTATTTTGCCAGCGCTGCTACGGCGTACACGTTTTGAAGTAACCCCCTGACTCGGCTGTAATCTGATAGGGCCATTACAATACTAATACTATTAAGGTTGATGGATTGTCCGGCGATCCGACGTAACGTCCGGCAAAGTGCACATCTACTTATAAGTATATGAGCTATAGTGTACTTTGGCCACAGCTCGATTTAGAGTACCCACCTACTGTTCTTCGGCATTATATTCTTCACTGGATTGCAGTGTCTCTGTAAAACCAAAATTGTTACGAATGTGGCTGAAGGGAATATAAAATTGGCTGAACGTACATCGAACCAACCTTACGAAAATCAATAAATCTCATATGTCAACGCATACACTCTCATTATAGCATAATTTCTATTCCCAATAAACTTTGTATGGAATTAATACTAAAACATTCTTTTCTAAATAAATAAAACATGCTATTGAAAAAATCTCTCCGTATTTTCTTCATTTTGTATCTTCTTCGTCAATTGTGATAACGCGAATCATTATCTATTTATACGTATAATCTAATACTCGAGTAAATTTTCTTTGAATTTCTTTATCAAACAACCTTTATTCTCTACCTACGGATGTGTTCACAATACGGCATTGAATGATTGCTGCAAACAAGATATTTCTACAAACATTGATCAATACTATCGCTCATCACCATAATTACTACTTTCTACATTTTATCCTCAGTCGGCAACATGTGAGCTAGTAATGCTATGCCATTCTATCTTTTATTCTTAAGCCGATACGGTACATAGCCGTGCTTTGCGTACGAGAAGAGAACCTAGCTAGAACTCGTCATGTTCGGGCCACCATTAATAACGCATCCTGCGGCGTTTGAGTTCATCTGATTAGGTATATTACTCATCCTATATATCTTTACTAACTATGTAGTTCTATGAAAACGGGGCTATTTTATTTCAAGAAATGTCACTTTTTCGTTGAGTGTACGAAAATTGACGCAAAGTGTGCGGCATGTCTGAAAGAGATAAGCGTAGCTAATCCCGCTCTTAATTGATGATTCGTTAAAATTAAAATTCGGCGCAGGTTTCGTTCCCATTTCCAGCCGTATCTGAAATGGTGCAGGATCTAACTAACTAACTGCTTATAAGATAGAAATAGTCACATCAACTTGTTTTAGCAACTGTTTGTGCTAATTAATTAAATAAAACAAATTTCTATATTCTAACCTGCTGTTACAATGCAATGTATGTTAATAAAATAATCTTAATCCCAGAAATATTTGATGAACATGCTCAACTTGTTAAAATATTAGACTCAGTGCTTACAAATAGCCCTAATAGCCATTCCAAAAGACACTAAGAGCGGAGATCCATATGAACTCACATGAAGTCTTTTGTCGTGTGACCGCTCTCTGTGCGCAAATGTCGGCCATACATCACCAATAACGACACAATAGTATCAGGCTCTTCGCCAAAAGTTCACTTCTCCACAATGCTATAATTCATGCGATTTAAGTGTGCTAAAATCGTATGAATTTTCGCGGAGCTATTACACTTGATGATCTCAGTGGACGTTATGGCTGTTTTTATTACTCGCTCGTATTTCACGAGCACTGGACGATCTGTCCACATTCGATAACATCCTGGCTCACATTTCACCGGACTCTTCACTCGTTTAAGCAATGGACTGAGAAGCATTGGACGCCATCTTGAGCTTTTCATTTACTTCACAAAGTAAATTTAAATTTTATTACCTTTTGTTAAGATCGACAGACAGGCCGACGGTCCACTTAATGGTAGGTGGCTATCGTCGTCTATAACAGCAACTTTACAGTACAGTGCCGGTCATAGTAGGATCAAGGATAAGAGATTAGGAAGGAACAGTGAAATAGCTTTAATTCGCCATGGCCATTATAATAAAGTTTATTATCAGACGTCGTACGATGGATGCTCTTCAAAATTTATATTCAATTATTTAAATGAATTATTACTAAAATATAAGTTGTCGATTATAAAATAAATGAAATACCAAATGCATACCAAATATCCCAGAAATTTAATTAAAAAATGCCGATGGTCAAACGTCTGCGCTTGGGGTGGGAAATTATCATATTACCATTTGGCTGTATTTACGGATAGAGTGTTCGCATCCTATTGCGTATCCTAGTCACGTACCATTAGTTGTAGACATCGTGGAGACAGTCATCGAGTGACCGCGCCTAAAGTAACTATGTAGTGTATTACTCGTTAATGAAGAGTTTAACTGGCTAATAAATAATCCGCCCTCAGATAACTCGAGACACGTATTGAGAGCCTTTTGTGAAGCTCTAAGCGTCCTCATATATGTAGCCTCTATACTCTATACGGACAGAGTTCAGGTACCTATCAAATTACCGTAGCCGCTGCATATCGCAGGCTTTCAAGAGGGATTCGACAGGTTCAGCCAAAGTGCTATTGTGCTTTTGCACAAAGCCCTCTCCGTGTCGTTATAATTTAATACAATCTCTGTTTCCATGACGCTCACGTCGAGAGCGATGGACGGTATTCAAAAAATAGAGTAAATAATTGGACAGCGACATCAGGCTAGCGGCATCGCTGCTACCAATTTAAAAAATGTAAAATTTTGAAAAAGTTATTACAATAAAATATCTGCGGAACGATAAAAATGGTAAAATATTGAAATGCGCGGTTTGGGCGCGACAGAGACGCGACGCGTTGACAAATTGCTGCCGATAAACTTTTATAAGTTTCCCCTCGCGATGGCACGCCGATGCTCTCGATGCTCTATGAAAATATCATTCGAATTCAGTTCGCGAACTATCTCGATAAATCGCGCCTCTCCGCGCACCGCCACCGGCTGAATACTCGTATTATACATTCGCTACTGATTCATTCATTCATTGATTCTTTCATTCGTTTCCGTACACTCGTTCATAATTCAAAGTTGTCGGAACGTCTTCCGGAGAGGAGAGATCGCGGTCTGGACTTTCCAATACTGATGTTAATCGGAATACGTGGTTAGAACTCTAAACATTTTCGGCTGAAATTACATTTCTTCGCAGCGACGTTTCGTGCGGTTATCTTCGGGATGGGGAGGGGACATATTTATTTACTTATTTTATTAACATTCGAAACAGTCACTTCTTGCAAACCAAATTAAAACTTACAAAGTAATATTTAATTTTAGACAGTACTAAAATAAGTTACAAAAAATTGAACAATTATCTTTAATTGAATTTAAATAATTTATTTAAAAAATGTGTAGGTACTATGGTGTAACAAAATAGCAGCAAAAAATCTTGTTGATAAAATGCGGATTGACATTAATTTTTAGTTATTATTTAGTATTTTCAAATAACCTACGTACCTACGTTATATTATAAGACAAAAGATTTGTATTTTTGTTTGTAATGAATAAAATCTAAAACTACTGGACAATTTTAAAAGTTTTTTCACCCATAGAAAGCTAGATTATCAGCGAGTAACATTAGGCTATGTTTTATAAAGGTTATGCGGACGAATTCGCGTGCAACAGCTAGTTTAGTAATAAATAGCATTTTTTTCGACATTATAAATAGACACTTCAATTTTCTTTATTAATTAAAATTTTATCTACACAATTTATAGTAGCCTAGATATATGAAACAAGCCGTCTCTGATATTGTATGCAACGAAAGAGCGGAGTCGGAGTGGGGGTGTCATGTTTGTCACCCGATTTGAATACTCAGTCGACACCTGCGGTACCCTCAACCCTGACGGTACCCGGACGGGGTTCAAAGGGCCCTCCCTTTGGGTATTGAGATTTATCTTCTGGCGTTTTCTTGCAAAAGAAAAGGCACGTTCGTCTGTATTAAGACTAATCTGCCACATCTGCCCCGCACACTCCACATTTCACCATTAAATTAACGTGTGCACGTATGTATGGAATTGTTAAAATAAAAAAAATGAAAGGCTTGCTTGCAGAATAACCAGTTAAAATTCCCCCATTATCCCAAAAGGATGTCTTCTTCACAATCACAAAGGCGCATTTCAAAAACACTCGACATTCTAATATTAAATCGTAACTCTTCTTAATCATACCTCATAATCTTAAGTACCTCCGCAGCTTACTTCGAAGAATCATACAATCGACCACAATTTACAAGTATCTTATTTCGTCCCCTTAAGGTTGATAATTGCACGCCACTGAAGCCGTATTGCGTAGCCAAAGTGTACGCTCTATGACACAACGATGAGCTTAATCCGTATGTTCATTGTGTCCCACTCGATTGTTGGCTAAATTATTTAATAATTAAATTTAGCTTTCAACACAATAATGAGCTGCGGCGGGAAGCAACTCGAGCAGACTTAATTCCTCTGACGCATTTCTATATTGTGAACGAATATTGCTTAATTAATTCATTGCATCTAAATGTCACGTGAAATAAAAAAAGACTGGAGTTTACATCTTACGAACGATAAATAAATAATTTAATAAATACGAACCAACGAATAAATACGATTACTATTGATGGCAATAAATACAAGAAAAAATATATGTATGACACTGATACACAATGACAATTAAATAGAACATAATTATTTAACATGAACATCATAATACTCCTCCTATTTCCAAAAATTATAAAATACATTCTAAAATCAGAGATATTCTAAAATATCTCTGACCGTGTGACAATTCTGATCTTACTCCCATAAAATTTCATACCCCGGGCTTATATATGAAAATCGATTCACTCCAAAAATCTTTTACAATCATTCTTTTTTTAAAACATATATATTTTTAAATATTTTACAAGTAAGCTGCATTTCCTGTCAAAAACTCTTTCTAAACTTGAAAAAGAACCCGCGGCAACTCGCATCTAACATTGACAATCTTTTCCATAGACTTACTTTATCGCATTTGTTCCTGTTTTTATAAATGTCTTATTGTTAGATTTACTCACTACTTGTGGTTTATATTGATAATGCAAACTGTGTTCTGTTTTTCAATTTAATTTACAAACATTAAAATTTAAAAAACGAAAACAAATATGTTACTGACTGTACTAAGTATACTAACCCGCGAGTTGACTTACGAAACAATAGGACTGAAATATAATACAAACAATTACAACTCGCGACCGCACAGTAGTTAATTATTACACACGAGTTGACTAATATAACTCTAGCAAATATGTGGAAAAGTATCCCTACGATACAACTTTTTATTGTTCGTTATTTTTTGGATATATGTTGTGATATAAAAATCTCAAGATTATCGAGACTCGGTATAAATCTATACTAATATTGTAAAGCTGAAGAGTTTGTTTGTTTGTTTGTTTGTTTGAACGCGCTAATCTCAGGAACTACTGGTTTGAATTGAAAAATTATTTTTGTGTTGGATAGATCATTTATCGAGGAAGGCTATAGGCTATATAACATCACGTTGCAACTAATAGCAGCGAAGAAACAGTCGAAAATGTGGAAAAAACGGGGAAAATTGCTTCCGTTGCGTGCGCTGCGAAAACCGTTCGAGATACCTAAATGATTCCCAAAATAACTATTCCACGCGGACGAAGTCGCGAGCACAGCTAGTATTGAGATATAAAGTGAATGATGAACAAAACGACACAGTACTATGATTAAATAAATAGTTAGTATCGTAGTTTAAGTGGTATTCGCCCGCACCCGAAATAATCCACGAGATCAGTTATTTATTGCCATTCAGAGCTAGTTAGCGGCGTTTGTCCTTGCGTAGCTTTATTCACTATTTTAACCAGCATTAAGCTCTACCCTCGCACACTTCGTTCGGAGGGGACGTCGTCTTTAGCCTATTATTGTAATTATTTATTATTGTGTGATTATTTCCTCTCTCAAAAACCGAACTTACCGACAAAGGGTAGTAATGCTTTAAATAAACTACATCGTAAATACCGTAATCAAAATAGTTCATTATCACATAACTTACACCTAAAAATATTAAACATTAGTAATAAATATTTAGTAATAGTAATAAATGTTTGTCTATCTTACTACTAAATGTAGTTTGTGGCCACCTAAAAATAAAGAAAAATCCACTGTTACAAGAAAAACTAAATATTCCCAGTACACTTTGTTAATATCGAACTGGTTATCAATACGTGGATTGATACGATCGTCATTTGGTTCCTTATCTAAGATATTTGTGGCTACCGCAACACATAACAAACAAATACGAGAGGCCGTTAAAATCTGATGGTGAGCAAGGGATGGCTCAGTAAAATTTATTTTATAATGGCTACGGCAAAGTATTACGATATATGGTGTTGAATCGAAATGAAATAGTGAGCGGGGCGAGTGCTCGTAAACATCATTTCATTAAGTGTGACAGCTGTAACATAATTCCTAATTTATCTTCAAAATAATTTGTTTTATTATGACTCTTAATTTGAATAAACTGTTTCCACATATTATTTAAAAAAAGAATTGAGATTTATGAATGGATTTACGAATGAGGTTGGTAATTACGAAATTCAGTATAAATTATGAAGGCACACAGCTTCAACGAGGCTTGTGAGTAGGCGGATAAGTAATATTTGCTATTTGGTTTATTGTTTTAACACTACAAATATTGTTGGGGACTAACGACTAACTAACTAACCTGCGACCGACTTTATCAATTTTCACGCTTTTATTGAGCGTGAAGAAGCAGTATAGATCTAATTGTTTCTTTTCCAACCAAATATGTTACAATTTCATCAAAAGGTCGTTCGTTTCTGAGATCAACCCAGAAAAATACGAAAGCAAAAACGTTAATTCGACTTTTTGAGTTTTCTTATGTGCAAATATGGGAGTTGTAGAGATCACTGAGGCTATAATTTTATTGATTTGTGTATTATAGATAAGTATAGGAAATCAGGAGCATTGACTCCCTGTTTTTGACGACATATGAATGTGCGAAACAAACCGTCGCGAAGTACCGAGCGAAGATCAAGTGGGGTTTGGTTTATGGTCCCGAACTCCCGACTCCCGACTCCCGACTGTCAACTACCGTCTAAATACATTCCGACAGCCATTCCACTTTACGACACCAACTTTCAGACAGACAATCGAATCGTTTTCCTCATTTATATTATGCTTATATTTCATCACAATAAAACGACGGTTTTAACTTAATTAAAGTCGCTCCTTCGTGTTTTTACGAATATTAACTCTATTCACTCTTAAATAATCAAAATAAGTAAAAACGAGCAATGTGTAACATATTACTATTAAACTTATTAAACTAACTTACATCAGGCTCACAACTTCAAGTTTACTTTACCACCTGGTGATTCTGTTTCGAAAGTTCAGTAATCTATTATGACTCAGATTCCAAAGGCAAATAATTAATTCCTATACCAAAGCACTAATAAGCGTTAATTAATTTGTAATTTTTCTATAAAGTTTCTCTCTGTGTACTCAACTATTTTATATGTAGGTCGGAAGTCTGGCTGGCAAACCATTCTACGTTCAGTCAAACATTGCGACTGTCACTTATATTAAGAGGATCAACAACAGTTTTTTCGAGTAAATAGATTATACTGGTTTAACAATTTAATTTAATTAATTTCAGTAGAGTGAAGCCAAGAAGGCCAAATTTATCTTCACACGATGCTTTCATTTAAAATTCACATTAAAACGAATGTGAAGCTCGCTAACTACTGAAGCAAAAACGCCTTAATTTTTAATAATGAAAATTTTCCGCTATGTTTGTTTCGCCTTCTGAATATGACCTTCGTACATAATTGCTTGTACAAGTAAAAGGAGCTCGCTCTGTGTAATATTTTTTAAACAAATTCAACTTTATTCTTTGAAATCGAAGGTTCAATATGTTTCCCAGTGCCAGAGTGCCCGTTCCAGGGCACATTTTAATCTAGACTTTGAGGCACTTTTTGTCGAGTGCAATTAGTGCATCGTGGCAGAACAGGAAAATAGATGAGAAAGAGGTAGAAACGGCTTAAGGTTTTTATGAAAAAGCGCTTTGTGAAACTGAAAAATGTTTTAATCACATATGAAACATTTCTCTGCGACGACAACTTAGTTTAATCGTCTTACCTATTAAACTCGCTATACATATCATACGCTACATTTGTTTTCTAGCAGCTAAGCACGTGCCTCTCCCTGAGCGCGAGGAATTTAACCGTTTTATTATTTCACTCATACTAACACCAGGATATATTCTCCGTTGTTAGTGTCTGCGATTGCTCCTAATAATAGCGATCAATCTGTTGACAATGACAAATCGGCACGAACTAAAAACTCAATGACAAATGGTAACGGAGAAAATAATCAGATAAATCACAGGCAAGTCTACGATTTCCAATCGAGGCGGACGTCGAACTCCAATGGATGCTATTTATTTACCTTTTTAATAAAATCACATTCGTACCCTGCTCGGGTGCCTCACACACGCGCGGTGCCATCCATCACCGGTTCGGGGAAATCCTATGCACAGGAAGCGGATTAACTCTTCCTAAATTTCTACTCTCTCATAAGATCACAATAATAAACAAAGTTTAAATCTAAACAACTTTAAAAATGTCTGCTCTATAATCAGCGCCTATTTCCAGTTTTGACACAAAGTTCTGAGATGTGGTTCATAAAATTACAAGACGCTTATTGACATTAATGTTTGTAAATGTCTTCACAGATATCAATTTATATTTTTTGGACCCACAAAATCTACCAACACTCGTATAATAAATATTTTTTGACAGTATTTAATTGTTGAATGTGCAAGTTATATGTCTTTGAGACTTATTAAAGAGAGAGTAAATATATCAACAGGAAGTATCGAACTGTACGTGTTCATCTGTACCTACAATGACAGTATTGCGTGGTTTGGCTTCCATTTACGGTTAGAAAAACAGGTCACATAACCCTGAATAAGACAAGTAAACATTCATTTCTTACTTAAAATTTATCTTGCATTCACTCCACTGACATTGCATTCGGTTTGAGGTGCGTGACGTTACTGAACTCGTGGTCATGATAAATATGACTTAGATATTACGTACTCGCCTAAAAATGTAGAATCTGTAGATTTCAGGTGTTGATGATACTTTTAAACGCAGGTGTACTCGTTTATCTGTTAGTTCCAAATAAATGTTGGGGATTTCCTAGTTAATTAAATTCTAGTTAAAATAGTTTCGCATCAAATCTGCCTCGAAATATATCAGAAGCCAGTTGAAAATCAGATTGTACGATATAAAATAGCAGCTGGAGATGGAGAGATTAATGAAGTGACGTTAAAGCTGAAGACAGGAGTAATTCGAGGCTGCAGCGTGATCTCGGTGCGGAGTCATCAATAAGTGGTCCCCGTTGTGAGGGGTCTGAGACAAGTCTCGATTTGTAATTTGGTCGGATCTTAGCAGGGGATAGCCGTAATTGGCTACTTTGCGAACTACAACCCCCAGCACGATCGGGCAGGATTACTTATCATTTGGCTTAAATTTTGTATATCACTTGTACCAATTTCACTGCATCAATCTTTCATAAAATATAGAAAACTAGTTTTTTTTTCCGCGACTTCATCCGCGTCCGATCGCTATCAAACTTCACAGGAACACCCGCTGCACTAATCTGAAGATTGTCTGAACGTTTCATCAAAATTGGTTCAGCGGTTTTGGAGTCTATAGGAGACTTCGCTTTTTATATATAAGAAGAAGATTTTTTTTATATAGAATACAATGTCTTCGGCATGTTCGCTGGTCTTCAGAGCATTTTCGTGTTTGCCATCAGACTTTTGTTCAGGGTAACATAGCCAAAATGTTTAATATTGAGTAACTGATCTAAACTAAACTCACATGCAAAATATACCTACTAGTCATTATAATTAAACTTAATGACACTCCAATCATCATGAATGACGCTATTCCGGTGTGTGGGTGCCGGACAAATTTGTTATTAATAAAACAGTTCCTAGTAGCCATAAGAAACAAAATTAGGTAACATCATTACACCAAAACACGTCCAATGATCGTTAAATTTTCTTTTAATAAACCGCCGAAACATCAATTACGTGGATCGTTTAAATGCTAATATTCCGAAAGAGTATCATTATGTTGAGGCTGTATTGAAAATTGTTGGGAATATTAAAAGATTCTCTTTAATTTTGTTAGGAAAATAATGATTGGATTTTTTTTAATCAATTTCAATTGTGCAAAAGTGGAGAGGAATTCCATTTTGTCTTCGTCTCGTTTCCAATGGGAAAATGTTTTAGTTACTTTTAGAATTGACAAGTATAGGTATATGTGTATGGTACCTTGGATGTATTTGCCGGGAGATGACACCTATTGTCAGTGGTCTATATTTTGCTTCTAGATACTCTTTGAATTAATTGAAAAAAGTCGCATTTGTGGAGTAATCAATTAAGGACCTCTCTACGAGTAAGCCTTGTCTGTTTTCCTCCGACTTTCTTTATCATTCGACTTGGAAGATAACAAACAGCAAGCTATTTCACATAATTTCATCTAACCATAATTTGTTTCTTTATTTTTCTTTGTCGGTCTTATAGTACCTACCTATTTATTATTTTCTAATTATTTGAAGTATTCAAACTATTTTGCCAATTATTACGTCAACTTACTGAAACAACGCGACGTCCTGGAGATAAATGTCGTTCATTTCCTATTGACGATTTGATATACGAGATCAAGTATGGATTAATTGCAATGGACCCATTTACCGCAACGAGGAAATGTGTGGTCATACGTTCTACTACGTTAAAATAGTATTTGTAAAATTTGCAAGAGCCACGCCGTCTGCATTTTTCCCAAAGTAAAAGCCACGCTCGGTCTGTCCGTCGCCGGCCGCAAACGCGAGCGACATTAATTGCTTATAAATTGCCCTCTCCGCTCTTTCTTACTACATTTATTTATTAGACAAACTGGTTTTAAACGCGACAAATTAATGTACTATATTATAACTCCTATTGGATTCTGCACGAAATACAAATTATTATATACAAATGAAATTATAATAATATGTGTTAGTCTAACTAAGAGATGCAACGAAAACACATACAGCCATTATTCGTTGTTCAGCGTACAGCCATTATTCTCTAATTAAATAACTGGATGGATTTGTAAGAAGAGTGGCGTGTATAGACAAAAAAAAAACAAGTCATATCGTAACGCTATTACAGAAAGGTATATCAGAAAGAACATCATACGATATTCGGTATTCGGCTCAATCACTGGCCGTAGCATCCCTAATGTAAACAATAAGTGTGTCTGGAGGCTTGCGGGCGTTCGTACTCCTCACCCTTCGCCTGACGCGTCGCGACGCTGCACCACCGGCGACATTAAACGCTAACTTACGAGTTTACGCTGTGTGGGCAAACTAACGAGTTTACCTATTGCTTTACGACACTCAACTTCAATGTTGACCATTTACTTAATTAGGATACATCTATGTAAAACTAAATATATACTTAAATACACTACAAGAGGTAATGAAATCGAGTTGAACATCAAGTTTTTAATTTAAGGCGACATTGCAGTCGTAAGATCTTTCATAGAATCTTTCATAGAACATCTTTCATAGAATGGATAAGGGACGCAAGGACCATTCTTATTGCTTCTCAATAAATGGACTGTCTATCTCTCTGTCACACATGACAGAAAAAAAATTGTGAACCGCGACGAAATAATGCGCGAATCGTTAAGGCTATGGCCGACGCAAAATTTCAAATTTTCAATGACGATTATTCAATAGTTATACATGTATTTGCTTCAAAAAAAATATATATTGTAGGTCAAACTTTCATCTTGTCATTTTAACAATATCAAAATAATTAGGCAATTAGATATTTAAAAAAAAAAATTTTTGTAAGCAAGGTGTGTTCAGTTTTCAATCGACCTTTCTGGGGCAATTATCACGCGATTCAATCCATTCTTTTTTTATTAAATAGGTATCAATGATTTCAAGTCAATTTAACAATATCAGATTTTTAAGTATAAAGGGACTACAATAAAATTCAAATATCATGATTTTATCGAGCACATTGTGCGCGATGGGGCGTGCCAGTCAGTCTGCGCTCTGCAGTAGCGCTGGTCGGACGTGGACTCTGTGTTTATTTGTTTCATGCTAGTTTCGTGCAATAAACATAGTTAAAAAGAACTATTAAAGAGAGAAGGGGACTTAGTTTACATTTGTCTATATTGTGAGAATCAAGTATTCGTAATTTAAATATGTTAAAACGTTATTAATATAGTAAACATGTTTTGATAAGTTTCACTACCATAGATCTTAATAAAATTGTGTTGGTTAGATAAGACCTATCATATTATTATTGTGCATACTATGATAGTAAACAAAATGATTATAATATGACATTTCTAATCTAATGTTTCTAATATAACATTTTATTATAATTTTATAGTTACGTCACACATCAAACTATTATTTTGCCCGATGTTAGATTCCTAATTTTCAGTTCAAACGAAACATGAATGTTCCCTTACCCTAACCCGGCGTGCTACGGTTCGTTAGATAGGCCTTGACGAGACATATCCAACAGTACTGTACCCTCACATTACCCTTACCTTACCTTACCTTACCCTAACCCCACATGTGACGGTTCGTTAGATAGGCCTTGACGAGACATATCCAACAGTACTGTACCCTCACATTACCCTTACCTTACCTTACCTTACCCTAACCCCACATGTGACGGTTCGTTAGATAGGCCCTGACGAGACATATCCAACAGTACTGTACCCTCACATTACTCTTACCTTACCTTACCTTACCCTAACCCCACATGTGACGGTTCGTTAGATAGGCCTTGACGAGACATATCCAACAGTACTGTACCCTGTCGCGCTTTCGGGGTTTTCCCTACGGCGACACTGACTAGAGTTAGATGGTACTATAAAAATAATAAAATGTTGGGCGCCAGTGAAGCCTACAGAAAATGAAACAGCGTGATCTGAATATTAAAATATATTTTAAATCGCTCAAGAGTAGGCAACACAAATTGTGTAGGTCGTGGGTGGTCGGCCTATCTGTCTTCCCAACGCAGGACAGGCACTCCCCTGTGTGATCCAGCCGACGAAGGTGGTAGATGCGGCGCGATGAGTGCGGTGGTGTGCGTCCTGCCGAAGCGCGTGGCAACGATGGTGAAGCGAGTAGGACCGGCAACTAGATCTAGTGCGACCCGACGCCGGCCGATGAATGGCGATGGTGCATAGGGACGGCAACGAATCTAATGCGACCCGAAGCCGTCAGTTAAATGCCGGTTACCGGCTTGGCAGTCATTCTGCCCAGACGATGTTGTTCGGCCCGGAAGATGTTTGGCCCGAAGGATGCTCGGCCCGAAGAATGCTTGGCCCGTAGAATACTTGGCCCGTAGAATGCTTGAAGAAGGCTGTTCGGAGAATGGTCGGCCCGAAGAATGCTCGGCCCGGAGAATGCTTGGCCCGTAGAATACTTGGCCCGTAGAATGCTTGAAGAAGGCTGGAGAATGCTCCCTAACGCGGGAGATTCAAATACATAACTATATAATATTTAAATAAAGTTAATTAGACCGCACCACTCAACTAGGAGCGCTGAGTGGCGCGGACTGTCCAACTCTCGGCTTATTCGCCGACTGACTCGCAAAAAATAAAATTATTTCTCGACCACCCGTACATTGCAAATTTTTGCCATGTAGGTACCGCCGATCACCGGTGCAGTTGCACCTAATGCGTTCCGTTTGTGAATTACCCTATTATTTTATTTAAATTATGTAACGCTTCGTTACATTACCCGCTCGTCCCTCATAAGGATTTTATTTTAAAAATAAAATCAGCAATCACTTCATTCTGTATCAACTTTTTACTAAACCTTTCATTCTACCTACTAAAAATCTAACATTCATCCCAAACATGCAAACATTCAAAATATAAATCAAGTAATATTATAATTACGAGACGTCTCCTAGCAAAAACCGAAAATCGTGCGTCTAATCTAACAAACGACTTTTTGTAAAAAAGTGTATTAAATGATGTTAACAACGTGGGCTATACAACAAAGCATACAACATACAAAGCTACAATATGAGCATGAGTCTGACCTAAAACGGGAATCTCATACTCCAACTTAAGATTTTTGTAAAGAGAAAAATCTTAAGGGATAAGCCATTTTAATTTAATTAGAATTCTATAAAAAAAACTACAGCGAAATATATAAAAAAAATTCACGAAGTAATGAAGTAAGTATAAATAATTAATATCAACGCTGGCAAGTTGAAAATAGCACACAAAACGTTAAATAAATAAATACTCCGTTCTTTACAATGAAATATGACGCTTTGGTTTGATAAGATGAAAATGAATTATGATAAACAAAAAAATGAACAGCAAAAAATTTAAATAAAATAAAAAATAAATGCAACTGGTGTGAAACAATCCTTACAATTGTTGGCAACAAAAGAAACACAAACAAGAAATAAATTTTGAATTGTTGAGAAAAAAATTAATATACCTACAAAAATTTTTTTTTTTTCTGTTGACTGTACTTTAACAAATTTATATTTTGTCCAAAATTTTTTCTTTACATAACAGAAGATTACGAAAAGAATTGTTTCACTCCGGTTACTGCAAACCAAAAAAATAAAAACGTTTTACAAAATAATAAAAAGCAAACAAAAAAAATAAAAAAAATAAGCCACCGTGCAATACCAACTACTTACTACGATGAGAAGACAGACAAACCACGTTATGGGCGCCAGTGTCGCGCTTTCGGGGTTTTCCCTACGGCGACACTGACTAGAGTTAGATGGTACTATTAATTAATAAAATGTTGGGCGCCAGTGAAGCCTACAGAAAATGAAACAGCGTGATCTGAATATTAAAATATATTTTAAATCGCTCAAGAGTAGGCAACACAAATTGTGTAGGTCGTGGGTGGTCGGCCTATCTGTCTTCCCAACGCAGGACAGGCACTCCCCTGTGTGATCCAGCCGACGAAGGTGGTAGATGCGGCGCGATGAGTGCGGTGGTGTGCGTCCTGCCGAAGCGCGTGGCAACGATGGTGAAGCGAGTAGGACCGGCAACTAGATCTAGTGCGACCCGACGCCGGCCGATGAATGGCGATGGTGCATAGGGACGGCAACGAATCTAATGCGACCCGAAGCCGTCAGTTAAATGCCGGTTACCGGCTTGGCAGTCATTCTGCCCAGACGATGTTGTTCGGCCCGGAAGATGTTTGGCCCGAAGGATGCTCGGCCCGAAGAATGCTTGGCCCGTAGAATACTTGGCCCGTAGAATGCTTGAAGAAGGCTGTTCGGAGAATGGTCGGCCCGAAGAATGCTCGGCCCGGAGAATGCTTGGCCCGTAGAATACTTGGCCCGTAGAATGCTTGAAGAAGGCTGGAGAATGCTCCCTAACGCGGGAGATTCAAATACATAACTATATAATATTTAAATAAAGTTAATTAGACCGCACCACTCAACTAGGAGCGCTGAGTGGCGCGGACTGTCCAACTCTCGGCTTATTCGCCGACTGACTCGCAAAAAATAAAATTATTTCTCGACCACCCGTACATTGCAAATTTTTGCCATGTAGGTACCGCCGATCACCGGTGCAGTTGCACCTAATGCGTTCCGTTTGTGAATTACCCTATTATTTTATTTAAATTATGTAACGCTTCGTTACATAATTTAAATAAAATAACATTACAGGAGCATTCTACGGGCCAAGCATTCTACGGGCCAAGCATTCTCCGGACCGAGCATTCTACGGACCGAGCATTCTCCGGGCCGAGCATTCTTCGGTCCGACCATTCTCCGAACAGTCTTCTTCGAGCATTCTTCGGGTCGAGCATTCTCCGGACCGAGCATTCTACGGATCGAGCATTCTACGGGCCAAGTATTCTACGGGCCAAGCATTCTCCGGGCCGAGCATCCTTCGGGCCAAACATCTTCCGGGCCGAACAACATCGTCTGGGCAGAATGACTGCCACATTACCCTTACCTTACCTTACCTTACCCTAACCCCACATGTGACGGTTCGTTAGATAGGCCTTGACGAGACATATCCAACAGTACTGTACCCTCACATTACCCTTACCTTACCTTACCTTACCCTAACCCCACATGTGACGGTTCGTTAGATAGGCCTTGACGAGACATATCCAACAGTACTGTACCCTCACATTACCCTTACCTTACCTTACCTTACCCTAACCCCACATGTGACGGTTCGTTAGATAGGCCTTGACGAGACATATCCAACAGTACTGTACCCTCACATTACCCTTACCTTACCTTACCTTACCCTAACCCCACATGTGACGGTTCGTTAGATAGGCCCTGACGAGACATATCCAACAGTACTGTACCCTCACATTACCCTTACCTTACCTTACCTTACCCTAACCCCACATGTGACGGTTCGTTAGATAGGCCTTGACGAGACATATCCAACAGTACTGTACCCTCACATTACCCTTACCTTACCTTACCTTACCCTAACCCCACATGTGACGGTTCGTTAGATAGGCCTTGACGAGACATATCCAACAGTACTGTACCCTCACATTACCCTTACCTTACCTTACCTTACCCTAACCCCACATGTGACGGTTCGTTAGATAGGCCTTGACGAGACATATCCAACAGTACTGTACCCTCACATTACCCTTACCTTACCTTACCTTACCCTAACCCCACATGTGACGGTTCGTTAGATAGGCCTTGACGAGACATATCCAACAGTACTGTACCCTCACATTACCCTTACCTTACCTTACCTTACCCTAACCCCACATGTGACGGTTCGTTAGATAGGCCTTGACGAGACATATCCAACAGTACTGTACCCTCACATTACCCTTACCTTACCTTACCTTACCCTAACCCCACATGTGACGGTTCGTTAGATAGGCCTTGACGAGACATATCCAACAGTACTGTACCCTCACATTACCCTTACCTTACCTTACCCTAACATACATGCCCTTGCTAACTAATGTCCTTGTAGCCAACATACCAAAAATACACAACATACCATACCATCCGCATATCCATCTTTCCGAAGTCATGGTTTCATATAGAAATGTGAAATCAAATATTTATATTTTTTTCAATTTAAATACAAAAGATACTTATTATATTTATACCTATATATAAAATTTTATTTTATTATATATAAAAGATATATTTATATTTATAATATATTTATATTTATATTTATATATTTATATTATATTTATAATAAAAATATATACATATTTACAAGTTATATATATTTACAAAAATTGAATATAATATTAAGCTTCGGAGTCCCAAGTATGCTGGCTGCATAATTGAATTTACAACCGGAATAAAAGAAAATAGTCTCACTACTTCGGTTGATTTGTTCGACCGAAGTACTGGGAAAAAAAAAGTCTCACTAGTTCGATCAACCGAAGTAGTGGGAATGGACCAGAGAAAAAATAGTCTCACTACTCACAGACCAGACTTTTTTTTCCTAGTACTTCGGTCGAAAAAATCAACCGAAGTACTAGGAAAAAAAGAGCTGTAATTCCCGCCTGTAGGCGTGGCCAGCCAGCCCGAAAAACGATTTTATTTTTGCATATGCCATAGGCTTAATGAACGTGTGTAGAGAATGACGTTGGATAATGAGCCTTGTCAACATGTTTAATACTTTCGGAGATGATTTACGACCGATGTTACATCCCTTGTGTCCTCCCTACAATTAAATAGTGTACGCCAGCGACAAGGTTTAAGAAGCAGTTCTTTTTGCAATAGCACTAGTCATTACCCGCGGCTTCCTGTCTCGCCATCTATTGAATAAGTTTAAAATTAATTAAGTAATTACTCCTTTTATAATTATAAATTATCTTATGCATTAATCTAAGCAATTCGAAAACCAGTTCAGTAACAACCGCCTATCAAATTTTAAGCAAATTTTACATTTATTATAAGTACTTAAATATAAAATTATAACTACTTAGTTGTTTCCGTGGCTTCTCTCACTTGAATTTTGATCCATTGATCCATGGAGCCATCTAGTTCGGACATTAAGGGTGATGATATTCAATGGCAATTGACTAAAAAGGCATCCTATGTTTGAATCCCATTCATTATGCATCCGTGTGCAAAGTTTTGACCGAAGCCGTTTAGCGGTTTACACGTGATTAAATAAAAAATGAGATGAGTACAAATATAGGTGCTTCTCCTTAAGTGCTAATGTTATAATTTAACTCCGCGACACTGGAGCGGAGGCGCGCTAATGTCTGCCGCGCCGTGTGTGCGCGCCCTAATTCATATTTGATTACGACTCGTATGCGTCCGCCACTTAAAAATATTTTGATGATATTATTACTTTATAACCACTTCTCGCCTTAGATTATATCACGATCAACTTAATAAATGTTTCAAAAACACATTTAACTAAATTAGAGCAACAAACACCGTCATTACTGAGAGAACAAAAAATGACTTGTGCCTTTCAGAAACGATTTAGTATGTGAGTTTTATTAAGAGGAAATCATTTTTATCGATTTTATGATAGTTAAGGATCGATTTTAAGATTGGTTAATTATTAAATTTCAAACTTCCTCAATAACAATAAAAATATTACCTGTAAATAATCTATTTTCTAATTACTTTCAAATAACTTTTTCTAAAAGGTTTTTGAGAATAATCTTGACAATCGCATGAAAAACTACAAATTTTTCAAGGATTTTTCAATGTTCTTCTGGAAAGTGAATATTAATATTTTAAGTAAGAGTATGTAAGTGCAGAAATACTAAATTACTATCATGATTTCTGATAACCTGAACTTTGTAGTAGCTTTATATACGCCAAAATTTCCTATAGATCCACAATTAAATTAATTTAATTTTCATTTACAATCTGAATTATAGGATACTTTTTATCCTGGAAAAAATTCAGGATTTTTTGGGATTTTCAAAAAACTTGTATGAAGTTGCAGACAGCTAGCAGCAAAAATAAGACTTTGTAAGTGGAAGGAGGGAGCATATTAGACTAATTGAGCCTACTTGCAATACCCACTAGATACGGCTATGATATTATGTATTGTGAAGACAGCAAATTACATTAGTCGGCAGACAGTGAACCCAAACCAGGCGCAAACAAAGTTAACTAGACAAAACAGTCTGATTAACGTCCACACTCAATGATACGCTTCTCCTAATGAATACACCAATCGACACCTGTCCGTCCACCGCACTAGTTCTCTTTTCTTAGTACACTGCTGGCTGGAAACTTCCAGCGTTGCCGCCACATTCATACCAAGCGAGCAATGGAACATATTCATTGCGAAATTTTCAAGAAACGTTCATTTACTGCGATCTAGGTGTCTCGATCTTTCAATTACACAATTCTAGCTTTAGGTAGTCTGGTATGTGACCTAAATGACTAAGAGCAATATGTGGAAAGGATATGCTGTCTGAGTGGTTGATAGACAATTGTGAGCTATTAGTTTTTATATATCTTTATTGTGTTGTTTTTGATTACTTAGCCTTCCGAGGGAAACCAATTGATTAATAGCTTTCAATATTAATTAATTCAGTATAAATTGCTTATCAATAGCTAATTGTAATTTCAAATTAATTGCCACATTAATTACTTTCAATTAAGCCGTTTCACTCCTGCCTAATATATGAGGAATTTGCAATTTACAGTTTATGTTAATATTTTACCAATGTCAATTTTGTACAAGTAAAATTAATTTTAATTAAATCACTTTTATATTGATTTTTTGTTATTATTATCTGTGTCCGATGCAAGAGTAAAATAAATAAATTAAAACATTTTCCCATATAAGTGTATATTTGCCTTTGAATTATTATTTTTTTCTGGTTGAGTCACTCTTTGCAGAGTTGCCCATTTTGTGGTCATCACTTTTGGGTGAAACTCCTCCCTCACCGTTCGTCTACCTCATTGCTGATCTTTCACGCAGTCCGAGCCATCAACTCCGCCTTACACGACTAAGCACTCAATTGACGGTTCATCGCACCAAGTTTTGTGGTACCAGGTTTCATAATGGTAGATGAAAACAAAAACTGTACGATGAACATGAGATGAACATTAATAAAGGTATTTGAGAAAAGCAACGTTTTCATAAGAGTGATTCCGAGTTACAATATGGAAGGCGGAAGGGGTTTTAGGATTACCGCCTCCATTCATAACCGCCGCAGCCGATGCTTATTGCTCGCCTTCCACCGACACCAGACTACAACGCAGGAGAGGTGACGATTTCTAATTTTCAACATTTTTTTTATTGCCATAGGCCATCTTGTCCCTTCATCATTTACTTCCATACGAGATCCGTCGTCAGCGACTTGTCTACTATTGCCAAAGTTTATCGATTTGCCGATAGTATAGCAGCTGGACTAAGACGATCGCTAGAAGCGCTTCAATTGAGCCAACAACGTGTCGGTTAGTGAAAATCTCTTGAGCCTTTGTGCACCGGCTTATACCGGGTGAAGTCTTAATAAACTCCTAAGTGTGAATAGTTGGACGGCTCCCGCGGGATTCCTGTTTATGCTGAGGATTTGTGTAATCGGAGTGTACTATATATGGCGAGGAACGTGTTCGAGAAGCACAATACTAGTGCTGTTCTTTATAAGATAAGTACTTCTCATTATTTAAGTGTCTGTTGACGAATTCTCACGTAGTATGCCGGAAATCTCGCTTGTAGATTATGCGGGACTGTGTACTATATTACGAGATGTTATACATAATATTATGAATTATCGAAATGTTGTCTATTTTGAAATTATACGCGACCTTAACTAATATTGGTAGTTTTGGCACGTTTTGGTCACTATACAGAAGATAGATCACAGTTCGACTACAAACCAAACTATCATATTCTGGAGAGCGTTATCCTATTCCATTGAATATGTATCAAAAAATTTAAAATTTATCATACTAACCTAAGCCCTTCTGAAGTGGGGTTTATCTATCTAAATCTAAACATATTACGAGTATTATTTAAAATCCCTAATCGCCTCTGTTTGTTTCTCCGTTAACTTCTGGTAGTTAATTCTGGTAGTTCGCTAATTAGTTAGTAGTTACTATATAATAATTAGTCTTATAGAAAAACTAGATCAAATTCCGCTAATGCTGGGTTCCGCTGATTGAGAATGTTAGTCCCGTATATTCCGGGGTAGAGTTGCATCTGTAGTAATAGTCAATTTGGAAGTCCCACAGCTGCACGGTGGCTGCTCGTCGCGTGAGACATGTGATGTGATTGTCTGGCTGCTGCGTCGGGCGACGGGTGACAGGCGGGCTAATGCGTTTAACACGTACCGCGCTCCGACACTGCATAATTGTTTTACCCTCCTCTTGACGCACTCTCGCTCCATCAGGTGCATATTGCACACGTTTCGACCTTTCATCCATGCAGCCTTTCTCGAATTATACCATATAATTTACACTACAATTAAATTTCTAACGATTTCTAACAATGATTTTCCGCCTCGCGAGAAATAAGATTTAATATTCCATCAGAGAGTGGGTTAGCTGTTTTTGTGAAATGTTCATCAGCAATTGTATTTAGCTGATCCGCTACATGTATTTTAACGTCATACAGAATGAAGCACGAAGTGACGTCAGCGTCACATTTTCTCGCGGAATAAATGTCCCATTACGTGTAGGTACACCCGTTTGAAAGTAACACGAGCTGACGCTGGCTTGGCGCTATTTGAGTTCCTTAGATTTAAAATAATTTAATGTTTCGTCTCATTCACTTGCAGCACTTAAAAAGAGAAGAACGACTAGTCAGGCGAAAATAACAGTGTCCCGTACGTCTAAATGTTTATCCACACACACATATATACTACAACATACAATACCTACATTTACAGATTTATTATTAGTATTGATAATACTTAAGCTGGTAGCAAATCAGATACAAACAATATTTACAAGTTCTTAGTCACACGACAAACGTTATTCCCCCTTTAGTGAATCACTCAAACAGTACAATATACTTACCTATTATTTATGCTTACAGTGGACTATGTTTGGTATGAGATAAGCTAATGCACAATATCGCAGATAATGAATCAATTCAGGTGTAAAATATCCCAAACGTCGGGACATTGATCATGAATCGTTGTGCAAAACCAAAACAAGAAAACAAAGGCCCAGATTCACGGACGTGGTAAATGCTATAGCGCTCGTTTCGGTTATTACTCGAGCCTATCATAAAACGTTGAGCAGATTGTTTTCCGATAGCAATAAAACATAGGCACATAAAATTCAATTGTGATCACCGTCCACTTGTATTCGCAGTCACGCTCTCACCTCATTACGACGATGGCTGTTACTACTCATTAACATGTGACGCTCCAATAGGGCTCTACACTGTGAAATTTACACCCCGTGTGTTAAAGAAGACCTTATTTACACTAGTGAATTTTATTAACCTTTAAAAATAGTTCCCTCCTCTCTCATACTTCATCGGACAGTAATGCCTTCGGTTCGAGTATACTTATCAGGATCATACAGAAATTTCTCTTGCTGTAATGCAAGAGAAACTCAAAATATAATAAAGTATACTTCAAAAAGAGACTAAAAATTCCGCGGGTTGCTTTGCCAAAACTTTCTCAAACACTAAAAGAAGTGTAAATTAAACACTGCAAGTAAATATTTTAATTGTATCACTCTCAAGAGACTGTAGAAAGATGAGGGGTAATATTACCCTTTTATAAGTTACAACAGGAGAGTAGGGAGATTCGGATAGGCACACATTAAGTATTCTCCATAGATCCCATGCTCGTTCACGAAATCAGCAAAATAGTAGCGTTTGAAGTTGTTTAAAATTCAAAGATCAGACGTGGGGCACAATCCTGAAAGGAACATTTCTTTTTATGGGGGTCACTCGAGTAAATAACTCGTCTTCATTTTGGGGTGCGCCGACTGAGTATTCTGGGCACGTATTCCCTCAGTGCAGAATACACAACGACCAGACTGGACTGGAATGGACATTTATTGAGAGATTAATTACTGCGTCCGTAAATGTCTAAGGGCTCTACCATTTACCGTTTAAAAACAATTATGATTATGAACGACGGCTTATTCTTGCCTGGCCGTTATCTAAACCACTTTTGTGATTTATTTATGACTGCTAAATGCATATTCCATTACTTTCATCTAAGTCAGATATTATAGATTTCTATATGTGAAAGCGTTGCAGTTGTGCTAGTGCGATGGATTCGGCCATCCCATTAAATTAAATGCCACCACTAAGAAAACCGAACCCAGCATCTAAGTTTGGAGCTTTGGAGGTGATACGTCTTCAGACCATACTTGACTGATTATCAGTTATCAATTTTTTTTTCATAGAGATTACATATCACTTCAAAAAGTAGCCTATTTCCTATGTCTAGGGTTCAATTTCTTCGTTTGAGTTACGGTTTAGTATCTTAGTAGCGTATCTTCTACTTTTATTCTAACGGTAGAAGAATTGGAAACATGGACGAAGGGATATAAAAAGCGTAAAATGTAAAAGATGGCGCACAGATTGCGCGTTATCAGAGGCAAGACACAGTCCGAGACTCATCGCGGATCATTCCGATTCCTCCCGCATCGGACTCGAAGCTCTTAGATATTACAGAGTTCTTTCACCCTTGAAATTGCTAAGAATTTCAGCTCGCTTCCTCTCGGTTCGAGACATATTTAAAACGATTTCTCCTTACACAGTTGCACGTTATTCATGCTGTAAAACTATTTCATTATATTTTGTAATTTCTTGTTTCAGGTACTTAATGCCAACTTGCTGTCTTTAAAAATGCCTCGAGACCTGAAGGTATTTTGCGTTCAGTCAAATGATCTATGATAGATATGGTGATGCAAGCCGAACTGTGAAATTCATGAGAGAGACTAGCCGCCGACATGGCATCGCATTGTGGATAGTGGAAATTTGGACTCGGCGATATTGCGCCTTGTACCGTTTGTCGCATCTCTCTCGTCGTACAGGCCTTCTATATTCCACTATCTATACTATTTCAATTCAGTCATCAGTAACAGATTAATCAAAATAGTTAAGCCTATTTCTCATGAATTATAGCATGTATGCCATTGAGATTCGTTTGCATGTATTTCTTTTTGTTTTGTTTCTTCCCTAAATAAATAAATGAATAACCCCTAAAGATCACTACCGACTACCTCAACATGGGAACAAAGCGTTTCTGGATTGATTCGCGGGATGTCATCGGTCCAATTTACCCTCGCACTGCTTTCGTGTAAGTATTTTAGTTACAAATAATTTGGCGAGACAAACTCGACGCGAAGACTAATGGATCGCATACAAACCGATTATATATCACTGCGTCCAAAATAACGAATTCATCGCTCATTCTACTTTTTTTATTTATTTTCAAAAAACTTTATTTTATCGTTCCGCTTCGTTCCGAACACACACACATTCACATCCATTTGCGAGAAATATTATCGTGATCGTAAAGACTAAAAATAAATCTCTCGGCGTTATCTTATAATTTTGTTACAGATTTTGAATGTTTTGAAGTTGAAATGTAGTTTCAAGTGCATTAGTTCGTATTATATCATTTAGTAATAACGTGTTCTATTTATTACTAGAGTTGATATTTTCAGAAATTCAGTCTCAGCAGATGCTTCACTACATAGTATAAAACAAAGTCGCTTTTTCTGTCCCTATGTCCCTTTGTATGCTTAGATCTTTAAAACTACGCAACGGATTTTAATGCGGTTTTCACTAATGGGTAGAGTGGTTCTCGAGGAAGGTTTAAGTACATAATTTACTAAGTTACGCGGGCGAAGTCGCGGGCAGCAGCTTTAATTTTATTAACACGTAATTTTATAAACTATAACTAACATGTAGTGCCATCTGTTAACTTTTAGATGAATTAGAGTACTACATTGCTTCAAACAGAATTCCCTAGATGGCGTTGTAAATTTTGCATACACGTTGTCTGGGACTCCAAAAAGGACATAGGGTACCTTTCATCCAGAACGCGGACGAAGTCGCGGGCACCAGCTAGTACTTAATAAAATAAAACTACACCATGTTACAAAATTCAGCTTTGTAGACAATAACAATTTTATAAGTAGGTACATACAGATTATCATAAATCTACTTTACGCTCATCTTTCTTATAGGTACTGCTCATTATATTTAAAATTTATTTCTCGAGAAGAATCAAGTAGTCTATTTTAAATGAAAATATTTTATCAGAAAAAAATGTAGCAAATTTTTTCTTAATTATATCTAATTCCATTAAAAGTGATTTATATGTTGTATAGCATTTAAATATTCTACTATTTAATAGTCTAATGTTGAATTAATAAATAATCAAACAGTTATAAACAAAACTATAACTTTGCAAATAAATAAAATATAAGTTTGTCGATTTGTACACTGGTTTCAGCCTACATTGAACATTTTTCTGAAAATTCCAATTATAAATTAGTTCCTACATAAAATTAGCTGCGGCAGGCTGTGAACGCGACAAGTGTTAGTTTACAATGAATGATGGTGAGAGTGATGAGTCTCCTCTTCTGTTATTAGCTTGGGCCATAAATCAGCGGTGGTCCGGTTGTAAAGTTGCGAAAGACGACCAAATAAAAAGCGGAGAAGCCGAAGAACGCGCTGCCAATGTTGGAGGCGCGCCAAAGCATTCGCACGGTCAATGCCATGCACCTCTTTTTACGACTCCATGCCTCTTTTACTCATCAAGTCATATTGTATTTTGTTTTATTTGTTCGGATGGGGTAGACGATACAACAGTTTATCTTGTAAGGGTACTGGATGTTCGCAGTGCGCTACTGCAATGCGTGTAGAACCGAGCAACTGTTGGTGTCCTCTCGGGACGAAGCCACTTTGAGAAGTTGCGCTTGCCTCTTGCAGATATCGCTCGCCGATATCTTCGTGAATTTGCATAGCTGTCTCCGGCTCGCTTCCTATCAACTTTAATATGTTTTTTTTTTATTATAATTTATTTTATTTATTTCAAAAGGCTTACCAACTAAAGGCATACTTAATCACAGGACCATTACAAGTATTAATTTAAATTATAGGAAAGCACAACATTATTTTTAAGAAGTATCACCTTCTTATCGTATAATGCAATAATTTTTATAACATAGGTATAAAACATTAATAAATATTTTATAGCCCAATGAATATGTAAATAAAGTTTTATTTCATTTCCCGCGTACTTTTAATTAGGTGTGTGGGAATCATGTGGGAAGTTATTCATAAAATAAAAATATTTTTTAATCATTAATCATAGAGTATTTAAAACAAATCAATAAGATTGTGAAATAATAGGTGTCTTATAATATTAAGGTCGGTAGACAGGCTGACGGTCCTAAAGTAGTTAATTTTTTTTGTCAATATTTAATATTGCGCTCTCGATTTTTTTTCATTTAAACACATGACAAGTTCTATAAACTCACAAAAAAACATAGTCATTCACTAGAGCCTTAAACTTAAAAATTGTCCTTAACTTAAAAACTAAAAAACTTAACTGTCTAAATTATTTTTTATTAATAATAAAATACTATTATTCATGAGTTAAGTACTCATTTGTTAAAAGAAATGCAACAGTAAAACGCTGAAATCCAATTTACAGCAAAAGAAAGTGGAAGCGAGAAAAGTTAGAGTCCGAAAATGTAAAGATAAACAAGTGAAGCGGCAAATTGTCCGTTTAAATGTATGTAAAGCCGAGGATTTGGTTGGTTTTTACATAACGGCCGAAGATTCCGAACGCGCCCCATTTATATTCAGTCCTAGTCCTCTGCGTTCTGCTGCGTAACTCTGCGACTCGGAGCCGCGAAACGGAACAGACCGCATTTGTGGACAAGCCAAATTAAACTATTCTTTTATCAATACCTAAACATTGGCTTTTCTATTCCCACTCTCTCCTTTTTGTTTTTAATTAAAGGTCAACAGGCGGCTGACAGTCCAGTGCATATTTACATAAGCGAAGCCAAGGCGCTAGTGCTAGTATGATACAAACACTACAGTACAGATTTTCTGGAAGGAGGTGAAATTTAGTGTTACAATCCCTCGCTAAAGTAACTAAAATTTTATATGCCTACTCTGTCCTCATTCTTTATCCTACCAGAGTTGTGTTTATATTTAATGGTAGGCACCTACGTCATAAAAATATGTGCTCGGCTGCAATGTTGAACGAGTCTCGGCAAAGCCCCGTTTCTCGTCACGTAAGCCGCGCAGTTATCTGGCGAGCTGTCTAATTTTTCTGGCTCACGGGACGTCGCGAAATATTGTCCGCCGCTTAGAGACTCGCACCCTCTCGCTTTGCATACATTTACATCATAATCCTGGTTCCCGCTGCCGACTGTTTGAATCAGATATTAATTATATTTACATCGAGGGGAGTTAATGCACTGTTCGGGTCACAATAGTTTTATTGACTTTCGAGAACTTTCAGCGCTTTCGTGATTAATGCATTTGTTCTATAATTTATGTTTTCCCGCCGGTTGTTAAATAAAGTTTCCCAACTGGAATATGATTTATGGTCTTTGTATTATTGTTTACTGTAACGCGCTCGCTCTACTCTCCGACCTCCGAAGGTTAAACTTCCAAAGGTTAAGGTAGCGCACATATTTTTCACCTTCAATCATAGCTGTAATCCGTTACATACTTGTTTCTTATTTTTATTCAGTTGCTTTAAAAGAATCGGCACATATCCGGCAAGAAAAAACAGCTAAGCTTATTTGTTAAATCGTCTTGTTAACACTTCAAAGCTATAAAGGATTTGGCACATGTTCATAAGACTCACCCGTGCTGAAGTTTGACACTACTCCGCACTGTATATCATACTCACTGCGTCACAACGTTGTCCTGCCCCGCCCTATATGTGTCACAGCCCTAACAATATAGTATGTAATGCAATCCGAAATCCAGCAGCCAGTTTAATCCATCACGCTTGTTACACGTCACCTCGACGGCTTTGTATGTTTAGACGTAATCATGCGCCAATCTGGAAACGTCTCAAATAGTCATCAAATGCACATCACATAGTTAGGTTAATTCATCTCTTCTACTTTTAATGAACCTGGAATGATTCCACCATCCTGAACCAATGATTGCTTCTTTGGACTTTATTTTCTGATACTAAGTCACTTCACTAAGTAATTTTTTTTTGCTTATAATAATTATTAAATTATTTTAATTATGATTGACTTACGTTTTTTTGGACACTAAATGTTGTAGTAGGTACATGTTGGGATATTACTATATTTGTAATTATCGGAATTCACCCATGACAGACAAAAAAGGTTTAAATTTTAATTTAACTTAACATTTGCACGAAGTGTTGTAATATGTGTGAAGTTAATATTAGTAGGAGTATAGTAGATATTTGTGTCACATACCGATCTATCGCAAAGCATGCGACGCATTCAACCACCAATTATGTATTCAATGTACCCTTAACGCCAACAATGCCGAGGGAGGGTCCATACACTCCATATTACATTATTAATTCACCTAGCTCTTGGACATAGTATATTTTTATTGCCACTGATTTTTTTGCTTACTTTTTCTCAACAAATCAGTATTGCCAAACAGTGAGGTAGCAGTGAGGTTACCTTCTGATCCAAATAAGAATACTTTTTAATAGCTGGTGCCCGCGACTTCGTTCGCATTGAAATAGAAAATGTATGAGCATATAACGCCTGACATCTTTTTCGCTATGATGACGGTGGCGCCATTTTTATATTTTTAGCGGATCCCTTGAGAACCCAACATTTTTTTTGGATAAAAAGATAATTTCTATATGTTAATCCAGGTAATTTGTGTGCCGAATTTCGTACAAATCCGTTCAGTAGTTTTTACTTGAAAGAGTCTAGAACTAGATCCATAGATCCATCCATCCTCACAAACTTTTGCATTTATCATCTTAGTAGGAAGTAAAATGATTTTGTAGTTTATTAACTTAACTTAAGCCTCATATAATATCATTAATGATATTTGATATTAATCTGACCCTCTGTACTTAACGTGTATACATGCAAATGCACCTGCGATTTCATGCTTCGTTGTTAAAGCAACATCACACATCTTGTATATGTCAAATGATTAGAACTTCGTACTTCTCCAGGTTAAAACAGTTTTATCCAAGATGCTTCCTCCTACCCGGAGCGAGTTTTGATTACAAGTTTTAGCGCTAGTAGCGCCCAACCAATACCCTCCGAACCTCCGATACAAAAGTACTCCTCTAACCTCTAACTTAATCTAATTTGCGAACTCAAACCCAACTGGAGCGTTGTGTATCAGTTTTCTGATCTTAACATTAATACGACTCGTATTTCATACTAATTACAAGCTTTTGCTCCAGGCTTCGACCTCTTGAAAGGTTTAAAAGTGGCCAAAGTTCACCTAATTCAATTACATCAAAATCGTTTCATCGGCATTGCCTTGTCAAAGTTACTTTTGTATTTGTGGTATTAGTGTACAATACATGCTTCCAATTGAAAGCAATCTTATTATAATAGTAGTCATTACCAGGTCAAATCTGCGATATTTTATATCAAAATATTAAATATTAAATCTGCGATGTAGTTTCTTAGCACAGTCTTTCTATTTAGTTTCACAATTAACTACACTTATCTTCATCAATTTGGTTTAGTATTTTGAAACTGTTTGATGATCGAATGTATTCTTGAGTCGTCACGCTTACTTTACAAGAGAGAGTGTCGAATCCGTCACGTGCCAGTGGGGCATGCCGAGGCGCCGCAAGCGTAAGCACTGTTTAGTCTAGACCTTGTTTACCTACGCCCGAATTGGTCTGGCGAGTCGACGGATGTTTGCTTTAAATATAGCCACCATACTTATTAAGCGCCAAACACTCACCATTATTTATACTACATTATATGGACCATATTGAGAAGTCCTGCAGAGAGGTCTCATCACTACACTTTTGCTTGTAGTCGGTTTGCCGTAGTCTCTTTGCAGTTGCAGTAGAAATCAGTCAACCGTATTAGGATATCGTGAGAACTGCGCATAATAAGTTAGTACTGCGGTTATTTTTTTTATTGACGCCAAATAAATATCTTCTCAGGTGCATAAATAAATGTGTATCAGAGTCTAGTGTGTTATATATACGTAGGTATACTATATATATTTAATTTGAGTGAAGTCGGCTTTAGACCACACTTGACGAATTAATGTAACCGCGTAATAACAGCGCTCACTGTAATTTATACGAGTAATGAATTATAATACATCATAACCCGGAGCCGGAGCTATAAACATTCCCTGCGCTGCCTCAACTTAATGGCTACCTCTCTATAACTTACTCGCAACTTGCCAACTTAAACTTACAAGTGCGCCTTGTGCGCTGTCCGTTGCCTGTTGCCTGTTGCCTGTCTTGTCTTTTTACAACATGCCGTTTACGATGACGATTTATTCCGAGCACAAGATCTGTACGAAGTAAACAGAATTGTCATTGGAATTCTCTTCCATCGGAACAATTTGAGCGGGTGGAGTATTGGTTAAATTTATGTGTCTTATCTCATGTTAAGTCGCACTGTAAGTTGTCAATTAGGAGAGAACAACAAGAGTAATTGTAATGGAGCTCCGGTGCGGTGGGCGCGAGTGTGTAGGCGGCCTTATCTCTTAGGGCCCGATCACATGCGCATACAAATTGACGCGTTTAGGCGCGCGCCACGGCGATTACAATCTTAATGGGTTTCTCAAATGAAGCTATTCAAAATGTATATTATCTATGAGATGAACCGTCTCAATTGTCTACGGTACAAATTGAGATCCTTTCGCCTGGACCCTATTTTCAAATTGAGAAAACTACACGACACATTCCTTATTTCTTATTAGCTCTACATTCAATGTATTGAGTACCTAATTTGCATAGTATATATTATATTTCTAATATGAATATCGGAACCACTTACCTATACGATGGTTTGCTACTAAGGATTAAATAATTTACACACATATTTCTGTATCACTTATGATATAATTATTAGCAATATTTTTATCAATAAGAAAAAATTATGTGTATTATGTGTATGTGTACTCTTTGAAGCAGAAACCGCTCAACAGATTTAGATGATATTTGGCACACACATAGTTTATTACCTGAATTAACATATTATAGTACTTTTAGTCCTTGAAAAATCTTATATTTCCGAGGGATAGTATAAAAATCGCAGCGCCACTGTCGTCACAGCGTGAAAAGTCGGGCTTGATAATACTTATAATATGTATATTTGATTTTCTAACGCGGACGAAGTCGCAGACATCAGCTAGTAGATACTAATTTTACAGCGTTGGGCAACTAATTTAATTTGCAGTTTATAAAAGCGAATTGTTAGAGAATTGAGACGATCGCGTGGCGCCGAGAGGGTCCTAATACGGCTCGGTCAACTAATTGGAAAAGTTTGTGTCGTTGCGGACGTGTCGTTAGTCGGTGACGTGCAGCCGTCGTGTCGGCTGCGTTCCATGTGAATACTTCTTTACATTTTGGACCAAACATTATTGCTATTGTAACAAAAGGAACGAATATATTTAGTTAGGTATTCAAAGTATTTATTACTTGTAGACAAACAAATATAATAAAAATAACTTCAAATAAAAAGTCTGTTTATATTTGTAATTCGCTGAAGATTAAGAAAGAAATAACGAGAATAATGACCTGTGAATAAACAGAGTTACGTTAAACGAAACCCATTTATAACCTCCGATTTACATGGTTACATCGACTCGATTATAACTTTGCAGTTCGTAATGGACTTACTTCCCTTTGTTAACTTAAAAGTTAAGAAATGTTATTACCATAGACAATATTAACAGCAAATAATGTATCATTATTTGCTGTTGTTTTAAACAAAATTCTTGTTAAAAATTGCCGTGTAAAACTTCATGTTCTACTCTGATTCTAACACCTACTCTATTTAATATGTGTAATGTGCTGCCATTAATTAACTTAAGGATTTTTTTTACTAAGTATATTTTATTGAACAATTTCACAGTTTATTCAATAGTTATTTAATCCAAGTTAACCTAATTTCTTCTAATATCCCGAAAATAATAGCTATGTTATGTATGTTACGATTAGATCTTTAAAACTGCCCATTTTAATGTGGTTTTTACTAATATAGAAAGACCGTTAAACGAGGAAGGTTTTTAAATTATTATATTACTTGCAGAAAAAAACTGCACCCGTGCGAAGCCAAGAGCGGGTCGCTAGTTGAGTAGAAAATGGAAATGTGCGACAAGTAATCAATGAGACAGATTTGTGTCTCCGAAGCCGCTGTGCAATGTTCATGTCCATGTCCAAAATAACCGTCAATTCTTGGAGCGCATTTGTTTCAAGTCGCCAATTGTTGGCGTTAATATATCACTGGCTTTATTGTTGGCCACAAATCCGCTACAAGAGTGCGCGCGAAATATGTAGTGTAGCATAAAGAATAGGCGCACTGTTTAATATCTCCGGCGGCTTATTGCTCCATATCTCACTTTTATTGTCTGCCGATAACTGCTCTTCTACTACCGTTCATTTCCTTGCGGAAGCCGAACAAAACACCAAATAAATTGTCTCCAACTACAACTGCACCATTCTTTTTGCATCCTCCGTCCGCCAAATTGTACTTGGCTGAATTTATGCGGCCTACTAAAACGCCGTCGCATTTTACCCTTTTAAAAATGGTCGCTTTTTGCTTTAGTTTACATCCATGGTTTAGAGCGGTAACCACTCAAAGTAATCCAAAGCGCCAATGGACCTTCGAGAAAAAAATCTACGTATCTCATACCTTATAGAATTTGATATTCTTTTGTATGGTTGAGTTTTATTGTTGTTAATTTTTGCGTTTTAATCATGGAAATTTTAGATTCACCCGATAGGACGCATCGGAGACAACACAGTGTGCTTGTTGCAGTAAAATATCTAACTAAACTCTGTTGATCGGAGTAGAAAATAAATTTAATATTAACAATAATAAAATAATATACAGCAAAAACACACCGCATCCAGCAGGCAATTTTTCGTCTATTATCTTCCTCCCAATTCTTCCCAAACTAAGCGATGGAGCCTCATTAGTACCCCGAAAGTGTTTAGATTGGGTCCTCAAGTCATTGAGACCTCCGCGTAAACCTAGACCACAGTGCATTCTGGCACCGTGCTATAAAACTCTGGCGATATAACTAAAGTAACAAGAGTCTCCTTTGGCGACTCTCCAAGCCGCAATCCCGAAAGTAGCAATTTATTTGAAACAGTAAACAAAAGCACACCGTATTAGCCTTATTTTTAAGTTTAAATTAATTCAAACAGACTTTCAGATTTGTATAATACTTTGGCGACGGAACGACATCAATTATCGTACGGCTAGTTCATCTAATATTAATGATTTGTGGAGTTCTCGTAAACGTGAAATATGGCGTTTAGAGTTTGTCCAATAATTTCTAAATCCACTTGACAGCTGTTTGTAAATATGTCAAAGCGACATCCAGAGAATATATCCCGTAGGATATTTCGATCCCGGCGTTAGTGGGATTTTGTTTAATATTATTTTAATTTAATCGTAAAATGGTGTGTCCACACTGCGTCTTTCAGTTATAAATCGGGCAGCCCGTCTGGCGACAATAACTGCCTCTTTTACGAAGCCCAACGAGATATAACAGCCCACAACAGGACTAAGGTTCCTATAGCGTTGTTTTGCTTGTGTTAATAGGGCAGGTAGAAACCTACCATCAAGTGAACTGTTAATTTACCTATTAAAATATATAGATAATTATGCTTTGCCTGTGTGCCTTGCAATCCCAAGCGACGACGGATGACATGCGAGGATGGCGTACCCGCGCCCACTTGTATCGCTAGTCCGATGAATGAACTGGAGCTATTCCCTTGCAAATGGAATCAAATTGCTCGATTACATTGAATGTCAAACCACATGTGGTTGAGACATCCCATTATAAGACGACGTCAGCGCTATGAATCACACAAATTGAACAATAAATATATCTTCGACTGTAATTAAATTAAGTAAGTACAATTTCTTTTTTTATTTTTACTACTGTCGGTCTTTTTGAAGTATTGAATTTGTTTTTGTATTGTAATCAAATCTTTTCCCAAAAGGAGTTTCTCTATAGACATATTTGTGTGCTAGCTACATCAGTTTCATTGTAAGTATAATATTAACCAAGTCATATAAAATGGTAATTTTGTTTAGTTTCGATCAATCGCTATGATCTTTATATTATTATACTCTGCTTATAATTACACTCTGGTTTTGTAAACTATGTTTATATTATTATGAACTTTATTTTTTTTTTGTAATTCCAGTTTCGTTGGTTATATCGACCACAAATCATAATAAACATTGTTCATATATTATTTTTGCGTGTCAAAGAGTAACATACAGCATATATGCTCATTATAATATTAATGGGAAGGATAGTACTGATATATTTTTTAATGTGTCATATTTTTCAGTTTCAACGTAGATCCCGAGCACCGGCTAGTTTTTAATAAATTTTGTTCAAGTTTGCAATCGTCCTAGAGTTTGTTCAGAGAAAGTCTGCAGTTTGATTATGTATAAAATGTGCTAAGTAAGCGAAAGATTTCTTTGTCAGCGACTTAATTTGAAAGAGCGATATATTCTTACCCTCGTCTCGGGACAATCCAACTCCTGTCCTGTTTGTCGTATCGTGAACTTATCGTTTAGCATAAGCTTACTTTGAAATCAAATTAATACAGCGGTAAAGTGCTGTCTGTCGGTGAACCAACTGACGCTTCTTCTCTAAACAGACGGGTTGCCTTTTAAGTGACAAATCTCGAGTTACCTCAACAGTGACCTTAACTTTGCATACGTTACTTATGATTTTCGAGAAATACAACAAATGAAGTATAACAACAATATTTTTTATGTGGACAACTTAACAAGTTTTACTGTTAATTAAATTAATACGTGAATTATTAATAATAAATTAATTAATACATTAATAAAAATTAAAAAATAATAATTTAATTAGGAGTATAATCGTAACCACATTAGGCTGTTATACTTCGAAGGTTTTCTTATTTTATCCTGTCATAATCTAAGCTATGGATATCTTATTTAACAATGTATATGAGCATGCAACGGTCGCGTACGTGTGATGTCGCCGGTGGAAGTTGGTGAGCAAAGTTAGGGCATCACTTGAACACGACTAGTGCTCAAACTTGAATTCGCTGTTCGCAGCCAATTCAACATTCAAATGGAGCTTTACAACACTCAAATACGGAACTAGTTATTTTCACTTCAACTTGTGTTACATCCGCGCCTGCATATCACCTCAAACTTTATAACCAGACTCGATTGTAAGTCGAAATGTGACGCACAGCCAGACAACCTATCAGATGTTTTATGGTGAGTTTCTGTAAAACCCACAGGATATATCTGAACAAGTAGACAAATAGTGCTTATTCCAGTAGACAGAACGAATCTCACATGTTTTTAGCGAAGCATACTGAAAAAGTAGCATAAATTTTTCTTTACTTTGGCATTGTTTAGGAATTAAGTACCTGCTTGGTGATTATTCGTTCTTACTTAGCTTAAATTTATTTGTATTATTATATTTTTTTTTTTAAACTGACTTGATTGATCTGATATACGAGTAACTCGCCGTCGCGAATCCGACATCTGACGGTTGAGCGGGGTTTTCGCCAGACAAGCGCTCTTTAGCATTTAACTTCATATTATTTCATTAATAAAATGTAAAACTGTAAATACTTACCTACTTTAAAAAATTACATAGTCTTTCTCGTAGAATTTAATGATAGACATAAGACATAAAGTTTTGTATATAAGAGCATTAAATACCTAACTGAATTTAATAACTGGCTAATACTTAAGGCTACACATACACTTAAAAAAATTCCAGAACTTATCTTGGTGACAATTATATATTGAACGAGATTTATTGGAAGGATATCGGTTAGAAATTAAGTAAACTGGACGTGGAACATTTCCAACAAATATCTAATAATAATAATGATCTACTTAAACCCACTCAATCAATATGGCAAGCCTGTCAAAACATTATCTTTGTTGCAGTCATGGTTGCAACTAAATTAATGGTCATGTCACGAATCGTTTAAATTTAATGTTATTTATTTGCTGGCGAATGACCGGCTTCTACAATATCACCACTAAACTCAGATACGCTCACTACCGCAAATTCAATCGAAGTGTACCTTCATTTCACTTTGCTTCATATTTCGTTGTTCATGGAGTAATAAACCGCGTTCTGTTGTTAATTATTTATTCGTAAATTATATATTTTATTAATGGTAAACTCCTTGTAAAATTTATAACCTTTTCGATCTCGGCCTCTCAACCAATATCCAACCAAACGGAAACCAGATCCTCCGCCAACTCTTAAGCGTTTCACAGAGTTTTTTTTTTCACAGTGGTAGAACACACCACGATCTGCAGTAATTAACTGCGTCATAACAGCAGAAGAGTTAACAATTCTTTGTAAACAGCCGTTTTAGGTTGTTCTTGATTTTTTTTGGGTCAGAACCCATTTTTCTTAATGAGGTTTGTCTTTTACCATCAAATGATCTTCAGCCTACCTATCGACCTTGTCATAAAAACGCGTGGAATCATAAAGTAAAAAAAAGAGATTATTTATACAAAAACAAGCCTCATTACGAAGCATCGTGTAGCAGAAGCTAAATACGCGACGAACACAAATGTCACGTCTCGACATTCAAAACCCGTTGACAAAATTGCTCGTAATCGCCGTCTCCGGACCAACTCCACTCTTCGACATGAGCACACGTTTTACGCCAAAGAAACGTGAAAATTCATAGATCAGTATTGATTATTTATTTAGTAGTGGCATTCGCTCGTTTGTCGCACGCATCAATTGGGCACTCTCTTACATAATACCACCGCAAAATATATTTTAAAGAATAAGTAGGTAAAGCCAGATTATTCCTTATACTTTATTATCAAGTATACCAACTTTCGGATAAAAAATAGCTTTTATTATAGCTGTATTTTATTTAATATTTGGATTGGACTAGAAATATACCTTTATTGCGTATGACATAATGTAATGTGAATATAAATGTGTGACCGATTATTCCAACTGCTGCTATTTTTTTACATATTCAAGAGTATTTGAAACTGATTTGATTATGTGCGTTCCATTCGAACATAAATTTCAATTGAGTTTCCCTGAAAACAATCTGTTTGGACAAATTGAGAAGTTCGAGGGGCTCTCATTTGCATTCAATAATAATGCGTGCGCAGACACTCCCGGACTTATCTTCCGTTTGCCATCCCAAATGGGACGCGAATTTCATCTAAATTAATTTCTTAGTATTTTAAAGTTATGTCATTACCACCAGTTCGGAACTTTGTCTTTAAAAAATATAAATTATCAATCTTAAGCAGTTTCAGCAGCCGTCAAACGATATCATTACAGATTTCAATAATAAATCGATTAGGGCAAGCAGTTAAGCTTCTAGTTTAATATAACTGCTGTGCAATATTCGTCATAGCATCGACCTGGTCAGCCTACAAGAGCAGCCATTTTATCACCTGACTTATTTATGTGAACGAGCTGGATTTATATGATACAACAATCGTATATACCAAACCCCTCTCATAACTTGATTAACTGTATAATTTTACTTACATCTCGTGTACGAGTAATGTATTCATACGCAAAACGGCGTTGCATCCAAATGGCACACTTGAGAGGCGATGAACATAATGGCACCTACATCCTCGCAGCCGTCTTCCCACAGACCACCTACTGCATAAACAGACACGCGAATGCCCTCAGCTTATTAAGGATAACACTTTAGATTTTGTCTTTTATTGCCAGCATCTACATTGTACATAAGTATCATGTTCCAGGTGAAATAAACAAAATACCTTCAAGTATTTATAAAGTTAGATACTTGGATTAGAAAGCATAATATCAATGTGTAATTTTTCATTTTCAGAACTTTTAAACAATTGTTTTATAGTTATTAAATTACTACATTATAAACTCAACAAAGCTTTTCATTCATTAGGTTTAATAAACTGACTCGTGGTTAAACTTACAACAATAGGGATTCAATCATCAATTCTATCAACCATCAATCAACATAAAATAGTGTTTTGATCAATTATTATTCCAAATGAAATATAGTCGTCGTGAAAGGGGTTAAAATATTTTAATGCAACTTTTCTTTTACGATCGCAATAAAGATATTCAGTTATAGTTCCAAAGACAGTTTCCGTTTCAAATTTCCTCGTCGAAGTGGGAATAACGAGCGACCTCTCGACGGGCGCGAGCTAACAACAATTTTTAAAATTAGCCCTCAACGTGCTCTCGGTAATTTTCTTTTATATGTTTCCCGAAGTACGACTCTACCGCATCAACTTAAAGTTGGTATCGTAAATGGACAGTGTTTACGATAGGGTTGCCAGTGCCGTTAGAATTACTGCCCCTTATAAAAAGTTTATATTAATTTCATAAAACAAAACAATCGGCACGGTATCAACGACCAGCCAGCGATGTGAAGTACCACCTCTTACCACGGGATGGTTCGTTAGACTATGCAAGAGATGTTCTGTTATTAAAAATGAGTCGAGGCAGCAGCAACCCTGCCGTGCCTCACACTCGCTAACAAAGCGGAAGGAGCGTTCAACCCTAATAGACAACGCGGCGGTTATTTGAAAACTTTTACCCTCACCTTACCTTACCCTCACTCATCGCAAGTAACAAAGTTCATGTTCTTCGCTTTTTACATTTTGTACTGGGCGATTCATCAATATCAGGGTCCATCCGCAAAAGAAATTAGTTTAGCACTGTGGAAACATGATTTAGTAATTCAATGGGAACAATTTCAAAAAGACATCTGCGTTATTTTATTACGATAACCGTTGTAGTAGAAATAAAACTGATTCTTGAGACAATGACATCAGTTGATATATTGAAGACCTCATAACAGTTATTGAACTTTAAAGAGTTTAACTGTGCATTTGAGAAGATAGTTTTATTTTGAATGTTTACACTAAAATTCTAATAATGTTAAGTGGTCAGTGCACTTAATGTTTAGAGGCTAGCGTTGCCTATAAACGCAAGCAACGCTAGATGGGATGCAAACGGGTTGCCAATGTTGGCAAGATAAAGGATAAGTTAATAGGAATACGCGCACTTATTTCATTGTGTGATTCTGTTAGAGGGTACATGTCCGTATTTTTAATTCAAAACGCACTATGCCATGTCACTGTAAAATATTTATTTCGTAAAATGAATTTGGGCTAAATTGTCCCCGTCTTATTCTGATAGAAGGAGAACAGGAGACTTCCTGACGCAAGAGCGTCAAAGATAATCAACGAAAAGTGATTTTACGTAGAGTCGTGTTCAACATGTTGAGGCTTTTGGGGCCGTTGGGTAAAAGTGCGGGAAGCGGGCGCCTAACCGCCGAAACGAAATTATCGAGTGCAGGAGGGGCCGATGATATTTATTTGCAATCAGGCCGCGGTTATGTGTGGGAGAGGTCTTTGTACTTTTTAAATATTTGATTCTCATATTCGCTGTCATGTCACGTCACAAACTGTGGCACCTTTAACTAACCCTTCGAGTAGGGGAGCGGTCAGTTCTCGTAAACATACATTACGTACTAAGTAGATAAGTGAAGTTTCAGTTGTATTTTCTGTGGGGTTGCAATATTTAAAGCCTTTTTAATGTTCTACTTATACCACAGTTGTGTTTTTACAATATATTATAATAATTTACTATGAATCTAATAAAATATTATTTATTAAAATTGCAGATCGTTTGCTACTTCGTTAGAGTTCAAATATTCAACAGTTAAATCTGTAAATACGGTATAGATGTCACTAGTTATATGTATGTAGATTTGTTAGAATTGTTCTAAAATATTGTTTAGACTAATTTGAATTTCATTCAATTCCAGACGTCAACGATTGAATAGCGAACGAAATCGTTTTTGGGAAATAAGAATAGATTTGAAATTCCTGCATACATTACGCACACGTGTTGATTTCCATAAATGAGGTGGAGACGGGGCTGACGAACGACTCACAGCTATCGGAGATGATCACACATATCATATAGTTCAATGGAATGGGAGGATTTCGTTCGCCCAATTTTTTTAGAGCTTGAGCTTCGTGCTGATGAGTCCTGGAAGTTATGATGCGCCTAAAAAATACTGCATACAACAAATATTAGATTATTTCTGGTTTTTTTATTTTTGATATTCAAAATTTATATGATTTAAAAACGCCTTGCGATGCTTAAAAATTCAATGCCCATGTAATCAGATAATAATTTTCTACAGTTTCAGACATATTGTTGGACAATATTGCTTGATCATTTATGTTATTAGTAGCCTAAACTATTTTCTTTACCACTACTATAAAAGTCTATGGATGTTTATTCAAACTTTCTATTTTTTCAACTCGGAAAATAATCATCAAAACACATATAAAAACGCACGCTAACATTTTCATAGAGTGCAAAGAAGAATCGGAGCTTAAAAGAAAGCGTTCAATTTTATTTGAGGAGTATAGACAGAAAATATTTGAAAGGAACGTCACAGTAACAGTCGCGAGGTTGACGTTGGGATCAAAAAGGAGGAATGTTCGAAACCGTTGTGATTTGTATGCAACTCATGCGACTCGTTCACACTCTCGCACCCTCGCGACGTGCAACTACACACCCAAAGATCACCGTCTAAATCCCGCTTCACAACTCCCATATCATCCTTTACACACTCGTCAGTCATTTCTAATAAAACCGGAATGAATAGAGCGCCTACGGAGCACTCCATTTTAGTTAGCAGAAACCTGATAATAGAAAAGATTCCGTCACATACGTCTTGTGTAATATCTGCAAGCCACAATCCCAAATGCGGCATAACCGGGATGAGACGGATTAAGCTGCTTTTCGAAGACAATAAGCGCACACTTTCGGGTCTTAGGGGTGTGAAAGAAGGAGGGGAGGGGATGGGCCGCGGACTGAATACAAGTGGTCTTATTAAGTTCTGGTCGCGGGTGTCGCGGGGTTGATACGTACACGGAATCTTGCACAAGTTTCTGTAAAGCTACGATCCAATCTTGTGTGTTATCACCGATGTTTGTATTTTATATCGATTTCACCTCGTCCGTAATAGTTATGTATGATTTTATATTTGTTATTAGTTTTTTTTTTTAAATATTTACACAAAAATACGACAGCAAACTTTCTTCTAATTCATATTTTGTGTTTTTTAATCAAATTTAGCTATTTGTAGAAATCCACTCAACAAAACAGCTCGTCAGAGATTATACACAGCGCGAATTAAATGCCGGCCGTAACAAACAGAAAGTTCCTCAGATTTGAGACAATTCTCAGTTTTGGCGTTATTACGTTCCGATTTGCATATCGCAGTTATTGTAAGCGAGAGCAAAGCGGACAAACATATAATACCGAATATACACACTGGAACTAACATAATATGATTCTATTGCCGAATCGGCGTTATGAGCTGACAGAAATCCTAGTTTATGGAGATTTGCGTCTGCGGAGTTCAGCTGTATTTGCCTTCGGGCTGACAGTGTACTTACTATTGTATACCAATTTGTACTGCACGTAATGTCCTAATAATTAAAGATAAATGTTTGTTTTTTTAAAGATGGACTAAAAGATAACTGAGATGTAGTTTTAAATTGGAGTTATTATTTAGACATGGTGATTGTGAATAAACCTTTAGGACAGACATAGGCAAATATTTTCACAACATTGAGTTTATCCTTAAGGAGTTTTTTGACTTTTGGAACCCAGCCAGTGCATGTATATTGTATGTCCCCCCTACTGATAGACAGTTGCGTCGAATACCAAAAAGGGAGTATAATTCAATTTCCTATCTGTAGATCATTCCATAGGGACGCGCCGTCGGTGGCGTGCCAGGGCGGCATAAAGGGCCGACACAGCTGTTCCTCAAACCAACATCACAATTCAACCACCGGACGGAGGACTGAGGAGCGAGGACTGTCTCGGCACGACAATGCACTAGACACGCAACGCGATGCTCTCTTTACAAATCGGATTCCTCATATTCGCAAATATACACATGTTTTACCTTTAAGTCGAAAAAATAAAATCTGTTTCCGTATTAAAGTCTCTTGTCTAATATAGATCTATAAATTTATAAACTTAAAAGTTACCAAATATTTATTTCCCTAAAACTGTTTTAGATTTTATTTATAGTTGTCGTTTTTTATGAAACTACTACTGGTGCCCGCGACTTCATCCGCTTTGAAAAATAAAAGATAAATAACGTCTGAGATTATACTTTTGCCAAGCTTATTTTCAGATAGCTGGTTCCCTGCTGGAATCAAAGAATTCTATTATAACTGATTGGAATCTATTGGTGAAAGATATTTTTAATCAGATGAGTAGTTTCGAGAATACCTCCTCGATACAATCTTTACCTCTTTATAATATATAGATAGATTGAGAACAGTACCAGAGAAGTTCCTTAATTACCACTGTGAGGGTTTCCTTAATTAGAAAGTTTTAGGTTCAGAAAAGTATTCGATCAATGTCGATTGGCAAAAACGACAGCCAGAGATCTATCAGACCATTGTAATGATTGGTATAATTGCTGAAGCAAATTACTTCAAATAGCACTTAATTTAACTAGTTTCCGTATTATGATTTTTACCGAATAATCGATTCGGCAGAGCATACGATACGCACGTGGGTATCCAAATATAATCTTAATGAGGCAATATAAAGGGAGGCCACCCGCGAGGCTTTCCATAGAGAGAGTGAGCCTATCAAAATACCGAAAAACGGAGATAAAATGTAAATGGGCGCAGGTTTATTGTGCTCATACAAGGCTGACGTGGACAAAATGACCGTTTATCGATAGAAATCGGATAGCATCGGTACACGAGGCGTGGGCGACACGGCACCTATTACGAGTATCACCAGATTGAGGAGGTTCATCCATGATACCTATTATACACAGGACTTATACACAGGAAAATAGAAAATTTTATACAGGTTATATTTATTTTACCCAAGTAAAGTTATTTATTTAAATAATAATTTATATTTACTGTATAAAAATTTTGATCGCTTTAAGGTCTGAATATTAAAAAAAAAAAAATATTTTATTTTCCACCGGACTAAATGCTAAAATACTTGGCGAATCATAAAGGCGGCAGGAATCAAGCTCACAAATATATAATTCAAAATAACAAATTGGTTATATTAGTTCCATGTAACCGTCAGTTAGTAATTAATTTATTATTATGCAAACAAATGCTCATTGAATGGAACACGCGATCGTAATATTTGCAGCCCGTGTTACAACATTCGCATCGTGAGAGTAAATACGCGGTATCAAACTAGTCAAAAATGTTGTCTAGCTGTGTAGTCTTAAAAATATGTAACGATTTTTAAAGCATCTCACTGAAACGCAACAACTTATTATAACTTACTAGCTACACGCTCCCGGCTTCGCCCGGGTTCAAAATAAAAACTATCCTATCTTTTAAGTTGGACCAAAGTTTTATCAAAATCGGTTCAGTAGTTTAGGAGTTTATAGCGGACAAACTTAATTTTAAGGATTACGTGTCACTTTATTTGACGCCAATGAACTGCTAAAGTACTGAACCGATTATGATAAAACTTCGTAACTATGTATAATTTGGTCCGACTTAAAAGATAGAATAGTTTTTATTTTGAACCCGGGCGAAGCCGGGAGCGGGTCACTAGTAAGTTTATATTTTTTGTGAATAATAATTGCATTCCGGTATTTGTATGTTATACCGATACCATTAACGTTTTCCATTAGTAACTAAAAACAGTAACATACTTAAATAATTTTGTATGTGTAAGGGTTATGCATAATAAATAAAAAAAAAAGATTACAACGTAATACTTTATCTCGTCAGAATTCTATATCCCTTGTATCGATTTTAGGACAATCGAGATGCTCTCCATTACTCTTGACTTCTAGCCTTATCCGTCAGCATCGCATTTATATAAGGTCCGTAATATACCGAATATACTCATATTGTAGCATTGTCACAGTATTGTATTCATTATCCACCGAATCGCGCCGTTCGCTGGCTCCATGTAAATCTCTAACTTATTGCCGGAAATAGATGATTTAATATCTTTATAGTCCCTTCCGCCGTTCATAATTTGTCATTCTAGCTGGAACCCCTTTTGTACCACATTATAAATAAACCCAGTCTTTTCAGTTAACCCATGTATATTATTATTAAAAGGAGAGGCAGTTTGATACAATATGATCAAATATAACATATGTATTAGCTTTGCGTGAGAAAGACGATACGGCTGATATTTATATTTAATCTAATGAATATTAATCCAAGACTGGAGAAACTCCTTTTTTTAATAAATCTTAAGAACTCTCGGATGAATGTTTGCTTGTCATAGCTATTTAACCCGTAATAGGCAGTTGCAATGGAATAAAAGGCATGTAATTTGAATATTTGCCTATATTTTTCCCGATCTCGTGTCGAATGTCCCTTCGCCATTAGCATGACAATCTGCGTTCCCGATGGCGAGTCGTATGACGGGCGTGACGAGTGGCTTGTCATTTGCACCTGCCTCATGTCGCCTCGTCTCACCTCGTGTCGAAACCCTCCCACATCATACATTACATCAGAATAAGAGAGTATATAATGTGCTCCTCCTACTTACATTAATACATAAAAACTTGATATCACATTTCACATAATTATGTAAACTCAAAACTGCAAAGACTTGGAAAAATTATTTCAGTATAGTTGACTGCGCTATCTCTGAGTAACTATATACTTCATTTATATAGTAATGTTTTCACATTAAAATTTCAATTTAGAGTTTTCAGAAGAAAAAGGTCATTGCATTTCTTTTCAATTGTCTAATTTAATGGTTAATTTATTATACACAACTCAAAATGAGAAACCATCTAATCACTTTCATTGGAAATCGCTTGGACAGGTTCTGTTCTGTTATCACCGCGGCAGGCTAAAAAGCGATTTCCATCGCTTTGTTCCAGCGGTTTGTATTGAAGATTGTTGAAGTGAACTAAAATGAGTGTAAACAGGATTGGACACGCCGATCAGACACACGCACACATATACTTTCCGACTCACCTACTCCTTTTGTTCGAGTAATACTGCGTTAATGCTGCACGGCTCATTGATAGCAGCTATTATTAGAAATAATCGCTTGTCACATTCTGACGTCGTCCGCAACAACAAACGCCACGAGTCCGTTGTGATGCTAATGCGCAGCTGAGAGGATACCATACGGATACGATTCGAATTATGTTAACCTACTTCACTGTGGCACTCATTCAAGCTGACGTGAAACATCAACTTGTACGACACAAGAATGGCTGTGAAACACCTTAAAAACTACGTACATATAGCCGGGGAAAACGGGATCTCAACGGAGCTCGTAAAAGCTGTTAAGACACCGACATTTACAGTATAGAAAGATACCACTCTACCATAGACCACATATCTACACACGTTACAATAAAGGTCTGAAGAATTCTTTAATTCGATAGAATCCTGAGCGATACTCCAGGCACTCCACCGATGCCGATTCACTAATAGATAGAGCACACCAACGTCAGAGCTACTGTGTCAGTCCGGATCCAACATTAGATCACTTGATCCAAGATTGATTAACACGAAGAGACGTTTTCTGTCTGAACTGCCCATAATTGTGCTGATAAACCTAAATACAGAATACCCTGAATTGTAGTATCATCTAAGGTTTTTGAGAAAATTATCTGTTGATGTTTACTGTGACTTCCTATTTGCCAGATTATTATAATTAAACCAAACATTGAAACATCAGAATAATAAGGGTTATACTGATTATAGGCGTCTCAAGACATATGTAAAGTATGTAAATGGTAGCAACATTACTATTGATCTTGTAACTTGTGAACTGGCTACAACTTGCGATGCGGGCCATTAGGAGGATCATCGCAACCACTCTGCCCTTCTAAATTGGATACATACGAATAAAATAGGAATGTGATTCTCCAGCTGGTAGCCTATATTTGAAAGTAATCTGCAAAGAAGCGCCCTTTAAGTACTCCTATCAATCTACCGTCAAACTTTGCAACAGACATACTTAAAAAAGGGGAATTTGATATAGGTACTTCTTTCTGCGTTATATCTATACCAATATTGAGATACCTACTATGTTTCTTGAAATAGAAGAGTTACTGCATGTTAGCATTTTAATGAATATAAAAAAGCCAATCTTTCTGTATTACACCAATTTAGGTAATTTAGATTTACCTACATTGATCAAAATTCTTGCGACTGACAACTCCATCATCTATTGTATAGTGATTGTATCACAAAGAGCAGTTTGTGCTAAGGCGTGTGGCATAAGGCAAGCACCATCAGCTTACCAAGAGACATTTTTGCCAATCCTCGCGGGGTATCGGCTTGCAATCCACGAACATTTTTTTTTTTTTTTTTTTTTTTTTTTATAAAAATCAAGGCAGCGCTTTAACCATTAACCTACCTACTTTAAGGCAACGGGATCAAATTATAATTTTGGAACCTCACTGAAACTACGTCATCTAAAACTGCACTTGTTTTTTTTTTTCATCACTTCAGATTTATGTCGCTTCATAAACTTAATGTACGTGAAGCACACTTAGTGCTAATTCATAGTGTTTGGTGTAAACAGGACTTTTGCATGTTGAAATACGGCCAAGTTGGTCGCTTAGGAAGCGGCGCGGCGGTGGTCGCTTTGTTCATATTCAACAACTAACTACACCACTCTCGGTCGAGTCTTTTCATTATTAAACTTTCCTTGTTTCCCTGTTTCTTTCAGGGGGAAATGAATACGGGAGTGCATCAAATCAACTTCATTATTAACTATAACTTTACTTTCGTTGTGTAATCTGTATCAGTCAACATTATTATACATAATACGTATACATATACGTGCAGGCTTCGTACAGGTATTATCTGTTCCCTGAGAAGCTGGAGTTTAGGTCCGAACGGGGTTCTATTCTAATTCGGTTGTGTCGGCAGCGAACATTTCGTCCTAGTGAGGCATCATTGTATAAATTACAGGATATAACTCACACTTGGATTTTTGTAAGAAGACGTCCCGGGAAGTAAGGCGACGGCGGCAAAAGGAAAGTGGATAGGTTTGAGCAAGTGCTCTCCACTCTCAACTGTACAGGCAAGAGTGAAGGCGAGCCGCAGCGACACTTGGCGACACTCGGCGACACTACGCGAGAGACACACTCAAATTAAGAAAAGTTGGAGGAACGAGTGACAGGTGCAGCTACAGAGCACTTCACTCGGACTTGAAGAGCGCTTAATCAATACTCTTTAAATTCTCTTTTAATTAAATAATTAAAAATTAAAAATGAGGACCCGACAAAATAAAATTAAATAAATTGTAAAAATAGCTGTCTGTCGACTTTAACATAAAATAAATAAGTAAATTATAATAACACAGAAATATGTGAGTTACAAGCTCAGTATACCTATTCTGTCACATAAGCTGCAGCTGATTTTATGCTATACCTAGTGCAATTTAGTAAATTTATCTATGCTGCAATGAAGCAAACTAAACTGTATAAAAATTCCTTGGCTCACTCTCTGAATTTGTTGATTGTTAACAAAACCAACTACAAGTTGCCAAGTATACGAATGACTACTACGTTTCGCTAACGATAACTGCAGCTCTGCGGAAGTAGGAATTAAAAGTACGTCCATGAAGTGGCAGTTATTCTATGTGGCAGTTGTAAAACAAATATGTATCATAGTGTCCCAAGCGCGCGACTTGCGCAAAATATTAAGGAAATTCAACGACAAACAACAATTTAGGAACAATAATAGCGAAACTTCGCCCATTACAATGTTTTATTTGTTACTTCGGACTTTTATTGTTGAAAGAAGGGTTAAGTTGGATGTCATGACGAAAAGGTTATATTAATATGGTCGCCGTCGTCTGTACCTCAATAATATGTAAGTAAGACATGTTCAGACTGTTGACCGCGACTTCCTCTCATTTTCCAGGATCGGTCTCGATTCCAAAATTCATCATAATTGATCCATTGATTGCTTTATTTATATATATATTTATATTCAGACGGGTTTCCGTACATATCACACACTTCTTAAATAATGTGATATAACAATAACAATTATGCTTCGCTATTATTTTTACTATTCAATAGCAATCATTCCAATAAAAACCTTAGGGATAACGTTCTACAAATCTGTACCCTCTTGGCCTAACTGCCACGTCAATATGGTTATGTCGTCTGCTTTTGCTTATGAAGTGTGCGATATCTACGCGCTTTGAGAGGGCCCAGAAAAACACAAGATACTTTTCCAAGTTTGAAGTGTAACAACGCTTAAACAAGACTAACTCAATTTGCGCGCAATTCCTCGTCGAGGGCGAGCCCCATATTTTTGCCCCATTATCAAAATTCAGTAGAAGCGCTCTAATGCGGTAACGTCTCAATAATGCGGTACGTGGTGGTGATTTGTAGCTTACCACATTATCCGTTTTATCTCCCACTCTTACGGATGAGTTATGAATCGTTACATATCGTTATGGTGATAAGAACCAAATTGCAGAACAATATCTGTACAACATTTACCTACAGTTATTTAGGTGGCGTTCCTTTCTTCGCCTTCCCCTAATTTGTTGAATATTTCGCAAAGTCCTTGAGTGCCGAATGCCGAGTGGCGAGGGCCGACTGTCTTGACTAATGAATCTAATAAGGATTTTGCAAATTAGGACTGTAAAATTTGCTCCAATTATATACCTACCAACGCTCCAAAGTGAGCACAATATTTTTATTTATTTATTTAAATTTATTCATACTTAGTAGCAATTTATTATTGTGATCATGTGATGATCATGTGAAACTTATTGCCTTAGCCTCAACTTACCCCCTTACAATGTATACATCCTCCTTGGTGTTGTTTATTTCTGGGAAAGATCGTCAACACACATCAAGTAGACCGGCGGCCAAGTATCAATATTTGTCATGAGGAAGAAAAATTATAACACGTGGACATAGATTCCTGCTTTTACCAAATGTTATCATTCCGTGAGTGCGTCTGGTGCTAGGAGTTCCGTCGTCGCAGCGTTCTCCTAAAACAACAAGCGAACGGACGATCCGATCAAGTTAATATTTGCAAAGGTATGTATTGGAATGTAGGATATTTAATTAAAGTGAGACGCCCCACGCCCACGTCTCGTCTCGGCCTCCAACGAAAGCAATTAAATTTTATTACAGTCAATTGGAGGCTGCGCCCAAATTAAGGGTCGTAGAAAAAGCTATTCGTGTTTAGGCCTTTGCTTTGCAAACTTACATCAACTTGGCCAATGTGTACGCCCCTACCGCTAAACAGAATATTTAACTGTTTTAAGGAATGCAATGCCGAGACCCCGTATTCCCGTACTGTTCACATATATAATACGCTCGTATAAATTTTGCCCAAATGATATTACATAATATTACGTTTTGAGGTGAATTTGATGTTGAGGACTTATATTATATGATAAATTTTATTTTATCAAGAGAAATGAATATAACAACAGAACCAGAGATACTATACATCATAATACTGTTGTCCCTAAAAATTTCATGTTGTGACGCATTTTCCCATGGAAAATTTTCCGATTGTGACGATTCGGTTTGAGTGATGCATAAATATCGAAAGGTAATTTAAAAAGGATTGGGGTTTGCTAATTATATGTAAATGGCAAACAGACAACACAACCAAACACCGCTTTCAGACTGATAAAAAGTGTTTATCGAGATAATTGCGAGGGCCACGAATTGAATGAAGCCGCGTCTGAGGGGAGGCGAGGCAAAAACGGATTATATACCTACTACAAAAAGTATACTTATAGTGTTTTTTTTTCTCAAAAGTTTGTTAAGTTCACAATCATAGACTGTTGGGAATTCATAATTTAGATGACTGTCATTTAATTTAAAATATAGTGTCACTCTCAAACAATTACATAAAATGTGAAAAGTGAATAGACAAAAAATAATTGCGTCCATCGGCACAACCAGTTTTAAATTTTGGTTTGCCTTTGGCGTATAATCAATTGGAAGCACTCGTCCTGTGAATGGGGGCCTTATTTGTTTCGCTATAGGAGTAATCAAATTGAAACGGCTCCATCATCCTCCGGATGACGTGGCCGGTCACCCGATGCGTATTTATCACACATTCGGCATCCATTACTGTCCTGATTAACCGTCGGTTTGAGAGCTTCATTAGGCGAAGCGCTCTCCATCACGACGTCAGGCCATCGTCATTTACGACGCAGGTACACAACTCGATTACGGTACGATATGTGTCATTATTCTATTAAGTAGGTACTCCATGAAATAGGAAAATCAAATTCCTCATTTTTACGTTTGTCGTGACATGATGCAAATTCTTCCGCTGAGTGTCCTATGTGGCAGCACTTTGGCATAAATAAGAAAGCTCTGAAGAACTGTTCGCAAGCACCATTTATTTCTTTATGCATCACGATGCGATCCGACTTAATAATACCGTATGCCTTTTGGTATAAGTGCTGGCACAGCGATTAGCGCGCGGTGTGGGCGATCGGCGATCGTTCGTAATTAACGACACCTGGCAGCCGTGGAAATTACATGGAAGCGAGTTACGTTAGAGACCACCAACGCCGTCCCCTCTTCTTCACCGCACTCTAATGAACTTGATACGCATTTTGAGTCCACGTACTTGAGACTTGGAGGGGGAACTGATCGCTAGTAGTTTCGTGTGAGGCTCCAATTTGTACAGAATACGCACATAGTCGAATGTGCGTTACCAGAATCGTTACATAATTTTTTTTTACCAGAATCGTTACTATCGATATTATCTTTTTCGATTGTCTTGTGTAAAATTGTTTACGATAATATAATTATCCCGGTGAATGAGTAGGACGTGGGATGACGCGGATGCTGCAACGGGCAACAGTCAACAGTCAATAAACTATAACGGTCTTCTCATGTCATTTCTTTAATTGTTTCAGGTCCGCCAGGGCCCCCAGGAAAAAGAGGAAAGAAGGGCAAAAAAGGAGATCCTGGAGAATCAGGACCGTCGGTCAGTATTCACTTTTCATTACCAAACATGTTCCTAATTTTTAGTTTCTTTGACAAGTGCAATTTTGCCTATTTTACCGTCGAACTACCTAGTGGGGAGCTATTTGAACTAGCATCAACTAGTCGATTACCTAATTACAGATTTTGCCTCTTAGAGAAGAGCTCGCTCACATAGAACACTGAGCAATGTTTTGCCTTCTCATCACACTTACACAGATACCTATACTCGTATTATTACATTTAAACGAACATTAATTTTACATTTAATTTTAACCAGATAATGCTTTTTAATTTTCCGAAAGCCGAGCTAGATTCATAGGATGAGCACTTTTTGTGATATCAACATTACCAACACGTACTTTGATATCCGAAGCAGACTCAAAGGGGGCTCCCACTACCAGATAAGTGCCAACATCTAACGACTTTTAGTATTAGTATTTAAAATCAGGGTTAATTCGATATCACCATTTTTCTCTGTTTTTACTTACTCAGATTGCTCAACTGGGTTAGAATTTCTGTGTTGGGGCCGTTATTGAACTGAAAATTCTTTTGGCAGTCAATATTTTTATTTTGAAAATTCACATTACTATTTTGGACTTAACTATGGATTTCTTTAATATTTTAAATGTATCCAATTTCGAATGTTGAAAAAATTCATATTAAATAAATAAAAGTAATGAGTTTAATTTTTTTGTTTATTTTTTGTTTTCGTTTAATTTACAGGGAGCTTCGGGTGCGCCCGGCAAGAATGGATTTCCGGTACTCTTTTTATTAGATTTTTTTCGTTCTATTCCTTTACATTATTTTCTTTTATTCCTGTAATATAATTTCCTTTTCATTTCTTTGTTACGTATTCACACTAATTTTATATACTTTCTGATGTCAATTAAATCGGCGGGAGTAATGAGAAATGTCCTGAAAATGTGATAATAATTTGTATTTTTGTCGGTGTATTGTACTCGGGATGACTTTTCAGGGTAGCAAGGGCGAGAAGGGCGAGAGGGGTTTCATGGTAAGAGCCGGGCGAACCCGGATATTGCTCACTAGTGGTTGAGTTAACTCCATCCCGTAACCATAACATTGATACCATAATGGTGGAAAGTATTTCATTATGCAATACTGAATATAACGACGGTGTTTGAAAATATTGTCCACTATTAAGCTTCGATTGATGCGGGGACGCATTTCACAACTTTCTCGCTTCACAACCATTCAGGCTGGTCCTACTGGAATCATTCCAGTGGTAAACATACTACCCTACACTGAGGAAACAGATCGTTCGAGTGTTTCAAGTTTCACTGTGCTATGGCGTAGAAGTTGTGAAGGTCCCGACAGATTAATTACCGTAGCCCTCTAGTGAGACCCTTTAGTTTGAAGCCCTTAGGTATCGTCTTTGTGTCGCTTGCCAGTTGCCACTAATGTGGGTGAAGGAAGTTGCATGGACCTAGTACCGGTTGTGTGAATATCGAAACGTCTTTACTACCACTTACTCTTGATCTTAATTGAACTAACCCTCTGGCTTACATTTTCCTTTAGAAAACTGTTTCTTGAGTTTAACAAACTAATATTGGGGATAATTGTAACAATATAATATTGTTTAAGGGTACATAAATGTAATGCATGGAACCTGGGCCCACTCCTCAGTGGTAATAAAATATCCCCGGATAAAGCTCTGCGAGTTGTTAGTTACTATTACAGCTAAAGTAATAAAGTGGTCAGTGCCAGTAACTGCCAGAGAATTTCCAATTTTCACAATCTTTATGGCTGGGTACAATTATTTCATTTGTTTTTTATTTTATTTTTAAATATTTTTAACAAGCGCCCGTTTTTATGAATAAATGAGGGTTTTAATGTAATTTTTAATAAAAACTATAAAAGCTTTATCCACTGGTATATTATTATCTATTACAGGACTGTGGGGTATACTATAAGTAATAAGATCCTTTCTTCTGATTTTCATTGTGTTGATTCCATCTAATGATATTAATGTTAATACTATTGTTTAAAGTTATTTTTACTTTTAATTTCCAGGGTCCCATTGGGCTCGATGGTCCAAAAGGAGATCCGGTAAGTTTTACTTAAGTTATTTTAAATTAAAAGAGAAACTGATTATTTTAATGTAAGCAAAACTTTGTACGTAAATTTTGCAAAAATAAAGAAAAACATGTTTTATTATAATGTACCGATTTAGTTAAATTCTCTTAGTTTGCAGTGAACAATGATGTTGGTTATTTAAACCAAAATGAGTCTAATGGTTTTTAAATTGACGTATTCCAGGGTCGGCCCGGAGATAAGGGGCAGAAGGGTGAGCACGGCAGTCCAGGGTTCGACGTCTTCTCTGCCGTTAAGGTACTGTTGCGTTCATTATATTGTTGGTGACATACAACGTGGTTATCAGCGAGAGAAATAAAGGAACTGTATTTGGAATATTTCAGGGTGTGAAAAGATCAGTAGACAGCTACAAAATAAGTCCGTACACGACCGCGGAGATTATTGCCGTTAAGGTATATCTCAATGCATACGATTTCAAGCGAGATGAGTATTGGTAGATAGTTGTAGTAGACTTTCAGCACATATAGCACATAATATAGCACATGTAGAACGAGTGGGGAGTGTACGTTTTTTTTGCATCGTAATATGTGATGTTGATGTCGTAGTCGAACGCTTTATTTGCACATTTTTTAAAGAGTATTTTTTAATTTGTTTATCACACCAACCAGAAACGTCTATAGATAATACTCGCATTGCATCAATAAACTGTGCTTTACATTTTAACCGAAACAAATAGAAAGGCTACGTAAAAAATAATGTATGCATTAAAAAACTTTCAACGTTTGAAATATTGAAAAGGAAGAATTTAATCGACAATTCAATCCAATTTTTCAAAATCTCCAGGACGACTTCAACTTGATTCAATGAACTCTCAAAATTTCCAAATGTTTTGACTCTAGTAAAATGTCCCATCCATGACTGAGATGGCTTATAAGGGCCGCCACATACAAATCCATACAAATCTATGTATCTACTACATACATACAGGAATTGTTTTTCGTTCGAAATTTTCTCCGAATCGAACTTCCGAAACGGAATTCCGACTGTATGTGGCGGCCTTAAATGGTAATAATTTTAATTCCAAACACCTTCACTTTTGGTTAAGTTTTCAGCACTAGAATAGCAGCTTTTGGCTTATTTGTACAAAAGTATGCACTATGAAACTCATTGTTGGCGTAAGAGTTATTATTCAGGATCGCTTGGTATTCGAGAGTAGAGCGCTAGAGTCCGTAGTGGTTTGTTGCATGGTTGAGTGTTGTACTGACGTAGATATGCACTGTACCGTAGGGGCTGCAAGCCGCCGGGCACAACATCTCGGCGCACACCGTCATCCAGCTTAAGGTGAGCACAACTCTCCTTCTAGAACAAATATTACTTAGGGCCTCTTTCACCATCTCTGAGTAAAGTGTCAATTAGGCTAACCGCCATTTAAAGTCACCGGTAAGAAAGCTACGAGTTTCACCATCTTCGAGTAGCTTTACTCAAGGGTAATTTCAATGAAATTGACACAAGATATAATATTTACATAATCTTTATACTTGAAAAGTAACTGATCAACATTTTATTTGTATATGTTGAAAGAGGTCCTTAGTCTAGTTTTAAATGCACTGCTTGTCATAGTCGAACGTCTAAAATATAGCATAATGGTACTCGCTGGTAAAGTAGTATTCTATAGATGAGAGAATTTTTAAAATTCGTTCAGTAGTAGTTGAGTTTATTCATTACAAACAAAAATACAAATCTTATTCTCTCTTTATAATATTAGTATTGAAGAACAATCCGCTATATAGGGTGAGCCTGGAGAGCCTGGACCTCCAGGGCCGCCGGGTCCGCACGGCCCGGAGGGTCTTCCCGGTCACGAGGGCCGAGCCGGACCACCAGGTCCCTTGGGACCTGCGGGGACGCCTGGAGTCGTCGGCCCCGTCGGACCCATCGGACCACCGGGACCCGTCGGACTGCCTGGACATAAGGTGTTTATACTTCACTGTATTAAAGAGAAATCGAAGCAATCGGAGCAAATCAAAGCAAAGCATAAAGAGAATCGGACGTTATGAAACATGGGCACTTTTCTCTTACCGTCCGGGGGCGACGACTTTTCAAGTGTATAGAAATACTGACTATTTGTTTTCTTAGCGACCATATCGTTTAATTTAAAAAATATTGGTGTTCCAGGGCGACAAAGGAGATAAGGGCGAACGCGGCTTCACGACCACACTGAAGGGCGACGCCTTCCCCACCGGAATCATCGAAGGCCCGCCCGGACCTCCCGGACCACCCGGTACTCACGATATCCTTCACCTCAGACGTTTGCACGCCACGCGGTCTAAGCACCGCAGTAGATTAATGTACTAATTTTATCACAGTTTGCTTTGAACCACGTTCGATTAATTTTGTTGTGAGTAGTGGCCTAGGCGAGTAGTGAGCGGTGTTGGTGAAGCATGAGTGTGTTGAAGGGACGGAGGGCGCGCGCGGGGAGCGGGGCGAGTCAGGGGCGCCGGGGCCCGCGGGTCCTCCGGGCGACAAGGGCACCAGGGGCAAGCGCGGCAAACGGGTACACACCACGCCTTATCCCATACTCTGCTTACCTATAAGTTTCTCCTTTTCAACGATCGCTGCTATTTCTGATCGTAGACGGGGTCACGGTTCATCCACAACTCCCGAGCCGATAAGGTCGTCGCATGTTGCATGACTTGTAATCGCTTAGCTATAGTTTTCCGATTCGGTTCACGCGGTTATGGTACAAATGACAACAGTGTTTGTGTTAGCTTTATTAGTTGCTTTATGAAGCTAACAATCCACCGACCTAACACCCGGCGGCTCGAGTGCTCGTCCACCACTAACGCGGCGGACTCGTCCTCGACGGTAAGCACTTTTCTTGTTCACTGTTCACTGTACCCCTTCCTTTATCTATCCTTAACCAGGTGTAAATGTCTTTATGCTACACCCCTTAAATACTTTAGTTTTGCCTTTTACTATCAAGAAAATCACAATTCAATTGATATTTGTTGTGTTGAGATAAAATTAAGGAAAATATTGTGCTATCTTTCATATTTTCAATCAATCTTCATATTCACTTTCTAAATTCTGAGTCACATCCATGGATTGAAAGAGAAAGCTAATTCTTGCAACCGTACCTTTACAGGCAAGCCGGGTGAAGCCGGAACGAGAGGCCCGGCTGGCCTGGATGGCATGAACGGCGAACCGGGAGTTCAAGGACCGCCGGGAAAACCGGTAAATACTTACCAGAATTTATTACATTGAAATGTAATTTTAAGGTCAAATGTAGATCAAGATGTAGAGCCTGGCACATGGAAAAAAATGTCATTCCTGAAACCACAGGGAGAAATGCTTCCAATTTATTGATTAAACTATGTTCAGTCAGCAATCGAGGAGAGTGAAAATTTAAAATTAGAACACATGATTATATTTTTATAATGGAGCGATTATTGTATTTTTTTTTTATTTTTTTTTATAAGAGATGGGTTAGCTCTTAACCAACAACCAGCCATGTGGCAAGGATGAGGCCTAAGATGGAGCGAGCTCACCCAGAAGATGCCTATTCACTCGAACCTTGAAAAGATTAGGGTTATATGTGCTCGGAAACACAGACGCCGACAGGGAGTATAACTGTTATTTAACCGTAATCCAAGTCATTAATCCTGACTCCGGTTACTGCCGTCAAATTACTTTTAAAGTCTACATAACTTAAAAGTCTTAAATAATAATATGTTATTTTTGTTTGATAGGGTGAAATCGGACCAAAGGGCGAAAAGGGCGATTACGGAGACATGGGCTCGCCGGGCATGCTCGGGGCACCGGGCCTTCCCGGGCCCCCGGGATACCCGGGGCTCAAGGGAGAGAAGGGAGACAAGGGTGACTCGGTAAGTTCTCGTTGGCTATTAAGATAAGCAACGCTGCGGGTAAATTGTCTAACACCTCGCTTTGTCTTTTCATATGGGGTGATCCACGGCGGCTGCGACTGCGTGTCCGATGCTCCAGAAGTACAGGAAGTTGAGGAGGAGGCAGGTAACTACCAACTCTGTTAGTTCTTCTCGGTGGTGCAGGAGGAGGGAATTGTTAATCTATAAAGCCACTGTTGAACTTGCAGGGAGACGGCACCGGCTACGAACTCTACGGCCATGAAATAGTAAGTTCATTTCATATCTTTATTTCTTTTCGCCGATTAATTAATCATATTTAGTAACTTTCCTCATAAAATGTAATAAAAACTAAATATAGAAGCTTAAAATGTTAAAGTCTTAGTACTTACTCACGGATTTTATCCACAAGATAAAGAACTTTTTCTGTTAAATGTTTTTAAAGAGTGGTACTATTGATAGATTGAACGATAGTATTTTTCAATTAACAAAAAAGCTGAGTTAGAGTCTCAAACTTTCCTTAATCTTCTGACTTTGTTTCGAACATTTATTTGTTCAAAACAATATGGATACAACTATGAGGCCATATCAAACTTGTAATGATCCAAAGATTTCAGAGCAAAATACTAAGAGGCCTTATAAATGCATTCTGGTATTTTTGCATTGGCGACCTTCACCGAGACCTCAAAGTAGAGTACAGTTATCGGACTTCATCGTCATGAAGCTATTCGGATTTTCGAACTCACAAATTAATATAATTATATAAAACCTTGAAGAATACAATAACAAAATTTCTCCTTATAACAAGAATCCTGTTGATGGACATATTCTTAGTTATTTATCTATATAGTAATTTAGGTTGAAAACATGTACCTACTGCATTTCTATAGAGATAACCATTGACCATTTGTAATGGAACTCCAAAAGTTTTAAAAGTTATTTTTTTTGGTAAGAATACATTTTAATAATTTCAAATCAATACACTAATTACACTTCACACCAAAGAACCTGAGTATTTTAAAGTATGTTGTCACAAAAACGTCCGACTCAGCTTATAAACTTGATGGGGTTTCAACTAATAGTATTTTCCCGCGAGAGGAGCATTGAAGTGAATTTCAGTAAGTTTAAAAAAAGAAAAGGCGTATGGATTAACAATTTACTGGATTGTTTATTACAACTCAAATATTGTATTATTGTATAATCTGACTAATGTTTGACTTTTTATCTAATTGAATCAATGTTTCTTTTGTGCATAGACACCATCGAAATGAGGTAGTTAGTTAATGTTAAGTTCAGAACTAATATTCCTAATGTGACTACATTTTTGCTATCTATAGGTTGAATCCTGAATATTAAACGTACCTAATTGACTGACAAACGTGCAAATATCCAAATAGTCTTCGTTGGACCTTCAACTTCTCAAATTTCAAGGAATTATATTTACTAAAATTGTGATTTTGTTGACTGCGCTAAGCCACTCTTTCCGAGCTAAATGTTCATTCGAAAGTCACGTGAATACGAATTGCGGAAGTCTATTGAATGTTGATTTTAGTAATGGCAGGGCACACTGCGTTTCGCAATCATTTGGGAAGTGACCACCTCTTTATGTTTTGGTGAGTGAGTAAGGAATGCCAGAGCCCATTACCCTATCCCTTCCTTATCCCTTATCCTTCTAAGGTCAGCAGTACACTTGCAGCGTATCTGTCGACGTTAACATAAACAAACACTCGCTCAGCTGTTAACAGACACTCGATTTGTGTATTGCAGATGCTGGGGCCGCCGGGCCCTCCGGGGCAGACGGGAGCTCCGGGAGTGGCGGGTCCCCCGGGCATCAAGGGCGACAAGGGTGAACCCGGACTCAGAGGGAAGGCGGTCAGTATCAGCGATTCTATTCTCAGACCTACAGGTAGACTTAATAGCAATCATAGGTGATTTCCGAACAATCGTTTAGGTAAAGGTTTAGATACCTTGTGCCACGAATGGTGCCTATACAATGCGAGTTAAGCGGAAGACTTCGGAATCTCAAAGTAGATGTAGAATGTGGAATCTAAAAACAGAAATATGCCCACCAGAATTCTGTTCCCAATTTTATCACATAAATGATTGCAAAGAACATCTTTTGTGGTGACAAGTCTGTTCCGTTTATACTTTCCCTTGTCGTTGTTACGAACGGATGGGATTTTTTAATATATCTGTCTGTTTTTGTAGGGAGACCGAGGCGAGAAAGGTGACGCCGGTCCGATGGGTCTACCGGTAAATAATTACTTACTTTTATTATTTTGCTTATTCCTTTACTACCAGAATCGAGTAGCAAAAGTGTATTGGTTTTCAGGGTCCGGTGGGGCTACCGGGTGAGCCGGGTGAACCGGGGCGGCCGGGCGATAGCGGATCGAGAGTGAGTGACATTTAACCTTGTACGTGTCGATGAATAGAACCAACTAATAGTACACTAATGATCGAAATAATACACTAATGAATGATAGTGCATGATTGGGGATGTGTGAGCGTGAGACTAACCCGGGGTGTGGCCGCAGGCGCAGGAGAATCGCTGGCCGCCCGACTTCGCCTTCACCTAGTGACGCCCGAAGCCTTCGCCTTCTCCACCTCACTTGTAAATTGTAATATTTGTATCTAATATTAGTCATAACTGTTCATTCCAATCGCAGACCTGACAAAATACGAACGGTACAAACGCGTCGAGATCGATAGCATACTGACATACAAAAAGACTTGAGGAGGAATCTCAAACAACGTACAAATTGTCATCGTATATTTTGGGTCTGTGATCGAACTACAAAGTGTTACCAAAATAGTATTAAGTATTTTAAGAAACTTACTTAAATATTTTTCCACTAAAAGTGTGCAAATGTCCAACGTCCATATTGTTCTACGCTTCAATGTTATAATGTTCGTGTATCGCTGTAAATATTAAAAATAGCTAAGTGAACAATTTGTAAACAGTTTATTCTAATTGAAAGATGATGTTATTATCGCCATTTGTCTACAATTTTTCTTGTCCTTTCCTATTTAAATAAACTTATCGCTATTGACTACCAGTTGTATCCAACGAATAGGCTTTAATAAGCATGGCTGGCTGTTAAACAATATCTTTGACTTTGTATCATCTTGTTCCGCTTGCAAAATTAATTGTGAAAAGAAGTTTCTTATGGATTAATGATTGCAATGTGTGGATTTCCTTCCCGTTGTAGGGATCTCATGAATTACGTCAACTCTCCAGGCTACAGACAATGCCGTTCGTTAATCTTTAGGAGGCTTCCAAATTATTTAGAAGAAATAACTTATCCATTGTGAAATTAGTAATAACAGCCAATATTTTTTTTATCATGTATGATAAAATATGACATTAACCCCATAATGGAGGAATGTATGTATATAGATATATTTTTAAATATAATGAAATGTTGTATGTTGAGGTCGAAGCCCACCAGGTTAGTTTGGGCGCCGAATGCTAATAATTGTTTACTAAACACTTACCTCACTAGGTACGTACAATGAACGAATGGATTGTATCATATAATAATAATTATTATTATCAATATTTCGGCGTATTTCCTATAAATATATTTATCGATGTGATATAATGGATGTTTTGGTCGGTGTGTGTTAATATAATTTGTACGATAGGTGTAAAATCGCCCAAACGCGTGACGCCCGGAGACTGCCCGTCCGTTCCTGTACATTCCTCTCGAGTCCTATTCTTCTGTAAATAGTTAGCGGATTCAACTTATTCTCTAAGAACGAATGTACAAAATCATTAGCATAAGCGCAATCTCCGAAACCATTTCCTTCGTCGAGCGGAGTGTCAATGTTATATTCTAAACTTCTTTCTAAATATTGATCGTAACGTACTTCGCGGTGCGAACGTATGTTCCAACGTCGACATTCCTTCCTATCACTTCGGTATTGTTCGTGTTAAGTTTAGCTTAAGGGTTTTTATGGAAATATGAAAGTTGTCATTTGTACCATTCGACGAGTCAAAAATATTGTTGTTTACGATAATATAATTTTGAAGAAAATAAATATTTGCATGCCGTGCAACCGGTCTTTCTGTCTCCTTCTCTCTCTGCATCCCGCATCCCGTGCACGCGACAGCTGAACGCTGAACCGTATCGCCGACAAGTGTTAACGTCCCTTGTTCCATGATGGCGCCGCCGCTCCGCGACCTCTGCCGACCTCCGCGCGCTCAGGGCCCGCCCGGACTCGACGGCATGAAGGTGACCTTCGTTCCATCGCCTCCGACGCCACCCACCTTCGCTGTACGGTTAAGCTAGACTAGCGTTTTTTTGCCACCGCAGGGCGCGCAGGGCGAGCCGGGCTCCAAGGGCGAGAGGGGCGACCCGGGACTTCCCGTACGTCTATTCCATCGCTACCTTCGCTTTCCTAACACCCGCTCGCACGATTAACACGGTAAACTCTTGCAGGGCACCGACGGGATCCCCGGACAGGAGGTATGTCGCAGCGTCTTACCTTACATGCAATTCGTATCCGACGAACGTAACACCACCTTTTCTCTGATCGCATAGGGTCCGAAGGGCGACAAGGGTTACAAGGGAGACGCAGTAAGTAGCGGAACGTTGGCTCGCTTGCACTCTACCCTCCACCCTCTACCCTCTACCGTTCGTCTCTAACTTTCCAACCGTCGGTCACAATGCACGCCTCGCTAACCTCTAACCCCGTCGGCACCTCGACCCCGAGTGACGCGTCTCCTTGTGCAGGGCCCGACGGGCAAGCGCGGGCGCAAGGGCGACAAGGGCGACCGCGGCGAGCAGGGCGTTCCCGGCCTGGACGCGCCGTGTCCGCTGGGGCCCGACGGCCTGCCGCTACCCGGCTGCGGATGGAGGCCCACTAAGGTATTGCGACTCCTCGCGGTGTATCTAGCGGACTAACCGGTGTGTTGACTAACTCGCTTTGTAACGCTTGCGGGCTTTGCGGTGGCGGTGGCAGGATGTGTCGCCGGCGCTGACGCCGCTCCGGCGCGACGACGACGCCGACGAGTCGCCCGACGGGTCGCCCGACGCGTCGGAGGAGGAGGGCCCCGACGAGTACGAGGGCCGCGACGACGAGCTCGACCCTCCGCCGAGGGACTACGACGACTATACAGACAACGCGCATCTCTCGCATCACCATGACTGACGGACCGACCGACCGACCGACTTGTAATATACTCTGTCCCTTATGTAAAATACTCCCACGATACTTTGTATAAATTAGGTCTAATATATTTTTTACGGACACGTGTGGTAGTATTTTTTATCGTTCGCTTTAGTCAGTCGGCTTACGATAGAAACGACCGAGTTGAAAACGGAACCTCATAATTTTAATAAATAGTTAGGAGTTAATTTGAGACATCGTACGAGGAAGATTATTTCTCACTTGAGAGGGTAAATTTTTACTTATTATATTTTTTAATAAAATTATGTATTGCTACTTGATTAAATTTGAAATTTCATTAGACCCAGAGATTACTTATAGTAGAGTAACTCAGAGTAACTATAAATTTTCGAGTTCTATTTTTCTTTGAATCCCCTTCCATTAAAGTCATCGATCCGCGATGCTGCGTTTTTACCGTAAGTATAATTGTATTTACAGCCACATCCTATTTCAGCCTTAACCACTTTACTAATACTTGAGTTTGCATGTTGTCTCCGATATTATAGAATTATAATTACAAGATCGGAGACGTGAACACTTATTCAGGCTTAATCACATTATTGTGCAGTGTCGCCATCTGGCGGGACGGACGGACGACTTATTTTCAAATAATCTGTGATGCTTCATAAAGTGATCACGTGCACAAAGTACTCTAATAGGGTTCATCTCATTCTCATCCCTTCATCCCTTCTAGAAGGGTCTCCCCTGGTCAGGGTAGTGTGCAAATGTGGATGTGCTAAAGTGTTGAGTGTTTGGCGCAGGAAGCGTTGCTGCAATGGGTGCGCCGAAGGCTCGACGTCGACAACGACCTTCGCGCCTGACCGCAGACAATTCCTCGCTTCTCTACACACCATTGTAAATAATTCATCAATAAATTTATAATACGAGATCCTTGTTTTTTTTTTGTTCTCCTTTTATAATCGCCATGCTGCTGTCTACGGTGTTTCGTGGTCATCTAAAACCGGTTTTAGGTTCCTCTTTTATCTTAGGGAAGACTATTTACTAACATTACCGGGAGATCACCATTATAAAAGAACTATAAAACTATTGGGTTTGTGAGGCCCAGAGATCCTATTATGTGTGATCGAGTAAAAAATAATTTAAAGTAGGTATTTACTTGTAATAGGCATCAAATAATGTTAAAATAACTAAAACAAACAAATACTCTGGATTTACACCGAGGTCCAACGGTTCAAAATAATTTTTGATTATCATTTGCATTTTATTCTCCTAAAGTCCCAACTACCTAGTAATTTTGATATATTTTTCTATTGCTCGTTCAAGAATCCGTCCCCCACCTCTTTCCCGTTTCCACGTTTACACTCATGTATGTGCGACAGATGTCGCCACTGTGTGTCGAAAACTGCTTACGGCGCGCGTGTAGGTCTTCGACCGCATTTATTTAGTTTTCTACTATTAAAATTCACACCTGTGCTATCGAATGAATGGAATTGTTCTGTTGTGAACTTGGCGGGTGTGACACCTACCCCCCGATTGTCATCATCAGCTTCGGGAGAAAGTTGGAGCTGACGAAAGGTGAGTGTGCACGATACCCTTATCCCTTTTACAGTTTTGACCCTATTCATTAAGGTAATATTTCCCTGAAGAAGCCAAGCCTCCAGGGTGGTCACGCATCAATCAAAGTTCTCTGCAAACTTACTATTTTATCATAATATTTATTTATTTCGCCTGTTCTACCTATACCTACTAAGCATCTACTAAGTAAGCAGAGATAAGTGGAATTTTTGATAATAAACTTATCAACAAAGTAGATAGACGTGTATGATGTCAAATTGAACACAGAAATTTTTTTCTATGAGTGTTGACGAGATCTTATTCAAATCTTTCACCAAAATGTGACTAGATGTCGCTGTTACGAAAATAAAGTTTCCATCTTTGGTGAATCATAGAAAAACAAATTCGCCATTCGCCAAAAATAAAAAAATAGTTATCAATAGTCCAATCCATAGTTCTATACTAATACTAATATTATATGAGAATATTTGTATTGTATTGTATTGTATTATATTTGTATTGAGAGAGAAGATTTGTATGTTTGTAATGAATAAACTCAAAAACTACTGGACCAATTTTGAAAATTTTTACATCTATAGAAAGCTACATTGTGAGGGAGTACCTAACATAGTAAGAGTAGGTAATAGAGTAGTAAGAGAGGTTGAGTAAGAATGAGGAAAACGCAATTGGATTTTTTTTTATCGCATATTGCAAATATCAGTCGTGCGAATGTTCTGCCAGTGATTAAACAAATATGAAACTGTGGAGGTGTTCGTAAACACGATGGTTGCAATGGTGGCGATGGTGGCGGCGACCACAATGGTCCTCTTGTGGGAAGCGTCGGACGTCCAACCGTTGGCGGCGGGGCCGATATGTTTTGACAAGGCGCGCTGTCAAATGACCAGGAACTACAGCCGAGACCACGAATACCACTATAAAGTAGAAGGTAACAATATCATCATCATCCATTGCAAAACCGTTTAATATAGTAGGTAGTACCGTCACATAGTGTGATAGTGCTATCAAAATAGGCAGAGAACCTCTAAAGTCTCATGCGAGTAAAATTACCTACAATATTATCAAAATATGTCCAGAAGTTGAAAAACCCAAATTTAAACAATACCTTTCAAACCTCATAAAGCGTTATAACTTTTAAAATCATTAGAAACGACATTGAAAGAAATTATATTACTTAAAGTTATAATTATGAGTAATTATGATATTATTTGCCGAAGACAGCACTATAATAATCAACAACAAAAACAAAAATGAATATAATTATGAAAATGACATAAATAAAACATTAGCTGACATGATTTATTGGCTTACGGTAAATAAATTAAAAATCAATTTAGCAAAAACAACATAAATGCAGTTTCACCAAAGCAAAACCAAACCGCTAACTTTAAATATACATTAGGTACCAGGGAACACCAATCAGTGAAGTTGCTGTCACAATTTTTTTAGGATTAGAGATAGACACATACACTAAGTGGAAATCGCGTGCTCAGACTATAAATAAACGTATAAACAGCTACGTATTTGCCCTAAAAGGCTTTCTAAAATATCTGATTATAATACCGCAATAATAGCTTACAACGCATTTGTTGTTTCTGGGTATAGTCTTCTGGGGAAATTGTACCGACAAACACTGTTTGAGTTAAAAAAATGAAATAATTTTTTTTTATTTGAGTTTTATTTGATTTGATTTTATTTGATTAGAGATGGGTTTTCTCTTGGTCAATATCCAGCTGTTAGCGAAGATGAGGTCTAAGATGGAGCGAGCTCACCCAGAAGATTCCTATTGAAAAGATTAGGGTTATATGAGCTCGGAAATACACACGCCGGCAGGGAGTTGCAAACCTTGGCAGTGCACATTATAAAGGATGTTTTAAAGAGCTTGGTCCAAAAAGAGGGATTTCGACAAGGTAAGGATGGTAACCATTTGTACGTCTGTATATCCGATGGAAGAAAGGGGAAGGTAGTATGAGCTCATGCAGCTCCTGAGCACACTCTCCGAAGTACATCCTATAAAAGAAACATAGACTGGCAATTTTGCGTCTATGTGCATATTAAAAAGCATATTTAAAAGCGTACTGTTTTCCATTTGAATGAAGGAAGCAAGAATAGGTAAAATTGTGAGAAATTCCATTTCTAAGAAAATTATTATGAAAAGATGATTTAAAATTACAATAGTTTGATAAATCAAATCAAAACAAAATATTTATTTATCAATTGGGTTTCTACAAGAAACTCTTAGATAAAGATAACTACCTAAATTAAATTTTATCAGTAAAAGAGCTACATGCCTACGTGATTATTCACTACTTATTTCTTCTGCAGGTAATGAAATGATAATAAAAATAGACGGCAATAGTTTCGAAATAGACTGCTGCTTTAATAAAGTGAACATAGGGAGTGCGTCACTTCCAAAATTCTTTGACTCTGAAGCTTTTGCCCAAGTGAGTGTGATTAATTGTCTCGTGCCATACAAGAGGATAACTTCCTACGCCATGATGTTGGCGGCTCTCAATGTGACCGTATTGAAGGAGCTCTTTATCGAGTCACCCGTCATGGACCTTTCCTTGACTTCGCTCAGTGCTGAGCACTTTGCTCGCCTTAACTTGGAAACATTAGAGATTAAGGACGGGAATTATCTTAATGTGACCTATGACTGTTTCACAAATATTCGAGGCTTGAAAAAATTAACTTTACAAAATGTTAACTTGCCTGCAACTATTTCCGTAAAAGTGGCAAACGGTCTGCAGTACTTAAGAATCGAAGACACGTGGCCGTTGCCGGTAAAGTTGAAATCGGTGAAATCGTTGAATGTCCTAGCGACGATGAAAAACAAGGACAAGCAGGAACTAAGATATATTGAGGAGTGTGATAAGTTAGAGAGGATAGCTGTGACCGCTCGGTTCGCCAGGTCTCTTCCCGATCGATGGCTCGTTAATTGTAACAATTTAAAAAAACTACTGCTAAACCAATTAACCCTCAAGACGTTTTCATCGAAAGTTGTGAGCGAGAAAAATTCATTGACATTTCTGAAAGTAAGGTCTTGTGGACTTAGCGAATTGTCAGAGGACGCGTTTAAAAATATGGCCGAGCTACGAAATCTAGATCTATCACAAAATCTTTTAACCAACCTCCAAAGGTATCTACATAATTTGTATTTACTTATTTTAGAATTGACGCTCGCTTTCAGAATAATGTGCATAAGAGTATGTTTCAGCAAAGTGTTTGAACCGTTACTCCATTTGGAACGGTTGGAACTATCAAACAATAAGTTAAGGATGTTAGGGGATTCATGGTCTCTGACGAATTTAAGATATCTATCGCTAACGAACAATCCTCTCCGTGATATTTGCAGTACATCCAGCGATACCACTGGTGATAAATAAATATAAACATATTAGATTACTAGCTAAGGTATAATTTAAAAAATATATTAATGGGTTTCGTACTTCCAGGTCTGTCAGTTTTGGCTGATCTTTCATCGTTGGAAAGTCTCATTTTAAATTATACTCTCATAACGCGGCTGTGTCCTGACTGGCGAAGTATGCCTCATTTAAAGGAACTTAACCTAAGCCACAATAATATATCTCGATTGCAAGTAAGAAAAGCGTTACCAATATGTATAGTACTTTGGCGTGCACTCATCGTGATAATGATTCATTCGTGTTTTGCAATTGGTTACAGTACGACGACTTACTATTTTTTGGAAACGAGGAAACGCAAGTAGATATATCAGGTAACCCCGTGAAGCAGATCTTGTTCACCAAACGAGATTACAACCATGCCCTTAATCGCGAACGCGTATGTATTGCATTAACTATTTTAATTTTAAAACTTGTGATTGCATTATACATACAGGTATTATTGTTATATTATTAAAATGTTATTATTTCGTAATTAGGACGAAAAAATTGAGCGAAAGGATCCAGTGGATCTGTACACGAAAAGGAAAATACTCGTAGAGTGCGATTGTAACGCTTACTGGTTTGCACGCATTCAGTGCGAAAGAGACTATAATGTATCTGTCAGTGTAGCGCGCGTCAGTGGAATCCTATGTGATGACGACAAAGCGTTATGTGATTCTGCTAGCACTGTGTGCGCCATCGGTGAGTGCACGCCGCATTGCACTTGCGAGTATCGGGCCTCGGACAACGCTACGGTAGCTAATTGCTCCTGGTCGACAGCAGAGATCAACTCCGCTGAACTTCCTCGAGCTAACTCGCTCGTCGTGTATGCAGAACGCAGCGAACTGACCAGTCTACTGGACGCTCCCAACGCAATCGAACTGCATCTTCAAAGGAACCATATACAAACAATTCACTTCGAAAATATCTACGACCATCTACGTGTAAGTTGTATTTTCTAATTCATTTTAAAACTATTTTCAGATATTCATACTCACCAATAGTGAATGAACATTTTTTTAATAAACTGACAGCTTTGTATAACTATTCCCCATTTTTTGTAGATCATTTGATTGTACAATACAAACTGATTTTGTAGTGTTAAAGTTTTTAAATAAAAAGCGGTGTAAGTCGATACATTAATTTTTATAAAGACTACTCCCGACATGTCCCTTTATTTGGTAATTTCGATCATTGATTATTGTATTGGGAAATGGCGTGTTATTTGATTATGTTGCAAAGAAGCTTTTTTATGTTAAGGTCAGTCGACAGGCTGCCGGTCGACTGACCTTAACAATGTGACTGGTGCTGCAAGGTATATTGAGAGAGATATGGAAGTGGGCTCTACCATCCCTTTACTCACTCACAGAAACACAACAGAAAACGTGCTCTTATTTCACTGTGGTCTTCTGTATGGTTGCAAAAGACTGCCTGCCACTACTTTCCAGGTCCAGACCAGAGCCACTTTGAAAAGTAAATTTCCATAGTTGACACTCCCGGGAATTCGTATCCGGGATTCCTAGAACAAAACGTTAAAGCAAGCTCTCCAACTGGTCGCCAACAACTCATTCAAAATTTACCCGTTCCTTTATATTTCAGGTGCTTGACTTACGTATCAACGATATTCGCCGCATCGACTTGGACGCGGTCAAGGCGATTTTTTCAAATGGTAATAGAAGGGTTTGGCTAAGTGGAAACCCTCTCGCCTGCGACTGCCAACATCGCTCTTTTCTGGACTCACTGCGAAATCATTCTGTACAAGTGAGCCATTTTCCATAGTTGCCTACTTATGTCGTTAATAAAATAAACGAGTGTGCTTATGACCACACGACTGAAGTGAAACTTCTTTCGCTCCATCTGTATGTATATATATACAAGCTGACCCGGCGAACTTTGTTCCGCTTTAGAGGCAATAAATGAGCAGACTTTTGATTTTATCATGGTCAATCTTTTATTTGCATAATTAATGTAAATTAAAAAAGCAAGTATTTAATTTACGGGAACATGACGTGGGACGTGACATAAAACGTGGTATAACAAAACGCAACTGAAAGCAATTTATCAGTAAAAAAACAGTCTACCCGTTCATTTGTTAAAAATGGTATAACAAAACAAAACGCAACTGTCAGCTAAACGTAATGTAGTCTATGGTTAATTATGCAATTTATCATTAAAAAAAAACAATCTAGCCGTTCATTTGTTAAAAGTGGTATAACAAAACGCAACTGTCAGCTAAACGTTATGTAAATAAAAAAATGTATGCGTCAGTCCAAAACTAACAGCGTCAAAAGTGAAACTTTTTATGTAATTCAAAAACTGTCAATAAGTGTACAAAAAAATATATTGCAGCAAAGAAAAATTGACTGGAAATTATAATAAAAATGATTTATAATAAAAATCAAGAAAAATCTACAGACTATCCCGAATTAATTACTACGGAAGTTTCACTCGTACGTACTATTATTTACATATACATAAAACTATATACATATACGTACAAGTGAAACTTCCATAGTAATTAATTCGGGATAGTCTGTAGATTTTTCTTGATTTTTATTATAAATCATTTTTATTATAATTTCCAGTCAATTTTTCTTTGCTGCAATGTATTTTTTTGTACACTTATTGACAGTTTTTGAATTACATAAAAAGTTTCACTTTTGACGCTGTTAGTTTTGGACTGACGCATACATTTTTTGTATCTTCATTGACAATAACTGAGAATAAAAACAATATTAAAAATTTTTTAATATGAAATAATTTAATAGACATATACATATATATATATATATATATATATATATATATATATTACATATACATAAACATTCTACATTAAGAAAAGAACTATATAAGTAATTAATATGACTTATGTTAACGAGTTAACTCTCATGACAAAACGCTAGTGTCCCATAAAAAGTTTCACTTCAATAAACTCACCAATGTCATGATATCATTTGCCAAATCTCTTGCTAGATCATGAGATATGAAACAACTCAGTCCACTGAGTGCTAATCCTGCTTCATATTGATTCTGAGCATTTAAATCTTTCCTTATCATATTTGTAGTGAGCATAAGTAACTCTGAGTCTGCATGGAATGATTGACTAGCTGCTAAGTACCCGATTCTTTTGTAAGTGAATTTGTTTGAACTCATCACCTCAATAATATTGAATATAGCCCATGATATGTCATATCCTAACATTTGAAGCTAAAATAAATGTCAATTTAATTAATAATTACAACAGTTACACTTACAAATTCGATCTACTTAAGACCTAAGTACTTACGTATGTCAGCTTAGCGACAGCGTTAGCTTTCTTATGTTATGTTATCTTGTCGTAGTTCCACTTTAATTTCTTCCATACATTGTGCTATGTACTTGGCCTAAAATCGAATATTATATAAAAAAATATAACATTCAAAACTTATTTAGGTACATGTTTATTAAGTAAATAGTAACAATTTCTGATGTGTACCTACCTCGTTATCTTTATTATTCCTTATACCACGCACTAAATCGGTGAGATTTTTATCGAACATTCTTTCGAAGTTCCCCTTTACTTTCTTTAGTGCCATTTTATTGAATTATTTTCCATAAACATATAATTAAAAAATAAGGACGTTGAACACTTGAAGCATGACTGTATTATCTTAAAGAAGATAAGTTTTACACAACACTAAATTAAAAATAAAATTCAGGATTCGCCAGGCAGTCATAAAACCAAACTTTGTCATTTGTGATTTGTTAGTTAAACGTATATAGTATGATAAGATCATACTCTATAATCCGTAGCATATAGAGAATGAACTATGTCTGTGTAGTACTCATTTTTTCCATAATATTAATTAGTTGTTCTGTATTTATCCAATTTATCCGACACAGACTGTCAATGTCAACAGTGTCACTGTCAGTCAACATCAACAATTTTCTTTCCGCCTCTCTCACTCTGCTAGAGTGAGAGAGGCGGTAATAAGAAAGAGACAAGGAGTTTAACATCTGTGAGTTTAACAGTTTAACACTTAACAGTTTGTTAGCTCGACGAGTTCACTCTCATGACAAAAAGTTTCACTTCAATAGTGTCCCATAAAAAGTTTCACTTCAAAAAAATAAAAAGAAAAAACCAAAAAGACAAATAAAAAAAAGCTAAATAAAAAGTATCCTATGTCCTTCTCCTGGTTCTAAGGTGGTATAACAAAACGCAACTGTCAGCTAAACGTTAATGTAAATTATGTAAATAAAAATTAAAAAATAAAATAAAAAATAAATAAATAAAAAGTATCCTATGTCCTTCTCCTGGTTCTAAGCTATCTCCTCACCAATTTTCAGCTAAATCGGTTCAGCCGTTCTTGAGTTATAAGTGAAGTAACTAACACGACTTTCTTTTATATATATATATAAGATATATATATATATATATATGTGTGTACAATATATACATGTATACACATATACATATATTAATTTTCTACAAATATTTAAATTTATTTCATGTTTTCATTGGTAAATTAATATTTTTGCATAGATCTTCTATTTTTATTCATCATTTTCATTATTGGATACATCAGTAATTACTGTGGTTGATTGTAAAACCGAGACAATAGGCTTATGGTATGAGAAATAAGATACATAAATTTTCGAATTAAAATTAGACAGATATCTAGAAAAATATGTCCAGCGAGTAAAATGTTTGTACACACCACATAACAGACGCAGATTCGTTAGGTTTGGTTAGACACGTGGTTTTTTGCGTGTATATTACGTACGATGGCGCCATCTAGTAGAACTTACTCAATACACATATTCCTCTGTTAAAATGAAGTAGGGGGTGAAACAAATTAAAAGAGAGAGATGGCGCTTCTATGGTTAAAAGGAAAAAAATCTTAGACTTACTTGCTCTTCTACGTACGTAAGATTGTACAAGTCTAAACTAGTCCTAAATTTTATATAAATAAATAACATCAATACTGCTTGACTCATATACAGAACATATATTGATAAACTGAATAACATGATCGCCATCAATAAACAATGCCCTGCGACTATTCTCGGCGTCTCCTCTTTGTGCGGATCTTCGTTAATTTTTTCCGCCTCTCTCACTCTGCTAGAGTAAATGGTAATAAGAAAGAGACAAGGAGTTTAACAGTTTTGTTAGCTCGACGAGTTAACTCTCATGACAAAACGCTAGTGTCCCATAAAAAGTTTCACTTCAATAATCGTGCTTCGTTAGTTATATCGTTTTAATTAAGTCAATATTCCCAATTGGTTTTACGAGAAATATTTGAGAAGAGATGTTTTCACGCGTTTGAAGTTGGTAATAAAAGCCGTCGGATACCGAGTCGTCGCGCGCGTGCCCCGTTATTATCACGGCATCAATGACATAGGTTGTCGTAGGTTGTTTCTGAATAGTTTTAATTTTTTATCTCTATCTAAAAATTTGATTTTAATATTTCAGATAGCCGATTACAAGGAATTAGAGTGCGCGGACAAGCGATTTTTGCGTGATATAAATACGGACGCTCTTTGTGACTCCAGTTATTCAGAAGTGCTGTTGGGTCTATTAGTGGCATCGTTTGTATTAGTTTCGTTCGTCGTCGTACTAGTGATAGTGAACATTTCTAATTTCCACTATAATACTAATAAGCAGTTTTCCGAATGGAAACAAAGTGAAAAACGGTACGATATATTCATATCTTTCTCTTACGAGAACATGGAGTTGGTGCAGGAGAAGTTATTGCCCTGGCTAGAAGAGCCGTCGCGGGCCTATCGCGTGTGTGTAAACTACCGCGACTGGGAGGTTCCGGAGCTAATTCACAAGCTCATCAAAAGATCCGTGAGAGATTCCAGTTGCACACTGGCGCTAGTCTCGGAGCATTACTTGAAGTCAAAACGGACTCGTCGCACAGAATTTCGTACTGCGCATGCGGCTGCTATTCTGGATGACTACAAGTTGGTCGTGATTCTGTTGCGACCTGTAACCAAACTGCGCAGTCATCTCGACGATGAGCTCCGTACTTACCTCGAACATAATACGTATCTGGTATGGGGTGATCGTTGGTTTTGGAAAAAGTTACAGGCCGCACTACCACCACCCCCTACCACTATAAACTCATCCGGTCATTCGCAATCATACAAACAATCATACAAAAATGCCCCCTTTATTTCAGTAGTGACTTCATCCGCACCGCTGTGAAGTCGCACTGCAATTGCGCCCCCTTTGCTCTCAGTATCCTCTTTCTTTCCTCCAATACCCGGCCTCTTCGATTTGTTCGCTTCCATCTCTAAAAGATTATAAAGGGAACGAACCCTTTGTTTTATCTCTCTTCCTCTACTCCGACATTACGAGTTGGTGCGTAAACTATGCTGATATGTGTTATCACCATCAGGTTAATTAATTTATCTTCTTTTTTTATTTCTAAGACTTTTTATATTGTATTCATAGGTAAAAGAAAGAATAGTACAAAAGAAAGTTGTTCTCTATAACTGTTCAAGCCAAAGAATATAATTTATATTTGTTAAAATAGTGATCGAAATAAATAATTGTACAAATAAAGTGTAAAATAATGTTCGAACTCATAGAACTAGTGAATTGTGTGAGTGAAACAAACAAGATATAGTGTTAGATAGAGATAGTATTAAAAAGAGATAGGTATAGTGTGCTCATGGAACAACCGCCACTAGTTGTATAAGTCAATATCGTAATATTAATAGGCTATTTTTTATGTAAATTTAGTCTTCTTCTTGCTCCGGCAGAATAAAGACCATTAGTATCAGTACAACTTGTTTGGAACATACGACCCTCTCCTATTCGACTAACCGTCGAACGGCTGACCAGCGCACCCTCCTCAGCCGGAGGCTCTGCCCACTCAGTAAGCCATAACAGCCAGGCCATATCAAATGAGCAGGTGCTACAGGCCCGCACAATAACCATTATAATGTTAATTATCTATTAATTAATTTAATTTTGTGAAAAAATACTCAGCTTTTGCAATCGTTAATTATAAGTTTAAAACCAATTAAATGTACCTAATTGAAATATACACCGTGTATTTTTTTAGTTATTTAAGGTTATTTATTTATATGTTGGTAAAGTGACGTTGAACATTGTTAGTCCTGAATGGAAGGAGTCAGTTTCGGAAGGAACTTTTAAAATTATATTATCCCTCGGTTCGAATTTAGGACCTACTTCGAGAGTTAGGTAACCGAGTAGGAATAATACGTTTTTATCTAATGATGTGAAAATTTATTTACATTTACCTACTGATTGATCTTGATGAAAGAACCCAATACCATATCGACAAAATATGATTGAAATACAAATCTATTTTGTACCTAATAGTTTATTATACCTACTCGGTAAAAGATTTCTCTATTATTCATAGTAAAAGTCTCAATAATTTGGTTTCTATCGAAATTGTGCACTCAAATGTAGATTCCGTTTCATTTGACTATTTATTAAATAATTTGTTAACGTTAATAATTTAACAAGTATTTACTTAGGTGCCTAGGTAAATTATTTTTAAGTAATTACAAAATTACACCTGAGTCAAATGAGTCAAGCATAGTCCTCCATTATGGAACAAAATATCACTAAAGTTTGCATTTTCAGCGAGAGGCAGTTTCTCGTTCGCGCAATCAATGATATTATCTTGGGTCAACGCGGCCACGCGATAGATGTTGGGATTTCCTGTCGGCTGAATACGCAATCATATTATTTATATACCTATTTCATTTACATATTTTATGTTCTTTAAACTAACAAGTTTTGTACCTAGATGGCAACTAGTTCATCATAACATCTTTGGAATTAAGATTATAATTGAAAAAATAAAGAACTAAGTAACTTCGGTAGGTATTACATTGGCACACTCGACATAATATTTTCGCATTCTAATAAATCTGAGTTGTGACGAAATATTGTTTATAATATTATAATAATAATTCAATACAGCATTCAATACAATTAATTAATAAGTATATCACTCACTCAGCCATCCTCGCACACAGCACTCACTCACTCACACATCGAGCGATGCGTCGTATAGTATAGCCACATTAGCCACCAGTCCGGGCGAAACAGCAATCAGCCAATAGCGGCCAGCGAGTGTGTTGTGAACAGGAAAAATTGCTACAAACTAAAAACAAGTTTCCAATTTGTGTGAACAAGTGAATATATTACATTCCTCGTGTCAGTGCGTTCGTTTGGGTTTCTTCTTCTATGTTTTAAGAGCTAGTGATAAATGTGTCGTATTGAGGTGATACCATTATATTCTCATTTCAAGCAAGCGAAGATGCGCTCACGCATATTAGTAGGAATTACGCTTCAAAGAGAAATATAATGCGAGATAATGGGTGTCAAGAAAGTGGGTTACGGCGTTGTGTTGCTCATAGTGACGAGTGTGGTGAGTGGGTCGGATCCACCGATATGCCCTCGCGCAACCCCACCTTCCAACTGCAGCAGCACCGAGGCTCGTCAAGGAGAGTCTTTTTTTATTGTTGATGGTGAGCATGTTAACATTTTCCTCTTCCTCATATTTTTATTTGATCATTTCAATCATTATATTTTCATATCAGAAATAATAAAAACCGCGGCATAAACAAATATGACCAATTTAAGAAATTAGTTAAGTAAGACGTAATAATCACTCTCAATCTCCATTCAGAACTTGGGTTGACAGAACAGAACAGTGAAGTTTTAGAAAATATTAAAAGAACATGGATTTAACGTTCCTACAACCGACATAACTATTTCATTTTATGAAGTCTGGTCTCGTCTACAATGAGATTATAATTATGAATAATAGGACCGGGCGGGCGCCATATTGTGAGGTTTTATTCATTAAAGTTGCATCAAAGTACAGTCGGTAATATTTAAAACAAAAATAACATTTATTTTAACTTAATGATTTCATTTGATATTTAAAAATAATAATAAGTGATACTTACCAGTGGCAGCAGCAATGTCAGTGAAAAATAAGAAATGACTGGCATCGAAGAGTTTTTGCCTTAATTAGGTTCTAAATAATATATTTACTAACTTCTAGCCTGAAACTTTCCTTGTACGTAAGTCTGTCTTTCCAGTTGTCTGTACAAAAATTTGTACAGATATTATTTTTATATTTTTCATGTCTCCAGGTTTATCTGTCATGTCCTTTTTTCCCTAGTAAAATTGTGAATACACACTTACAGCTTATCAGCTAGTACATTTTTTTCTGCAAACCGTATTAAAATCCGATATAAACTAAAGTCGGCGACGTCACAATTGGGACATATTCGGTTCTTTTATTATTTTAATCGCATAGTTATTAAAATTGAGCATTAGGATAAGGCAGACGTAATTAACAACGCGACTAGAGCTAGAGATCACCATAAACACAAAATACTTATTTTGTCCTTCTGTTTGTAGCTCAGAGATATAGACAGTGTTCATAAATAACTTGGCGTTTGTTTCCTTATCCTTGTACTTATTATAATTATATTAGTTCTACATAACGTGACTTATAGCTTATAGTATGACAGATACCGTTTTTTATTTATTGCACCGCTTCACTTAGAAAATCCCTAATTTGTTGATCTTGTCTTTTTTGCAATTTTTATATTAATTTATCTACTTTATTTTTTCAGGTGCAGAACTTACAATAAATTTTCTAAAAGGAAATTACCTTCAACTGTTTTGTAATAAAAAAATAAATCTAGAAAGCAGATCGATGCCACATTTTGTTCAGCCTACAGAGTTTATTAGAGTGACTATAGATAAATGTTCAACTCCGGCGGAATCATACGACACAGTTCTAAAAAGACTCAACGTGAAGGTGTCGAGCAAGATGGCTCTCTACATGAAAGACAATCAATCGTTTACTTCCCAAAACTTTGCCGGATTATCAATGCAGACGCTAGAAATACACGCCCCGTTCTCGCCGCAACTTCTTAAAACCACAGACGATTTCTTAACGAAACTTGATAATGTGACCAATCTAGTTTTGCGGAACGTCGCTCTGCCGACTAGCACTTTGATGAAATTGCCTAGCAGCTTGGTCGCGCTTAACATATACAGCAGCGAAGCGATAAATCTTCAAGGAAATATGTTTACGAGACTAGATAAACTTAAGTATCTCAGAGTGACTGACGAGAAAATGACCGTCACACCGAACATTAGCACGTCTAAATCATTGAAAAGCGTGTCCTTGTCCGCGTCCATCGCAAAATTACCATCGCTGCGAGGACTGGTTAACGTGACCATCGTTAAAGCTAGGGACGAATATCCGGTGACTGTGGATGAGTGTGACCAATTGCAACATTATTCCATTTCACATTCTATGTTGAAAGTGATTCCCGACGAATGGCTCGCGAACTGCACAAAATTGGAAACTCTCGTTTTATCCAACTTGCACTTGGAGCGATTACCGAAAAAGCTCATAAACGACGGTAACTCATTACGAAAATTAACCATTAGTGGATGTCCTCTGCTAAAAGAATTGACGAAAGATTTCTTTCATAATATGAAAAACCTTCGTGAACTTACGTTGTCGAACAACTCCTTGACTCTCCTACAGCCGTAAGTATGTCGACGTCAAATAAAAATAACAACGACTGTTTCAAAAGTAAATTTGCTAATATTAATTTTGTTTCATTTCAGCGGTACATTCATATCGAAGTTATCGTTGGAGCACTTGGATTTGTCCTCGAACCGTTTGACGAGTATAAATCTGGGTGACGAATTGCAACCTCTGTCTCAACTGAAATGGCTGTCGCTAGCTAACAACCCTCTAGGCGATCTTTGCGATGTCGGATCACCAAGTATAGCGTTCACTAGTGAGTTCAAATTTCTTGAGTCGACTTACTTGATCAGTTTTTAAATATCTTACTTATCGGGTCCTATTACACAGGCCAATCAAACATAAGCGAGCTCTCGCAATTGGAAACTCTCTATTTGAGGAGAACCCACCTCACTCAACTCTGTCCAGACTGGCGAAGGCACATGACGAGCTTGCAAATTCTCGATATTGCGTACAACAACATTTCGGAAATTCAGGTCAGAAAATCAGTGTTTATTACGTACTAGATTTCTAAATGATAATTGTCAGCTAAAGTTATTAATAGTGTATTGCCTTCTGCAGTAATACTGGGACTGTCTGATGATGCCTAGTATACGGCACTCCCTCAGAGATATTCTTAAAGATATTCCGAAAATGATTCCAGAGGTCATTTCCCTATTGTAATCTTTGTAATCGTATCATTATCATTATCTGCTTTGTGGCTCTTCCTGTCTTCTAGAGTACCAGTATCACATCGTCCATTGCTGAAATATTGTGATCGCCACGTAAACTAAAGCTCTCTACCAATACCTACCACGTCAAGGAACTGTAGTACTTTTTTGATAGAGGCATTGTGTGGCTTCCTAAGATGTGACTACGCTTGTGCATCAAAGGGCCACACTCGCACAGGATATGCATTGGTGTTTCTTCTGCTTCATGGCAGAAGCGACACTCTCCCGTACTAGCGAGACCCATTATTTTAAGGTGCCTGTTGAGACGACAGTGCCCCGTTAGTGCCCTTGTTAACATGCACAAATTGCTCCTACTAAGCGACATAGCCTGATTTGTCACGTTTCGACTATAGGCTCTTATGAGCGCTTTGGAATGGTTCAAACCTGGCAAGTTAGTCCAGCGTTTGTAAGATTTAGTAAAGCACTGGTTCCATATGGTCCAGCGAGCTAGGCTATTTGGTAGTCCGCACACAGGTTCAGGACCTATTAGCCTACCTTTAGCGCCTGCCCGGGCCAGTTCGTCGGCATATTCATTGCCTTCGATCCCCATATGGCCAGGTACCCATCTTAGGACCACTTTATTCTTGCGCCCTAATATATTTAAGTAGTCTACACAGTTTCGCACCAGCTTTGAGACGGTAAAGTCCGAGTCCAGTGCTTGAAGTGCAGCCTGACTATCTGAGTGAATATAAATCACACGGTTGACATAGTCTTTTCGCAGGTTGATTTCCGCGCATTCCAGGATGGCGAAGACCTCTGCTTGGAAGATGCTGGCGTATTGTCCCAGGTTTACACTGGTCCTGTAATTCTGTTCCTCGCCATACACACCACAGCCTACGTCAGGTCCTGATTTGGACCCGTCAGTATACCAAGAAAGGCTACCTTCCTCCCAAGAGATCTTGTTATTTGACCAGTTTTCTCTTGAGAGTAGCTCCACAGTGTAAGACTTTTCGTCTATGTACTGTGGTACCATTGTGTCAGTAGGCATGCCTAGGATGGGATCCCTTAGTACTGAGTCTTCTAGAGCTCTGAGTACCTCGGACAGCCAATTGTGTTTACCCCGATTCATCATTCTGTGCATACTGGTTTTCGCCTCCTTCTCTAAAAATAGATTTAGAGGCGGTAAGCCCAGGATTGCCTCCAGAGATGCTCCGGGGGAACTCGACATGGCTCCTGTTATCATCAGACATGCCAAACGCTGTAGGCTATTAAGCTTGTCAATAGCCGTCTTTTGGTTGGCTTTTCTGTACCATACTATAGAAGCGTATGCGATCATCGGCCTCACAATAGCAGTGTACAGCCAAAGGGTGAGCTTTGGACACGGGCCCCAGCTCTTCCCTACCATTCGACGGCTGATACATAAGGCTGCCTTAGCCTTATTTATCACATTTCCAATGTGTGCATTCCACGTTAGTCTCTGGTCGAAGGTAACTCCCAGATATTTGACCTCTGAGGAAAATTCAACTCGTTTACCATTTACAAGAGGTGACTTTAATTTGTCTAGCAGCCTCTTTTTGGTAAACGGTACTATAGCGGTTTTGTCACCGTTTACTGAAAGTTCATTTGCTGTGCACCATTCGCAAATGATATTTATAGCTTTCTGTAATAGGGCCGAAATTGTGCTTTGGCAGAAACCTCTTATGATCACCACTAGGTCATCAGCATAACCTAGGGCATCGATCTTATGTTCTGCCAGCCTATACAGCAGCTCATCAACTGCAAGAGTCCAAAGTAGCGGCGATAGAACACCACCCTGCGGACATCCTCTTGTAGTTGCTACAGTAAGTGAGGTATCATGTAGTTCGACCCTCGCTTTACGTTTGGATAGCATAGCCTTTACCCACCTAACAGTAGTCGGGTCCACATTTTTGTTTTGTAGCCCCCTCACTAACGTGTTGGTGGGAGTATTGTCAAAGGCACCTTCTATATCCAAAAATGCGCATAAAGCAATCTGTTTATCTTCCAGAGCCCTTTCTGCCCTGTCAGCTAGCTGAATAAGGGCCGTCTCAGTGGACCTTCCCTTCTGATAGGCGTGCTGGGTGAAATGAATGGGTCTTGTGGCCAGGGCTTTGTCCCTTATGTGCTTGTCTAGAATCTTTTCTAGAGTTTTGAGCATAAAGGACGTTAGGCAAATTGGTCTGAAGGACTTAGGCAGAGCATAATCCTTCCGACCTGCCTTTGGTATAAATAATACCTTAGCCCGGGTCCATTGTTCCGGTATATATCCCCAGGCAAAACTTGCCCGGTAGATCTTTACCAGATATGGCGTGAGTACGTCTATGCCTTTTTGTAATAAAATAGGCAACAGTCCGTCTTCACCACTAGACTTCAGGGGCTTAAAGGATCTAATAGCCCATTTCACAGCTTTGGGTCGGATGAGATCAGCCGCTCTGTTACGGTCCTCATTTCGAGGCCTTTGGTGTAAAGGCGTTCTGTCTGCCCCGGTCGAAAAGCCGTGAGCCCCCGGAAAATGAGTTTCTATCAGCAACTGAAGAGTTTCCTTTTCAGTGATCGTGAAGGAGCCATCAGGTCTTTTAAGCAGCCCTAATTGACTAGGCTTGTCCTTCGCGAGCAGTCTGTGGATTCTAGCTCCTTGAGGCATTTGTGTTAATTCCTCGCAGAGCTTCCTCCATGCAGCACGCTTGGACTTCCTTATCTCCTTATTGTATTCAGTCAAGGCCTTCTTGTAGTTCTCCCATTGAAGGGTTCTACTAGCCTTGTTGAATAAACGTCTGGTTTTCTCCCGTAGCTTCTTGAGCCTCGAGTTCCACCAGGGTACATTCCTTTTGGAGTGCTTTGTTCTGAGTGGACAGCTTTCCTCAAAGGCACTCCTTATTGCACTCGTGATAGCCTCCACTGCAAGTTCTAGCTCCTCCGGTGTACATATACTATTAGGGAGGTCCTCAAGATTTTGCCTAAGTTTGTTATTATAAACATCCCAGGCTGTAGCTTTCGGATCCCTGTACGTTACGGTTTGATCTTTTGTAGATGTTACTAGATCAAAACGAATTTGTCTGTGATCAGACATAGAGCTTTCATCACTGACATGCCAGTTTGATATAAACTCGGCCATATTGTCAGTGGCGAAGGTTATGTCTAAAACTTCCTGCCTTGCGGTTGTCACAAAGGTCGGCTTGCTCCCTCTGTTGAGTACCTGTAAACAGTTAACTAAGAGAAAGTCATGTAGTAACTCACCTCTATTGTTTGTGTCGGTGCTGCCCCACGTTACGTGATGGGCATTGGCATCGGTTCCAACAAGTAGCTCGGCTTTGTGTTGATGCGCGTACGCCACCAATCGCGCAAGCTCCACCCTTGGGTCGTGTTCGTCATAGGGCAGGTACGCAGAACAGACGATGACGCGTGTTCCCTCCCTGCCCTTGATGTTAACAAAAGCTGCCGCCATATCGTCAGTACATAACTCTGGCACTGGCAAACATTCAATATTTTTATTGAAAACTATGCTTGCTCTGGGCTTTGAGCTACAGGTATTATAAAGTATTTTACCTGCAGACTGAAGTCCCAAAACCGCACCATTATGCGTCCAGGGCTCTTGTATGAGGGCGATGTCAACCTCACCCTGCAGGAGAAGGCGCTCTAGCACAGCTGTGGCAGCCATCGCGTGATGCAAGTTGATTTGAATCACCCTCAGCATTTTTTTTTTTTTTTTTTTTTTTTTTTTTTTTTTTTATAAAGCGCCCTTTTTGTTAGAGGGGCCCTTGGAGCCGGCTTTCGTCTTCGGCGGACGTTGAGTTCCACCTACAGACTTAGCCAGCCCTCTAGAGACCCCCCCATCTCGGTGCGACCCCCGCCCCCCCGTTCCAACTCCCCTGCCAGCGACTTGAGAGGCAGCACCTGCCTTTACAGACAGTTTCTGCCCCTCACGCCGGCTGGAGCTCTCCGTTGGCTCAGTGGGCGACTCTGCTGCGTTGTCATTGCCGCTCCTGACATTAAAAATTATCTTCTTAAAGCCAATAGCGGCCCTGTACTCCGCAGCTTTTAAGACCTCAGCAGAAGGGTCATCTATGAAGAAGGTCGTTACGGTGCCGCCCTTCTCGGCCCTACTGCTGATGGTCTTCCAATGCTCAGTGTTGAGCCCCACATTTTGTGTCCTCAGCAGCAGCAGAGCTTCATCCAGGCTCTCCGCTTCACTGCTGGGCACAAAAGTGGTGCAAATCGTAGGCTTAGGCAATTCCTTCTCTGGTATGTAAGAGAGGTTCGCCTCAGGCCACGGTTTAAGGCTTGGTATTAGGCTCACAAGCCAGTCCTGGCTGTTCTGGTTCTCACAAGTGATGAGAATCCAGCCAGGCTTTTTGGAGAATCCCAAGAACCTTGGACCAGTACCTTTCTCAGCCCTGGTTATAGCGAGGATGATGCTGCGATGCGTCAGCCTCATTTGCTCTTCACTCATGGGTTCGCTATTGCGTATACCCACTCGCGAAGCTCCCACTGCCTCCCTAAACGTAGGCTTAGCCCTTGACGGGCCAGCCTGCGTTTCCTCCGTTTTCGCCGCCTTTTTTGGCTGATTCGGAGACTCCTCTTCCGAGCGTTGGCGTTTTGAAGCGGTTGCTTTAGGTGGCACTGAAGGAGTTTTGTTATCCTCCTTGCTGCTCACCTTCACCTTCGTCGGATTCGGAGGGGGTTTTTCAATGTCAAGTTGAAACCAGGGCTTTTTAGCAATAGCCCTGGCCTCAGCTGCAGAGTAGTTGGCCGCGATAAGTCTCTTCATGCGTTTCCTTGCGGCGCCTGAGAGCTTAATAGGCGGCTTCCTACTGGCTTTACTGTCACGGACCGAGTCTGTTGCCGTGGGCATTACAGGGGCATTTAAGTCCCCTGATTGCCCATGGTCTAGCCTCTCACCCATGTCAGCTACATCCATCAAGGCTGTAGCGGAGGCGTCGGAGCGTCCTCCAGGCGAGCCTGATTCTGATGGATCATCAAGATCCAAACCGGAAAACAAAGATGTCGTTAAAAAATCCTCCATATTGTTCCCACGAGTAGATACGGGATATAAAACGTCCAGTCGGCCTTCCCGTTACCGACTAAGGGTATTTACACTCCGAGGTCCCCAGGTATCGGAGGTTGACCGCTAGCAACTGAGAAACCCCTCAGCCACTCACCCTCTTGGCGCGCGTCATACCGTAGGGTTGGGGTGAATTTTTATAGAGGCTTTCTACCTCGCGGTCCGGGCAATTAAGCCAAGACCCCCGTTCCTGTGAGACATGACCACAGGTTTACGGTGTGAAAAGGAGGGCATTTCCTCACCTCCTTTGAGCCTGCTGGTTAGGCCGGCTACAGTGTCAGGTTATTTACCGCCGCCCGAGGTTCGGCGTTGACTGCTTTACGGCGAGGTTTTGTCTCTTCTCGAGCCAACCCTCCTCCTTTCTCATCCGGGCTTGGGACCGGCAAACGGCGGAGTTAAAATCCGCAATTAATTTGTAATCGTAACATATACTTTTATTTGGGAAAGACATACACTTACATGCTGCAATTGTTGCTTGTCTTAATAGGTGTGTAGAATCTTAGAATTACAAGTTTATATTTATTAAAATTGTCAAAACTATTAAAGGACTATAGGAAACGAGGGAGTTTATGTATTTTTTAATAGTTTTAAAATTCGCATACAATTTAAATAACAAATGATCCAACCACATATTACAGTTTAGCGACACGCAATTCGTGCGAGCGGCAAACACCAAGAGTAAAGTGGTACTGACAGGAAACCCTGTCAATTTCACATTCAACCAACGCGACTACGAAGAAGAAGTCGCAAAACGCGCGCACTTAATACCGCAAGTATGATCAAAAGCCTTTGCAAACATCACCTTTCGCGTCGTTCGAAATTGTAATGAACTGGACGATTACAGGACGAACACAGGAAGCAGATCACCGTCGAGTTCCAGTCAGAGATCACATGTGATTGCACCGTGTACTGGTTTGCGCGGTTGCAATGCGAAGATGAAGGAAAGAACGCGCGCGTTAGCGGCGTGAGATGTCGCGGGGAGAAGCGCTTGCATCTTTGCGAAGTGCCTCTTGAAGCGATGACGTGTTCCCTGGACGAATGCGCGCCGTCGTGCGAGTGCCAAATTCGCCTCACCGACAACGCGACGCTGGCCACGTGCTCCTGGGGAGCCGCCGAGACGCCGGGTGCCCTGCCCGAGAACACGTCGAGCTCCCTGTTGCTATGGGCCGAGCGAGGCAACCTGACGCGTTTGCCCAAGGCGCCGGCTCTCGTCGAGCTGTACCTCGCGTACAACAGCATTCGACACATCGCCGCCGACGACATAGGTCGCAATCTAACGGTACCTAATGCATCATCTAATAATGTTCACTATCACAAATTTATCGTCGATTCTTCGTTGATCTCAAACGTGTGACTGTTCACTCAGGTGCTTGACCTGCGACACAACAAAATAGAACGCGTCGACGCCGACACAACCTCTGCTCTGTTTTCGGTTCCCAACAGAAGAATCTTTCTTGCCAACAACCCTCTCTCGTGTGAATGTGACGATCTTCCCTTTCTCGATGCTCTACAATCTCGTCGGACACAGGTAAGACAGAAACGGGATTCTTAATTAGGTCTATGACGGATAAATATTATATGAAATGCATTGCAAGAACGGTTGATTTAATGTGTCGTGCATCAGGTGGTGGACTACGGGCAGTTGAAATGCGCGGACGATCAGTCGGTGCGAGAGGTGGCGGTGGAGCGTTTGTGCGCGGGTTCAAGCGGCACGGTGTCCGCCGTCGCGGCCTCCGCGCTCGTCCTGGGAGTGGTGGCCGCCGCCGTGCTGGCGTTGCTGGCGCGTCGGATGGCCTGCATCAAGAGCTTCTTGCGCCTTCGCTGGCGGAAGGAAGCGGCGAACGACACGATGCGGTACGACGTGTTCCTGTCGTTCTCGCACGGCGACGCAGCTTTCGTGACGGACACTCTTATGCCGTGGCTGGAGAGCGGGCCGCGGCCGTACCGCGTTTGCGTCCACTACCGCGACTGGGGCCCGGGCCAGTGGATCCCGGCGCACATCGCGGCGTCGGTGCGCGACTCGCGCTGCACGCTGGCCGTCGTGTCGCACAACTTCGCGGAGTCGGAGTGGGCCCGGATGGAGTTCCGCGCGGCACAGACGGCCGCGCTGCAGGACGCCGCGCGGCTCGTGGCGGTCGTTCTGGACGCCCGGGTGCCGAGAGCGGCGCTCGACGCCGACCTGCGCGACTACCTCGCCGCCAACACCTACCTCGAATGGGGCGACCGTTGGTTCTGGGATAAGCTGCGCGCCGCCTTGCCGCCGCCGTCGGGCCTCAAGCCCGCCATCGAGCCCCGAGTGGAGACACTCCCAACTGAACCTGTGCTTGCACTGTCTCCCGCGGCCGCCTTGTAGTCAAGTCGGAATATGAGTGATGTGATATTATAGGAATATTTGATAAAACTTTTTATTATAATGGACAGAGAAAATCTCAATTTATGTTAAGTCTTGCAAAAACGATTCCACTATTGACACAGAGTACCACTTTGACTATTGACTGTCATGAAGAAATGTAAAACCAAATAGGAAAAAACCTGGAACAATTATTAGCCAGTGCTCCTCATTGTGTTATCCTCACAAGCGAAGTAAAGTAAGTACCTAATGATAAAGTTATAAATAGACACTAAATGCTACATATTTTTAATTAATGATTAATTTCAAATGAAAATAAAGGGTCAAAAAATAATTATTAAGCCATCATATTACTTCATTTTACTCTAACTTACCTAGTAAATCTATAAGTCTGTCGTATCTCTATCAAAACGACAAAATATAAAGTAACTATTAAATTTACATTTTTATAAATTATAAAAAGCTCTGAAGTAGCTAAAAACTGAATTCACCTTTGAAGAAAAGTTTTCTTCAGACTTACTAAGGCTGGGTTGCACCATCTTACTTTAACAATAACAAACGTCGCAACTTCAGTTAATTCGCACTCATTTTCGGCCTAACCGTTATTTTAACTGAAGTTGCGGCGTTTGTTATTGTTAAAGTAAGATGGTGCAACCCAGCCTAAGATTATATGATACAAGAAAACGTGTGCTTGATCAAATTGCTTCACAATAACAAGTAAATATTTAAAAACATACTCAACTAATTCCTACCCAAATATTTCATCCAAGTAGCTACTTCAATTATTTATTTATAGGTACCTCGTAATAATTGGTGTATAAGTACTTCTTAAACAAAAAATAACTGCTTTATACAGTCATATGCTAAATGTTTAATAACTTGAATAACTCTTTAGTGATCTGACTTTTCTTATGTACGAGTATGTTTAAATTAATAACAGCTTAATAAAATCTAAATAATTAATTGTTAAAATATAATTTTGCGATTAAAATATAACATAATACGGCAGTTATTTGTTGTTGCCTTTGTATCGTATACATTTCGTACTGATGTGATTAAATAGCATTTTTTTATTATATACAAGTACAAGTAGTGCATAATATTCGAGTCAATTATCTAATGTAGGTAATGTATATTGTAATGCGAGCAAAACAGACATGATCGTAAAAATTAATGTACACAACCATTATTATCGAAAAACAGGACTCAACAGGACATGGTACCTATGTGCCTATACAGTCATTCTAATTTAAAATAATTAATATTTTGATGGTCTCTTAATTTATTCTTATTTTCTCAAGAGCCACAAAAACTTTGCAATGACTTTGCTCTTTGTACAAAAAATATTTTTTTAGATAATGAAAGATGGTCACGAATGATCAGATTTAGAATTATTATTTTCAACAAAAACAAAATCAAATACATACTTATACTTTAAACTTCTTGTTTACATTCACATAAAAAATTTTTTTTTATTATTTTGAAAGGGTGAGTAGCTTCTTTGATTAATAATAATGTTTTCATAGGTGGCCACCATTTTTGTGGTATTTTCTGACAAACTGTGCACATTCTGTTTAGTTGCTAATCGTCGTTGTCGTTGTTATGAATGCTTGGCTAGTTTAAGTATTTGCTCAATTGAGATCATTATGATGATTTAATCGTACTCGTCTCTAATTCCTGTTGTGCCATTACCGACGCCAGCCAAATGGCCATTGATAAACCAGTTGATAACAAGACTACAATTAAATGTTGGCTGTATCTATCGAAAAATACTCAACAAAGCACATTAGAGACTGAATTCGGCAAAGGCAATATACAGCAAAGGAACTAGTCGTGGCTATTTTAGCTGTAACATGTTGAACCTTGATCTCGAAGTGTTATTGTCGCAACGCAGACAGACAAACGTGCTTCTCGGAATAATTGACATTCAAATTAATCATGTTTATGTAAATACTATAAAATATATTATATATTATGTATGTAACTATAATACATAGATCTGATAAGAGAATAACATTGTACAAAGTTGTGATGCCAGTTCGATGAATATAATTATTATTATTATACTTTTTTTTAATCATTGCTTTTATTTATTTATTTAACTCTATATATTTTTTGAGTCAGATATATTTAACTGTATAAGTACTAACTATAGCCTACCTATGTTGAAATTCTTTGGAAAATTTTCTCAATAGATACCTCTATATCTATACAAAGATTTAATTTTTTAATTCTATACAAAAACTCTTTGAGAAGAATCATTAAAACATTTTTAGAAAACAGTAAGATTTTCACACACTCCTCTTTTATTATGTATTATGTTGGTAAAGCGAATAACCGTACGCATTGGCAAATAGTAAAAGGCGTCGGAAAACTATTGCTATTATAGGTGCGTGACCTTTAAGGCTTTTAGTTAAAAAATTAACAAACCACAGTATGCGATTGTTTAAACTAAAAGTAGAATCGCCTAATGGAAAGAATATTTATATTGGGTGTAGGTTAGGTACCTACCTATATCTCTCGCTCGTGCGTGATGTTTGTGCAAATTGACTTCGAGGCGCAAGACGGGAATAAATTTACAAAAACAATCCACATTCTCAAGCTGGTTCTTGTTTAACAGTCGAGTAAACAGCGCGAGCGAGAGGAGGCAGCTGCCTCTCTGTCGCACCCGTTCACATCCGTGAGTCGGTGATGCGCGCGCGCCGCGTCAGTGACCAACTCCATCCATGTCGAGTTCAAGTTTTGAACCGAGCGAGAGTTAACAGTGCTTCAACTCCCGATCGTATTACGACTTTACAATATTGTGGACATTACAATATACGGTTTTCGATTATGTGAAATGCGAAGGATATTTCAATTTGGTGATACTAGCAGTGAGTCTAAGAGCAGAGGAGGGAGACTGCCATATTGTGCAAGGTGAGAGAAATCTGTGTAACATACAATTACATATCGCGAACCATGACAGATGACGATCTTAAATGTAGATAAATAATTATTAGCGCAATGTTTACTTGTAGGTATGTCAATGAATTCTAAAACTTTCTTGCGAGTCCTCAGATCCTTTTTATCGCAGTAGACTAATTTACAGATGTACACATCTTATTAAAAATCAGTTAAAACATTTACAAAGTCATCTCGCACAGCTATAAAGGCATCAATGAATTGATGGCCCAGACTATGTTTGGCTACAGTCGATGGCTACAGTAGTTACTAGTTAATAAATTAGATACTTAAAAGTATAAGTAATTATGTAGGTACTTCGAATTTGTAATAGGTGTACTTACCTATGTACTTCCATATGTTCGATTGATGTGAAATTTGGTAAAAGTACTGTTACTTCAATGGTATTTCCCTGAAATGGAACCTTGACCCGGTGGTACAGGAACAAGTAGGTACATAGTCTGCAGAATAACCAACTCCTCAGCAACTTACAGCAGATATTTTATAGCGTGTTTGGGCCCAATACAAAGTAGGGGGTTAGTTTATAATATTCTTTATTACCTACTTTAACTTTATATTAATTGGTTATAACTTTTGTAATTGTTTATTCGCGGATTTGAAACTTTTTCCCTGAGTTATATGAGAATAATATGTTAAGAATAACGTGATATTTTTTTTTATATCACATTTTGTTTGATAAAAAATGAAGCCTATGGTTTTATGCAAGCGCTAATGAAAATATGATTGCTTATGACAAACTTACCCAAACATAACTGGTTTTTAGCAGATATAGCCCGGGCTAACTATAGTAGGTATGCAGATAAGACAGTGTGTAGTTGGGAGAAGTTCACTAATTATTGTTTTTTTCGTTTCAGTGATGATGGAGGAAAGCGAATACAATAATGAGAGCCATTTATGAGTTCGTTGCAGCGGTGTCTCTGCTGACACTGTTATCCCTGGCGCGAGCGGACTTTCATTGTCCGGAAAGGTGCATGTGCGCCGAGGGACGCGAACTAGAGCTGGAATGCGCTTATCCGACTGGAAACATATCTGTCTATGCAGATCCGGCTAAATACATAACGCTAAAATGTAACAGTGGCAGAGTCCAATGTGAACGATTGCCACGATTGCACGTGCCGCGTTTCGAATCCATACAGAGTTTCGGTGTCCGTTCTTGTCCACTTAGTAATGACTCGCTGGCGTGCGCGCTCCGAGCGCTGGGCGTCCCGGGCACCACGGCGCTCACGCTACAGGGCACCGCCACACAAGCCAACACATTGGACCGACACCACGTCGCCGAATTGAGGGACCTTCGTGCGCTATCCCTTATCGATGTGGGCGAACTCAAAGTACCACACGAAGCGATAGCCGCCCTTCCGGCGCTGCGACGCCTCACTATTCGAAATTCATTCCTACATCTCGGATCGGATAAATTCCCAAACTCGCCTCCTCTCGAGTACCTCGAACTCTCCTTGGATCGCATTCAGCTTTTACCTCCTGGTGCGTTTCGAGGACTGTCGGCGGTTCGCGTTCTCGGCCTGTGGGGCAACGACATCGCTCAAATAAATGAGGCCGCTTTCGAAGGTCTCGATTCGCTCGAACGACTCGACCTAAGTTCAAATTCAATACGTTTACTATCGTCGGGCTGTTTTAATGCAACACCCCACTTGAAGGAGATCAGAATCTCCAAAAATCCTCTGGAAAAGATAAAAAAGGCTACTTTCACCGGATTGTCTCTGTTAGAGACTGTGATATTAGAAGACACGGGAGCCAACGAGTTGCAGATAGAAGAGCGCGCATTCGCCTCTCTCCCGGCACTAGTCGCTTTGCGGCTGTCGCGGTCCAGAGTGCGACGGTTGGCCGCCGACGTGTTTGTGGCGTCTCGGGCGATTCAGAACCTCACCCTTACGCGCATTTATCTGCAGCACCTTCCTGACGACATACTCCGGGACCAAGTGGAACTCGAGTTTCTTGATCTCAGCCACAATGAAATAAAAGGACTCACCGCTGATCTCTTCGCGTCTTTGAAGCGACTCAGGCACTTGAATTTGGACAAGAATTTCATCACGACATTGCCCGAGTAAGTTTCCTTTATATATGATATCTCTATTTAAAATAACACATTCCAACTAATATCTTTAAACTAATTCAATGTTTTATTGAAATTAGTTTTTAACGTTGCAAATGAACATAATTTATTTAATTGACGTAGGGTAAATATTATAGGTAATTATGAATAAACAAATTGAAGTACCGACTTTTAAACATTTTGAAGTTAAACTTTTCTGTAATTAATATAATAATATGCAGAGTGAATTTTGTATCTTTTTACCATATTGTATTGTTTACAATGCGCTTCTCACCTTGATAAGTTAAAGGGTAGGATATAAGGAGAGAATAAGCGTATGGGCTCCGGCATCCCTATTGAAACACAATATTATTTTTATTTCACACTGGTATTCCATAAGGGGTCGATATGGAACACCACCGTTTAGCAAATTACGTAGGTATATCCGACCAGCGGAATACGGAAGATGAGTATCTGTGAATACGAGTTCCATAAATTATTGGAGCATGATGGTGATGGCGTGTAATTCTGTATCAACAATAATATTTCACATTTTTTTATGATTTCATGTCATAAATTACATGTCTCTTATCTTTTTATACGCCTTACCTATGTACTCAAACGGTCATAGTTAAATTTTGTATAGTTACACATTGTCAAAAACACAGAAAAGGACATAGAGTACTTTTCATCCAGAAAAAGTAAAGTTCTTGAGAAAATATGTAAATAAAAGTCCAACCGCTTGCAAAAACATAGCAGCGATAACAATTTAATAAATTATCGCCAGCACCGGCTAGTAATCTATGTCCATGCATAAGTGATGGAGTAACATACGCAAAACATTATGTCAAAACAAAGATTTAATTCATTGTCTTGAAACATCTCGTCATACTTAACTCTACGATTATTCACACTGGGTAGTTCATAAACTACAGGAGTCTCTCTATATAAATATAGTAATATTATCTTCAACATTTATGTAGATACACTTCTGACCCATTCCTTTCTATTTATCGTTTCTGCAAAACTTCTGCAATATCAACCTGCTGGGATGATGTGCTTGCGAATGACTGCTTTTGTATCAATACTTGTATACTGTACTTTGTACTTTATATACTTGATTTTGTATTACTTGCCTTATTGTACACTAATCCTGGCTAAACATTAAAACTCATACCAAAAACTGTTTTTTCGTTCTGGGTTTGAGCACCATAAAGTTATCACTGGCAACACACACCTTTGGACTGGCACTGATGAATTTGGACGAGTGATATTATGGTTTTATAATGAAGGTCCTATTTTATTGGAATATAATGGTAATATAACTAGCACAGTTGCTACAGTTGAATGTCATATCGCTGATAAATATTATGTGTTGTTTTTACAGGTCAGTATTCTTCGGTTTGTCAAGAGTTAAATCGATATCAATTAACAACAACCGAATAGAAAATATATCAGAAAATGCCTTTAAAGGGATAAATGAGATCGAAAAAATATCTCTCGCTAATAACTCGATCGCCATGGGCATTCGCGCACCCGAAGTGCTGGTGGAATACTTCGACTTCGGGCCGTCGTCGCCCTTCAGCTGGCTGCCGACGCTGCGATTCCTCGACCTGAGCGGCAACCGGATCGACCAAATATTCTCCGACTGGCGGCTGGTGCTCATCAAATTGGACTTCCTAGATCTCTCTCGGAATTCTATTTCCGAACTAACGGTACGCTTTTATTTATTTTATTTTATCCATTTTTTTTTTCAAATTTTCTATAAAAATGACTAATTTGCACTGATTAGCTTCTGAAAATATGTGTTTTTCACATAGTATTTATTTTACAGTCGTACGTAGTGTATGCAACCAAGATAATAGCGCCAGTTAGAACTAATAATCCGACTTTAGTGCCCGTGGAACCTTAGTAAACACAAAAGTTTCTAATTAATCAAAATAGTCTAATTTTTAATATTTTAGTTGTATCTATTCTAGAAAAATTTTGAATCCGCAAAAACATAATTAAATTTGTAAGACCTCCAAACACCATAAAGTCAGTACATATCTGTTAAGGAAAGCACTGATCAAGTGCCATTATTATCAGTGCAGTGTTTCATTAATTAAATAAAGAAATTAATAAAGAATTTAATCAATTGCTCCTATGAACTGTCTTAAGATGTATATGGACAAGACGAAAGTGATCTCTAATGTCCATGTTGTGCCTACCCCAGTAACAGTTGGGAACTCGACTCTCGAAGTTGTTGACGATTACATATAGGTACTTGGGTTAGGTAGAGCCTCGGACCAGCAGACAGACGACTTAATAAAGGTCGCGGGTCAACGGTGGATCCAGGCTGCTTCTGACCGGTCGTATTGGAAAGTTATGGGGGAGGCCTATGTCCAGCAGTGGACGTCCTGTGGCTGAGATGATGATGATTATGATGATGATAATGATGCGCGTCTTTTTTGGAAAATACCAAATGATTTGTTGACGCGCATAATGAAACTTCGTTATCACTTCTGAACACTCTTATCTTGACGTCTTTTATCTCTTATTGCAGGAAACGGACATCAATTTCTTAAGTCGTACCGTATTTGTGGACCTCAGCGGAAACAATATAACACGTATCTTTCTACGGCCATCGTTCGAAGACATAGAAACGACCGAGGACGATTCTAAAACAGCCAAAATACTCCTCGACAACAATCCCTTTATTTGCGATTGCGAACTTTATGACTTTGTGCGACTAATGAGCGGTGATCGTAGATTCTTCGTTGGACCGGTTTTAGACCCCGGTTCGGCGACGTGCGCCTCTCCCGCAGCGCTATCCGGTCGCCACGTTAGTGGTCTACCTTCTGCAACCCTCAGTTGCGATTTGTCGGATTCCGCGTGTCCGCCAAATTGCCGGTGCGTGATACGTCCAGAAACAGCTACACTGGAAATGGATTGCGAAACGGAGCCGTCGGTCGACAGTTTCCCAAAGCCCGCCGCATACCACCTCAACAATACTCTCTTGAGGCTTCGTAATCCGCCTTCGTTCCTCGAAGCTTTGCCGCCTCACGTGCGTAAACTGAATCTCTCAGGAATCGGACTAAACGAGGTTCCGCCCGAACTAGCTCTGTTAAATCTGGAGATGTGTGACTTGACGCACAACCAATTGACTAGCGTACCGGTTCAACTGTTGAATAGAACGGACGAGTTACGTATTTCGAACAATCCTTTTGCATGTGACTGTAGCCACGCGGCTCGCGTTGCCGAAATTCAGGTCCACGGGTCGCACGTGAGCGATTACGAGGATTCGAAATGTTCCAACGGAGACTCTCTGTGGCGAGTCGATTCGGCCCACCTCTGCGACAAAACAATAGTAGCCGGGTCTATCGTCCTCCTGGCCGTCGTCGGCGCGATGGCGGCGATACTAGTCCTGATGAGGAAGTTCGACCGCGAAGTGAAAGTGTTTCTGTACTCACGCGGATGGTTTCGGCGTTGGCTTCACGAAGAGCTCGATCGCAACAAGCTCTATGACGTATTTATATCGTTTTCGCACCGGGATGTGAGTATAGTTCAAGACGAGCTCCTGCCAAAACTCGAAAGTGCGCCGTATTTTTATAAGACTTGCGTACACTATCGCGACTGGGGCGCAGGAGATTGCATCCCGGTGCAGATACAGCGCTCCGTGGAACGATCCAGACGAACGATGATCTTGCTATCGCGAAACTTCCTCGAGTCCGAGTGGGCCGCGCTCGAGTTTCGTGCGGCTTACAAACAAACTCTCACCGACACCGATTCCCGCCTCATCGTGGTCTTACTGGAGGACGTCGCGAACCACCCTCGACTCGACGAGGACCTGCAAGCCTACATCGCCAACAACACATACGTCAAGTGGGGAGAAACGTGGTTCTGGAAAAAGTTAGTGTACGCTCTGCCGCGACGGCACCTTTCCTCAAAAAACAAAGCTCATCAACAGAGTGGTGACGCGGAGGAAAAGATCTGTACCGTGGCCGGTCTCCGAGTGCAGCTGAACGGCGATGGAAAACTCGTCAACGCCGGTTCTTAGAAAAAATGTGTTAGCGATGTGCCCCCACCGACTGTGGTGCACTTTTAATATTAAGGCGCATTCTCAAAATAATATAATATGTATAAACACCTCATATGTGTACCTGCTATCTCATTAGTTCGTAAAGATTTTAGTTATGCTAAGTACACTTTGTAAACTAGTCGTAACGTAAGGAGGTTCATCTCAGGATTTCATTTGTAGCTAATAATCATATCAAATTTTATGTTTTATATATGTAACTATTTGATGGCAATATTTGTCGTAGATTCATATGATATGTCTCAATACTGTCACCAGTTATGACGCGCGTCAAATTTTAAATTAAAATGAAAAAATAAAAATAAAAAATAATTAAAAGTTCAAACTCCATTAGTAAAGCATTATTTGATATTTTACATTATTTGGTTTGGTATTTCGTTGAAGGGGACACAAGAAAATTGTTTATTAGCATTTAAGTACATAGTCGCAGCAATATTATTATTATATAAACTTATAGGTACCTATTGTCAATTACAAATTAATAATTATATTAAACAAATGATATTGTCGATTATATTTACATTTGACAATTTTATAGTTAAATAAAAAAATATCTGAGTTTTATTTGTTTTAATTTATGGAAGCATACTAATATTATTATTTACTAATCCGTCTGTCTGTCTGCCTGTTTCCTAACACGCCTTAACTACTTAACCGATCATCGTGAAATATTGCATACACGTTATCAGGTATACCGGAAAGGATACCTTTCATCCTTACATCCAGAAAAAAAAGTACTGTTTCCGAGGGATATCTAAAATTAAGAAAATTAATGCCTGGCAAAAGTGTAATAGCAATTTCACCTATAGAAAGCTGCGTTATCAGGGAGTAACAAAGGCTATATTTTTAAAAGTTACGCGGACAGAATCGCGTGCAACAGATAGTATGCTATATATAGGTTCGTTTGTTCAATATGTGTACTCGTTGGCACCAACAGGATTTCGTCGGCAAGGACAACGACCAGTGGCATAGACTCGGCGACGACAAAATAAAATTGATGAAAGAGCGCAGACTCGATTGCGAAGACACGCCGCCGCCGTCCCTCACTTGTTACAAACATTCAGTATGCTGTGAAAAAGCATTTTTATAGATTGCGTGGTAAATGCCTGAACTCACTTAAAATCTGTTAAGTTTGGGAAGTGAATGTTACTTAGAGAAATGTGTTAACATTTCTATACAGATACCTAAATAAAGAAACAAAACTATCTGTTTCCGATCGAAGTTCAGCTTAATTTTATTTACAAGCGATGGTGCAAATAGGTATTTACAAAAGAATACCCTAAACTCTTCTTTTATTTTTTATTTTTTTATTTTTTTTTAGAATACTAAAAAACTCATCTTGTAGGTACGTAGTCATAGAAATGAAAAAAAGTAAATTCTTCAATGTAGTACCTACGCCCGAAAAAAATACTATATTATTTTTGTTTGTAAAGAATAAACTCAACAACTACGTACTGGACCGATTTCTTTAAATTTAAAAATCTTTTCACCTATAGAAAGCTACATTATCAGCGAGTAACATAAGCTATATTTCATAAAGTTACGCGGACGAACTTGCGTTCAATAGTTAGTATAACATCTAAGGACAACCACTATAGGATGTCTGTGTCGACCGAGCTGCTCCGAAACTTAATCTATACTAATCATTGACCTAAACTACAGATGCGGCGTAGCAAGCAAAAAGCCCCGAAATCTGTGGTAGTATTAAAATCATACTTACGAACTTACTGAGAGATTGACACGCAATTCCAAATGAATATTGCTTTTGTAAACAGAAACCAGTTAAAAGTCTTCTGTACTAACGCATCAATGTATACTGCACAACGATATTGACTAGCTTACAAAAAAAAAATATCCATCAGCAGGGTGTAATAAAACACGTGTTACGTATCACATCACATTTGGAAGAGTGTAATTTAAAAATACGTAAGTAATATAATTTAATTGGATATTTGATATAGAAATGAACAATAATTATTTAATAATAATAATCCGCGGTCTCGATTACAGCTGTTAAGAAGAAACCGCATGAAACTTAACAGTGTTCTTAACAAATTAGTGAAAAATAAGCATAATATGTTTAATTATAGTTACTTCATAACTTATTATTATTATTATTATTATTATTATTTTTTATTTAATCATATCCATACTATTATGATCTTTTATATTGTCCCTCAAATAAAATCAGCTTATTGAACTTTTTCAAACACAAGCATAAAAATGTACAAAATTATTATTTTTATTTAAAAATATTACAAGTGCGGCCCTGGATCGACCGTCAAACATATAGAAATGATAAGTGTATTTGAAATCGATATGTGTCTCTTTCTAAGAAAGGACGGTCTATGCTACACAATAAGTAAAAATGAGACAGCTATAAAAAAAGCAATATATCGTCTGACATCGTTATTGCTATTACAATTAGTCAGGAGTTAGTTTCCTTAATTTAGATGATCCCTCTGGAGCAGTACTTTTTTTTTTTGGATAAAAGGTACCCTATGTCCTTTCTGGTGTCCCAGACAACGTGTATGCTAAATTTCATGGTGATCGGTTCAGTAGTTTTTGCGTGAAAGAGTTACAAAGATCCATACATACATCCATACAAACTTTGGCATTTATAATATTAGTATGGATGTGTTATGTACAAGACTTATTTGTACTGGAAACAAATAGGTTAGGTAATAAAAAAATAAAAAAATGACAACAGTTCTTAATTGTGAACATCTATTGTGTTGTACTGAAAACATCACTACTTTTTAAGTGATGCTGATAAAATACCCTAAAAGAAATTTACAGGATTTTTAATAAAAATAAAAATAAATAAAGACGGTATGTACGGAAATTGCAATGGGATTATCTATCGAAAATCAATCAAATAAGGTGGTAAATAACTCAAACAGTCATTTCAAAAAAGTGAAAACTCGGGGGTACCTATAAAATAAGGGCCAGACAATGCAACGTCTACCATTATAACAGTTTTTATTAAACAAAGTAAACCGTTGCGTTCAATATTTTCGCCGTTATACTTACAGCTGTATTTGCTCAGTGGTATAGACCTCGGCTTTGATTCTGTTATACGCCGGATCGAAACCACACGGACACAGATCGATTTTTCTTTTTCTACTTTTTAATACAAAGCATAACACTATAGACGGTCAAAATGTCTTGTTGTTCTGCCTGTTATAAAAGCATAGATTCAGATAAGTATTTGGAATGCTCAATCTGTCATACCAAACATCACACAGAATGCTTAAATATGAAAAGTAAACAATTCTATAAACTGACTGCGGAGTATATATCGAAATGGATTTGCCCGTCATGTAATAACATTACAACTAGGCGACCGAGGTCTAACGTAAACACTCCTATAAGAAGCCACCAAGTACCTTTGCTCGATGATCCTGTGAATATGTCACTCGATAACTTGGAATTCCCTAAACCACAGTCACCTAATATGTTAAACGCGCCAAAACCTAGCGTTGAAAGCGATGTAGTGACTATGGATAAAATTAGTGCTTTACTGGACCATAAGCTAACGAGTACACTGTCTATTTTCATGGAAGAATTTCGGTCAAAGTTGAAAGAAGATGTTAAAATTTTGGTACATGCTGAAATTAATTCTGTTATTCAAGAAGTCAAGGATGAATTTTCGGCGACAACCGACTTTATATGTAGTGAACAATCATGCTTAAAAAGAGATATTGAAAATGAGTCGCTGAAAATTAAAAATTTGGAGCAGGAGAGCTTGCGCTTTCAAAAGGAGTTAAGCACATTAAACTCTCGTCTGTGCTCGATAGAACGGATGACCCGAAACCAGAATTTAGAGATACAAGCGGTGCCTGAAACTAAAAACGATAATCCTATAGCCATATTTCAGAACTTGTGCAAGACTATAAATGTACGACTAGACGAAAATAACGTACACTCCTGTCGCCGGGTAGCTAAAATCAATCCTTCCACGGATCGTCCGCGAAATATTTTGGTCACTCTCACCAACCCTCGATTGCGTGACCACATCCTTTCGGCATGTCACCGTTACAACAAAACTTACAAGGACGACACCCTGAACTCAAGTCACCTGGGGCTTACCACTCACAAACAAAAAGTGTACATCACCGAACATCTCTCGCCTGAGTGCAAAGCTCTTCACGCTGCTGCCAGAAAAACTGCCAGGGATAAAAACTACAAATACGTGTGGGTGAAGTTTGGTCGTGTTTACATGCGCAAAGAAGACGCTGCAGCTTGCATTCACGTCAAAGACATGGACATATTAAACAGGCTGGTGTGATATGTTGTAGTTAATATAAATTGTAGATATTTCTTTGTTACTTGTATATGGTCTTTAAAAATCTCTTAATGCTTATAGTATATTACCAAAACGTTAATCGTATTAGATCTAAAACTAAAGATTTCTACCTAAATGTATTGAACTGTAATTATGATATTATCTGCTTGACTGAAACAAACTTGGATAGCGGTGTTTTCGACGCTGAACTGTTTGATCCCCGTTACAATGTAGTGAGACGCGATAGATACCAAACTGGTTCGCGCAAAGTAGAGGGAGGTGGCGTCCTTATCGCTTTAAAAAAGCACATAGGTTTTGTTCGTCAATTATCTTGGGATTCTATGGCGGAAGACCTATGGATAAGTGTCCTACCTAAGGGTAATAATGAAAAAGTCTTAAATGTATGTGTTTGTTATCTTCCACCTGATTTACCACTTAGTTTTGTTCGCATGTTTTATGACAATTGTCAAAAGGTAATGACACAATATAGTACTATGGCGGAATTTTTATATATTGGAGATTTTAATACGCCCGATATTCATTGGAGTATGTCAAATGACACCAAAGCAATGTTACCTAGCCAACACCATGGGCAAAAAGCCGACCTTCTACTGGAAACTTTAATCTTGTGCAACCTAACTCAATTTAATAACATACCCAATATAAACAACAGATATTTGGACTTAATTCTCTATACTTCTAGTACTATCAGAGTGTATGAGGTTCAGGCTATAAGTCGTCTAGATAATCATCATCCTGCACTTGTAGCAGATATTGATAACATAAATACAATTGTTAAAAACTTTAAAGCTAATGGAGTGAGTCGCTTAAATTACAATAAATGTGATTTTTCCAAAGTATCTAAAGATATTGAGTTATCCGACTGGCCCAAAATTTTGCAGTCTGACGATGTAGATGCGATGTTGACCAACTTTTATAATGAGTTAAGAATAATTATATCAAAATATACCCCGCTTACTAGAGCTCACAGTAGTGAGCATCCCATATGGTTTAGCCCTGCTCTAATACGTACGCTAAAAGAGAAACGGAAATATCACAGACATTATAAATTGTTTAAAAATCCCCGTGATTATGACACTTTCTCATTATTAAGATCTAGATGTAAAAAAATGATTGATCATGATTATAAGGCTTTCACCACATCTGTAGAATCATCGTTAAACGGTAACATTAAGTACTTTTGGCGCTTCATAAATGGCAAAAAGGCTTCGCAATCTCTTCCACAAACTATGAAGTATGGAAACCGGATCTCATCTGATCGTAAGGATATATGCAATATGTTCTCTAACTATTTTTCTTCTGTCTTTGCGCAATCACTGTCACTGCCACCCTGTAATTCTAATATTTTTTTACAGAATCAAAACAATAATTCATTATGTACTATAAAAATCACTCCAGCAGATATCGTAACCAAAATCTCTAAATTAGATACTAATAAGGGCGCTGGATCGGACGGTATACCCTCATTGTTGATTAAGAGGTGCGGTAAAGAATTAAGCATACCATTATGCATACTTTATAATAAATCGCTTCAAGCTGGTGTCTTCCCGTCAGAGTGGAAGACAGCTCACATTATCCCTATATTCAAGACTGGTGACCGTTCTAAATGCGAGAACTACCGGCCCATTAGTATACTACCTTGTCTGGGTAAACTTTTCGAATCCTTAATTTATGACTCTCTTTACCATCACATTGAACCTTTTTTATCTCCTAGACAACACGGTTTCGTTAGACACAGATCCACAATGTCTAACCTATTAGAATATAAACACTTTCTTTGCTGTGCCTTTGCAAAAAGACACCAGGTCGATGCCATCTACACAGATTTTTCGAAAGCTTTCGACATGGTCAACCACGAAATACTTTGTAATAAATTGGCATCATATTATGGTATTCATGGTAGTTTGCTGCGTTGGATCGAGTCATATCTTAGCAATAGAAGTCAACTTGTAACTATAAAGGGCTTTGTTTCGTTACCTGCTGCGACTACTTCTGGCGTGCCGCAGGGCTCACATCTGGGTCCCTTATTTTTTATCGTTTTCATCAACGACTTAATAGAACGATTGTCTTGTTCTTGTCTATTATACGCTGATGACTTAAAATTATACTCTGTTATAAACAGTCCTACAGACGCATATTTGCTCCAGTTAGACCTGGAGCGTATTGATCGTTGGTGTATTGAAAACAGAATGCTTCTGAATGTAAAAAAATGCTTCACTGTTTCTTTTTCTAGGAAAGCCCAGATAATCCTATATAATTATAAACTTAAGGGACAGAATTTAGAAAAAAGGTCATCTGTAAGGGACCTAGGAGTTCTTTTCGATGATAGGTTGACTTTCCGTGACCACTATGATAGTATCATCAGTAGAAGTACTAGAACATTGGGTTTTTTGACTAGAGCTACCAAAGATTTTAGGAACCCTAAAACATTTTTGTATCTATATAATACGTTAGTCCGCAGTGTTCTTGAATATAATTCCTGTGTTTGGTCCCCTTACTACGCGATTCATTGTGGCCGTATTGAAAGTGTGCAGAAAAAGTGCTTGAGCATTCTTAGTCACAGATATGGCTTTTACCGGAGTATTCCCTTATATCGTGATAGGCTAACAAAATTTAATATGACTACACTCGAGGACCGCCGTAATTGTCATAACCTCTTGTGTCTTTTCAAAATTATTCATTCCCGCATAGACTCACCTTATCTTTTGTCGCTTATTAATTTCAATATAAAACTTAGAAAGCGAAATCCTTTTGTCAATACCTTTTCTTTACAGGTACACACTAATAATACATCTTTTTACAACCCCCTCGTTAGGATGTGTCGACAATACAATGACCTCCTGCTTAACCATGGTGATAAAGTCGACATATTCCAAAATAGTATAACTAAATTTAAGAAGCATATCGCGGCCATTATGGCTGCGAGTGTACTTAAATAACTTAAATAAATATATGTATATGTTTGTGTGTGTATGTGTATGTATACGTGTGTATATACGTATATGTGCACACATGTATCTTGTTTTTTTCTTATGTTTCGACTTGGAATCATGTATGAAACACTGTTTTGATCATGCTGTGTACACATAGTTTAGGCCGCTGTCTAGCACACTTCTTTGTAATTGTATATATTCTATGTATTTATTGTCAGTGTCCTGTTTTGTGTATCTAATTAAATAAAAAAAAAAAAAAAAAAAAAAAAAAAAAAAAAAGAAACAAAATACCATCTGTTTCCGATTGAAGGCGCTTAGTGGGTCGTTTGTTTCGGGGTTAAGAAAAACGCTGTGGCGCGTATGAAGACGCGGATAAAAGGGAGTTCTCAATAATGTATGTCTGTCTGTCTGTCTGTCTGTCTGTCTGTCTGTCTGTCTGTCTGTCTGTCTGTCTGTCTGTCTGTCTGTCTGTCTGTCTGTCTGTCTGTCTGTCTGTCTGTCTGTCTGTCTGTCTGTCTGTCTGTCTGTCTGTCTGTCTGTCTGTCTGTCTGTCTGTCTGTCTGTCTGTCTGTCTGTCTGTCTGTCTGTCTGTCTGTCTGTCTGTCTGTCTGTCTGTCTGTCTGTCTGTCTGTCTGTCTGTCTGTCTGTCTGTCTGTCTGTCTGTCTGTCTGTCTGTCTGTCTGTCTGTCTGTCTGTCTGTCTGTCTGTCTGTCTGTCTGTCTGTCTGTCTGTCTGTCTGTCTGTCTGTCTGTCTGTCTGTCTGTCTGTCTGTCTGTCTGTCTGTCTGTCTGTCTGTCTGTCTGTCTGTCTGTCTGTCTGTCTGTCTGTCTGTCTGTCTGTCTGTCTGTCTGTCTGTCTGTCTGTCTGTCTGTCTGTCTGTCTGTCTGTCTGTCTGTCTGTCTGTCTGTCTGTCTGTCTGTCTGTCTGTCTGTCTGTCTGTCTGTCTGTCTGTCTGTCTGTCTGTCTGTCTGTCTGTCTGTCTGTCTGTCTGTCTGTCTGTCTGTCTGTCTGTCTGTCTGTCTGTCTGTCTGTCTGTCTGTCTGTCTGTCTGTCTGTCTGTCTGTCTGTCTGTCTGTCTGTCTGTCTGTCTGTCTGTCTGTCTGTCTGTCTGTCTGTCTGTCTGTCTGTCTGTCTGTCTGTCTGTCTGTCTGTCTGTCTGTCTGTCTGTCTGTCTGTCTGTCTGTCTGTCTGTCTGTCTGTCTGTCTGTCTGTCTGTCTGTCTGTCTGTCTGTCTGTCTGTCTGTCTGTCTGTCTGTCTGTCTGTCTGTCTGTCTGTCTGTCTGTCTGTCTGTCTGTCTGTCTGTCTGTCTGTCTGTCTGTCTGTCTGTCTGTCTGTCTGTCTGTCTGTCTGTCTGTCTGTCTGTCTGTCTGTCTGTCTGTCTGTCTGTCTGTCTGTCTGTCTGTCTGTCTGTCTGTCTGTCTGTCTGTCTGTCTGTCTGTCTGTCTGTCTGTCTGTCTGTCTGTCTGTCTGTCTGTCTGTCTGTCTGTCTGTCTGTCTGTCTGTCTGTCTGTCTGTCTGTCTGTCTGTCTGTCTGTCTGTCTGTCTGTCTGTCTGTCTGTCTGTCTGTCTGTCTGTCTGTCTGTCTGTCTGTCTGTCTGTCTGTCTGTCTGTCTGTCTGTCTGTCTGTCTGTCTGTCTGTCTGTCTGTCTGTCTGTCTGTCTGTCTGTCTGTCTGTCTGTCTGTCTGTCTGTCTGTCTGTCTGTCTGTCTGTCTGTCTGTCTGTCTGTCTGTCTGTCTGTCTGTCTGTCTGTCTGTCTGTCTGTCTGTCTGTCTGTCTGTCTGTCTGTCTGTCCCTTCCCTAATGTTTTTAAAAAAAATGTTTTATGAGTATTATTTAACTATAACCCAAAATGCAAATGCTAGCTAAGAAATAAATGATAGGATTAGAAGTAAGAGTAGTAAATAGGCGGGCATCCCACCCGCAAAGCATGAAAGACGATGAATAAAAGAAAGACCAAGTATGAGGAATAAAAGTGCGGAACAGACACAACATAAATTTTTTAAAAACAATATCAATAAAATTCAAATTAAAATACAATATAAATAGTTAAAACATCGATTAAACAATTTAAAAACAATATACAATAAATTCACTTTGGTTAAAATATCATTAGAAAATTTAAACATTAATCAATTGAAAAATTTAAAATAATATAATATAATAAAATTCAAAATATTTAAAAACAACTTAAAATCAATATAATATAATAATTTATGTCTTATTCCTACTTATTACAACGCTAGCTATTATTTTGCAGTAATCTATAAACTTGTCTCTCTTCTCGCTGGTTATCAATGCATTCAGGTTGGCTGGGTTCACATCCATATCCATCACGTACTCCAGCTCCAGCCTTTCCTTGGCGAAGACAGGACACTCCAGGAGAACATGCGGGACGTCCTCATCGCTGCTGGAACAAATGCACGATGGGCTCTCCTTGCGCTTGAAACGATGCAAGTACTCGGAGAACCCACCGTGCCCCGTTAAGACTTGGGTCATGACACCCTCAAGCCTCACTTTCCTCAGGGTTCTATAAGCATCAATGGCTCCAGGGAAGAACAGCTTAGTAACTCCGGCCGTCGCACCTCCCCTGTACCTTTGGTCCCACTCGTCAAGCGAGCGCATTCGAATGCACCGCTTGACGAACGAGACCGGGCACAGGTCGTACGCCGGCCGTCGTTTACTCTTCAGTGCGGCCTCCCTCGCGAGATAGTCCGCCCGCTCGTTACCCTCTAGTCCAGCGTGTGCCTTAATCCAGAATATTTTTATTATTCTTTCTTGCTTATTGATCTTAGTTGTTAATTCTTGTTTCAGCTGCTAGAGGGTGTGAGCATTTACTCGCCGCGACGGATTGCAATGCGGACCTTGAATCGCTGTATATTGCAACGGAAGTTTCGCTGCGGCCGAGTGCCACCCTCGACGCCTCGCATAGCGCCAAGAGTTCTGCCTGGTAGACGGTACAATAGGACGACAGGCCAAGCTTGACGGCCTTGGTTTCGGCGTCGCCCTTCCATAAGGATAGTGCGGCGCCAACCCGACCGTCAATCTTGCTGCCGTCCGTAAAGATGCGGAGATGGAAGTCGCTATTAGCGTTAAGCTCTTCCTCGTCCACCAGGCTTCCGAACTTAAGGTTAGCCAGCTCGGCGGGGTGGGGAGCATCGGCCGCAAGAACCCCCCGCTCGATGACCCTGTCCCCGAGCCCAGGCTGCGGTACTCCCCTCTTGGCCTCGTATAATGAGGCAGCCTCGCGGATTCGCAAGTCAAGGGGGAGTATCCCAGCAAGTAATAAGGCTGAGTTCAGGGACACCGTTCGGTAGGCTCTGCAGATTTTCTGCGCGAAACCCCGTTGCACAGCGTTCAAGGTACGCATAATCCCCACTCTGCGAGTCGCAGGTGCCCACGCACTCGCAGAGTAGGTGATTATTGGCTCCACCGCGGCGATGTAAATTGAGCGAACGATCTCGGGATGGAGACCCCAGCTGACTTTAGCTGCCCTCCCGAGCTGCTTATAGACCCCGAGGGCCTTCTTGGCAACGCTCTTAACGTGATCCTTGAAGGTGAGACCCTTGTCTATGGTAAGTCCCAGCAGTTTGATTTTGTCCTTCATGCCAACGTCAATCCCGCCCATGGTAAGGCGTGGGGTGTCAAACTTAAGCTTCCTGGTCAGCACCATGGCATTTGTCTTGCCTGGTGCGAACCTCAGCTTATTTTTGACACCCCACTCCAGAACATGCGCGAGAGTGGCGTTGGCACTCTGCTCTATCTGGAGCGCCGTGTCTCCATCAAAGACGAGGACGACGTCGTCCGCGAAAGCCTGGCAGTAGACGCCTCTACTCTCCAGGCTCCGCAGCAGTGGGTCGAGCGTCAGGTTCCAAAGCAAGGGCCCAGCTATTGACCCTTGGATGCAACCCCTGCTTGGCTCAGCACTATGAACCTCGCCGCAGTATCTGACGTTAACCGTCCTGTCGGCGAGGTAGCTATCAAAGACTCGCCTCAGATTCACCGGGCATCCTGCCTCCGCCAGTCTGACTCTGACCATAGGCCACCAGACGCTGTCGAAGGCCCCCTCTATGTCCAATGATACCAATACCACAATCTTCTTGCCAGCAAGTTTATTGCGTATCCGCGCCATTAGGTCATAGAGGGCGCCTTCGGTGCTCTTCTGGGGCACAAAGCCATACTGGCGGTTGCTTATCCCCGGCAAAAGATGGTATTTGAGGCGAGCCACCAGCATTTTTTCATAGACCTTGCCAAGCACGGGCAACAGTCCAATGGGTCGGAATGACTTGGGGACGGTGTAACTATCCCTCCCCGGTTTCCGAAGGACAATCACTGCCGCTTCCTTCCATATACCAGGGAAGATATGGTGGGCCATGCAGCTGTTTAATAACCCCAAAAAAGCTTTGGGGTTACAGCCGATGGCCCTGGCGCAGATGTCGGCAGTGAGCCCATCGGAGCCGGGGGCCTTCTTCGGATTGAAGGACTTCACCGCCAGCTCCAGCTCGGTCAGCGTGAACGGAGGGTCGCAGGGTGAGTCTTGCTCCCCCACGTTCACCCCGTCCGCCTCCGCTCTGATCTGGCGGTGAATTCCTTCATCCGAAGTTGCGTGGTCTTTCGGGTAGAACACCTCCGCAAGCCACTCCGCCGATTCCCTCGCGTCGAGAACCCTACCGTCTCGAACCAGCGGCGCGTCCTCCTCTCTGACTGCCGTTCTACCAATCACCCTATAGATACCATCCCAAACGCTCTCGCCACTCTGTCGCTCGCAGAAGGACTTCCAGGAGTCTGTCTGAGCCCGCCTCACGGCCTCCTCATACTCCGCCTTCTTCTGAACGTACTGCTCGACGACCCACGACCGACGGACGGGTGCGGCGTTCCTGATTCTATTTTTCCTGGTGGCGACCTCTTTCTTCAAGATTTCCAGGTCCTGCGACCACCACGGCAAAGCTAGCTTTTCCCTCGTCCCCTTCCTCGGAATGGCGTGGTCAGACGCCTCAATAATCAATTTTGTATAATTTTGAACTGCCAAATTTGTTCCATCCCTATCCGGTACAACATCCTCTTTAATTTCGTATTTTTCTAACAATTCTAAAATTTTGTGCCTAAATTTTTCCCAATCAGCTTTTCTGGTGTTGTACCTTCTGGTCGATCTGACCACTTCCATTCCTCGGGAGGGTCCGAGGTTCAGCCTGAACGCGATGCCGTTGTGGTCGGAACCTGTTAAATCGTTGAGGACTTTCCAGCCCTCCACCAGGTCCAATAGGTCATGTGAACATGCAGTGATGTCCACATGACTACAGAAGCGCCGCCCCCCTCGAATCGTGTCGAAGGTCGGAGCATCACCAACGTTCAGAATTTCGAGGCCGAGCTCCTCCAGACTACCTGAAAGTTCTTCGCCCCTCGCGTCAATCTTGTCACTGCCCCACCACGGACTCTTTGCATTTGCATCTCCACCGACCAGCCACCCCCCAGCCCCCAGTTTGGCCTCCGTTGCCTTCAGGAGTCCGATGTAGGGTTCAATTGGCTGGTCCGGCTCGAAATAGAAGGAGGTGAGCGTTGTCGTCCAGCGCCCCATCCGTATCCCCACCACCACGATGTTGTTGGTGGTGAGTTCTGGGTACTGTATGATTTTAAGACTGCTATCGAAAACTACGATAGCAGCCTTTACAGTACCCTCTTCAGGATTGGGGTTTTGGAAGACTCGCATCCCCCTCCGACCCCGAACCGTGCCAGCCGCCCCCACATAGGGCTCCTGGAGGAGCGCAACGGCCGTTCCCCTCCTTCCGGCTTCCACTAGGAGCTCGGAGGTAGCTAGTCGGCTTCGCTGCAAATTAACTTGCAAGAGCCCGTAGGTGTGGCCGACCCCAGGGCTGCCCTTAGCAGTACTGAGTGGCGGAGCGAGCGATGGCATCCCATTTCAATCTCACGGGACACGCCGCGCTGAGTGCGTTATGCCCGCGGTTCCCAAGGTGTGGTAAGGTCGATGGCACTCTACGGAGCCCCGGTCTGGGCGGAGTGCCTCACTCCCCGCACCCGGGCCCTCTTACGGAGGCCACAGAGGGTCATGGCGACCCGGGCCGTGCGGGCTTATCGCACGGTCAGCCACGGGGCTGCCTGCGCGCTAGCAGGCATGCTTCCGTGGGATGTCGATGCCCTGGTTCTGTCCCAGGTGCATCGGCATCGGGTCGCCGCTAGGGCCCTCGGAGAAAGACCCGTTGCCGAGGACGTGCAACGGGTCCGTGCAGAGGGCCATTGAAGATTGGAGTGAGGCACTACTCAACCCCACCGCCGGTCACCGGACGATCCAGGCGATCCGTCCGGTGTTGGAGGACTGGGTGAGGCGCCAAAAAGGCTGCCTCACCTTCCACATGGTGCAGATGATGACCGGACACGGGTGCTTCGGTCATTATCTGCACCGCATAAAAAGGGAGGAGTCGCCGCGGTGCCACCACTGCGGCGACCCCGACGATACGGCCGAGCACACGCTCCAGGTGTGCCCGGCCTGGAGTCCCCAGCGCCGGGAGTTGGAAGTGGCGCTGGGTGGAGCTGATGTCACACTGCCAAACATGGTCGTAGCTATGCTTGGCAGTGTGGCAACCTGGAAAACAGTTGCCGCCTTCTGCGGATATGTAATGTCGCAGAAGGAGGCAGCTGAGAGGGAGCGAGAGGAAGAGGCCGGTCTCGCTTCCCTCAGACGTAGGCGGCGGGGCAGGAGAAGGCGGGCATACCAAGCCCGTCTTTGAATGTCCCAGGGGACCTGCGCACATAGCTGGCCAGCTATGTGTGCCTGCACTAGGTCCCACCGTCTGGGGATTGCCTGGGTGTCTCCGGGCAATCCTCCGTTGGCGTTAGCTTAGCCAGTCGGCTAGGCTGCCCTGGAGTGGATCGGAGTTTGGTGCCTCGGCAGAACCCGGTTCACTCCGTTCACAGGGCAAGGAGGCACCGGGGAGTTTTAGTGGGTATTCCCAGTGCCGCTATGATCAGGTGCTGGGCGACCCCCACATATCCCTACCGTCTAGCCAGCGGTAGGGAATCTGTAAGCGGATTACTCCTCGTCAAAAAAAAAAAAAAAAAAAAAAAGGTTAGGTTAGGTTAGGTTAGGTTAGGTTAGGTTAGGTTAGGTTAGGTTAGGTTTCCGTGTGCGGTTCCAGATCCGCCATCGGACGCGTCCCCAGGTTGCGGATAGGGGAACGCCCCCCAGATATGGGGGGTACCGGTTTCGGCCGGCGTGGACAAAAACTGGCATGTGGCTGCCTGCTCTTTTTAAGGGCGGGCATTGCACGGTCACATGAACCCGTAGCCTCACTCTGTGAGGTCGGGGGTCCGACGCACTGAGCGTTGGACCGCGAGGAAGAAAACCTCTCTAAAAAATTACCCTCTGAGGGTGAAGCCAGGGCTTCTCGGTGAAGAAGCCTACGGCTGTCACAGCTGGCGGTCCGGCTCGTCCGGAGATTGTGGTGGCGCGCTCACAGCGCTTTTTGGAGGGGCCCAGAGATGGGCCAGCGGAGCTTCGGCTCGTGGGTGCGGACCTTGTAGGTCCGCGGGCGCGGCGTGTGGCTTAGGCCACCGTCGGGCAAACCGTAACCCCGCACTCGCGGGGCCGGGGGTCTGGCGCACTGAGCGTCGGGCCGCGTGGAAGAAAACCACTATAAAAAATTACCCTGAAGCCCAAGGTCAGCGTGCCGATGGGCTGCATGGCTGGGGGGGACCCGGTCCCAAGCGCTCCTGCGGCCTGTTGGGAAAGGGCCGCAGGTACGCCTTCCCAAATAACCATGGAAAATGTCAGAAAAGGATAAGAGTTTGTCGAGCGATCCCGCTAACGCCGGGCGCTCAGGGGTAGCTCGGCCCCTGGGTGTGAAATTGACTACGAGCGGCGAATGCGACCCGCCTAGCCAGCGGCGTCGACCGGTGTCCGGGCCGGTCGATGTGAAATGGACTACCGGCGAAGAAGAGGTGATGCAACCGGTCGTGCTGCTCGACCGGTTGTCTGACGTGGAAGCACGGAGCAGTGTGGCCTCGCCAGGGCCGAGTGACTTGGAGGGCGCGAACTCTGACATGTCGGCGTCGAGCTTTCGCTCCGCCACAGCAGTCCCCGCCCGCCGTAGAAAAAGGAAGGAGGGTACATCACCGTCTGACTCGGACTCTCAGTCCGCGGTCAGACCACTGAAGAAGCGTACCGCCAAGGCGGGACGTGGGCGCGGACAGGTGCCCAACGAAGATAAGCTCACCGGCGGCGCAAAGGCGAAGGCTGAGCGCAGGGAGGAGCTGCGGCTGCTGGCCGAAGAGGAACTCGCCGACTCTATGTTGCGTCGGCGAGCACAGCAGTTTTCCCTGCCGCCGTCGCAGGAGCCGACGCCTTTGGCCTTGCCGTCGGAGGTGTTGAGGGAGCGGGCCAGGGAGGACCTGCAGAATATCGCCCGGGTTGCCAAATCTTCTGGCAACCTGAAAGGTACTTTTGTGGGCTCCCTGAACCGCTCAGTTGACTCCCTCACGGAGATTCTTAATGAATTTTCACGCCGTACATTAGCCGAAGAGACGGCGGCGCTCCGGGCGGACAACGCCCGCTTGAGGAAGAGGATAGAGGTCCTGGAGGCGAAGGAGGCGTCCGCAGGCACGCCTACCACAGCTCCAGCGGCCAACGTCTCGGCTTCGGTCGAGGAGATGGTGCGCAAGGCGCTAGAGGCCTTTGCGTTTCGGATAGACGCCCGATTCGCCGGTCTCGAGGACCGTCTCCTCCCGGAGAAAAGGGTGAGGCCTCCGCTTGCAGCGGACAGGAGGAAGGCACCGGAGCCGCCGTCGGCGCCAGCGGTGGTAACTGCCGCGGCACAGGCCGCCTCCCGGCCGAAGGCCAAGAAGAAAAAGGAAAAGAAGAAGGCTGCAGCCCCAAAGGCGGCGCCTGCCCCAGCTCCCACGGAGGAACCTTGGTCCCTGGTAGTAGGGCGGAAGGCAAAGGCGAAGGCCAAGAAGGCGACCGTCGCCCCAAAGCCTGCGGCCAAGGCCAGCAAACCTGCTGCCAAGGCCAAAGTCAGCGAGGACGCCAGGAGGAAGCTCCGCCCTCCGCGCTCTGCGGCCGTGGTCCTCACCCTGGGGCCCGAGGCCAGCAAAAAGGGCGCCAACTATGAGAGCTTGATAAAGGAAGCCAGGAGGAGGCTTGACCTCCCCAGCATCGGCATCGGCTTCCTTACAGTGAGGCCCTCAAAGGCGGGCGCCCGGGTGCTCGAGGTCCCGGGCAAGGACAGCGGCGATGCGGCCGACAAGCTCGCCAAAAAACTGCAAGAGTTTTTCGAAGCGGACGTCGTAAAGGTGACAAGACCCCAGAGGTGCGCCGAACTGCGCATCTCTGGGCTTGACGACTCCGTCTCGGCGGAGGAGGTCGCGGAGGCTGTGTCTCGCGTAGGTGGTTGCCCCCGAGACCACATAAAAACTGGGGAGGTACGCGCCGGCCCACTGGGGATGGGTTCGGTGTGGGTCTCGTGTCCGGTTGAAAGCGCGAAGAAAGTCGCTGACGGCAGGCGACTTTTAGTGGGCTGGGTGTCGGCACAAGTTAGAGTGCTGCCCCAACGCCAACTTCGTTGCTTCCGGTGTCTTCAGACCGGACACGTGGCCCCCAAGTGCCAAGCGGAGGAGGACCGCAGCGGTGCGTGCTTCCGCTGTGGAAAGGAAGGCCACAAGTCCTTCCAATGCCCGAACCCCCCTCACTGCGGCCCTTGCGCTGCAGCCAAAAAAAGGGCGGATCATCCCGTTGGCAGTCGGGGCTGCAAGGCCCCCAAGGCCAACAAGAACAAGGAAAAGGCCAAGGCTGGCGGTACATCCGCCGCCGCGGATAACGCTTCACGCGAGGAGGAGATGGAAACGGCTCCGTAATGGACAACGTCCCTTACGTCCGTCTTCTCCAAGCGAACATCAACCACTGCGCCGGGGCTCAGGATCTCCTCCTTCAGTCCATGGCGCAGTGGTCGATTGACGTTGCGGTGGCGGCGGAGCCGTACTATGTACCGCCCCGCCCCAACTGGGCATCGGATTTGTCATCCACGGTCGCGATCGTGGGTGCCGCCGCCTCTGCCCCTCTCCGTGTGGCCGAGAAGGGCCAAGGATTTGTTGCCGTTGAGTGGGGCGCGGTTTTGCTCGTCGGAGTTTACTTCTCCCCCAACCGCCCCCTCGCTGAGTTCGAGGTCTTTCTCGGCAGCTTGGAGAGGATAATCCTGCGTTCGCGATTCCCAGTCATGGTTCTGGGGGATCTCAACGCAAAGTCCACGGCGTGGGGCTGTCCCGTTTCGGGCGCACGAGGCGACGCCGTCGTGGATTTCCTAGCCTCGGCAGGGCTAGTGCTCCTCAATCGCGGCACGGTTAATACCTGCGTTCGGCATAACGGTGGCTCGATAGTGGACATATCGTTCGCTAGTCGGGCCATCGCCGATCGTGTCCGCGATTGGGGCGTGCTGGAGGGCGTTGAGACCCTTTCGGACCATAGATACGTCCGGATGAAGATAGTTGGCTCCCCGCGTACGGACAACGTGTCCCTGCGGCATCGGGGTGGACAGTCCAAGCGATTTCCCCGCTGGGCTCTGACGAAACTCGACAAGGACCTCCTCATCGAGGCGGCGATTGTCCAAGACTGGGTCTCGCGAGAGCCCAGCGAGGACTTGCCGGTCGAGGAGCAGGCACTCGGCGTGCGCGTCGCCATGACCGCTGTGTGCGATGCCGCCATGCCGCGTGCCGGGCCACGTCCGCACCGAAGGCAGGTGCACTGGTGGTGCGAAGAAGTGGCAGATCTTCGTGCCGCGTGCGTAGCTGCCCGTCGCAGGTACGCCAGATGTCGCAGGCGCAGGGTCAAGGACCTCGAGCTGGAGGCACGCCTCTACGACGCCTACAGAGGGGCCCGGAAAGCGCTCAACATCGCAATCCGGGAGGCGAAGGCACGGTCTCGCGAGCGAATGCTCGAGTCCCTCGACCGAGACCCGTGGGGCCGCCCTTATCGCGCAACCAGGGCCAAGCTCGGCTCGCACGGTCCACCCGTGGCCGAAACGCTGGACCCAGAGTTCCTCCGGGTTGTGCTCTCCACACTGTTCCCTGAACAGGGGGAGCACACTCCACCGCCCATGGGCGGTCGAGTGAACGCCGGAACGGAGGACGAGGACGGAGCTCCGCCTATCTCCAGCGGAGAATTCGAGGAGGCCATAGCCCGTCTTCGCGGGAAGAGTACTGCCCCCGGTCCGGACGGGATACCCGGTCGAGTCTGGGTTCTGGCGTCGGGCGAGTTGGGAGACCGCTGGCGGGCCGTCTTCAACTCTGCCCTGAGTGCGGGATCTTTTCCCAGGATCTGGAAGGAGGGCAAATTGGTCCTGTTAAGGAAGGAGGGACGTCCCGCGGACTCTCCTTCTGGATACAGGCCAATTGTGCTGCTCGACGAGGTGGGCAAGCTATTCGAAAGAATAATTGCCCGCCGCATCACCGGACACTTAAACTCGGCGGGGCCAGGTCTCTCCGACAATCAGTTCGGTTTTCGCGCGGGTCGATCGACGATCGACGCCATCCTGCGCCTTAAGACCATCGCGCAGGAGACCGTAGAAAGAGGAGGAGTGGCATTGGCTGTGTCTTTAGACATTTCCAATGCTTTTAACACCCTCCCTTTCAGCTGCATTACGGAGGGGCTCCGGTTTCACCGGTTGCCCGCGTATCTCCAGCTGATTGTCGGAGACTACCTGAGAGATCGTAAGATCCTCTGTCCTCGCCGAGACGGGACGGTCCTAGAAAGGACCATGTCCTGTGGCGTTCCACAGGGGTCGGTCCTAGGACCACTCCTGTGGAACATTGGATTTGACTGGGCGCTGCGAGGCGCCCTCCCACCGGATGTACACGTCGTCTGCTACGCTGACGACACGCTGGTCGTCGCGTGTGCAGACGACTACAAGGATGTGTCCAGCTTGGCCACGGTGAGCGTCGCTCTCGTGGCCAAGCGAATTGAGCTGTTGGGCTTGCGGGTGGCACCCGAAAAATCCGAGGCCATGCTTTTCCATGGTCCCCGGAAGGGTCCACCGCAGAATGCCCACATTAGAGTGGGTAATGTGGACGTCGCCGTCGGAGTGCACATGCGCTACCTGGGGCTCACCTTGGACTCCAGGTGGCGATTCCATGAGCACTTCCGGCGGCTAAGCCCCGGATTGGTCAAGGCCACCTCGGCGCTGGGTAGCCTCCTCCCAAATCTGGGCGGGCCGAGTGTGGGCTGCCGCCGTCTTTTCACGGGGGTGGTGCGCTCCATGGCGCTCTACGGCGCGCCTGTGTGGGCGGACGCCCTGGATCGCCACAACGTCACGCTCCTGAGAAGACCTCAGCGAGTGATGGCGACCAGGGTGATACGCGGATACCGCACGATCTCGTGCGATGCCGCGTGCGTTATGGCGGGTACCCCTCCGTGGGACCTGGAGGCCGAGGTTCTGTCCTCGGTCTACGAAAGTCGAGCGACAGCTCGCAGTCGGGGCGTTGCTGGTCCCCTGCCGGAGGAAGTGCGCCGCACGGCGCAACGAGTTGCACTGGAGCGGTGGGCCGCGAGGCTCGCCGAACCTACCGCCGGCGCTCACACCATCCGGGCCATCAGGCCGGTCTTGGAGCAGTGGTGCCGACGCAGAAAGGGCGTAATTACGTTTAGACTTGCACAGATTCTGTCGGGGCATGGTTGCTTCGGCAGATATCTGTGCAACGTTGCAAGAAGAGAGGCGACGCCTTCTTGCCACCACTGCGGTGGCCCGGAGGATACCGCGCAGCACACGCTGGCAGAATGCCCGGCATGGGATCAGCAACGGCGCAACCTAGCGCCCGTTGTCGGAGGAGACCTGTCGCTGCCGGCCGTGGTTCTGTCCATGGTCGGCAGCAATGAGGCCTGGCAGGCCGTGATCTCCTTCAGCGAGGAAGTCCTCTCACTGAAGGAGGCGGCGGAGCGGGCGAGGGAGGATGCCGCCCTCGCTAGCGACATCCGTCGCAAACGATCCGGGAGGCGGAGGAGGCTGTACGGCCAACTCCAAGCGCCCCCGTGATCGGCCGGAGGGTGAGCGGATATGGGGATCCGTTCACCTACCAACCCGGCACCGGTGAAGGACGTGTTCGTGTTCCGGCACGTCCTCCCACACCAGGTTTCCGCGGGAAGGGGGGGGGAGCCTACCATCCCCTCCCTACCGATGAACAACACGGAGGCGCCCGATCGGGCGAACGCTGACGGGAGAGCAGGACGAAATGCTCGCGCTGACACCTCTCTCCCGTCCCATGTGCGTGCGTGGACAAGGAACACCGTGGGGTTTTAGCGGGTAGAAATCCCGCATATCCTGTCAGCGCCCCATTGCTGGCAGGAATCAGGATCGCTGATTTCCTCACGTTAAAAAAAAAAAAAAAAAAAGGTTAGGTTAGGTTAGGTTAGGTTAGGTTAGGTTTCCGTGTGCGGTTCCAGATCCGCCATCGGACGCGTCCCCAGGTTGCGGATAGGGGAACGCCCCCCAGATATGGGGGGTACCGGTTTCGGCCGGCGCGGACAAAAACTGGCATGTGGCTGCCTGCTCTTTCTTAAGGGCGGGCATTGCACGGTCACATGAACCCGTAGCCTCACTTGTGGGGTCGGGGGTCCGGCGCACTGAGCGTTGGACCGCGAGGAAGAAAACCTCTCTAAAAAATTACACTCGGAGGGTGAAGCCATGGCTTCTTTCACAAGAAGCCTACGGCTGTCACCAGTGGACCCTTCGTGGTCGTGGGTTGGCCAGCTGAGCTGGCGGTCCGGCTCGCCCGGACATTGTGGTGGTGCGCTCACCAGCGCCTTTCGGAGGGGCCCAGAGATGGGCCAGCGGAGCTTCGGCTCGTGGGTGCGGACCTTGTAGGTCCGCGGGCGCGGCGTGTGGCTTTGGCCACCGTCGGGCAAACCGTAACCCCGCTCTCGCGGGGCCGGGGGTCTGGCGCACTGAGCGTCGGGCCGCGTGGAAGAAAACCACTATAAAAAATTACCCTGAAGCCTAAGGTATAGCGTGCCGAGGGGCTGCATGGCTGGGGGGGACCCGGTCCCAAGCGCTCCTGCGGCCTGTTGGGAAAGGGCCGCAGGTACGCTTCCCAAACGATTATGGAAATGTCTTTTATGGAACAGAGTTTGTCGAGTGATCCCGCTGACGCCGGGCGCTCGGGGGTAGCTCGGCCCCCGAGTGTTAAATTGGTAACCAGCGGCAAATGTGACCCGCCTTGCCAGCGGCGTCGACCGGTGTCCGGGCCGGTCGATGTTAAATTGACTACCGGCGATTGCGATTGTGACGGGGAGCGTCACCCCTGTGCCTGGTGTGAGGCCAGGCAACAGGAGCTTACGCGGAGTGTTACCAGAGTGCGCACGCGTGCGCAGACTAAGGTCGGGTCGACGCGCGACCCCACTGATGGTGGGAGCGGCAGGGTCTCCAGCCCTGTCGTTCTACTTCACGACATTTGTCGTGTGGCGACACCCCAGGTGTCGCCAAGAGACGGAAGCCCTGCAAGCGATGGGGCTGATTCGAACCCCAGCTTGCGAGGGCTGACGGGGATCCGAGAGGAACTCAGCCTCTCGGAGCCCTCGTCAGACTTGGAGACGGTGCTCTCCGCCGACGGTGAGGCCGGCAGCGAGGGCGACAATGAGTTGGACCCTAAGTTAGGGGACCGGCTCCAAAGGAAGAGGGGCAAAGGCCCACCAGTGCCATCCCCGACGGCCTCCTCGGAGTCCTCGGGGGAAGACAAGGGGAGACCCGGCGTTGCCACGGGTCTTCTTCAGAAGCGAGGCCGCGGTCGCCCTCCTACCACCGGAGAGTACGTCGGCCTCGCTGAGGCGAAGGCCCAGGTAGCCAGAGCCCATAGAGAAGAGCTAAAACTTCTGGCGGAGCGGGAAATACTCGCCTCGATGTCCGAGGCTAGAGTCACCCGCTCCCGCCTCTCGGAGATGGAGCTTGAGGACGACAGTGTAGAGTCATCCTCGCTCATCTTCGAGAGGTTAATGACTAGCATGGAGGCCATCCGCAGGGTGGCCGACATTTCGAAGAATTTGAAAGGGACATCCGTGAAGGCGCTCCGCGACAATATTGACGCGGTAGTCGCCGACGCGAAACGCCTGGTGTCACTATCCACCAACGAGGAGACAGCGGCTCTGCGTCGCGAGCTGGAAAACGCTCGGGCGCAGAACCAGCGGCTTCAGTCGGGATTGGACGAGCTCCGGAAGGAGTTTGCGGAGTTCCGCAAAAATGCCGCTGCCCCCGCCGCAGTGACACTAGAGCACATGGAGGCATTGGAGACGTCCATTATGGACAGGGTTCACGCTCGCCTCAGCGCGCGGCTCGAAAATTTGGAGCCGCGCCTAAACCCGGAGCCGAGGGTGAGCCCTCCATTGGCCGCTCGGAGGGTACCCCCTCCGAAGTCGGCCCCAAGGAAAGTCCCACCCCTTCCTCCAACCGCACCGCCCAAAGCCTCCACCAGCGGGCAAAAGGCGACGGTGAAGGAAGGGAAAAGGAAGAAAACTTCTAAGGCGAAAAAGACGGCAGCCAAACGTCCGGCTCCACCGGAACCGCGCCCTCTTCCCCCCGCCCCCGCCTCCATGGATCGGCCATGGAGCACGGTGGCCAAAGGGGGGAAACATAAAGAGACCCGGCCAACTCCGGCCACAATGAGGCGGGCTCAACAGCCCACCCCCAGCGTTCGGAAGACGCCGAGGCCTCCGAAGACTGCGGCCGTGGTCCTCACCCTGCAGCCAGAGGCTGCTGAAAGGGGAGTGACCTACGCCCAAATAGTCACGGAGGCTAAGGCCAAAGTCAGCCTTGAGGAGGTGGGCATACCATTTGTCCGATCGCGCCGGGCTATCACCGGCGCCGTTATTTTTGAGGTGCACGGCGCCGACCTTGCTGAGAAGGCGGACGCGTTGGCCGCCAAGCTGCGGGAAAGGATGAGTGCGGAACTCGTCAGAGTCTCAAGACCGGTCAAACTGACCGAGCTTTTGGTGTCGGGGCTCGACGATTCCGTCACTCCCGCAGAAGTGGCGGCGGCCATCGCCAAAGTCGGCGGTTGCGCCGTCGAATCAGTAAAAGTGGGCGCCATTCGTTTCCCGCGCTTCGGCATGGGCACGGCCTGTGCGGGCTGTCCTGCGACAGCCGCAAAGAAGGTGTTGGAAGGTAGGCTGCTGGTTGGATGGACGGCAGCGAGGGTTAAAGCCCTGGAACCCCGACAGCTGCGCTGCTTCCGGTGTCTGGAGTCGGGACACGTCAGGGGGCAGTGCACCGCTGCTGTCGATCGCAGCCAGCTGTGCTACCGCTGCGGGCAGGACGGTCATCGCGCAGCCGATTGCCGCGCCGAAGCCCGCTGCTTAATGTGCGCCGAAGCCGGGAAACGGCACAACCACCGCTTGGGAAGCCCAAAGTGTTCGGCTCCCAAGCGGAAATGGAACAGACGCAGGCCAGCGAATCCTGAGGCTCCGTCCCAGGAGATCGCTGACCGCCCACCGAACGGGGCAAACGGAGCGCCTATGGACGTACAATTAGTACGTCCATAAAGTGCCTCCAGGCGAATATCAACCACTGCGCCGGAGCTCAGGACTTACTAGTTCAGACTCTGGCGCAGTGGGGGATAGACGTGGCAATCGTCTCGGAGCCGTATCTGGTCGTCAATCGTGACAACTGGATCGGCGACCGGGACGATGCCGTCGCCATTGTTTTGACTCCGAGGGAGGGAGCCCACACCGTCGATCGAACCTTCAAAGGTCGAGGGTTCGTTGCCGCCTTTTGCGGAAACATTGTGTTCGTGGGTGTCTATTTTTCGCCAAACCGTCCGCTCGCGGATTTCGAGCGATTCTTGGCGGAAATAGACATCTTCCTGGGGCGGTGTCGTCCGCATCAGGTGCTCCTAGCCGGAGACCTGAATGCGAAGTCGACGGTGTGGGGTTCGGCCTTCACAGACGCGAGGGGCGCAGCTCTCGAGGAGTGGCTCTCCAGCAACAACTTGTTAGTGGCGAACCGGGGCACGACAAACACGTGCGTGCGACAACAGGGCGGATCAGTCGTGGACGTAACGTTTGCGTCTCCCGCCCTGGCACGCCGCGTTCGGGGCTGGGTAGTCGAGGAGGGGGTCGAGACTTTGTCGGATCACCGCTACATTCGGTTTTCCGTCTCCCCCCACTCGACCGACCCGAACAGCCCGAGGCGGCACTAAAACAGCTGGAGAGAAACGCCCTCATTGAGGCGTCCCTCGTAGAATCCTGGAATTCACGACCGGAGGTGACCGATGCGGATACAGAAGCGCGGTGGTTTCGTGGGGCAATGACGCACGTCTGCGACGTCGCCATGCCCCGCGTGGGCAAACAGCAGCCCCGTCGTCAGGTGTACTGGTGGTCGCCGGAGCTACAACAGCTCCGGACGACATGTGTGAAAGCACGACGCCGGTACACCCACTCCCGGCGACGCCACAAACCCGCATCGGTCGTAGCCGAGCTATATGCCGCCTTCCAAGGGGCCAAGAAAGCGCTGAGAGCGGAGATCGGGGCAGCGAAGGAGCGCGCCTGGCAGGAGCTAGTAAACTCTCTCGAGCAGGACCCATGGGGCAGGCCGTACAAGCTTGTGATGAGCAAGCTTCGCCCCTGGGCCCCTCCGTTAACATCCACGATGGAGACGGAGACGCTCGAGAGAGTGGTGGAGAATCTGTTCCCTGCCAGGGCGGAGGGCGACGCTCCTACTGCGCGGCTGCAGATCCCGATGGAGGCTCCCCCCGAGGTGTCAGAGGGTGAACTCGATAGGGCGGTTCTTCGCCTCAGTGCGAAGAACACAGCACCCGGTCCCGATGGCATCCCGGGGAAGGCGTTGGTCCTGGCCCTCAAAGAGGGCGGCTTACTGGATAGATTTCGTGCGCTACTCACAACCTGTGTGACGGATAGCCACTTTCCCAACGAGTGGAAGGAGGGCAGGCTGGTCCTCATCCGCAAGCCTGGGCGACCGGTGGACTCACCATCGGCCTACCGCCCCATAGTCCTGCTGAGTGAGGCGGGCAAGCTCTTTGAGCGGGTTATCGCTGCTCGCCTCACTCACCACCTGGAGGAGACTGGGCCGAACTTGGCCGACAACCAGTTCGGCTTCAGGAGGGGCAGGTCCACCGTCGACGCAATTGCGCGGGTGAGGGCTTTAGCCGATGAGGCAGTTGGGAAAGGCGGGTGCGTCTTGGCAGTGTCCCTGGACATCTCCAACGCGTTCAACACCCTACCTCATAGGGTCATTCTGGAGGCAATGGGGTACCACGGCTTCCCTTTATATCTGCGCCGACTCGTTGAGGACTACCTCTCGGGTCGGTCAGTCGTGTACCCCACGCGCGTTGGAGATTGTCATCGTGGAGTGTCGTGCGGTGTCCCGCAGGGGTCGGTTCTCGGGCCGCTCCTGTGGAACATCGGCTACGACTGGGTGCTGCGGGGCGCTACCCTGCGCGGGGTCGACGTCACTTGCTACGCGGACGATACTTTGGTTACCGCCCGCGGTAGCACGTATCGTGACGCGGCCCTGTTGGCGACAGCCGGAGTCGCACAGGTTGTGATGCGCATACGGCGCTTGGGCCTGACGGTGGCCCTTGAGAAGTGCGAAGCGATTTGTTTTCGCGGGCTTCGCAAGGTGCCACCGCCAGATGCACACATAATTGTTGGTGGGGTTTCCATCGGCGTCGGGTCGACGCTGAAATATCTCGGCGTCGTACTCGATAGCCGATGGAACTTTAAAGAGCATTTCCGGAGCCTAGCTCCGAAGTTGGTTAAGACGACTTTCGCCCTATGCGGGCTAATGCCCAACTTGGGTGGCCCTAAAGGAGGGTGCCGCCGCCTCTTCGCGGGCGTGGTGCGCTCGATGGCCCTGTACGGGGCGCCAATTTGGGTCGATTCCCTGTCGGCCCAAAACCTGGCCGTGCTGCGACGCCTGCAGCGGGTCATGGCGTCCAGGGTCATCAGAGCATATCGCACTACCTCGTGGAGAGCGGCATGCGCAATCGCCGGCACGCTCCCCTGGGAGCTGGATGCCGAGGTCCTTGCAGCGGTCTACCGCAAGACCGCGGATGCAAGGGCCCGCGGCGCGAGTCCACTCCCAGAGGAGGTATCACGATGGAGGCGAGAGGGCCAGGAGGAGGCGCTCGAGCGCTGGCGCGACGATTTGATGCAGGCGGGGTACGGTTTCCGCACCACGTCTGCGATCGCGCCAGTGCTGAACGAGTGGGTGAGCAGGCGGACCGGCTCGCTCTCTTACCGGCTTGTGCAGGTGCTTACGGGGCATGGTTGCTTCGGAAGGTACCTGTGCAACGTCGCGAGGAGGGAGCCAACAACCGCCTGCCACGATTGTGGGGCCAACGATGACACCGCGCAGCACGTGTTGGAGGATTGCCCAAGTTGGGATATGGAGAGAGCGGCTCTGACGGCAGTCGTGGGGCAGGACCTGTCCTTGCCGGCTGTCGTCAGAGCAATGATTGAGACGCCTGACGGCTGGGAAGCCGTCAGATTATACTGTGAGGCGGCCCTGAGTGGCAAAGAGGCCAGGGAGCGGCTCCGCGAGGAGGATCCCGAGGCAGACCCACTCAGGCGCCGCAAAACTGGAAGACGGCGCCGCGCCTTCGCTGCGGCGCCACTTCAACACCGGACTTGACTGCCGGGCGTCAGGAAGGACGACTGACGCCCGGCCTACTCTGACTTGACGTGGCGTGGCGGCCTAGAGATGCTCCCTAGACCGCCACCAAAGAACAGGATCCTTAATTGGACATAGCGGTGTGCGGGTTACGCGGACATGGCTCGCGCTGTTATTCGGACCCGCACATTTCCGCCGATGGTGGAGCATGGGGGGGTTTTAGTGGGTATTACCGGCGCCTCTCGCCGGTCGAGTCCCACACTCCCCCTCGCCGACGCGTCCTACGTCGGCGGGGGGCGTCCGTAAATGTGATTTCCCCTCCTCAAAAAAAAAAAAAAAAAAAAAAGGTTAGGTTAGGTTTCCGTGTGCGGTTCCAGATCCGCCATCGGACGCGTCCCCAGGTTGCGGATAGGGGAACGCCCCCCAGATATGGGGGGTACCGGTTTCGGCCGGCGCGGACAAAAACTGGCATGTGGCTGCCTGCTCTTTCTTAAGGGCGGGCATTGCACGGTCACATGAACCCGTAGCCTCACTCAGTGGGGTCGGGGGTCCGGCGCACTGAGCGTTGGACCGCGAGGAAGAAAACCTCTCTAAAAAATTACTCTCGGAGGGTGAAGCCATGGCTTCTTTTCAAGAAGCCTACGGCTGTCACCAGTGGACCCTTCGTGGTCGTGGGTTGGCCAGCTGAGCTGGCGGTCCGGCTCGCCCGGACATTGTGGTGGTGCGCTCACCAGCGCCTTTCGGAGGGGCCCAGAGATGGGCCAGCGGAGCTTCGGCTCGTGGGTGCGGACCTTGTAGGTCCGCGGGCGCGGCGTGTGGCTTTGGCCACCGTCGGGCAAACCGTAACCCCGTACTCGCGGGGCCGGGGGTCTGGCGCACTGAGCGTCGGGCCGCGTGGAAGAAAACCACTATAAAAAATTACCCTGAAGCCTAAGGTATAGCGTGCCGAGGGGCTGCATGGCTGGGGGGGACCCGGTCCCAAGCGCTCCTGCGGCCTGTTGGGAAAGGGCCGCAGGTACGCCTCCCAAACGAAAATGGAAATGTCTTCAATGGAACAGAGTTTGTCGAGTGATCCCGCTGACGCCGGGCGCTCGGGGGTAGCTCGGCCCCCGAGTGTTAAATTGGTAACCAGCGGCAAATGTGACCCGCCTTGCCAGCGGCGTCGACCGGTGTCCGGGCCGGTCGATGTTAAATTGACTACCGGCGAATGCGATTGTGTCGGGGAGCGTCACCCCTGTGCCTGGTGTGAGGCCAGGCAACAGGAGCTTACGCGGAGTGTTACCAGAGTGCGCACGCGTGCGCAGACTAAGGTCGGGTCGACGCGCGACCCCACTGATGGTGGGAGCGGCAGGGTCTCCAGCCCTGTCGTTCTACTTCACGACATTTGTCGTGTGGCGACACCCCAGGTGTCGCCAAGAGACGGAAGCCCTGCAAGCGATGGGGCTGATTCGAACCCCAGCTTGCGAGGGCTGACGGGGATCCGAGAGGAACTCAGCCTCTCGGAGCCCTCGTCAGACATGGAGACGGTGCTCTCCGCTGACGGCGATGCCGGCAGCGAGGGCGACAACGAGTCGGACCCTAAGTTAGGGGACCGGCTCCAAAGAAAGAGGGGCAAAGGCCCACCAGTACCGTCCCCGACGGCCTCCTCGGAGTCCTCGGGGGAAGACAAGGAGAGACCCGGCGTTGCCACGGGTCTTCTTCAGAAGCGAGGCCGCGGTCGCCCTCCTACCACCGGAGAGTACGTCGGCCTCGCTGAGGCGAAGGCCCAGGTAGCCCGAGCCCATAAAGAGGAATTGAAGATACTGGCGGAGCGGGAAATACTCGCCTCGATGTCCGAGGCTAGAGTCACCCGCTCCCGCCTCTCGGAGATGGAGCATGAGGACGACAGCGTTGAGTCGTCCTCGCTCATCTTCGAGAGGCTAATGACTAGTGTGGAGGCCATCCGAAGGGTGGCCGACATATCCAAAAATCTAAAGGGGACCTCCGTGAAGGCGCTCCGCGACCATGTTGACGCGGTAGTCGCCGACGCGAAATGCCTTGCCTCCCTGTCCACCAACGAGGAGACAGCTGCTCTGCGTCGCGAGCTGAAAGAGGCTCGGGCGCAGAACCAGCGGCTCCAGTCGGGGTTGGACGAGCTCCGGAGGGAGTTTGCGGAGTTTCGCAAAAGTGCCGCTGCCCCCGCTGCAGTGACACTTGAGCATATGGCGGCATTAGAAACGTCCATTATGGACAGGGTTCACGCTCGCCTCAGCGCGCGGCTCGAAAACTTGGAGCCGCGCCTAAACCCCGAGCCGAGGGTGAGCCCTCCATTGGCCGCTCGGAAGATACCCCCTCCGAAGTCGGCCCCAAGGAAAGTGCCACCCCTTCCTCCCACCGCACCGCCCAAAGCCTCCACCAGCGGCCAAAAGGCGACGGCGAAGGAAGGGAAAGGGAAGAAAACTTCCAAGGGAAAGAAGAAGGCTGCCAAACCTCCGGCTCCACCGGAACCGCGCCCTCTTCCCCCCGCCCCCGCCTCTACGGATCGGCCATGGAGCATGGTGGCCAAAGGGGGGAAACATAAGGAGACCCGGCCAACTCCGGCCGCGACGAGGCGGGCTCAACAGCCCACCCCCAGCGTTCGGAAAACGCCGAAGCCTCCGAAGACTGCGGCCGTGGTCCTCACCCTGCAGCCCGAGGCTGCTGAAAGGGGAGTGACCTACGCCCAAATAGTCACGGAGGCTAAGGCGAAAATCAGCCTTGAGGAGGTGGGCATCCCGTTTGTTAGATCACGACGGGCGATTACGGGCGCCGTAATTTTTGAAGTGCACGGCGTCGACCTTGCTGAGAAGGCGGACGCGTTGGCCGCCAAGCTGCGGGAGAGGATGAGTGCGGAACTCGTCCGAGTCTCAAGACCGGTCAAGTTGACCGAGTTGTTGGTGTCGGGGCTCGACGATTCCGTCACTCCCGCGGAAGTGGCGGCGGCCATCGCCAAAGTCGGCGGCTGCGCCGTCGAATCAGTTAAGGTTGGCGCCATACGCTTCCCGCGCTTCGGCATGGGCACGGCTTGGGCGGGCTGTCCTGCGACAGCCGCTAAGAAGGTTCTTGAAGGTAGGCTGCTGGTTGGATGGACGGCAGCGAGGGTTAAAGCCCTGGAACCCCGACAGCTGCGCTGCTTCCGGTGTCTGGAGTCGGGACACGTCAGGGGGCAGTGCACCGCTGCTGTCGATCGCAGTCAGCTATGCTACCGCTGCGGGCAGGACGGTCATCGCGCAGCCGATTGCCGCGCCGAAGCCCGCTGCGTAATGTGCGCCGAAGCCGGGAAACGGCACAACCACCGCTTGGGAAGCCCAAAGTGTTCGGCTCCCAAGCGGAAATGGACTAGACGCAGGCCAGCGAATCCTGAGGCTCCGTCCCAGGAGATCGCTGACCGCCCACCGAACGGGACAAACGGAGCGCCTATGGACGTACAATTAGTACGCCCATAAAGTGCCTCCTGGCGAATATCAACCACTGCGCCGGAGCTCAGGACTTACTAGTTCAGACTCTGGCGCAGTGGGGGATAGACGTGGCAATCGTCTCGGAGCCGTATCTGGTCGTCAATCGTGACAACTGGATCGGCGACCGGGACGATGCCGTCGCCATTGTTCTGACTCCGAGGGAGGGAGCCCACACCGTCGATCGAACCTTCAAAGGTCGAGGGTTCGTTGCCGCCTTTTGCGGAAACATTGTGTTCGTGGGTGTCTATTTTTCGCCAAACCGTCCGCTCGCGGATTTCGAGCGATTCTTGGCGGAAATAGACATCTTCCTGGGGCGGTGTCGTCCGCATCAGGTGCTCCTAGCCGGAGACCTGAATGCGAAGTCGACGGTGTGGGGTTCGGCCTTCACAGACGCGAGGGGCGCAGCTCTCGAGGAGTGGCTCTCCAGCAACAACTTGTTAGTGGCGAACCGGGGCACGACAAACACGTGCGTGCGACAACAGGGCGGATCAGTCGTGGACGTAACGTTTGCGTCTCCCGCCCTGGCACGCCGCGTTCGGGGCTGGGTAGTCGAGGAGGGGGTCGAGACGTTGTCGGACCACCGATACATTCGGTTCTCCATCTCCCCCCACTCGACCGACCCGAACAGCCCGAGGCGTGCCCCGTCGGAGATCGGGCCCAGATGGGCATTAAAACAGCTGGAGAGAAACGCCCTCATTGAGGCGTCCCTCGTCGAATCTTGGAATACACGACCGGAGGTGACCGATGCGGACACAGAGGCGCGGTGGTTTCGTGGGGCAATGTCGCACGTCTGCGACGTCGCCATGCCCCGCGTGGGCAAACAGCAGCCCCGTCGTCAGGTGTACTGGTGGTCGCCGGAGCTACAACAGCTCCGGACGACATGTGTGAAAGCACGACGCCGGTACACCCACTCCCGGCGACGCCACAAACCCGCATCGGTCGTGGCCGAGCTTTTTGCCGCCTTCCAGGGGGCCAAAAAGGCGCTACGGGTTGAAATAAGTGCAGCGAAGGAGCGCGCCTGGCAGGAGTTGGTGAACTCTCTCGAGCAGGACCCATGGGGCAGGCCGTATAAGCTTGTAATGAGCAAGCTTCGCCCCTGGGCCCCACCGTTATCATCGACGATGAACACGGAGATGCTCGAGAGGGTGGTGGAGAATCTGTTCCCTGCCAGGGCGGAAGGCGATGCTCCCCCGACAACGCTGCAGATCTCGCAGGAGGATCCCCCCGAGGTGTCAGAGGGTGAACTTGATAGGGCGGTTCTTCGCCTCAGTGCGAAGAACACAGCACCCGGTCCCGATGGCATCCCGGGGAAGGCGCTGGTCTTGGCCCTGAAAGAGGGCGGCCTTGGAGATAGATTCCGTGCGCTGCTCACAATCTGTGCGAAGGATGGCCACTTTCCCAAGGAGTGGAAGCTAGGTAAGCTTGTCCTCATCCGCAAGCCTGGGCGTCCGGTGGACTCACCGTCGGCCTATCGCCCCATAGTCCTACTGAGTGAGGCGGGTAAGCTGTTTGAGCGGGTTATCGCTGCTCGCCTCACTCAACATCTAGAGGAGACCGGGCCGAACTTGGCCGACGTCCAGTTCGGCTTCCGGAGGGGCAGGTCCACCGTCGACGCGATTGCGCGGGTGAGGTCCTTAGCGGAGGAGGAGATTGGGAAAGGCGGGGTCGTCCTGGCGGTGTCCCTCGACATCTCCAACGCGTTTAACACTCTCCCACACAGTGTCATCATGGAGGCAATGGGGTACCACGGCTTCCCGGAGTACCTCCGACGACTTGTCGGGGACTATCTCTCGGGTCGCTCGGTCGTGTACCCCACGCGCGTTGGAGATCGTCAGCGGGGTGTGTCGTGCGGTGTTCCACAGGGGTCGGTCCTCGGGCCGCTTCTGTGGAACATTGGCTACGACTGGGTGCTGCGGGGCGCTACCCTGCGCGGGGTCGACGTCACGTGTTACGCGGACGACACCTTGGTGACCGCCCGTGGTGGCAGGTACCGTGACGCGGCCCTGTTGGCAACCGCTGGAGTCGCACAGACTGTGATGCGCATACGGCGCTTGGGTCTGACGGTGGCCCTTGAGAAGTGTGAGGCAATCTGCTTCCATGGACCTCGCAAGGCGCCACCGCCAGATTCCAAAATCATCATTGGCGGAGCTTCCATCGGCGTCGGGTCGACGCTGAAATATCTCGGCGTCGTACTCGATAGCCGATGGAACTTTAAAGAGCATTTCCGGAGCCTAGCTCCGAAATTGATTAAGACGACGTTCGCCCTATGCGGGCTAATGCCCAACTTGGGTGGCCCTAAAGGTGGGTGCCGCCGCCTCTTCGCGGGCGTGGTGCGCTCGATGGCTCTGTACGGGGCGCCAATTTGGGTCGACTCCCTGTCGGCCCAAAACCTGGCCGTGCTGCGGCGCCTGCAGCGGGTCATGGCGTCCAGGGTCATCAGAGCATATCGCACCACCTCGTGGAGAGCGGCATGCGCAATCGCCGGCACGCTCCCCTGGGAGCTGGATGCCGAGGTCCTTGCAGCGGTCTACCGCAAGACCGCGGATGCAAGGGCCCGCGGCGTGAGTCCACTCCCAGAGGAGGTATCACGATGGAGGCGAGAGGGCCAGGAGGAGGCGCTCGAGCGCTGGCGCGACGATTTGATGCAGGCGGGGTACGGTTTTCGCACCACGTCTGCGATCGCGCCAGTGCTGAACGAGTGGGTGAGCAGGCGGACCGGCTCGCTCTCTTACCGGCTTGTGCAGGTGCTTACGGGGCATGGTTGCTTCGGACGGTACCTGTGCAACGTCGCGAGGAGGGAGCCAACAACCGCCTGCCACGAATGTGGGGCCAACGATGACACCGCGCAGCACGTGTTAGAGGATTGCCCAAGTTGGGATATAGAGAGAGCGGCTCTGACGGCAGTCGTGGGGCAGGACCTGTCCTTGCCGGCTGTCGTCAGAGCAATGATTGAGACGCCTGACGGCTGGGAAGCCGTCAGATTATACTGTGAGGCGGCCCTGAGTGGCAAAGAGGCCAGGGAGCGGCTCCGCGAGGAGGATCCCGAGGCAGACCCACTCAGGCGCCGCAAAATAGGAAGACGGCGCCGCGCCTACGCTGCGGCGCCACTACAACACCGGAATTGACTGCCGGGCGTCAGGAAGGACGACTGACGTCCGGCCTACCCTGATTTGACGTGGCGTGGCGGCCTAGAGATGCTCCCTAGACCGCCACCAAAGAGCAAGATCTTTAAATAGATATAGCGGTGTGCGGGTTTCGCGGACATGGCTCACGCTGTTATTCGGACCCGCACATTTCCGCCGATGGGGGAGCATGGGGGGGTTTTAGTGGGTATTACCGGCGCCTCTCGCCGGTTGAGTCCCACACTCCCCCTCGCCGACGCGTCCTATGTCGGCGAGGGGCGTCCGTAAACGCGATTCCCCTCCTCAAAAAAAAAAAAAAAAAAAATTAGTTAGGTTAGGTTAGGTTAGGTTAGGTTAGGTTAGGTTAGGTTAGGTTAGGTTAGGTTAGGTTAGGTTAGGTTAGGTTAGGTTAGGTTAGGTTAGGTTAGGTTTCCGTGTGCGGTTCCAGATCCGCCATCGGACGCGTCCCCAGGTTGCGGATAGGGGAACGCCCCCCAGATATGGGGGGTACCGGTTTCGGCCGGCGCGGACAAAAACTGGCATGTGGCTGCCTGCTCTTTCTTAAGGGCGGGCATTGCACGGTCACATGAACCCGTAGCCTCACTCAGTGGGGTCGGGGGTCCGGCGCACTGAGCGTTGGACCGCGAGGAAGAAAACCTCTCTAAAAAATTACTCTCGGAGGGTGAAGCCATGGCTTCTTTTTAAGAAGCCTACGGCTGTCACCAGTGGACCCCTCGTGGTCGTGGGTTGGCCAGCTGAGCTGGCGGTCCGGCTTGTCCGGACGCTGTGGTGGCGCGCTCACCAGCGCTTTTTGGAGTGGCCCAGAGATGGGCCAGCGGAGCTTCGGCTCGTGGGTGCGGACCTTGTAGGTCCGCGGGCGCGGCGTGTGGCTTTGGCCACCGTCGGGCAAACCGTAACCCCGCACTCGCGGGGCCGGGGGTCTGGCGCACTGAGCGTCGGGCCGCGTGGAAGAAAACCACTATAAAAAATTACCCCGAAGCCTAAGGTTGCGTGCCGAGGGGCTGCATGATCGGGGGGGACCCGATCCCAAGCGCCCTGCGGTCTGTTGGGAAAGGACCGCAGGTACGCTTCCCAAACGATGATGGAAATGTCAAATAAGGAAGTAACGATGTCATGCGATCCCGCTAACGCCGGGCGCTCGGGGGTAGCTCGGCCCCTGAGTGTGAAGTCAGTAACGAGCGGCAAATGCGACCCGCCTTGCCAGCGGCGTCGATCGGTGTCCGGGCCGGTCGATGAGAAGTTGGTTACCGGAACCTGCGAATGTGGTGCAGCTAGTCACCCCTGCGTCTGGTGCGAGGCCAGACAGCAGGAGCTAGTGGGCCCACGAGTGCGCACACGTGCGCAGATGAAGATCGGGGAGAGCAACAGGGCTGACAGCCCTGTGGTTGTTCTCCGCCGAATGGCGACGCCCGTGCCGTCGCCGAGAGATGGCAGCCCATCAAGTGACGGGGCCGATGTTTGCCCCAACTTGCAAGGGCTGGCGAGGGTCCGAGAGGAACTCAACCTTTCAGAGCCCTCGTCTTCAGATAGGGACACAGTGGTGTTCCTATCCGAGTCGGAGACGTGCGACCAGTCGGTCCACCGTCGAAAACGAAAAAGAGGCAAAGGCCCTCTTGTCCTTTCCCCGGAGTCCTCCGGGGAGGAGCTTCCCAACCACCAAAAGCGTGGTCGCGGTCGCCCCCCCACCACCGGGGAATACGTCGGCCTCGCTCAGGCGAAGGCCGAAGTGGCCCGGGCGGAAAAGGAGGAACTGAAGCTGCAGGCCGAGCGGGAGATACTCGCCTCGATGGCTGAGGCTCGAGTGACCCGTTCCCGTCTCTCGGAGATGGAGTGTGAGGACGACGCCGTCGAGTCGTCCTCGCTCGTCTTCGAGAGACTCATGACGAGAGTGGAGGCCATCCGCAAGGTGGCCGATGTGTCCCGGAACCTTAAGGGCACCTGCGTTAAGGCACTCCGGGACAACATTGAGGCGGTGGTGGCAGACGCCAAGCGCCTGGCCTCCATATCATCAAACGAGGAGACAGCTGCTCTGCGTCGCGAGCTTAAAATCGCTCGGGCGCAGAACCAGCAATTAAAAACCGGTCTGGACCAACTTCGGAGGGAGTTTGCGGCATTCAGAGCCGCCCCCTCCGCCGCCTCTGGGTCTCCAGTTACACTGGAGCATCTGGAGGCCATGGAAACGGCGATAATGGACAGGGTCCACGCTCGCCTCAGTGCGCGGCTCGAAAACCTGGAGCCGCGCCTTAACCCAGCGCCGAGGGTGAGCCCTCCATTGGCCGCTCGGAGTGTACCCCCTCCGAAGCCGGCCCCCAGGCGAAACACGCCCTCTCCTCCCGCCGCACCGCCCAAAGCCTCTACCAGCGGGCCAAAGGCGAAGGCGCCTGTCGGAAGGGCACCTCCACCTCCGAACAAGAGCGCTCGGAGAAGGAGAGCGACCAGAGGCCGCAAGGAGCAGCAGGAGAAGTCAGCGCCGCGCCCACTCCCACCTGCCCCCACCTCTATGGACAAACCATGGAGTCTGGTGGCTAAAGGTGGGAAGCACAAGGAGCACCCTCCTGCTCCGCAAAAGAAGATCCGGGCACCACAGCCTGCCCCTCGGAAGGCCAAGCCTTTTAAGACCGCGGCCGTCGTCGTCACCCTGCAGCCAGGGGCTGCTGAGAGGGGGGTGACGTATAAACTGGTCACGGAAGAGGCCAAGAAGAGGGTGGACATCGCGGCGATGGGCATTGAGTATGTTCGCTGCCGCCGCGCGGTGACGGGGGCTGTCATCATGGAAGTCTCCGGCGCCGACAACAACGACAAGGCGGACAAACTCGCTGCCAAACTAAAGGACGTGCTGAGTGCGGAGTCGGTGCGTATCTCGCGGCCTTTCAAGGCTACCGAGATACTGGTGTCAGGCCTCGACGACTCCGTCACTTCAGAAGAGGTGGCAGAAGCTATTGCTAGGCTTGGCGACTGTCACAGGGATGCAGTGAAGGTGGGAACCATCCGTAACTCTTACTACGGAATGGGTTCGGTTTGGGCGAGCTGCCCTGTGACAGCCGCCAAGAAAGTAGCTGAAGGCAGATTGCTGGTCGGGTGGACGGCAGCACGGGTGAAGGTGCTGCAGCCCCGCGAGCTGCGCTGTTTCCGGTGCCTGAACACAGGTCACGTCAGGGGGCAGTGCACGGCGGCCGTCGACCGGAGCCAGCAATGTTATAAATGCGGAGACAACGGACATCGGGCATCGGAGTGCCGGGCTGAAGCTCGGTGCCCTCTGTGCGCCGATGCCAACAAAAAAGCAAGCCATCGCCTGGGGAGCAAGCAATGTTCGGCCCCCAGGCCCAGGATGAAAAGACGAAGGCCGGTGGGTCCTGCGGTTTCGGCCCAGGACTCCACGACCTGCCCACCGGACGGGACTACGGAGACACTCATGGACATACAATCAGTATGTCCATGAGATGTCTTCAAACAAATGTGAACCACTGCGCCAGTGCCCAGGACCTTCTAGTCCAGACACTCGCGCAGTGGAGGATACAGGTGACGATCGTCGCGGAGCCGTATCTGGTCGTCCCCCGGGACAACTGGGTCGGCGACCGCGACGGCCTCGTCGCCATTATATTGGCCACAGGAGAGGGAGCCCCCGCCGTCGATCGATCGTTCAGAGGTCGTGGGTTCGTCGCCGTTTTATGCGGCGACATTGTGTATGTAGGTGTCTATTTCTCGCCAAATCGTCCGCTCTCGGAGTTTGAGCGCTTTTTGGCGGAAATGGACATCCTGCTGGGACGGTGTCGCCCGCATCAGGTGCTCCTCGCCGGAGACCTGAATGCGAAGTCGACGGTGTGGGGCTCAGCTCTTACTGACGCGAGGGGCGCGGCTGTGGAGGAGTGGCTCTCCAGCAACAATCTGTGCGTGCTGAACAGGGGCACGACCAACACGTGCGTGCGGCAACAGGGCGGATCAGTCGTGGACGTATCGTTTGCGTCTCCCGCCCTGGCCCGCCGTGTTCGGGGCTGGGTAGTCGAGGAGGGGGTCGAGACATTGTCGGATCACCGATATATCCGGTTTTCCATCTCCCCCCACTCGGCGGACCCGAACAGCCCAAGGCGTGTTCCCTGTGAGATCGGGCCCAAATGGGCGCTTAAAATGCTGGATAGAGATTCCCTCATAGAGGCGTCCCTCGTTGAATCTTGGAACAGGAAACCGGAGGAGACCGATGCGGACACAGAGGCGCGGTGGTTTCGTGGGGCAATGACGCACGTCTGCGACGTCGCCATGCCCCGCGTGGGCAAACAGCAGCCCCGTCGGCAGGTGTACTGGTGGTCGCCGGAGCTACAACAGCTCCGGACGACATGTGTGAAAGCACGACGCCGGTACACCCACTCCCGGCGACGCCACAAACCCGCATCGGTCGTGGCCGAACTTTTTGCCGCCTTCCAAGGAGCCAAAAAGGCGTTGAGGACGGAGATCGGTGCAGCGAAGGAGCGCGCCTGGCAGGAGTTGGTGAACTCTCTCGAGCAGGACCCATGGGGCAGGCCGTATAAGCTTGTAATGAGCAAGCTTCGCCCCTGGGCCCCACCGTTATCATCGACGATGAACGCGGAGACGCTCGAGAGGGTTGTGGAGAATCTGTTCCCTGCCAGGGCGGAAGGCGATACTCCCTCCCCGGCAACATTACAGATTTCGCAGGAGGATCCCCCCGAGGTGTCAGAGGGTGAGCTCGATAGGGCGGTTCTTCGCCTCAGTGCGAAGAACACAGCACCCGGTCCCGATGGCATCCCGGGGAAGGCATTGGTACTGGCCCTGAAGGAGGGCGGTCTCGGAGAGAGATTCCGTGCGCTGCTCACAATCTGTGCGAAGGATGGCCACTTTCCCAAGGAGTGGAAGCTAGGTAAGCTTGTCCTCATCCGCAAGCCTGGGCGTCCGGTGGACTCACCGTCGGCCTATCGCCCCATAGTCCTACTGAGTGAGGCGGGTAAGCTGTTTGAGCGGGTTATCGCTGCTCGCCTCACTCAACATCTAGAGGAGACCGGGCCGAACTTGGCCGATGTCCAGTTCGGCTTCCGGAGGGGCAGGTCCACCGTTGACGCGATTGCGCGGGTGAGGACCTTAGCGGAGGAGGAGATTGGGAAAGGCGGGGTCGTCCTGGCGGTGTCCCTCGACATCTCCAACGCGTTTAACACTCTCCCACACAGTGTTATCATGGAGGCAATGGGGTACCACGGCTTCCCGGAGTACCTCCGACGACTTGTCGGGGACTATCTCTCGGGTCGCTCGGTCGTGTACCCCACGCGCGTTGGAGATCGTCAGCGGGGTGTGTCGTGCGGCCGCTCTTGTGGAACATTGGCTACGACTGGGTGCTGCGGGGCGCTACCCTGCGCGGGGTCGACGTCACGTGTTACGCGGACGACACCTTGGTGACCGCCCGTGGTGGCAGGTACCGTGACGCGGCCCTGTTGGCAACCGCTGGAGTCGCACAGATTGTGATGCGCATACGGCGCTTGGGTCTGACGGTGGCCCTTGAGAAGTGTGAGGCAATCTGCTTCCATGGACCTCGCAAGGCGCCACCGCCAGATTCCAAAATCATCATCGCTGGAGTCTCCATCGGCGTCGGGTCGACGCTGAAATATCTCGGCGTCGTACTCGATAGCCGATGGACTTTTAACGAGCACTTTCGGAGCCTGGCTCCGAAATTAACACAGACGGCTTTTGCCCTAAGCCGGCTAATGCCCAACCTGGGCGGACCCAACGCTGGGTGCCGCCGTCTCTTTGCGGGCGTGGTGCGCTCGATGGCCCTATACGGGGCGCCTATCTGGGCCGATTCCCTGTCGGCTCAGAACCGGACTGTGCTGCGGCGTCTGCAGCGGGTCATGGCGTCCCGGGTCGTCAGAGCATATCGCACCACCTCGTGGAGAGCGGTGTGCGCGATCGCCGGCACGCTTCCCTGGGAGCTGGATGCCGGGGTTCTTGCAGCGATCTACCATAGGATCGCGGATGCAAGGGCCCGTGGCGTGAATCCACTCCCGGAGGAGGTGCTGCGTTGGAGGAGGGAGCTCCAGGAGGAGGCACTCGAGCGCTGGCGCGATGATTTGATGCAGGCGGGGTACGGTTTTCGCACCACGTCTGCGATCGCGCCAGTGCTGAACGAGTGGGTGAGCAGGCGGACCGGCTCGCTCTCCTTCCGGCTTGTGCAGGTGCTTACGGGGCATGGTTGCTTCGGACGGTACCTGTGCAACGTCGCGAGGAGGGAGCGGACCACCGTCTGCCACGAGTGCGGAGCCACCGAAGACACGGCACAACACACCTTGGAGGTATGCCCAGGTTGGGATACGGAGAGAGCGGCTCTGACGGCAGTCGTGGGGCAAGACTTGTCCTTACCGGCTGTCGTCAGAGCAATGATTGAGTCACCTGACTGCTGGGATGCAGTCAGGACATTTTGTGAGACGGCCCTGAGTGGTAAAGAGGCCGGGGAGCGGTCCCGCGAAGAGGACCCCCAGGCGGACCCACTCAGGCGCCGTAAAACCGGGAGACGGCGCCGCGCCTATGCTGCGGCGCAATAAATTGTGACCACCGGGCGTCAGGTAGGACGACTGGCGTCCGGGCTACACGGATTTGACGGCGTGGCGGCCTAGAGATGTTCCCTAGACCGCCACCAAAGAGCCGAGTCCTTAAATGGACACAGCGGTGTGCGGGTACCGAGGACATGGCTCGCGCTGTTATACGGACCCGCACATCACCGCCGATGGTGGAACATGGGGGGGTTTTAGTGGGTATTGCCGGCGCTCCTCGCCGGTCGAGTCCCACACTCCCCCTCGCCGACGCGTCCTATGTCGGCGAGGGGCGTCCGTAAACGCGATTTCCCCTCCTCAAAAAAAAAAAAAAAAAAAAAAAAAAAAAAAAAAAAAAAAAAAAAAAAAAAAAAAAAAAAAAAAAAAAAAAAAAGGTTAGGTTAGGTTAGGTTAGGTTAGGTTAGGTTAGGTTAGGTTAGGTTAGGTTAGGTTAGGTTAGGTTAGGTTAGGTGGGGCTGGGTTAGGTTAGGTTAGGTTAGGTTAGGTTAGGTTAGGTTAGGTTAGGTTAGGTTAGGTTAGGTTAGGTTAGGTTAGGTTAGGTTAGGTTAGGTTAGGTTAGGTTAGGTTAGGTTAGGTTAGGTTAGGTTAGGTTAGGTTAGGTTAGGTTAGGTTAGGTTAGGTTAGGTTAGGTTAGGTTAGGTTAGGTTAGGTTAGGTTAGGTTAGGTTAGGTTAGGTTAGGTTAGGTTAGGTTAGGTTAGGTTAGGTTAGGTTAGGTTAGGTTAGGTTAGGTTAGGTTAGGTTAGGTTAGGTTAGGTTAGGTTAGGTTAGGTTAGGTTAGGTTAGGTTAGGTTAGGTTAGGTTAGGTTAGGTTAGGTTAGGTTAGGTTAGGTTAGGTTAGGTTAGGTTAGGTTAGGTTAGGTTAGGTTAGGTTAGGTTAGGTTAGGTTAGGTTAGGTTAGGTTAGGTTAGGTTAGGTTAGGTTAGGTTAGGTTAGGTTAGGTTAGGTTAGGTTAGGTTAGGTTAGGTTAGGTTAGGTTAGGTTAGGTTAGGTTAGGTTAGGTTAGGTTAGGTTAGGTTAGGTTAGGTTAGGTTAGGTTAGGTTAGGTTAGGTTAGGTTAGGTTAGGTTAGGTTAGGTTAGGTTAGGTTAGGTTAGGTTAGGTTAGGTTAGGTTAGGTTAGGTTAGGTTAGGTTAGGTTAGGTTAGGTTAGGTTAGGTTAGGTTAGGTTAGGTTAGGTTAGGTTAGGTTAGGTTAGGTTCCCTCCCTGGGTACGCCGAGACCTTGTCGCGGTGGGGGGGCTCACCCTTGGCCTTGGGCCGGCCTCGGGTGCTAAGGAGGCGTACAACCGAGCGTTCCGAGCGGGCTCCCAAGCGGGAGTCCGTAGCGGAGCGCTCGCGGGAAGTACCCTCGCGGGTCTTTCAGTTGGAGGTCGGCCGCACTCGTTGAGTGCGGCCTTATGTTATTGTTTGTTCCGCACACGAGGTATGTGTGCGGATTATGAGTGGCGGGCTCCCTCCCGTCATTGGTGTTCTCCGCACTCGAGTGCTTGCACTTGAGTGCGGACTTTTCTTGAGAGCCTGGCTGTCTGGAGAAGGCTGCCCGCCTTCTGCAGATGGTCTAGGGGGACCTTGCGCACATGGTTGGCTAGCTGTGTGTGCCTGCACAAGGTCCCCTTCGCGTGGGTATTGCCTGGGTGTCTCCGGGCAATCCCTTTCTTTGGCGATAGCCTAGCCCGTAGTGGCTAGGCTGCCCTGGGGGTGGATCGGAGTTAGGTGCCTCGGCAGAACCCGGTTCACCCCGCTCACAGGGAAAGGAGGCATCGGGGAGATTTAGTGGGTATTCCCAGTGCCGCTAACATCCTAACATCAGGTGCTGGGCGACCCCCACATATCCCTATCGCCTAGCCAGCGGTAGGGAATCTGTAAGCGGATTTCTCCTCGACAAAAAAAAAAAAAAAAAAAAAAAAGGTTAGGTTAGGTTAGGTTAGGTTAGGTTAGGTTAGGTTAGGTTAGGTTAGGTTAGGTTAGGTTAGGTTAGGTTAGGTTAGGTTAGGTTAGGTTAGGTTAGGTTAGGTTAGGTTAGGTTAGGTTAGGTTAGGTTAGGTTAGGTTAGGTTAGGTTAGGTTAGGTTAGGTTAGGTTAGGTTAGGTTAGGTTAGGTTAGGTTAGGTTAGGTTAGGTTAGGTTAGGTTAGGTTAGGTTAGGTTAGGTTAGGTTAGGTTAGGTTAGGTTAGGTTAGGTTAGGTTAGGTTAGGTTAGGTTAGGTTAGGTTAGGTTAGGTTAGGTTAGGTTAGGTTAGGTTAGGTTAGGTTAGGTTAGGTTAGGTTAGGTTAGGTTAGGTTAGGTTAGGTTAGGTTAGGTTAGGTTAGGTTAGGTTAGGTTAGGTTAGGTTAGGTTAGGTTAGGTTAGGTTAGGTTAGGTTAGGTTAGGTTAGGTTAGGTTAGGTTAGGTTAGGTTAGGTTAGGTTAGGTTAGGTTAGGTTAGGTTAGGTTAGGTTAGGTTAGGTTAGGTTAGGTTAGGTTAGGTTAGGTTAGGTTAGGTTAGGTTAGGTTAGGTTAGGTTAGGTTAGGTTAGGTTAGGTTAGGTTAGGTTAGGTTAGGTTAGGTTAGGTTAGGTTAGGTTAGGTTAGGTTAGGTTAGGTTAGGTTAGGTTAGGTTAGGTTAGGTTAGGTTAGGTTAGGTTAGGTTAGGTTAGGTTAGGTTAGGTTAGGTTAGGTTAGGTTAGGTTAGGTTAGGTTAGGTTAGGTTAGGTTAGGTTAGGTTAGGTTAGGTTAGGTTAGGTTAGGTTAGGTTAGGTTAGGTTAGGTTAGGTTAGGTTAGGTTAGGTTAGGTTAGGTTCCCCCCCTATGTACGCCATAACCTTGTCGAGGTGGGGGGGCTTACCCTTGGCGAGCCGCCTCGGGGACCAAGAAGGCGTACGAGCGTTCTGAGCGGGCTACCAAGAGCGTCCCGCAGGAGCGCTCAACCGAAGTTCCAAGCGGGCTGCCAAGCGGTGGCCTGTAGGAGCGACGGCATGTTATTGTTTATCCGAATGATGTTCAATCTCTGTTACTGTAATAACAGAGGGCGAACGCTCAAAATAACTTTGAGTTATCGGAAACCACCCACGCCTCTTAGGCGAGACTGAGCGTTCCAAACGGGCTCCCGAGCGGGGGCCTGTAGCAGAGCGCTGTTGGTGTTGTGAGCGTTACAAAGCGGGCTTCCGAGCGGGGGCCTGCAGCGAACGCTCACGAGAGGGAAACCCTCGCCGGGCTACCTCTCACCGTGGAGTTTTCCGCACTCTTTGAGTGCGGACTTTTGGTGAGGCTGTCTAGGGAAGGCGAGCCTGTAGGCCCGTCTTCTGTAGATGGTCTAGGGGGACCTTGCGCACATGGTCGGCTAGCTGTGTGTGCCTGCACAAGGTCCCTCCGTATGGAGATTGTACTAGTGTCTCGGGACAATCTTCACGTTGGAGTTAGCCTGGTCAGCAATGGCCGGGCTGCCCTGGGGGTGGACCGGTGTAAGATGCCCCCCGCAGAGCCCGGTTCATCCCTATCGTGGGCAAGGAGGCACCGGGGAGTTTTAGTGGCGTATTCCCAGTGCCACTATGATCAGGTGCTGGGCGACCCCCACATATCCTTACCGTCTAGCCAGCGGTAGGGAATCTGTAAGCGGATTACTCCTCGTTAAAAAAAAAAAAAAAAAAAGGTTAGGTTAGGTTAGGTTGGTTGGTGTTGAAAATTTTCGAAAATTCGGAAATTTTGATCGAGGATAACTTTGCTATCTCTTGGTACTTTTCGTTGTTGCGCATATCGATTGAAGCCTTTTTCAAGGCTCCTTCGATCTGCACACAGCAGTTGTTGTTTTTCGTTGTTGTTACTGTTGTTTTTGTTGATTTTCTCTTTTTCTGTTTAGAAATTTTTAGTTTAAAACCGTGATAAGACCCGGTTCCCGTAGCCGGATCTTGTCGCGGTCTAGGGCTGGAAGGAGCCTCTTTGGGAGGTCTTTCTGCCAGTCCAAGTTATTTGTTGTTATCTTTTGTTGTTACGTTTTTATTGTTGTTTTTATTACTAGTTTTTTAAGAAAATTTGTTATTTTTGTCGATAAGCACTGGTTGCAACAACCGGTTACCGTCGCGTGTTGGGTTGGAAGAAGCCTCTTCGGAAGCTCTTCCACCCAGTGCAAACCGGTTGTTGTTAGCCTTTGTGGTTCGGCAAATATTGTTGTTTTTGTTTCCTGATTATAAGGAAATCTTTGTTTTTGTTATTTGTTTGCCATCCATTGTTGTACTGTCCCCCCTCCTGTAGGGGTGGACTCCCCAACCTACTCAGAGGTCGGCAGGGCCATTAATTGGCCCATGTCGGACTCTTCAGAGGCCAGTGGGCGAAGCCCAAAGAAGATTGAAGGGCGAAAGCGCCTATATTCGAGCGTACTGACTCGCTCGGGAGCACGCAAGCGTTCTGCTGCGAAAGAGGCGTCGGAAGGGATAATGTCGTCCAACCAATTCTTTGATCTGGTGTCGGGGTCGGAGGAGTCGGAGGAACTGGTGGAACCTGCCGTTCCTTCCAAATACAAAAAAGGCACCAAGGGCCGAGGCGGGAAAGCACTCGGCCATGATGTTGGAATCTCGCGGGCTAAGCGCCAATTAAGGGAGGATTCCGACTCCGATTCCGGCAAGTCGGCCACCACGTATCGCTCGGCGAATTCTGGCTCTATTGAGGAGCTTACGAAAAAGGCTGAGGCTAGTGCCTCAATAATCCTAGAGGTTGTCCGCAAGTCGGGCAACCTTAAGGGCACATCGCAGCGCGATATCAAGGAGGCCACCCGATCGCTCCTCGGCCATTTTGAAACGATGGCTGCGAAGAAAACATCAGAGGAGCTCCGTCGACTACGCGCAGACAACAAACGTCTGCGCAGTCAAATTGATGGCCTCATTAGCGAGGTTTCGGCGCTCCGAAGAGCGTTTTCAGAGAGGTCCCTACCGGACAAAAGCCCGGTTATACAGCAGTCCACCGAACCGGTCTCGACAGTGGCTGAAGCCCAGTCAATTTCCAGGGCCGAATTCTTGGAAGCGCTATCGGCCCTCCAGACGGAGTTGACGGCCCACGTTGGTGGCGTCGTCAACGCCCACCTGGACAGTCTGGAGGTCGATGGGAGATTACTCCCGGCGCGCAGCCTCCGCCCGCCTCTGCAGGCGGACAAAAAGCGGGAGGATCGTGTATCGGTCCCCCAGTCCCAGCAAACAACAGGCTCCACCCTCGCCCCCCCGGCTAATCTGCCAAAGCAAGCGAGGGCGAAGAAACAAAAGGAATTGCAGGCCCCAAAGGCCTCGGAGCCGACACCTGGCTCATCAACTGGGCACGTAGAAAAGACGGCAGAAAGCTGGACGGAGGTAGTGAAACGGAAGAAGCGCGTTTCAACTCCGGCAGCCAAATCTGCCGTCGGAACTACCCCAAAGGTGCCTAGGCTCCCGAAGGAGCCGAAATCGCTGGCCGTTGTGGTGGCCCTTAAGCCAGAGGCGATAGAAAAGGGTGCCACATATAATAAGGCAATTGCCCAAACGAAGGCCTCAGTCTCCCTGGAGGCCCTTGGTATTGGACCAGCGAAGTTCCGGACGGGAGTAACGGGGGCTCGAATCCTTGAGCTCCCTAAAGAGACAACGTCCGTGCAAGCGGACAAATTGGCGGAGCAGATCAGTGCCGCACTGGGTGACATGGCGAAAGTGACCCGCCCCACCAAATCGGTCGACATTCGAGTCAATGGACTCGACGACTCGGTGTCGGCCGACGAGCTTAGAGAAGCTCTGGCCCTGTGTACAGGCTGCGCCCCTGAGCTTTTTAGGGTGGGCAAAGTCCACCCTGGACTTAGGGGCATGGGGTCGGCCTTCGCCTCCTGCCCCATAGAAGCAGCCAAGAAGTTGGCAGCGGTCGGTCGGCTGACGGTCGGGTGGAGCTCAGCCTCCGTCCACCTTATTGAGCAACGGCCGATGCGCTGCTATAAGTGCATGGGGCTGGGTCACCCAGTGGCTCTATGCCCATCCGCCAAAGACCGCAGCGGTCTCTGCTACCGCTGCGGATCGGAGGGGCACACCGCCAACGCGTGTGAAGCGGAATATAAATGTGCCGTCTGCACGGACGCTGGTCTCACAGCCAAACACCGCATGGGGGGCCTAAACTGCTCCCCGCCTGCGAAAAGGGGCCGTCCCATAGCGGTCCATAAGATCGGCAGAACAGGGGTCACCCCTACTGTAAGAGAGGAGCCTATGGAAACTGCCAATGTTCAATAGGCCCACTGCTAAGTTCCTCCAGGTTAATATCAACCACTCCGCTGGGGCACAGGATCTACTGTGTCAGTCCATGGCGGAGTGGGAGATACACCTGGCGGTGGTAGCGGAGCCATATACGGTCCCCCATAATGCCAATTGGCTAGGGGACCTGGACGGCTCCGCTGCTATAGCAGTGAGGCCTGGTGGTGAGGCTCCTCCCCTTTCCCTCAGGGAGAGAGGTGCGGGTTTCGTGGCAGCAAATTGGGGAAGAATGGTGGTCGTGTCGACCTACTTCTCCCCAAACCGCAGTCGGGCGGACTTCGAGTTCTTCCTGGCTGCGGTGGAGGGGGTGGTGAGGCGTGCGGCCCCACTCCCAGTTTTGGTGGCGGGAGACCTCAACGCCAAGTCCTCGGCGTGGGGGTCCCCCCGTACGGACGTGAGGGGGGGTATTCTGGAGTCCTGGGCGCTGGGCCTGGGGCTCCAGGTACTCAACCGCGGTACCTCTCCCACGTGCGTACGGTGGCAAGGTACGTCCATTGTGGACGTATCCTTTGCCACTGCCGCCCTTGCTGCCCAAACCCGTAGCTGGCGGGTCGAGGAAGATGTGGAGACCCTGTCGGACCACCTGTATGTCCGATATGAGGTCTCCACGCTGGCCCCCAGCGCGCCACAGCGTCGGGATTCTTCGGCGGGTGCTGCCTTCCCCAGGTGGGCACTCGCCAAGCTCCGCCCTGATGTGGCGGAGGAGGCTGCGATGGTGAGGGAGTGGTCGTCTCTCCCCCCTCACCTCGCAGGTGATCCCGACGGCATGGCAGACCATTTTGCGGACGACTTGCGGGCCGTCTGCAATGCTGCCATGCCGCTGTGGCGCCCTCCCCCTAAGTGGAAGAAGGTGTACTGGTGGGCGCAAGAAATTGCAACCTTGCGCACCACATGTCTGGCGGCCAGGCGCGCCCTACTTCGATGCCGGAGAAGGCGTACCAGGAGGACGCCTGACGAAGAGGTCCTCCTTCGTCAGGCGTACAGGGAGGCTCACAAGGCCCTGCAGAAGGGAATCTGCAGGGCCAAAGAAGAGGCTCATGAGCGCTTCCTGGCCCTCCTGGACGCCGACCCCTGGGGCCGTCCGTATAGAGTTGTGAGGGGGAAATTTGCATCGAGCTCCCCCTCGACAGCTAATCTTGGCCCGGAGTTGCTGGAAAAGGTCATGGGGTCCCTGTTCCCGACCCCTGGCCGATTCGAGCCCCCCCGCATGGAGCCTCCGGAACCACTTCCGGAGCTCGAGGTGGAGGGTCCTCCCGTCTCAGATGTGGAGTTTGAGGCGGTGAGGGAGCGACTCCGGGGCAAGAAGACGGCCCCGGGACCAGACGGAGTCCCGGCCAAGGCCCTAGCAATCGCGCTAGGGCCTTTAGAGGAGAGATTCCGGGCGGTCATGGACGCATGCATCGCCCGGAAAAAGTTCCCGGCGAGGTGGAAGGTGGGGCGACTCTGCCTTCTCCGCAAGGAGGGCCGCCCTGCCGACTCGCCGGCGGGGTACCGACCGGTGGTCCTGCTCGACGATTCCGGCAAAGCCATGGAAAGGATTATGGCTCGTCGGATCGTCGAGCATCTGGAAACGGAGGGGCCGAACCTGGATGATCACCAGTTCGGCTTCCGCACCGGTCGGTCCACGGTCGACGCGGTGAGCCTCCTCAAGCGGTGGACTGAGGAGGCCACGGGCAGAGGGGAGGCTGTTGTTGCGGTGTCGCTCGACATCCGCAACGCCTTCAACAGCCTCCCCCACGAATGTATCAGGGCGGCACTCCGGTTCCACCGAGTGCCGTCCTACCTCTGCGCCCTCGTCAACGACTACCTCTCTGAACGGGTAGTGCTGTACGAGGGCGCAGACGGGAGAGTCATGCGCCGGCCAGTGGCGGTCGGCGTACCGCAGGGGGCCGTTCTTGGCCCCCTGCTTTGGAATATGGGTTATAATTGGGTCCTGCGAGGCAATCTCCTACCAAAAATGGAGATTGTCTGCTTTGCCGACGACACTCTTGTCGCGGCAAGAGCAAAGACGTGGGAGAAGGCAGAACGGCTTGCGTCGGTCGGCACCTCGTTGGTCGTCCGGCGCATCCGTCTGCTGGGATTGGAGGTGGCCCTAGACAAAACTAGGGCCATGGGTTTCCATCCCCCACGCCGCAGGATCCCGCCGGGGCTCCGCGTCCGAGTGGAGGGGGTCCGGATTCCGGTCGAGATGCATTTCAAGTATCTCGGCCTAACTCTGGACCCCCGCTGGAACTTTGAGGAGCACTTCAAGCTCCTCGTTCCACGGCTTATTAAGACCGCAGCCGCACTCGGACGGCTCCTCCCTAACCAGGGAGGACCCAATTCGGCGTGCCGTCGGCTTTACCATGGTGTGGTAAGGTCGATGGCACTCTACGGAGCCCCGGTCTGGGCGGAGTGCCTCACTCCCCGCACCCGGGCCCTCTTACGGAGGCCACAGAGGGTCATGGCGACCCGGGCCGTGCGGGCCTATCGCACGGTCAGCCACGGGGCTGCCTGCGTGCTAGCGGGTATGCTTCCGTGGGATGTCGATGCCCTGGTTCTGTCCCAGGTGCATCGGCATCGGGTCGCCGCCAGGGCCCTCGGAGAAAGACCCGTTGCCGAGGACGTGCAACGGGTCCGTGCAGAGGCCCATGAGAGGGCCATCGATGATTGGAGTGAGGCACTAATCAATCCCACCGCCGGTCACCGGACGATCATAGCGATTCGTCCGGTGTTGGAGGACTGGGTGAGGCGCCAAAAAGGCTGCCTCACCTTCCACATGGTGCAGATGATGACCGGACACGGGTGCTTCGGTCATTATCTGCACCGCATAAAAAGGGAGGAGTCGCCGCGGTGCCACCACTGCGGCGACCCCGACGATACGGCCGAGCACACACTCCAGGTGTGCCCGGCCTGGAGTCCCCAGCGTCACGAGCTAGAAGTGGCGCTGGGTGGAGTGGACGTCACACTGCCAAACATGGTCGCAGCCATGCTTGGCAGTGTGGCCAACTGGAAAGCAGTTGCCGCCTTCTGCGGATATGTAATGTCGCAGAAGGAGGCAGCTGAGAGGGAGCGAGAGGAAGAGGCCGGTCTCGCTTCCCTCAGACGTAGGCGGCGGGGCAGGAGAAGGCGGGCATACCAAGCCCGTCTTTGAATGTCCCAGGGGACCTGCACACATAGCTGGCCAGCTATGTGTGCCTGCACTAGGTCCCACCGTCTGGGGATTGCCTGGGTGTCTCCGGGCAATCCTCCGTTGGCGTTAGCCTAGCCGGTCGGCTAGGCTGCCCTGGAGTGGATCGGAGTTTGGTGCCTCGGCAGAACCCGGTTCACTCCGTTCACAGGGCAAGGAGGCACCGGGGAGTTTTAGTGGGTATTCCCAGTGCCGCTATGATCAGGTGCTGGGCGACCCCCACATATCCCTACCGTCTAGCCAGCGGTAGGGAATCTGTAAGCGGATTACTCCTCGTCAAAAAAAAAAAAAAAAAAGGTTAGGTTAGGTTAGGTTAGGTTAGGTTAGGTTAGGTTAGGTTAGGTTAGGTTAGGTTAGGTTAGGTTAGGTTAGGTTAGGTTAGGTTAGGTTAGGTTAGGTTAGGTTAGGTTAGGTTAGGTTAGGTTAGGTTAGGTTAGGTTAGGTTAGGTTAGGTTAGGTTAGGTTAGGTTAGGTTAGGTTAGGTTAGGTTAGGTTAGGTTAGGTTAGGTTAGGTTAGGTTAGGTTAGGTTAGGTTAGGTTAGGTTAGGTTAGGTTAGGTTAGGTTAGGTTAGGTTAGGTTAGGTTAGGTTAGGTTAGGTTAGGTTAGGTTAGGTTAGGTTAGGTTAGGTTAGGTTAGGTTAGGTTAGGTTAGGTTAGGTTAGGTTAGGTTAGGTTAGGTTAGGTTAGGTTAGGTTAGGTTAGGTTAGGTTAGGTTAGGTTAGGTTAGGTTAGGTTAGGTTAGGTTAGGTTAGGTTAGGTTAGGTTAGGTTAGGTTAGGTTAGGTTAGGTTAGGTTAGGTTAGGTTAGGTTAGGTTAGGTTAGGTTAGGTTAGGTTAGGTTAGGTTAGGTTAGGTTAGGTTAGGTTAGGTTAGGTTAGGTTAGGTTAGGTTAGGTTAGGTTAGGTTAGGTTAGGTTAGGTTAGGTTAGGTTAGGTTAGGTTAGGTTAGGTTAGGTTAGGTTAGGTTAGGTTAGGTTAGGTTAGGTTAGGTTAGGTTAGGTTAGGTTAGGTTAGGTTAGGTTAGGTTAGGTTAGGTTAGGTTAGGTTAGGTTAGGTTAGGTTAGGTTAGGTTAGGTTAGGTTAGGTTAGGTTAGGTTAGGTTAGGTTAGGTTAGGTTAGGTTAGGTTAGGTTAGGTTAGGTTAGGTTAGGTTAGGTTAGGTTAGGTTAGGTTAGGTTAGGTTAGGTTAGGTTAGGTTAGGTTAGGTTAGGTTAGGTTAGGTTAGGTTAGGTTAGGTTAGGTTAGGTTAGGTTAGGTTAGGTTAGGTTAGGTTAGGTTAGGTTAGGTTAGGTTAGGTTAGGTTAGGTTAGGTTAGGTTAGGTTAGGTTAGGTTAGGTTAGGTTAGGTTAGGTTAGGTTAGGTTAGGTTAGGTTAGGTTAGGTTAGGTTAGGTTAGGTTAGGTTAGGTTAGGTTAGGTTAGGTTAGGTTAGGTTAGGTTAGGTTAGGTTAGGTTAGGTTAGGTTAGGTTAGGTTAGGTTAGGTTAGGTTAGGTTAGGTTAGGTTAGGTTAGGTTAGGTTAGGTTAGGTTAGGTTAGGTTAGGTTAGGTTAGGTTAGGTTAGGTTAGGTTAGGTTAGGTTAGGTTAGGTTAGGTTAGGTTAGGTTAGGTTAGGTTAGGTTAGGTTAGGTTAGGTTAGGTTAGGTTAGGTTAGGTTAGGTTAGGTTAGGTTAGGTTAGGTTAGGTTAGGTTAGGTTAGGTTAGGTTAGGTTAGGTTAGGTTAGGTTAGGTTAGGTTAGGTTAGGTTAGGTTAGGTTAGGTTAGGTTAGGTTAGGTTAGGTTAGGTTAGGTTAGGTTAGGTTAGGTTAGGTTAGGTTAGGTTAGGTTAGGTTAGGTTAGGTTAGGTTAGGTTAGGTTAGGTTAGGTTAGGTTAGGTTAGGTTAGGTTAGGTTAGGTTAGGTTAGGTTAGGTTAGGTTAGGTTAGGTTAGGTTAGGTTAGGTTAGGTTAGGTTAGGTTAGGTTAGGTTAGGTTAGGTTAGGTTAGGTTAGGTTAGGTTAGGTTAGGTTAGGTTAGGTTAGGTTAGGTTAGGTTAGGTTAGGTTAGGTTAGGTTAGGTTAGGTTAGGTTAGGTTAGGTTAGGTTAGGTTAGGTTAGGTTAGGTTAGGTTAGGTTAGGTTAGGTTAGGTTAGGTTAGGTTAGGTTAGGTTAGGTTAGGTTAGGTTAGGTTAGGTTAGGTTAGGTTAGGTTAGGTTAGGTTAGGTTAGGTTAGGTTAGGTTAGGTTAGGTTAGGTTAGGTTAGGTTAGGTTAGGTTAGGTTAGGTTAGGTTAGGTTAGGTTAGGTTAGGTTAGGTTAGGTTAGGTTAGGTTAGGTTAGGTTAGGTTAGGTTAGGTTAGGTTAGGTTAGGTTAGGTTAGGTTAGGTTAGGTTAGGTTAGGTTAGGTTAGGTTAGGTTAGGTTAGGTTAGGTTAGGTTAGGTTAGGTTAGGTTAGGTTAGGTTAGGTTAGGTTAGGTTAGGTTAGGTTAGGTTAGGTTAGGTTAGGTTAGGTTAGGTTAGGTTAGGTTAGGTTAGGTTAGGTTAGGTTAGGTTAGGTTAGGTTAGGTTAGGTTAGGTTAGGTTAGGTTAGGTTAGGTTAGGTTAGGTTAGGTTAGGTTAGGTTAGGTTAGGTTAGGTTAGGTTAGGTTAGGTTAGGTTAGGTTAGGTTAGGTTAGGTTAGGTTAGGTTAGGTTAGGTTAGGTTAGGTTAGGTTAGGTTAGGTTAGGTTAGGTTAGGTTAGGTTAGGTTAGGTTAGGTTAGGTTAGGTTAGGTTAGGTTAGGTTAGGTTAGGTTAGGTTAGGTTAGGTTAGGTTAGGTTAGGTTAGGTTAGGTTAGGTTAGGTTAGGTTAGGTTAGGTTAGGTTAGGTTAGGTTAGGTTAGGTTAGGTTAGGTT